>CM063243.1:14692902-15993307 GCA_032158295.1 Pycnopodia helianthoides
CGGACTTGAAAATTATATGGGCAGCATCGGGGGAGGTGCCCGCAAAAAGTGATCGCAGAAATGGGGCATTTTGGTAGGGTTCGAATTTTGTGAATATTAATAAGGGTATACCTTTATAACTTTTTTAATGGCGGGTCAAAAAAAAAAGTTGAGATGACGGTGCAGACGATAGATTAGATGTCCCCGAAGACACTTTTCGTGTGGGAAAAAGGCCAATTCCGAAAACCCTGGCAATTACGAGCTTTTTGCGAGATGGTGACGTCATGATTTTGTCCCGAAAAAGTCAATATATCCTAGGATAAGAGAGTTGCGGACTTGAAAATTATATGGGCAGCATCGGGGGAGGTGCCCGCAAAAAGTGATCGCAGAAATGGGGCATTTTGGTAGGGTTCGAATTTTGTGAATATTAATAAGGGTACTACCTTATAACTTTTTTAATGGCGGGTCAAAAAAAAAAAGTTGAGATGACGGTGCAGACCGATAGATTAGATGTCCCCGAAGACACTTTTCGTGTGGGGAAAAAGGCCAATTCCGAAAACCCTGGCAATTACGAGCTTTTTGCGAGATGGTGACGTCATGATTTTGTCCCGAAAAAGCTCAATATATCCTAGGATAAGAGAGTTGCGGACTTGAAAATTATATGGGCAGCATCGGGGGAGGTGCCCGCAAAAAGTGATCGCAGAAATGGGGCATTTTGGTAGGGTTCGAATTTTGTGAATATTAATAAGGGTACTACCTTATAACTTTTTTAATGGCGGGTCAAAAAAAAAAGTTGAGATGACGGTGCAGACCGATAGATTAGATGTCCCGAAGACACTTTTCGTGTGGGAAAAAGGCCAATTCCGAAAACCCTGGCAATTACGAGCTTTTTGCGAGATGGTGACGTCATGATTTTGTCCCGAAAAAGCTCAATATATCCTAGGATAAGAGAGTTGCGGACTTGAAAATTATATGGGCAGCATCGGGGGAGGTGCCCGCAAAAAGTGATCGCAGAAATGGGGCATTTTGGTAGGGTTCGAATTTTGTGAATATTAATAAGGGTACTACCTTATAACTTTTTTAATGGCGGGTCAAAAAAAAAAAGTTGAGATGACGGTGCAGACCGATAGATTAGATGTCCCCGAAGACACTTTTCGTGTGGGAAAAAGGCCAATTCCGAAAACCCTGGCAATTACGAGCTTTTTGCGAGATGGTGACGTCATGATTTTTGTCCCGAAAAAGCTCAATATATCCTAGGATAAGAGAGTTGCGGACTTGAAAATTATATGGGCAGCATCGGGGGAGGTGCCCGCAAAAAGTGATCGCAGAAATGGGGCATTTTGGTAGGGTTCGAATTTTGTGAATATTAATAAGGGTACTACCTTATAACTTTTTTAATGGCGGGTCAAAAAAAAAAAGTTGAGATGACGGTGCAGACCGATAGATTAGATGTCCCCGAAGACACTTTTCGTGTGGGAAAAAGGCCAATTCCGAAAACCCTGGCAATTACGAGCTTTTTGCGAGATGGTGACGTCATGATTTTGTCCCGAAAAAGCTCAATATATCCTAGGATAAGAGAGTTGCGGACTTGAAAATTATATGGGCAGCATCGGGGGAGGTGCCCGCAAAAAGTGATCGCAGAAATGGGGCATTTTGGTAGGGTTCGAATTTTGTGAATATTAATAAGGGTACTACCTTATAACTTTTTTAATGGCGGGTCAAAAAAAAAAAGTTGAGATGACGGTGCAGACCGATAGATTAGATGTCCCCGAAGACACTTTTCGTGTGGGAAAAAGGCCAATTCCGAAAACCCTGGCAATTACGAGCTTTTTGCGAGATGGTGACGTCATGATTTTGTCCCGAAAAAGCTCAATATATCCTAGGATAAGAGAGTTGCGGACTTGAAAATTATATGGGCAGCATCGGGGGAGGTGCCCGCAAAAAGTGATCGCAGAAATGGGGCATTTTGGTAGGGTTCGAATTTTGTGAATATTAATAAGGGATACTACCTTATAACTTTTTTAATGGCGGGTCAAAAAAAAAAAGTTGAGATGACGGTGCAGACCGATAGATTAGATGTCCCCGAAGACACTTTTCGTGTGGGAAAAAGGCCAATTCCGAAAACCCTGGCAATTACGAGCTTTTTGCGAGATGGTGACGTCATGATTTTGTCCCGAAAAAAGCTCAATATATCCTAGGATAAGAGAGTTGCGGACTTGAAAATTATATGGGCAGCATCGGGGGAGGTGCCCGCAAAAAGTGATCGCAGAAATGGGGCATTTTGGTAGGGTTCGAATTTTGTGAATATTAATAAGGGTACTACCTTATAACTTTTTTAATGGCGGGTCAAAAAAAAAAAGTTGAGATGACGGTGCAGACCGATAGATTAGATGTCCCCGAAGACACTTTTCGTGTGGGAAAAAAGGCCAATTCCGAAAACCCTGGCAATTACGAGCTTTTTGCGAGATGGTGACGTCATGATTTTGTCCCGAAAAAGCTCAATATATCCTAGGATAAGAGAGTTGCGGACTTGAAAATTATATGGGCAGCATCGGGGGAGGTGCCCGCAAAAAGTGATCGCAGAAATGGGGCATTTTGGTAGGGTTCGAATTTTGTGAATATTAATAAGGGTACTACCTTATAACTTTTTTAATGGCGGGTCAAAAAAAAAAAAGTTGAGATGACGGTGCAGACCGATAGATTAGATGTCCCCGAAGACACTTTTCGTGTGGGAAAAAAGGCCAATTCCGAAAACCCTGGCAATTACGAGCTTTTTGCGAGATGGTGACGTCATGATTTTGTCCCGAAAAAGCTCAATATATCCTAGGATAAGAGAGTTGCGGACTTGAAAATTATATGGGCAGCATCGGGGGAGGTGCCCGCAAAAAGTGATCGCAGAAATGGGGCATTTTGGTAGGGGGGCATTTTGGTAGGGTTCGAATTTTGGAATATTAATAAGGGTAACTACCTTATAACTTTTTTAATGGCGGGTCAAAAAAAAAAAGTTGAGATGACGGTGCAGACCGATAGATTAGATGTCCCCGAAGACACTTTTCGTGTGGGAAAAAGGCCAATTCCGAAAACCCTGGCAAATCGGGAGGTTTGCGAAGGATGGCGAATATGGGTGTTGTGCGAAAGGGTTAAATATTGGATAATAATAAGGGACTCTTATAACTTTTTTATGGGCAGCGGCAGAAAAAAATGACGAGAAAGGGGCATTTTCGGTAGGATTAGATTTCCCGAAATACACTTGGTTGCGAAAACGTTTTTTCAATGCCGGCAATAAAAAAAATTTGAGATGAGGTGAGAGATTTTCCGAAAAAGTCAAGACATTTGGTGGGATGGCTGAAAATTAACCTGGGCAATACGGGTTTGCCGAAGAAGTAATTGTCCCGAAAAAGTGGGTATCTGGATAGGGTTCGGACTTAAAATTATATGGTCAGCATCGGAAGGCCTTTAAAATGGGCAAAAAAGATTTTGGTAGGGTTCGACTGTAATAGAATAGATTACCCGTAAACTTTTATGTGGGGAAAAAAAGACCAATTCGAGATACGTGCAATCCGATTTATGCCCCGAAGGAACTTATTGTGGGCAAAAAGTTTCCCGAATATCCTGGAATTAACGAGCTTTTTGCGGATTGTAAACGTCATGATTTGTTGTCCGAAAACGGCTCAGTATACCAAGAAGTAGAGATGGGACTTGAAATTTTGGGCAGTTCGGGAATTTGTGCGCAAATAAGTATCGCAGAAATGGGCATTTTGGTAGGGTTGCGAATTTTGTGAAAAAAAAAGGGTACTACCTTATAACCTTTTAATGGGGGTCAAAAAAAAAAGGAATGACGGTGCGAGACCGAAGTTAGATGTCCCCGAAGACACTTTCGTGTGGGAAAAAGATTTTGTCCCGAAAAAGCTCAATTTATCCTAGGATAAGAGAGTTGCGGACTTGAAAAATTGGCCAGCATCGGGGGAGGTGCCGCAAAAAGTGATCGCAGAAATGGGCATTTTGGTAGTGTTCGAATTTTGTGAATATTATAACTTTTTTAATGGCGGGTCAAAAAAAAAAGTTGGAATGACGGTGCAGACCGATAGATTAGATGTCCCCGAAGACACTTTTCGTGTGGGAAAAAGGCCAATTCCAAAAACCCGGGCAATAAATGAGCTTTTTGCGAGATGGTGACGTCATGATTTTGTCCCGAAAAGCTCAATATATCTAAAATAAGAGAGTTGCGATTGAAAATTATATGGGCAGCATCGGGGAGGCCGGCAAAAAGTGACGCAGAAAATGGGGCAACTTGGTATTTTTTTCGAATTTTGTGAATATTAATAAGGGTACTACTACCTTATACTTTTTTTAATGGCGGGTCAAAAAAAAAAAAGTTGAGATGACGGTGCAGACCGATAGATTAGATGTCCCCGAAGACACTTTTCGTGTGGGAAAAAGGCCAATTCCAAAAACCCTGGCAATTATGAGCTTTTTGCGAGATGGTGACGTCATGATTTTGTCCCGATAAAGCTCAATATATCCTAGGTAGGGTAGGCTAGAGAGGGTAGGCTTACCGCATGGGCAAAAGCAAAAAATGCCGGAAATCTCAAGACGACGCGACATGTCAAGCCGAATAATGGCAAGAATTAAATTTTAGTTAAGTTTGACCATAACTCATGAACTAAGCATGCTAAAGAGACAAAATTCGTACCTGACTCTGCCTTGGTTAGTCACTCGTCCGAACATCAAACTTTTATGGTCCTTGTCTGGCATCTTAAGTCCGGAAATTACAGGCGAGCGAAGGAACTCCGAAGGTCCCGCAAAAGCCTGTTCAACTGGATTGGTGTACTCTCAGCTGAAACACAAAGTATACAAGTTCGATTTACCCTCACATCATTGCTGGATCTGTTCAAGCTTTACACCATTGGAGAGCTCTGTTCAAGGGCTCGCTTCAAGTTGAAACGCCGTGGCTGTGATGATTTTTTAAGCGACGCGAGTGGCTGAGAGAGTATAGGCCTAGCCTACCCCCAGGGTAAAAGCAAGAAACACCGACACGACAAGTCATGCCGAATACTGGCAAGAAATAAATTTAGTTAAGTTTGACCATAACTCTTAAACTAAGCATGTTAGAAAGACGATAAATCAGACTGGAAATCACAGGCGAGCGGGGTTACCTCGAAGGCCTCGCAAAACCATGTTCAACTGGGTTTCTGTACTCTCAGAAGAATCATAGGAATACACAGTCTGCAGAAACGCTTCTCAGGTTTAAATTTTGGGAAATACAAAGTGATATATTTTCCATAACTGTAGTACTTCGAAGTTAAAAGCTTCTCAAAATGCATTATACTACCCAAAGTTGCTGTACTTCTTACCAAGTCAGTTGTTATTGCCATTAATTTTCAGAGTCAATCCCAAACGTGTACTGTGCCTTTAAATGGCTTGATCTTGAATTCATTTGTTCGTTTTGTTAAACGTATGCAGTTATTTCAACAGGTGGAGTCGGCTTCGTTTCACGGTGACTGGAATGCCACATTCCACACTGTTTTGGTACTTGGGGGTGTCAACCGATAATTCAGAATACGAACAATACCCATAATATGCATTGGAATCACCAAGTGTAGGTCACAACACCTACTCAATGGTAACGGCAAAACAGCCCAACTCGAACGACAATTTGGGTTGTCAATATAAGATAATTTCTGGGTAAATTAAGGGTGTTATTTATGGAAGTTTCAAACTACAATGTATGTTAATTTTGGTTTTTTTACCCTCACACCGATGTGTGTTAGCACTGTATACTCAGTACTTTCCCGAGTCCTGTGAACAAAATATCACAGGTTTATTACTTGGGTGGGATTCGAACCCACGACCCTTGCAATTCTAGAGCAGTGTCTTACTAAACTGCACAGTTTTGTCTGGAAACCCAGATGTTCCAACGGATACTATACGCTACGAGGAGTGGCTTTATGACCAGCGATCCTACTACACTCAACTCAATCAGTCTGATGGTGTAGAGGAGCAATGTATGGTTTTGAATAAAGCATGTCCCATCTTGGCATTTTTTTTACACTTTCGTCCCGGCCGTTTTGATGGCAAAACAGCTCATCTCTGTCTTGAGTCATGTACATTTGATTATTTCGAGCTAGGCTATTTTGCCATGGAAGTGGGCAAAACAAAATTCATGCCCGAGTAGCGTACACTCAAAAAAGGTGTGTCCGATTCCTTCCTCCATGGTATATTCCCAACATACATGTCTCTTTAAAACTCAAAATAAATGTGTGTTTTTTATAAATCGAGCACATCAGTAACCTTCGTCACTCTTTTTAATCAACGAGAAAAGCAGTAAGGGCTCAGAGCGGGAGTTTTTTTCCTACATTTGTAAAAAAGAAAAAAGATTAAGGACACCTTGTGAGGTTTCCAGACAAAACTGTGCACTTTAGTCCTAAAAGTGTTGCTAAACACTCACGTTTTCGATGCCATTTCTGAGAAAGGTTGTATCAGCCATGCTCCTCCACACCATCAGACTGGTTGAATGAATGTAGTAGGATCGCTGGTCATAAAGCCACTCCTCGTAGCGTATGGTATCCGTTGGAACATCTGGGCTTCCAGACAAAACTATGCACTTTAGTCCCAAAAGTGTTGCTAAACACTCACGTTTCGATGCCATTTCTGAGAACGGTTTATCAGCCATGCTCCTCCACACCATCAGACTGATTGAGTGAATGTAAGAGGATCGCTGGTCATAAAGCCACTCCTCGTAGCGTATGGTATCCGTTGGAACATCTGGGTTTCCAGACAAAACTGTGCACTTTAGTCCCAAAAGTTTTGCTAAACACTCACGTTTTCGATGCCATTTCTGAGAACGGTCGTATCAGCCATGCTCCTCCACACCATCAGACTGGTTGAATGAATGTAGTAGGATCGCTTGTCATAAAGCCACTCCTCGTAGCGTATAGTTTCCGTTGGAACATCTGGGTTTCCAGACAAAACTGTGCACTTTAGTCCCAAAAGTGTTGCTAAACACTCACGTTTTCGATGTCATTTCTGAGAACAGTTGTATCAGCCATGCTCCTCCACACCATCCGACTTATTGAGTTGAGTGTAGTAGGATCGCTGGTCATAAAGCCAGTCCTCGTAGCATATAATATCCGTTTAGTTGGAACGTTTTGAAGTATGAGACCCTTTTTCCTTTACATAACACCATGTGATGGTTTACACGGTGCTGTAGCGCAATACGCTGCCAATCAAACCAGGAACACAGGGGCGAACCCTATCTCTTTACAACAGGTGCACTGGGTTCTTATACGCGCATTACACAATGCTGCATACCAAGTGTACATGCAATTCCATTGGCATTGGGTCATTCCGTCTTCATCACTTTTTCACGTTACAATACGTGCAATAACAATACTGAATACTGGTCTGCCACCTTGATCACTGTCTCATTTTTGCTATAGCATGAAGCCCCGTCGGAGGAGCTTTATAGACCTTTCTATTGTTGATAATTTTAATGATAAAAACAAACTTATCAAGCACAGTATTGCCGCAAAACGGCCACAAAGCGTAACGTTAAAAAACAAAGCCAAATAAAAGACAAAAGTGATTGGCAGAATTTTTTTAAGCTACAATATTACATACTTATGGTGACCCTGAAGGGACTTCAAACAAATATATTTACGTGAATATTTACGTAAATATTCACGATTTTTGCCCTTGAGGCACAATTCGTAAATTTTCACGTAACTATTTACGTTAATATTCACGATTTGTACCCCGAACTCTCGAATATTTACGTTAATATTGACGTAAATATTCACAACTTGTGTTCCAATAGCAAATATTTACGTAAATATTTGCGACTTTGGGCACAACTCGCAAATATTTACGTAAATATTTACGGGAATGTTTCCGATTTGGGGCACAATTTGTGAATATTAACGTAAACATTTACGTGAATATTCAAAGATTGTGCCTTAACGCAAATATTTACGTAAATATTTACGTGAATGTATGCGAATTTGGGCAAAAACTTGTATTATTTACTTAAATGTTCACGTAGATATGTATGCTCGATGTCCCTTCAGGGCCACCATACCTGCGTCATAATTTTTGCACAAGAATCCCAATATTTCCTAGGATAAGAGAGTACATATCATTCATATCCGATACGGTGACATCTGATTTCCCAAATTCGGCTTTTCAAGCTAGGTCGAAATTAATCAATATTCCACAGGCCTGTGGAAATGTTTCATATCCGCGGAAAAAAAATTAATAAGCGATTTGACTTCCCTGAAGTCCACTAAAGTTTGGGGACATTTTCAATTCACCATTTTATAGTTGAATTTCTAATGTTTTCATCATCAGGGTTAATTGTTACAAACGTAAACTAGCAAAACAAATTACATGTCCTTTTAGTCTTCTTTTGATCTTCTTTTTTTTCGTTTCTATGTTCATAATTTAAAGTTGGTTTCTAACCTTCACTGTGTTGATGTTCTTGGCATCTCGGTGTAGTTGTACCATGTGATGCACTGTGAATGAGTTGTTGGGTATACACCAATCCGGACGCGCAAGTGCTGGGTGCCGCGCGCGCCATTCTGCGGTGTACATTGTACCTATTTTTGTGCACAAAGACACCAAAAAATCGTTTCCCTTTTCTCTTTTTATGGGAATTGAATGTCTTCCTCGACAATCTATGCAATTTCCCTAACATGGCTGCATGGTATAACGATGTACTACATTCTTGAATTTTTTTTTAAATTAAGCAGAAAGTAAAATACTGGAATTCTGACAAAATACCTTGCCGATGCAACGCATTAAACTATGCGACTATGCAGTTTCCGCGTCTATGACCCTTAAACTCACCCAAGACATGCACTGTTTTCAGGATGATTCGGTTTCTATTTAGTTGCAAGTATTTGTGGTCAGTGATCTACATTGGAATACATTGTTCTACATTGTTCTGTCAAGGAAATTGTGTAGGTCGTTGAGGAAAACATCTAATTTCCATAGAGAGTGAAAAGGAACACGATTTCCTCATGTCTTTGTGAATAATCTGGGCACTGAAGACACCGCAGCAGTGGCGCGCGGTGCCCAACACTTGCGCGCCCGGATTGGGGCCGAATCATCCGGCAATCAGCTGGGCCTTTCCTCCCAGCAGATGACTGCTCCTCTATTTTGAATTATTCACTAGTCTGTACTGACCACGGGCAGCCATTATTTTCCTTTAAAAACGCTCTAGAGGGCGGTATATACAATGCCGAACTTGCTACTTGCTTATTGCGACTCAAAAGGTCGGACTCATGTACAATAATTACATGAGTACAACAATGCCGAACAACAATGCCGAACTAGTGTACTATAATTAACTTCCCCGAGTATCTATTGTGCAGGCACAATAAATCATTAAAACGATTTTGAATACAACAGTTAGAAAAATGTGTGCTTATTGATGAAATTGAGTGGTTGACCAGCCTCTTGCTGTTGGCTTCTGCGATGTCGTTGCGACCTAATGAATTTGAATAATCTATATTTGACCACTGAAGGGTAAACTGTTGAAACTGAAATAGTCTGTGAATGCTGACGCGATGGAACATTCATTTTAAATGAGTCAGACGTTAAATTAAAGATGTTTTTATTGAAATTGGCAGAAGGGACATCTATATTGGGGTCAAAACTTATTGTGCGATTCTATGCTAACATGCAATATGTCCACTGTCTTAACCACACCGTACACACTAGTCAGCTCATATGCCATGCTATCCTAAGCTGGACCGTGCATTACTTCCTAGAGGGGGTTGTCAATCAACAGGGGCCATTGATTTTACAGCCAATTAAAACGGGTGCCGGACCGGTTATAGCCACTGCCGAAACCGACAATGGACCTTTCCCCTGAAATATGCTAATTATACATTCACGCATGCGTACATGGTTGGCAAACGCCGTAGAGTTGTGCACTAGGGAGACGCGCAAACGCATGTGCGTCACGCCACCATCAGTCCCATACAGAAATGCGCATAATTTACTCATTTTACTCAGTCAAGCATTTCACTCTGTAAAGATTTGGGTGGATTTAGCATGTCCAAACGGTACATTCTAAACCAAACCGTCTTCCTTTTTTCTTCAAAAAACTATCCTGTTGTATCGTGTATATCACTTCTTTTGTGTCTCCAAACTAGAAGACGATCATCATTAAACTCAACAATAATTTTTTTAATAAGTATTTAATGAGTAGTATAATTTTCATAATCACTTCCTTCACCATGTCAAAACTAAGAGCAGATTTTCTCAGAAGACGACTGTGAATTTCACAGATATTTAAAAAAAATTGTTTAATTTCACAACAGTGACTCGTAATATTCGTAAATATTAATCAATCATTCGCTGTAAAGGTTTTAATTCCGTGACACAAACGGTAAATTCTCTGATCAAAAGAAGTCTAATGTTAACATTGCATTTATGTAAGAATAACACAGCTGTAATTAAAATGGTGATAAACAAAGCAAAGCAATAAAGTTTCATTGTGTGAGTAACGTTTGAAGCTTTGCATGGTGTGGAAAAATAGGAATGAACTAAAAATGAATAGTAAACTTGCGGGTACAACAAACCAAGTGTAAATCTCTTTTGTGAGAGTGGTGGCTCTGAGACCGGCCAAGACCAGCTTGCTGGACCCTTCCCGCCCAAAATATGTGCATCCCGCAAGCGCTACTTAAGCTCCATCACCACCAGCAGTCCAGCATTCTCCTGAAGACGAGCAGAGAATACTGTTCGAAACGTCGAGACCACACAATGTAGTTCTATTTAATGGGATATTAAATATCGAAACGTCGAGGCCACACAGGCTCTTTTCAGAGCCACCACTCTAACAAAAGAGATTGACACATGGTTGTACCCCAAGTTTACTATTTATACTTTATAGTTCCTTCCTATTTCATTGTGTGGTTAAGACTAGTTCAGAGCGAAGGTCACATTGATGTACTCCTAGCTACTAGCCAGCAACCTGGCCAAATTCTATAAAGCTGTTTACTGGTAAGCACATTTTTTTTGCTCACACAGACCATGTTCGTTCGTTCGTTCGTTCGTGCGAAGAATATCAAGCAGTACATCATCTAAATAGGAAGATCTTTATTTAGCCAACTGATTGTCTCATCATCGAGCTCTCTACGTCCAGAAGCACCGTGAGGGGATTTGTAGGATTTGTAGACAGACCATGTAACCCTTGTTTACAAAAGGAGTGACCTTGTGCATTCCATGGCATGTTGTGGCAGGCGAGATACTGCACTGGTCTTTATGGTAAAATTTCACCAAAATGTTTTCATAATTTCCACTTAAATTCATGAGTTACAAATGTAGTTTTTTAAATGGGATATTAAATTGTGTGGCGACGATTACCAGAATTTGAATCAAATCGGGGAAAAATTACACCTGAATTGGAATAAACTTGAAACTTGCCAGTCATTAATACTTAATAATAATTTGATTTAATTTTTCAGTCACTGCATAGCACACTTATGTGACAATACTACAGAGTTCAAAAATAGGATCATACAATTATCAGAAACTGTCGTCATCACAAATAGTTCTTACCTTTCTTTTACAATAATATATATTTTTAAAAGTAGAAAGACTTTTTTGTGTAAACAGCAATTGCCTATATTTATTATCAAGAAATATATTTGTATATATATATTTAAACTTTTTTTCCATGATGAAAACCCCTGTGGAATGCTGGTAAAATATTGCAATATGCTAATTTGCACAAACCCTTGGATAGCCCCAAACAAGGGCTCTCTTCAGGTTCAAACGCCGTGGCTGTAATGATTGTGTGACAGGCAAAAAGTGACAGGGCCTCAAGACGGCGCGCCACGTCGTGCCGAGTAATGGCAAGAAATAAATTTAGTTTGGGGGCCATAACTCATGAACTAAGCATGCTAGAGAGACAAAATTTGCACCATAATCTACCTTGTATAGTCACTCGTCCGAAAATCTAAACTTTTATGGTCCCTTTTCTGGCATCTCCAGACCGAAAATCACAGGCGAGCGGGGGTACTACAAAGTCCTCGCGAAAGCTTGCCCACTTGATTTCTTGGACTCCGAGCTGCAACACAAGGTATTCACATTAAAATCACCCTCACATCAATGCCCGATTTTTTCAAGCTTACACCCTCGGATAGCCCCATACAAGGGCTCTCTTCAGGTCCAAACGCAGTGGCTGAAATAATTTTGTAAGCGACGCCAGTGGCTAAGATAGTAGGCCTACCCCTGGGCCCAACTTCATCAAGCTGCTTAAGCTGAAAATATTGGTGAACAGTTTTCTGATCAAAAAAAACTGCGAATAGTGCATAACAAATAGTTGCCACTTTGGAATGTTTTAAAAGCACATTGCCAGACTTTCAGCCTTGTAGCCCAAAGTCAAATTTTTTAAACCAATTGGTCCCAAAAGTGTTGTGAATGGGCACTAGACTTGTTGGTTTCCCCCATACTCTTAATCAATTGTTATTCACAATTTTGTTCACAGAAACGTTAAGTGTGGATCTATCTTTATGTTGTTATTTGTTTTTAAGCAAATGTATTCTGAGACTTCAGTCTTAGTTCATTACTAAAATTGCCAAGCAACCTAAAGACAGAGAATGACAGACACCTATGGTTACAGAGACAATATTCACAAAAATAGTAATCTAGTCAATAGTTCATTTGGTTTAATTTTGTCTTGCATAGATACAAGTTGATTGCTCATCCGGTTTAATTGACTTGTATCCCAAGTTCAAAGTTGCTTTTCCCAATTTTTGCAGAAAACAATTGTTTCAGCTGTTGATCTCTCCCCAACAAAACAAAGTCTTGCTTCAGACTCTTGTAATCTTTATTGGAACCAAAATTAATATTCAAACTTGATGGACTCAAGGCTGTACCAAGTGACTGTTTATTATGGAGAGTCCTTTAAAGGATGCTCTGTCTGTACACTGCTCCTCAGCATATGTTGTCCTTCTTGCTTCTTACTTACTAGTTTCCAACACCCAAATTTAAATTCAACAGCTTTGAAGAGTATGCTTGTGAGGTTGGGTTCCTGGATGCTGAATGTCAAATACAGAGATGTCCACCAGAGCCAGATTGAGAATCAGGGCCCATCAAATAACTTAACAGCTTGAAAGAGTGTGCTTGTGAGGTTGGGCTCCTGGATGCTGAATGTGTCCACCAGAGCCAGATTGAGAATCAGGGCCCATCAAATAACTTAACAGCTTGAAAGAGTGTGCTTGTGAGGTTGGGCTCCTGGATGCTGAGTGTGCTTGTGAGGTTGGGCTCCACGATGCTGAATGTCGAATACATAGGAGTCCGCCAGAGCCAGATTGAGGATAATGGCCCAATTTTCAGACAGCTGCTAAGCAATAGCTGTGACTTCAATCATGCTTAGCACAAACATATCGGCAGCCTAAATGGTGTGTAATTGTTGATTGCTTATGATGGATTGTCTCATTTTCTCCTTCGCAGTGTATTGGGGTTGATCCCCCATGTACATATAAAGGTTATCAGGTTGGGCAGGGCCTCAATTTTCAGATTCGATGTAGATGTTCCAAAATCAGAATCACCATCACAACTCCCTCTTGGATTTAACCTGGAAAATAAAAATGTTAAATATGAAAAATCTGTTACTACCATGAATTAAACTTCAAAGTATGAACTTTCAAATCCCCCAAATCCTGTTCAGCTTCAGGAAATTGTCTGATCATAGAGGATAATAACAATGGGCCAGGCGTACCAATCTTATGAAAGTCCATGCATTTTAGTATGAAGTAACATAAGAGTGAAGGGCAATGGAGGATTGAGGTTACCTGTTGGCAAGTGGGCCAAGGGAGTGAGGGAAGAGAGATCTCAAGGCTGTGATTCTTGTACTCTTAAGATCAACCACGCAAAAAGAATGAACCAAATCTGAGAAAAAGAGGCTTTGAAACGTTCACTCATATTCATGCTCAAAAAGCAAAAAGAGCTGAATTTGTAATAATTGGGATCATTAAATATTGATTTCCAATTTTAAAGATGACAAGTGCTGGGCTTGGAATTGTTATTGCAAATTGTCAGCCTGGGAAAGCAGTTTGTGGTGTGATAGCGGTTACAGAAATGATAGCGCCCTCTAGTGGCGAGTGGTTATTACTACCTTTGTTCATTGAGCCTTCATCATTACTGAATCCTGAAACAACCTCAACTCCTTTGGAGTATGCAGCATATGCAGCCACATGGGCACACAGGTTGCTATTATCGTTCACATCAACATCGAACCCACACTCTGAGGATTCAGGCATCAGAACTTTATTTTAATGTGCTAGACCGCCTGGCCAATGTACATTTCAACTTCAGAATGTTTAAATAGCAGTTATTCAAAAAATCTGAAGCTATTTTTAATCTCTGAGTCACTGGTACTGTACCTTATGGTAAGTCTGTCTTCAGATCTTGGTAGCTTTGTCTTCAAGAGATCTAGGTAGCCTTGTCTTCAAGATATCTAGGTAGCCTTGTCTTCAACAGATCTACATGTAGGTAGCCTTGTCTTCAACAGATCTAGGTAGCCGATCTTCAAGATGTGCAAGAGCATCAGAGCATCTTGGTCCACTTCCTGACGGTGCTGGTTATCAAAGGAATTTTTTTCTGCCAAAGAAAATGAACTTGAATTAATGAAAGAACTATAAACCTTCTTCACAGACATCAGTTATCAAGCATAGTCTGCTGATTGAGTTAATATTTGCAAAGGCTTGAAGAAATGAGATCATGCCAAGCCAAAAACGACCACAAATGTGTCTAACCCCTGACTTTGAGATTCGAGTGCTAAGGTAGTGTTGACCAGTTTGCCCAGAAAAATCATTCACGTGAAAAGTGCCAGAACAGTAAACTTCATTTGGTGAAAGGGTCTCACAGGGAAAACACAAAAATGCTCAAAGCCAGGTAACAGAGGACCCAATTTGTTTTCTTTCTTTTTAGCGGAAAGGGGGGGGGGGTATTGTTCTGATTCTTGTTTAGCTCATTTTTAGCGCAACTATTCCAAGAGAACCCCTCCATCATACAATGATATAACTACATGTATGTGAATTGTGCCTGGTACACCAATGTCCCTGTTTTCAAGGCACATCAACCGACAAGACGATACTGATCTCCACCAACAGAAAAGAGAAAAGTTTTCTCAAGAAAAGTTGTTTGTTTGGCTGAGAAGATAAAATGAACCTCAAGGCCAATGATATATCACTATCAGCTCCAATCAAGTGGGGGAAAACCAAGACCAAGAGAAGAATACTCAGTTGGTAATTTCAAAACAGCCACTTCGCAAGGGCCAACAATCCTGTACATGAACTTGAAGGGGTCAAATTAAAGGCCGTGTTTTACTTTGAACAGAACATACCTACGGCTACCTGTACTAGTGTAAGTATATTTTATTTAATTGAGAAGGCTACGGAGCATTTGTTTCTGAAGTCCTCCATCATCATGTCCAATTTCATGTGCATAATTACTACTTCTAGAAACTACAAGGCTCCTTAACACTATGCGTTTTCAAAATGGTATGTAATCCACCATATACATTAACTGACAAACCTGTTGTAGGAGTTTGAGATCGATCGACCATCTGGGTCACGAGAAAATAGTGAAAAAACGATTACACATTTGCATGAACGAAATCATAATGATTCAACGAAATGAATAAAACGCTCACTACAGTCACACACACTGCTGCTGAGCGATAAACTCCAATCGGAAAATTAGTTTATTCATTTCTCATCAAATATGGCATTTCAGACATAAATATTTCAAGGGATGTTTTCTACTACATTCACCATTAGACCGTGTAAGTTTTATGTAAATCTGTGATCAACAAGTATATTTTACAAGTTTTTTTCTTACCAAATGTTCCCTTTAATTTCTGGCAAGGATGCCAGTTTTGCAATCGATTCTAGATCATACTTGAAAGCCAGTTTTATCTCCCTCAACTTAGGTCCAATTATATCCTTACCTGTGTGACAGAAAGCATACAGCGACTAAGAACAGGCAGTTTCAACCATTGAAATTTTCCTAAGGAAGGAAATGGACATTCCACTTCCAAATTTCCCTTTGCATTGTGCGCGTTATTATTTGATAAACGCAACACACACGTTTTCGTTTCAACAAAATTAAAATAGTACACTTTTGCTGTAGCGCCCTCAAGAGTTACCAAGTAGGCAAGACATGTTGTGATTGTTTATAATGGCCTCGACTTATGTGTGGCAAGCTCTCTAGGGAGGAGAGGAGATATAAATGAGAGAGAAACCAGCAGAGAATAGCGGCCTGATATTGACGATCCAGTAATTTACAATGGCGTCAGATTTGTGCTACATCGATGCTCATTGCCATTTGTCAGCAAAAGACTTTGATGATGTAATTATCCAACTGGAATATCACTAAGGCTAGTCTAGACCATCAGATTCAGAACTGACATTTCTTTAGTTGCGATAATCGTAACCCTCCATCCTCCCTCCGGTCTCCCGACCGTCGGGAGGATGGAGGGTTACGATTATCGCAACTAACATTTCTAGTGTGTGGGATGACTGAAAACGCAACAGAGTCTGGAATTTCTTCAACACCATCACAGCCTCACGGGCACATTTTTGTACACAATTCAATGGGGGGAAACAATGATCAAATCTGGGGGAAACACATCAAATCTGGGTGGTTTTCTTAGGAGATTGCACCGTACCATTCATATCAACTTTTGATAAAACAAGAGGGAACAGCTCAAAACTTGTTTTGTTAGTTGTACTGTTGTTTATTTTTCAACAATCCTCTTTCTTTGTTTTAAAATCATTGGCAATTTACAATACAAAGTCATAGCACCATCAAACGGCTATCTATGTTAAAATAATACAGAAATTAGAATTAGCTGTTGCAAACTGCTTACCAACCAAAAGGACCTGTAGTATAAATGCAAAAAATTAGTTAGTGGCCTGACGTTTCGACCCTAGCAGAGTCTTTCTCGAAGGCTAAATGACAAGACAACACACATACATGCATACAAGGGGGACAAAAGCAGTCAAGTGGAAAAACATGAATAGAGAGAGTGGAGAGAGAAAAGCAAGAAGCATTCAGAAAAAGCAGGGGGTAAGCAGGGATTATGAAGACAAAGGGGGGGGGGGGTTGGAGGGAAGGGGATGGCTAGACCACAAAGAAGTTGGGAACACAAAGGACAAAATGGAAGGTTGGAAGAAAAGTAAATAATTAGTTAATAGGGCAGACTAGAAATATGGATATCTGTGGGGGAAAAGGGAGAGGGCAAAGACAAAGGGTTATTAGTCATTTCCTTCTTGGATGTTCAAACCATGGGTTGAATGGTCTTTATGCGCCTTATCCACAATTTCTCCCTACTCAGACGAACAGTCTCTCTGGAGTTACCTAGTGCCTCAATACCCTGTAAATTCATGTCAAAAATGGAGTGGTTAGGAAGATTGAAGTGGTGTCCTACAGGTGTATCCAGCTTGTGGGTGTTGACTGTTGATCTGTGGCCGTAGAAACGCTTCTTCATTGTAGTTCTTGTTTCACCTATGTATTGAACACCACAAACTCTGCAAGATATTAGATAGATTAGATTAGTTGTGGTGCAGGTGACATGACCCCTTGTCTTATGGGTGGTACCACCTGTATGGCTGGTAAAGGAGTCAGATTCCCTGATGTGTTGTCTACAAACGATGCATTTTGAAATAATACAATACAAACTTAAATTTATCAGAATTATTATATGATATTTTGTATTTTGCCAGCCAGAAAATGCCTTGGAATGAACAAGTCACAAGATAGTCTTTTTTATAAACATTGAAGTCGGCCAGTTCATCAGAGATTATTATTATATTATATTTTTTTTACAGGACATTGATGATGTCATTGACAGAGCTATAAAGGTACTTTTCCTTTTAACAAAATATATTCTATTAGTACTAGTTATTACTATTACTCAGGTAGCAGTTTGTTTTCTTTCCTCAAAACTTAAGTTCAATTAGCTGAAAGCTCACTGAGGGTTAACATGTTAAAGGGGGACTGTCGTCATGACCATAGCAGGCCTTTGGCTGTATCATGAGGTGCAACTCAGTTGCTGCTGCACACGCTCGTTGGCCGCAAAGAGCAAAGAGCATCGCCATTACGTGATGACCAGTGCCCGTAGGCAGTAAGTTGGTTAGAGTTCATACTTCTATGTACAGCCAAAGGCCTGCTATGATCATAACGATTAAACCAGTCAACAATCCTTCAGAGAAATATTTCCACATGAAATACTGTCAAAGACGAGACAAATAGACTTAACAAATGACACCAAACAAACAGAAACAACAAAAACCAAGCCAAAAAAAAATAAAAATAGCACAGTAGTATAGCAATGTCAAATTCCCATGGGTTGATTCTTAGGGTTGGAATTTGGTTTATTGAGTCTGAAGGCTCTTACCAGATGGGTTAGACTATTTTAAAGGGATTGTGTTCACCCCCCCCCCCAAAAAAAATGGCATGCTATTACAAAACATATTGTTGGATACAGTACAATGGTGTAAGCGTGTGTGTAGAATCCAATGGTGTCACCTGGGGTTAAATTATATCTCTTGCAAAGTGTGCTGTATTGTGCGTTTATTGAAAACTGGAGGATGGAAATTAATTTTCTCTTCCAAAATGCAATTATGTACTTTCCCTTTTAAAAACCGATAGTTTCTTGATACACTTGAGGGTTTACTAAAACCGTATGTTCCTGATGGTTTGAGAACACAAAAATATCAAAATCTTCACAATTCTGTTTTGCTCAGCTTTGATGGGGTCGGCAATCAGTACATTTAGGTACCCCAGTCAAGCGGCTCAAACCTGGTTATTGGTTTAGACAGATTGAATACAAACGGCACATTGACATGGTTTTACCTTGTTCCTGTCCTCAGGCTGGCGTGGGTGCAGTCCTTGCTGTTGCTGAACATCAAGAGGAATTTTGTCAAATTCTCAAGCTCAGTGAACAGTACGCTGACTTTGTCATGCCCTGCCTCGGTATTCATCCTGTTCAGGTAAAGTGAGAGTGATGAATGGTTTATTAGCCAGAAGAGAATCCAGTTGTCTTTTGAACAACCTGTTTTGAACTTGGGCTATGGCTGCATTTCTAGCTGGCTAGATTACCCATGTTTACATGTGCTGGAGCATAGACAACAGCCGTAGCTGCAGCCTCCAATTTAGACATCGCCTCAGACTCCATGCCTGGGATTACATGGTTGCCTCTGTTGCCCTTGTTCTTGGCCTTGTTGCCCCTTCAAATGTTTCCTATAGTCTTTTAAGACTTTCCAATGGAAGTGCCTTTTGCAAAATGACAATGGCCTTGGTTGCCCTCTCAAAAGTGAAAATCCAGGCCTAAGACTGCCCACTTTTTGTTGATGGTATGTAACAGTGTCAATAAACTTAAAATTTTGATATTCCATTATTTAATGAGCCATTGACGAGTAAAATTTGAATAATGTCTGAAATTGACTGGTTCATCACGTGTGACCGCTTAAATTTGAATATCTCAGACTAGAGACAGCTGCATAGTTGCATGGAAGATGGCGAACGCCCATACACAATTCTGAAAGAATGTGGAGGGCACAATGACGTGGCTTTGCCCATCTGGAGATTGCTATACAAAAGCTTTTCCAGAACCATGTAACGTAGCAACACTGCTTTGTTCAGGGACTCTAATTTGAGTGTTCACTTGTGACTAATCAGGTCACTGACCATTTCTCAAAATCTAACTTGCAAAAGACATAATTACAGCAATGTTTTTCTCAAATTCATTTTGGCTCAAACCCTGGCTACTGTCAGAGAGCAAGTGTAAGTCCGAACCTAAAAGAGTAACTGTAAAAGATGCAACATGTAGATAAATGTCAGTCAGAGGAAATGCAATAGTTAAGAAAACAGAGTCTTAGAAAAAAAGCACTTAGAATGCCACAAAGAAAAAATGATATGCAAATGGAAATGCTTGTTTCAAACTCGTTTTTTTTTTACAGGGGGATCCCAGTCATGAACAGAGAGGTGTGCGGCATTCAGACATAGAGGGCGCTCTTGAATTCATTGAAGCAAACTGCAGTAAACTTGCTGCCATTGGTGAGGTGTGTTTTAACTGTTTCAGTGGTTTTTTTTTTACCCTGACTAGGGATTTTGGTTGTCAATTGTCTCCGAGGCGGACACTTTGACTGAAATTTCGTCTTTGAGAGGGCAAGGCCATTTTCATTTTGCAAATGGGAAACCTTTGAAGGAGCAGTAAGACCAAGACTAGGGCAACAGAGCCTCCATGTAGTTCTAGGCCTAATCATGGAACTAAATAGCCCCATGGCCTGATACAGTGATTGTTTCTCAGCCCATTTATTTTGAGAAGTTTCCGTTTGAAAGTTATACAAAAAAAATGTTCCTATTTGTACAGAAATGAACAAAACATGTTTGGATAATGTATATTTTAAACAAAAATCGCATACTATATGATTGTTCACTTTCCATTTCTTAGGTGGGGCTAGATTTTACCCCTCGGTATGTGAAGAGTGACCAGGAGAAACAAGAACAGAGGGAAGTTCTAATTAGACAAGTTGAGCTTGCTAAAAGACTGGATCTTCCATTGTAAGTAGCTAAAACTCCTATTCCAAATCTGCCCCCTTTTTAAAAATGTTGAGATTTTTGTGTCGAGCAAAATTTTTTTAAAATTTTTCACCACTTGTGATGTATGGCGTGTCGTGGCTGAGCGTTCAAGCACACTGGATTCAAGCTCGCATGGTGTTTGTGATCAGCAGAGTGTGGGTTCGAGTCCTGGTCTGACACTTGTGGCCTTAAACAAGATACTTAACCATTATTGCTCCATCTTTCAGATGGAATGTACAGCCATTGGTCCGGTGTGCTATGTAATACACGTAAAAGAACCCCGTTACACTTATTGCCAAGAGAAGGGGTTAGCCCCCGTGTTTCTGGCAGTGGCTACAGAATGGGACGCAGCACCTTGTAATCCCTTACAAGGTGTTACATAAATGGGACTTATGATTCAAAAACTTTTAAAAACCTGTCTGCAAATAAATAATGATTTAGCACTTTGAGATACCCGTAGTTGAAGCGCTATATAAAAACTAGTTATTATTATTATTCCAGGAACGTTCATTCAAGGTCTGCTGGGAGACCAACAATAAATCTCTTGAAGGAGCATGGTGAGTCATGCCTGAAGTTTGTGACAGTTGAATGTTCAGTAGTATTGTTTAGTGTGTAGTGTTTGTTGGCCTGCTGGTATTAGCTCTTTTTGAGTCAGGCTCTTTTTTGCTTCTGTACGCCTCCTTGTTCACTCACTCTCCACTAACGATGGTGCAGCCAGCAGGACGCAGAAGCCCTCCTCAGAACCCTCAGAACCCTTGCCATCCCCTCCCCCCAGTTAAAAACCCATGCCCCTCCCCCCAAATGAGATCTTTAGACACAACTATACATATCAGTAGGAATCCTGAAAAATTGTCCCCATAAACTACTGTCAAAGTCAAGGAAATAGCATTTAAGACCCAATACTTATTTGAATTGCTGCAATCGAAATACACTTGCAAGTTTTGTTGTCATTATTTCAGTATAGGGGCCTACACTGTCTATTTAGTTGCTGCAATAATCTAATAATTATGTGCTACATCATTATGTCATGCTGTCCTGTCAGCGAAACTGTGTAAATCTTTGAAGACGACACTTAATTCGCATCAAAAGTTTTAAAAAGGCAATAAATTGTTCATGTCTTTGTGTACAAAACCTGGCGCTGCCAGCACCCCAACAATAGCGGCACGGCATTCAGCACTTGTGCATATGGATTGGTCTATACACAGCACACTCTGTAAAAGAATGGATGCTGTCTAGTTGGGCTGTTGCCTTCCATGGCTATGAATTACCACATGGGTCCCATAACTACCACTGTGTTTTCACTTTCCCTAATCTAGGTGCAGACAAGGTGTTACTGCATGCATTTGATGGTAAGCCATCAAATGCAATGGTCGGGGTGGAGTGCGGGTACTACTTCTCTATACCGCCCTCTATTGTCAGGAGTGAACAGGTATAAGAGACTATCAATGTTACTTATTTGTAATGTTGTAGTAGTGGTACTGGGTATTTGTTCTAAAAAAGTGTACATGTATAGAGTTAAATCATAAATTGGTTAATGTACTGCTTCTCAAGAACTTATTTTACTACACTCGAATTACACCTTCATATACCCACTGGTATTAAGTTCAGTTCATACCTCACGTGACTTGCAAAAGCGAAGTGAATTTCCTTGCATCTTAATCGGAAAACAGTGCATACGTGATAATTTGCATGATGTAATGCACTTTAAATTCTCCCTCGTGTGAAGTATGACTGGGGCTTTACTCCCTCTTGTGGTTGACCCATTTAACGTCTTTTGGTTATTGAGCTTTGTTGTTAATTTCCGATTCTGCTCTTCATCAAAGATGTGTTTACAAACAAATTGTTCTTTCACAAAGAAGCAGAAACTTGTGAAGTGTCTTCCCATGGATAGAATACTCCTGGAAACAGACTCCCCAGCATTAGGGGCCGAAAAACAGGTACGTCTTATATAAAAAAACAATTTGCCAACAGGTATGCACTTCGTCCAAGATGGATAACAAAAACTTCTCCTTCTTTGTTTGTACTAAAAGCACATTATTAGGTGCCAAAAAAACTCAAGATTAGGTGCCAACAAATTCAAGAAAAGGTGCCAACAAAATCAAGATAAGGTGCCAAAAAAATCAAGATTATTTTATCGCTCCCGCTGGAGTACTCAGATGCGCACATCATTACACACTCTTTACTAGAACCCTGCTAGAACATGTGCTACGAAGCATAATGCTGGATTGCGCTATACATGTGCTTAGTACTCCAGCATGACAGACCTCCTGCATTGCTATAGAAATGTGATATTGGTGAGAAGGGTCTATAGAACTTATGGGTTGGTGTCATTCCTGCCATCTTGGAGGTAAAAACGATAATAGAACAACGGGCACGCAAGCGAGGCACACCTTTTTAGAGGGCGCTCTAGTTGGGTAACATCAATAAATGCATTATTGTTTACAGCGACAAGCAAAGTAATCACCTCTGAGTCAACAAATGCTTCTCCAAACAAGTCACAGGTTGTTCTCCTCCTTAAAGGCAGGATATACTTTTTGTAATTGTCAAAGGCTACAAATGTAGTATCCTCACTTGGTGTATCCCATGAAATAACAAACCTGTGAAAATTTGGGCTCAATTGGTCATCGAAGTTGCAAGAAAATAATAAAAGAAAAAAACACCCTTGTTGCATCTAGAATTTATTGCTTTCATAGAATTGTGTGCCTGAGAAAGGCTTCAGGCATGCCTGAAGCCTTTCTGCTGCCTTTCTTGGATTCACATATTTTAGTGAGAAATTACCTCGTTCTCAAAAACTACATTACTTCAGAGGGAGTCGCTTCTCACAATGTTTTATACTATCAGCAGCTCTCAGGTGCTCCTTACCAAATGTATTTCTTGAGTAACTGCCAAAAGTATACACTGCCTTTAAGATCAATCAATTAGTACCATTGGCAGGTAGATTTCATTCTTATGTGATACAAACTTGCTTTTCACCCAAATCCTACACAGACTCGCAACGAGCCAAAGAATATTCACATCAGCTGCGATTACATAGCAACAGTGAAGAACCTTTCCACCGAGGAAGTGATGAGAATCACCACAGAGAACGCACTTAGATTGTTTCCAAAACTAAGAAAATTACTTCATAGGTGATGTTGACATTGACAGAGCAGTTCAACGAGTTTGCCAGCTTACAGAAGGCACACTCATTGGAGTAACCTACAGCTTGATTTCACAAAGCACTAAGATTCATCCAAGCTGAGTTGTCAGTATCACAATAGTGATTGGTATTGTGACATCACACTTGGCGATTAAGATTGATTCGCAGTCAAGATCAATCTTAGCTCTTTGTGAAAGCGGTCCCTGACTACGTTTCAAATTCCATTTGGATTTTAATAGTCTAATTAATCGGCTCAATCTTGCCACATAAATGGAATGTGGCTTGGAACATAAAAAGAATATTTGTTACTTTAAACCCAGCATTGTGATGGAAAAACAGTAATATGAAACAATGGTTAAATAACCTGGGGTCGATTTCACAAAGAGCTAAGTTGAATCTTAAGCTGTGTATCAATCTTAATTGCTAAGCAAAGTGTGATGTCACAATACAAATCACTATATTATTGGCAACTCATCTTAAGATGAATATTAGTGCTTTGTGAAATCAAGCCCTGCCCTTTCAAAATACTTAGTGTTCAAATATGCATTGAAATATCCACAGGGAGTGTTTGAATTAGCCATGCGAGTTATATTTGAACAGTTTCTGGAACACTGACTTTCTCGGTCACAAGTGACTGCTTAATTTGTCTTCCCCATACTAAAGACAGTATTGCTACATCAC
Source organism: Pycnopodia helianthoides (assembly GCA_032158295.1). NCBI lineage: Eukaryota > Metazoa > Echinodermata > Asteroidea > Forcipulatida > Asteriidae > Pycnopodia > Pycnopodia helianthoides. Next base: position 14,717,303 of record CM063243.1, read on the forward strand.
ATGGTTCAGGGCAAGCTGTTGCAAAGCAACCTCCAGATGGGCAAAGCCTGGTACCATTGTGCGACGCACGTTCATTAAGAAAGACATACATGCAAGGATGTTGGTTGTCTATAAAGGCAAAAGTTTGCTGTGAACCATTTGACAAAGCAACTGTCTAAAGTCTTAGGAGTGCAAACTTTGTACATGCAGAAAGTAAGATGATCAACTGCTTAAGCAGACCTGATACTTCACACTGGCAAGGGCAGGGAAGTTTTCCCTTAGAAGAAAGATTTGTACTGGAGAATCTCATGGTCGGTCTATCTCTACTGATAAAGATTTATGTCACACCCCTTGTTGCTATATGGGTCGACCAATCAGAATTGAGGATTCAAGTTTGCTTAAAGATAATGCTAGTTGTACACATTATTTTTAACAAAATAAAACAGTGCTCCATGTGTGTATTGCATATTGGTTTGTCATTTAATAAAAACGGATACTCTCTTCCAATTTACACTTGTGTACAAATTAATGGTATTTTTTTCATATGAACACAAAGAGTGCCAACCTACCCTCAGAACAATGGTTGAGTATTAACACAGTACTTGGACAAATTCATGGTGAACGGCGCAGGCTGGCCGCCCATTTTTCTTGCTAACCTGGGAAACGCTTAAGCAAGTTTTTCTGCAACAGTAAGCATGAAAATGTGCGTACGGTTAAGCAGCAGTATGAAATTGGCCCCTCGTTGGATGTCATCGTGTCAACTTGCCTCTTTTAAAAGTTTGGATCCTAATTTCAGAACTTAGGGTAGTCAGCAGTGACTCCCGCCCCTGAATGGGACTTGTAAGAGCGTATACATGTATATGTACATGTAATTGTAGTACAAGTACGAAGTTTTAGACTGGCATACTTTGTGTATATATGATTTGAAGCTGGAGAGGTTAAAAATATAGAATTACATGCATTTATACACGGTACACTAAGCAGTTAATTTAGCAACAACAAAAACTAAATAGTGACATTAAGCACCAAAGCAAAATTTCCACAGGGGAAACATTACTTGGAATTTCATTATTATTTTTTGTATTACCATAAGTGAATAAAATAATAGTAGAAAACTAGACAGCAATTTTGAAAACAAAAAGTGCAAAAATAAAAATGGTTGGTTAAATTTGCATAGACCGAATGAATGTGAGTGCATTATTTAAAGAAAAAAAACAGTATGTGCGCTAGTGAGTTTAATAGTAAGACTCCAAGAAGTGAGTAAAATAATAATATTGAAAAAGTACAAATATATAATCATTTTAAGTATAAAAACTTACTGTAAAATTAGTTAATGAAATACTGGCTTCGTGTATTGTGCAATCAGTATGCATTGAAGCTTGATTTCTTTCCACCACAGCTCCAGAAAGATAATTCAATAAAAATAAACAATCCTGTTTCGGTTTGAGAATTGGTTATGGGGTCATTGGTCCAGTAGAAGTTTGCAAAAAGTTCAAGCTCTCAATTATTACCCAAACCTAATTCCATCCATTGAGTGATCTACTACGATCCTTCCCAACTCTAACAAAATCCAACACTCTAACTCGACACACACACTGTTGGATTCTGATTATGGTGGTGCATGTATGCCTGCTCCCATAAACCTTTTCTAGTGCAGTCCTCAATCAAACAAAATCAAACAAAACCTGCAGTTGGATTTTGAAGGACCGGGGATAATTAGGACTACAAAAACTAACAACAGGAAACCATTCTTTGTGATGATTGGTGTAATTTAGTTCTATATCCAGGAGAGTACAAGCTCCAAGGGAGTTGATTCTAGATAAAATCGCTCTGAAGACATGAGAGAGATTTCTCTGATCGGCCAAATTTTACCTACTTTTCAAGGTGATTAATTAGTTAAGACTTGTAGTTTTCGAGTCTTTGCTCTTTCGGATGGTGCTGCTTTTCAGTTCCTGGAGTAATACTTGATGTTGTGTCATTATTAGGTTCAGGTCCATTGAGATACTGGAAACTGCCATATACTGCTTCAATAATGTTGGAGATAAACGTGACGTTTGCACACAGCCCACTTATATTATCAGCCAAAAGTGTAGTTAAATTGCTAGATGACTGTAATCTGTAAATGACATAAAACGTGAAACAAGTTTTTTTTTAACTGTGCATTGTTTATAACGTAAAATGACTAGTTCAAGGGTAACAACCCATTTGGTGCTTGATATGTGGCATGGTGTACCCTAGCCCCATGAATAGGGCCAATCCACTCCGTATCCTTGGCCCTAGCACCACTGCAAACCTATTTTTTCGCCCTGTGATATTTTTAATCTGCAAAGATCTAGATCTTGAAACTTACCAATCGAATGCCAATATCCTTGTACATAGCCGGACTGCTGGAATTTGTTTTTAAAAAACATCACATGTTTTTGGTGAAAATCAAATGATTTCGAGAGTGAACTTTTAGAACTATCTCAACGATCTTGACAACTTGCTCATTGAGAAGTTGTACACACTTTCTCATAGTTACGTTAAAAAATGTGCTTTTCAGCGTTACTGTACGATGGGATCAAGCACCAATACAAATCCTACAAATGTTTGGGTTCAAAAACTAGGTTTTGTCGGGCTTCCTCAACAACATTAGAATAACGATGCAAGCAATTGCTACGATTGAGTTGGTACCAGACTGATTTACTTACAGACGCGGCGAGTGCAAATAATCAAGATCGTTGAGATCGTTCTAAAAGTTCACTCTCGAAAATCATTTGATTTTCACCAAAAATTTGTGATGTTTTTCAAACAAATTCCAGCAGTCCGGCTATCTACAAGTACATTGGCATTCGATCGGTAAGTTTCACGATCTAGATCTTTGCAGATTAAAAATGTCATAGGGCGAAAGAATAGGTTTGCAGTGGTGCTAGTGCCAAGGATACGGAGTGGATTGGCCCTGTTCATGGGCCTGGGGCTAGGTGTACCCCACTACCATTGTTTCTTCATTGCATGCTTGGAATCTAAAAAGGCCAAGGATTTACCCCCAAAAAGTGCCCCGCTCGGCTGGGCAGTAGCAGGATGTGGTTGGGGCTATCACGCCAGGTAAATTTTACATCCCTGGCCAAATTCCTGGCCACAACCATGGTTGTGACTTAATGATATTAATAATATTGTGCTATAAGCTGTACTTGTAGTATAACAACCATGGGGTGTGGCTTCATGGTATTATTGGTACTCTAGTCATGCTAGTTCATTAGTTGAATACTGTTACAATACAACTATGGTTGTGGTTTCATTGTACTCTTACTCTAGTCTTAGTCGTAATTTAAGCATTATTTTCAACTGTGCATGGTTTTGAAAGTCTCTGTGGTTTGCTTCACATGTCACTTATTGTGAGTTCGGTTATAAACTACACAAGTTGTATGTTCAATCATCGATAATTATTGCATGCACCCAAAAAAAACCTTCAACTTACACGACTTATTCGGGAAATGTCTCCTTTCTCTATGTGTTTTATCATTGACTTTGAATGTACACCTCGACTCACTGTCCGGCTGGGTCTGGTCCTCACTGAATGCAGTACTTTTGAAAGCGTCTTTGTCGTGTTTCCGTGTGGCACGGCACCAGTCCTGTCGACTGTTCATCTCCACCGTACACCAAGACTCTCGTTGCATGTTGACCTCTTGCATGCTTGGCGCACCGCCACCACCATTTGCTGCAGAGTTTCCGGACATTTTTTCAAAAAAGGCAAAGAGAAACCGGTTCAAGTGTTTGAAAGTGTCACTCGTAGGTTGAGACGTTCCTTACGAATACCCTGTTCTATATGGCTGTATGGACGATGTTCGTAGTCGATCAGAGTCTTGCCTGTCTATGAATTAATAATAGAGAAGTTGTTATTGTTACTAAGTAGTCCAGCTGGCGGGCATGGTGCGGTGGGGGGGGGGGAGTATAGACCAACTTGTTTATTGAGGGCGCTGTTTATTTACTGTTAGCAACCAAACCGTAGCAACATCGTAAATGCATCACGCATGTCCTCGCCGGAGCTGGCGTAGGGAGTGGCGGGGGGGGGGCTCCCCACGGTCCGAACCCTTGCCAATATTCTATAAAGTATGCAGTAATAATATTGTAATGATGTCATTGAAGACTCACGTATAGTTGGCCTATAATAATGTAGTTTTGTCTTAACTTAGTGGCTTTTCGATATTCGGATTCTATTTCGTTTTCTATATTTTTATTTTATATTCTATGTTTAGGTTTTCATTTGTTACTTTAGATTTTTATTTTTAACTAAAGGCTTATGTGTTAAAACTATACACATCCTTTCATGTGGTGTGCTTATCTCAAACCGTTATTGGTATGTATGTCATGATTTACAGTCAACCGATTGTGTGTGGTTGCACACATAGGCCTAGGCCAAAATAAAAGAATCCCTAAGGTCGCTTTTTCAACTCTTATCCCCTTCCAATGGTGGTTTACAACTTATTGAGAAATTTGAGGGTAACCCCCTCCCTCCCCCACACTCAATGTTCCCATACGTTAACATACTATTTTGCTTTTGTGACAGAAGTATACCTCCCCTAGCCCCCCCCCCCCCCCCCCGCCGGCGAATTTTTTTTCCCAAACTTTTTTTTTATTTACCTTTTTTATATATTTTATTTCTTTCCAACATCCGCATTCCGATCGAATAAAAAAAAATCAAAATCATAACAAAAAAAGGTCATCATAGCAATGTCGTTTGGGGAAAAAAATTCGCCCTCCCCCGCCCGTAGGCCTACTTGGGCAAAATGACACCATAGCACAGGCAGCGGAGTGCGGTGTGCCGCCCTCTGACGACAGTCTTATCTACTATTACACGTGCGCTGAGCCGAGGGCAACATAGTCTCACGTTTTCGTTCGCAAACCAACGGAATACAAAGATCAACTCATCATCTGCGAGTTGACAGTGTACACGGAAAATCAAACTCTAACAATGTATAGTTGTTGCTGTGCATAAAATAATGTCAGGAGAAACTAATGTTCCTTGTTTGTTGAAGCCATCGCCGAAACCTCGGTCATTATTCGTTGTTGGATTCCATTTTGACAGGAAACGAGATGATAGAAGTGAATGTACACCTCTAAAAATCAATAGTTTACTTCCCCTGTTCTAAGTATGTCTGTGACACCGAGGATATTAAATAGCTAAATATACGGTAGGATGCTGTGGTTTCACAGTCGGGTGTTCGATCTTTAGTTCCTACCCTGAAGCCGTCTGTAAAAGTGTGTATGTCAATTTCATGAAGGCAAAGGGGGCTGTGTAATTACTATTTCAGCCGCAGGGTCCTCAATGGTTCGCATTAAACTTTGGAATGAAATCGACACTCCGTCAAGTAAGAATCGACTCACTAGTGGAATAAAGGTCTTGAGACCCTTTTCTGGAGGATCTTCATGACCGTACTCTGAATTGCCCCTCGGTCAGGGAAAGATTTGCAGCCCATGTGTTTTCAATGCAATTCCAACAGGATAAAGGATGTCTCGATAAATGTTGGATGATGAGAAACGTAGAGTTCGTCAGCATTTTCAACTCTTATCAGTGTTGCAGTCGGATCCGCCACATCCGAGAGTCCGAGTCCGGGTTCAAAGTCCTTGCACTAGTCCGAGTCCAAGATGGGGAGTCCGAGTCCTGTAAATCCGAGGAGGAATCCGAGTCCTGTGAATCCGGACCCGAGTCCTGTAAATCCGAGTCCGAGTCGGAGTCCTGTAAGTCCGAGTCAGGGTCCTGTAAATCATTCCTGGGAATCCGAGTCCTATAAATCCGAGTCCGAGTCCAGTAAATCCGAGGAGGAATCTGAGTCCTGTGAATCCGAATCCGAAACCTGTAAATCCGAGTCCGAGTCCGAGTCCTGTAAGTCCGAGTCAGAGTCCTGTAAATCATTCCTGGGAATCCGAGTCCTATAAATCCGAGTCTGAGTACAGTAAATCCGAGGGGGGAATCTGAGTCCTGTATGAATCCGGGTCCAAGTCCGAGTCCTGTAAGTCCGAGTCCGTGTCCTGTAAATCATTCCTGGGAAACCGAGTCCTATAGATCCGAGTCTGAGTCCAGTAAATCTGAGGGGGAATCTGAGTCCAGTAAATCTGAGGTGGAATCTGAGTCCAGTAAATCCGAGGGGGGATCTGAGTTCTGTAAATCAGAGTCCGAGTCCGAGTCCTGTAAGTCTGAGTCCAAGTCCTGTAAATCATGCCTGGGAATCCGAGTCCTATAAACCCGAGTCTGAGTCCAGTAAATCCGAGTCTTGTATTTTATAGTCTGAGTCCTGAAGACGAGCAGAGTATACTGTTCGAAACGTCGAGACCAAACCGGCTCTTCTCAGAGCCAACACTCAAACAAAAGAGATTTACACATGGTTGTACCCGCAAGTTTACTATTATTTATTTATAGTTTTTCCTATTTGTCCACACCATGCAAAGCTTCAAACAATGTTTAGTCTGAGTCCTGTTGAAATCCGAGTCTGAGTAGTTCATGAAGTTTCGGCTCATCTACTTCTATGAATGCGAATGGCCTTCAGTTAACACCAATTGCATATTTACCATTGTGAAAATAAACATAATTCACCTGAAAATGATGTCAGTGAACTTCGAAAATGGTGTAGGCTTTATAAACATTTTCAACACTACACTGTGCATGGTAATAATAAAGTTCAAGTAGGCTTCGTGTTTTCGTTGGTACCCTGTGTGCACTTGTTTACAAGGGTGAACAAAAGCCTATGTTGCTAATTCCATTACCAGAATACGATTTATGCTAAGACCTGCCCATTTAGGATTGTCCAGAGAATGTATTTTTTGGCAGAACTTGATCCTTTTTGCAACCATCTTGTCCAATTCGAACCCATACAAATTAACTTAAGGCTGAATGGTTCAGCATCTGCTCATTTTGAATAATGATAATCCACATTTTATTTATATTATAATAACATGGAACCGAGCAATATGGTACAATTGTTATGCAAGTGACATTTTATTGATTTTGACTGTTTACGTTCTTTCATTGTGTTGTATTAATTTCCCCTTTTCATTTGCATTCAGACAATCTGGTCGGTGTAGCTGATACGGTGACCTTCGAAACTCACTGAATATGCAGGCAGAGATACCAAAATAGTATATTAATCAATTAATGAATAAAAACAAAGGCAAATTGCGTGTTATTCTATATCTTCTTAATTCCTCTTCCTTATCTGAATGTATATAAATTGACATACACCGATGAACAAGCTTTAAAGCATAAATACCCGATTGAATTTGAGTAAAGTTAATAATTGTTGTGTGTTATTAATCGTATACAATTATTGCTATTTTACTTGTACACATGTTTTTCTGGAATATTATTATAAGTTTTGTTTATTTATTTTTTTTTATCTCGCTTTATCTTATATTTTCTATTAGATTTAAAATTTGCATCGGGGATCAAGAATTTTATTTGGTTTTACACCGATGTGTGTAAAGCGCTGAATAGTAAGTACTTTCCCACCGAGTCATGCCTGTGGATTTGTTTCGCAGGACTTGGGAAAGTACTGAGTACACAGTGCTTTACACATCGGTGTAAGGGTAAAACCAAACAATATTTGAAATATATTTTAATCAACTTGTTTAAGTTTATGAATAGCTGCCCTGTTCAAAGAACTACATAATTGTAAATAAAAAATAAAAAAAATTACTCATTATTTTGATCATCTTACTTCAGAATGTTTTAAATTGTTATTTAAACTTTCCAAATTATACATTTTTGGCGTTGTATAAAGTTGACCGTAATTCTTTTTTGAAAGATAGATTATAAATTATAACCAACTTGATTATTACAGACAAAAAAAAAACAGTTTCAAAGTTCGCCAAGTCAGTTTTTCTCGGTATATCAACAGAACCAATGCCGTGTCTTCAAACAATTACTCAAGATCCTTCCCTGTCGATCTTGGTAGAGAACTTGCAGTAAAAATGTTGTATTTAGTCCAAGAGGATGGCACTGCAATGTTTGCACAAAGATACAAGCTGAGGTTGTTTGCCTGGCGTGCTCATGCCTCCATCTCACGGGCTCGGTGGACGTGTTTGCTCAAGGGTAAGATCATAAGTTAATTCAATAAAATATTCCGGCGGAAATAATCAAATTGAATTCCAGATTAAATTTTTCTTAATCTGTGAGAGGAAGCATGTCTGTGGAACAGACTGTTCACTCGCGATCTGGGAAAACAACAGTTTTCAGAGAAATCTTGTTGACAGTAGCTAGCAGTAGTGTGGAAAACAATACATGTATTTAAGCACATGACTGCACCTTTAATTACTTCTCTTTTAATTGTTATTTATTTAATATAAACAATAATTAATAGTTTAATAAAAAATAATCATTGTTAATAGTCAAAAATATTAAAGTTATAAGTGGACATGCCCTTTTTTCTGCTATCACAATAATATCACTGCACACACAATCGCTTCGAATCTAAAGTAATTTGTAAATGTATTTTTTGAAATATAATTCTCAGTTAGTATTTAATATGAGCGTGATAATAAAGTGCAGTGTAATATGAATGTGTACACCTTTAGTAAAAATCTATAAAGGCATTCATGCTCTATCTCAATCTCCACAACTTAACGGAACTTATCACATTTTCAGCTTCAATCATTTTCCGTTTTCGAGAAGAAAAAAAGAGAAACCCTAAAAAAAATCGTATTGAGTTACTAATAAAGTGCTCGTTCTTACGGTTTGAAGTGACTGTTAATCAATATTTCAAACCGTGCCTCCGGTGAATAGGCGGTACAATTTATATCTGGTTCTTTGGTGTTGTGAATTAAAATGGTAAAGATGGTTCCTAATAATAAATCTAGCCAAGTTGTATTCGGTTATTACCGACGCTAGAACTTTCTTCTTCTTCTTTTTTACCTTGAAGCAAAGGGTTGGATTGAGAAATCGTAGTCTTGTCACATGTAAATGCAAATTACCAATAAGAAAGTGAGTTACAATTCCATGCACTTGAATGATGGGGCGCACTTGAGTTCCCTATACACTAAAATAAGGTTAAAGGAACATTACAGCATTGGTAAGAAAAAAATCTTTTAAATATACTTTTGATCACAGATTTACATAAAACTTACACGGTCTAATGATGATGATAGTAGAAAACATGCCTGGAAATATTTCCCTCTGAAATGCCATATTTGATGAGAAAGGAATAAACTAATTTTCCGATTGGAGTTTATCGCTCAGTGAGCGTTTTATTCATTTGTTGAATCTATTTCATGCAAATGTGTAATCGGTTTTCACTATTTTCTCGTGACCCAGATGGCCGATCGATCTCAAACTTCTACAGGTTTGTCAGTTTATGTATGTGGTGGATTACATAAAGTGCTTACACTGCCAGCAACTGTTTTGTTAGAAAAACCAATTCTGTAATGTTCCTTTAAAGGAGCATTACAGAATTGGTGAGAAAAAGACTTTTAAAATATACTTTTGATCACAGATTTACATAAAAACTTACACGGTCTAATGATGATGATAGTAGAAAACATGCCTTGAAATATTTCTGTCTGAAATGCCATATTTGATGAGAAATGAATAAACTAGATTTCCGATTGGAGTTTATCGCTCGGTGAGCGTTTTATTCATTTGTTGAATCTATATGATTTCATGCAAATGTGTAATCGGTTTTTCTCAAACTTCTACAGGTTTGTCAGTTTATGTATATGGTGGATTACATAAAGTGCTTTACACTGCCAGCAACTGTTTTGTTTGCAAAAACCAATTCTGTAATGTTCCTTTAAGTGTGTTCTAGTTTTGTAAATACCGACACTCTAAAACTCTGGGTTAATTATTGATCCGGATTCCGGATCCAAGGGGGTCTGATCCTTTCGTGGGTCAGGCTGACCCGGAAAGTGGTTTACAAATGGGTATGTTAACTCGGATTCTGCGTCAGTTTGACCTACTTCGGGGTCATTTTAACACAGATTCTGGGTCATACTGACCCAGAAATGGGTCAGGCCCTACGAGACCCAGATCAAATCGACCAACCAACATGATCCGGAAAAGATTCTGATCTATTTCAACCTTTTTGACTCAGATTCCGGGTAATGTTGCCAACCCCACCCCCCCCCACCAAAAATAATAATATTAGTAATAATTAATTAATTAAAAACCAATGAATAAATGAATAAATAAATATGGTCCGTACGGACTCCTCTTGGATCACAGGACAGGCGCGTGTACATGGGTCAGTACACGCAAATCGTTCACGGTCTGATACAATTTGTATGATTTTCATTATTTGGGTTTTGCATAATATCTAGATTCTAGTAAAAGTTGGCCTTTATCTTTGCCACGGCTTCCCTTAGAAGAGAATCATGGACGCTATGAGATAACAAATATTAGCCATGGTTTATTTTTTTCTTCTTCTTAATATTATTCAAAGAAATTTAGTTTCAGACTTAATTTACTTTGATTAAATTTAAAAAATGGATGACCTTTTGTAGTATCGAGTTGACGACGTCTCAAGAAAGTTACAGAGTGAGGACTGCGTGGGTGTGGATATAGGAGGGGGAAACAAGCTGACCGTTGTACTGTACAAGCTAGTTTAGCTTTGTACAGGTACAAATGATTCTACTTCACCAGGCTACTGAAAGCCATCTTTTAAAAGGGGAAATAGAATCTGATCTGGTGGCAAGATCAATTTAAATTAGCGTGAAATCATGTCTTTTCTTTAAGGGGAGTGAGAAAAATAAGGGAATGATCGGCCTGACTGTTAAACACTGCTTTTCTCGAGTGCATGGGGATATTTTTCTCGAAGGCAGTATCGACTAACATCACACACCGTAGTGGTCGGCAGGTTTTTTGTTTGTTTCGTAAAGGGAAACTGGAATGAATGAATGTTCTCCGAAAGTTGATGCCATGCTATCCATTACATGATATCAATGGACCTCTTTTAGAAGGTCAGGCGATGATTGTCGACACAACACTGCTTTAATGAGTAGCGCTTGATGAAGTAGCTTAAAAATAGACGCTCATTCACTAACAATCTGAGAGCGACTATTGGCTGAGATTCGATGAAGAAAATTACAAATCTTGGTCAATCTGACCCAAATTCCTGGTCAGTGACCGGGAATCGGAGTCAGCAACACATTCGTAACATTTACTTGGTCATACATACCACTTTGTGTGTTTTTATCGTAGATTATGTTTCCCTCGAACGATTCTCGACAGGCACTTATGTTCGTCAATGGATGTCAGCTCAACTAGAGCATTAAAACCCGCTGTTCACTTCCAAAAGATACGGACCAACGCTGATGTGCATCAAAACTGCGCCCATAATCATATTGAGGAACATTTCATTCGGCACCTTACATTTTTATTGATTTATTATCAAATTAGATAACCAGGTCAGGAGGATCATGCATAGGACGTCGTGTAAAAACCATCATGTCCATTCATTGTCGGTTTTTTTTATTTATCTTTAATACTAACAACTGCCGGGGGATTATTTTTTATTTCTAATCCGGTGCTGATTTAAAACAATAATGGAAAAACTGTTAATTGCCTTAAGCGGGACGAGATCTTTTTTTTCTTCTTATGTAGTATATGTACGCCGCATAACTCCCCATGTCAGTCAATAAACCATACCCTTATAATACAGTCGAATCGTTGCTCTACCTGTATGTCGCATCACTCAACCACACCTAAAGGCGTATTTTACGTTCGGGTGAGAGAAGTCGATCCCACAGGCCCTGTGGGGACACACAATCCAATTACACGGCGTAATTTCCAGGCCCGGAGACGGAAGACATCTTTCTAGGTTGGGTATAATGTGTTTAGCCTATTCACAAATTTAATACCATAACTTGGAAGTTGCTTTCAATTACACGGTGACTTCTCTGAGAGGGAAGGGGGAGGGGGAGAAAACGACCGGTTTGGGACTGGGTGTTAGTCGCTTGAATCACCGGTGCATTTATCTGTATTTTTAGGAATCTTTACTAGCCACAGAGACTCAGCACACCTCGTGGAATTCCCTCATTTTGAAGAATTAACATATTCCGTGATCGATATAACCGTATATTTCGCGGAACCTTACGGCGAGGTGCCGGCCCAGTCAGGCATGCGCAGTATGCCTCTCGGCGCGTGCGTTTCGGCTTTGACAGCCGAGCAGTCGCTGTGGCCGTCGATGATTGAGGGACCCATGGTTGCATTTAGGCAAACATAGGAGGGAACTCCGAGGGTCTTATGTACACACAAAATAAAACACTATTTGCAAATTAAAACCAGCACCATTTAAAGATATGGTGCACCATTGTTTGAAGAAATAAAAACACAATCAAATTGTAAATATTTGCAACTTATATCAAACGTCTCTAAAGGAAATAGTAATCATCCAACAGATTAAAAATATTGATATTTTCAACTCAGTTCTCAAATTCTTAAAGGCACAGTACACGTTTGGTAATCACTCTGAAAATTAATGGCAATAAAAACTCACTTGGTAAGAAGTACAGCAGCTTTGGGTAGTAAAATGAATTTTGAGAAACTTTTAACTTCGAAGTACTACGGTTATGAAAAATGTATCACTTTTTACTCCCCCAAATTTGAATCTGAGAAGCGTTTCTGTCAGAAACGCGTCTCAGACCGTGTATTCCTATTGGAAACACTCTCCTTGCGTGGAAATATTCGCTCCGGTTTTTCGGTGCTATCGCAAAAACGTGATCCTTTTGAAGCGAAATTTTCACAGGTTAGTTTTATTGTCTGTACCTACATTTATATACGATAAACACAATCGGTAGGCTCCAATTACCAAACGTGTACTGTGCCTTAAACGAGTACTCTTTCTTTCAACACAAATGCACATTCATTCATTGCGTTTCTTTTAACAATTTCTCTCTTTTTAACGTTTGGTTTTGTTCAACATTATAAATTACTCTTAAAGTTTATATTTTAAAATGATTGCTATGCTATTGTAATGAAGTACACTTTTGCTAACACTTTGGCTAACGCATATTGTTCTGCTATAGTAAGCACAAAGAAAATGTGCTTACAGGTACACGACTTCATGAAATTGGACCGCGATGAAGAACGATGAATCAACACTGTTCAAAATGTTGTGATGCCACATCACCCCCAATCGTCTCTATTGTGTGCAATGGTTCGACGGAGTGTTGTGTATCATACCTCTCGCTTAAACCCGGTAAACATGTCTTGAAATCTACACGGGTTGAACAACCCTTGTTGTCGCAACTCTTTTATTTGCGAAACGAATCGAGCAAAAAAACACATTTTGTTTTCACAATATTATGAAAGGGGAACTAGGGTGTTCTGCATCACACGGTGTGTCACGGCAGCGAGACAACGCCTGAAGTGTACACACAAACTAAAAGCGACGACTCATTTGAATTTTTGCTCACATCAAGTTAAAGATGATAGGTACGATTTTTTTGTCGATTTTTAAACGACAGTTTAGATTTACATATTTTTTTTTCGAGAAAACTGTAAGCTTTCATTTATGGTTGTGCACGAAAAATCCGCAAATATTAATGATAAGTTGTAGTGAATTAAAAACTACGCAAATTTACGCAAATATTATTGTATGGTTTTTCGTTTTGAAACGGCACAATCTGTCAAAATTCTTGCCGAAAAAAACATTTTTATACAAAAATTATTTCTGCAGAAATTTGGCCATGAACATTACAACTCAATACTCCGACAGCATCGTCTTTTGGGTTTGCTTCATGATTTTGTTTTCTTGAAAATATTCACATCAAGATTCAATCTTAAAGGAACATTACAGAATTGGTAAAACAAGCTTGTAACATGTACTTTTTGATCACAGATTTACATAAAACTTACACGGTCTAATGATGATGATGGGAGAAAACATCCCTTGAAATATTTCTGTCTGAAATGCCATATTTGATGAGAAATGAATAAACTAATTTTCCGATTGGAGTTTATCGCTCAGTGGGCGCTTTATTCATTTGTTGAATCTATACGGTTTCATGCAAATGTGTAATCGGTTATTCACTCTTTTCTCGTGACCCAGATGGCCGATCGATCTCAAACTTCTATAGGTTTGTCAGTTTATGTATGTAGTGGATTACATAAAGTGCTTACACTGCCAGCAACTGTTTTGTTAGCAAAACCAATTCTGGAATGTTCCTTTAATAGTAACAACTTATTCCAATATTATACATCTCCAATCCTTTAGTCCATGGAAGTTTCATTTGAGGCACTGAAATCAGGAGAATAAACATAGAACATTAAATAGTAATCCGTCAATGTTTATATTCTAATAACTCCGGGTCACAATTGACCAGATCCCACGGGGGCCTGACTCTTTTCCGGGTCAGGCTGACCCAGAAAGTGGTTTTCAAAAAATGGGATTTAAACTCGGATTCTGCGTCAGTTTGAACCGTTTATGGGTAATTTTGGCATAGATTCCGGGTCTTACTGACCCTCTGAAGGGTCAGGCTCCAAGGAACCCGGGTCCAGGTCGATTTTGAGTGTAGTAAGTTAAGATACAAACGATTAAAGGAACATTACAGAATTGGTTTTTGCTAACAAAACCGTTGCTGGCTGAAACACTTTATGTAATCCACCATATACATAAACTGACAAACCTGTAGAAGTTTAAGATCGATCGGCCATCTGGGTCACGAGACAATAGTGAAAAACCGATTACACATTTGCATGAAATCATATAAGATCAACAAATAAATAAAACGCTCACTGAGCGATAAACTCCAATCGGAAAATTAGTTTATTCATTTCTCATCAAATATGGAATTTCAGACAGAAATATTTCAAGGGATACTTTCTACTATCATCATCATTAGACCGTGTAAGTTTTTTGTAAATTTGTGATCAAAAAGTACATTTTACATGTTTTTTCTTACCAATTCTGTAATGTTCCTTTAAATGTCGGGACCCGAAAAAAACAAGTTGTGATTAAGCATGTGCAAACAATTTGCATGCTACAATTAGTCAGGCATTGCGCGTGGCACTGCACGCAAAAGTATTTAATTTTTGTATTTATATTATTCTTTCGAAACAGCATCACCTGTCAAAATTCGTTCAGAAGAAAAGAAAGTTGTAATTCGGCACAAAAATTGGGCAGTGCAACTTTAAGGCTTGTCTCACGAAAAATGCAGCCGCCGGCGTATTTCCCCCTATAGTGGTTATGTGGGTTGCATCCTGTGTGTTCTTCAGGGGGAATCACCGATGAGATCGTCCCAATAAGATCATCCCACATAGGCCTACGTTTTGTTTTGAGTAGTTAATTTTCAATATCGAGTGAAACTCTTCAGTCTTTGCTCGCTGCGAGTACTCCATCGTAATTTAGTTAGTCCCACAGCACCGACAGAGGGTTCGATGACTTAGTTAACTTTGATTTAATAAAAATTTAAATAAAAACCATATTACACAAAAAAGAACGATGACATAACTTCTCGAAAGAAATAATGCACATCAACATCTCCAGTTCCCTCATATCTGCTTATACTCGTTATCGATTGGCACGTACACAAAGCTTCGAAGTTCCTCTTTGACGGTTGCTGTTATTTTTATAGTAGCCTATTAAACAGCCGAATTGAACTGATTGATGCTTTTTTTGGGGGGGGGGGGGTGTTCTGCATATTGAAAGGGCACATTATCCGTAGTTTATTTATTTTGATCAACTAAAAATACAAACCAAGAGTGAAATAGGCTATTTTGATGAATGCAACTCTTATTCCGACTTGCATCTTCCAAAGAAAAACATCATCAGTTTACAGGGTCAAGCATCCTCCTGGTGTGTTTACCGTACGTTTAGTTTCCAAGAATTCTGATTCTATTCATAGTTCTGACAGTCAGTATTTTGAGTGATTCTTGTATATCTTCGGGAATTTCACAATGTTTTCTCCAACGTTAGCTTAGAGTATTAAGATGTCAATCGGTTGTAAATCACCTTTCCCCCATATTGTTAATCCTCAAACGAACCCAAACCAAAAGTGCTTTGAGGTTTTTTGATTTAGCCGCTGGATGGAAATTATGTGGTTTTATTTTACACCGCTTGCTGCTGATAATATCATCTCCGCTATACCCCAAAAGCATTTTGAGTATTTTCTTCAAAAAAAAAGAAAGAATACAAGCTGGCGACTATATTAGGAAGTCCCCAGTGCTGGTGAGACGCAATCAACAGCCAACGGCTTCTCTTGAGAGAGCTATACATTAGCCAGATATCATGGTGTATAATGAAGCTCCAGCATGAGATCTATGTTCAGCCATTGATCCCCCTTCGTATCGGTGCCCGTTCACCGCTGCTCGAGGGGGTTAGAGACCGGAATAACAAATTCCCCGGCCAGTGTATCAGTTGACTGTACGTCTTGTATCGCAAAAAAACCGAAGCCCGGTAAACAGGTCTCGGTTTCTCCTGCTGTTGACATTACTTTGCCGGAGCTATATATGCCATATTGACAAGGGTTTAACTGCAACGAATTCAACCTCATGTGTAAGGACTTCATTTTGGAATCCCCCGGCTGCAGAACGCATACAGTTCCCCCGTGCTTCCCCGAGGTTCTCTACTCAGCATGAAACGAGTCCAAGAAAAGGTTCTGTCACTTTCTCTTTTAAATCATTGAAAATGTCTGTAAAGTACGGACTGGTCACGAAATGTCCTGTAAGTAAGTAGGTCTCATTATGCACCAGAAAGTTTCAAGCTTGACTCGAACAACATGCCACCGTGCAAATCTGTAAGTCTATGGAATGAATTACTCATGGGGATATGATCACTATGGTTGTTATACGAATATCATTTTGTATCAATTATTATGGATATTTTGTTTTATTTACAAATTTCGATTTGTATCCAGTGGCTTGGAGAAGAGGATGTTAGTAGCCGTTATTCATGAATAATTCTATACGGCGTACCACCAGGGAAAGGGTCCACCGTATCATGATCAGAATACTCAAGTTGATATCCAGTATCTTGGGTAAATTGTCTAAGCTTGATAAACAGTCAAATCCAGCACAGCTAGTTATGCATATCGGCTACACTATACTTGACGAGGTATAATGTCAAACTACTGGAGCTTTACTTGTGGACTTCGTGTAACGTGCATGTGTCTATGCAGTTAGCCTTTGAAAGGGCATATTCAACCGGGGACGGGTGCCCAGGGACGAGGGCGAGGGCACAGGCACAAAACAACCTATTTCAAATAATGTAATGACATTCTGTAACAGCACAGTCGCGATTCAACAAGTATATTGAGTGACAAAATGTCTACTTCAAGTCTGTCTGCATTCGTGAGTTTACCCAATAAGAATAATGTTTTCAATGTAAACCACTTTATTCAAGGGTATCAGAGAGGTCCATCTATAACTGAAACTGGATATTGGAAATGGGCTCTGTCAAAACATGGAGCAATTGCTCCACGGTCAAAACAAGACTGTGTTTGAATAACAGAAGTCAAATCGTAAACTGTGCTTCCTTCCCCGTGAAGTGGCCCTTGTTGCGTGTGTTATTTTTTTTTCTTTTTCCTTTTTTTGAAATCAAATAATTTTGGGGAATTTTCAAAGACTATATCTGCACCCCTAACAAATTAAATGAAAAAATAATCGTTAACCATGAAACAATATTTTGCGTGAACGAAAAATATGTATAAAATATTCTACTATTTCAGTGTCGTATGCCCCCCAAATGAAAAGCAATAATAAGCTCCTATCGTATGCACAGGGTACCATCCGAAAGCGTGGAAATGAAAACAGAAAAAGTCTTTATGAACATTCAAGGGGGACAAAACAGTGTTTTGACACGAGTGGCATTCTTGTCAAGCGAAATAAAACACACACACATACACCCACCTATCGAGCAAGGGACACTTGTTCGTTTTCTCTCATAATTGGACTGGGAATATTTCTTTCTGAACTGTGGCATAACCAAACTCCTCGGGGAGAGAAGGTGGCCGACGGAACGCAGCTCGTCGAACCTGGTCCAAATGAGAACAATAATATCCTCAAAAGAAAATTGCAATTTTCATATTTGGTTGTCTTGGAGGGGTAACACGTGAAGGAGGCGAGAGCACTCTCTATTTTTAGTCATCCCTTTGTAATATTTAAAGGGGTGTTTAAAGGCTCGTTGCTGTTTAGTGGATGTGAGGATTATTTAAAGGAACATTACAGAATTGGTTTTTGCTAACAAAACAGTTGCTGTCAGTGTAAGCATTTTATGTAATCCACCATATACATAAACTGACAAACCTGTAGAAGTTTGAGATCGATCGGCCATCTGGGTCACGAGAAAATAGTGAAAAAACGATTACACATTTGCATGAAATCATATAGATTCAACCAAATGAATAAAACGCTCACTGAGCGATAAACTCCAATCGGAAAATTAGTTTATTCATTTCTCATCCAATATGGCATTTCAGACATAAATATTTCAAGGGATGTTTTCTACTATCATCATCATTAGACAGTGCAAGTTTTATGTAAATCTGTGATCAAAAAGTATATTTTACAAGTTTTTTTCTTACTAATTCTGTAATGTTCCTTTAACATAGGAGTAGGAGATTACAAGGAGAAACTCAACAGGTTAAGTCATCCATGCTAGATTCATATAGGCCGAGTGAGGATAGTGGATGTTCCTTTTGCCGATTGATGACTCAAAGAAGCCAGGGACGTACCGTCCCATTGGCCTCGGTTCGAAACTGATAGTTTGTGACTTGTTTCTTGCGGTGACAAAACAACCACATTGACTTTGGATTCTGTTCTGCCTGACTCACTCAGTTATTTGTTCGATACCTTACGGTTTGTTGACCATAAACAAAATCAAAGTCACCGCGTGTTCCAATGTTTCGGGTCACATGTACACAAAACCATGCCGGTTGTCGACTGATGAGGGAATGGCTATCAAGGTATATGTAATTGTTTCTGCCAAGACATTTGGAAGCTTGGCTGTTAAATTCAAAAAAGCATTAAATGTCATCATGTTTCCGACCAGGTCTTTCAAAAGAGCTACAGCTCCACGCTCTTTCCAAATGTTACTCTTAAAAAATTACTCTTAAAAAAGAGTATTACATGTACAATGTAGTTGGTTAATTTGCCTGCCAGGCCTTCAATTATAAAGGGAAGTGTCATTGCTTTTTGAAGGCGAATCTTTCCCCATCCCCACACTATTAACGCATACAAAAATGTCATCAAATTCAGTGGGTACGTTTCTTGTGGAAACAACGACACACTGTTCATGATTTAGAGATGGTGATCTGTGGGGTCTTTCAGAAAAAAATGTAATAACATGACGTGTATGATTTTTACTGTTAAAGGCAATGGACACTATTGGTAATTACTCAAAATAATTATTAGCATAAAACCTTACTTGGTAACGAGTAATGGGGAGAGGTTGACAGTATAAAGTATTGTGAGAAACGGCTCCCTCTGAAGTGACATAGTTTTCGAGAAAGAAGTAATTTTCCACGAATTTGGTTTCGAGACCTCAGAATTAGATTTTGAGGTCTCGAAATCAACCATCTGAAAGCACACAACTTCGTGTGACAAGGGTGTTTTTTCTTTAATAGTTATCTCGCAACTTCGACGACCAATTGAGCTCAAGTTTTTACAGGTTTGTTATTTTATCCATATGTTGAGACACACCAAGTGAGAAGACTGTGGTCTTTGACAATTACCAATGTCTTTAAGAACTTTATAATCAGTCAGAAGAGTGACTTAATCGACTACATGTTTGTATACCAATCCTCTACCTAGTCTTTTAAAGACAGAAGATTAATTACAAAGCACATCTAATTTCTTCAATTATTTCGACAATCCAAACGCATGTTGGTAATTACTTATGGCCCTTTTCGATATCAAGGTTTGGGGTTAGGGCTCCAGCTCATAGGCTCCGTCTGCTCATAGGCTGTTTTCCAAAATAACTCATAGACCCTAAGCCGGAGCCCGAGCAGAATCGTGGTTTCGAAAAGGGCCGTGTTATGTTTATACCTGCTAGGGACTAAACAATCCGTCACCATGACTCTTGCCATAGTAACATCTACAGATCACTTTATTGCGCGACAGCGGATCAATACCTATTGTGAAGCCATGACACTGTCTCCATTCTGTACCATCAGCCACTCAATTCGTCTATTGAACAAGTTCCCCCAACCAGGAGTTTTCTCGTTAACTCGGAAATTGCGCAATTCCGTTTTTGTTATGCGGGCAAAGGCCCCTAAAGAAGAGTGCAGGACGGTTCGGGTTTGACTCTCTCGATCGATAATGCAGAAAGTGAGTGAGTTGTTAAATATAGCGAGGTCTGGTTTGGGTTTGGTCTCCTTAGCTTGGTGATCCATGACGGGGAAAGGTCTCTGTTTTGTGAATACCACCCCGGCTCTTCGTGACCCTACCCTCCCCCGGTTCCCTCTTTTGTGCCGTTGTTATTGCGTACTTAATAACAAATCAAAACACCTCGCCAAGAGTGAACAGGTTAGATGTCATGGAAATTACGATTCAAATTGTCCCAACACACTAACAATGGCGTCCTGAGCAGCTCTGCACCTTGTGTTTTGTAACATTTGGGATGGTTGTTCTTATTTGCACAAGAAATACATATATCAAATAATAAACCACGTGGGAAACTGACAATTTGTACATTTTTTAAACACAACCTCAAATTATAGAAAGAAATATCAAACACACACGCAGTGAGAGGTTCACAGTGCTTATTCATTGAACACAAAACAGGGAGGGAGAAAACAAACAACATCATCTTCAGTGGCAATACACCAACTGTCTTACAAATCCGAATCCATATACATGTACTCCCTTTACTTATTTGGTGTACAATGACGTCACACTCAACGTGCAGCATAATCTATCCCAGTTGGTAATTTCTTTAAACATCGCTTGTCACGGCTTTATAAAATGTACGTGCTTTTGCCTGTTTATGCATTGCTAACTTTTGCCTCGGAGACACCCTTTTTTAATTTGCCATGTGCAGCCATCCTCGATAACCATTTCAAGCAGCATCATGCTCAGGGTGAATGGTACTTAGTTACAATTTGACACCGTGATAGGCTTCGCGTACTTATTTCACTAAATACTATTTTTTACTATTATTATTCTTGTTGTTAATTTTAATCAATTTGAAACTATATGCTACCTCATTGGGTGACACCTTGCCTGATTTAAGTGCAGAAAAGAACAAAAAGCAACAACCCGGTCGTGACCTGGTGAAGAAAAACATCAGCGTGGGCCTAAATGTATTTTAGAGGTAATACACAGGATTGGAAGAGCTGACAAAATAGTCACGGACATGCAGTGGTCATGCTTTGTGCCATCAGCAATATACCTGAAATACCAAACCTGTGAAAATTTGGGCTTAAAACCAAACCCAATTTGTAGCTTGTAAGCACATTTGCCTTTATTTTGGTTTAGTGAAATCAGCTGGTGCGGTTTTTTGTTTGTTTAGGTTTTCCGATTCGGTTTTCTCGAATATGAAAAATGGTTCTAAGTTAAACTTAGTAATCAGTCAGCTTTCAGACAATATCCTGTACAGTATAATACTTTTAATGGGAATCAAGGCTGTGCATTGGAAACGGCACTTAACGCTAAAACAGCTTGTGCGAATATTTTAACGAGCTGTTTTGCGTAATTAAAACATGGTTTTTCTCAAGAACAAGGGCGATTTACGCATCCAATATGAGATCATCTCCTATTTTTGGAGAAATATCAATTGGAGAAAATATCAATAAAAACATATCTAGAAAACAATCTTCCTAAACGAATTTAAAGGCCCTGTACACTATTGGTAAGATCGAAAGACACAATGTTCACAGATTCACACATAACTTACATGATTTCAAGTAAGTAATGGTAGAAAGGGATCCTTAAAATATTTCTGAGAAACGAGTAAAACACTAGTTAATATCGCGCGCAATAATTAAAAAAAAAACAGAAAACACATAAGATCTCTTTTCACTATTTTCTCGTGACCTCGATGACCAATTGAGCTCAAACTTTCACAGGTTTGTTTGTTCATGCATATGTTTAATCACACAAAATGTGGACACTGATTTTGAGCTGTTACCAAAAGTGTACAATACCTTTAAGGAGACAGGAATTTATTGACGATTCTTTTCCCCCACCATGACATGTAAAAAAGCAGACAGTGCAGCCCTTATTTCGATTCCAGAGACACCCCGTCATTTTCTCGCGAACAATTTGTGGGAAAATACCTTTAGGAAATCCGAGTTATTATGAAGTTGCGCCTCATAACGTCTGTCACTTGGGCGCGCAAAGGCTATGTTGACATAGTTTTCCTATGTACATGTACATGTACTATGACTTCGAGTGCTATAGAAACTGAAATACTCCGGACATTGTTTCTGTCAAACCAGTGACGGCCACTGGGCAAATGTAATCTTATTGTACGGTTTGAGCAACACCAACATAACGGAAACATTTCTACTATAATTAAACCTAATTTATGTGGGATCATTTCGTCAGGTATACTGAAGTTGCTATTTAGCATTGAAGCAAATTCTGTACCCGTTAGTTGCCGTTCGCTTACAGCATCCGCGCCTTCCAGAATAATTAAGTTGCTATGGCTTTATAACACTGCTGCAAATAATGACAAATATTTTAACTGTTTGTTCAAACAATAGCAACAGGGTAGAAACACTATGATAAAGTGATGAAGAAGATGCTTTTTTCCAAAAATCAACTCTCAACATCCCCTTTAATATCCAAATTAGAAGACTGTTACTGGAATATAGAGGCGTGCAGACGATAGCCCAGAATCAGTTCCAAGCACTTAACAATGCAGAACCTGTGCACATAAAAGAACATATACTTCTCCGGAGACCGTCGAGTTGCTCCTAAGGGCACCGCGCCGTCATTCATGAGCACTACTCGGTGCCAGTCTGGCTCCGGACAACGTCCTCCATTCCTCCTTGTACAAAACAGTTGTTTTTATTATTTTTTTCTTATTCGGGTTTTCCCTCTCATCACTGCCAAGGGCATCTACCTGACGGTTTCCCGAAACCAATCTGGCTAGATAAATACTAAACGCGCATTCGGGGGCACTGTGGATGGAATCCAGTTAACCAAATCCCTGACTAATTTAAATGGTAAACTCCGATGGGGCCATCCTGTTATATCGTGACGGATATGGCTTTTAAGTTCAATCGACCCGGAATGTCAACTTCTGCGTTTCGACAACGCCGCCGTTGTCGTTCACTGCCGGAACTTCGTTCCTGACACGCAAGAAACACGTAGTGATTGCAAACACCAGTTGATTCAACACTCACAGAATTTAAAATAGATCATTGTTTATTACAAGTGCTTGAAATATGTACATGGTACAAAGGTACATACACAACACCAATGTACAGCTAGCAAAAGAGCGTTTTATAGTATAAAACATTAAAGGTAAAACCTATAATAAACATAGTGAGCAGTTAGGATATCTCATTACAGATCCGTGTCTTGGGATGAGGAAGGAAGTATGACGGTCTTGTCCATCCTTAGCCCCATCCCCGGTGTCATCCAGAAAAAAATTAAATAAATGAAATGTGCTTATCAAATTAAACTAATATTTTACTACACATGACACACGAAAGAAAAAAACAGTAAAATAACATTCTTCAACATCAACGTATGCATCCAAAACCTAATCAGAATTTACTACATGTAAAAACAAATCAGCCTGTTTGAAAGCGTAAATATAAGAGCACAAATTTAAAGATGTTTTATTGTCAATCAATAGTCTTTAAAAAGTTCATTGCTTGCACTTGATAGTTAAAAAGGTATACATGTACATGTACTGCTACTAAAAAATATGTGTCTGTACATCTTTAAGGGGGAATCAGAAGATTTGTTTGTACATTGTCATGAGATTAACTTGGATGCACATTTTGAGATGAGAACAACATAAGAACATAATAACTAATGGTATCTTTTTCACGTCTGTCCGTTGTTTTGTTATTAGTATTAACGGTTTTTGTTTGTACAATTGTAGATTGAAAGGTTAATTTTCCTCGCTACCGTTGTTTGCGTTTAATTCAGAGTCCTTATTACACTCCCTTTTCTCTCTCCCCATAACACATTTTCACTACTGGATTCAATATATAGGCCTATACATGTTCATCATTTGCAGTCATGTGTTTACTTTGTCAACTCAAATCCGGGCCCTAATACGAATTAAATAGAAAACTTCACACGGGACCACGGATGGTGAATATTACCAAGAGGTTAAAAAACTTTAACTGTTGCCGAGTCAAGATGTGGGATTTGGGTTGACTCCAGTCCAGGCACCCATACAAAAACAACCACCCACGCATGTCACGAAAATCTACAGTCAAAATAGAGAACCCTGATCGTTATAGAAAAAAAATATTTGAGTGCATTTTGAATCAGCTACTTGATGATAGCAGTATTAGTTCTACTCTATGGTTAAGTTTTTCTCTCTCTTCAAAGGCAGTCATATTCTACATCGTATTCATCGTGTATTTACATCGTGTAACACCAACATTGTTCAAAATACAAAACCACTCATAATAATAGATTCGTGTTCCTTTTCTTGTTTAACTTAGCACAAGGTTCAAATCCAACAAGAACGTAAAAGGATCTTTTAAAAAAATACATTGATCACCTTCGATTAAAAAATAATGGTTCGATTTTGGTTGGAAACATTTCAGAAGCACCTCTATAGAACTGGATATTACGTTTTAAAAAGGGACACGTAATTATGCTTAAAAATATTACGTTTGAAGCCCATAGTAGTTGTGCATTGATCACCTTTGACACGAACCATATTATCAGGCCGCAGCCATCTTTGTCAATCTCCCTCTTGGCAAGAAAGGAACGTCGACGGTTATTCTTTACCTTAAAGAGAACCAGACTATATATGTTCTGATTCGTTGCGATGACAAAAACCAATAGGTCCGAAGTCTTATAACGAATTGCGTATTATCGAAAAGATATTATTCACAAGATAAAAAATCGTATGTTCTTAATCCAATTCAATGGATGAATCAGGTATGTTCGGCTTTAGTTATTGGGTTACATTTGTAATGTTTTGCATTCCATTTTGTTAAGTGTTATGTCTGATGAAGGTTTCTCCCTCACATAGAGATAGGGTGCATCAACGTACTGTTACACGGCAACTGCTGATATCTACATTATACACAATCTGGAGAGAAGGTATGCGTTGTAAACCTCACGAGGGCTCATAGGGGCCACTTTTTCCAATACAAGTGCGGGTTAACTCCAAAGTTTACTCTCATTTCAAACATCAACCTGGATCCCCCTGCTGGTAATCGACCGATTTTGACTATTGCCCGTTCTCGTACGGTACTTCACCAGGCTGGGTCGCTGTCTTCTCCTGCATGGGTTCTTGGGTGTAGCCTGGGGGTGGTGGGCCCTGTTCGCCGGTCGGCTGTGGGTACTGCGTTACAACCATCGGCTGTGCGGCTACCGGGGCAGATGTAATGATGGTCGTACTTTGTGAAGGCGAGTGGTAGTCGGCTGAGGAGAAGAAAGAAAAATAGACGAAACATCAATCACTGCGGACAAGAATCTCCTCCGATGCTTCAATGTAAATGCAAGTTGTTATGAAAGAAAACATCAATCCATAGAATACACTGTCATAAAAAACCTGATAACGTCTCCCAATCCGTTACATATGCATCACCGCCGCTGGTTTGGGATTCACTATTCTGACTGTTATTATTTCCCGCTCTAATTGTAAGCACAGATAAATTGAGACTTCACACTACAGGGTCACTGGGTGAAATTTCAACGTACTGCTCAGGATATACAATTGCTAAGCATAATCATTTCTTCTTATATCAGCCAAAGAATCATATCTCTTTGCTTTGGCAGGACTGGTGTTTAGCTGGGCAGAAAGTTATAATGAGTAGAAATACTAAGTCAGCAACATTTGTGCATAAAATATTCGGTCCAAATGTAAATGTCAATAAACTGATGTGTTTTTTTCCCCAGATGGCGATGCTAGCATCCGCAGTGAGCAAACAGCACACGTGCGCTTCGCGAGTACATTATAATGTCCCAAGGCAAGTTGTTCTTTCAGGTGAGTTTTTACACGAAAGATAACACTTGTGGTTTTATACCATTCGTGTTACACTGCAGAGTTGAACCCTGCTCTATCTACTATTGCATCCATTTTAACGTTGGTACAATCAGAAAGTGGTGTGTCCGAAAGCAATATCAGACTTACACATGATACGCGATTTGTTCATTTCTCGATGAAAACATTTATGAGTTACAATCTTCAAATGTGAAAGCAACTTTAATTTTATGCAAATCAATATACTTTTTGTCGTTTATATTAACAAACGAACACAGATCTTTCTCTGTAAGGCCACAAAACCCGGGTAATCACATGCAGATATAAACAGTCCTACAACAATCAATCAAAATTATTGTTTTCAGATTTTGACTATAATTTAAAAAACAAAAAAGTTGCTTACTTTTGTCATGTATAATGCCGTTATTAAGAAATTGTCCATTGATTATGTGTTCATGTAAATTCTTTTATCTACTTACGTATTAATGTAAATTCTTTTATGTACTGTAGTCATTTAATTGCACACTCTACAAAAATTCCCTGGTCAAAATTGACAGGTTCCAAATAGATGGCCTGACCCATTTTTAGGTCAGTGTGACACGAAATCTGTGTCAAGATGACCCAGAAAAGGGACAGACTGACGCAGAATGCGAGCTCAAATTAAACTTTTACTTTACACGTTTCCGGGTCAGCCTGGAAATAAACATTCTGACCCGGGAGTTTATAGAGTGATAGCGGGAAGACAATTTTGAACTTACCTGACAGACCCAGGAAGGCAATTCCCCACATGATACTCCAGATCCATCCGATCAGGAAGATCCAACAGGTCAGCAACTGAAGCAGCCCTACGAAGACATTCAGCAAGCACGTGCCCACCTTTCCAGCTCCCTCTTGGCCCGGGTTACCGCAGCAAAACACTGCAAATCCAGCAATGATCGTTCCTGTATAAGATAAAAGAATTGGGATTTAACTATAAGCAACATATCAACAGAACTTTCGAATACTAATTTTTAATGTATATGGGACTATTATACTAAATTATCTTTTTTTTTAAAGAGGGTCTTCAAGGACAAATCTCTAACCTCACGTTAAAATGGTGTAAAACGTCATTTTAATTGATACTCATTCAAACATGACGTCATCAAAAGTCTGTACACTCCAAAGGGGAATTTTTGCGCCAGTCAAAAGTCAAATTCAATGCTCTGATTGAATACCATCAAAATTCAGGAATGAACTGAAAAATCTTCTGTACAAAATGTACAGACCATAATATCTCAGTTGAAAAGTGACGTCGGTAAAAGGTTTTTGGATTAAAAAAAAAAAGTGCGCTTGAAGTGGCCTTGTACACTATTTTAACGTAAGGCTTTAACTTGTAAAAGGAAATTCCCGTTTTCATAGGGACTCTATCTCTATTGGAAAATGAGTGCTCGAACTCACACAACTGAAATTGACATTGGGACCCCTGTTTAAGATGTAGATCTACATTCTTAAATATTGCTTATAAACCGAACACAAGGTAAGCAACACGAAATCGTTAGTAATTACCAATGCCGTCCGGGTAATGAAACAACAATGGCACTACAAGCAATCCAATAATCATCCTTTCCACTTGGGGCTAAAGTTTAAAACACCATAAATTTCTGGTGCACGGCCTTTTTTCTACACAAACTCGCTTTCAGCTGGGGTGTAATCAGACTTATATCGAATCACTGCTATGTTTTCCTCCATACTTTGCCGCGTTTTCCCGTGACATTCGTATCCCCTCCGTGGAGCAGGGAAGCGCCTCCCCCTAAATCGTGCAAAATTTAATCTCGACGGAGCACTTTCGAGTGCACCGTGAACAACTGTCAGAGGCTTGCAAGACACGTGACTCGCCTTATGTCTGTAACCCCAGAAGACATTATTGAATGGCGTACGCATTGCCTCAGCTATACCTTCCCACAGCTTGGTGTTATCCCCGTGCAGCTTCGTAATGACCAACTCAGATTTCCTGCGAAGTGGAGTACAGTTCCCAGTGGGGGTTCAGGTAAAATCTCTAGAAAATACTGCAGTAAAAGCGCAACTGTCATTCTTCCAAAGTCGAAGTCATGAATAACGGCAGAATTTTCGGCGAGTGTGATTACGAAGAGATGGTTTGCCTTAATTGCAAGATCGATGGAGCTTGTGTTTTGTTTAACTAGATTCCACATAATTTATTTCTCCCACAACCGTTCCCTATAAAAATCACTATTGACTGAGCCTACGTTACGCTCATCTTTCATTTTGCGCTCTTAACTTTCACACACACGACTGACTCGTCGAAGAGTGTTATCAATGAATGTAAATCAAGGACGGCTTTGTCATAAAAACAACTGCGGACGGAACATTTTCCCGAAGGCAAGTTGTCTGCCACAAAGAGGTTTCAACGTATGTCGGTAAAACTAAATAATCCATACACTGGCAATCCCTTGATTTCGCAGCCGAGGCACAGCCTTTGGGGAAATACTTTACTCAAGATCGTCAATAACGTAGTAGGGTCAATGCGGTACAGAGGGAAAACAAACCGTGTTCCAAGTTTGTAGGCCTACCTGTAAACCCACTTAACATGCTATTCAACATCATTTGTGTTTAACTTTAAACCAAAAAAATCATCAAAGTTATCACTACCACAGGCAAAATAACTTTAGCATCACACATTGTAATAACTATCAACCTAAATTATGTACTGCAATTTGTTGATATTGTTCAGGTTATTGTAATGATTTATGTTCAACTTGAAATGCAAACTTAATTTATACTCTACAATTTCGGACATGCCGTCGTTATTTTGATTTAAAGTTTCTTCATGTTGATGGAGAGTTTGAAACAAACATGAGAGAACTCTAAACCGAGTATAAAAACATTTAACACTGGACTATCATACCATGGAACCTTTGTTTACAAAAAGAGCGATATTGTACATTCTAGTGCCTTTCTGTACAGGCAAGATACTTCACTGGTCATATGAGACATTTTAATTTCATGAGTATATACAAGCAACTGCTGAACAAGTTTTGAGATGTGCCCCCTATCATCATAAATTGATTAAAATCAGGCAATGCAGTCTCCATAAAACATACTAATATAATATGCCTTCCATTGAGCTGTGTACAAATCGTGCCCGCAGGAATTAGTCGAGGGTCTGTTGCTCTTTTGTTAAAATGGTAACGTCACAGGTTGCATAGTCTATATAGCTCGTTCATTACATCTATATATGTATGTGTATGATTATATATATATGTGTATGATCTAATCACTCATTATTCATGGCTACCAGACTGTTCCCCGCTGCCAGCCCTCTCTACTTCTTCATCCGCAGACGGGTAAAAACAACTTAGGTAGCTACATGGCTAAGTCCTCCATGGTTGGGATAAGTGGTGCACAATCTGCGGCAATATTGGAAACTACTAGAATAAGACACTTCACTTCATTTGATGAAAAAAACCCGCTGATGGGAGTTTCACGTGATCCCAAAACAGAGGCTCAGTAACCCCACGGCAATATTAATGATTAAAAAGCATTCGATTTAAGGAAGAAAAAATTGCGAGCATGCTCGTAGAATCCGATAATGGATCGCAATAATTTTAAAGGAGGATTTTCAACTCTCAAAAACATCTGTAGCTGGCTATAAAAAAAATACACTGGCGTCGTCAAGGCAGTTTTTTACTTTCATTTCGGGAAAAGGGTTAAATTCCTGTTCTGTTAGTTGTTCCATTATTACAGGGGAGAGGCGAAAACAGAGTCTTTACTGAGCAAAACCGATCATGATGTCAGTTTACCAAATGGTGACGGTGTTCATGATTCCACGATTGTCCAAGTACAAATCAAAGTAATTGGCAATGTAAATTAAACACTGGACATTTACGGACACTTTATGTCGCATTTATGTCACAAGTTAACTAAAACCGAGTGAGATTAATTGCTTATTTCTACCACATACTACTACTAAAAACAATTTCTTAATTGATTAACGGAGCGGCATACAAAGCGGGAGAGCAGTCAAGGGCAACGTAGACTGTACGTTTTTTGTCTGGAGTGGTGAACAAGTTTTTTTCAGCAACATTTTCTCCCTGCTTAGCACATTTTGTTTGCTCAGCCGCTTCATAATATCGGACTGGGAATACTAAGACTCACACATTCCAGAAGTGGTTTTCCTTAATCGTCAGTAAACAGAAATTAAACTCGGGGATTTTATGCATTTTTTGACTCGATGAGGTAAATTCTTCACGAGGGCCTCATATAACGAGGCACAAACGTTGTTAAATGCGTTGCTCCCAAGCTTTGACTAATTCTGCAGGTACTATATAGCTGCACGTCTGGATCAAATTACAGCGAATTCTGTACATAACGGGATCTAAAATAAACCCAGAACAACATTAGACATCAGAGACCTGACAATAGAGCTGACGACTAAGCGCGTAAGAGCCGGTGGAGGATTGCAGTGAGGTACTTCAGAAAAAAAATTCCGTAAAAGGGGCATGACATTTGGAAACCCCCACTGACATCATCCTTGTTTATGCAGGACGTTGCAAAGGAGATCGAATTATGTGTATAAGTGGGTAAAAAAAATCAATGTTTAGGTAAACGAGGGAGAGTTAGAAGGGATATTCTTGCAACAAAACTAGAAAGACATAATTATGTTTTTTGATGATTTAACTTGTACTCTGATACTAAAAGATCACAGGGGGAGGGCAACCCATTTGTGGATCAGTCAGACACAGAACGTGTGTCAAACTGACCCTAAACTGTGTTAAACTGACGCAGAAACTGAGTGAAAATCCTTCTTTCTTTTTACCGGTGTGCGGGTCAGTCCGACCTAGAAATGGGTCAGCCCCCCCCCAGGATTCGAACCAAATTCTGACCCCGGATTTTTTTTTAAGTGTGTGACGCGTGTCTACTTGGTTACTCTAGAAACGCCAAATACATGTATAGATCATTTTTGTATCCAATGTTAAAGTATCGTTCCAAAGGCACAAGACATTAATTCGTGGACATTGTGTATGACGCTATATATTAAAATGGGGGAAAAAAGTTTTAAGATTAAAATCAGGAAAAATTAAATCGTCTTGATTAAACTTGAATCTCGAAAGAAGACAAATTATATGATGAAGGAATTGTTAATTGTCATCGGCATTTAATTATCTTATTAAATCTTTAGAAATAAAAACGATTCAAAAACCGCGTTGAAATTTGCATCTAAATAGGGGAATAGTTCGGAGTGAATTCAAAATATTATCTCAGTAATCCATGCGATTTACCACGGAACGGCCGACTTCACACTCTCTTCCAAACTGAAGCAATAAAGCAAACATCAAATGGATATCAGATATCTTCGCCGCATCGCGCCAACTGGAAGGCGGTCGGAATAGAAAATTTCGATAAAAATGTAAATCCCCACTCAAGTCTCCGTATGGCTTCCGCAGCGAGGAAGCACCATGGTATAGAATTCTGCCTCCTTATTGCGCAGACATGAAAACTGAACACAAGCAGTGCCGCGGGTATTTTATTTTCCAGTATAGTTTTGTTTTCCCCTCACTACACTCGCCGAAATAAAACTAGACTCGCCGGCTTGCTGCTGACGGTGATGACGCGTTAACACAAAAGTCGAGGGCAACTCTAACCCTCCTCTCTCGGTTGTCAAGTGTAAAGAAACACCACGGATCAATTTTCCCTCACGACCACACAGGGCCAGGCTCACTCTATTGTATGAAGTTGGCGACCATAGGGCAATTGTTCCCCCCCAAAATAGCCCATGGCGATGTCCACCTATCATATATCTTTCAATTCAGCGCAGTCTTCTCTATGGATTGCTGCAGTTCCAACTGTAACTCTAAAGTCCCTAAAGTTGTTTGCGGGGGAAAAATGGTCAAAGCAGACTGATATTATCGAAGAAGATAATGAGACTACGATTGAGAAATGTCAAGAAGCTAAAGTGAGAAGCACATTTTTCAGCACGCTTTTTCTAGTATCTGACATGAATCTTTGGCGGGTTGCCTGTACTTCATTTTTTTTTATATTTTTCAATTTACAGTCGGATAAACATCCTTATATTTAAATTGCACTGTAGGCCCCGTGGGTGAAATAAAAAAAGAGGCCTGACACTACAGAATGATTTCCACCTGAGTTACCTTTGAAACGCTAGTACCAGCATAATATGTATTAAAAAAAATCAATCATAATGGCCAGATTAAAAAAAAAGTTATTTGGCTTTTATGCTCAGCCTAACTGGATTATGTACACGCAGCCAGACATAAGAAAGTAAAAATGGTTGCAGTTCTGCCTGTGCGCTCTGCTGACAGGTGATTAATAAAATCATGTATTTATCTATCTATTTTGAAGTCGGACACACTTTTGTTCTTATGAAAAGTTGGTTTTCAATAATGGATGATACATGACCTTAACGAACAACTTTATTTATTTTGTTAATGTAAAATTAAAATACAACATGAGAGAACCAATCACCAAAGGCTTTGTTCCTAGGTTTGCTTCAAGAAAATAATCTTAAAATAAATAAATATAAAATAAATAAACAACAACATATGTTTTTTCAGTGTCTCCTCGATGGTATATGCAGGATTTTGTTGGATGGTGTGTTCTTTGAAAACTAGATGAGAATAAACATTATATTATTATTTACCAGGGTGCGGTAACATGGCTTAATCCACTCAACCATAAATCCCCCATGACAAAAAAAAAAACATTTCTGCCTCTGCATGTTGACGCCATTGTTTGCTTAGCATTCTATCTGTGCAACGACCCATCGCTGCTGAAAACACGCCAAGGTTTAGGCGGGGTTGTATTGGGCGCTTTTCTTCAATACATGCATATGCGCTAATTCCTTGGTTACGCCATAATACTAAGTGAACTACGCAGGCGCAGAAGTCTAATTAGCGTATGTTGTTTGTTTGTTGGTTGTCTTTACAGGGAAGCAAAACACTACCCCATACTATGTCTCATCAATAAAACTAGACCTAAAAGATACAATACTTGAACAGTTTTAAAAGTTATCATAAAAATGAGGTGACGACAACAGAACTTATATTACAGATAGAATCTTCCAGTATAAGGTGGCATATTATCAGTCATTATGTAATCCGTGATTGAACACAAATGAGGGAAATTCCAAATGAGCTATATTAAAAAAAAATACACCGTAACTACAGCATGGTGAATGTCAATATTAACAGCTTTACTCTGTGAAAATGATATCAAGGTGTGCTTTTTAGTTGCTGTATTCTCAGATTCACACCTTATTCAACTGAACGAGTTGTATCAAAAATGGTTACTACGAAATGTACAAGAAAAATATCAGGTCACTAACTATTTTATACAGAAAAATATGTCTTATCAGCAAATCGCATCGCAGACCAGCTAAAGCTCGGCAATGCCCGGCACTAAAATGTCCTCTAGGGGCAATTTTTGCATTCAAAATCCATTGTTATGAAGGATACTGGCTTCAACTTACACTTTTATCAAGAAGCGTTTCGAAGTTCTTACTCTAAAAATGGGGGAGAAATGGGCTTCGAGCTGATGGCAAAATGTTATCGAACCCGACGGTCAGCTTTTACTAATGGCCTTTTTTAGTCCAAGACACCTATCATGGATGATTTACATTGACAACCACGCTCATTTAACACTAATAAACAAGTTGTTAGCCAGCATTACAAATGTGAAAACAAGCTCGTGTATCCTATGAACTCACCAATTCCAGGAAGGAAAATGTTGATGATGAGGCAGATCACAGCTGCAACAATATGCAGTGCGGGAATAGCGGCTCGGCACGCGTTGGGCTGTTTCTCCGTCACCACTACCGTCGTGACCGCTCCTCCCATTGGTTGTTGAACTACCGTGGTTGCCATGATTGTTCAAAATGCAGTCCCCTTTCCGATTCTCGTTACACAAACACAAAATTCAGGAGAATTATTCCCAGATTTCCACTCCGACGAATGTTTTACTGAGCGAGTGCTTTCGGATGTAACCGCTGTCTCTAAATGCCCTATCAGTGCTGGTTCGGAGAGCGTAACGTGGTCGTACAAGTAGTAGCTCTGAAGTCGCTGGGGTGTGTGTGCGCGTATGTGTGTAGCTATACTGTATAGGTTGAGCGCGTGCACTCAAACCTGCGTTACCATAATAAAAAAGAAAATAGTACGCTTGAATGAACAGTTACGTCGCTACAAAGACTTCTGTTTGCTTCTCTAAGTAATATTACCCCTAAGAAGAGAAGCCTTAATGTGTTTGTACACATACCGTGTGTATTGAGTATTTTGGAATGGTTTGTTTAATACTAAAGAAAACGTGTTAAACTTGTCATGTTAAACTTGCATATTTTGAATAGATAGCATACGTTTCAACCTGCCTTTTTTTAAACTCTCTCTTTACACTGAGTTAACTCCACCTATTTTGTATTTTGATCGAAAATATGAAATTATTAGCGTAAAGTTTAATTGAAACCCACAGATTGCTCTTGTTTAGCCAAACATTTTTATGAAAATTGTCTTCAAATTTGACCCTTCGAGAAAGACTCTGTCGAGGGTCAAAACGTCGGGCCATTATTTTTGTCTTCTTTTTCATTTATACCCTGGCGTAACCAGGGGGCAGGGGCCCCCAACCTCTTGCTCCCCAAATAGGTTTTGGAAAAAAATGCAAAAAAGAATGGTTCAATACATTAAATACCTCCACCCCACCCAAATTCCTTTAGTTGGTAAGCAGTTTGCCACAGCTAACTCTATTAATATTATTCTCAAATGTATTTCCTATACATGGTGCAGATTATTACCTAAGGCGAACCATTGTGTCCCATAACTCTCTGATTTTGCAAACAATTTTTCACCTGAGAGTAACTACCACCTAAATTGTTCCCGGGGTTGCTATAAAATTGAATACAATTCGCTAGTAACTACACTAACCGTCATTTATTATATGTGACCTGTATACAATAACGAAATACTGCCCATTAGCAGGCATGCGTTGCAAGAGGGATCTGCCACGCAACAGTTGGTTTGGAAATAAAATCTCCTCACGTCTATAAACTAACTATATTATGATATGCAAATGCAACCAGACGAGTCAGCTTAGCAGCGGATGAAAATATTCATGCATTCATCATTTGATTTGTGATCTTGCATCTTGAATGGTTTCGATGTTCAGCAAAATTGTTCTCATGTTAGTTTATCATTCTTGCAACTGTGTCCTTCGGATTTTTTCTTGCCACATTGATTTGTAACCATACCGCCACAGGCTTGGAGTTTTATTGTGATATGCAAAGCCAATAAAAAAGGCAATCAAACCGAGGCGAAACCCGATTGCTGCGTAGTAAGAGTCGGGATTCATGATTGATTTTGTTTAAACAGGGATCAAGACAAACATGGTGGCATAGATTAAATGGAGGTTTAATAGACCCGGATGGCTGGAGATTCTGTGCCCCCCCCCCCCATACGGCAAAACTGTGTAGAAATTTCGTCTGATGGCGCCCTCTTTCGAATCAACTTCCCTCTGCCCGTGTTACCGTATGGGGGAGTACACACACCAAGGGACAAAATTTCCCATTGACATTAGCCCTGTCAAGCAACTGGCATCTCTGTCATGTTCCCTGCTCACAGTAGCAAGAATCTGTATCGTTTTCGTCAGACAGAAAGGAGCCAGTTCATTTTGGATTTTTAGTCTCGGTTTGGCTTGCATTTTGGATTTGGACATCATGAATCAAGACGCCTGCGTGCATGATGAAGGTCTATAGTTTTTGAATTAACTAGTCCAACCGACTTTCTGTAGTTGTGGGCGCTTCAAACAATACCGATAGTCAATCTGTTATTCCTTCAACATTGTAGCTCATTCTGGCCATTTACGTAACGCGTCAAATCTGGGATCAATATTTTTGTGATCATGGGCCGGATCTTACCAGCAAAGTTTTGACGCAAATATAACGAAACGGCAATAATTTCATTCATTGTAGTCGATCAAATCAAGAAACATCATTTTATGCAAAACATCACCTCATCGTTAACTACTTCTTACTTTGAACTTTAGACTACGAGAAACCAGGAGATTTTGTTCAAAAATGATCAGAACCAAATTTCGAGTGCCCTAGTATAACTCTCATGGTAAGCTTTAGTCAGCAGAGGGCGGACTTCCGTTGCCATCTTTAGGCAGCCACTCTACTTGGCAGTCAACTTTACCATGGAGAATAGGTATAATTCCAGTACAAGTTAGGAGTGTTTGCAAATACCAAGCAAACTGAAAATTAGAAGTGGCAAGTAGAGAGGACTGCTGTTTCAAATTAAAAGCATGAGATGAGTCAATGATGGACTCTGTTCCGAGGAGCAACCATTGTGAAGGCCGAGCGTCCACTACCAAAATCATTTTGCCAGCAAGATTAGTGGTTAGAATGTTCTGTATACTGGGTGTGCAGCTGAGCACGCTATCAATTCTTTCCTCTAGACCATAGAGAAAGGAGCTATGTTAAACTACATGAAACCATAACCTTCTTTCTATGACACAATGTGTTCAAAATGAGGCTAGAAGGAAGATAGTCAGGCTCCTAATGGTATTCAATACTTTTGCATTGCTTAACAGATTACTCCCAACCGCAGCTTGATCAAGTCTTTTGGTCGTGATCGTAGGCTTTACAAATAATAATCGATATGGGAGG
Organism: Pycnopodia helianthoides; assembly: GCA_032158295.1. Lineage (NCBI taxonomy): Eukaryota > Metazoa > Echinodermata > Asteroidea > Forcipulatida > Asteriidae > Pycnopodia > Pycnopodia helianthoides. Next base: position 14,753,978 of record CM063243.1, read on the forward strand.
GTTTAAAAGGCTGGGAAGATGCAGTCTTACGTGTATTATAACAACATCCATAATTGTACTGACAGCCAGGCGTTTGGCAAGGCAACTTTAAATTTATTGCTTTTTCTACCTCCATGCTTTGACGAACTAATCTCGATGGTCTCCATGGACTGGATTAGGAGAAAACGGGCTGCCATTGACTGTGTATACTGCGGAAGGGGGCAATGGGAAATTGCAAGTTTTTTAAAATAGTAGTTCCTTCAGCCTTCGAGACAGACTCTGCTATGAGTCGAAACGTCAGGTCATTAATTATTTTTTCCGCATATAAAATATACCGTAGGTCCTTTTGGTTGGTGAGCAGCAGCTAATTATATTTTCTTAATAATAAATCAACTGATTCAGTTAGCTTCCGATTCCTTATCGTTTAATTGCTCGGAGTAAGCGCGTCTCCTTTGAACCCAAAACATAATCAAGTCGATAGCAAAGAACACTGTAACCGAAACAGAAACGGACAATGGATGAAAAGAACCATGTTTAAATAATTATAATCTTTCGTAAAGAATGACCTCCCCCAAACAAAATCACAATAACAACAACAACAACACAACAACATCAGCGACAACAACAACAAAGCAAAACGTAACAAACAAACGAAATCAAAAGAAGCAAATCAAGGCCACGCCTTCATAAAAAAATATTTTGTTTTCAAACTTGCTATTAAAACTTAATAATAAGCAAAACAAGCTTATGGATGTTGATCAGCACCTGGGAACGGGATCGGGAAAGGAGGGCATTACAACACTACGGTGATGGATGAGACCAGATTGACACGGACAGCTGTGGCCATGGTAGGGACGTTAGTATTGGCTCACAAGCTATGGGAGAGATGGATGTAAGGGCCAAGCCTGGTCATGTATCAATTCAATTCAAGAAACCATTTATTTCCTAACTCTCATACAAGAGAAAATACAGTAACGAATTAAGAACAAAAATAGTCAATTAATGAAGTCAATAATTATAAACAGTATTATAAAGAGTAGTATGGATGCTGCAATGGGGCGAAACTTGTAGAAGTCAGCCCTCAAGACAGACGGCCAAAAAGACTAAAGACTAGACAGACATTGGAATAATCAGACAAGTATAATTACACGAGGAAAACTAATAACAATCATTTGAAACCACAAGTGAATAGAGATGTCTAAACATTTACGGTGTAGACAATGAGAACAATGAGAATCAGGATAAGGACAGACAGCTATGGCACAAATTGATTAAGAATGAAGACGCTAGTAATGACGACGACCATCGTGAATCTAACCTCCAAATTTTATCAGATGCACTTTGGGGTTCGTCGAATTGATTCCTTCCAGCAAATGACAGTAATAGGTTTTGCGCATGGGGTAGTCTTCTCCCGAACATCTGACGTCACTCTTCGGATGGCTGACGAGAGTCGACTAGACTCAACCATAGAGTCACTCGAACGCTGCGTGGTTTGACAAGCTAATCCAACTGGTACAACCATAGCCCCAGTGAGCACTGTTTCTCTAGTCTACTAAAGAAGTTACGCCACTTTGTCAAGATGGCGGTTGGGTTACGGGACGAAAACAGTTTTGTAAACTTTTCCAATCACACAAAAGTTGGTTTAACGATAAATGGTAGGTGTTATGCAACGAAATATGTCAATTATTAAGATAATAATTATCATTGCACGATATTATGCAAGTAATTGTTTATGGGCCATAAAAAAATTCCGTTGATACGTCGACGATCGTCGCTTTTTTAATGATGTGTTGTCATATTTGACGAATAAATCGCCTATACCCGTTGAGACATAGACCACGCATGCGTGATTTACATGGCAAATTGACTCAAAGGTTAGCACCCGAACTTGCTTAGCGATGGAGAACACACTGCAGGTGACCGCTCAAGCGTTTGCCAAGCCGCTGAGGGCGTACACTTACACCGCAAGGGCACGCGGTGTTTCTTTTAAGGTATTTGGAGCATGAGGAATTGCCGTTAAGCCTCATCATGCATGAATATAAAAACATGTACAACTATTCCCTTTGACCAGAGCATTACGATTTAAGACATCACCCGCGATGGTGTAGTACTTCTAAAATAATATACATGTATTGGTGTCAAGCCTTTAAAAAAGCAATGGTGAAGCTTGAAGTTTTCACTTGGGAAGCGGAGAGTGGGCAGGCAGGTGGCAAATTGATAATTTTTGGGCTTCACACTTTATCAAGCGAAATCACTCGCGAGAAGTAGTTGATGTTCTGAGCAAGACATTGCATTTTCCAAACAGTCTTATTTCGTTTTTCAGATTATGCACAAACGGTTTTTTAATTGCAAAAAAACAAATACATCCTAGAACTAAGTGGGGAGAGATATCGATCTCACTTGGGGAGGGGCAAGACGGGGGTGACAAGGGTTTTGAGCGTGTGGTGAGGGGTGCCTGCCCCTCTGGCTATCTACACCACTGTCAAAAGAGTTAGTAAAATATAGCATTCTATACTTGGTTTTAAGTTGGAACTGGTTACAAACGTTCTTGACTAGCCTTGTATCGTTATTGTGGGAAAGAGAACAAGCAATTTCGAACAGCACAAAAAGCTAGAGCATCATAGATTCATACCTTCAATCCTATTTTCTGGCTTATGAATAAATTTGCCCTGCGTCAAGCAAAGGGGCAGTAGCGGAAGGCACATTTTTGTGTTTCTTTTTTATCAAAAACATAAGAACCGTACAGTCAAATCCAGTCAAACTCAATGTAGTCCTCTATTAGAACACCCCCTTTGAGATGGTGTAGTCATCCATTGGGTTGAGTTCATTAACAGGTCACCGTGACAGACTTAATCGCCTATAATTAAAAGTGCCTTCCAAAGAGCCACATTGTGCACTGCTCTACACCCCCCACCCCCCCCCCCCCACACACACACACACAAGTGTGTAATGACCTCCAATCGTGGACCCTCCTTTGTTCAATTCTTTGTCCTGACAAACGTTGACCCCATTGTTTTCCTTTGTGATAGCAAACGTGGACCTATTGTCCCTTTTGTTGTAAGTCCTCGGTTTGAATGTCACTTCAAACTCACACACCCCCTCGCCCACCCCCCCCCCCCCATGCACTCCCCTCCAATCACCAACTCCCCGCCCACTCCAACAACCATCCCCCACCCCTACAGGGTTCTCCACAGGGTCAAATTTTGTCCGGGCGCATGCTGGCGGCGCCGGCCGCCGGGTGATTTTCACGCAAGCAATGCTTATAATGTGCAAGCGCAAATCACGTTGTAAATAACGGTTCCTAATTCCAGGTATTTACGTATGTAACTGGGCTTAACGCACGGTCTTGCCGGTAGTCTTTCAGAGCACAGTCTTTCTTTGATCAGACAGTCGTAATTAAAAAAAAAATTATAGGATTTCCACTTATTGTATGACTCTCAACCAGGCATGAGCGGGTCCTGGACAAAAACGCAAACATTTTAGCAAGCGAAATCCGTGTCCGGATTTTGGGCCAGCGCTACCGGGCTTTTTACTTCAGCGTGGACGAAACATTAACAGAAACAATATAGACCCTAATTCTTACTTGGTAACAATGTGTTGTTCGTCCTCATTTTCAATGTTTTGTGACTTTCCTTAGAAATGTGTTCCACAAGCGATGCGTCCATCACACACGTGAAAGATCGTGTGCACTTAGTCTTGGCTCAGGGTGTTGGCTTTCTTAATAGTTTGTTTTGCGCCCTCTCTTGGTGGAACGGCATGACGACATGGCTATAAAGTGTAATGGGAAATCGCGCTTAACGACAAATGAACGACAACGGCTTTAATCAAAGACTAACGCGGAGCATTTTACCCGGTGTAGCCCCCGACTCACGTGTTGAGATCAAATCGCAATTAAAATGATTTCCGATGCCAGGTTCCCCTTCTATGTGTGAGTGTTGTGCAGTAGAATTACTTGTACTGCTGTTTGATGATCGGAGAAAAAAAATTGTCCGGGCGCACGACGATTTTGTCCGGGCGCAACATTTTTTGTCCGGGCGCATTTTGTATTTTGAAAATTTTGTCCGGGCGCTGCGCCCGGACAAAACCGCGTGTGGAGAACCCTGCCCTACCTCCACACCCCCACACACCCCAAACAGACTTAATTGCCATAATAATTAAAAGTGCCTTCCAATGAGGCCTTAGTTGTCAGCTAAATATTTTGGGGGAGCCTCGGCTTTCAGGGTACAAAACGACATCACTTATTAGGCCGTTTTCACATCACCCCGAAATGATTCACAAACTCTTGAAGTCTGTTCTAATTGTAGAATGTTCAGCAATTTACAGCAATGTGGGTATTGTTTCCCTGCATACGAAATCGGCATTGAAAAACACACAATTACAATCATAAAACTCATTTGAATTTTAATATAGTTCACCAAAAAAATATTGCAACTTACACTTGATTATACTCTACCACTAATCGTCGATGAATTTGTCTTGTGATTATTTATCTTGTAAAATGTCATGACCTTTCAACAGCGCAGCAAAAACATACCTACATAATGGGTATATTAGTAGACAAATTAGAGGGCTATGTAATTATCCGAATAAGATTGATAAGTTCACTTATTGTAAATTGAACGCCTGTCCAGAAATATCCCCTCTTATAAATATTTTATCTTTAATACTGTCCAAGTCAAGGGAAAAAAAACATTATTGATCCCCCTCCCCCCCCCCCCACAAATTACCATTACTTATTTCACTTGCCGCAATCAAAATAAGCACAATGCACATGAAATCCCTAAAAAGAAATGACAGGGTTTTTTTTCACTGAAACAGCATCAGGTATTTTGATGACATTTTCAGAAGTTGGTTTGATTAGATGGTGCGGTTTTTTTTAACACTAGGACATGAATCCACTCTCCACAGAAAACAACAACGTTACCATAGATATTTCCAACCATCGAGTTGCTGTGGGAGCTTTTCAAGCTGAAGGTAAACTCTATAGAAACATCCGGGTCAGAATTGACCCGGGTCCGGGTCCCTTTGACCTGACCCAAGTCTGAGTCGATATGACCCGGAATCTGTGTCAAAATGACCCATAAGTTGGTCAAACTGACGCAGAATCCAAGTTGAAATCGCACTTTTAACCACTTTCCGGGTCAGTCTGACTCGGAAATGGTCAGGCCCCCTACGACCCGGAATTCGAGTCAATTCTGACCCGGGAGTTTTTTTTAGAGTGTAACAGCATTATGTCTCGAACGTCTGGTTAAACTCAAGTTGAAAAACCTCATAAATATCATTGTACACTCTCAAATATTCAGCGTTTATCATAATTTTTTTATTAATGCAGATTTGAAATTAAACATTGTAATCCACTTCGTCCGTGACTGATGCTCATTCCACACACGTAGTAACTTTCAACACATTAAAGCTAATTGTGATTTACAGTTAGTGTTCCTTATGTGATGCTATTAATTATATCTTTTACTTTTACTGATGCCCGTTTAATGCTTTTTGCTAATTTCCAAAATGTTTTAGGATCATTGGTTTAAATAAATCTTCTGTTAATTACGCATTTGTTTTCGTATAATCTGAGGGGGGGGTCTCAGCGCGCTTTTATATCAATAAACAAATTGGTTATTTTTAGTCATTTTTTACAAGCTTGTAAGCTGTAATAGAATGTAGGAGTTCTGGGCATTGCCACGAAGGTATACGGCTTCAATTGTGTCATTTGCATCATACCCCTTCGACAATGATCAGACCTTAAAAAGCCACCAACCAGTTTGAAGGCTTCAACAGTACACCCCTATACTCGATACTCGTCCATATTATTTAAAAGGTATTTTAGGATCTTCGACCATACACTGCTTCAAATGAGACGTTCAGTTTAACGTCAGATCTGAAGCACAAAACAATTAACAATGGTTACTCCTCAAGGATCCAAGCGGGCACTGGCTTTGCCGGGATTTTAACCCATCACATTCAGCAGAAATGCATTCTGGGTATACTTCTTTGCCAGTCACAACACACCCCCCCCCCCCCTTTCCCTTAAGCTTTACACATGTAAATCAAAACCACTTAATATATAACGGTAAAACACGCATGCCTTAATTAATTAGAGTACACGATAGTACACCAGCCAAATCACAGACTATTATACAAAGTCAAAGGTAAACTAAAAAGAATCTTCAAAAACTCCACAAACTTAGACTGCCATGCAGTTGATGTCACTCGAACAAACTGACTCGAAACAATGCGGAAAAAACGCTAAACGTCGCAGCTCAAATTATTAACAGTATTTGGTTCTTCGACAAGATCTCATCGTCGTCAGAGAATTTATATTGCAACAAACTCTGCATACCTCAAATCAGGCCTAAACATTATTAATAACGGCAAAGCCAAACAGCTTTGTTATGCGAAATAAACAAGACACTTTATAAACACGACACAATATTAGTTTCAAATTTGGATGAAGAGACTTGTGGCGAGTCGCATTTTCAACCCTCTCTGCTTTCTTATGTTACATTTTGGGCTAGCACTATGTAGCCCAATATACTACAGAAGCTCTACAAGCAATTTGTTTGAAAAAGAGGCAGCATTCGCGTACAAAATGCTAGGTTTCGTGTATACTTTGAAAAGGAAACGAATACTGTCCGAGGAAAACGAATTTCAACTCATGGTTTTCATCCATAAGGTTGTAGGAAAAGAAAGTTTCTGTCAAAAACTGCAATGCAAATTGCACAACAAACATTTCTTATTAGTGTTGATTCGAATTTGATCCAAAATTGAAAAATGTATTATTCTCTTACATACAGGACACAGGTTTGCCTGTGGTGAGTTTGAGTTTTGTTTTGCGAAATAGCGCTTTAATTAGGATTTTGCAATAAAATAGTTCCAATGTACTCTACCAACTGCTATTTTCTCTGCAAAAGAAGTCCACAACAAGTTAAAATATTCAAAAAACTAGTTAAGACATCCAAAGGAAAACAAGTAGTACGCTAGTCAGACTTAACACCATCTCTACAGCCTAAAGGTATATCAACAATATTATTAAATGCCATTTGGGCCCTTTGTGTACATTTCCCACTTGCAGCGTAGAAATCACTAGGGTCCCTCTCTGGTCCATTTGGTAAAGGCGGCCATCGCAAACAAGTTAATAACATTACATTCAATAAAAATACAATCTTGCAAGGTGACTCTTCAAAATAGTCAGTGCACTTTCACATTTCTATTTTCTTCGAAGTCGGTCAAAAACGTTTTAAGTATCACGATACTTAACGCTTACTTTATTTTCAAAATGCAACAGCGTTCACCGATACAACATAATTTTCGAAAGAGTTTCAGGCAATGAGGAACGATACATTACTTGAACTTGAATGTTGACGATTAAGATGCAAAATCTGCACATGGCTGGGTATCTCTCGTAATGAATTTTCCATGGGATGGTGGAGTCCTGCTGCGCAAAGATACAAAACAAAACGGCATGCAGGCTGATCAACACGTCCCTCGAAAAGCCCTCTTGAACCGTGCATAAGGGATCCGGCGGCGAAACGGCATGCATAGCTGCCGGCCCGACACTTCCCTGATCGGAACGCCCTCTTGTACCGCAAGTTGGGATCATGTTGTGAAACACCTTTGGCGTCGATGATCCTTGGGCGTGATCAACCATAGGGCACGCCAGGTTCTGATCCGTCTCGTTTCGCCTGGTCAGAGTTTAACTGTTAACCAACAGCCGGTTGTCTGGGGCCAACGTGTGAGATGGGACTGTCTTGGGGGGGGGGGGGGCAACGTGTGGAGGAGATGGGACTGTCTTAGGGGGGCAACGTGTGAGATGGGACTGTCTTGGGGCAGTGGAGATGGGACTGTCTTGGGGGCAACGTGTGGAGATGAACTGTCTTGGGGCAACTGTGAGATGGCTGTCTTGGGGGGCAAGTGTGAGAGACTGTTTTGGGGCATGTTGAGTTGAGGTTTAGTTCGAAACATAACCATTTTTAATATTAATAATGTGGGGCAGTGTCGGCCAAACGTCGGACCTAATTCTTGATGCTTACCATCCAATGGAGTCTATAAACACCAAGTTGGATTTCGGCCTGACCAAGTGCCCAGTATTTTTAATTACCAGCCGATTAATTAAACGGCAAACCACATCATGGATTCTTGCTCCCTGCATCCGCCCTCTAGTGGCACTAAATCACTTTAAGTTAAGTAGTTGCTTCACGCTTGCGACCACGATTCAACGATTATTAAGGCCAACTTGGCAAAATACGCCAGAAGTAGAATCCCTGAACACCGCCAATGATAAGAACCGAGCATCGCTCTCTTTTTTTTCCAACCCATAATGATGGTAGATTGTGAGTGCTTTCAGTGACTCGACACACAACTTTGACTGTGTGTATCAGTCACAACGTGGTTCTAGTATGGCAACAATGAGCTGTAAAATCTAAGTTGGAGTCCACCTCGCGGATTGGTGTTGCTTTCCTCGGACTTGTTTCTCGTACTTATATTCAGCTGAAAGAAAAATAATAAAACATCGCATTAACTTTTCATTGCATTAATCATTTCGCTCTTTTTTGTTGCATCATCTTTCGATTGAGTCCAATGTTCATTATGCGAATTTTTCCTCACAGCGGACACTGCCTCTCCGTCAGCAGAGCTGTGTCCGTCATTTAAAAATACCGCCCTCTATCTGACTTTTTGTCTACCCCCCTTAAAAACGCCACGCCGTAAGAGGGCTCCATTCCAGCTTGTCGAGGGGCTTTATTATTGAAGAAAATGTTTAAATTGAATTACCATTTTAACATAATGAGGAGTGATTTGTCCTTCTGCTTAACGTAAATCACAATTGCCCGATGGCTGTTTAGAAATAACTAAATGTCAACTAACCCATGGCTTGTCACTGGAAGCGTTGTATCACAAAAGCTTTGAAAATGTTATAACTTTTTTAACGTAATTTTGTCTTTTTTCAACTCAAAATTTATTTTAAGAACAATCCAAATCTTAGCGGTAATTGTTAACAAAACAATGATAATTGATTATGACACAATACATCAGAGGAGAGGAGATTAAATACAAAAGAAAAGTGGGTTTTTTTGAGATATGCTTTAATCTCAAAGATGAGAAAGAATTATTTGGTTCTGAACAGCATTTTATCTTTCCTTCCATTTTCCCTCAATTTCACAACGCACTAAACAATCGCCATAAAACGGGTTGTCAATATTGTCATTGTGACTTGTAATGTGACATTGCACTTTGCTTAGCAATTGGGATTTCAAGATGAATCTTAGTGCTTTGTGAAATCGAGCCCTGGTTATTTAAAACATGGAGCTTCTTGTGAGTGGGAAGACATTTTATCTCATGAGAAATCTGGCTTGGGAATTCAGCTTTCTTCCATGTGGTACTCACTTGCAAGTGTGCAAAACGTCATACCCCACGAGATACTCCATATCCAGCCAACGATGAAGATGGACGACAGTACCTGCAGCAAAGCAGCCAAGAGATTCCATAGGAATGCACTCCGAGGACTGATACGGGTGAAGCCGCAACAGAACACTGAGAACGAGGACAACAGCGTACCTGGTGACGAGGCAAGGACAGTGGTTAGAACACTGAAGAGATAGAGTATACAATTCACTAAGTTTGGTTGTGGTACGAATGTGGTGGCGTAACATCAAATGTTACGTCACCATAATGTTGTCTGTTTCATGCCAATCTATACCTGTTCTCCAAATTACGAAAACCAACCTACAAGTTTAAAAAACAAATGCAAGAAACGTCTTACCACGAAGCCGAACGCCCGATCGATTCCAGAGGGGGGAACTAAACGTTAACCTAAACACAGAGGATCGTGGGTTCGAATCCCCAAAGTCACCTTTGTTTATCACTGAAAAATCGGTGTAGGACTTAGAATTCTGCGCTTGACACATTCAGTGACAAGTATTCGGTGGTTATTGGAGACTCAGAGTCACTCTTTCTTGGCTCTTACCGTTGACTTTGTTTAAAAAAAATTAAACAAAAAAATTAAAAAAATTGTTTGAGACATTTTGATGGTTTCTATAAACCTATTACAATGCAACTGATGTCACATGGTATTTTATGACATGACTACGAAAACGATTGTATTAGATGACGAGACTACATTTTGTTAATATTAATTCTTATGGTGGGCCACAAGAGGGGCTCGTTATGAGGCAACCGTAACTTCTGAAAAAAATAATAACAATATTATCAGTTTGATTTGTTTAAGCTTTTGAAAAATGTAAATACGTTCTTGGGTAATAATAACTATAATTTGCCTTGAAAATAATATAAATTATACATTATGATTATACTTTTCAGGGAGAGACACGATTGATTGTAACGCGCAGCCATGTTCTGTAATTGTAGACATCACATTGTGAGCGTCAACAGTGTGTGCGTGCATAGTCACTGGATTACGGCAATTCCAATAAGCCAAAGTAAACCAATGCTATACAAAATGGCGACGCTTTCTGTGTGTTTATCAACCAGGACTGCAAAAAAATTACAGCAACAAATCTCCATATCAACTCAAGTACTTCAGGGACGATAGATAAATTCAGTTCGTTGAGGTGCGTATTTTTCTGTTTGTTTCAGGTTTCTAAGTACTTTTGGAAAAAGTTATTACCAAGTTCAAATTCTCTATGTTTTTACTTAGAGCCTTCCTCACTCTTATTTCCGGGAAATTCACGGAAAGCTAAGATTGATCTTTCACACTGAGCTGGTAACCATGACAAACTCCCGGGAAGTTCCTCGGGAAATTTGGCTGACCTTTTTACACTTGAGCTGCTAACCCTGGAAAACTTCCGGGAAGTTCCTGGGGAAATTCGGTTTACCTTTTCAAACTTGAGCTGGTAACCCTTGCAAACTCCCGGGAAATGTCCTAAAAGGCTAACTCTGCTTGGGAGTAGGGTTTAGGCGAAATAACCTCGGGATTAGCATATCGAGTGGGTGTGCATTTTCCCCCAGGAAAATTGCATCATGAGTGAAACGAACATGAGATTAACATTCCCCCGGAAATTCCCGGGGTTTATATATCCTGGCTCTGCAGTGTGAAACGGGCTTGACGAAAATCAAACACCATATGGTAACCCAACACCCAAACTGTTGGATTCTTGTTATGTTATGGTGGTATGCCTGATCCCGTGTAAAGCATAATTAGTTCATAGTGCAGTACCCGGTACCCGACCCAACGCAACTAATTCAGCAAGACATGCTGTTGGAGTTTGGTGGATTAGGGGTGGTTAGAAAGTTAAGCTGTGAAAATTTTACCGATAGGTGTTCAGTTAATATGTTAAAAAATATATAATAATAATAGTATTAGTTTAATATATTTATTGATTCATATTTGCTTTTTAATTTATTATTTAGAATACGGCCTATAACTGTTACATATTTTTTCCATTACCTTCCAAAGCTTAGTACGTGCAACATGTGGTTACTTTTGACAAGTAAATGTCTCTTTGGATGATTTGCACGATTCATTGGAAATGGAATGCTTCCAGATTGATAAAGAAAAGCTGACATTTTTTCAACCAATCCACTTTGCCTTATCACTAGACTTGGATAAAACATCACACGAAATGAACGACTTGCAGACATTATTAGTTCATTCCTAATACGAAGTAAATCTTTATTTAAAATACAATAACTCATTATTTTTCAACAATTGGATTGAGAAGACTTAAATTACAATCAAATTCGCGTATAGCACAAAATAATCCAATGCTGCTTCGTTATCTCATGTGTTGCTCTCAAATGACATTCAAAATGACAAACTGACATTCAATACGTGCACATGAATAATAAAATCATGATCATGAGCACACAGGTGTTCAGACGGAGCTCATCTTCAAACCACCACACATGTTACCGGAACAGCCCACAGCAAGCATGTGATGATATAACACCACCCCACCCCCACCCACCCACCCCCAATACCGCCACTATCCGCTGGTGGCATTTCTGATTAAGATGCACATACTTAAATTCGAGTTTCACGTGGATTTCAGTGTGCTATGTTCTCCCAGATGTTTAACAATGTATAAGAGTGTAACATACGGAGGTATGCTAATCATCTTGTGCGGAGATTACAACATAATGAATTCCCTTACAGATCGATCTCGAACCACTAAAATACATCTGATACGCTGGTCCCATCGGGGGGCTTCACCGGGCGTCAGTAAATCACGTTATATGAGCGTATGACGCACATTTACATTGATAATTTATGTGATTGCCTTTGGAGTTGTAGAACTGCATCCAATCTGGGAATGGGGGGAAAAGAGGGCGGGGGAGGGGGGGTCTGTGCGTGTAATTCTCACAATTTCTCGTGAGGAATCACTCAAAGTGCGTACTCGCGCGGGAATGTCTTCGTGGATGTGCGTAGGAGGGTTTATGTCAGGATAAGAATCGTCATCTGATTGCAGAGTGTTTGCTTCAAGTCAAAGAATGATTCTGCAACACATGTATATATTCATTGTTGGGATCAGTAATGACAGTTTTGCACATAAGGCCTTGGCAATCGGAGTTGTTACACCGAAGTGCTTATAGTGAGCGAGATACCATTGAAGCATTTAGTATATAAAATAAAAAAATGTTGCTAATAAATAACAAAACAATTTAAATTAGTTCAACAATTATCGCAACTGACAGGGATAGCACGTAGTTGTTAACAATCTGGGGGGTGCGTGAGTTGCTATTTAAAAAATACATATGTTTGAATGATATCAAAAATCTATTCTGCTTGACATAATTCCTTCTCAATACATTTTGTTTTAGTTCTAGTGCTATAAAGGGGATAATTTACCGATATCAAAAACATCAATTTCTTTTCCAACGTATGAAGTCATTTTAAAATCACCCCTGGCGTACTTTTGTATTGTTTACAATGCTTATACATAATAGGTAGATCGAGCAATCTGGATTCTTATTTATTTCTTTTTTTCGTTTATCTGTTTCTGCTTTAGACTTAATACAATTACAGCACAGCTCGCTCTGAACCAATTACCCCAGGACGTAAACACTCTCTCCCAATCATGGCTTCGCGAGTAAAAGGTAAATATTTACTGCCTGCCCCTCTTGCACACAATTTTGTTTTGATGTAAATGGCACTACTTTTCCAAGACGGGCCCGGGTTGCATTACGCACACGACTGACAGCCAGCTGTGGCTAAATATACACACACTGTAGTTCTTCCTTCCTATACCCAGGCTTTGCGCCAGAAATCCTACGCAAATAAGAAATGATGGCTTTTTATGTGAATACGTGCCTCAAGTTACACCAACACATACTCGCCCCATGCATTTGCATGAATGCAAAGATATTTTTTTCTTCTTCTAAATTTGGAGAGAGAGAAGGGGGGGGGGAGATGGGGAAAAGCTATAGTAATAGAGGATGCTTTGTTGTCCTCGAGCAATTTCTGTATCCTTGCGTGGGATTGATTAACTGGCTGACGGCGGTGATTAGAATAAAATGAACCTGCATTCTCCCCTCGACATGGTCGGAATAAACATGACATTACCAAATTAACATCAAGCCTTTTACACTTTTTTTTACAACAAGGCTTCGGAATCACAGCACAGGTGCAGTTCGATATTTTGAAGTTGAAGCAATGCCGAATGTGAATTACGAATTAAAAATGGTGAATGTGTGGGGGTGGGTGGGGCTGAAACCGGAGCCATGGGTCACGCAGGCAGTGGCGTAACCTGAGAGGGCAAGGGCGGGAGCCCCCCCCCCCCCCACCCGCTCAGAACCCTTGCCCCCCGGCTCAGAACCCCCCCCCCAAAAAAAAAAAAATAAATAAATAAATACATAAAATAGCCCCCCCCCCATTTATGTATTTGCCACCCCCCGGCTTGCCCTTCCCCCAAATGAATGTCTGGTTACGTCACTGCAAGAAGAAACTTCAAATTCAAGTGGTCCATTACGCAACACACAATGACTGCGTTACAGGGGGGCAGTGTCAGTTAATCAAGGGATATTGCAAATTATGTTTCGCTGACAAAACAACATTGTACCTTCAAAGATCCAAAACTGTATCAAGAGTGCTGTAAAGTACACAAAAAAAAATAATAATTCTGGATATGGCATACAGTTATTGAATTGATATGGTTTACAATTAACGAGGTAGATGCATTTTTACGCAAGATCTGAAAACATAGGGGTCTTTTGACGGCACGCAGTTTGACAAAAAATTACGCTTGATGAATGAGAATGATAGTCTATTACAAGATTATACGAAAGTAATTCTGACATGAAGCAGACATCCCCCGCAGATCGACTTTCCCTTGGAAGGTTATTTAGCAAATGAATGGCTTCATAGCAACGGACAAGATGGTAGCTCTAGTTGGAGACAGTGCGTCTATGAACGTTGAGTAGCAGTTTAATATCAGATATGCGAATTCCACATCTATACATGTTTTATACAAACTGGAATGTTAATCCTTTCAAGGGTGAAACAACTTTGTGTTTATGATAGAAACCATCAAAATCCTTGAATAATTGTACACAACAAAGAAAACTTGTTAATGAACAGCGCAAACGGTTATGTTTGATGCGGTAGTTAGAATGGATGATTGCTATTCTCTTGGAAAGTAAATAGGTTCACGTGACGCCCGATGGCCATAACACCACATTAAAAATAAGTACGCTGAAAACATTTCCCGAAAATTACGGAAAGCCTGTCGGGGGCTTGTATATCATTTACATTATGAATAGCCAATTACTTCTTGTAAACTCGGGGCTTACACGGGGTAATTTGGGAATGATGAGATCGAGGAATCTGCTCGACTGGCCCCGGGGACGAGGCTGAAGTATAAGAAGCTTCCCCCTTTTTTTATCGCCCGATCTCGCTCTTCGTTGTGGAATCCCCTCGTTAATCTGCGATAAGTCCTACTCATTCTTATGCACCCAGTGTGCAACAGATTTGTAACTCGATCCCGTAGATCTCCCTGGTTCGGCTATAATTTCTAGCCGTTGGCCAATCTGTTTTCTCTTCGTCATTTTTGCCAGCGCCATCACACTATGAGCCAGAGAGAGAGAGAGAGAGAGAGAGAGAGGGGTGGGGGCTCACTTTGCGGCCAATCGATGTGACAATCGTGTACGGCGAGTCTGGCCAGATAAATCGCACACAATGTTAAAGATGAACATGAAGGTGCATATGTAAAAGACTTGTTAAACCTTGTTCTGAATCGTCTTAAAATTAAACCAAATCACTATAAACTGGAAGAAGACACATCAACGTGCCATTTGTGTTTGACAACTTTACGGGAAAATGCCGCCAAATCATATCCAGTTCTATCTAGATGTACGACGATAAAAACGCATACAAACACCTCTCGTCCGTTATTGAATCGATTTCTTTGTTTTGACACTGAGTAAAATGTTTTAGAAATCCCTCTGAAATTAGATTTCTGCGGGTCGTTCATTCACTTTTTCTGTAAATTAGCAAACCGGTACAAACCAAACTTTACTGCACAGTCAAAACAATCACGACTCCGCACCTTACCATTGCGATACACCAGACCCATTTTCAAGTAATCCAATTACAAACCTAACTTAATATTGCTATTTATTCCCTGGGAGAAAAATTGTTGGGGAATGGGGTTTTAATCTGACTGCAGTTTGATTTCAATGGAACGTCTCTACATCCTGACCCAGTTTGGCGGTGAGACAAAAGATTTATCCTCAAGTCACTCTAAGATGCTTTCTTAAAAACATGCACATTCTTGTATTTCGTTCCACGTAATAATATGCATAACGGACATCATGTATAAATATTTTACCGAGTGCGTTTACATCAATTTCTAGAATTCCGTAAATAGTTTTGTTTTCTGGTGTCTGAAACAATAAGCACATCGCGACATATGATATTCTTTTAGTTGACACTACCCGAAGAGTAGTAGAGGGTATGGTGTCAATTATATGGTTGATATGGCATGAAAGCTTTCATCTTAAAGGCCCTGTACACTATTGGTAAGATCGAAAAACACAAATGTTCACAGATTCACACATAACTTACATGACTTAAAGTAAGTAATGGTAGAAAGGGTTCCTTAAAATATTTCTGCCTAAAATGCTATCGTTTCTGAGAAATGAAAAAAAAAACAATAGTTTTTATCGCGCGCGATAATAAACTCGATGTTTGAAAAACAGAAAACACATAAGGTCTCTTTTCACTATTTTCTCGTGACCTCGATGACCAATTGAGCTCAAATTTTCACAGGTTTGTTATTTCATGTATATGGTCAATCACACAAAATATGAACTTAGTTTGCGACTTTTTTGTCAGCTCTACCAATCCTGTATAATATCTTTAAAGGATCTTGCGTGCCAGGTGCTTCATCATACTAGAGTTGAGGCAGATGAGAAGATCATAATGTAAAAGTATTGCTTCGTAAACATTACTCGCTAAAATGTTGTTTGTACCACATGGGTGTGAGTATAGAGCAAAATACTGAGAATTCTGCCGTGTTGTTTTTTTAAGGTGACATTCGAAACACGCCGAGATTCACAGTGGTTTTGGATTAATGTTTACTTTTTTTTAAATACAACAATCGGTACTATTATTTACACAACAGCAACTTTGTTGTGAATAAAACGCTATGAGCTACCTTGATTCAGAGTCATTGGAAGAAAGGCAATGTTTTTTATTATTTTATCCGAATGAAACGTACAAACTTGAGAAGGAAATTCGGGTAATTGTCCCTTGGGCTCCCACCATCTTGGTCATGTTCCTCGTACAATCAAAGCAATAATGACAACTAAGTTCCCATTACACGAAACGTGGGCCAGACTATTAAATCTTACCATACGGCCTTGAAATGGACGGGAAATCAACACGGTTGCCCCATGAAGAAAAGGTAGGAAATTGCATATCAGTGACACTACTAAGCAAAACTACCATTGTTATTGAGTGGAGGCCCAAATAGTCGAGAAACAATTGGACGCGGCCTTTAACGTCATGTGAGACGGTTGGAGCGACTTTGGCCGAGTGTTACCACGGCAGCGGGAAATTCAAGCTGACGTCAGTGCCTTGTTTATTGGTGCCGGGGAGATGTCAAGTTTACTTGATTATTGCAAGCATTTTCCACATCGTTGGGGTTCTGTGTGCGGTAAGTGGGCACGTACACCCGGGACGCGACTCTCTTTTGGAATATTATAAGCGCAGTGTTACCAGAAACTGATACCTCCAACGTGATGGCTTACGGGGTGCTTGGAATCAGGGTCGATCGGCGTCCTACCGTGGGTCAAATGGAAAACAAGTATCTGACTCACACTCACACGCTCACATACACGTTTGAATATTGTGATAGAATTTACAATGCGGGAACTGTTTCAATTTACTTGACTTCAGAATAAACCTCCTCCTCTGAAGATATTGCAACAGAAACAAATTATTAGGAACCCTTACTTGAGGGGTCGGCATATGATATGCAATCAGACACTTTCTCTGGGGAGATTAGCGGAGGAGGGTAGTTTTCGAGATAATTCCAATGTAAGCAATTAAATGATGATTTACTATGAGTACGTTCAATATGACTTTAAGCTAAGACCATTATTGAACATAAAGGAACAGGCATCGTGGCTGTACTATGAAACGTTAATTGGGCATTATCATTCCCCCGAGCGTTTCCAAAATGCTGAAAGGGGTCCCAGAAAGATGTGTGCCACTCCTTGTTTAAATCATCACCTGTGGACAGGGATCGATCAAGTGCATATGATTGACACACATTCAAGGAATCTATCTAACTCTGTACTGAAATAGAGCACTATTCTTAGCTGTTAGCCCTCGTGGTCCAAAGTCAACGGAAGTGCCGTTAACCTGTCTTGGATTTGTCTACGAAGGAATTGTATCCCCGCAGAAGACTTCTCCCGGTTTGAAAGTTACAACTGACGGAGAAGTGATGGAGTCAGGCATACAGGAAGTCCGACTAACCTATAGGATTGGGGGAATTCAAAGTGTGCAACAAGACTGGAACACTGCTCTTTCTCGTAAATGTTTATACTCAACATACTTTCAGAAAGACAACTTTTAAAATTGATTTAAACGTTGGGTTGTTTTACAGCCAGCGAGGAAGTCAACCATAACTGCTACTCTTCACCTAGGAGTACAACCGCATACTCTATTTGACAGATGAAGCGCGTACAAAACAAAGCTATTCATTTACTGGCGATTCAAATGCGCCAGACACAAGTTGAAGGTGTTCACATATCTCATTATCGAGTCAAAATTCCAATCAACGTTACTTTTAGGCGGGTTACTCTTCCTGTCTGGTTTGATTTCATTCCCAATGCCTCATGACATCGATGATGAACAAGTGCGGTGATAATTATTTTACAACACAATTTATAAAGGAGAGAGACAAACATGTTCAACAAATAACACAGTTTTTAGTGGTGTTTTTTTTTTTTTTTTTTGGGGGGGGGGGACACGAGCAAACTCGTTTAGTTCTGTTTTCAATAAGCACACCCCCAAAAACCACAATGTGAAAATTAAATGAAATTACGTGGTCACGCTTATTTCTTATCGACGAAACAGCAGAAAGAGATTAACTTCCATTTCGTTTTTCAATGTGTGATTTTAATTGGATTCTTGTGCAGGCTCATGTAGGTACGTGCCTTCTTTTTCGATTTAAGCAAACTGAATTAAAGAACACAATTTATCACCTCGAGTCTGACAAGTTTTTGGATAGTTTTCTAGTTACAGCACACTGACAAATTCGAAATGCTAGATTAAGTTAACGGGATAATTTGAGGCCTGATGAGAAATCCATTGTCATTTTGTCCATCTTCTTTCCTTCAAGCTGATTGTCGAAATTAAACCAGAACCTTAATATACCATTTTATGTGGATCAATTTTAAGTGGATTATATTTATGTGGATCAGGTTGATGTGGACCTATTTTATGTGGGTTACTTTTTTATGTGGATCACGGACTGCGGGCATCTGGTTCAGCGTGGAGGTTTGACGGGCGAGAAGAATGCGCGTGCGTGAAATGACTGATTTTAAGCCCGGGTTGACGTTGGATAAACGCTGGGGGAATTGCAGGCAAACAAACTGCCTGTTAAGACATCTCGGCGAAGTGTGATAAGAAAAGAACAGGACAAATCAGGACCCTGTTGTGTTAAGTTCTCAATCATTCAGGACTGAATAGCTTGGCGTGTTTTCATATCACGCCCCTTGTTTTCAGCCTACAAAATGTCCCATTGGGAGTGTTTTGTTTCGCTTCAAATATAGTTTGCTTTATACACACGCCTATATTTAGTAATAAAGGTTATCTGAACTGAACAAATAATACTTCCAAAAAAATAATATTGATACGGAGCTGTATATCTTTAGCAAAGAAGGGCAAAAATGTATTATAATTTTCCTTCCGAGTATCAACAAATTGAATGAAAGTTGTGATAATTTTGAAATATGATAAAGTGGTGGCCTATAAACGATTACCAAAAACTAAAAGGCCATCCTCCCAGTGGCAGACTACATTGGTGTACCCGACTACTGACATCGGCAGTTTTGTGTCAGCGTTTTCAGTTCTGCTATCCAGGGTTATACTTTAAACTTTATAAGTTTGACAGCAAAAAAAACACCTCATTGTGTGGTTATTTAAGCTGGTATGAAACATGCACCCGTCACGGCATAATACGTGGTAAATGTATATATACTTGACATCAGAGAGGATTTCGGTGGTCGCTTGTTTTGCCTTTGGGATCGATGTGAAACGTGGAAAGAGGTTATGTTATATCTGTTTCCAGTTCTCTTGACACCGTTTACTATCACTGCTGAGTGTGCCAAAAAATATTGAGAAAAAAGTATATTCATATATAGGCCTAAGCAGTTTTTTTTTCTTTCAATCTTCATTAATATTTTCTTTCTTTGTACACATAATTAGAAAAGCGGTATCGATGCACGTTATTTATCTTTTTCTTTTTTCTTCAGACTGATTATGACTTGTATTATCATGCGGTATTTCTTATTATTTTCTAGATACCATACCATACCAGACAAGACTGATGCCGTTAACAGATACACAAACATATTTTTTGAATCATGATTCACGTTTTCAGTTTTTTTAATCATAACTGACCTTTTCTGTTTTTTAAATCATGATTCACGTTTAATTTTTTCACGAATTGTACATTGCTTCATTAGAACAGAATATTTTGTCCGTCATGCGAAAAGTTTGGCTTTTGAGTATAGGCAAAAACACATGCGTTCCAGTAGTTTCATTACACTACCCAGGACCCAATTTCATGGCTCTGCTACCGCCGAATTCTGAACTTACATCCCATGGAATGGTGTGCTTTACAAAACTCCGCAAGCGCATAATTCCGTTGTTCTTCTTTTACTTCGTGAACTAACACGGTGTCCCCCTTCTGTAAATCCACATTTTTGACTCAACGAAAATGCGGACCATGTTAGTTCCCGAAGTAAAAAGGAACACCGCACAATTTCGGGGGATATTTGTGTGAGTCATTTTTATTCTCCTTTTAAAACATCTTTCCAACCGTATTAATTTAACAAACGCTTGTTTAACACAAAGCGCCCCATCCCAAGCCAATGTGTACCTTTAATCCAGTTATAAACTTAAAGGAGCATTACAGAATTGGTTTTTGCTAACAAAACAGTTGCTGTCAGTGTAAGCACTTTATGTAATCCACCATATACATAAACTGACAAACCTCGGTAGAAGTTTAAGATCGATCGGCCATCTGGGTCACCAGAAAATAGTGAAAAACCGATTACACATTTGCATGAAATCATATAATATAGATTCAACAAATGAATAAAACGCTCACTGAGCGATAAACGCCAATCGAAAAATCAGTTTATTCATTTCTCATCAAATATGGCATTTCAGACAGAAATATTTCTAGGGATGTTTTCTACTATCATCATCATTAGACCGTGTAAGTTTTATGTAAATCTGTGATCGAAAAGTATAATTTACAAGTTTTTTTCTTACCAATTCTGTAATGTTCCTTTAAATTGGACCCTGTCTACAGCCATAACAATCAATGATTTGTATGTACACATAAAGTCATAATAACGCTGGCAGACGCGATGATTTAGAATGTCGTAAATATTAGTATTCCATTGAAATGACTCTTCCCTAGGAACAAATACCAGCATATTTGTTCAAATCCTGTTTTTTACTTATGGTTTTCATATTTTCCTCGTATGATCAAGGAACATTTATGCATTTACTATAATATTTACGATTTTAAAAATAACACGGGCAATTTGTGAATGGTTCTGAAACGTTCTGAACATTTCACCTTTTTGTGGAGAAAAATAGTTAGTTTAATCAAAGTTTTGACAGCGAGTACGTACAATCTAAAGGAGTTATAGGATAAGGGTTGTATGTTGCTTGTTTGTCTATTTTCGGCAGCTTCGATCATTTCTTTCACATTTGTTATCTAACCTTGTAGCTCACAATGCATGTTCCAACAACACAGCCGCGCTCTCATGTATGTACTTATAATAAGAATGATGGTGACGATGATGGTAATTATTATTGGTGGTTTTTTGTAATAAAACCAAGGATGCCTCATAAGTGAACTGAGTCACATGTAGCTTGCAAGCCTGAGGAAACCTGAAAGCAAGGTAGCTTGCTTTTTGTACCAGAAACATCGGGATTAACCCATCATACTCTTCCATGATAAAGTATTCTGTGCTATTTCACGTGCCCCACCAATCATATAGTACACGGGACCTACGGCTTAGTGTTCCATCCGAAGGACAAAGCAATTATGGTAAAGTATCTTGCCCAAGGACACAAGTGTCACGACCGGGACTTGAACCCACACTCTGCTAATCAGAAACACCACTTAACTGCTCTTAACCGCTCGGCCACGACAATAGGAAACCTGCTGACTTCATGATTATAATGGGAACCATGGTAGACTGAATAAGGCCATGATTGTTTTATAAAACAAAACAAAAATTAGCTATAATTTTAAAAAGTTGTATAACGCAACAGACAATGGGTTATTTGTTTACGTGTAATGCTACTTTTCTTGTCAAGACCATGTAACCTGTGACGTCACATGTTTACAAAAGAGCCACTGAGCCTGGACTTCACGCAAGCAAGATTTGTACAGAGCCAAAAGAGAAGAACACATAAAATATAATATTTTATAAACTGGTTGCAGTATCTAATTTTTATCAACTTTTGATATGAAGAAAGGAGGCAATGACTTGTTAAGATGATATTTTTTTTAAATTTATGATACAACATGTAAAATTTCCCATTTGACCAGTGTATTATCTCGCCTGCCAGAAATGCCCTGGAATGTCACTCTTTTTGTAAAAGAAGGGTTACATGGTGTATCTTGAATCTTGATAATAACATGTTACAGTGAACAAAATTATGTCAATAAACTCGCAGTAGCCCCTTAAAAAAAACTGCCATTTCAACAACTTACAACAAAGTATCGACAGGATTTGTAATGACCATCAACGGTGGACATGTACAGTATGTAGCAAGTGTTGTAATGCATGTAGGAAACCCTTACATTACAACAACACGTTGTTGAGATTTTTTCCCGTCTTTAACTCTTCGCCAAGCACTGCACTCTTCAAACACTCTAAGACGGTCAAATAAACAGCAAGCCAAACTTTCATGCGATAGAATAAATGCATAATTGCATGGGTAATATAGTACACCTTTTCACAGTCCAAGGTTGTTCCTTTAAACCGAGCGTTATTGTGAGTAATTAAAGCATCTATTATAGATGTATGTGCTAAATAAATGAATTGTTTAAAATGCCCTCAGTGAGCTTGGTCCTTGAGGGACTGTGTGACTTACGGGGCTGGAGGGCATAACAAAGCCGCTGTGTTGTTTCTGTAGTGAGGCTCTACATATTGCAGACGGACTACTGCACTTGTTTTCTAAATTATAAATGATTCAGCCTACACGACCGCAACAGGTGGGTCGTCCAATTACCATCAAAGAAAAAGGCAATGCGTTTATTGAGTGGGGGGGGGGGGCGGACGCCACAGAGCAAGCGACCTGGTTATTTTGTTGCGATCAATGCTGCTCGTTTCCTAACCAAGTCTGCTCAATACAAAAGTATTGCCAATGTTCATTAGTTCATCTTTTTCAGGATGCAGTTAAAAGTTATTTTTAGCTTGAACTATCAATGCTGTGCGAACAACATGTAAAAGACAGTATATATTTTTGTTCGTGTTTCACTTATAGTCGAGTCCTACTGATCTGCAAAGTTCAATATTATGATATAAAAACGCGTTTTTCTCGCTCTTAACTCTGCAAGACTTCTGTCGGACTCGTTGTATAATGTCAATCTATGCGATATTTTTCGACTGAAAGCAAATTAAATGAATAAATTGAGTCCTTGTTAGCGTTTCATTGTATTTGTATACTGTAGGATCAGGTAGCTTCAGGTCAGTGTTTGTAGCTCGTTTTATATGTAAATTGCCATAAAGAGATTTTAAAACCTGCAGGGAGAATCACCCATTAATGGCATTGTTTTTACTCGTAAGTTTGGCCTCATTTGACTTGTCTTGAAGCCTAACAGTAAAACTGATGGATTAAAACAACCGCTGTTTTATGTTCTATGTCAGCGGAAAAAGAATGGTATTAGGATTGCGGTGTTGTCTTTTTAATCGAAATTAACACACAACATTTTCTTCCTAAAATACACTATTTCCTTTAAAAAGGAGGAGGGGGCAAAAGGAAAACATAATTAACGTAGATGGATATTCTGTACACATAATACCGGCACTTAAAAAATATTAAAAGGTTTCGTATAACCAACAACGGTAGGCCTACATTAGTGTTTACTGTAATGCAAAGATGCTTTACGTTATAACAAAGCCTAATTGGGATTTTTCTATTCTGAACTTAACGATGACAGTTAGGCTCTACGGCTTTTTAAGGTCTAAATGAAATATGAATGAAAATAACGGCAGATATGTATTTATTTCAAAGTAGTCGAAAGGAGTCATCATTTTGTCGACAACAGATAGAACAAAATTTTCACAACATCAGGGTTCGAGCTCAACTCACTGCCCGAGCTCGTTTGTCTTACACACCGCGTACGTGAACATGGGTTCCAAACCCACCCCACCCTGATCACAGTGATACATCATCCTCATAGATATTGTTCAAGAAAATGGGATCCTCTTTGGATCTCTCTTGAGGTGCCTCGTTCGCTTCTCTTCATCCCGATTGCAATTGGTATCTGGTCTTGGGAGCAGTTACTGCCATTTTTTACGGGATCGATAATAGTGTTAAACTGATATGTCATTACTGCATGGAGGTTTATAACCCTGACAAGAAAGCAGAGGCAATTACAACCCTCCCATCACAACAGCCATCCATTCTTAATGTATCAGTGAATTTAGTTTCAATCAAACCTTGTAATTTTAATAACCACTTTACAATGTTTGCCACATTTGAACGAGTCGTAACAATAACAGTCGCTATTGATTTTCCCACTAATGGATATAATATTTGCGTATACACACAAGTCCTATGCATTACTATCCTTGCCCGATCTGGCCATATGGCACGGGGGACCTGTTGCAGCGTGGACGAGTACTACGTGGATTTCCTATAATGCTCAACACACAAAGACGATCAGCCTCTCTGTGCGCCACGATTTTCACGGCTTCGTCAATTTTTTCATGATAAATTATCCTTACTGTCCACGATGGTTCCTTCGCGACCGGCTAATTTATGACAATGCCAGACGTGATGGACATAACGAAAGTTAGTTAAACATATCCTCACATAATATGCCACTATTTGACTAAAGATGAACTCTTATACTCTTTGATAGCACATATTGGCCTACCTCGAGCCATATAAACTGGGTACAATTCCTTTTTTTAATGAAGAATTATTGGTGAAAAGGACCAAGGTTAAGAAATGGTATTGAAGACAACAGAAGGTAATCTTCTTCGAACATTCAACTTTTGGATTGCCTAGTAATTGAGCGAAAGAAAAAAACATTTAGAAATTACCCCAGCATCAATTTCTAAAGGATAATCACAGTTAAAAAAAAAGAGGGTTCACTCGAATATGAAATCGAAGAATAGTGATAAAAATGTATTCACAAACAATATGTAATTTGCATATCAAGAGGAAGAATGTGTACTATTATCCATAATTTTAAGATAAATTCGATAAGGATTGTTTACTTTCGGAGTACATTTCATTACCAGCTGTTCAAGTTCAACGTTCAATGTCGGTTACAGACAAAAGCAAACGAATGATGTCCGCCAGTCAGACCAATTAAAATATAACACGTTGTGTTTGTGTTAAATTGCTCTTGCATGGGTGATGATATACATTCCACATTCCAACACAGTATTGTTTTTCACGTAATGACAAAATTGATGGTGCCGTCGGGCTTCGATTAGATTTTTCCGGATCGTTTTTATAAAATTAGAGAAGACAATGTTACAAATGCTTTGTTTAAAGGTACATTACAGAATTAGTTTTTGCTAACAAAACAGTTGCTGGCAGTGTAACCACTTTATGTAATCCACCATATACATGAACTGACAAACCTGTAGAAGTTTGAGATCGATCGGCCATCTGGGTCACCAGAAAATAGTGAAAAACCGATTACACATTTGCATGAAATCATATAGATTCAACAAATGATTAAAACGCTCACTGAGCGATAAACTCCAATCGGAAAACTAGTTTATTCATTTCTCATCAAATATGGCATTTCAGACAGAAATATTTCAAGGGATGTTTTCTACTATCATCATCATTAGACCGTGTAAGTTTTATGTAAATCTGTGATCAAAAAGTACATTTTGCAAGTTTTTTTTCTTACCAATTCTGTAATGTTCCTTTAACATTGCTATTTACATAAAATATCACATCCTGACTATTAATTAGATTTTACTTCGACGAAAATGACAACATCACGATGTAACAGTACAGCACCTATACATCAATTTGGGTTGAAAGTCGAATTTCAGTCATTTTTCTGGAGCTCATTATTATTCACACCAACTTCAAAGTTGCCGATAATCACAGTGGAATTCTTAGGGTTGTATTTTTTGTTCACGTCTTTTAAAAAAATGTAGATATTGGTAAAACTGAGAAGTACCAAATCAGAGCGATTGTGAAAAGTAGTGCCAAGAACCGGTATACTATAAATCGAAACTGCAGTTTACCCCCGACATGTAAAGTTGGTATAAGTTCCAACTGTGCTGAGAAGTGACGGTGCTTTTAATACTTCCACAATTTGTAAATGACCGGAAAATGTCTGCATGTTGTTTTTTTGTGTGTGACCATGAACTCCACATATACTCGAACGCTAAGTTTTACTATTCACGGACATTTTTTGTAAAGGCTGTTTTTGAATACTTCAACAACGGTCTTTGTACAGTGAGAACTACACGCCTTCGGCAAACTCATGAGGGACACGTACGTTATAATTGACGTACCATTACCTATTGGCAATGACTGCATATTGTGAAGTTACTTATTTCAAGACGGTGAGAAAATAAAATTAGCCGTTGCAAACCGTCAAATCGGTGTCTCCATTTTGTTTCTTGAAAACCATTCATCCTCATAAAAGTCAAATAATCACTATATGAATGTGTGACGTACAATTACATGACACCCCCCCCCCCTCCTTCCCGACCCACCCATACCCACCACACCCACTTATAAGTTATTCGTGTATTATTATAAGTTCCTCTGAACTTTGGAAATGAAACGGTCGTGTGGAAAATCATGTTGAGTCAAGGAATACACAAAAGATAGTTGTGACGCCAAAAAAAAAAAAAATGGAATCCACCATTTCGCCCTCTATTGTTACTCACCAAGTCCAGGCAGAAAGATATTGAAAAGGCAGCAAACTAGTGCCATTGGCATAGGCATACAGGGCACAGCAGACCTGAATGAGCCGTGCTTCTCCCGCACACTAATAATGACATCTTTGGTCGTAGATAGCTGTCTGTTCGAAATGAAAACATGTGCCTCGCCACGGCTACGGGGCGATCCGCCCTCGCCCCCTTCCGCGGGTGAGCAGCTTGACTCTGTAGTCAGTTCAACTTTAACGGATGCATCCTCCGAAGCCATAGTTCTTGTGGTTAAGTTTACCTTCGCTTTGACAGAGTGTGATGACTGCGCTTCGCAAAGTGCACCGGCGAATGTTTCACATCTGTAATTACTACAACATTCGGTGTAGTAAATTGCTGATAGTGCTCTTTGCGTACTTAGGCCTGCCGCAGTAAATCAACATTCATACAGGAATCAACATAATTTCATTCGTAGTCAACGACGCATGCATTATGTCGATTGGGACTTCTACAGACTGTTCGGAATTCCCACGATTGACAGAAGAAGAAAAAAAACCGTCGTCACCGCAATATTGCATGAATGATGGAACAATGCTGTCTGGTTCGACGCGGTTCAGGTTCACGTGTGTGTATACACTGCGTTGCGTGTTGAGTGCACGGCTCAAAAGTAAATACGGTCTATGTCGTATTTTGGGGTTGATCATTCATTTAAGGATATATCCACATGCATGCTGCGCAATCAGGAGTGTGTGCGACCTCGTACCCATGGTAATCAACCCCTATAGAGATTATCGCACTGATAGCGAGCGAGCAGTGAGGAGGCGGGGCCACAGCCTCGTTTTCCTGAACAAACCAGCCATATTTGTCAGACGATTGTCTTTTTGTTGTTCTACACTATTTTTATTGAATTCTTCATTGTGTTTACATTGCTAGTGTACTCGAAACAGGTCTACTGTGCATAATATATCTCTCGTGGCCTTATGGCTGCTCAGTTATGGCCAACCAGGCAAGATGATAGTTAGATAATTATAAAGTATATTTTTATATTTTGCTATATTTTATTATACCATGTTTGTTTAACCTCTGATATTTTCGGAAGGATGCAACAAGTATATAAATACTCAACGCTAAAGGCACGACTTTCTCAGCATTACAAACGTGTCGAGTTACACGAGAGCCAACTACGGCTTCGCTCTTTTTGAAGTAGAAGCGCCCCCTCGTGGTCAAACGAACTCCTGCTTTGATCCGCAATCGTTCAGAGATATCGAAGCAGCTCAAAATTGATGTACCTAATATATTTTATCGGCATCTTTGAAATAATAAACTATAAATCAGTGCGGTGCATTTTTGAACCTGACGGGCAAACCTGGAATGTGTTAATTTGAATTTATCTGTTCAAACTTGGCGACAAAGCCTTCCTTGGTGAGTGTTCCATCGCTAACTAGCTGGACGGTCAGTTTGTTGGACGCAGAAACAATCGACTCCGTTTCAGGACTGTCTCCACAAAGCGTCATACTATGGTGGGAAAATGAAAAACAACAGCAAATTTCAGAAACATTTCGGTGTATTTGATCTCCATAAAGAGTACTTTATAGTTCTTTATGATTCTTAATAACATGTTTTTCAATCAATTGACTCAACAAAACGCCAGTTCACTTCACTTGATCATTGACTCCAAAATATATCAACGTCAGCAGACAGATGAGCGGCTTGATCTCAAGACTACATTTACCTCATACGATTACCGTCTGCATCTTGTTGGTGTATTTCGAGACGGTCCCAGGAACACGACACCGAGTACTCGATGTGAAGGTCCAATACTGTAAGCTTGACCCGTTGGCCCGGAGGAACCTATATAATCAATGGGGTTAAATAATAATAATAATTATAGGTTCTTAATTGCGCACAAATCATAGGTTCTAGATCTGGGCCAAATTTCATGGAGCTGCTTAAGCACAAAAGGTAGCTAAGCACAACAAAATTATGCTTACCAGAATAAGGTTACCAGCTAAATTACCATACCACATGTACAATCTGTGACTGGTATCCTATTGTTAGGCAATATTATTTGCTTAAAGGAACATTACAGAATTGGTAAGAAAAAAACTTGTCAAATATTCTTTTTGATCACAGATTTACATAACACTTAAACGGACTAATGATGATGATATTAGAAAACATCCCTTGAAATATTATTGTCTGAAATGCCATATTTGATGAGAAATGAATAAACTAATTTTCCGATTGGAGTTTATCGCTCATTGAGCGTTTTATTCGTTTGTTGAATCTATATTATTTCATGCAAATGTGTAATCGGTTTTTCACTATTTTCTCGTGACCCAGATGATCGATCGATCTCAAACTTCTACAGGTTTGTCAGTTTATGCATATGGTGGATTACATAAAGTGCTTACACTGCCAGCAACTGTTTTGTTAGCAAAAACCATTTCTGTAATGTTCCTTGAAGCAGCATAGAATCGATACAATTAAGTTTTAAGCAATTTCTTAAATGTAGCAGCTGAGGTACAGGAGCAGCAGTTGTAGTGAAGATTGTTCCAGAGGCAGGGGCCGATATAACCAAAGGAACCTCGGTCAACAGATTTGTAGCAGGTATGAATAATGTCACGGTGATACGATGGTATTTATACACAACAAACATTAATCAAATAAATCATGTTATCTGAATATATTTTGATGAGCTTATATTTACCTCAATATTATACACACAGACATCATTGATGTTGTAGTTCCCTAGTCCGTAGTTAGGGGGGGCTATGCATCCAGTGCCACTGAAAGCTCCACCACAAGTTCCAACAATTGACTCTAAAAATTATGAAGACAAATGGTGAAAATACTCTATTAGATGACCTCATTCTACACAATCTATTGCGGTCACCAATCACACTTTCAAAGTTTTGCAGGCAATTAGAGTAACCAAATGTTTCGTTCCACAAATCTAAAAAATTCCCAGGTCTGGATTGACCCGGATTCCGGTTGCCATGGGGCCTGACCCATTTATGGTGTCAGTGTGAACCGTAATCGTGTCAAAGTAACCCAGAAATGGGTCAAACTGACGCAGAATCCGAATCAGAATCGAATTTTTAAACCACTTTTTGGTTCATATACTGATTAACCCTCTTGCTGTCTGACCATTCAATACCATTCAAGTGGTTTTGAATGATAGATCAACTATGCCAGCCTGAAATATGATACCATGGGAATGCATGTACACAGTACACAGTTAGTTCTGTGCACAGTTGTGCCACCGTACACAACCTTGGCAGTCGAATGGTTTCAAATGGTTGGTCAACTCACTGGAAAATGTTGCCAAGAGTCACTGACAGTATAGGAGGGTTAATTAATGGTCAATTCTGACCCGGGAGTTTTTAGCGTCTATTATCAACAACACCACCCGGGTTCATCAGGTTCAGAATCAAAGTTAGTATCGTGTGGGGAAATACTGAACTTTACAACATTAACATTACACCGTCGTCATATAGTTTACCACAATCGCCAGGGAATGGTGTCTCCAAGACGGTCGTTGCCTCCAGAGTTGGTGTGGTCGGATTCACAGTACTTGGGATGTCCACCATTCCGTCACGGCTGTGGATGACGTAGTGTGCCTCAAACCCCGGTCTTTCAAAATCGAAGTCAGAGTAAAAGACTACCAGCATCTGGTTACCGGCCGATTCAATCTCAGGAGGAATTGCATTCCCACAAAACCTTGATACACATGTATGAAGTCAATGAGGATATTAACTTATGGCTCGAAAACATTGTTTTTAGGAGATACACTCTTTTTTATAGCCTCGTCCTCCGTTAACAACATGATCAGTTCTGAAACCAGAGGGTTTGGGGCTTGAGCCCCCCCCCCCCATCCCCCACTCAGGACCCTTGCCCCCAACCCGTATTGAGAAAGAATAAACTAATAAAACCTCTTTTGCAAAACACATAAACTGCATGGTTCAGTTCATCATGAGTAAGTAAGACATCAGCTAATTTAATTAACAGTCACTGTAGGCCTACGTCTAGAACTTCTTGCAAATGGTTGAAGTTGGTAAAGTATTAAGCTCCCCCAGAAGAAAATATGATATTAACAGTAATAATAGTAATTTTTCCCCCGCCCCCCTCAGTACAGTTATGCCACCGAACTGGAGGGCTTCTAATCGTATCGCATGCGAACTCTTAAGTATGGAATGCAAGAAAAGAGCAAACAATCAAGTTATCTTAAACAACAACAGCAGCTCATTATTTACGGTAATTATAATTGCTCTGTGGATAAACAATGGGTAAACTTCAAAATAACAATAGTAGCAATATCAAACAACAAAGACACGTCATTAATCCTAATAATGAAAATGTATAAAGCGCACAAATCCCACAAAAGTTCATGGCGCTATAGAAACTCCCAATTGCGGGTCACATGGGCCCTGACCCATTTTGGGTCAGGCTGATCAGGGAACTGGTTTAAAATTGGATTTTACCAGTGGAGTTCTATGTCAGTTTGACCCGTTTCTGTGTCATTTTGACACAGATCTGGGTCACACTGACCCTTAAATTGGTCAGGACCCACGGGACCCGAAACAGGGTCAATTCTGACCAGGGTGTGTTTAGAGTGTCAAATCAACTAAAAGATGACTAAAATATTTAAACACAAGAATACAGATGAGAACCCAGACGACAACATCATGCATGAGGGTACCATAAAATTCATACCTCAGGTTAGGGTCAAAATAATATCACGAACAAAATAATCGAAGTTGACAACATTCGTTCCATCAGAGTGAGGGTCAAAATTAATATCACAAACAAAATAATCGAATTTTTACTTCTGTTCACTTAAAGCAGTAAGACCGAAATCCAATCTAATGACAACCTTGTCGTATCTGCACGACTGTTCATGTTCTACGTCAAAGGCTGTGAATGTCAGATTCACGGTAGAACCTTCCTCACCCTGTCAAAAAGAAAAACATTTTGTTAGAGGATGTTTAGTATTATACAGGATTGGTAGAGCTGACAAAATAATCACAGACAGTGTTCATATTTTGTGTGATCAATCCGTTGTGCGAGTCAGGAGAAAAATAGTGGGATAAGTATGTAAACACATTGTCCCTCATTCTTGTTGTAACAACCGAAATCACCTCTTGCGCGTTTTTCTACTATAATTATTGTTAGGTTTTCAGATACAGTTCTCTCGAATATGACTTCATTTCAGAGGGAAATATTTAAAAGAAAAAAATGGTTCTAGTATGAACTTCATAACGTGTAAGCTTTCAGACTAAAATTAAACAACGCTTTTTTATCCGTGGGCCTACCAATCTTGTTTTAAACGTATAACATTTATTTTTATCTGGAGATTTATACGATTAATTTTTTTATCAATAAGCTTCAAGTGTTTTTTTGTTTTCAAAAAAACTTTAGAAAATGTAACAGAACGACGCAAAATATTAGCACCATTTGCTTTGATCATTGCATGTCCGCAAAATGTTATTGCCATTGCGCCCTCTTGTGCTAGAGCACATCCGTTGCTGGTCCATAAACCTCAGTTTAGTCAATTTCATTCGGGGGCTTTGACAGCTTAACTAGATCTCTTGGCTCCCTCATACAAGCATTGCGACTCATTTCTTGCGAACGTTTTGTTTCACTAACACTCAAACCAATCCTAATACTTACTTACCACAATTTTCCAAACGCATAGCTTATTCTTTTCGTATGGTTCAGGAAAGTTCGGGGATGTCAGGGTGCCAGACTGGTCTGACAACTCGTAGAAGCACTCTGTTGCGAAGTAACATTTTATACAATGTCAATTACAACTTAATTTAATCAGTTACTTTTGATTAAAAAGTAATATTTTTCCAACTCGAACGAGCGGAGGGTTCTGATTTGGTTTTGGACCATGGTGCTTGGACAAAGCATAAAATAAAATTAGCAGCCAAAGTTCGAAAACAAGGCATTGAGGTTTGGCTTCAAAGTCAAAAACAGACAAGCCTCAGTCATGATTTTCCATTATACAGCTATTGCATTTTCTTTAAGAGAGATACAGTGTACACCATTTTGGCTGCGGCTACAAAGGCACAATCTTCGACGTTGCCGTCGGAACCATTTTGTCATAGCCGTAGCCAAAGTCGCTCAATATGAAGGCAGTCAGAGACACTCACCGGCACTCCCCTCGTCAAAGGTCTGGCACAGGTCACCGATGTATCCTGGCTTACAGAGGCAAGTACAGTTTTTCCCAATGAACCCTTCGTTCTGACATAGCAGGGGGGTTTCTGTTGGGCAGTGCGCTGTTGATGGGAACAACATGTACGAACCAGAACCATTAACATTGCAATAAACACAACAGCTTCAGATAAAACAGCAATAAAAATATATATAACTTAGTTGCAAAATATATGTACAGTTAAACAAAACTGCAACAAATATACACAGTTGAACAAAATGCAATCATACAATAAACACAGTTGAACAAAATGCAAATAATTATGTACATAGTTGAAAAAGAGAAGAAAACAAATAGTTGAACAAATGCAAAATATATACACAGTTGAAAAAATACGCAAAAATATGTAATCAGTTGATCAAATATGCAAAAATATATACATAGTTGAACCAAAAATTATTATGCAAATTTTCGAGATGTACAGTATAGATTTAACAATGCAGTCAGAGAGTGGTACAGCAGGTTGTGAAAAAACAACATAACTGTAACAGCGGTATAAATGTATACGAGAGAAATAGTAATAAACAAAGTACAAAAAGCATTGCATTAACCATTAATAATATCTGGAAGAGATGTCAGTTCAATGAAATAAAATCAAACAAAACAAGTGTATTCCTGAAACGAATTCGCTTCTATCAGTCAAAGGGTGCCCAGAACGAAATTCATATCGCCCCCATCACAATGACACAGTATCAACATCAGTACATCAACAAAAACATTAACATTATAAAACAATTACAATTCAAGAAATATATCTTTAAATGAATCAAATCGTGCATCGGGAGAAAGAACCAACTTTAAAAAGCGCCGTACTCTCGGTTCTTTCTGAATCCTTTTGTATACAATAATTACAGACTTGGACTGGACTCGAACCCAAACTTTCCGCGATTATCTTTCTTATAGATTGAGCGGGGGTTCGATGGGGTATTTCTGAATAGAACCCGAGGTGACATGTTCATTCAAACATTACGGAGATTGTGATATAACCATTGATATACGCGTGTTGTATGCTTAATTGTTTTAAAGGCAGGATATACTTTTGGTAATTGTCAAAAAGCAGTATCCTCACTTGGTGAGTCCTTTCATATGCATAAAATTAAAAAACGTGTAAAAAAATGTTTATGATCATTATAACGTGTGGAGTAATTACCAAAAGTACACACTGCCTTTAATACGTTTAGTAAAACCATTTATACTTACAAGCACATTGCAGCATAAGATTCGCCATCTTGATGTCATAAAAACTAAAATCATTCCTGTTTCCCAACTTGAACTGATCCATTGGATCAACTGCTACAATTGTCGGCAACCCGTTGGAACTGAAATACTTCATGGATTAACACAACCAGTTATTGTAAGAGAAATTTACATCATGAACTTGAACTTTAATGAAGAGAATGTTTTCAGGGGCGGTTACACAGATTGGGTTTTCTTCAGTTCAACGAACAGTTGTGGTCGTGATGAAAGAGAGCACGTGACAACTCCGGTATTTCAAAGAGAAGGATATACTTTTGGTAATTGTCAAAGACATGTATCCTCACTTGGTGTATCCCAACATATGCATAAAATAACAAACATGTGAACATTAGGGCTTAATTGGTCATCGAAGTTGCGAGAAAATATTGAAAAAAGTACCCTTGTTGCATACTGAATTATATGCTTTCAAATGCCTGAGAAAGGCTTAAATTTTTCAAACAGGCAAACGGAGCTTATAAGCCGGAGCCCAAGCACAAACCGTAATTTCGAAAAGGGCCCATGAAACCACGTACTCACCAGTGCCCCGTAATGCATTATTGAGCCAGTATCATATGGAACGGCATGAGTGGCGATAAGTGACGTCGCATATTTATGGAAATTAAGATCCATACCAGGTTCGACATTGGTCAAGTTGATCGTGACGTAATCATCTCTGTCTGGTCGAGACTGCTCGTGGTGCCATCCGATAGCATGACCGATCTCGTGAGCGACCGTACCCCTCTGGAAGACAATTGTGAACAATTATTATTACTATTTTATAAATGCCAGCTCCAAAAAATCACACGAGTAGTGAACGATCAATCCACATCAGCTACAAATTCTTGAAGGCTAGATAGAGAACATTGGCTGCTTGCATCTCAGAGGAGAAAACTACTTAATGATGGGAAAATATGGCAAGAAGGACATGGTTCGATATATCAACCTCGCCCCCCCCAAAAAAAAAACGTCTTTCCCCACGCTTGCCACCAAGTGAAAATGTCCAGTTTCGCCGCTGAGTACGAACGCCACTTGTTCACCCAAAGTTACCAATAAGATTAGAAAAGTGGAAAGTGGAAAAGTGGCGTTCGGACACAACATTTTGACCTGGGCCAAATTTCATAGAGCTACTTAAGCAGACAATATTGCTTAACATTTTTTCTGCCAAGCAAAATCTCAGCAGGATACCAGTTACATTTTGTACATGTAAAATTTTCTTTTAGCTGGTAACCCTATTTCGGTAAGCATAATTTTGCTGTGCTGAGCAACTTTTTGTGTTATAGCAGCTCTCTGAAATTGGGCCCCGATGATGAGCATTCACTTACCCCAGTGCACCCGTTCCCAATAGAGATGCTCTGAGCACCCTGTCGGAGCATGCCGACATACGAGTAGCATCTAGGGAAATAATTATGCAGGCCTAACTGTCATAAACTATTAATACACACTAATAATATCTTGAATTAACGGAGTGGAGAAGACACCATGCTTGGCACACACAGTTAGAATAGATACCGAATAGATACCGAAACCGACCAACACACTTTAACTCATCGTCTTCACTCAGATAAGATTATGAGGCGGTCAAATGCGGCACTGTCCAGGCAGAACAGCCAAGGCTGTCAATTATGTTAATATTTGTAGAAATGTTGGTTTTGATTAGAGGGCATAATACTATAGTCCTGGTCTGTATTTCTGCAGGTATTCTTGCTCTTAAAATTTAAAGTTTCACGGTATTTCAGTTGGGGAAAAAACACTTAGCCGTTTAGGACGATGGCAATAGGCTATTGTTGTAGATAATAGTGTACCCTATACAGGTGTGTTAAAATCGAGTTTGTGCTAATCTCACGTACAATTTATACATCCAAATGGGCATACAGTAAAAGTATTGTAGGTTGCATGGACATGAATGCATTAAACACAATACAACGAGCAATAAGTTATGCTCGACTGCAACACAAATTTAGCGACTAAACACTACTTACTAGAAACAAAAGTACTCCAAATATCGAGTCTCAACATTTCAGCCAGATAAATGAAATAAGCTTACCCAAAACTGCGCCGCGAGAGCAGCTATCTATCCGGCTGGCACAGAGGACATTTTTTGTCAGTGAGTGAGCTCACGAATGGAATGTAAAGAACGCTTTACCATTTTCACGGTCTAAATTTAAACAAAAGCTATTCAAACGGAGCATAGCAGGGCAGTTGTGAAAGCATTCTGCAGTCAGTGTATCATTCATTCATACCTCCAAATGCGATGCACTATATACGACATGAGTCTAACCAGAGAGCCACACCCAACACTTAAAAGCCGCGCCCCACCTGGCTCCCTGATTAGTATTCACGGCATTCTTGGGCAACACCCGTAAAGTTGTTTTGACAAACCTCTATAAAGATGGTGCCATACGACGCACACACACACACACGCAGCCAACGGCCATTACACACACACACACACAACAACAAAATCCAGGGGCAGAATTGAACCCGATTCCAGCAGCCGATTTCACGAAAC
Organism: Pycnopodia helianthoides; assembly: GCA_032158295.1. Classification (NCBI taxonomy): domain Eukaryota; kingdom Metazoa; phylum Echinodermata; class Asteroidea; order Forcipulatida; family Asteriidae; genus Pycnopodia; species Pycnopodia helianthoides. The sequence goes on from CM063243.1 coordinate 14,790,718, forward strand.
GCTAGGATTAATCCTAAGTTAGGAAGAGTTTGGTGAAATCGAAAGCAGGTCCCGGGGGCCAGACCCATTTGTGGCACAGGCTGGCTGGGAAACTAGTTAGGAAACATGATTTTGACACGGATCCTGCGTCAGTACAGTTTCGGGACATTTTGACACCGATTCCGGGTCAGCCTGACCCAGATATGAGTCTGGCCACCTGCGACCCGGAATCCAGGTCAATTCTGACCCGGGAGTTCTTTTTCAGAGTGATAGCCGTAGCCGTAGCCAAGGTGGCTTTATTGGGACGCAGCCTTTATCTTGATTAAAACGAGGTGGTGAATACAATTAATAACACTGACCCGTCCCTCTGATAAACTTGACCCGGTTCTCGTGTCCCAATGTTTGCCCAACCTCTGCAGAGTATGGAACGAATTGGACGCAGGTGTGCTCTGTCCATAGATCCATTCCTGCTTGTATTGAGCTACGGTCCGCCTCTATAAAAAACAGGATCGAAATCAAAAAATTACAACCAATAATTATGGTTCCACAATGTTTCCCCCCCCCCTTAATATTATCCTGGTCCTCAGAGATAAGTGAAACATTATTCGCTCTTTCTAAACTGATCGTGATTTTTACCAGTAACACTTAAAACTATGCGAAGTGTAACAGATGAGATTTAAAATAAACCTTCGATCCCCTTTGGTTTATTATAATCTATTTTGAGAAGTGACGGCTCTGAAAAGCCGAGCCGGGTTGTACTGGAACGTTTCGCCTAGCATGCTCTCGTCTTCTGAGGAATAGCTTAAAGGAATATTACAGAATTGGTAAGAAAAAAACTTGTAAAATATTACTTGATCACAGATTTACATAAAACTTGCACTAATGACGATGATAGTAGAATGAACATCCCTTGAAATATTTCTGTCTGAAATGCCATATTTGATGAGAAATGAATAAACTATTTTTCCGATTGGAGTTTATCGCTCAGTGAGCGTTTTATTCATTTGTTGAATCTATATGATTTCATGCAACTGTGTAATCGGTTTTCACTATTTTCTCGTGACCCAGATGGCCGATCGATCTCAAACTTCTACAGGTTTGTCAGTTTATGTATATGGTGGATTACATAAAGTGCTTACACTGACAGCAACTGTTTTGTTAGCAAAAACCAATTCTGTAATGTTCCTTTAAATAACGTTGTACTCACCAGACCACGGGTCAAACTCAAAGGGTACAATGTTTTGTGGCCATCTGTAGCTGAGATTTGAATGGGCTCTTCGCTTGGACGTTCCGGCTTGCTCCTCGTGGATCCGTTCCATCACTTCTTCCAGCTGTTCCGGTGAGAGCAACATGTCCGATTCGAACGCCCCGAGGGAGTCATCCTTCTCTTCCGGCGGCTCGTCTCGTATCGGATCAGGAACACCATGGAGTTTCTTGTTCTAGGAATCGATACCAAACAACAGTTCTTGAGAATTTTAAGTGGCATTCAACTATTTCTTTAACAACATTTGATAACCGTTCTGAAAATTATTTAAATTGTACTGGGCGGTAAAGAATAATACGATTAGTCAGATTTGCTGTATGTCGCATTTCATGTTTCTTGCTCGTTCGTACCGTGTATTGTAAGGCAAGTGTAATAATATCACATTGTTCTTTTTCGTAAATTGTTACGCTTTGGTGTGTTAAACGTTGTTAATAGGCCCATGTTGTACAGTGTTTTCTATCGTTTTCATTGAAAAACTAAAACAGTGTTTACCCCCACAATATATTAACTGCAAAAGTATTAGGCCTAAACTTTAGAACGATTGTGAGTTGGTTTTGTTTTTTAATACTTCCCCTCTCCAATTCCTCCCAATCGTTCCGTAATGGTTTTTGTGTTCTTTTTGTATTTCACTTCAGAATCTTCACGTCAACAGCTATGTTTAATTGTCTATATGTCTAACCTACCTGGGCTCTTCACTTTCGTATTATACTACAGTGTATCTGTGTACAGCACAGAGGAAGAGTCATATTATATATGGCTATGTCTAACCTTAAGTTTGATTGCACTGCCGCATCCAAGCTCGAGGTAAGCGCAGGTTACGAGAAGTCCAAAGATGAGATTTCCCCTCATGATGACGAGAGTCCTATCAGAAGCAATCGACTTCACACGAGAATGCGCATCCCTTTACAGTACACTCTGCACCGGCAACTACGGTTTATATACCCACTTTACTAAACGATTAGCAATTAAGTTGTATCTCACTTATCGACCTACAGTCGAAACAAAATGATACAAACAAGACAAAACAACACCAGAAGACACGTTTCTACGCTTAATTAAAACTTGTTTTGTTTACAGTGGCATCCTCTATCTTAGAGATCACTTTCAGCTGAAGAGTAAAAGACTTAATTCAAATTGACTTATCACTGTTTAAACCTTCAAGCTGTGGATAGCATTACTATAGCTTAGATTATTAAGGCATGCTTTTGCATTATTTGTTTATTAAACGTTTCATCCATTTTTTGATAAGAAAACGAAATTGCATTCGCGTTTCGGAAAACTCGAGCAAATGTAAAAGGTCTGAAATGATTTGTCCCTCTTTCTTTTCTATAGTGTTGATGATTGTGCTTCCCGTTCAAGTTTCAAGTCTGCAGACTGTTTTATTTTATTTTTTAATTTTATCTATTTATTTGTTTGTTTCAAATATTCGGACAATAAAATATGTTGACTAGAGTCGTCCAGGGTATAGTACAAACGTTAAAAAAAACTATCATCAATAAAATGTGTCTTCCACAAACCCCTGGTCACAAGCTGAAATTCTAACTACGGCTACCCGGGAAAGTGCATGTATATCCGTCATCCGTGTAAATAATCATTTAGACAATAAACAACAATTATTACAGATTCGATATCCCATAATGCTTAAAGACTTATTTGTACAGTATTCGAAATACTCACACCAAATCTAATTACAATTTTTCAATACAAATTTAAGTGTCTATTTGTTTTGCCCTTACACCGATGTGTATGATTTAAGCATTGTATACTCGGTACTTTCCCGAGTCCCGAACATAGACCAAACAGTTGTGTGTTTCAACAGAATCGCAATAAGGCCAACCTAGCTAAGGTGACGTGGGACCACGTGGAAGATAAACACCATGAATATTCATCGTTGTGTGGAGGTTTATCCACAAATGCCCAAAGTTGTTGTTAACCAGAGAGAGGGGCCATTTCGCAGTGCACCGTGGGGAAAAGGTTGTCACGCAGCAACACCGTATTACCCAAATGTTTTTCACGTTCAGGTAAGGTCCTAAACTGCCTAGGCTATACCCCGTGTTGAAATAGGACCCACGCTTCTGACTCCGGGCTAAAATGACCAACCCCTTTTCCTCTTGGATAAGCAGGCTTTTGAGTCATAGTGTAGTAGTACGCTTTTGTTTATACTGGCCGTCTTATAATGGATTGCTGTCCCTTCCTCTTCCTTCCTCCACATCTGTCCTGTACCCTTTTGTCTAATCCCGCTCCTCTAGTTACCCTGTATTTAAGTTACCCTTTTTTTAAAGTCTTATTATCCTTTGTTCTACTTGTATGTATTTGTTTTTGACACTGGCCGAATAAATAATAATAATAATAGCCGAGGTTCATCACCACATTCCCTCTCCCCAGTCCTGGTCGGTGTTTGACAAGAATTACTTGGTGCTGTGAGTCACCACGGACCACAGGGCCTCGACATCGAACCAACGTCCGAAAACAGAAGCTGACGTCTCACAACATCACAGTATTCGTTTATAAATTTCAGTCAATGTAAAGACAAGGGAGATAGTTTTGCTAATTAGGGGTTTCGGCCTTATAGCCAGGCGAAACGTCTATTGTTTGTAATCAAATCTATAGCCCACGACCCCCTCTCAGTCTAGAACTCACTGCCCTAAGCTCGTATTCATTAGTGGTGTTTACCATTGTTTTCCAAGAACTTCACATACATCTGAACTTAAACGTCCTAGACCAATGGAGGGCGAAACAATAAGAGGGAATCGGGATCACATTAAATGATTTGGTGAAACAAAATATTCGATGAGAATCGTAAATAAGATTCACAATGAAGTGTTCGATAAAGTCATGATTAAATCACTTTTAATTAACCTTTGAGGGTGTATAACAACTTTCTCTGCCCACCTGTTTAAAGTACCGCAAAGTACACGTCCCCAAAATTACTAACGAATCCTAAAGCCGGAGCCGCAACCAAGCCATAGTTTCTAAAAGGGGCATAGATCAGAGGCTCAAACAGCGCCCTCATTGAGGTCAAAGGAGGACTTTTCAATGGCTTGGGGTTCGCTCGTCCCCAGCGCCTTGCCTTAAAACCAAAGGCGCTGGGATGGGCAAACGTATCGTTAACGTTAATGCTCAGTCCCATCATGCATCACACTCACACTGCAAGCACTGCACGCATGACGTACTTCCTGAACAAGAATCTGTGCAAGCTAATTAGCCCATCCCAGCGGTCCTGGATAGGCCGCTGGGGCCGAGCGAATGGCTTGGGGTTGTACGTGGCACGTAAGACGTGCTTCACCGTAACCCACGCCGACTTCACACAAACTGGCTCCAACGATTACCAGAAGCCCATAGGAATTGCACTGAGCTAGTTTTGTCAGAGTAAGGAAACTTAACTGGACTTGGCTTTTACAAACATTCTTCAAAGACTAAAGGTCTTCTCAGAATTATATTCAGTTTCTGTCACACGAAATGCCTTTGATTGAACGATGGAATGGGTGTATACCAGCTTTGGAGCCGGAAGTAGCGAAAACTTTGGGCGTGCAGTAGATGCGCACGCGTGTGGTACAATAGACCCTTCCCATGTGCGCACTTTCCCTACTGGTTGGCAAAATGAGTGAATATCGCGTCTTTTTGTATGGGACTGATGGTGGCGTCGCATACATAGATAGATATATATGTGAGTCTGCCTAAGTGCACTAAGGCGTTTACTGACCAATTATGTATGTACGCATGCGTGAATGTAATAAGCATATTTCATGGAACATAATAAATTTCTTCAGCAGTGGAAAGGGGGGGGTCTAATTCTTATCTCACATTATTCACCCACATCATGAATCATGTTCTTTCTTGAAGAATAAAATGGAAACAAACACAATAACTGCTCCCAAAGATTTTGTGATTAATTTTGTTCCCCACCACTCATGAAAGCGCTCTGCATTATCAATATTTAATCAATATCTTAAAGAAGCTTTTAAAAATGCAAACATTTAAAGAAATATGATTTCATTTTGGAGGATGAAGTATCCTTCCCAACGTAAGTGTACGAATCAAGTATCTTCGTGTCATCTGGGCGTTGGTGGCGCTATTTGAAATTTCTGTGATGACAAATTAATATCGCAAAGTTGAACAGTCACTTGAAAACTTCCTATATCGAGCTGAAGACAGTCTGAGGTATTCTTGACCCGAAGCTGTCCAGTTCCCTGTGAACAAAAAGAAGAAGAAGATGAACAGGTGAAAAGAAATTTAACGGTAATTTTGAGTTTATTCACCAACGTAAAACACTGTTTTCGATTCAGCTGGGAAGAAATCCACAGGAGCCAACCACGTTGTGAACTGGACCAACGAACCTGACCGATGATAAAACTCCACTAATGAAAAAGGACGTAGTATTTCTTGACATCTTTCGTCTTTAGACCATCTTCTGCGCTAATCAAACAGTACAGAAACCTTTAACTGTTCCCCTCAACCCAGGCATACAAATGGAGGCACAACAAATTAATGTGGTACACTTAATTGATGTGTACTGTAATCTCAAAATGTTTAAACAACAAGATCTTTACGCTGTATTTAACACAAACAGAATATCAATGTGACAAGAAAGTGCATAATTGCGACCTACCTCATCAAACTCCCAGACCTTTGTATCTCCAGCGACGCCGCACTCTTTTATCAGGACTTCACCCCTCATTGGTAAAATACAGTATTTATGGACAACTAACTCGCCAGCAACGTTCAAACGAAACAGTTGGTTGCCACCTAAACCGTGACAATGAGACGCCCCCAACAGTCCATTACTGCCATCGCGACCCATTGTGTCTAGGCACATATCGCTGTACAGTCCCCGTATCTGGAAAGAGTAATCGTCGACCAGCTAAAATGACTCCTCTTTAACATTGCAACTCACTCAGTGCTACGATCATGCTTTCAAGACAAAGTATTAGGTGTTTTGCAGTGGCGGGAATTTCACTTTTTTTTTTTCAATCGGAAGTCACCGATTGTAATTACTCACACAGTACCAATCCTCCAGATAAATATTTCCCTCTGAGATACTGTCAGGTAAAATAATTTCAGATTGGCAACCAAGAACAGGGAGGAGGAAACGCTGAGGCAGACAGAAAAAGAGCTGGAGAGACGACATCATCTCCTACCTGGGCACAACATGGATAGGACAAGCACAAGACAGAGGAGATGGCAAGCAAATGAAGAGGGCTACATCCGACATTAGATGGACACGGCCTAGGCAAGACAAGGCAAGGCAAGGCAAGGCAAGGCAAGGCAAGGCAAGGCAAGGCAAGGCAAGAAGGCAAGGCAAGGCAAGGCAAAGGTAAGGCAAGGCAAGGCAAGGCAAGGCAAGGCAAGGCAAGACAAAGAATGGCATCTGAACACCCTAAAACGACAGTTGTTTGTTTGGATTGCTGCAATCGAGATACCTGCATGGGTGAACATAAAGTGTCCGACAAAACGTAAACAGCTTTCCGTTGCTTTCAATAACAAGGAATCACCTTATAATTTGATGCATTGTTCACAGATTGGTTGGATGGTGTGTTAATTTAAAATTAGAGGACAGAAAGGAAGAACAAAAACATGTAACTGAGAGCATTCCTTTGAAAAAAATTATGTCAACCGTTAGATTAAAACAAACCGAAGCAAGCATAAAAACATGCACCGTTCGTGAGGCTGGCAAGACGCCGTCGTAAGAGCGGAGAGGCGCGCGATCTGGAAAGGACGCAGACTTTTATCATACCTCTCCCCATAATTTGTTGACTGGAGGTGGTGGGAATTTCTCCAAGGTATCAAAGGCGACTTCTTTCATGAACCAATCGAATGACTTGTCGCAGTGTTGGCGCCTGAAGGTGACTTGGTCTGTGATATTGCCGAATGGTTTGCCGCGAAGCTCTGGTTGATTGGCGTAGAAGAAATCAATGTACTCGTCCAACCACACTTCGGCAACTCTCATGTAATTCTAGAAGAAACAATCAAATCAACACCTCACATTTGTCAATGCGAGAAACGATAGACAAACAAAAAGAAGGCCTTGTACATTCTATTGGGCATTTCCTGGCAGGAAAGTACTACACTTGGCTCGATTTCACAAAGAGCTAAGATTGAACATAACTGTGAATCAATCTTAATTAATAAGCAAAGTGTGATGTCACAATACAAACCACTTTCGGTAATATTGACAACTCATCTTAAAGAAACATTACAGATTTGGTTTTCGCTAACAAAACAGTTGCTGGCAGTGTAAGCACTTTATGTAATCCACCATGCATATACTGACAAACCTGTAGAAGTTTGAGATCGATCGGCCATCTGGGTCACCAGAAAATAGTGAAAAACCGTTTACACATTTGCATGAAATCATCTAGATTCAAAAAATGAATAAAACGCTCACTGAGCGATAAACTCCAATCGGAAAATTAGTTTATTCATTTCTCATCAAATATGGCATTTCAGACAGAAATATTTCAAGGGATGTTTTCTACTATCATCATCATTAGACCGTGTAAGTTTTATGTAAATCTGTGATCAAAAGTATATTTTACAAAAAATTTTCTTACCAATTCTGTAATGTTCCTTTAAGATGGATCTTAGTGCTTTGTGAAATCGAGCCCTTGTACATATTTGAAATTTTACATTTTGTGTCATTATTTCCACATAAATTCAAGATTTACAAAAGTTAACAGCTTAACAAAAGTTTGAGATGGCCCAGATTTCTTCATAACAAAAGGCGACAAAAATCAGAAAGTGCAATCTCCATAAAATATCAGATTTAATGTTTTCATCTCATTGAGCTGTGTACCGTAAATCGTGCATGCAGGAAGTCCAGGCTCAGTGGGCCTTAAACATGTGATGTCACGGGTTACATAGTCCTGGGGTTTGGGGACTATTGTTTTTCCATTTTGTGAGAATTTTCACAATGTATTTTAGTGTTTCCCATTGTCATAAAATAGTTCTTGCAATATCACAGCTATGGCAGGTTATATGAATTACACTGATATGATTTTTCAATTTGTTCATCATTAATTATAGACCTGCACCCGATGTCTTGAAGATGTAAAGAGGAAGAAATCGCGTAAATGCAGTTGGAATTGTCGAACAATGCCGTAGAATTCGATCACATTAATTCTGGCTTCTTAACGACACCGTTTCTGCTTACACATGGGTTTTGGGTGTGATTTATCAGCTCTGGCACTTATACGAGCCCTGAAGCTTACCGTCTGGACGACCGAGACTCCGGTCCAAGATCAGGGTAGGAATATGGAACGCCTTTTCTGTAGATGTGACCAACTCTGGAACACGGAACGAACTTAAGCCTTCCTCCACACATCCATATCTGTTAAGTTGAAATGTAGCTTATTTATGAACAGTCTTTTAGCATGAATAGCACGGATGTATTCGGGTGGTACATCACACTTGATTTGTTTAAGACCATGTCTGCAATGTTTTGCAAATAATAACTGGAATTTTGAGAGGGGATGTCCTTGCCAGTTAGACCAACCCCACCCACCAACTGAAAAAATCCTTATTTTAGTAAGATAAAAATATTCAGACATGCTGGTACACAGAGATCAGACGTTCTATAATAATCCAGAAAGAAGGAATAAAACATCTGAACAGCATGTTTTACCTTGAAAGAGATTTCAAAATTTTCACCGCCCCATATCTGAAGTCCGGGATCGTACCCTCCGAGTTCGAAGAAGTATGCCTGTCCATCGCAAACAGACCCCCGGCCATGACTGGTGAGCTGCGTGGTGAAAAGGGGAGAGAAATTACATAGAGAATGGGAATGTGTTTGTTCTATATTCAGATTCTGAATGTATCTTTCTTTCTTTGTCATTCTCTAAATGTAGATAATACATGTGTATCAGATAAAATATGGTTAAAATAGGTACACAGTACCCTTTCCCCCAGCCAAGGAAAGATAAGATAAGAGTGTCCCAAAATTACCTGAAGTTGGTCACACGATTTTTTACTCAAAATGTTATCAGATTCGTAAACTTCGGTTTACGTCATTAAACTGGCCTTTGCCACCCCCCCCCCCTTCGCCACCCAAGATCCCTGCGTATACAACCGGAAGCCTCAAGACCAAAATAAGTATGTGCACCCTTTAAGAGACTGGAAACTTCGAGGAAATTAGATCAAAACACACTTTCTGCTCAGCCGTGTTTGAGGCAATCTCCAGCGGAATTTGCTGCTCCCAACTTCCCATCAACATGATGCTAAAAGGAGACCAGAAACCGGAGAGGAAATAGGTCGAGTACTCTTTTAAGTTGTGAAGTCAGAACTGCCGATATTTGCAGCTGGCAATCAGGGAGGTTTTGTACAACAACCAGAGAGATATTTAGAATTACATTCAAGATAACCGGGAAAAGTTTTAATAATCAGGGAGATTTTCATCAGAACACAAGATGAATGATTTATTTTCAGGGGAACTTTCTGCTCAATCAGGGAGAGTTGACAGTCTTGTAAAGTGTTACAGATGCCGTGTTAGCAATCAGTGCTGAAGTGCTGATTAAAAACCTGATTAACTGATTTTGTTTTTTAAATAAACTGTCCATACTGTCCTCAAGCGGCTGAAACGCTAATGTTGTACTCACTCGTACGGCTGACTGCTGTACTTCATTCCTATGCGATCTTTGCTGTAGCTCACGTGTATGCGTTTATACCAGAAGTCCCAATCGAAAGCACCTCGACATAGTCCGTCCATCTGAGGCCCGTAGGCGAAGGTGTCTGCCTCGATAGCGTCCACTGTGGGCACACAACTACCTTTCTACAATAGCCAAGAATCAAACCAATAAATTAAGGTTATTTAAGCAAAAACAGAATCACTCGAATCTGTATACCTAGCGCATGCTGGACTACTATAGCCATACCAAAATACTGCTGTAATTATTGGCTCCGGTTTTGCCACCCCCCCCCCCCCCCACAGTGTAAAGTTGGGAGCTGCACTCTTGTAGGCATATTTGGTTTTTGATTCAGCGTGCACTTGTACTAGACCTATAGCTGGTGGTACTGTTAACTTAAAACAGTCAGATACCACAACGGAACAGGTCGTTAATTGCAATGTCTTACCGTGAGTATTTCCGGACCACTTATCGAAGGATAGAGTAAAAAGCTAAAGTGATGACAGAGTCTTTTTAGAAGGTTGGGGGAATAAATAAGTGTTTCTAAACATGATCCTTCCTTCCGTTTAGAGCTCAAATGACAACATTCGTTGACTTTGACATTAAAAAATCAATAAACACCCGGGGGATTTCCTCTTTGGAATTTAGACCAAGGGAGCAAGAACCTCAAAGCATCCACAGTAAGCTCAGTTAACAACATTTTAAAAGACAGCTGTGACCAATTTAAAGTTATGAAGTGAATTTTCTTGCAGAGAAAATCAACGTCAAAGAGGATGTATATGAAAAAAGGTAGCTCTGATTTCGCTAGCTTTTCATCGTTTTGGGGAATCGAGCTAGCATGCAATGCCGATGTAGCCAAGAGTGCCATGGCGTGGGGATTTGCCCCCCCCCCCCCGCCCCCACTCCCACGAGAAAGATCCCTTATACGCACCCTGCACAAAGAGAAACATGTAGGCCTGGGAAAGGGTTTGACACCAGGGCAGACGGAAAGGTGGCTGGGACAAGATTACACTAATTTGTTGTTTCTGTTACCTATTCACAGCAATTTCAGCCAGTAGAGGCGGCAACCAGTTGACATTACATTCACAATGTGCGTCCAGGAACGTGAGCACCTCCCCTTTACACCGTCTGGCACCCGATATTCGGGACCTTATCAGACCGTCACGTTTGCTGTTCCTGAACAGTCTAACTTTGCCTTCGAATTGAGGTCGCGCAATGTAGTCATCCAACTGCCTTTTCAGATGCTCTGAAAGTATGAAACATGTTTATTTCACACATGACTGTCTTGACATAATACAGAACGCCCTCTGATGCCGAGGGAAAACACCAGCTTAAACATCGTTTGTCATGATAAAGTGCCTTCCTCATCACAGATCACGCATTTTGTTACACAAGGGTTATTGCCTCTGCTTGATATCGCAGTCAAACCTGCAGGAAAACAGCTTACAATCCGCCCCACGGATAAACACTCCACATCCAATATAAATCACATCGTGCACAGCCGCGATTTTGACGCTTCACAAATTGAGTTTTCCCCCAAAAGTTCAGGGGTTGTTTGGCCTGATGCAGAAATAGCTTGGCGACACCCTGATCTTCACCGAATACTAAAAGCAAATTGCTGAATTATTGATCATAAAATGTCAACATAGGTGACTATAATGCGCAGCTGCTACTATGCTCAACTTTCGATTTTGTAGATCTAAAACAATCGGCATTTCATTAAAGTGAAATTTGCGTAGAATGATACCAAGGAAGTTCACTATCGTTTCCCCTAAAAAGTTCGCTTTAACGTCTATGTGATTTATCATAGGCTTATTTAAATTGTTGCACATTAACGAAAACCAACGATGTACCGGATGCGATTTTTTTTTCTGTAGTATACTTCGTCAATACAGCAACAGTTAAGTTCTTCCCTATCCCTTAACTGTTGACTCCATAGCCGACGTGTGCTGCAGAAAATAAATGTGCGTACCGGATGATGAATACTTTGTTTAGAACCCATTGCCTACAGTTTATATCACCCTCCTTCCCAGTGGATTAACCAATGACGTCAATGAATAACATCAGATCCTGCCAGCCGTAAATGTTGTCCCCAGACTCTATACTATCCCATTGACCCCCTATACGCATTAATACACCAGGGCCCTCTTCTCAGAATGCTTTAGTAATAAAACTTAAAGGCCTTGTCCAAATTAGCGACTCCGGCTACGGCTGCGGCTAAGGGTGCTGCTATGGGCCTCGTATGCTTCAACGCTTGTTCACGTTATGATCAAGCCGCAGCCACTAATTCGAACACGGCCTTGTACTCAATGACTTTTACTCGCTCAATCAGCAAAAACAAAATTGTACGATCAGTCAAACGCAACATACGTCATCCGGTACTTTGGCTGGTAACCAAATTTTGCGATGATCGTTGTGCTAATTTGTCTGCTAAAGCAGCTCTCCGTAATTAGGCCGTGATTAATTGTCAGGTCACCTTTATCGCTGAAGTCATCCACCATGACGATCTCGTGCAGTAGGTGTGAAGGGGTCGTGTTAATGACACTATGGAGGGTTCGAACCAGGGTCGACCAACCCTCGTTGTGAAACACAATAATTACGCTGGTGTTTGGAAGGCTCTCGGGATAATGCCAGTATCTGCATCTGGGAAGGAGGATGAAACATCGAGGTCAAGATCACTGCTCACAAAGCAATGGTGGTTTTTTAAGTTTTCTAGTTCGCCCCAAACAAGGCATAAAGCTACTCTTGGTAAGGGGCTACGAGAAGAAAATATGACTTGATATTCATCTTAAAACAGTCTAGATTGTAGGATGGAGGAAACATGCTGCAGGTATTGGATTTCAAAGAGAAGAAGTACGTGGGATAAAGCTGTTGGAATGGCTCATTGTTCTACATCTCAGCAAAGCAAGGGTGTATGTGTGAGAAGAAGAAGCCCGGTGTGTTAGGAACAAGATATTTGAATGGAATTGTCAAATACCTGTACATCATACGTTCCATTTCCACTTTGATCACAAACTTTCAATTTGAAATTTGCCAGTTTAGAAGAGTTTTTTTTCCGTTTCGGGAGAGGAAGGGTAGGCGTAAGCCCTCATGCGGTTGCCTCCTCGTAAACCTTCACAAGCCTCTCTAGATGAACTTACTGTGAATCCCGTATATCCGGGACTGCTCTGTCAAGTGAGATACGATCACTGACCACCATGTTGAACCCATAATCCTTGTAACTCTGGTCGTAGAGGGCTCTCTCTGACGTCAACAGGGTAACGGGGACTCCGTTCTCCCCTACACCACTCCTTACAGGTGCCCGTTGCTTCGGCTCAAAGTTTCCCGTTGTGTCTTTTAATAGTACTGGTGCTGGATTGTTCGACTTAATGCTTGAAAGCTTTAGTTGGTCGACGAGGCTCCGGATTTCGTTTGAGGGTTGGGGCTGTTGTGGTGATTCATCGCGCTGAAACAAATCAAAATTGATAGTGTTTTAAGTCAGTAGTGAACTCGTGACTATTTTTGTTGACGATTTCTTGTAACTGGTGCCAGTCGTATTAACTGATTTGATTGTGCAACATGAGAGTATCGGTGCAATATATGATCAGCTAGTTTTCAGTATCACTTTTGTTCCATAGAGTCATGTAGATTCATGTAAAACTGCAATATTTGTTTTTTTTAAGTAGACCATCTTCCTTTTTACACAAACAATAAAAGAACACGAAAGAGCTAAAAAAAAAACACCTCTTCTGCTGCATGTGAAATTTTAAATAAGTTTATAAATCGAAATATATCAGCTTTGAAGACAAACAAAACCCTGGGCATTTGAATTAAGTTTATAAATTGAAATATATCAGCCTTGAAAACAAAAAAAATCTTATAGGAATTACAAGACAACGTGCTTCCGGTTGTAAATACCGTTTCCAAACACAAAACTTGAGCTTAATTCTTCGGTATTTTTCCTTTCAATTTCGTTTTGTTTATAGCAACACAAGACTATCTCCATGTAGCCATTGCTGACTGAACAGAAGGCGAGATACTTTTTGGGTGGACGCAGGTGTTTTGAGTACGCTTTGGTGGTTCAAGTGCAAGCTGGTGACAATTGTAAATGACACCCGCTGCCCAGTAGACGCCTACCGGCTAGTCACGGGCAATTAAGCAGACATTGCTAGGGCTGGCCCATCGGGGACTGGACGGACACATCCACACACACTGGGAAGACTCATCAAAAATTCACAAGGCGACGCAGAGTTGTCAACGCAGATATTCTAATAATGTCATTATTATCAATATTGACTGGTGCAAGTTGAATTGCTCTCCCCCGTATATACTCCTTGGAGTCATTTGGATCCAGTTTTAGATGAAAGGGCACCGCTGTAATGAAAACTGACGCCATCTTCATTTCGATATACAATAGGGTTAAAAGGTAGGGACGTTACAGGCTTCCCTGGTGTTTCTGTTTTACCCGATGCATAAAAGGTAGACATGAAGCAACTATGGAATGTTTTCGAAAAAAACAAAACAATGTAGTTGTTCTACTTGTTAATAATGCATCCCCACTGCCCATTCAAACAGGCTATTTTTTATGATGAGTGATTCAACGTCACACCCTCCCTATATTAACACCTACCATTATTATAATTACGATAGTTAAATTTAAAGGAACATTACAGAATTGTTTTTTGCTTACAAAACAGTTGCTGGCAGTGTAATCACTTTATGTAATTCACCATTTACATAATATGACAAACCTGTAGAAGTTTGAGATCGATCGGCCGTCTGGGTCACCAGAAAATAGTGAAAAACCGATTACACATTTGCATGAAATCATATAGTTTCAACAATTGAATAAAACGCTCACTGAGCGATAAACTCCAATCGGAAAATTAGTTTATTCATTTCTCATCAAATATGGCATTTCAGACAGAAATATTTCAAGGGATGTTTTCTACTATCATCATCATTAGACCGTGTAAGTTTTATGTAAATGGTTCAGTCTACGCTCTAAAAAAAACAATCCCGGGTCACATTTTGACCCGGTTACCGCTCGCAGGGAGCCTTGCCCAATTATGGGACAGTGTGACCCGGAATCTGTGTCAAAATGACCCCAAGAATGAATCAAACAGACGCAGAATCCAAGCTTAGATCCCACTTTGGAACCAGCTTCTGGGTCAGCCTGACCAAGAAATAGGTCAGGCCACCTGGGATCCAGATCAATACTGACCCTGGGGTTTCTAGAGTGTGGTTTAAGGACTTTGAACCATTCTTCCCAACTAGTTCATAATATTTACCAGTCAAGGCAGGGAAATCCTGTAATAACTATTTAATACACTGTCAAGTTCAACCACCTGCCATCTTATTGGGGATTATTGTTACCATGTGTGCATCCATCATTGGCAAAATTACCCTGAACAATGTGCACCGGGCATCCTCATCAGGATATAGGCTGTCCGCCTCATTGTCATTTTTCGATGAAACGTTTAACAAAAACACGGCCTAGATTATTAAATACTCCATTTTGCTTTAAGAACGAATATAAATTTCGATCCCTATACAGACTAACTTGAACAGGTTCCTCTAAAAATAAAGCTTCACCAAAGTATGCGGCAGACAGTTCAAAACAAGGGGAAGGCAATTAGGGGGGGGGGTTACGGTTCTTGATGAGGAGTCAATGTTGTCATGGTCACACCCATTTCCTCTACGTTAATTATGCTCACACCCATTTCTTCCGCTTCAAAACTTGCTATATATTCCTTTGAATTGTATGTTATGCTCGACTTTAATCATTACAATGTTACCCCCCCAAAAAAAAATTATAATAATAATAATAATAATAAATAAATAAATAAATAAAAATAAATAAAAATCTTTCCTGACATCTTGAACTTTCACTTTTGAAGGCGACGGTAGGCCTACAGACATTAGCCTGTTAGCCTGTTTTGTCTTAATTAAATGCATAATTTTGACGGCAAGTGCGCTACACAGCTACAACGGTTATGGGTTTATTGGCTTGTTCGACTTCCTACGACATTTTGAGGGTTTCACACTGTGTTGTTTTCCCGAGAGCTGTGTCAAGGCCATTCATCAAATCTTTCCAGGTGTGTTTTGGTTTGGGGACAAACCATCCAGCAACGAAGGCAGTGCGGATCATTCATCAATACTGAATATCACCGACCATGATGGAAAACCGGAAGGTGGAGTTGACGAGGACACAAACCGGTCTCTCAAGTCTGGCACCATTCTTCAGTCGCAAAATCTATTTGTTTCTCTTCACAAGGTGGCACCTGTTTAAACCATTAATTATCAATATTTCTTCTCACGTCGTTGATGAAGTTCACGTGCGATATCTCACCGGAGAACATGATTCACGAGCGGCTTCAATGTCTATACCCCATAAAATCCAGTTTATTAATTGGGAAAGGTTGATGATATGGCGACGATTCAAGGACCTGCTCAATACCCAGTGACAGGTGGTCTGCCAACCAGACTTCCACAACTTAATAAAGTACAATGGGAAATGCACTGACCTCAAGATATTGAATACATTGGCAAATAGTTCTAAATGCATAATATTCATACCAAATTCAAATGGCATTAAGCCCCTCTATAGCAATGTGCATTGTTTTGTACGATATCTCGTTTACATTAATTTCACTGCAGATGAAGCACGCCAGCTATCTGAAGGAAATTAGTTGAGTTATCTTTAAAAAATATTAAGCAACATACTGTTGCCTCCTTTTTCCATTATTATTAATATTTTAATATTAAATACTTGTGTATATTTATTTAATTTCTGTATGTATGATGATTTGTACAAATCGTCTCGATTTGGCCATTGGCTGGAAGCGAGGACGTACTTTTTTTTTGGGGGGGGGGTGTTACAAAACAATCTCAAATGAAATGCACGACCATTATAATATTGAACTTGTACAAGTTGTACAACGTTGCCTTTATGTTTTATATGGACTTTATAGTTTTAAAACTCCATAATTATTGGGGGGAAATGATGTGAAAAATGAAATCGCGTTTTGTTTCTTTAATAAAATAGCCCCTATTGTCTCACCACGGTAATTCCTTAACACAACTTTCTTTCGAATGGTAGAGTCGACCTTAATATCGAGCTATAGCTTTGAACAGTCGATGGTGTGAGGAGCAATCTTACACCACTTCGTCATCTCAAATCAATAATCAGAAAACTTTTAAAAGGACATGGACAAAAGTTCATGTCAATTAATGCAATCGTTCTCAATGTGCACTTGAAGCCAGCTGTGCAGACGTCTAATATTAAACACAGGCCTACATCTAAATCCGGCAGAACATGTAAGTTTTTACCAAAGTGGGTCAATTAATTCATTCAGATCAAGAAGATAACCACATGTGAGGAAAATTACTTACTTCCCCTTAGCACCAATGTCAAGTGTAAACATGTCTCAATCATGATTTCTCACTTGTTCCTCTTTTCGAGATAGCCTTTATGTACAATACAGTACATGACGTGATTAAGGGTGGCGACTTTAGTTTCCTTGTTTTGGCTAGCCTGAACAGACGCACACTCTTTTAAACCTACAGTTTAGGCCTGTGTGTATTTTGAGAACTTAGAGTTATTCAAAATCGCCGATTAAAGACTTCGTTTCTGGGAAGACGGGTATAATATATAGCCATTTGACAATACTCTCTCATTTAGTGTTCAACTCTTACTTTCATAGTCAAAATGATTTTGTCATAAAATAATGATTCGTTTCTTCTACCGAGAAGAAAATTTCGAGATTTAAAAAAAAAAAAAGGTTTACTTCATTGTCTTTCTATACGAATACAAATAATAAAGTTGATATAGGCCCCATACTCCTTTAAACAAAAACAATGAAGAAGAAAGTTGAACTTTGGTTGAATCCAGGTCGGGTGTGCGATCGCGTGTTTGGGGCTCCGAATCTCATCCTGGTGGATCCACGGGTCCACGCCAGGCACGCAAAGAGGACGATTTATTGTCAACATTAAATACAACTGGACAAATTTTCAGCAAATGCTTAGGTTGTGATCCCAATCATAAATCCCATCAGCTGAAAGGATCATTGTTGGAGTTCAAGACCTATATGGAGAATACGGAACACAGTGAGACGCGCTGGATCCGCACAGGATCATTTTACCCCCAGTTTCCTCCCCCCTCTGCGCTTGATTCAAGAGCCCTCAGTGGTGTGTTCACCGTGCCTAAAAGGGAGATGCCATGAACATCGATCAAATTTTGTACTGAAAAAAAAGACCTTTTCTTTTGTAGTTATCAAGTAACAAACCGCAAGGGAAACATTAGTAATGGGTAAATTTGTAAATAATTGTGGCTTGAACAAAGAAACATTTACTGAAGGACTTGAACCTGCGACCTCCGGATTAACGTGCAAGCGCTATGCTGACCTATCTAGCCCTAATGTTGGCTGTCTGCCTATGTTGTCAATATCTTTAATGTGGTTTTTGTAAAGCTATCTAGAACGATTGGATAGCAGCCTGCAAATCATTTTGGAATGGACATTGACAAAAGACATGCGTGTTTGGGTTTTTAACAAGAAGATGCAGTATTAACATTTAGCCTGACATGACCATTATACATTCCTGTTTAGACTACATGAGTTTTATTTGTCCACGTTGTTCACAAGACGATGGATGCGAATCACCCATAAAATCCACCATTACCTTATCATTACCGTAGTTTGCCTAAGGCCTACTTGATGCATGATGTGCTCATTAGTGTTTTACAACTAAGGCCTCTCGCGTGTGTGGGATGCTAAACATTCCACATTCTAGTGCAGGGCATTCTTCCAAATCGGCTAAAATATAAACTCAAACTAATTTTTCATAACTGACGGTATACATTAGTGTGATTCAAAAATAGAGATGGCCCTTTTTTTATTTTACACTGATATCCGTGAAATCATAGTTATAGGTCCATTCTCATGCTGTACATCACAGTTATTACCAAGCTACATAAGTAGTGTATAAAATAGTCACCGCGAATGGCGTCTTTAGTACGCCCGCGTGTTTGTTTATGATGTTCACATGTCATTTCCGTTTCCCCGTCAATGTTTTATAAACACAATCTCCAACACCGTGCAATCGACAATCTGGAGAACAGCTATCGCTAATAACCGAGGACCTATGACGATCTATACAGTTTCAAAATTGTTTGTTTTTGTGCAGGGCTAATTTGTACCAGCATCTTTACGTGTCTGTCTTTCCATTGTCATAGTTAACCCCCTCGAATAAATTTAATACACTTTTGAACTCAGTTGTTGAACATGTTTCTTTTACAGGGTGTGTACAACATTGGTATGATTGAAAAGATAAATGTTCACATATTTGCACATAACTTACAGGTATAAAGATGGTCACGGTGGAAAACTTCCCTTGAAATATTTTGCTTGAAATGCTATAGTAAAACAATTAGTCTTTATCGCGCGTGTCTAAAACATACAATACATGGTTTTCACTATTTTCTCATGACTCCGATGGCCGATTGAGCTTAACATTTCACAGGGTTGTTAGTTCATGTATTGGGTCAAATAAAGTGCGGATACTAGTCTTTGAAAATTGCCAATGATGAAATGTACGTGTGCTTGAAATTGTAAACACTGTTCATCATTACTTAGACGATAAAGTTTCAGTTAAAAGTTGAACAAACAAATATTCATCGTCCCCCATTTGAGCCTACTGGGACAACAACAAAATATGCCATTCAATTGACAATAAAGAATCAAATCAGATTCAAGTCAGAGAGGTTTGGTTACAAGATCCTCTCATTTTTCAAGAATTATCATAAAAACCATCCCGTGCAAATAGTCGTACCCAAACTGCTAACGTTCACTTGATAGTTTGATGGCATACAACCCAAACTATTATACACAATATCAACGTCACTCGGAAGCGTGTGCGTTGCAAACCGTTTGCCGTTTCCGAAAATGCCAGCTAATTTTATATCAAGGGAGCAGTTTATTGATGTCAGGCTTAATTTAAATGTCGATTATGAAAAGAAAAAAGTATGCAAGGAATGTTATCAATAGGTGAGTGACCTTAACCAACCCCAACACCCAAGACGTGCACCCCTAGAGTTCTGGGAGTGGGAAATAATCCAAGTCTATTTACGTTCAACCAACAATCTTAAAAACTAAATTGATAAGTTTTCAAGGTTTTGGTTTCCCGTGCCAAGCCCATGAGTCGCTTCTGTTGGCCACAGATAATTTTATGTAGGCCATGGGTAAAAAAACAAGTCAGTGTCAAGCACTGGATACGAAGATAGTAGTCTTGTACATGTATATGGCAATCATTAATGTTTACTTCCATTAAAGGTGATGCAAGATATTTTACACAACCTCTCAATGTTTCAATTTATGGGGTCATACTTTCCCTCTGCTGATGTTGCTGCTATTTTGCATATACAGTGCTTTTCAGTTTCCTATGGCACTATTTATTACAAAGATGGAAAATGGAGGAAATTTGCTGATCGGCTGAAAAGTTGCATGATTTAAAGGGAAGGTAAAGTATGTATCTGGGGAAAAGACATTCAACCGTGCAGTTCAGTCCATGGTTCGCTTTAGTTAAAACTATCCAGTGGAAATTGTACCCGTTTACGGGGGGTGAAAGTGAACATAAAGGTTAAATACTTCTTACAATAAAAAAAAACCTCCTGGGTCAGATTGACCCGGTTCCGGGTCCTAAGGGGCCTGTCCCATATCAGGGTCAATGTGACCCGGAATCTGTGTCAAACTAAATGGGAAACGGGTCGACGCAGAATTCGAGCTAAAATCCTTCGAGTGGGGGGGGGGGGAGGTGTCACGACCCCTGGACCAGGGATCCGGGTCTCATTTTGACCCGGGGGTTTATAGAGTGTACTATTTTCCTTCTGTCAAAATGATTGGTGCTTTTACTTTTCATGGCAACAGAATCGTTCACAACAGATTTTAATACAGTCTTCCTCAAACTGGGAAAAAAACAACCATAACAAATCCTCAACAGAGACTGTTTCCGATAATAATAGGCATACAACAATGTCCTCAGCCAAGTTGAAACAAGAACATCTCCAGTTCTGAGTCGAGTCTCAGATGTTCTATAGTCGTAGATCCATCTCAAACTAACATTTTCGCGGTTCTCACTTTGATGCAACATTTCTCCATTAAAAACTATAAAATCACTATAACAGAAAATGATAAAGATTTGATCAGCTTGCATTCTGACATACTTTCCGGGTTCAGGTGGACTGACTTTTCAAACTTTAAAATTATAATTTGTCAGAGTCTATAAAACCTGACGTCCCGCGATCCGTTTCCGCCTGGCGTTGGCGCCAATCATTCGAAACACACATTTTATGTTTTCTAAACAAGCTAAGGCGCTACATGGGCTTTTCCTCCACTTGGTTTTTGTTTTTATTATGAGTGAACCATTATTGTCACAGGCCCTTTATCACTGTTATTTTAACTGGGGTATATTTACACTATCAGAATGAGAGAAATCCAAGATTTAGTATAATGCTGTCAATGATGATACTCTACGGCAATTTGTTTCTATGATAACGGGGAAATAAAGTATGTGATTTTTAGTTTGAAGCATTCTCGGTCTATAAGAAAATGAAATTCTGTTCACTTAAGATTATACTTTTCAATAAAAAAAGACTTTATACCTGAATTAGTGCGGTGTCAACACGACTCTGTTTCCATGGTAACTGTTTGGCACGAGGGTGCACCATTTGCAAGAGTCGACCGCCCTGGATCGCTCCGGGATCGGAGAAGGGATTCAGCGATGGGTCCCTGTTGATGATCATTAGCATTAATGGGGCCAGTGACAGCAACAGGAGGGTGGCAATCACCACTACATGCAACGGTCGTCTGTCCCGACGGTTCAATGCCATCTTGCTTTAAATTCCGATGTGCCCCCTTCGACTAATTCGTGGTACGTGGTTATATACCGGACATTTCCGTTCTTTAAGTTGTGTTTTGCTTCAGATCACAATCAAGACGTAAAGAAGAAAAAAATATACATATTCCACTATTGTTGTCTCATATTAGGCTGAGAAACTCCGATGTACGTCCTAGGTCGGCCATCCTGGGTCGGACTGACCGTTTAGGTTGTACCTGACCGCGACTTCCGCCTCTTTCAGGCTGGGTGGTGTGCCTGCTGCCTGCTGCCTGCTTCCCCGGAAAAAAAGGCAAACACAACCAATTCTGCTCTCTGCGTTCTTTTGAGAATAGAATCCAAAGTGATTCACAGAGTTATAGACATCGATTTTTCAAACAGACTCGGTAATCATTTCCGGAGGCTTCTCTCGTTGACAAACTTAAGTTCACACTCAAAACACTTAGTGAGGAAGGACACCTCTAATCCAAACGCTCAATCAAAATATCCTCCCGTTGTGTTGGGTTGCATTGATGCACTTTAGACTATACAGCCAAAAGATGGTGCTTTCCACTGTCGCTGCACCATTTGCTTGTTGTTACAGCTGACTTGATAACTAATTCAGAACAAAGCTGCTGAGTGAATATCTATCTATTTATTATCCATGGCCCGAAGCAAAATGCAATACGTCAGGCACTCATATCATGCAGTCACGTTAAGTTCATCTTGGAATCACCAACTAGAAAATTCCAGACCGCGTATACGCGATTACTTTCGCAGATTTTTTCGTTTTAATCTCACGGAATGGCAAGTCACCAGCGAGCGAAGAGATCAACATCAACTGTCGATATTGATATAACATGAAGTGAACTTCACGCCCATCGTAAACATTACGTAAACATTACAGTTTACAATCTGGTTTACGATGCTTTCCCAATTTCCCGGTCCTCTCCGGTTTATGTCATGATGAATGTGAATGTGTGATGGCACGTGGTGTTGCTCGCCTTGATGTGGGGAGGCTATTTACAGTATCAGAGCCGAGTGACCCGCTGGGGTCACAGCGCCTGTCACCTCGGGTGAGCGTGGGACTGTTGTACGGCGGGCTTTTCTCGGTAGAGCCCGCAGCGTATTATAGAGGGGTTCGCCCGCTGGCTGTCAGTTTAATACCATTACTCATTTTATTACGGTGCATTCGGGCTTCAAGAACATCCTACCGAGAATAAGTGTTTAGGGACAAATTGTGAGTGTACTCCCAATAATGTGCTCACTAACAACATAATCGAATAAACTGAAACTTCTGAGAGTTCCTTACTTTAATTCCTCACACACCATATCTGTATAGCATCATATTTTAATTGAGTAACCTTAACATTCCATTTTTCGGTATAGCATGAAATGGTAGACTGATATTAATGTGGATGATGCGATCCACCTGCGTTTCAGGACAGATCGGGGCCCAAGGGTTCAGGAAGCGAGCTCGTAGGGGTGTACACCACTACCCAGCAGAGCTGCTCATGGGCTACCCAGGAAGCCCACGCGGGAGGCCTACACCTCTCTTCTTGGAAGTGGCGAATTAAAACAGTTAACCCCGAATCCCAGATTCTTTTCTAGAACTCGCTTCCTTCAGAAAAGTCCCAAATCGATTGCCCTAATCACACTCAATGTGAATTGTTCGGTATGCATATGCTACGACGAGTCCACCCTGCAGGTCGGGTCTCCCCATGCACAACCCATCCCATCGGGCCAATCAATACGTGCGAATTGCAGCCGATACATCAAAACAATACTATGAAAATCATAAAATGAAACCATTTTAAACGCTCCAGATTTCACAGCAGAGCATTCAAAACCAAACATATGCATCAAGTGAGATACATTCAGAGGACTTTGTATTCAGCGTGCTTCTCCCAAAATTTGCACAATTTTGGTCCAGAATGCCCCCACCCCGTTTTGAAAAATCCCGAGTGGGGATGGGGAGACCGCTTATTGAGATCGGTAGATAATGAGTCTGGGATAAAATGATGGGAAATGAGGCTCATCGTTATTGACATTTTTTGCCGTATCTCTTTTTAGTGTAATAACTCACGGTAATGGACTCCTACCGATCCCCTACGCCAAGGTAGGCACCGTTACCCCCTCCTCTTTCACGGCAGCAATTATGTCCGCTTGATAGCCCATCAGAACGAAATATAAACGTGCTGACTAATTTGGCCTTGCCATCTGGATAGCATTGATGGAATAAAATCGATGCCAAATACATGTCAGTGGCATTGTTTTTAATAAGCAGTGCTCCCAAATACGTCATAAGTCTACCGTGTCCCCCTTCGCCACTGGGGGGTCATTCACACAATGACAGTTTCATACCGAGACAGTCATTTCATTAATGGTATTGAAAGAAAGAGCAAAATTACACCCGGAACTATAAATAATGACCGCTTGGATGAAATACCAATTGTCAACGTCTGTTTCCTCTCATTCACTATCAAAGAAAGAATGTGCATCTATTGACAGACACCAATGTGTATCCATTGGCAGACACCAATGTGCATCCATTGGCACACACCAATGTGTATCCATTGGCAGACACCAATGTGCATCCATTGGCACACACCAATGTGCATCCATTGGCACACACCAATGTGTATCCATTGGCAGACACCAATGTGCATCCATTGGCATACACCAATCATGAACGAGTGTACCACTCTCTCATGACCGTAATGATGAAAATGTTCGGCCCTCATCTGAGAAGAGTGTAGTGGTCACGCCCAAATTCAAAGACGAATTTGGTATCATGAACCCCAACTCTCCAGGGAAAGGGGTGATCCTTCCTAAAAATTGAAGCCTTAATCTTCGTATTTGGTTGCTAATTTCCTCTTTACATCTATGCTTTCTCTTTCAAAGAATCCCCCCTTTTTTTTTAACCCAAACAGTTTGCTGGTGATACTTAGGGCGATAGTCAGTATTTTGTCATGTAAGACACTTTTCAAACATCCCTGAAAAGTGTTTTTTTTTATCTTAAACCATAGAGAAAGAACCCGGACGATATTCACTGCGATTGACTCGGTTTTGGCAGACCTGAGTCTATGACTTGAGTACATAGCTTTATATAATAGTCGCCAGTCGCCACCATTCCCATGCGAGGTGACGCGACTTGCTCCCGGAAGCACCGCACCGCGACATCCCGTCGTTGGTTCCCTAGTGGGGTTCGTTTCTCAAAGGAGTGATAAACAATATCGAGTACATAAAAAGGCTTGGTTTTGAATGGAACAGTCACAGACTTTTTATTATATTTAATCGTTGTTTATTAGTCACACTGAACGTCCGGCAGGACATGGTGTCCATGTATTTGTATTTGTATTTTTTTTTTTTTTAATACACTGGGACGAGAGGAAACATCTGGAAAAGCGTTCTGGAAACCAAAATAAAAAGTTGTTACTCGTTCACTTCATTCACGACTGAAGGACAACATTTTTTTTTTTTTTTTTTTTTTAATAAGTTCAATATTTTAAACGATATATGAAATAATTTGATATCCCCAACTCATTATCAACAGTGATAGGTGTCTGATTTCAGAGTCATGTGTAATAAAATACAACAGGCGAATTGGCTTTTCCCTTTAAGCTAGTAACAAACAAAATATACATATGTACATGTAGGCCTATTATAGCTATTATGTTTGATAAATTAGCGACACGTGTTCAATTCCAAAAACATTTCACTCTCCCGCTGCTGTTATATTCGCAATTACAACCTCTGGATTGACTTTCCAAGCTCTACCATTAGAAACTGTGATCAAAACGAACCAAACTCCTTGTCTGTTTAATAGGGTGGTCAATCATAATTTCCAATCTCTTGGCACAGTGGGAGGTTGAGCAGAAGATTGAATACCACACGACCAAGTCACCTGTCACTGTGGATAATTCCCAACTTGCAATTTTACAGTTTAATTTTTGTTAAGTAAATGATTTCGAAACAATCATGTAAATGGGAACCGGTCACCTGCTCCATATTTTTACCACATAATATCGTAAAATATTTCAAGTCATCACCTCAGAACCAACACATCTTCAATGTTTCATCTCTCTCGCCCATCAGCACGTGTACATAAGGTCTTGGTGAAACCTCAGTGTTTACACGTGTTACAAACGGAACAACAACCAGCAAATCGAGTTATCGAACGGATCATTATTTGATTTCGCTGTGCAAACCATAGTTTATTCAATTAGCGTACACTTTGATCTCTGCACGTAAACAAGGATGACCGGAGTTACAAACGTGCCCTTTGGGGGAATCCACCTCCATCATGGCCAACCTGACCATTCATCATGTGAGACTATAAACAAATTGTAGCAAGTGCAGCTTAAGGACATGGTTTAAGTTAGGCCTGTACCTTTCACATGCTGGGTTGTTTTTTTGTTTGTTTGTTTGTGTGGGGTTTTTTTTTTTTGGGGGGGGGAGGAATAGGCCTAGGCCTATACATTTTCGGTATGCAACTTTGCCCCAAACAAAGGCTTTAAGCCACTCTTTGTACATGTAAGGGGCTACAAGAAGGAAGCATGGATGAAACTCAGGGGAGCTGGAGGTGGGACTTGATATTTCTTTTAAAACAGTCTAGATTGTAGGATAAAGGGAAACATGCCACAGGCAAGGGGGTTGTACGTTGAAGAAAAGCAGTTACAATAGCTCATGGTCTACATCTCAGCAAAGCGAGAGTGATGAATGAGAGCACTCAGGTTTCACGCTTAGACACGGACATACATGTATGTACGTGCCTTTCTTGAAAACTTGAGGACTGGAATGAATGGTGTCAGGTCACTTTGTACCTTGGACACTTCTTACCTTTTACAAGACACTTCGTACCTTTACAAGGTACGAAGTGACTTTGGACGCTTCGTACCCTGGACACTTTGTACCTTCTTACAAGACACTTCGTACCTTCTTACAAGACACTCTGTACCTTCTTACAAGACACTTCTTACCTTTTACAAGACATTCTACTACAAGTACAAGTGACTTTGGACGCTTCGTACCTGGACACTTTGTACCTTCTTACAAGACACTTCGTACCTTCTTACAAGACACTTCGTACCTTCTTACAAGACACTTCGTACCTTCTTACAAGACACTTCGTACCTTTTTACAAGACACTTAGTACCTTCTTGCAAGTAAACTGTACCTCGTATACCGACTCCGAAATTCTGAAGGTATAATGCCTCGTTTCGAGACGGCAACGCCGGGGGAAAAAAATGTAAATACGTACTTGTAAAAAAAATACAACAATTTTTTCCTTAGAAATTAAAAAAACAAAACAAACAAATTTGTTGTTTGGGTACACGCATGACAGCAGGGGCGCAGCTACAGCATAAACACCGACACTTTCTCCCTTGGGACATACACACAATTATAATAATAATTTTGATTTTGGTGTCCTTGAAGTGAGGTTGTAATATGGGTCATCCAGGGATTTATGATTATATTATAACGTCCGAACACTGCTACCTTGAGTACATATTCTTGAAAGTCTGTCTTTATGAGTAATATTATAGTGTTAGAAGGTTAGACACAAAACCCTCAGACATAAACCCTTCCCAAGGCAAAGCATGAGAACATGAACACTCACTGGTTTGTAATTTCAGCCACAAAACAACCGACACCTGTCACCATTTTTCAGCCGATAAATTGTAGTTTTTAATAAAACACGGCTCGGTTGAGTTCATGCATATTTGAAGGCGACATTCTTTGTAATATTAAAATTTGACGTGGGTTGCTCCATGCGAAAACCAATAATAGTATTAGTGACCGTTTGTAAAAAAAAAAAAAAAAAAAAAAAAGAAGGCGGCGCTGTGGCATGACTACACATTTTTGTTTTATTGTGGACGGGAGTGCTGGGGGGAAAGTGTTTGTTTACTGGGTTTTGGGGTAGGGTTTTTGTTTTGTTTGTTTATTTGTTTTGGGAGGGGCAGAGCTTTAACTTTAACACGAGAAGCAAGAGGTGCAACACCTACATGTGTACACATAAATATAAATAAACTGAACCAAACATTTGTGTATTTTCCAAATTGTCTTAATTAGTTTACGGGGTATGCACCAAAGCTGTTTTAAATGCGAAAAAAATAAACAGATTTTATAAAATCACATTTTCATTGATTTTAATTTTATTACACATCCTAGCGCCAATAACAGAGTTGAATAGGAAACGAAAGAAATGTTCAGTTTAGGATATTGGAGGAAAACCCCCAAACGGGGGGAAACCCAAGTAGGGACTGAAAACCCAATTATAGCTTTACAAGTTTTTTGGGACTGGGTATGAGAATACAAGGATTGTTCTTCTATCTCATTATGGGGTGGGGGAGGGAGGAAGGGGTAAAAGGGTTCTTAGAAGGGTGTTCATCAAAGGATCTGAGCAGGGGGTCACTACTGCCCCCCCCCAATCCCAATTACGCCACTGAAGAGATGGCATTTCTTCCAGGGGACTAAAAATGTTGCTAATCCCAAAGTTTTAGAGAAACTTAAAGGTATTATACAGGATTGGTAGAGCTGACAAAACAGTCGCAAACAAAGTTATGTTTTGTGTGATTAACCATATACATGAAATAACAAACCTGTGAAAATTTGAGCTCAATTGGTCATCGAGGTCACGAGAAAATAGTGAAAAGAGACCTTATGTGTTTTCTGTTTTTCAAACATCGAGTTTATTATCGCGCGCGATAAAAAACTATTTTTTTATTCATTTCTCAGAAACGATAGGGAGATATTTCAGGCAGAAATATTTTAAGGACCTTTTCTACCATTACTCACTTTAAATCATGTAAGTTATGTGTGAATCTGTGAACATTTGTGTTTTTCGATCTTACCAATAGTGTATAGGGCCTATAATTTGAAGTACATATACATTTAAAATAAATTTTACAAATGCACCCCTACATGTATGTATGGGGGTACGAGCTAAGGGTAAAATAAAATGTGTGTCTAGGAGTGCTCAGTAAGATCGGATCCAAGTAATAATGTTATTGCATGTAATCTACGTCTGTAGAAAACAAAAGATGTTCATCAGAACCATGAGCACTAACCCTAGTACCAACTAAACATCACATTAGCTTTCAGATTGTTCACAAATCCTACATTTTTCAGTTCCAAAATGGGATGTCTCATTCAAACACTTGACTTTTCTGACTCCTGGGGTTAACAGTTGCTGTATTTACAATTCAAAGACCTAAATCATATAATAATGCTAAATGCTTAAATATATAGACAGGAATTCCACTGAGCCAGGTCTTTGTTGCTACAGTTCCCCTTTTGAACTGTCCAATAGAAACTGTAATGTCCTCGCGAAAATGCATTTTTTTTTTTAAGAAAGTAACTCTTGATGGATTACAGGACATTACAAACAGGTCTCATGGCTCAGAACTTTTACAGGAAGTATGTTTTTACGATCTTGACCTTAATATTTCCTTCTTTTATACTTTTTTGCTGGACTTTTAGGAGGTTTGGAAATAAAAAGCTTACATACAAATTTATTCGGTTTAAAAACGCAACACTGATTGACAAGAAGCACCCTGCTATGATCAGTTTACAAAGTTACATGTAGATATAAACAGATAATAAAATAAAAAAATATTATAAATGTTATTATTTATTATTGTTCATTTATTTTTATTGTTTATTTTATTTTATTTTACATTTTGTTGATGGGCAAAGACATACTTTATATTGTTGGCGGCTTTACAACATGTTAATTTCATGAGCGTCCACTGCCTAACTGCAACACTCACATACCGGAATATACGGCAAAAATGCGCGTGCGTTTCTATCTATTATTTTGATTGGGTTATAAGTTCACTAATTGATTTGAATAAAAACATTTTTTTCTGCTTTAAGATTTTATACAGTGCTAATCAAAGCGCCACCTACGTTGAAAATAATCTCATTCGACTCTCGCGATGCGGACAGTTACCGAATTGTACAACGTTGTACTGTACGTGCCCTGACTAATAACAACTTAATTTCGTTAACACTGTAAATTTACATTATTATGTATGTGTCCAAAAGGGACCAGACACTTTCTTTTCTGTCCAGCCTCAGTGTGCTTGAAAAACAAGATGATTCGAACATAATAACGGTTTTAACGTTCTTGATATTGCTACATACGTGCATGTCATCAGGGATCTAGTCTTTAAGTATACTATCCAGCCAGTCTTCCAGGTCGTCTGTTTTTGAGTCATTCTGAGGGAAAGCTGAAAAAGATAACATTTCACAATAATATTAATCAATGACAAAATAACTATGATCTGAATTCCCTTCATCAGAGAGCACTTTGTCCTGTGATAACAATAAAAGCACACAATTAGGATAAATATATGGTATGGCTTAATTTGAACAAATTGACAGAAGCCCTCAACATGACAAGTGAAACTATCTGGCTTCTTCACCAGTTCCTCTTTGCCAACCTTGCTCAATCAAAAGGGAAACACCGACACAACGTCTCATTCACGCACCTTCAACTGGATTCGTCTTTGAAGAGGACTCCACAGTAGGGTCTTGGGGTGCTCTTGGAGAGCAATCCTGTCCCTCTGCAGTCTCACGGCTGCTGGTGCCCAGCTTAATCCTGGTCTGAACAGGGTTCTCCAAGGACAACAGAAAGTCTAACTCATCTTCACCTTCCACCTCACTAGTCTTGGATTTTGGTTGTAAAGAATCCTTTATAATGTCTTGATGGTGTTGCTTTCTGTCAGTCAGAGGATTTGATGATTTTGTACAAGATGACTTCACCTTAGCTTGACTGTCTGGTCGGATGGCAGCGACTGTTGTCATAATTGGTGAAGCTGATTTAGGGCAAATTGTTCTTGGAGAATCATTTGATTCATGTTCTAGTCCTGTGTTTCGGATGGCTGTGGATTCTGGTCCACTATCACGAGAGCTGTTTTGAGTTCTGTTGTGGTCAAAAGGCTGCGAGAGCTCAATAGAATTACTCTTCCTGGATAAGTCACCAGGCTGTACCGCATCACTCTCCTTGCTTTTGACATCACAGTCTGGTGTCATTTTGTGACATTCTTCATTATGTAAAGACGGTTTAGCAACCATGGTGTCCTCATCTGCGTTGGAATCGGCAAACTGACTGCCAGTTTTTAACACTACAGGTGATGCTTTACACCATGTTGACGGAAAGACACTCGTGGGGGGCGTGCTGGAATCCAACTCCTGTTCATGTCTTAAGGCAATTTCATTGAAACTCTGCACTGTGGATGACTGTTGGTGGATAGACCAAATAGAAAACATATATTCAATGCAGTTCATACAGGCATGCACAAGTATTTTTGATGAAAAATAAAGACAAAGTGAGATCTACTTGAAAGTGAATCAAAGTATACTCCTCTGATTCAGTACTGCAATTTGTTTTTCTTTCTTATAACGATGCCTCAGAAAAAACTTATAAATTACATCTGATAAGTTCTCATTACCTCAAAGAAAGTTTCTTGGATGTTAAGTCTGATATGTAAAGGGATTGCCCTCAGCTGGTTGGAAAGGGCGTGGCAGTCAATGCAGGAAAACCATCCGATTCCTACACATATTACAAAAACCAAAATGAAATCAAGTCAAATATTTATTCCAGAAAACACACATTTTCTACAAGCAAAACTCAGTAAGTTTAGGAACATGGAATACAAGTTTAACTAAAAGATTATCTAGCACTTTGGAGTAAGCTCCCTGCAAACCTTTTCCGTCTGAAATGCCTCCGTTGATTAGAAATCTAGTAAGTCTACAAATTTGAATCTCAAAAACTCATCTCAAGGCCAGTTTTTGAGATTCAAATTTCCATGGAGACCATTTGTAAATTTATGCTAGGGCCAGAGATGCAGCTGGTACCTGCTGTCACCTCGCTACGCGTGGATGGATTCAACGTTCTTGATGAAAATACTTTGACAGTTTTTAAAACTTTTTCTCAACAAGTAACACTGTACACAGCTGAAACTTTCACAGGTGACTTTTACTAGACCCCCCTATATCTTTTTTGATATTTTGACCTATAAATCAGCTTAACGCTGACAAAAACCAATCTAAGACCCAACCTTTAAGATGTGTATCAA
The DNA here is from genome assembly GCA_032158295.1 of Pycnopodia helianthoides. Lineage (NCBI taxonomy): Eukaryota > Metazoa > Echinodermata > Asteroidea > Forcipulatida > Asteriidae > Pycnopodia > Pycnopodia helianthoides. The sequence continues at coordinate 14,822,517 of CM063243.1, forward strand.
TCTTATTGGCTAAGCAAAGTGTGACGCAACAATACAAATCACTATGGCGATATTGACAACTCAGTTAAGATGAATCTTAGTGTTTTGTAAAATCAAGTCCCTGGACACACACATGCATGTGATTCCATGTTAAAAGTCAAACAGTACTAATCGGCCATTTTTTTATGATTCTTAAAACAAATTGCAACCGCCAAGTCAAAATCTTGGAAAGTAAGATTTATCAGCCCGACATCTCACCTGATCTTCACTGTTTCCCAAATCGTCCTCCCATATTTGCTCATCCTTGAAACGAAACTGACTCGTTGCATCTCCTATGACAAATGGACATAGTTTTTATGTTATTGTGTACAACTGAAAAAGTTGTTACTTGCATTGGCTACCAAAATATATATGGATATTATGATTTAAACCATGAACATGATGACAATTTTTTTTTTAAGTTCCAGTGAAAAGTGTGTTCAAGTATACAAATATTAGCCGATATTAGCTCCCTGGGGTATTGGAAGTTGACAAGCTAGTTCCTAATGCATAGCTGAGGGAACTAGTTCGTCAACTTCTAATACCATGTTATATTTGTTTTACACTACCTTGCACTTCTCTAGTTCGGCATCACTGAGCTCAGGAAAAAAAGAGTTTACATTATACAATTGTTGCACGCTGTGACGGGGTCCATGGTGTTTTGTACACCCGAGGGGGAAAATGGCACCCTCGGCTTCACCTCGGCTGCCATTTTCCCCCGAGGGTGTACAAACCCATGGACCCCCGTCACAGCGTGCAACAATCGTTTTGTTATACCTTGGTAACATTATTATTCCTCTTCTCGAAGTTCTGTTGTCATCTTCAAACATTATTACGACGGAGTATAAACCACAAGTCTAATAAGCAGATGAACAGTTGTTCAAATAAGAAACAATTCTTCACTATTCCCTCGAACCCGCAGTTGTTTTGTACAAAGCGCTGGAAATTGACCAACGGTACGATCAAGGTAATGTCATGTACACCGGTAAACAAAACTCATGTTACCCTCTGGCGCTGTGCATCATGCGTTGTGCGCATCCTTAGCCATGGTACATGCGTTTTTGTATCACATCACATGAATGGACCAGTGAGAATTAAGCCGTCGATCATGAATATGTATGAGGAAGAGCACTAGCATCTCATTTGAATGAGATGTGACAAAGGATAATCACTGATGCTCACAAGCCTGAGGAAACCCTTAGACATGGGCGCTTACTATGTGAACCAGAAACACCTGGGTTAACCCTACTCTTCCATAATAAGTGTTCCATAATAAGTGTTCCAGGTTCATTTACGTGCACTACTAATCCTAGTACACAGGAACTATGGCTAAAAGTCCCATCCCAAAGACAAAGCAATTATGGTAGAGTATCTTGCTCAAAGACAACAGACACAAGTGCCACAACCAGGACTCAAACCCACACTCTGCCGATCAGAAACGCCATAGCTTGAGTGCGGTACTCTCAATCGCTCGGCCACAACATGACACCTACATGTATGAGGACGTTGCACCTACCTGTTTGAGTGATTAAACTCTTGTAGTCTGCTCCCCTTACACTATTACTGCTTCTATCGTCATCTTGGGCTTCATGCAAGGGCTCATACCGGTCCCAGTTGCTCTCAATCTTCCGCCTTGAAAATTGCCTCACTCTCTGCACGGACATCAAGAATGATTATTATAGCTTTGTTGACATAATTCTTTTAATTGTGTTATTACATGCTGAGTAACACCCAAAAAAGTTACTGCAATACCTGCAAGAAGTTAAATGCAACTACTCATAGAGTTACAGTGACAGACCTGATGCTTCATTCTTGACGGGTCAACTCGAGGAGTCAGACAACTTGACAGGTCTGACAACTCGACAGCTTGACAAGTCGTCAGTGAGACAACTCGATGCCTGCTATTTTTGTGTGTGTGCCCCCATCCCAGGATGACTGTGCCCAGTACAGTGCACTCGTCCCCCATGCTGAACAGCCCCAGTTGCGATCAGCTGCACGCCGATATCACAACCTCGAGTTGTCTGATCAAAAGTCAACTTGTCTTACAGTTGAATGGACAAGCCGTCTAGTTGAGTGACCCTTCGAGCTGTCTGACTGTCGAGTTGTCCAATGGACGAGATGTCTGACAGCCGATAGTCCCAATCATGTACTGCTACTGCCCCGCTGGGCGGGGAACTTTTTGTTACCTGGCACCAGCATTATATTACAACCCATGCATGATTCTGGCCCAGGCATGCGGGGTACTTATCACAACCCCCGCACAATCTCGGCCAGCCCCAGCATGCAGGGTATTTACTATTTGTCACAACACTTCCAGTCCACAATCCAGGCCCCGACAAAGTCCCCCCAATTGTCCCTATAGAGTGGGGAACGAAATTTGTACAACCTTGGTGAAGTGCCCGCTACTGTCCCGGCTAGCGGGGCACATGTTTTTATAGTTGAGATAATTGTAACTCCCCCCCCCCCCCTCCCATCCTCCCGACCGTCCATCCTCCCGACTGTCGGGAGGATGGATGGATGGTTCTGATTATTGCAACTATTTTTTTTTGCACATTCTCGTCTATTATAGACTATGTCCCGGCTACTTCTCCCAACCAAAGTCCTAGGGCTGGGACTACAATCGATACAAAATAACAATCCATTAATGATACATGATCTGTGAAGATACTTGATAATGATAAGTGTGTGAATTTAAGTTGATAGGCTAGCCCTGGTAGGACATCAGTACTCGTTGCACTCTGTTGCTTTGTATGCAACGGAGGAGTCCAATCTGGGCTATCTATAGGCTATATAGTAGTAGTCATGAGTTATTTTTACTTTAGGCTTCATTTTATCAATTTATTAAAAATTGATGGTTACCAATTAATTTCTTTTTGATGGTTAGAAATTCCTATACTTACTGTTACTTTTTCGTTGAAGATAAAAACAAAATAAGAAAACAAACTTATCAAATTAACTTCTTACTTCAGATTCATCTAATGTAGAGTCCTTGTGATAATGATGAGATTGAGAATGAGAGCTTGGTAGTACTGTTGCAGGGATTTGACGTCGTTTGCTGAACTTGAATTTGAAGAAAGTGAAGAACCGGACAACTTCGTTTTCTCCTGATTTGTGCTTTTGCCATCCTCTTTCTTTTGAGTAATGCCATGTTTCTTCTTGTACTGCGCACTGCGCTTCTTTTTATGCTGGTCTGGCTTCATTTTAAGAAGATAAAATGACAGTCTGTTTTAACGTGAACTTTTAGTTTTACGATTTTATTTTGCTACTTTTTTCCCCGCTCATCCTCCAACTCGTCTGCCTGGAAGGCCTTTGAAACAGCGCCCTCTGTAGTTCTTGTTCAGTGCGGCGGTCTCCGTCATTTCAAAAAAGGCCACTTAACTTTGTGAAAAAATATCCATATTTCACAAGCTAATTGTACACAATGATTTTGTTATCCAACAAAAAGATAAATGTTCAGCAAGATAAGTGGGGGCGATTGTGTATTCGAGAGTTGACATATTTTTTTTCGGTGGGGAAAACAAACGCATAGTTATTTTAAAATGTCTGAATAAAATGGATTTTAGAAAAAGGAAATGAAGATGGTGATCAGGGATAGGAATGCAGAAGGAATCTGTTGCACTTTCTTGACTGTGTTGATCATTTTGATGGCAGTCTGCTTTCGAACAGGTAATTTACGGGAGATTTCTTTTACTTTTTTACAGTCACATATATAATACATTAAGCCTTTATAGAAATTATTTTTAAAACGTTTGGCCAAATGGGCCAATCAAGATTATTATTTCTAAAGAATGCTAGAAAAATTGACTGAACATGACTGATCGAGTATTTCAAGTGGTTACTATATAGCCTTTGTCGGACCGATTGTTAATAGTTGGTGAACAAGTGTTGATTGCATTGTTAAATTAAAATTATTGCATTGTCTCAAGGCAAGGTTGCCATGGCCATGTTGCATCATGGAGATAGTCTAGCTACACCTCCATGGTTTTGGTTGCATTAACTATAAAAAGTAACAAAAGATTGCATTATAATTATGTTGTTCACTGATGTGTGTGGTGGATAGCAAATTACCATGATTACCATTGGCATTTATATGCACACCTTAGTTGAACTTCCATGTTGGCATGGTACTAGTGTGTACTAGAGTGCAGCCATGACTACACTGTTGTCATGGTTACTTGGGGTGTTCATATTTTCTCGAAATTACAAAATTAAAGTAAAGTAAGAAGATTCCAAGTTGTATTTGTTACATTAAACCTAATTTAATAACATAAAATTCAATCGTTGTTTTTGTAATAAATTTTCGAGAAGACAATGACAACTCGATCAGTGTCAATTACTGTCAAATTATCAATTATCAAAATTAACACTTTTTCATGCATTTGATGATTCCATGTGATTGTAATTGGCAGTCTACAGTCTGGAATGTTAAGTAGTTGTTATCATTATACGTACTATGTAGTTAGTACACTTAAGCTTGATCGTTTAGCATTCTGAGTTAACTGATGGTGTTAATTTGTTTCTTGCAGTGTCAAGTCTTCAATGCTATACGTGTGCAGCGGAAGATACAAATGAAAACTGCAACATCAATGAAGCTCCAGTACTTAAGACATGTTCATCAAGACAAGATAGATGTCTCACTCAGGTCATTTATTCAGGTAAGCGGCAGGCATGGAATTACACGGAGGCCTTGGTGCCCCTTTAAAAGGTTCCAAAAGACTTTCAAGATTTTCCAATGAAAGTGTCGGTATCGACGCTACGACCATTTAACAACTTGTCCACACAACACAAGTCTAATTATAGACCAGCCTGAATGGTCGATTGAATATGTTTAAATCGAGATTGCATGCAAGAACAAAAACTTATCATTTATTTATTTTTTATTTATTTATTTTTTTTCAGCTGAAAGAGGCAAGCTGAGGATCGACAAGGACTGCACATCTGTTGATGGCTGCACTGCTGCAAATGTACAACTCGGGAAACGCTATTTCTGCGACAAGTTGCGACCAGCGTGGGGCTGTGTACAATGCTGTGATACAGACAGATGCAATGTGAGTGGCGTTACGGACGCAAGAGCATCGGCAGCAGTGGTGCTTGGAGCATTAGGTTCAGTTGTTTGGGTTCTACGTATTGTTTTATGAGGGACTGTGATGTTAATTCTGCTTTTCAGTGATGTACATTAATGATGAAAGTAAAACTGAGTAAATGCCAGGAGTTGTATACAGTGTGTAAATAACTACCTACATGTAGTGAGCTGCAAATGCCGATGAACAAATTAGACGAAATTATGTCCTGAAGTCATAGGGTATGAGAGGTGATGGCTGCTAGTACATTCTACTGATGAAAATTATTTTTCATAATTTGAAGGAAAAAAGGGTCCAAATACACAAAAAGGGTAGTTAAAGGAACATTACAGAATTGGTTTTTGCTAACAAAACAGTTGCTGGCAGTGTAACACTTTATGTAATCCACCATATACATAAACTGACAAACCTGTAAAAGTTTGAGATCGATCGGCCATCTGGGTCACCAGAAAATAGTGAAAAACCGATTACACATTTGCATGAAATCATATAGATTCAACAAATGAATAAAACGCTCACTGAGCGATAAACTCCAATCGGAAAATTAGTTTATTCATTTCTCATCAAATATGGCATTTCAGACAAAATATTTCTGATTTCTACTATCATCACCAATAGACCGTGTAAGTTTTATGTAAATCTGTGATAAAAAAGTATATTTTACAAGTTTGTTTCTTACCAATTCTGTAATGTTCCTTTAATGTAAGCAAAAGTTTTTGCCGAAATCTGTTTATTTATTTATATTTATTAAAATGAAAATGGTACTGCTCTAATAAGTTATTTCTTTTGATAACAACTTTTTGCCTTGAAAGTTAATTAAATAAAAAAAGAAAATTATTGATACAAGTAACATTTTCAGTTATGGGACGCAATTTTCTATTGAAACTAATGACATACCCGATTTGAAAATTTAATTTGTGAATAATTTGAAGGAAATAAGGGTCCAAATACACAAAAGGGTCGTTATGTAACCAAAAGTTTTCAGAAATCTAAGGGATTCCATCATATTAATTAATAATATTTATTAAGATGAAAATGGTAACTGCCCTTAATAAGTTATTTCTTTTGATAACAACTTCTTGCCTTGAAAGTTAATTAAATAAAATCAAGAAAATTATTTGATACTAGTAAATTTTCAGTTATGGGACGCATTTGCTATTGAGATATCCGATTTGACTAGCCCCCCCCCCCCCATTGCCCCCAAGTTTCTACCTGTTTTCTGCGATGGTCAAAATTGAGTTTAACCCAATGCAATTATGTTTGTGTCATCCCAACTCACAAATACTGATGGTGTAAGTCTGTCATTGTGGGTAAGTCAATGCTTTTTACAGCAGTACAGTACAAAATTCTGTTAACAAAATTATCCCCCCCCCCCCAATTAACAGGTCTAGCACTGGTGCTTAGTATGGACCAATGAATATTTCTTGATAAATTATAAATTAAATAAGTTACCAGTTTTTGTAAGAAAAGCTTTCAGTAATATTGTGTATATAATAGTTTAAGAACTGAAAACAAAGTTTGCTTTTTTATTTTAAAAGTGTGCTACTGGTAAAAGTTTTGATACTTGCTAATAAAAAGTCTAGTTGAGGTTGTGTACATAAAAATGTGTAATTTGTATTTTATTGTAGTGTCCAAAGTATTCATTCCACTAAAAATTGATAGAGGTCCAATGGGACTGCTGCATGTATTTCCTCCTAGATGCATTAGAAATAGACAGCATGCTTCTTCCATCACTAACAACATGGTACATCGTGCTGTAAATCTTATTCTGTAATAATGTATGACAAAAACCCAAAATTCTTCATAAACCTGGAAGCTTACTTTTCATAAACTTAAACAATCATGGTACCTTTCAGGCCCGATAACGAGTTTGCCTTATTTTTTGTTTCAAGTGACCAAACAGCAGACCATTTAGCTTATGTTTCACAAGTCTTCAATTTTTTCACTAGTCTGTATCTCATGTTAAATACAGATGCTTTTCAAACACTGAAAATAACGCCAGCAAAGGCCACTTGGAGAGCATTTTGATAACTTGGATTGGTTTTTAGCTAGCATTTAGCCAATGACCATTGCTAAGGAGAGTACCCACCATTGACTTGTGCTTTTGAATCGTTTCCAAAGTATATTTTAAGTTTTCCTCAAAGAGGTGCTCACTATGAAGGAAAACTGCTTGCCCTTACAAGGATTTAAGTATCAGGCCTGTATTTGTCTCCCAATTGAAAGCAATTTGCCATTCAAAGATATTTGTCAACCAACCCTCAGTTTATATTTTGAGCTATCAAATAGAATTAACCATGCAGGGAAAGTGACAAAGCATAAAACGTTTGCCCGCAATCTCTGTAAATGGGATAAAGTATACACCAGGGAGACCGGCTGCATGAATCAAGGAACACCAAGCACACGGCATAAATAGGACACCTGGATAAATCAGCCATCATCAAACATTCTCGAGAACAAGATCACCTTATCCCACGGATGAAAACCAAGCTCATCACACCTGTCAAGTCCTGGCACCAACGTCAGGGTGAGGGAGGCCATCAAAATCAGGTCACACAACACAGTCCCACAAGCCATCGGTTTCTTCATCAACAATATCTGGTCACCACTACTCAAGCCCACCCTTCCACCAGCAGCTCACCACAACAATGACACACTCCAGCAGCCAATCCACAGAGCACCACCAGTCAAGAACGGCTTGGGTCCTTCCCGCCCAAAAGTGCATTCTTCCAGCCCTACTTAAACCTCAGCATCATCAGCGGTCCAGCATTCTCCTGGAGCAAGCAGAGAATATTGTGTGAAACATCAGATCACACCGGCTCCTCTCAGAGCCAACACTTCTGCCAAAAGAGTTTTATACATTACCGCAAGTTACTAACAAAGTTGTCTTATAAACATAACAGTTATGGTGTTTTCTCTTTCAAAACCTAAACACCGATTTTGATTAAAATTTCACAAGTTTTTTTAATATGGTGTTGAGATCTAGAGAATTGGCAAAAAATGTACTCTTAAAAAACAACAATGACCCATCATTCTTTAAAAATAACTTTTTTATTTATCTGAAAAAAGCCCCACAAACTTTACAGTCATAATATATCTTTAAAACTATTAAATTTTTCAAAACATCTGTTTTTACAAGAGCAAGAAAGCTTTCAAAAACCATAAAGCATTCTTTACTTACAGGTTTACAAAAGACTGAGGGGGTTTGAAAACAATTATCAAGCATTGCCAGAGCTACTCTTGTGCATAAATATCATGAAATAGTGCAATTCAATGAAACCAGGATAAGGATGGTTTATTTGTTTTTTTACCAATCTAATGATAAAGAGAACTATGTTCTTCCTGTACTGAGCTCTAAAATGAACTGATGAAATGAAATTGTTGTGAAGACTTGCTTTGTAGGATCATGAGGTCACATATTTTGTATATGTCACACACAAAGATCCTTGTCATTTGATTGCTGAAACACCTGTCATTTATTACTTATTGCCGACGTGCTCCAAAATTTAATATTGGACAGATGCTCCTCCAATGTGGAAAATTATTGGACGTTTTGCAGCGTCATTCCAAAAATAATCGGTCCCCGTCCATTTGTCCGATTTGGGCAATGGGGCAAAGTCAAGTCACGGCAGACAAAGTTGGTGTCTACATGGAGACTTCCTCGTCGTTATAAGGTGTGTTTTTTAACTTTCAGAGTGTGGGGTGGACGGGTTTCCATGTTTTTTTTTTTTATTTATTGTGAAAAAAAATTCAAATGACAAGGATCTGTGTGCAAGTTAACAAATATTGAATGCATTTCGTTTCAGCGAATCACTCGGTGAAATCTGGCTTTTCTATTTCACACAAGGCAGAAGAATTGTCCAGATTTCAACTCTGATTATATTCTGCGAGAAAGGACTCAGACTCCTATGCATCCAATATTTCTATACTGTTGAACTTTCTTGGAAAAGTATCCGCTTAATAATGCAGTATTTGCTTGAAGCCATTGTTTATTACGTTTTTTAAAACTGTTGGCCTGTCAATGAAAAAGAGAGCGATGCAACTTTTAAAAGATAGAATCAGAAAGTGTTTCTGTGTACTTGCATCATGAAAGGCACTGGTCAAGATGTTGGTTAATTTTGGACTGCTGTACTTCACAAAAGCATGCAGGACATTTCACCACATCTGCTATGTCGTGCACGTCTGTGGTCTGTCTTCCAGCTACTTCTGTATCAAAAGTTAAGATACCACTTCTAGAAACAGTTGAGTTGCTTTTGTCAGTTGTCTCGACTTTATGGCTCGATGGATTTGTTCCACTAGTTGCCTCTGAATTCCCTGATTTCTTTCTGAATCGGCCAAAAGCGTCAATAATGGAGTCTTGCTTCTTACCATCCCAAGCTTCCCTGTTGCTGTTGGACGTTGAAGCCCCTTGTTGCTTGGTTGAGGTGTTTGTTGAGAGTCTGGGTGTAGGGAGGCTTGTGGGTTTCCCTAGAATAGAAGTGCTCTGAGTTGAAAAAGTGGAAATGTTTCTGTAACGATGAGTGGGTTGTGGAGTTGCAGCTACGTGGTTACCTTTGGCAGCTTTGTCGTTTTCCTTGCTCTGATGAGGATTTCCAAACTTCACAATTACAATATCCTCATCGTCCGAAGAGTCACTGTCAAATATTGCTGCCAGGGCTTTCAGTCTTGAGCTTTTGGAGGGATTTTCTTTTCCAGAGTCTGACTGCTCCTCTTTGTCCTGACTCTTTGTTCTCGAGGGGAAGGGAGAGGATACCGATGGACTGACTTCTGTTTTCTTCAGGAACTTGTGCAGAGTATTTTGGTCTTTGGTTAGAAGCCTCGAAGTGGTGCTGCCTCCCCCGATTGCCTGACCTTTACCTGGGAAGACTGAGGCATCTTCTGTCACTCTCTTCTTAGTTTCTACAAAGAAAAATTGAAGATTTCTTAAAGGGATATTATCATTTACAAGATTGAAGAGGCGCAAGGTAGTAATAAGGCCAAGACTGTGTTTTTGCTCAAAGATACGACCAAACAAGAAGTTGATCTACAAAACCACCAACTGCTGCATCAGAAAAGTTTACTTTCTCATTGCCAGTAACTTATTTCATGGCAGTCTTAAATAAAATTCACATACAAAATCATGGACTTTCATCTTTTAAAGGAGGGTACATCAGCAAATAAAATATTTCTACACTCCAATTCATTATCACACTTAAAAATTCAATGTCCACAACACACACATCCAAGTCAGGCTCAACATACTAAGCCCAGCAAGCACCCGTTAATAGTCAGTTTGGATTGGTCTATAATCAAATTTTCTTGCTGTTATTCGAGTAACTTATCACAAAAATAAAACAATTTTGGACAAAGAAACAGTGACTAGAACGGGATTTGAACCTCTGGAATTACGTGACGATGCTTTACCAACTGAGCTAGATCTAGTTTTATGTTGGCGGTCTCCCCATTTTGTCAATATCATTGATCGGGGAACTCCAGTCAGAAGTCATACGTCCTTATACAGCCATAAATCCACGGATCACTCCTGGGTTACAATACAACCAGGGTAGCGGCATTAAGCAGGTCACCATAAGGGGCAAAACTTTATCTTGTCAAGTGATAAACCAGAAAGGAAACTGTCTGGGTAAAATAAAACAAGATCACTGCACACAACAAGATGATCTTTGAATAATTGGAAACACACATTTCGTTTTTAAGAATCCAGGTTAATGTAGAATGTACAGGAGGAGAAATTCAATCTTGATGCAGTTACAAGAAATAGCTGCAAGTGCAAATGCATTTCTGATAGGATGCTGTTGTTCTAAAATGCAGTTCCTCACCATTTCCACTGCCACTGTCTTGGTCCTCCTTCTTCCTCTTTGTCCCTTTCTTGACTCCGTACCCGTCGGGTTCCTTCACCTTGGTGTACGAACCCCCACACGTGCGCTTGTGCTCCGCCCACCAGGGGTCTCTTGCAGCGGGTGCTCTGTTCATGGCTCTTCGGACCATGCCGTAGTACGGGGGTCGTTTCTGACACGGGCCGTCACAGCGCCACCAATGTTGACGATACACATCCACCTCATCATGGAAGTTGTGATAAATCTGTCAAAAAAACAATTTCAACACGATTAATGTGACGATGATGTCAGGTAAATTGGGTCAATAACACTCAAAGTTCGCTAATTTGCAGTCAGAAAGCTCTTTGTGTTACTAGTAACAGAAACTTACTGAGATGCTGGTTCCAGTTGATTTATTTAAGCGGTTCATGTGTTTGCAGAACTCAGGTCCGTGGCCATCATGATCCTTCAAAAGCACAAAACAGAAATCAAAACCAACTAAGTCAAAGGTGAAAGATACTCCTTTTTTGAAAACAAGTTTGCCCAACACAAGGCTAAAAGCCACAAATAGATAGTGCAAGTCTCGTATGTAATCAAACATTTTGAGGTTCCCACGTTTATTGCTGCTTTTTTGTGTATAGCAAACAAAATTGCCATTTTCCAATTAAAATAATTATGTGCGAGACTTGCACAATCTATATTTCCAAAAGAATTTGTTAAACCATTGGCAAATAATAATACCATACAAACTAACCCAAGTTTTTCAAAGACTATCCACTGGATGGATTAAGTAAAGAGGCAAAAGACAAATCAATGCTTGGTAGTGGACCAGGCATATCAGCACATGGTTTTAACCTGAGATGTATCCAGGTATCTTAAAGACATCCTCATAGCAGTTGTGGCAATTGTTGACACCCTTGTTCATTTTCAAGTAAACGTTTTGTAAAAGTGGAATGGAGATACACTGTGATCAAGGTTTGACCTCCACTTCTTCAGTGACTGGCCAGCAGGACCAGTTAGTTGTCATTTCAATAGTCTGCTAGCCTTTTCACTGGTCCACACCTTCTACAGTTTTCTCTCAACACTGTCATTTTGTATGGTACCTCCGTTTGAAACCAGTACAGGCAGTGGTTTACCAGGCAGGATCACGTGTAACTTTTCACGTGGACAGAATTTGGACTCAGAATTTATAAGTAGCATTTGGCCAGCAGACCACTGTTAAGGGAGAACTGATGATCAATTGAAACTACATGTACATCCCATATCCAAATGCTGGTATTTATTGATTTATTGAGTGGGCAGTGCAATAAAAATTACCGAGGACAAATGCCTTACCTTATTATTTGCTGTCACAAACAGGTAGGCATGGATCATTTCGTGCTGTAAAGCAATAATATTGGTAATTAATAATTGTACAATGTATCAGAAAACCTTACTGTTAACCTGGGTGTCTTTTGAATGCCCGAAGGCCTTTTCCCCAAACTTAGGCTTGGGTTTGGCTCTGGACATGCTTGAGCCAGAGTCAGTGCCTGAACCTGAGCTGAGGTTTGAATAAATACATTATGTTTTGAAATTTGACACCCTATCTGTCTTTTTCATGTTTAAAAAGGTGACCTTTATGCACATGACAGCACTGCAGCGAGATGGCCACATGTACGTCAATAGAAGGTTGCTCATTTTGTCCATCCTGTGCGCCATGTATACACATCTGTGCATTTTCAATTGTTTTATTATTGTTTAACCCCTAAGATGGCTGCAAAATGACGTTAATGCAAGTGAGCAATTTGGACACCAAGGCAATTTTTTTCTTAAATTTCAGCAAATGCAGACACCCTGTAGAGTTCCTCAATTCTGGTTAACATCTTGTCAGAAAGTTCCCCATGGTCAACATACCAACAATGTTTCCACCAGATCTTTCCTTGGTCTTAGCTTTAACAGCGGAGAACTCAGCCGTATGGAGCATAGTCCACCGTGTCCTTCATAGCAGCACAGGCCAGCACACCTACACATTATAGGGGAAATAAATGAAAATAATCATCAATAAACAACAGATATGTGTTAGTCCAAAGTTTGATTCCTAGCCTGCCTGAAAATTGGGAAAGCTTTGACCTTTTGTGCCCCAAACTGAACCCAAACAATAGGCCTACAAACAGACAAATAAATTTTGAAAAGATTACTTAACAAAAACAAAGAAATTTTAAGACATCAGGATTTAATCAGGATAGTTTTATTACAATGTTACTTAACAATTAAGTAGAATAAAGATTAGTATCTGAACCCCAGAAGTGACATTTCTACAGTGCTGTGTTTGCTCCTATGTGTGTTTGTAATCAACTTGAAATATGAATTCAATGCAAATTTTAAAGATAACTGGTATTGAAAAAGAATGTGTAGATATAATTACGGGTCTAAACTTTACAAAGCAATTGCCTCTGACATGCCTCTGGTCATTTGCCTGATGCCCTTTGAAATGAAGGCCTGGAATTTCATCCTTGAGAGGACAATTGTTCTTGAAGAAATGTTACATTTCCTTTTAGTCATGGACTAAATTGCCCACCAAAAAAGATTTGAAAAAGCTGCCTTGCCTTTAAATTAAACAAAATTCAGACCATTGTTATGTTATGAAAGTGATGAAATTAGAAAAGGGAAAGCCCGCGGTTTCCTTTTCTAATTTCATCACGCAAAGGACATCATAATCATGTACAATATAATAATCAAGGGCATTTTAACGTTATGTGGCAAAATAATTCAATTAAATCTAAATAAATGTGGTGCAGAACAACTGATGTGGATATTTAAATTACTTAGTTAAACCATAGAGGAAGGAATGGTTAATTAAACAGGCCAAGAAGGCCAATGAAGGTCTTAACTTCAATTACAATAGAATGTCAATTGAATGATGGTTACTTACAAAGTCATTCTTGGACTCCATCTCACTTCAACACCAGCCAATCTTCCCCAGAAATATTTGTCATTGAACTCTAAAAACATGGCCCTCATGTCCGGGCTTGGATCGAGAAGTTCCCATTGTTTGTCAACTATGGACATAGATGCTGTCCCAACACCCCTCCGCATGTCCTCATCACTGGAACCTCGTACTCTGATGGCTTTGCCGAAGTTGAAACTTGGGTCTTTTTTGTTTGCAACATCATCAGATTCAGACAAGTCTATGATGTCAGAGCCATGATGATTTTCGGGGAAACTTTCTCGGTCAAATTGCGCCTGCAGTTGAAGAGCGAGCTCTAAATCTTTATCTCTTGACATTTTGTCAAGTGGCCAGGCTATGCTATGTCATTCGAGCTCTGAGTCTAAATCTTGGCAGCAAACAATTACATATGAATGATTTTGTCAAGTGGCAAGCTAACTACGTCACACAACAAACCTGACACTGTCGGTGACCATAGAGTTAGAGCAACAGCATGGAGGAAGTGGTGACACTTGTCGTGATATGTTTAACGTTGACCAAAACCAACATCCAAGGAAAGGATGATTACTCGACACTCTCTCACACTCCTAAAAAGCATTGAGAAGGGGAAAACAATAACTTAAACTGTACTTAGGTAGCGCCCTCAAGAGTTTTGTTAACCAGTAACTTCCGCATCGATCTCGGTAAAACTCGGTAATTATTCTATAGACCTTTTTTTGTTGCAAAAAATTAGTTAGTGGCCTGACGTTTCGACCCTAGCAGAGTCTTTCTCGAAGGCTAAAAGCCTTTCGAGAAAGACTCTGCTAGGTTCGACCTAGCAGAGTCTTTCTCGAAGGCTAAAAGCCTTTCGAGAAAGACTCTGCTAGGGTCGAAACGTCAGGCCACTAACTAATTTTTTGCATTTATACTACAGGTCCTTTTGGTTGGTAAGCAGTTTGCAACAGCTAATTCTAATTTTTCTTTTTTTTTGTTGATCAACAAACCGCACTGGTTGGCATGAGGGCCGAATATTAGCAAAACATACAAAAGTGGGTATAGATTTTGATTTCTGTAAACTTTCAATAAACAAAATATACATCTTATGATTGGTTGCTTTGGTACCAACAAATTCGACACTATTTTTGAATATTTTTTTGTGTAACATTGTTACAAACTGCACGTGGCTGTCCGTTTTTGCTTTGCGTTTATAGCTTCCCATAGTTTTCCAATCTTGGTTGCAGAACCTGGGCTGTGACGTTGCAAAAGAGAGGTCTAAACTAGAGAGTTGAGAGCCAATAAAAAGGATAGGCCAACAATGTAAACAAAAAAATAATAATTGTGACCTGGGGTCTGTTGACGTAGCTGAAGTAAGCCTACCTTGGATGGCCTTGGCCCTGAAAAAAACGTGTTTCGCCTTATTTTTTCCCAAAGGAAAAAATCAAAACATCTTATTAAGGCCTACGCTAAACGTCGCACGTTTGTCGTGTCGAACTCAAACAGTTGTAAAATTAGGAATTAAATTCGACAAAAGAGCGACGTTTAGCGCAAACCTTTTATTTAAGTTCGGCACTGCCGTGTAGCACGGCAGCCCTGCCGTGCCACACGGTAGCGGCACGACACGGTGACAAACGTCGCGCTCTTGCCGTGTCGAATCGAACTGAAAACATTTGAGTCAGTCGGCTCGGCAAAAGTGCGACGTTTAGCGCAGGCCTAATTAGTGTAATGTACTTTACTTGTTTTTATTAAGCATGTTTTGATTTGGAGGTGCAATTATTTTGTAGTCAAAATCAGGCAGTCTTTTTGACTGAATTTGGCCGGCAGTTGTCCTGCTGCTGAACGGCCTGTCGGCTGTCGAGCTGGCCGTATCGAACGTCATTCATACATGAGTGTAGCAGGCCGTCTGCTAACCGACCATGTGAACTAAACTGAACGGAGACACTGCTGCGTTTACGACGACAAGCAAAAAACAAACGAAAAATGTGACAGGGCAAGAAGTTTTCAAACTTCATGAGAAATCGTACTAGCAACCGTGCGCAGTCTTCATCACATGCATTTTCAAATTTCCTGATCACAGCATGGTGAAGCGACTGATCACGTTAACCGAATGTCCAGAGTTTTAGTTTTCTGGTTATTTAGATAAAAAGTAAAAGTTCACCGCCTCGTGCCATATAATTGGGGTCGGTCGAGTACGCTGCAAAGAGAACTGTTGATTTAATTTGCTTTGTTAATAATTTGTCCTTTTTTCCCCCCTGTATGACGGTCTCTTTAACCTCCATGTGCACATCTTTGATCCTTCATGGTGTTGAACAGGGTAAAAATTTGACCCCCTCGTACCCCACAGTCTAAATAAGTTATCTTTGAACAATAGAACGATACTACGTATTGATAATACCCTAACAATCCACCTTGTTTGGGGGTTGGCGGTTACGCCAGTGTTCGTGTTGACTCAATTAGTAGCTGTAAAGCTGGAGAGGATCGAAGTCAAACTTTGTTGTCACTGTTGATACCAACCTGTATACAGTTGGCATACGTGCGATTGAGTTCGTCAGCCCATGGACGGTCAGCCCTAATAACCAATAATGTCGTCGACGAAAAAGCGCCCGGGTCCGAAGGAAAAGGGTTCCAACAAGAAGCCTAAACAAGGGAAGGGGCTGGAGGCAGAGCCGGAGCTGTACTCCACCATCCCACCTCAACCCAAAGCGAAGAAACCGGGACAGTTAACCGAGAAACAACTCAAATTTTACTTTCAAGAGGTACCGTATAAAAACTATTTTTTTGTTCGAGGTTTTGGTATGACAACCATTAATTTTCTGGTGCAAAAGGACTTGTCTTGAGCCGCCGTTCATACACTACCAATATAAAGAGCAGTTTAGCAATAGCTGAAATTGTTATTAAAAAAGAACTGCCAAAATTATACCTCATGCCTAAGTTCTCAATACCCCTATTTAACCGTGTGACGCCCATTATTCTCTGTGTTTGTTTGTTCAACTTTTGACCCCCCCCCCCCCCATCGTAGGGTTATCTTTTGCTTCGGGATTTCTTTAAACCGGCCGATCTGGAACCAGTCCGAGCAGGCGTAGCAGAAGGCGTCGATACACTGGTCAACAAACTTTACGATGCTGGAAAGATCAAAGGTTAGCGTAATACGTATGTAAACATTCAGCTAATGACACGTGCTGACAAAACTATAACAAGTAGTTTTTGCCGACAGTAAATGTTATAAGATTTTGGGTTAGTAAGAGACTATGGCCGTTTTCGAAACAACGGCTTGGGCTTGGGCTCCAGCTTGGGCTCCGTCCGCCTGTTTAAAGCCCCGTATAATTATAGGAAAGCACAAGCTTTCCAAATGTCTGACGAAGCCCTAGCCTAAGCCGTAGTTTCGAAAACGGCCTAAGAGAAATGCTGTTCATTAAAAGCTTTTTCACAAAACATGAAACCAAATATCATGGTTTATTGAAGATACAATCTCGGTTGTTCTGTGGGGAAAACTCTTCAAACCAAAATTAATCAACAAAAATAATTACAATAGACGGACGACCAAATGTATTAAAATAATATATCGGTGCGTTGATTGAAAGACAGCAGTGACAAAATGACGTGATATTCTGGTTCGGATAAGTGCACAAAAGAATTTAACTAATTTTGCTTTTTATTTTTGTCAAGACAAATGCAGCGATGCCAATTTGTTTCATCGAATCACACTGATTGACAAACAATTCCCTGGGGCTGCCGTTCTTCTTCATAAGCTTGGATATTTACCGCAGGTAAATACAAATAATATACCACTGGTATAAACACAAATGTTAATACTATTGAATCTTCTTCTTATTTGTAAAGAGTAAGTTTAAGTGCAAGAAGTGCAAGTTTCTGTCTGAAGTGCTTAAATATATTTTTAATTCGATTTATTGCTAGGTCTTTTAAACTTGCATTCTCCCATTGTGCCCAAAATATCAAAACTATAATAAGGTCATGTAACACGAGGCAATTTACATACAACCGCCTCCAGGCAGTCTCCAATAAGAACGCTCACAGTTTTCTCATTAGTTTCTTGGGTGTAGAAAGTTACAGCGAGAAGAATGTCTCTTGTTCTGCCGAAGTGTTCCTTTTGCATGCAGTGCCGTTGTTTGCCTCCAAAGCATGCCTGAAAAATTGCCTTGTGGATGGGACACGGCCACGTTATGGTCATAGATTGGTAAATACTTCAAAAATTGATGACAATAACAATGTACTAGGTGAGAAGTACTGCAGCTTTTGATAGTAATAAACTATTTTAAGAAAGGATTCGAAGTAATATGGTTTGAACAAAATTTTCACTCCAAAAATTTTATCTGAAAAACGATTCCTCACTTGACTAAAAGTTGGTGTCTGTTCGCGCGATTGCTGCGACCAGTAATGCGGTTTAGTATCCGCTGTCACCTCCTCGCTATAAACGTGGATGGTTCGAAGTTCTTGTTAAAATACAGTAACAGTTTTCGTTTGGTGTTTTCTTAGATACTGTATTCAGCTGAAACTTTCACATGTGACTTTTATCGTATCGTTCTTTATAATTTTGCCGATAAATCAGCATTATACGTTGACAAAACCCAATCTTTTACCCTACCGTTAAGTGCCATTAGAACGATGTCAGCGTTTGCTTTTGGCTTTTTTCACAGTAAGGGGCCGCATTGGTAAAGCAAATCATCATGGTTTGGTTCGGATTCATAACTGATTTTAAAAATCAGTTTCATTTGGTAACAATGTACAATGCCAGACCATACAGTCTTTACTTAACCTCGGGGTCTGCTTTGGCCTTGTCACCGTTTTGCTCGTTCCTTCACATGTGCAGAGTTTCCGTGACCTGTGGACCAATGAGCGGCTGTTGAATGTGATAGAGCAGTTGATTGGTCCAGACATAGCAGGACATCCAGTGTGGAATCTCAGAGTCAAGGTAAATGAAACCATGGAGCTATATGATGAAACGAACATGAATGTTTTGTTCCAGTAGCCAGCTAATAACTTTGATTGTTTTCTCATAACACACTTCTATGTGACGATGTTATTATTTATATCATTTATTATGTGATTTATTTTATTTTCTTCTCTCTTTTCGCTTCACTCCTGCAAACGTTTTTACAGCTTCAGACAAAGTACGTTCACCACCCACCCGCGTGAATAACTAATAGAATACTAGTTTAAATGTTTCGCCGTTTGTTTGTTCTTTCCTTATTGAATTTCCCAACAGACACCGAGGCACGAGCAGTCAACCGTACCATGGCATCAAGGTACCTTCAACAATTTAATTCTGTCCACGTTTTGGTTAAAAAGGCATTAATGTCAGCTTAGTAGTTCGGTTAATACATCTGAAACCTATTTGCATGCATCGCCGAAACTATAGGGTAACATTTTTAAAGGGGGGCAAAGGGGGGTGCACCATTTTATTCTAGGGGGCACTTCTGGTCAATTGAAGCTGTAGTTCCCGTTTGTATTTCTCTTAAACAAGCCCCTTTTCAGCACTTTATTTGTTATGCCACTTACTAGTGAAATTATCACACTAAAGCTTATAACATGTAGCATTTTACTATGGTAATTGTTAATCTAAAAATTACAGGGGCACGGACATCAATGGGGGGGGGGCATCCCCCCCCCCATCCCAGCGTAATCTTCGACAGATATGCAACGGGACTTGATGTATTTATATTGTTTTTTTGTTTTATGTCATGTACGTACAGTTATGGTCCTATCCCTAAATTTAGTAAAGCAAGTTTATTTTGACGAAACATTTATTTTCATGGTGCAGATAACGCCTACCTGGACCCTGAGGCCCTTCATGTCCTACAACCTACAGCGTGGATTCCACTCTTAGATGTCAATGAAAACAACGGTTGCATGCAGGTGAGCAATCAATTATTTGCCACATTCTGTCCGATGGCAAAAGATCAAAGTCTTGCTTTCTACAGAGTCACTTGATTCAGTCTGAAATTATTCCTGTACTTGAAAAGTGAAAATCCGTTGTCCGTGTCAATTTGAGTTGGGACTTCAACGGATTCACAGAGTATCATCGGAATTGGTCGGTGAATATAAACCAACTCTCGTTCTATCCGATAAGGTTATTCCTCGTGGGCACTTACCCGGACTGACAGCGACTCACACCTGCTGTGTTGGAGGCACCTGGTACGTACAAGTCAAAGACGATGAGGAAATGAAGACGTCACTGGGAATCGATGTCAAAGATGCGGCTACCATGGAGATGAAATATGGCAGCGTTCTCCTCATGAACAACGCGATACCACACCGTAGGTAGGTCATGAATTCACGAATATTGTTTCCTACAAAAGTTGCCTCCACATTGCCATTCTTAACATTATGGCACCTATGATAACAATATTAAAGGAACATTACAGAATTGGTTGTTGCTAACAAAACAGTTGCTGGCAGTGTAAGCACTTTATGTAATCCACCATATACATAAACTGACAAACCTGTAGAAGTTTGAGATCGATCGACCATCTGGGTCACGAGAAAATAGTGAAAAACCGATTACACATTTGCATGAAATCATATAGGTTCAACAAATGAATAAAACGCTCACTGAGCGATAAACTCAAATCGGAAAATTAGTTTATTCATTTCTCATCAAATATGGCATTTCAGACAGAAATATTTCAGGGGATGTTTTCTACTATCATCATCATTAGACCCGTGTAAGTTTTATGTAAATCTGTGATCAAAAGTATATTTTTTCTTACCAATTCTGTAATGTTCCTTTAACATTATGGCACCTACGATAACAATTATTGCCCACTATCTGACAGCTATTAAACTAATGGCACTTTCTTTGTACCGCTTGATCAGTTTGGATAATAATTCAGAAGAAGTGCGTTGGAGTCTGGACCTACGATGGCAGCGTCCGGATAAACCGAATGGTTTCTACGGCATTAAGGACTCGGTGTTGATGAGGTCGTCCAAAGATCCAAATCACGTGGTCGACTTTGAATCATTCGATAAAGTAGACAGGCACGTAAAAGCAAAGGACTCAACTCTCGATATCCAGGTAATCAAGGAAATCCCACTTCCCTTCTCCTGGTCCACATTACAATTTGTCTAATGGTGTCAATACTCTTTCCTGCCAAATTTAGAACGACGCTATCCCCCACCCCAACCCCGTGAATTGTGTACAGATTTTGTCTGATATCACTCCAGCTCTTTTGAATCAACTTTCTCTAGCCCATGTTAATTTAAAGTATCACCATACCGTAAATTTACACGCACACACCGGGAACAAGTTCCCCTCAAGTTCCCCTACAGACACCGATTGGAGCCAAAATCAGTGGGCTGTCATTTCAATTGTTTGGTAGAGGCATCAGACATTGAAATGACCCACAAACCGTCATAAACAGTAACTTTTAAAAAGGCCATTCACAATGAGGCATCTATAATATGCCGTAAAATCTGCAGAATTCGTATTTGCATTTTTCCATCACCCTTTTTGTGTTGTTTTTCTCTCCATTGGACAAACAGGAAGTGGATGGTGACAAGACTGCCGATCAAGAGTTCGACACCACGATTATGGGGCCTTGGATGAAGAGATGGGATCTGGTTCACCACAATAAACACACGGCTAAATTTGTCACACAGACATCAGAAGCAACAAGCAAGTCCAAGTGGGACAAGGCATAAGTGCACACAGGAAAACACAATCAAGATTATTACTACTAAAAGTCAAACTGAGATATTATAGACTTTGTAACCTGTGACTTCACATGTTTACAAAAAGCGCAACTGAGCCTGGACTTCCTGCTGGCACGATTTGTGCACTGTCAAATGGAAGCACACATAAAAATAGTATATTTTATTAACCGATTGCACTGTCTGATTGTTTTATTGTCAACTTTTGATATGGAGAAAGGGGGCACATCAGAAAACTTGCTCAGCTGTGACTTTTGTCACTCTTGAAATTCATACTGAGATTATGACACCAAATGCAAAATGGATATGGCCTTTTGTTTTATTGATGAGAAAAGTAATCTCAACGCATACAATATATGCGTTGCATACAATATATGCGTTGAGAAGTTTCAATTGTTAGAGGGAACTGGTAGGGTGTTCAATCAAGACGGATTGAGGATTTTTAGGACTGTTTGATTATTATTTTTAGTTATCATTGCAAACAAACCAAATCAAAACTATTATCAATTTGCAAACAGACTAAATCAAAACTATTTACCGGATGTGATATTTTTTGTGACATCTCTGGCATTATTTAAGTGTAATAGTCTAAACATGAAACTATTTCTAACATTATCTAATACATAAACAAACTGTGCAAAAAAGAGGGGATTGCAGTAGCCAAGCTCAATTCGTTTGAAAATAAAAATATGATCATCAATTTTTCTGACCCAATTTTGACCCTGGAAAAATTCTGGCTCCTTGCTTGCCTTTTGATCCCGGAACTAAGCTAAGACATGGACAAAAACATGAAATGGTTTTGAATATCAAACCAGGCTGGCAATGTACCTATATAACTAAGGAGGATTCATTCATTCAACAATAATTCCAAAACAACTGCATAACTGGGATCACATCGGAAATGAACATATTTTATTATTTCTAAATTAAAAACTATATAACATTTTTTCCTTATATCACAACGTTAATTTTATTTATGATTTAATCAATCGCTGTAGCTTTTCTTAAACCTGTTATTCCCAATATGTATTTAATAGAGCTTAAAATTAACGGATAATCAGATTCCCCCGCCCATTCATTGACAAAAAACTCTTGCTTAGCAGAAACAGGTAACCAGCTTAAACTCCATGAAGTTGAAATTGTTGCGGCTGGTGCCCCATTTTCTTTTTTGATTGGCAAAGAAACTTGCTAAGCAGTATTTTCTGCTTAAAGGAACATTACAGAATTGGTTTTTGCTAACAAAACAGCTGCTGACAGTGTAAGCACTTTATGTAATCCACCATATACATAAACTGACAAACCTGTAGAAGTTTGAGATCGATTGCCAACCGATCGATAAAATAGTTAAAAACCGATTACACATTTGCATGAAATCATATAGATTCAACAAATGAATAAAACGCTCACTGAGCAATAAACTCCAATCGGAAAATTAGTTTATTCATTTCTCATCAAGTATGGCATTTCAGACAAAAATATTTCAAGGGATGTTTTCTACTATCATCATCATTAGACCGTGTAAGTTTTATGTAAATCTGTGATCAAAAAGTATATTTTACAAGTTTTGTTCTTACCAATTCTGTAATGTTCCTTTAACTGCTGCATGAAATTGGGCCCTGACAATAGCAGTTTTTTAATCGATGTCACAATCACTGCTTCTGCCTTTGCAATATAATTGCAACTTTGCAACTTGTCAGAATTTTAAGATTTAGAAAATTTTGCTAAAAGGAACCACTGCTTTAAGCATCAGGATTTCATCAGCCTCAGTCTTTTTGCACATTAAGATGCAGAAGCACTACTATTTAACCCGTAATCCACTCATGCATGTGGGGTAACAATTTGGTCTTTGAAAAAAAGAAATCAGATCGAAATAGCTAAAAATTTCAAACTGCTTACTAACCTCAAAGGGCTAATTTGTACCACAAAACATGACCATAAGAAAATAAAATGCAACAAATTTTAAAAAAATGCTTTGTGGGTCTTTTGCATTTCAATGAAATGTAATTGTAAAATACAAACTTCAACACAGTTTTAGTTTCCCAATTCTAATAAAGTGTATTTGGTTTGGGAAAACTCTTTGCATAGGAATTTTTTGGAAGCACTAAAAGGTCATGGTTGTCATTTTACTGCAATGACTTCAGACTTGCACATGCCAACAGACTATAGAACCATCAAAGGCCACTCTGGGACTTTTCCTGTTATCGGCATACTCTCCTGCCCAACTGGCCCTTGCCACAAAAATTACACAGGAGTTGGTAGAGATCTATCCACAGCACACAAGCCTTAGGGTTTCCACATAATACCCAGCTGTACAAGCAGCACCCAATGCTAGCCTGGAAGGTATGGTAATTTGTGGCAGTCTGTGGTACCAGTGTATTTATTGAATCGGTGTGTGTTTGTTGAACTGGTGTGTATTTATTGAATCAGTGTGTATTTTTGAATGTCAGACACCTCGATGATTGAACGACTCGTCTCGACTATTGGATCCGTTAAACTGTATCCTCAGTACTAGAGAATTAGAGAAGTATGATTGCTTTACATCTGGTGAAAATAACAAGAATTAGTTTCACAAAGCAAACATAAAATGTCCGAATTCAGAAAAAAGTCTGACATTTTTTATCCCTGTAAAATGGGATGAAATTATAGAATAGATTTACTGTAATTCTCTTTTGACAAGACTTTCTGCAGACCTCTCCAAGGCCACATTTAGAGGGGACCTCCATGAACTGAATTGACCACTCCTTAATTTAGCCTCTCTTAGCAAGGACCTCTATGGATTACAATTACTGCCTACCTCTCTATAGACTATCAAATTAAGTGACAATTAGTTGTTACAATGGAAATCTTTGTACTTGGTTTCTCAACATGGGTTTTATTGAATTTGCATTTCATATCAAGAATGAAATACTAATCATATGAAGTGGGGGGGGGGCACACTTACGTACCAACCATAAAACACATGCACAGTTTTAAAAAAACCAATGCCCCTCTAAATGGCCAGACGATTAGTTAGTCTCCATACCAGCCGTTATCATGACTTATCTTGTTGTTGACTATCTTCTCCTTCAGTACTTGAGCTCAGCATTTGTTGTTTCTCATCTTCTTTGCCGTTTTGATCGAGTCCTACTAGCCTGGCACTTTCCTCCCACAATCTCTTGGCGACTGCATCATCGAGGCCTTTGGGACCACAGGCTTTCTCGGCGCAGTCACTGCATGCAATGGTTGAAGGACAAAGTTAGCTAAATATTGCCGGAGATATGGCAGATAACATAGCATTAGTAATGATGATACATGTCAAGCAAACAAAAGTCCAGGCGGTTCCATTGCGAGTGGAATAAAATGCAAGTCTGTCAGATAGGTCAGCACTTAAAGGTATTGTACACTTTTGAAACAGCTCAAAATCAGTGTCCACATTTTGTGTGATTCAACATATGCATGAACAATCAAACATGTGAAAGTTTGAGCTCAATTGGTCATCGAGGTCACGAGAAAATAGTGAAAAGAGACCTTATGTGTTTTCTGTTTTTTCAAACATCAAGTTTTTATCGCGTATGGTAAAAGCTATTGTTTTAATCATATCTCAGAAACGATAGCATTTTAGGCAGAAATATTTTAAGGAACCCTTTCTACCATTACTTACTATAAATCATGTAAGTTATGTGTGAATCTGTGAACATTTGTGTTTTTCGATCTTACCAATACATGTAGTGTACAGTGCCTTTAATACAGCTAGGTTTTAACATCAAAACATGTATATATCCTTCACCTGAAGTATTTGCCTGATACGTTTTCCAGCTCACTGGCGACTGCACAGTAGACACTGGTCTGAGCACCCTGCTTGGCTGTCTTGACACACAGCCAGAATATGGGGCCAAGAATGAATGATGAGAACCCTGACTGGTATAACCCAGTATGTCGCCCAATTAGGGTCTTGACTACGCCCGGGTGGAGGGAATTGGCAGTCACTCCTGTGCCTGAAACAAAAACAACAACAATTGATTACTAATTGCGTCTGGATAAAGCATATTAATTTTTGGTTTTACCCTTGTAATCACTTGTAATCAGCACGATTTACTCGGTGATTTTGAAGTCCTTCCAATGAAAAAACCCGGACTACACAGGTGGGATTCGAACCCACAACCCCCTTCGCCTCTGGTGCCATTTGCCCCTCGGGTGTCCAATTCGACCCCGCAGGTTGGGCAGGCTAGAGTGGAGCCAATGCTTGATAAAGTGCATGAACATAAAATGAAGAGCAACTCACCTTGAAGTCTTTTACTGAGCTCATGCGTGAAGAGCACATTAGCCAGTTTGCTATCCGAGTAGGCATCAGCGGTCCTGTACTCTGACTCGCTGTTGAGATTGTTAAAGTCTATATCCCCAGTGGTATGAGCTAGTGACGACACGTTAATAATACGACTAGGAGAGGAGCTTTTCATCTTATCGAGGAGGAGATTTGTAAGATAGAAATGACCTGTGGGAATAAAAGGAACATTAACTGGTCAGGAACACAAGGCTGAATGTTGGTTAAACCCACCCAGACACACTTCTAGTTAAACCCACCCAGAAACACTTCGTTAAACCTACCCAGACACACCTCTGGTTAAACCCACCCAGAACACCTCTAGTTAAACCCACCCAGAAACACTTCTAGTTAAACCTACCCAGACACACCTCTGGTTAAACCCACCCAGACACACCTCTAGTTAAACCCACCCAGAAACACTTCTAGTTAAACCCACCCAGACACACCTCTAGTTAAACCCACCCAGACACACCTCCAGTTAAACCCACCCAGAAACACTTCTAGTTAAACCTACCCAGACACACCTCTGGTTAAACCCACCCAGACACACCTCTAGTTAAACCCACCCAGAAACACTTCTAGTTAAACCCACCCAGACACACCTCTGGTTAAAACCCACCCAGACACACCTCTAGCTAAACCCACCCGAACATACCTCTGTGAGTTAAACCCACCCAGACACACCTCTGGTTAAAACCCACCCAGACACACCTCTAGTTAAACCCACCCAGAAACACTTCTAGTTAAACCTACCCAGACACACCTCTGGTTAAAACCCACCCAGACACACCTCTGGTTAAACCCATGTGGTAAAAATCATGAAGGGTACATTTGACTGATGGAAATACCTAGATGGTTAACTCCAAACTGCATTTCGAAGCCATCTTCTGTCTGCAAGTATGGACACCTCATGATACCAGCATTGTTGATAAGTACATGCAAACTTGGCTCCTCTGAAACAAAAAAACAACAACAAAATAACAATTATTTAAACATATGACAAGCCCTGTGCATATCATCTTCGTAAGTAGTGAGGTCAATTGGTGGCGGGCCGTGCGGAGTGGTCAAGCGCACTGGATTCAAGCTCTGGTATTTCTGATCAACAAAGTGTGGGTTCCAGTCCCGGTCTCAACACTTGTGTCCTTAAGCAAGACACTTAACTATTATTGCTTTGACCTTCAGTTTGGACGTACATGTACATCCGTAGGTCCCATGTGTTGTGCAATACACTTAAAAGAAACCAGTTACACTTGTGGCTAAGTATTACAAAAATAGGGGAAAAGGCCCTTATCCCCTCTCTGAAAAACCAGGTCGATCAACTTGTGTATTTTTTTACTTGGCCTCAGTAGTGCAAAAATTAGATTTAGGTGAAGCCATGGCTTTTCTGCCCTAACCTTTTGACAGAAAAACACAAAACAAAAGAGTTACAAGTTTTAACATTCAGTGGAACAAAAATATTGCCTTTTAAAAGATCCTAATGATTGAATCCGTGCAAGACTTTCACAGACTTTACCTGTATTTATCTGTTGAGCAAACTGCCTGATTGATTTGAGCGATGCCAGGTCTAGCTTCCTGACTACAACATCTTGGTTTCCTGTATCTTCAATTATCTCCTGCCTGACTTTTTCTGCTTTCTTCTCATCTCTACAGGCAAGAATCACATGACCACCTTGCCATAAGGAAAAAGCAAAGAAACAACTTTTTTTATTCCAAACAACCTACACAAGTACTTTAATGTGAACTAAGTATAGATTATAGAATTCTTCACAGCCAGAGAGAACCCCATTTTAAAACAACAAAGTAGCTTAGTTAACAATATTTTACCAACTTCACTTTTTCTCCCAGAGTTGTTAATTCTAGCATTTATGCTAATGACTAAATTGCCCAACAAATAGTGACAAACTCAAATAACAATTTGGACCTTATGCATTGACATCATCACACCGCCATCTTAGAGGTAAAAATGATGGCGACACAATAGAAAAGCACAATCTATGTATGCGTGCGCGGCTGACAGGATGGGCCTTCTTTTGACCGAGGGGGCCCCAGTCAACTGACGTCATATTGCATAAGGTCTTTAATTCCTAAATCTTGAACCTGATGCAGAACCCTCACAGCAGTGTTCAAGAAACTAGCTTCATTATGACCAGGGCTATCCTTAGAGACTTCAATTTCATGACAGAGAATGAATTTGTTTGTGATATACTTTACCTCTTCTGGCCAGATCTTTGGCCGTTTCCTTTCCGATTCCACAGTTAGCACCAGTAACGATGACAGTCTTTCCATCCAGGCGATTTTCACTCTTACAAACTGCACCACCGAAGTAATCTCTGCACTTAATAATAACAAATGATTGAATGAAGACAATATCAACAGGCCAGTCAGGGCTCGCCCTTAAACACTAGCCCGGCGCACATTGTCTGTCTTGTACAAAATGCTATGGGCTAGTAAACACCACTTCTTAACTTGCCCTGTGGGCTACTAAAAAACTGTGCAACCTACTCGTTTAAAATGCTTTTTCTTCTTTTTCAGATGTGAATAATTAATGTATAAAATGTGTTAATCGTTATTGAGTTTGTGAATATATAACTTCATTTGATCATTAAACTGGTTGTGATCGTTAACATTAACACATCAGAACTTTACATTTATGGCAATTCCTGTATAAAATCTGGGCTACTAAAACTTCAAGGGGGCAAGTAAAATGTACAGCTTACTGGCCCGGCGGGCTACTTTACAAAAAGCTTAAGAGCAAGGCCTGCCACTGCCCAGTTGAGTTAGTGACCATCTCTAGACTCTACTGAGTTGTCTGGTTCTGAATCTAGTTCTGGTTCTAAGGGTTGGTCTTGCCACACTATTTTATACATGGTGGCCACCATAGATGGGAACGAGGTAGTCACGTGACAATCGTTTTTTTAAAGGACACGGCGTTTTTCCTTGTGTAACCTAGCAATGCATGTCTAGTTAACGTTGTAATTGTATTGTCTCACTCTATCATGAAAAAAATGATCACTCATTCCTAAAGCATTGTCAGAAAGAAGTTGAAATTTTAAGAAGTTTCAGAAATTCATCGACATCGAGTATAACTTTTTGACGCTAAGGTCTGAAATATGTTACCACTTACCTTAGCAAAATCGTGCAACCTACAGCTGTACCCAAAACAGACAACCTTATCGCAAGTCTAGGTGTAAATACTCGGTAAAATACACCAAGAACTTTTTTAGAATCCATTCTTAACATTCAATAATCATCAAGCATGGATTTGACTACCACTTGAGGGCGCTATTACACCTTACCATTAAATAACCTGATTACACCTTTTGGGGGCGGGCGTGTGTAGTGGGTGTAGAAAGACCTTAGAGTTTGATTTCCCTTCCACTGCTTATATTTCCCCCTTAAGCTCTTCTAGCACCCCCTTAGTTAATTTCTTAGGAATCCTTTGTAATAAACAATGAACCCTCTTGTATAAGTCACCCCTGTAATTGACTTCAAAGTTCAGATAGCAGCCTGGCACTAAGGGGAACACTCCACATTTATGTGTTCTCCTGATCCCATCACAAGCTTTGATATTTTACTTTATGTTCAAGTTTTGCCTGTTTCAAGTGTTACTGCTATGGACTCGGTAAGCTTACACTTTGTTTTATTATTTAGTTGTTTAATTAGTTTATTATTTTGACAATCATAATGTTCCTGTATTTCTTTGGAATTTCATTTCTAAAGTTA
The DNA here is from genome assembly GCA_032158295.1 of Pycnopodia helianthoides. Lineage (NCBI taxonomy): Eukaryota > Metazoa > Echinodermata > Asteroidea > Forcipulatida > Asteriidae > Pycnopodia > Pycnopodia helianthoides. Next base: position 14,852,022 of record CM063243.1, read on the forward strand.
TAACTTTGGATTTCATGTTTAAGATTTTGTGTTTCTTAAATTTGATTGAAGAACTGTATTTTAATCAATTGTATTTCTTGTTGTTTTATTTACACGGGTTTTAAAGCCATTTTGATTTTAATTTGTAACCTTCTTTGGCACTGTGTTTTTTTATTTTGTTTTGTTTTAGTGTTTTCTATAAATTCCGTATCAAATATTCTGAGTTTAGTTCAATGGTCTTGGTTTAGAGTTCCCTGTCTATTGCTGTAGTTCGATCACTTGTTTCGCTTTGGGTCATATAATCAATAAAGTAATTTTTATATTTTTTCTTTGTTGAGAACCCTACATTTTGAGTCGCTGTCCCACTTCTTGCATTTCCTCGCGTCTTTACCCTATTCGATCCTTAGATTAAGTGAGTTTCCCCAAGGTTTAGTCTTATTTTCATTTATTTCAAAATGTTCCATTTTTCAGGGTTACATTTTTTTGTGGATGGGAAGAAACATAGATATAGCACCATGGTAAAAAAAAAACCTCAACCCACCAGTGGCGTAACCAGAGGGATGGGGAATGTATGGTTTGATTCAGTTAAAGGAACATTACAGAATTGATTTTTGCTAACAAAACAGTTGCTGGCAGTGTAAGCACCACCATATACATAAAATGGCAAACCTGTAGAAGTTTGAGATCGATTGGCCATCTGGGTCACAAGAAAATAGTGAAAAACCGATTACACATTTGCATGAAACCATATAGATTCAACAAATGAATAAAACGCTCACTGAGCGATAAACTCCAATCGGAAAATTAGTTCATTCATTTCTCATCAAATATGGCATTTCAGACAGAAATATTTCAAGGGATGTTTTCTACTATCATCATCATTAGACCGTGTAAGTTTTATGTAAATCTGTGATCAAAAGTACATTTTACAAGTTTTTTTCTTACCAATTCTGTAATGTTCCTTTGATAACAATAGTAAGAAATAAAGTATTTCAGACACAATAGCGGCAAAAGTTACATCAAACCCCCTTCTCAGAACTTTTCCCCCCTCCCCCATACATGTTGCACAATGAATGGGTCAATACATTCAATAGACCCCGCCCCCAAATTATGTCTTTATCGCCCCAGCCCTTTCCCCCATCCCCAAATAAAAATATCTGTACGCCTGCAGCCACTGCAACCCACAGCCAGTCAGATATTTACTGGACTGCAAAGAAACCGACCTGTCTTCCTGGAAATTATCTGATCCCACTACCAAATTTGTCCCAGATCTCTCCTGTAATGAAACACCAATGACTAAAACTGATGAACAACATTTTTTATATCAACAGATTCATACATATTTATTGCATAATTAACACACATAATTACTCACGACACAATGATATAATTCAATTAATTTTAGTTTTGCCCGTCACCAATGACGCACCATCATACTTATTTCAGTTTTTAATCAAATCTCCTTTGAATGTTTCAAAGGAGATTGTTAATATTTTTTCAGAAGTAAATTAAAATCGAAATCACTTCCAAACCAAGACATCGTAAAAATACAACAACTAGAGTTGAAACTTTGTAACTTAAAAGTTTGGAAGCACAATATGATCAGAAAAATACCCTGATGGTTCAAGTATGATGCAGTTAAAGATCTGATAAGTTGCTACTAAATCAATACCTTTAAAGTAACTTTTATTTGTTGAAGACATTAAAAACAATGACAGAAAGGTGGGGAAAAGCAAGTGTGATGTTATTTTGTACCTTAAACTTGTTTGTACAAACAAAAAAGTCACTGTTAAAAATAATCAAGTAATAAACCACAAGGAAAACTGACTGGATAAATTTAATCATTTAATCATATAATAATCATTCAACCAAATGTATATATTTGAAAAATAAAGTGAATAAAGAAAGAGTGTAAACTATTGGCTATTTTTTAAGAATATGTAGAAGACATTTGTATAATTATTTAAAACAAAAATATTTTGACCAATCTTAATAAAGCTTATTTATAAACTACTGTTGTTTTGGTATTAATTTGTTTTCTTCCACAATCATGATTACACTGATTGGTTGAACCATATTTGGCAAGAATTTTATCAGTTCTGAGTTATCAACATTTGACACCTTTTGCTTTAACGTCGGCAGTTTTATTTATAAAGTACTAAACCAGAAGAGAAAATGACTGGGTGAATTTATTTATAATTTGGGGTCGAACAAAGAAAAGTTGACTACATGTATAGGGGGACTTGAACCTGCAAAATCTGGATTAACATGCCGGAGGGTTTAGTTGTCACTTTCGTTACAGTCAACTAATGCATAGGTTAAACATAAACTTGCTTTGTTTGTACTTCATAGAATCTGAGCATAAGTCACAGTTAAGCAAGCAGCACTGCATTCTTCATGTATATTTACATAAAGCAAAGATTATAGAGCGCTGAAGGCGCAAGATGGGGAACTCACGCCATTTCAGCAAGCAACTTTTTTGATGCACCAATAGATCAGTGCAGACAGTGATCGCTACTATCAAGGATATAACAAAACATTTGCTTGCTTTCACATTCTAACAATAGATATAGCTCCAGTTCCTCATCTTTCGCCTTCGGCGCTCTATAATATAAGTATAAGGACTACATCTTACAATAGAGTAAAAAATATATTCTGAGACACAATCAAACTGACAAAAAGTCATTGAGTAAACCAAGCCTCTATTGAAATCCCTGTGACATCATTCAGCCTCTATGGATCATTTAAGATGACCAAAGGATGCTCTTTCAGAGTGTAATCCATGAAAGTAAAACACAATTTGTTTTCAAAAAGGGCATTCATATTAATTTGTGCTGCCTTAATTTTGTAGGTAACTTGAAAAAAATGAAATGCACTGACAAAACCATTTCTCAGGTAAATGGTTAACAATGTATAGACCTCGTCAATTGTTTCATTCTTATAACACTAAATCTACAACATGTCTTTAAAATCTCTTGCTACTTTGTGCTAAACGACTATTAGATTCTCTGTAGTACTGTTTGGGTTGAGGTACTAAAAAATGTCTTCAGAGAAGGCATTAAGGCGTCCTCTACTTGAAAGACAGAATAACCTGAGATAAAGATTCTTTGTGTAATGAGGTGATTCCCTAAACAAGGCATCCAGGGCTAGAGTTGATTCTGACCCAAAAAAGTCTGGAACTGTGATTTTTGGAGGTACATTGATATTGTGGCATTATCACCTTTTGGTAGCCCCTGGAGTTATAGATTCCGAGGCTTTTTGGACACAGTATCCTCAGAAGTAGACCAAAGAACACGACTTATTTTGATTTGTAGACAAATTAAGCATTTTTTGTTTACTAGGCAGACTTTAGAAAATCTCCTCCCTGGTATCTAAACACAAAGAATTACAAATCTAGTTTTTTTATGTAACAAATTCCTCTTCTTTGGAGGCGATCTGTTGTCATCTTCCAACATTATTACAGTGAAATTGGTTGTTAAAAAAGCAGACGTACAGAGGTGAACAAATTGTGAACAACAATGGCAGTCGTTGACAGAAATATTGCTTCACTTTTCCTATGGCACATCGCAGAAGGACCAATTTACCTAGTACCAGCTTAAATTACAACCTCAAACCCGGGGCTAGTTATAATATTGTACAAGGCACTGGAAATGACCAACAGTGCGCACGATCAAGGTAATGTACTCCATGGGGTACTGTAGCACATCACGTGATAGGTTCTCAACCAATAAGAATTCACAGTCTATTACCGTGGTGTAACAACACACTATGTACCAGTGATAGGATGACAGAAGGTTCTTATTTAAAGCTTAGATATTTATTAAGATATTTTGTTCAATGCCTTTACACTGAAAAGAACATGTCGCAAAATTGGAGCAGGTTTCCATGGGTCACATTGCGATGATTATACAGAAGATAGTTGTCTCTAAAAACTTCAGTGACTTTTAGAGTGTGAATGTGTCTTCAACTTTATCTATGATCATCTTGGCAATGGACAGAGAGGAAGTGGCAGCAGGTGATGGGGCGTTGCGTACATGAAGGACCCGGCTTCCTATAGCGCCCTCACCGCCATCAAAGACAAAATCGTCAACAAGATTACCTTCCTTGTCCAGCGCTTGGGCTCTAACTCCTGATGGACCCCTGTAAGATATTTAGGATCAAGAATTGTCGTATTTCAACGGAATGTTACATCCTTGGGTTTTGGGGGATGAGTTATTTTTTTTCTGATAGATGTTAAATTTGCATCAGGGATAAAGAAAATTATTTGGTTTTATATGTAAAGCACTGTAAACTCAGTACTTTCCAGAGTCATTGGAAAAAAATCCAAATTCATATTACTCGGTTGAGATTCAAACCCACTACCTTTGCCATTCTAGAGCAGATGTCTTACCACTAGACTACAAAGATTGCCGGTAGCTAGAGGCAGTTCGAATCCTATATTTTAGCAACAATTTAATAGATGTTAATTTTGCATCAGGGATAAGAATATTATTTGGATCAGAAATTCTTTCTGAACATTGATTTCTTCAGTGAAAAGGGTTCATAAGGGTGCTGAACATAATTATTTTTTGAAGAAAATGGCACTGGTTAAAAAACGGTTCAAATTGAAATATATTAAGACAACTGAATTATAACAATAGGAAGTAACAAAATCAAATTCACATTAAACCTGAAGTAATAAGAGGATAAAATGAATTACTGAAGTGTAAAAAAACCATTGATGATGATGACTAAGAGCTTACCTTGTCACGTCTTGCACTCGTAGTTCTGGTACATATCTCTGTAACTGCTTCACCTGTGCAGCAATGATCACTCCTTTGTACATCTCACTCAAACCGTACGTAAAATGCTTGAACACCAACTTCTGTAATCCACTATTGTGTTTTGGGAAAAAAACAAAAACAAAAACATAAACAAAAACACACACAGGTGGTAACAGATAGTCAGGTCATATCCGAATTGGTGGCTATGGCTATGGCTGGTGCTAAGGGTGTTGTTAAGGATGTACTATACTTCAACACATGAGATGTGGTAATCCAGCTGTATCTGTAGCCATAGCTGCCAATTTGGACTTGGCCGTATTGTCAGTTTGTCAAAAAAAGAGGAGGGTGCCAGGCACAGTAAGACTTTATTGTGTTTTTCAATATTCAGTGGCACAGCTGAGAAAACAAGAATGAGGAAATCAGCTGATCGCAGAAAAGTTACATGCATGCACAAGATATATTGTTATAATTCAAAACTATCAAACCATAAGGCAGAATTGGATTCATATATACAAGGTTAAAACCACTGACGTAAACAGAGTGATAGGTACTGGTAGGTAGCTGTACTGTGTATTAGTCTATCTCCCCCACCCCCCTAATAATAATAATAATATAAATTATAATAACAATAATAAATAAATAAATAAAAATCAAGAATATTCTTTCAAAACACCTAAATTTCAAGATTTTGGATTTAAAAGTATCAAACTGATTGTTACCAATAGTCTGTATTAATAACGAGAATATATTTTTTTTTATCTCAAAGACCGGCATCTTCACTCTACTTACCGGAAGCTGAGAGCATCTACAGAATCCTTCACACTGAAATCCATTAGGTTGTATCCTTCCCTCTTAAAAGCTAAGACTGCATTGGGACCCAGCCAGACACTACCGTCTATACGAGGTGTGAAGTGGACCCCTAGAAATGGCAGGCTGGGGTTAGGCACCTGCATATCAGTTTTTTAAAAATCCAAATGTTTAATGCGTTTCTAATTAACCCAGTCAGTTTCCCTTGTCATGCTTGTGGCATTCTTCAATTTTTTAAAATCTGCAGATTGGCCTGCTCATCCTTTGGATTTTTTGCCTCGCTATAAGCATAAGAATGAATGCTCTGCATTCTTTGGATTTGCACAATTTCAGACTACGCTGCTCATTCTCTGAACAAAGTTTTTTGGAAAGTCATGAGCAATGGTTTAAGTACGCTCTATGACCGGAGGAGCTGTATTCATAAGTGTTGCATTGCCCTGTTCCACTTACACAACAAAATATGTTTGATTAATCCGTAATAATTTTACATCCTATACTTATAATATCTAACCCTAGGAGTGCCCTGCATTTAAAATGTGTAATGCCATACATTTCAAGCAGTAAGTTACAACATTTTTTAGAGTTTGCAAATTACATTTTTTTGCAACAATGACTGCAGTCAAGGCATGCACAAGTTCAAAGTTGACTTCCCAAGCTTTATTTTGGCCACAACCTGAATTTTCACAAAGGCTGTTTTAAGGTCACGCAGTGTGCTGTAACCATGAAACTGTATTGTAAACATAACAGGGCCGACTTAAGAGATCCCACCAATACACAGTCTGAAAACTGAGCCGATTTAATCAAAGTGGAAATATTGTTAGGTACTCACAGGGTAGATATTCCCGCGTGATAGATGACATTTCTCTGGTTTGAGGAGCAAGTAGTCCCCTCTGAATGGTACGATTCTCGGGATGGGATTACACCCAGAGAGTTGAGCTAACCTGTCAGCAAACAATCCTCCACACGTCAACACATAGCGGCACCGTAGAGATTTCTGTGTAACATCATTTCATTAATTTAATTTATTTCATTTATTAATTCTGGTTGTGAAGCCCAGGACTCTCAGAAAAGCGAACTTAATCACTAAGCCAAGAATCCCAGGGGGAGAAGACAGAGAAGGAAGTTTCAGTTTTAGATGCGGGAGGAAAATCCCAGAGAATTATTCCTGAGGAAAACCCACGCAATGAGGTAGGGACTGGAAACCCAATCCACATAGTGCCCTCGACAGGATTAAACGTATTAGTAAAATCTCCTGCATGGTATTAGCCAGAGCTATATTCATTGGGTTTTTTTAGGCAATCTGGGTAAGTTTCCCTTGTGGTTTATTACTTGATACAAAACAAAATGATTACAATATTTTTGAACACCAATGTTAGTTAAAGAAAGCCTTCCAAGTATTAAAGGTAGGATCATACTTTGGTAATGACCCAAACAAACATTTGTTAAAGGTAATGAAAGGTTGGGTCATGCTTTGTAATGACCCTGAAAAAAAATATTGTGTAATTTCTCAGAAAGCCTCCTTTTTTTTTCTACAAAAAGATGGTAATAGTAGTCAGCGTCCTGCAAAATTTTTGTGTGTGAAATGCCCCCGTTGATTAGAAAACAATGCAAGTATGTCAAAAAATTTGAATCTCCAAAACTCACCTCAAGGCAAGTTTTAGAGATTCCAATTTCTGTGGTGTCCTTTTGTGAATGCTGCGGCCAGAGATGTGGTTGGTACCCCCTGTCACCTCACTCGGATGGATTCAATGCTTCTGATGTAAATACCTTTCACAGGTGACTTTTATTGTAGCTTTCTTTACAATTTTGCCTTCAAATCAGCATTACACTGACAAAAACCAATCTATGACCCTACCTTTAACTCAGTATCAAAAAGCTTGCTTGTAAACTGTGTTCCTTCAATGTAATATATCAATACCCATGACAAATACACAATTATGATTTTGTTTTTAATTTAAAAACCTGTTCGGAAACATTCTTACCCCTTTGTTGCCTTCAATTGTAACAGGGTATTCAGCGCCTATAAAGGATAAGATAAAGTTGAATGAACAAGCAGTCTCCATGGGCATGATGGGTCACATGACCTCAGTGGCTTTCATGTAATTCCAAGCCATTTGAAAACCTTCCAACTACACAGGTTTTTATGGCGGCATAACTTTGCACAGAACTTAATGTGTGCAAATGTGTAGATACACTCACCACTGATCATCATATTGCAGGCTGGTGTTGTTTACCAATCATTGATAATAAGTGGGTTATATTCAATGGTCTTACAGTAGGAAGGTTGTGTTGGGTAAAATTGTAGAGTCTTTCATGAATTATGAGAAGTTGCTTTGTAGTATCTAGTGGCTATGTGAGGCCACAAATGATCAGCTATGCTAGACGGGTCATCCTTGTTAAATATGGTTTAAATAAATAAATGAATAATAGGCCCTAAAACAATATCATAGCTCATGTTTTTTCCCAAGAGTGTCTCTCACCTTCTTTCGTCATATTGAAGCCCTTGACTTCAAACTCTGTAAAGATGTGTCCCCCTTTCTTGTTGAATGTCTCTCCGAAGGATCTTGCAACTCTAGCCCAATCAACAATGCCAGTATGGGGAGATGTCAATGCCTTCAAGCCCTGAAATGAACACATGATTCAGGATATGATTAGGAGGTTCTCCTAAGGAAATTACTCACAAAACAGGGCTTGAATCTTGGGTGAAAATTCCTCAAGACCGTAACGGCTTGTGGCTCAACATTTCTTACTTGACCAGAATTCTGTTTACAAGACCGGAATCAAAATGAGAAAAGACTATACTAACCTGTGTTTACTTAAACAACACCAAGAGAAGATTCATGTCATTTGTCTTGTGAGTACATTTTGATACTCAACATAATTGAAAGACATCTATCAGATTCAAAGTCAACAACTGAACATTATTTTTTTTAAGTCAAAGACAGCTCAGCTGAAAGTGTCAACTTAGAGACAAAGCAATAAGAGTGTGTGGGGTCATGAAATTGAATATGAACAGCACAGAGAGAATGACAGCTTAATCATATAATATTAAACTGATTGGTCTTTGACCTCTATATGCAAATAATGACCCATCCTAGGTTCTTATCATGTATGAAAGGGCACGACTGTAAACTTACCCGGCAGTGTGGTTCAATTTCCTGGATTTCATCAGGACCAACCATCTTCATGTCCTTGACGTTGTTCTTAAGGCCTCGTTCATGAAGTGCCTCAAGTCTTGGAATCTCTTCTGGTTCAACAGCGACTATCAACTGCAAATTATAAGTTACCATATTTCGAAGAGTTTAACGGATCATGTTATTCCTACAGGATCATGACAGCAAGGGACATACCAAAAAGTTACACAAATCGTTGTGTCAGTGCAAAAGTGTTATCTCCTAAAATAGCACTTAGTTTACGTGCAAGTTTGAAATTGGCAAAGCGTTGTATTGATGAAACGTTTCTTGCTTGGTAACTCTGACATCAACACCCATAAAAATTATGTTTTGTAACCCAACATTCAAATGGAAAGGTCCACCTCCAACCTCTCATCTGGTATAACCGAGAAAATGATCTGGTCTTGTTCATAACAACAAAACAAACACAGTTACACAAACTGTATAAAGGAGCAAGAAGATATTATCAGTGACTTCTTTTTTTACCTTGCCACACTTTTTATATGGAATGTTGTTCTCATCACAGTACTTATAGGCCAGCTCGGCTCCTTCCACACACAGCTTAGCTTTGAGAGAGCCTGGTGTATAGTAGATTCCAGCATGGATCACCCCACTGTTGTGACCACTCTGATGTACAGCTGTAAAGAGACAAGTAGTCAGAGGGTTCTGGAAGAAGTAGTTTTTTAGGTCCTTAGTTTTTTTTGCGGGGGTTGATGTTGGGCTGGGAGTGATAGGAGGGGGTGTTGAGAAAAAGGCAGATTTATTTTGCTAAAGGGGATTTTTTTTAACGAGGGGGGGGGGTCTAACATATTTCCAGGAAGTTAGTCTGCTTAGTATTTTTGCACACCAGTATAACGCAAGATTGGATGAAGTAGCCTCAACAACTCAAAACCAATAATCAGGGCCCAATTTCACGGCTCTGCTTACTAAGGAATTCTGCACTTACAGACCATGGAACTAAGTGCTTCACAGGGCGCTGTAAGCACAGAATTCCGCTGTAAGCACAGTCATGGGATTGACCCCTGGTCTCTGAAACATATCACACTTTATAAACAAACTAATCTTGTTCAAAGTGCCTCTGCTGAAGATCAAAATATTGTTTCATTACGGCTGTGACTTACAGAGTTCTTTTTCTTTTTCAACCACAGCATATTTAAGGTTGGGATGTCTCTCTATCAGCTCCTTAGCAGCTGCCAGCCCAACGATACCACCGCCGACAATGCAAACATCATAGTCCTCAACACTGTTCAAGGGAAACAAAAATCAAAAATCAGTATTGGTATTAATATCGAAATAACAACATCAATCTGGTAGTATCCTCCCCTCCAATTACCATGGGGGCTACATTGGGCTAAAACAGACCATCCACTTACTGCAAGTTTGAATCATGGGAAAAATTTGTAACTTGATTTTGGTTGGAGTAACAGCGAAATGTTAAAATATCAGTGTTTTTGTTAACTAAATAAACATTACTGTTACTGGTTACAGCATCTACTACTTTATTTCAGTTTATCTCATTATACACAAGGTATTTTTTAGCCAGCATCTGGAAATTGGTGTCTAACTCTAATTGGAAAAACATGATGTCCAAATTGCTCCTATACATAACTAAGTGTGTACATTAGTTTTGTTATTCAAAACAGGGCATAGCTTTTGAAAAGACAACCAGTCACCATTTTTAATAAATACACATTGTACCCCTCTGCTCTAGCTATGTTGCGGTTGCTGCTAGCCGGCCAGAGTAAAGTGAATGTCAGGATGTGATCTGTGATGCATGTGATCCTTCCTCTTTTCAGCCAAATAAATACCGTAGTGCCAAATACGCTGGACTTTGGCACCATTTATGTACTCCTAGAACTATGATGTTCATTCTGATATCCTAGCGGAACAAACCTCATACTCAGTCATAGCTCTATGGGGCTATCCTCTTTATGACTTCCAGAGTAAATTTAACTTAATGCCATGATCTGATAATGGCAGTGACATTTCTTATAGAAACTCAACAGACATGATAGCCAGCAATTAGCGCAATTAATGTAAAATTGACAAAATATTTCAGTATTGATCATTGATTGACCGTTTAATTTTGATTGTTGACATTACAAACATAATTACCGGTCACCACAGATTACCTTTTTTGACTAAATAGTAATTTGCAAAGATCTTAACTGACCATGGAGTAAGAATAAGTAAGATCATCATTGCAACTTATTATTATTGTATTGTTAATGTTGCTCAGTGTTATATTTATAATTTACCTTCTTCATTACTACTTGCCGGTGCCTAGACTTGTTTATTGTTAAATAATTAATTAGGGGCGTAGGGTAGGGAATGCTTGCCTTGGTTTCGTGCATAGTAACCGCAAAGCCCAGTTCCAGTGAATACATTTCGCAGCTCTCTCCACCGCTAAAAACCTTCGTAAAGGAGTCAACATTGAAATAAACGATACAGACTTTACCTAGAAGTAGAACTTAGATTAGTAGAAATCATAAGTACAGTAAGTCATGTTTCAAGTCGTCCGTAGGTAGGTGCGGAAGTTGACCTTCAACTACAATAAAAATAGAGTTTACCGGGGTCCTACTAAATACCGTCAACTTACCGTCAACACGCCCAGTACCGTCAACACGCCCGGTACCGTCAACTCGCCATCAACACCTCCAATATACATTTTAAATCCACAAAAGAGGCATAGAGCTGTAAAGTATGGGCTAAAAGAGAATATATATTGGTTTGAGGTTACCTTTCTTTTATGAAAATTGGGTTTATTTCACGCGAAAAAAATTATCTTCAAGCAGCAAAGCCGTTGGCCGCCATCTTGCCTTCTCACGCAGCTTGTACCATACCATTATGCTCAAGGGGCAATAATATTACGCAACACACCAATAGAGGGCGGTCGTTACGTGTGAACATCGGCTCTGGTGAACATTGATCTACATACTGCCGAAAACGACGTCGTTAGTCTGACTTTCGCGGCCCACAACCGCTTATACTTGGGATCTGCAGGAAACAAATTCAGACTGACCCCATCATAGTTATTTAGCTGCATACAGCAGCAATACACCTGGTCGGCATGGCCAGAAAATGCAAGAAAAACCCCCTTTTTCGAAACGTACAAGATCACTACTGGGACCTACTTGCACGTGTGTTAACAACGTAAACGCAAGCAAATTCGAGAGGGTCGATGTTCGATCGAGGCGAAGTCTGCCTTGATTGACGTCACAAAAGGGGATGGGTGGAGTCACCCCCCGAACAACTTTATCTATTTTTTAACATATAAATCCTCACAAACAATTACTCAAAAAAATGTTTTATTGTTATTATACATAAACTCTTATGTTTAAAAAAAATTAAAAAAATATATATTTCCAGGTGACTTTAATTTTATACTTTAACTTCAACTATACCCCTTGCAGCGACTACGCGCTTAGCCATATAATAACAGCGATCATCGAACGTGCAAAAACGCGCTGAGTTGTCCTATCCAGTCAGTATGGCCCTTTTCGAATCCACGGCTTCGGCTCCGGATTGGGCTTCAGGCCCAGTTTTCTTGTCTGAAGCCCTGACCGCAAAGCATGCGTAAGTTAAAATAATTGAGGGAGCCTAGCTAGCCTGAGCCGATTTTGGAGCCGAAGCAGTGAATTCGAAAAGGGCCTATGATCAATGCGTGTGAATCTTGCAAGCCCTCTGTTGGCATGATAGTTGCTTTACCTGCAAACCCATACATGAATGGTACAGTCCAAGCTCCGTGAAGGCAAGATGGCGGCCAACGGCTGTGCTGCTTGAAGATAATTTTTTTCGTGTGAAATCAACCCAATTTTCATAAAAGAAAGGTAACCTCAAACCAATGTCTATTCTCATTTAGCATATACTTTACAGCTCTATGCCACTTTTGTCGATTTAAAATGTATATTGGGGGTGTTGACGGCGAGTTGACGGTACCGAGCGCGGCGAGTTGACGGTACCGGGCGTGTTGACGGTGAGTTGACGGTATTTAGTAGGGTTCTGCTTTTCATGCACAAAGTTATGTGGTGTGGCACCTGTACACCGCATTCAGAAATTACACCTGTTTACATTACCGGTGAACGAGCGACCATTTACCAGTCTAGATGGTCTGTTCTATGATGACTTAGGGGTGTTTCAGCTTAATAGTCAAACCTATTATAATTTAAAACTTTATAAAAGTGGATATTTTTTAAATTAATTAAAATTAAACTAAACTCATATTTTATTGATAACAATTTGTTCAACCAATTTTAAAAATTTGCACCAAAACAGTTCGTAACAAATACATTTTAGTATTTCAAAAGATTCAGCACCTAACACGAAGGAAAATGAATTAGTCTCGTTTAGAGCGCATGCGTAAGTCAATAAGCGCTGAAATAATAATCTGGCTTCCAGTCTCTTCTCATTTGACTCCAACGAAATTGGCAGATACAATAACAGCGGCTAAACGCACCAGTCTAGAAATCGATACACAATGCTGTTGTCACATCATTGCCGTTTTGCAGCTTGACATGACAACACATACGGCGCGCGGAGTCAGTTTGTAAGCCTTCAGCAGTGATACGCCGTGTGTTGTTCAATGACTGTGCGTAGTGACTGTCACCGATGCTTATGTTTCTGTTTTGAGGCAGAATAGTTTAGTTGATATAAAAAGTAGTAATTATTCCATTCAAGATCATCCATGCAAAATATTTCAGAATATTTAACACTTTTGAAATTGAGGTCTAACGTTACGGGAGAGAGGCTAGTTTCACTTGCAACCATGATGGAACAGGAACTTTCTTGCCCCGTCTGTCGGGGTCTTTACAATGCCCCGATAATGCTGCCGTGTGCCCACAATATTTGTTTGAATTGCGCTCATTCACTTCAAACGAACGGCCCGACCCACGGTAGCCACCATACCCATGGCCATCCCGAGTGCCTGGATTATGGAGAGACCGACCGGTTGAGTGAGGCCGACAGTGGGGTCGGTTTCTCAGGATACGCTGCAAGTGCGGCCAGCTCCTCCTCCAACAGCTCCAGTGCAAGTGCAGGATACCCATCCATCCACGTAGATTCTCTCAGGATCATCTGCCCGCAGTGCCATCGGTCTATTTATCTCGATGAAACTGGCGTTCTGAGCTTACCGAGGAACCGGGTTTTAGAAGCCATCGTTGCCCGGTATGCCGGGCAGGCCAAGAACTCTGTGGTCAAGTGCGAACTTTGTGAGGGAGATGCTAAGGATGCGACTGTTTATTGCGAGCAGTGTGAGGTGTTTTACTGTACAGGATGCCGTGAAAATTGCCATCCGGCCCGCGGACCCCTGGCAAAGCACAGCCTGATTCCACCGGTGAAGGGGAAGATCAAGGCCAGGGCTAAGGCACAGGGGCAGCAGCCGGGTAAAGCATCAACATGCTCCGAGCATACCGAGGAGAATCTTAGCATGTATTGCATCTTGTGTAAGCTGCCGGTTTGCTACCTGTGTCTCAATGAAGGGAAACATGTCAACCATAATGTGAAGGCACTTGGAGCTATGGCAAAAACACAGAAGGTATGGATATCAATTATGAAGTTAAATGTTGTAGCAGTTGCCAGTGGAATAAGTACTGACCCTATACCACTATCTTTTTATACAAAACTGCAAGTCTTTGGCCAGCAGGATTATATCCAAGGTCAATAAAGATAAACCGATGGTTATTCTGTTTGTCATGTCTTGACAAACCATGCAACTATTTTATAATAGCTCCATGGACCAACCAACCAACTCAAAGTCAAGTTGGGTAACACTTTTTAACAGTTAAATGAGAAACAAGTTTAACAACTGAAGTGCATAGTTTAACAATCTTACAGTAAAATTGTTAAACTGTGTTCTTCAGTTGTTAAACTTGTTTCTCATCTCATCTACTACACAGTACAAGGCCCTTGGGATTTTTATATGTAATTTATCATGTTATAACTTTTAACTAGAGGTGTTTTTACTTTGATTGTTCATTTAATTGCAGTTGTTGTTCACAAATCGATTCAAGCAGGAATCTACAGACAGAGACCTGATTAAAACAATTGTTTGTCCTTATAATAAAAAATATACATGTATACCCATGGAGGAATGGTATACCATTCAATCCGTTAAATCTATTTCTAAACACTAGCAGTAATTGGGCATTCCCCCTACTCCCACTCCCAGCAAGGCTGTCTAACCACAATCCTCTAAGAAGGTCAAGTTAAAAATATATATTTAAAAACAGTTGATTATCCCAACCCTCATCCTCTTTTGAAACTGCATCCTTTGTTTGTCCCCCAAAAGACTAAATGGATAAATTATTTTTGCTTCATCTTGGCACTATTTGGCTATGATTTATTTAGTTTTACACATATTTTATACTTCTATTCTAAGTCCTATAAAGCCAGCACATTAATTTTTTAGTTTGGCTCTTTTCTCCTTGAAAATAATATTTTTTTAAATAAACAAAAAGGTCCTCATCCTCCTCTTAAAAAAAAAAACCAAGACGATCAGCCGGTGTATTTTTTGTTACTAACAACTATTTTTTAATAACAAACACTTTTTAACAGGTATTTAAACTATGAGACCATTGCTCACCTTGTAACTTAGTAAGGATTTAGTTGTTGATGCGTTGCAATTATGGAGGTACCTCCCCGGTGCAATCTGCAGCCAACCATGCAAGAAACTACACTGTAGTTCCCATTTAGCCTTAGAAGTACCAGAGCATAGACTGCCAGTTTGCAGATAATTCTTACAAATCTCGCCTTTAACTAGAAAGTTGTACCACTGATAAATAAATCCTACTGTGTAGTGTTACTTTATTTTGCTCTAAAAAGTGTATACATTGTACTTACATAACTCTAAAATAGACATTCAATTTGTGTTTGTAAATTGGTTGTACGCCTGGTTAATGATAACAAACTCTAGTGGCTTTTAAAAATTTTTTTTTTAATTTTTAATCATTTCAAATATATCCTTTATGGAAAAACTTGGCTTATATGATAAATACAGGGGAAGTCCACCGTGAGTCAGACAAATCCAGCTGTCATTTTGCCTCCAGGCAGCCCCAAGTCTTCAGTGATAACTTTCAAACATGACAGACAAGATCTATACTTGTTGTTAATAATCCCCCAGAAATTACATCGGGCTGTCACTGAGCAGTTTAAGAAGTTGGTATTATGAGAGAGGGTTGCCAGGAAACGGTGGTATTAGAGACAAATCGGGGATCTTTGTGACCTGAATTAGAGGGAATTGAGAGCATCACTTTCTAATGTGTGTGTGAGATGTCTCTATGTCAACCAAGTACTCACTTGGGGAGGATACATAATGTTGACTTGAGGCGCTCTCAAAAACATCAGGCCTCGAATCAACCTATGTCACCAACAGGAAATTTAGTAATGATTTTCTTTCAACTGCCTGATTGCAGTATTTAGCACTCTAAAGTCATCTGAACATTGAAATTGAGGATTGAGGAGAAATATTTTTAAAATGGAGTTTTTTGTTTGGTTTAGAGGAATCCAGGCAAAGGTCTTGGACATTAGAGTGCCCTTATAATGTACATGTATAGCTACACAAACTTAATAAAAATTTATCAACGGCCTTTAAAACCTCACAAGAATGTAATTGTAATATTTGCAAATTGTCAAAATACAGATGTTTCTTGAGTAATCTTCTGTTTGTACACATTGGCTAGTAGGCAGGTACACTCTAACCAGCTGGTCATTAGTCAAACAGTAAACGTGCCCCAAGTTGTTGATAAAGGGTGTATTAATACAACCACAGATCTCTATGATACAACCAAGCATCCTTTAGTTCGTCAACAAAACAAACATGTTCCCTATGGCTGTCCCATTGTTCGCTCATGTGCCATGTGTGTCAAGTCTTTGTTGTGTGCTTTGCAATGCAAGTTTTTTTTTTTATATTGCTAAGAAATGGTCGCGTGCCAGCTATATTTACCCCGTCGAAAAGTTTGATCAAAAGAGCTGGCAGGTGTTCAGTCCTACTGTGCCTTGGTGATCATTGAGCTGTCTCCACAGTAATGGTTCACTAAAGATACAGAGATACTTGCCAGGCAACTAATGAAAACTGTCCACAAGACCAGACTTGTAAGACAGACTGCAAACTTTTGGATCAGACATCACAGCCTGGAATTACATGGAGGCCTCAGAGGCCACGCCCTCTGTTGCCCCTGGTCTTAGCCTCGGTGCCCCTTCAAAAGTTATCTGCAGACTTTAAGATTTTTCCAATGGAAGTGCCCTTTGCAAAATGCAAATGGCTTTGCTCTCTCAAAGATGAAAATCCAGGCCTGGCATTATTGGATACCATGCAGGCCTCAACTACTTACATGTAACCCCACAGCGCCTGCGGTGAATGCCCTTGAGGCCTGCAGTGAATGCCCTTGGGGGCCTGCAGTGAATGCCCTTGGGGGCCTGCGGTGAATGCCCTTGGGGATCCCTTTTTTGCCTTGGTACCCCTTCAT
Organism: Pycnopodia helianthoides; assembly: GCA_032158295.1. Taxonomy (NCBI): domain Eukaryota; kingdom Metazoa; phylum Echinodermata; class Asteroidea; order Forcipulatida; family Asteriidae; genus Pycnopodia; species Pycnopodia helianthoides. The sequence goes on from CM063243.1 coordinate 14,869,206, forward strand.
AACCTTCCAATACATTTTCCACATGAATACCTTTTTCCCTTCACTTAATGTGTAGGCTATGGAGTTCATGTTCATTTGCACATAAAAATTTAATAATCGGAAATTTACATATACACAGCAAATACAAATTGGGTTAATTAAAATAAATTGTACCAACAAATGGAGGAAAGGTTTTATTTCAATCTGTACCAGTTGATGAGTATGCATGCAAAGTAAGTAATTCACAGTATTTAAAGTATAGTACCATTACCTGTAATTATTGTTATATTTTAGATTAAAAGAACAAGATCCATTGAATGTTGTTTTATTCTGTGTTTCATAAGGCCTGAGATTATGAAAATAACCATTTAGGCTGTGTATATTAGACAGTAGCCTCTGCGAATGCTGTGTCCATCATTAGAAAATTATTCCCCCCAAAAAACCTGCAGAATGAAATGCAATCACTTGCCAAGTGTGATGCATCCAGCCCCCCAGGCAATGTAGAAAATATGGAAAATGAATGCTCGAATGAGTCATTCCGGAGCTGTTGTGGTTATGATGGCAGTAGGCTGCTTGCTGGTTCCACAGTTAATCAGCCATAGGGAGCCTTGTCCAATTAGCTGGAGTTAGACACCTGTATTGCTGGAAGCTTGTTACATTGTACAGTTTTTGTGTGTCTTTATGAGATTCTCCGTCCATCTCACGTTTTTTGTTGCCGGCAGTTTGGAGGGGGGCGGTGAAACTGTTCCACCTTTTAATTGGAGCATTTGGAGAGGTCATCCCAGAAACTGTTCCCAAGTGTAGAAGATGATCTGGGCATATACGCCCCATTAGCATTTGTAACATAATTATGGCCTCAATTTTGGGTACATTTACCATAGAGCAAGTACATCTATTGTTCAGTTAGATGTGCACTAGGGGAGACGTCTGGTCTTTACTGCAAATTTGCTAACAGACAGTGTTCGGGGATAGGGGGCCATTCAGAGTAATAAATGTTTAAAAATTTCGATCTTTTGTCAAATTTGTTTTTACCCACCCACCCTCCCTAAATTTCAATTTTTAAATATTGACAGACTGTTTAATATAACCTATACACTGAAGAACAAAGTTAATGCCTCAAATCATGCTCAAATGAAGCAGATATTTTAGATCAATGCTGTCCCAGCTCAGGCGTTTTCGATGGCTTTTTCCTGTCTTCCACTCCAGCATGCACCTTTAGGTGAAGAGGACATTTTTGCCATCTCCCCATCAGGAACGGAGGGTGGCTATTGAAACAAGGTTGACCGATAACAGTGGACAGTACAGACGCAACAGACATGACAGATGATCTGGAAGGGGCCACTAGGTATTTTTCCCCTAAAAATCTTGGGGTTTTTGATTAATTTGATTGTAAACTGAATTTCAAATTTTTGTTCAGGTATTTCTTTTGACACACCAACCCACAATTTTGAAAAAAAAAATAGAAATATATTTTTAAACAATGATTGTTCTGAATGCATCCTAATCTGTAATTTGCCTTTGTATGGTTGGGGGTGAAAGTTATTTTTATCCAACTATTTTCTCTTAGAAATCACTGCAATTTGCACTCTGCAGTTTGCTTTTGCAGACGTGCTCATGATGGACGATCATGTGCGTAGTTGATTTACCAGTAGTGCTAAGTCAACATTTTAGGGTGATTTGTTGCTCTGCTCACTTATAAAAATGGCCTCCGTTTAATCAGAGCCTGAGAGATGCTTATCTGGAGATCCTGTAATGCACAATCATCTGTAAGATGTTGAGGTAGGTGTCATGATGATGGAAGGTTTCCGTCTGGTACAACTACAAGTGTGGTCACGTTTTGCCAATTCGCAATGATCTAATTAGATTTCAACTGGCTCACGGAAAGTGGTGTAAAGTTGTGCATTCGATCTTAATGTGATCACTCAGGGTGAATGTTGCTTGTCAGGAAGCGAGGGGCTAAACTTTAATGGTTCTGAATGTTTCATGTTCGTTGCTTCGGGGCATTTGGCCACTATTGCACATTCTTGAATGCGCATCAGTAACCCCCGCGTCAATTTCTTATGGTTGGGCTAAAAAAAGTTCTGTCAAGTAACCTGGGTAATGGTACATTAAATGTTCTGACAGCAATGTCAAGTATCAAAGATATTAAGAAATATTGGTGCCCGCATACTTTTTGTCATTTCTTATTTACTGCCAATTGCATCTGCCCTGATGTATTTTGTTTCTGTTGACCTAAGCTCAAAATATAAATTTTGATAAGTTGACATTCAACAACAATAACAAAAACTTTATTGGTATTTCTACTATTTCAAGGTGACCTCCCCGGAAGTATGTCGCAACCAATTGAATAGACAACTTGACTTAATGACAGTGTTTTGTGAGTTACAGAAAATCTGCAGATGGTGGCCATAAATTGTGTTTTGTTTACAAGTCCTCCATCTTCCGGTCTGGCGCTGGTGCAATCATAAGGCAGACACCGTCTTATTCAATTATAATTTGTTTTATATTATTTTATGAGTGTATACTGAAAGGTCAGATTCCTGCCTCCTTAAAAAATTCATCACTGACAAACATTATTGAATAAGCATCTTAACCGGGACAGCTGTTAAACCACATTAATAAAGGTTAATTTATCATCACGTCAAGAAGTGATGAAATTAAGTAGCTATGCATACCAGTCAGATTTCGGAGGTGCAAAAATTAACACTTGACACTTCCCCTGTTCAGTATCTTCTTCTCAAGGGACTCTTATCTAATGAGATGCTTGGAGTTCTCACCAAAGTTTTTTTCTTATAGTTTCGCCCGACTCCTGTATTATGCAAGAGTGGTTTCAGAGGAGAGCATGTGCAGAAATATTTATTTTTATTGATTGACACTTCAGAGCAGCGTTCTTGTACCAGGATCATTATCAACACTTTGTCAATGTAGGAATTAACACAATAAACCAGTGATATTTAATGTAACTCTTCTTTTTCTAGCACAGGAAAAATGAAATCTTCTCGGACAAAAATGAGACTCACAGTGTGTGTAATAAGTATACAAAATGTATATTCTTACAAAAATGTTACTCAAGCAGATCTCTGTTTGCGCATACATGTACATGTAGGCATCATAAATTCAGGGAGCGTGTCCAAGATAAAGTGAAAGTTACACACAAGATTGGAAAGACTGCATTGGAATGTGTGAGAGTCTTATCTATATCTTCAGCAAATTTTAGTACACTAAAACTAAACTTACCCCCATTTCACATGTACATGTAGCTGGGGAAGCCAGTCATCTCACCCCTAGAAAGCACGCTCCCAACAAAGTTGCCCCAACAATGTTGCCCCCAAACAAACTTGCCCTGCGTCGTAACAATCTCAATCCCAGACAATGTCACCCTAATTAAAGTTGCCCCCCAAAAAATATAGAGAGATCATCCAATAATTACTTAAAGCAGCTTATTAAGCAGAGATTCTGAAAGGATTAAAAATGTATAAAATTGAATAAATAGGCTGACCAGCTTTTTGTAAACTTTCGTTTTTAGTTAGAGGTATAACTGTCATTAACAAGTTTATTTAAAGAAAAGGGCCAAACAAACAACACATAAACCAGCCTACAGTATTATCTATTTAACCATTCGATAAACTTCTTCTCAAAAAAGTTTCACTTTAACCACATTCACAGAATAAGTATAATGTAGTCTTTTCAGGTTTTCATTGCAAAAAAACAAACATGTTCCTGTATGTTTTCTTTCAAATTAGTTCACATCTATAAATTTGGTCTGGGGGTGAGCTTGCTAGAGGCGACTGTGCCAGGGGGGAAATCGTTATAACCCAGGGGAGTTTGTTTGGGAGAAACTTCGTTGAGGTAGAGCTCGTTTGGGGGCGAGATGACCAGCATTCTTTGCTGAGTTAATCTGATTTTATTAATTGCATGAATGGATATAAGTGGTGTACCCATATGGTGTTCAGGGAAAGTTAACACCTCCACAGTTCAGTGTTGACCACTGAGCAGTTTTCTCCTGGGTCTATCTTCCTCCATGGTCTAAAGGACCTTTGAAACCATCAACACATGTATGTAGAGCTCCAAGATGTAACAAATGCATTGTGGCTCTTGCCTGGATGTTTAACTCTCATTTAATGAATAATATAGCTTTGTTTGTATTCATTTATATAAGCTGGACAGTTCTTTGCAGAACTAGTCTACCGAATTCCGAAATCTACTCCGCCGCAGTAGAATAAATACCAAAACAGTACTCTGTGTATGAATCTACACAGCAAAGTAGATATGCAGATGGTGTTACCGCAAACTGAATATGTACAAAGTACATTACATCATTCATGATTACAAACAGGACACATGTAAAGAATACATGTACTCTTATAGTTGAATGCATGAAATCTCCAAAATAAATGAACGGATTTGACAGCAATTCATTTGATCACAGCTCCTACACACATTAATCACGCTCATGCCGTAGTCGTCTCTTTTTCGGCGGATTGCACTCTTCATCTGGAAATCATGAATGGTGAAATTCTTATCTCTCTTTCTCCTAGCTGACAAGCATAGAGCAGAGGATAACTAGAAAACCTGTCCTTCTTTCCTCGGGGAAATTAAGAAAGATGTTAAATTCCCTCGGAGAATCAGTTAAAAATGTCACACGTGCTTGGCAGCAGCTCAGGCCAACATATTTGACTGTAAAAATGATACCTTGAGATTCTAGCTGAGGTTTGCCTAAGGGTTGTTGTATACAGAAGAATGCTCATTCACTCTGTTCTCGGAGAGCCTGAGTAGTGCTGCCATTACACCCTGGGGTTAGGACGCTAAAAAACACAAATAATCTGTTTTTCCAGAATCACTGTTTTTTTGTCTTTCTGCGGGCTGACAGATAATGTAGGTATGCCAATGTATTGAATTTTTTATATTGGAAAGCATTGCGATGAAAGTGTGGCTCAGATACTACTGTATGTAGAGATGCTGCACATCCCTGTGTTTATTTTTGTCTGTAGCTCCTCGTCAGTATTATTTATGCATTATTGAATAACAGGCCAAAATAAGGTCGACAGGGGTCTACATTTCTATACATCTCTTGGTGTTTCGACTTCCATAACTTTTGAACCAAAGGTGGTATCAACACGGAGTTTTCATATCCTTGAAGCTGAGATTGTACTTCTTTCAAATAGATAGATAAACGAAAATTGACAAGGGTCGACGAAAGACTCATTTAGCTTGATCGCATCACATCACATATTAATTGTAAAACAGTTTTTTGTTATCTGAAAGCTTTTATGGCACATCACAAGGCACAAAAGGCCACTCAAGGTGCAAGCTACACAACAGGGTTAGAAAAGAAAGCACAGAGAATTAAGTGAAAAGAAACCCATTCACATTACACTTGAACTGGTACAGATTTATAGGCAGGCAGGATGCAGGCAAACAATTCCAAAGTGAAGCAGTGAAACATGGCTAAATTTACTTGAGTGCATAAAATCTCGGACAAGCCATGAACTATTATTCAGTGTGGTCTTAAAACTAGAGTATTGAAGTGAATGCGCTCTTCTCTACTGATTTATCATACCTTTAATAACCATTCTGCTCCTCGGTTAAGATGCCTTGCATCATCCTGAAGCCGAAGGCTGCAGATTATATAAACCTCTCAGCGTTGGTTAAGGTATTAATCCATCCACAGAGAGGATCCATCAGGATCTTCCCTAAGATTGGTATCCATTCTGCTTGAGGGATAGGAAAGAGATTAAATTAATTACTGATTTACTCAAGGCTCATCCTCTTTGTGAATGTTGTGGCAACGTTGTGCATTATTTGGACAGTGTGAAGCCGGTGTGATAGAGAGGTGAAATATTCTATACATGTTTGACTTTTGTAAACTCTCTTAAAGGGTCTTGTAGCCCTCACTATCCAAATCATCTTCAAGAGATGAGATGATATTTCTGATGCTGATAGCAGGTAATTTTCTAGCATTATAATGACCTTGTACTGCGCTTACCGATGCATCTAAGTATCTTCCTTCTAGTTTCGTTGCAAGTCTTGAGTATGTTATGCTTTTATAAATTGCAGATATTTTAGTTTTGTTGTAGATAGTCTACTTGCTTATTATTGTGGATGATTGATGAATTGTATACAAAGAGACTTGACTTTGAAGATGAACCTCCCTAAAACTGAAATTTATGGCTTTCCATGCATTGCCTCTTTGTAATGTACTTTCCCCTCTGGTGATTAGTCATTTTGCAAATCCAGTGTTAGGGCCCAAGTTGGACTTTCACATTCCGGAAATTTGTATGAGTGCATGAGTGCTACAGCTACATCTGCATGCAAGGATCAAGGATAACACTGCACATCAAATCAATCATCCCCTCCCTCTTCCCCCATCAATCAATTTTTCTCCCTACCCCCATCACTGAACCTCTTGTTTGTATAACCTTGAGTTTGACATAACATGTATACATGCTATTCTTGAGATACTAATCAAGATGTTACAATAGAATTAAGAATATATTGACAAATGAAGGCTGTACTCTTGAAATTGAGTACAACCATGTTAATACTGATTATCAGGGTTAACGTTGTTAGACAATGTGAATGACTCTGGAGGAAAGGTAAAACATTTCTGGTCACAACCAGCCATTGATGGGCTCTCAACAATCTGTAGAAATCTCTCATATAAAGTCCTTCAAATCAATGGATAGCCAAACCATTGCACTGTGCAAAGTACACTGCCCTAGTGGTAATTCTTTGAGGAAAATAGATTCGTAGGGCTTCTTATCTTATAGTTAAGGAACGTCACTACTCACTTGGGCTTCAGCGTTCTCCCTTAACCATGTTAACAGTGGTCTGTTGGCCAAATGCTTGTTAAAACACACCTAAGGACCAGTCAAAGTTCTCTCCAGGAGTGATTCAGCTGGCTAGTTCAGTGTTGAAAAGCTTCCCTATGTAGTATGAAACATGGACTAAGGAAAAAGCTGGTGAAACGACAAGCTGGTCCCGCTGGCTAGTCACTGAACAAATTCAGGGGAAACCCAGCCCTTAAAGACAAGGTTGTGATTGGTATGTTTAAAAAATTTATTTTTAAATTTTAGTTTCATTCTGAGAGCATTTTGAAAATAAAAAGTTCATACCAGTACCAAACGGCACGTCGTTGTTTAGTGGTTAAGATCATCGGACTCAAGCTCTGGCGTTTCTGATCAGCAGAGTGTGGGTTCAAGTCCGGGTCGTGCCACTTGTGTCCTTGAGCAAGATACTTTTCCATATTTGCTTTGTCCTCTGGATGGAACATTAAGCCTTAGGTCCCATGTACATTTACTAGGATTGGCAGTGCATGCATGTAAAAGAACCCAGAACTCTTGTCATGGAAGAGTAGGGGTTTAATCTGGTGTTTCTGGTTCACATAGCAAGCACCTTTATTTACAAGTTTCCTCAGGCTTGCGAGCTACAGTGATTAAGTTCACTTATGAGGCATCTTTGGTTTTATTACCAGAGATATATTATAATAATATTGATAATATTCTGCTGAAGATGTGGATACTACTGTCAAGGCAAGGAAATAGCATTTGAGGATTCCGCAAATCACTGTTGAAACATGGGACTGGGAGTCCTTCTGGGAAGGGACAAAACCTGTTGAGTATTCATGTACAGTGTTTTGTAAGAACTAAACAGATTCACAAAATAGCAAAGTCGAGATGGTCTGTCTGTGGTAAAATGTCATCAAGAAGCTTCGCAGCGTAAAGTTACACCAAAGAGGAAGTTGAAATGCCACAGATAGTGAAAATAATTGACCGAGAAATTTGATGACACGAGCGCATATTGTAATTGGTATTGACATTCTTGATGCACACTCACTATTAGGACTCCATAGATTGCTGTACAGATTTCAAAGTAATATAAACGACAGCACAACAGATGAAGAACTGCAACTGCCAATGATACTGTATATACTTTGCCTATTTTAAATAATATCGGTAAAATCACATGAAACTTTGGGAAAAATTTTTAACTCCCTAAATAATTGTTTTCCACATGTTGCAATTCCCTTCAGATAAAATGAACAAGCGTACATCTTGCTCAGTGCTACTTAGTTAGCTACATTCTCAAGACAAAAACACTCACATGTAGCAGGGCTTGAAATTAACACTGGACCACAGGCCCGAGGCCAGTGATTTTAGCATTGGGCGGGCCAGTAAACTAACGACTGGACAAGTCCAGTAGTCTGGTGCTTTTCAATTGCACATAATTCCTCACTGTGTAATATCTTTCAATTCTGTTGAGTATTGAAGTATACTGTCCCATAGCACAAATGAGTGAAATCTTCTCTGAGTGCTTGTTAAAACAAAACAGTTTATATGTTAAACTGTGCTGGTTTTTATTATTCTCATTTTGATTCTTGTCCTGTAAAAAGAATTCTGGTCCAGTAAACATGGTAAACATTTTGAGCTACATTTGCCCTGTGGTCATGTAGATTTTACCCCTAAGTCCGAGTCCTGATGTAGGCCCATTCCTAGGAATTTCCTGGGGTAGGCTATTCAAGTGTAAAAAGGTCAGTCTAAGTTTGCAGGGGATTTCACTAAAGTGTGAAAGGGGCATACCAGAGGAAATCCTGAATGGGCACCGATCGATACAAAAACAAGATTGTCATCCAGCGGTAATTCTGTCACACGTGACAGCGCTCAATGTTTGTCCCATGTCTGCAGCATTCTACTAGGTCAGGCAGAAAATATCCAAATGTCACATTTGGCAAAGATTTGTCGGCGCGGAGGGGTAGATGCTGATGAAGTCCCAGCAGTAGCACGGTGACTTAATTGACAATTAACCCTGCGGCTTTATTGCATATTTTAATATATTAGGGACATTTACTGCTGTTACAGTTTCCCTAATTCGGACTCTTTAATATCTGTCAATTTAATTACGAAGGCTGCACACTTGTGCCGCACATATGTATTCCAACATGTATTAAAAGGCTTACAAAAATGAAGTACTGTACCAGGTAAAAGTCTTATTATAGATTTCTCCAAGAACTTTAACACATGCATTAAACATACAGTAAATAAGGACGTTTCCAAATGAAATATTTACACTTCCAGAAATATGACTCATCACGGTTTGACACACATTTCAGGAAAAACATTTGCCAAAACATTTGAATATTGCATTTGAGTCCTCTTCAAGTCTGTTCTGTCAATCTGGGGGAGTGGAAGGAAGACTTTGAGAGAGAGCAAATGCCCATTTGTGTCTGCATGTACTATGCTTTTATGCAGTTTTCCCCAAAAGATTTAGAGGTGCATACTAAGAAATGTACTGATTTTTGAGTGATGCCGGTAAATGCTTAACTTGAAAAAACTGCTGCATCTCTCCTCTGTAAAGATTGCTGCATCACTAAAAATGCCCTTTAAGAAAAGTTCCCTCAATTTCTCATGCTATACTCAAAAGAATATTACACTTGCAAAGACCAACAACAACCCTTGAGAGAGCGAAGATCAATCAATGCATGGACAATTAAACGTTAACCAGCATTTCCATTGATCTCTAACTGGCTACAATCTTCTTCTTTTTTTCTTCTTCGTTCGACACGTAACAACCCAGAAGGATTCACACAGGACAGTTGCGATTGAATCTATGATCAATTTTATAGCCGAGCTGCTATTTATATTTTCATGTCGAGCTGCTAAAATCCCAGGCGCCAAGCACCACTGGAGTCCTCGTCGTCATCGTCAATTTTGATGACGAAATGAGAAGTCAGGTTGCGTCGCCTTTGTGACGAAGTCCGTGGGCGGCAAAGATAAAAGGGGAGAATTTTATCTGACTGAGTGATTCACCAATGGTTAACCTTGGTGGATGGATGTACAGCAATTAACTGGCTTGGAAGGAAGGGCAAATAAGACAATAGGGTGACCTTTATATTCCTTTGTCTCTGCGTTTTAGCGTTTTTAAGCGGGACTGTTTATTCCTCTTCTGACATTGAGGTTTTGTTTTTTAATCGGCATAAAATATAACAAATATGTACCCAAACAATTACATTATTGTAATTTCCTACAAATAACATTCTGTTGAAGTACTGTATGATGATAACAAATCGTACATGTTGTATTTAGAAAAAAATTATATTCTTAAACACAAGTGCATAGATAGATAGATCAATGGATTATTATTGCTTTAAAATAAAAAAACAACATCACAATCAGAAGTTTGAATTGGGTCTAAATTTGTATCAATTTTAACTTGAAACTCATTACAATATTAGCAAAGTACTTAATCGATACAAAGCAATAAAAGAAAAAGACTTTTCAAAAAGGCACAGTGGACAAAATACACTTGTCAAAAAAGGGAAATAAGGCTCATTAAGGGTGAACAAAGGGTTTAACAGTTTATGAAAGACAGTAAAAAGATATTATTCAAAGCTCATGAATCAGTTAAAAATCCATTCTGGATGTGAAGAAAAATCGTTAAAAAAATAGTCCTAAAAAGTTGCACTGATAAAGGTTACCCCTGCCACCCTGCAGAGCTCACTCCCCTCTCCCCTCCCGATAAGAAAGAACTAGCTAGGCCCCCCCCCCCCAAAAAAAAAAAAAATAACTGTACTTTACATAAGACAACCTGACAATTTGAAAGGATTAACTAGAATTGATTAAATCAATGAGGTACGGTATTGCTCTATGTTTGAATCTATTAGTTCTACACACCTTACTTAAGGAACTGACATACAGGTCCAGACGAACCAGGCATGCAACTTTTCCTCGGATCGGCTGATTTCCTCTTTTTTATTCTCAGTTTTACCATTCAAAATTGAAAAATACTGTACAAAATCATTGACATTTTGTAATTTCCTCTTTTTTGGTGAAGTTACAGTTGCATGCCTGATGAACATAGATTCCTGTCATTTTTGCCAGAACATAATATACTGCACACTTGCCTGAGCTGAATTTCTCAAAAGACAATCAAGAATTCTTCACAAGAACAAAACAGCAAAAACAGGATCAAACACGTGTGCATCCTAATTTATTATTTTAAAAAACGAGGTTTTCTAAAATACTATTAAAGTGAGACCGTCTAAAAGTTTGCCTTGGAGATGATTTTTTTTTTATCAAAGTGTGATATATGATATGGGAGCTTGACATGTGATGCCATAATGTTGTTGTTTGGGTTAATGGGAGAGCTTGTACAAATTTCCACTGTGGTTTATTAAGAAACCTTCTTTTAAACCAGACTCCAACCCACGAACACGGCTTAGCATTCATGTTCAGGATTGCCGCGTGTCCGTGCATGATTTTGGTGGGGGTTTGATCCATGGACTGCACTTGTAAGAGACTCTGTGTATAGCATGTGAGAAGACCCTCGACCAACATTCATAGTATACTGGTAAATATTTATAACGAAATGTGAATCTCGGACGTCTGTGCTGTACATGATGTCCAGTCAGTTACAGACAGCCCAGGGGCTCTTTACGTACGTTGTGTCTCCTATCCATTCATGTGCAAATGTTCTTTGTGTAATTAAATCCCCTCTGACAGGCCATATTTCACTGGATCCATGCACGTCACAAGTGATACATTTGTGCCTTGCGTGCATTTTTTTTCTGGCGATCTTGTTACCATGGTAATTACGTGCAGCAAGGTTTAGTCATACCGTGGTCATACCTTTTTTTCTCTCCATTGTCATTACATCTTTTGTTCTGTATTATGGGCATGTACAATTGGTGTCCATCTACACATACGCACGTACAATATGAAGCGTGTTCAGGCACATTGCCACTGACACGTGTACGCTGACTCGTGTCTTTATAATAATGGGCAGCGCTCATGTCTGCATTTGCTGTAAAAAGCGCAAAATTTCTCTGTTAACTTCATGGGTCCTGTGCAGGGAGAAAACATTTAACAATATCATGATATCTTGGGTAGTTACTTAAATTGTGGGTATTTGATAGTGTGTTTTGTATGGAATATTAAGTAACAAGCATCTTGCAGTGGAATTGTCTGCAGTATGGCCAGCTGATTTGCAGTGATTGAAAGTCATCTGCATTTACTGTACCTTGAACATACAGGTATACATGTACAAACATGCATGCCATGTCTTTTTCACAATTGCTGTTTAAACAGTACTTGAAATTATACATGAATTGTTTGTGCTCAGTTCGGATAAAGTGCAGGTTTTGGTGTTGCTTTTGCACTAAAAAAAATTATGATTTCCTCTTCTGAAAATTGGATGCGTTGAACAGCATTTACATCAGTCTGGAAGCGGCGTACAATCTAAAACTGACCGTTCACCGGCTCATGTTTGATGTATTGTATTACTAAACAAGCACACCTGCATGATAATAATCATCACACTCGCTTTAAACGCAAAGCACAGCACAGCGCCGCGTATTCTGAGTACCTTAATTTGTGAGTCATTAGGTACATGTGCACATGAACAAGTGGATATCTTACATATGTCCATGAATGTACCACCTGAGTTTCTGGGTTTAAATATGTTTGCCCCATCCGAATGAATGTCGGTGCACATTTGTTTACATACATTTCAACTGTGTTTGTCAACCTCTGTTTTTTTAAACCAATTTTTGATTCGTTTAAAAGCATGAAGTTGAGAAATGAATTGTTCCTTTGTGTTTAAAGTAAACAAATTTTGATTTGGGTGAAAAAGCCTTTCACTGTTCAACAATTTTTCAACAATGCACGAGAATCACAATATTGTAAAATTACCAACATTTTTACTTTAAATGACATACAAATTTGAAGTACCGAAACGTAGCTCCCTAATATGTTTAATGTTTTTTGTCCTGTCCAAAAATGTGAACATATTTGCCCATGAAATAAATTTTAAAAAGCATGAATTCACAATCAAATGCCTTTGCGGGTGCTACTGTAATACGTTTTCGAAATTAATTCAACATTAGGATACTTGTATCAGAAGTAAAGATATGAATCCTGTCTACGTAAGCCAGCAGTGATACAGATCTTGCGAAGGGTAGAACGTGATGTCTGTAACACTCATGCAATTGTTACTGCAGGGCCTTCTGGTTGGCAAAGCAGTTTGTGACAGCTAATGGCATTGTTTGCTGGCGTGTTGTACAGCTCTTCTCAAGAGATTGACCTCAATTTTTTGTGTGTATCTTGTAAGGGAAGATGCGTTGGAACAGTGACGTCATGGTTGATTGTGCAATCGTGGTATTGTGTTTCTTCTTTAAAAAGGGATTATACAGCAGGGTCTGGTTGTCAAGAAACAGCATGAGTTATAATTTATGTTGTAACAGTCTGTCATGAATTATCTATGAAATCACTGAGGATGCTTAGTCATCAATCAAAGGGGCACATTCACAATCGAAGGGGGCACATTGCCTACATATCTCTCAACATTTTGCCGTTTGAAATTGCTCCTTTTCCTTTTCAAGAGTTGTTCATGCACTAAAAACACCTACAGTGTTTTGTAATTAGTGAGTAGTGATAACCAAGAACAATTTGCCTCTTGAAATACAACCAGCGGAACATTTACTCTGCCATTTTCTGGAGTCCAAATTTTGGTTCTTTCAAGGGATAGTTTGCAGGAATCCTTTATTCTACTTTAAAGATATCTCTCCAACCAATATTCATTTTTAAGTTTTGTGTTTAAAACAACCAATATGGAGCGATGACTGTTATGAACTGCCTCATGCCATCCCAATTTCATGGTACCACTGTCGAATGAACATCCCCACGATAACCTACACGAGCCAATGCTAAGATGTTGACGGTTAATTAGTATATAGTGGTCCTTGTGTGGTAACCAAGTTATTAAGATATAACGACATGACGCCAAATCCAATTTGACTCTAGGGTTCAATAATTCCTCAAAGTGCCATAATCCTCGTCTGATTGCTTCACAATGGAACAGTACAGGGAGAGACAATCCCATTTCGCATTGTCCTGATGTTTAATTTTCAGAGCTTTACAGTTTGTGATTAGAATTGTGGGACTTCAACCTAAAAGTTAAGCCTATAATCAATGTCTTACTGCATCATTATAGACTCTGGTAAGAAAGGTTTATGTGGATAGCTGTAAATGTGTGTACATTATGTGCAGTTTGAACGTAAAGGCACTCAAAACACATATCATTCGGCACATTGTACATCTTACATCATGTACATGTAGGTGATGTTTCATTCCTTTAATTGAAGGTTCCAAATCCAGGGCTCTAAATTTACACTGGATCGCAGGCCCGACAAGGCCAGTGGTTTTAGTGTCGCACCAGTAAACTCATTACCGGAGAAGTGTGGTGGTCTTGGGTTTTTTTTTTTTTTTTTTTTTTTTTCATTTGAATAATAATATTACCTCACTGTGTAATAAACAGTGATGACTTTTTGTCTCATAAATATCTTTCTGTTAAGTGGCATGGTTAATGCTCTGTGGTTAAAATAAGACAAGTGAGATGAACCTTCTGTTGGTGCTCGTTTAAATAAAAACAGTTTATTGTAGTTAAACTGTGTAGATAAGATAGTTTTTTCCTCTTCTTAATTTTGGTATGGTAAACAGAATTCTGGTCCTGTAAAAATTGATTTAAAAGCCCTGGGGCCTTGTGGATTCTTCCCCCAAATTTGAGCCCTGAACCCCAACCCTAGTGTTGCACAAACACCTCGTTGATGAAGCTCTAATAGAATGGTACAAATGATTATTCCTTCTTCTCTCAACATGCATAATGCACCATGTATAAAGCATCAGCACAGTAATTGAATGAAATCTGCAGCTGCCTGTGCGAAGGGTGTTACTTGAGGAAGGCTGCTCTTGAATCCTGGCCCTGAGCAGTAGAGGTTGTTCCACTTGACAGGTCCTGGCTATTGCCTGACACCTCAAGAGATCTTATGAACAATTCATAGCCGGTTAGTTTTTTGCCGCTGCATAGATCTGCATTTTCTTCATCCTGTTTTTGGAGCGGTGGTATGACATTGGGTTTTTCTTGTTTATTCAAGTCGTTTAGCTGTCAAGATGCAAATAAAGCCTTCTGCTTTGGAACTAAGCTTTGAACCCTGATATAGAAACCGATCCTATGAAATTATCATTCAGAGTCACACCTTTTCAAATCAACAGCTTACAGAATAGCAACAAGTTTTACGATTTCCTACATGCTGTAGGGTACACTTTTTTTGTATTGGCTTGCAAGAGTACAATGGTTATCACATGGTTGAAAGATTCTCCTGGACACGAGAAATTTTCATTTTCCATGTGCCCAGAGGCAGGGATGGTGGTATTGTGACTGTATAGTTATCATCCACGACCTTCTGACTCTTTTACTATCGGACAGACAATGAGGAGGCGTCTCTGTCTCCATTGCCATAGCAACAAGATGAGAGATTTGGCTCCAGTCACTGGACCTCATCACCCAGCGGGTTATCGCCACTGCCATTCATATTATCATCTCATTTATATATGGATGAGGAGAGATTCCTCCCAATGGAAGATGATTTTCTCGGCTCCTTTGCCTCTTCAGCGGCAGACGAGCTGTCTAAACCGGACTCAAGGATGTTACTTTGTTGAGTTGATGACCCAACGTCTTTTATATGTTGTGACAAGGTTTAGATTGAGTTAATTTTCTTTCTATTAAGCTCGTTTAAGATGGCACCATCTGATACAGAGCACATTGCCCACATTGTGATGTCTTTAAATTATTACGATAGGTTTCATTACTGTGGTAGTTCCTAAGGATAGTGATAAGTGTTCTGGATTTCTTTCCTAAACTAACAAGTGACAACCCAGATTTTGAAATTCAATTTCATGGAGGTCATTGTAACTGTTGCCCTATTTCGGAACGCCTTGGTGCTTCAAATTCAAGTAATTAAACCAGTCAGCATTGGGGAGGGGGGGGGTTGCAAAATGCTCTATGCGTACATGTACATGTATGTAGAGCTCTTGCCCTTTTAAGGAGTCGTCTTCGTGTTATACATTGAGGTCTTTATTTGAAATTCCATGATAATCTAAAATAGCAATGAACCTGGAGAGAAAAATGAATAAATACAAATGCACAATAATATTTAAATATTTTCTGTTGGTTCGTCCATCTTCTGGTAAACTTCCAGGGAGCTCTTTGATTATTTTTAATGCCAAATGTGTGTGTGTGTGTGTGTGGGGGGGGGGGTAACCAATGTGTTCCTGACAAACCTCATTGCTGGTTTTTTGTTTTGCTTTTTTTTTTTTTTTACCTTTTTTTTCGCCAAACAAATTCCTTAGACTTTAGTAATATAACACAAGCTTCAAAACATGGCAAAAGAAGAAAAAAAAAATTGTACAAATTGTCAAGGAAATTGTTATTACTGCGCCAATTGATGATGAATGAAATTCCAGATCTCGGGAGCGCTACTTCCGACCTAATGGATGAAATGCCATTTTTTCTCTTTAATGTGTTGCTGGGAGGAGACCAAATTGAAAGATTCAAGTAGTGCCTTTTCCAGTTCGTCGAATGGGTTTTGTGAGACTTAATGAGACAGACTCACTCGAAATACGTGGCTCCAAGTCTAAGTGGCTCGTCCAAGTGATGAATTTGCGCTGGGATCTTTTTTGGCAGGAACCTCAAGAAAGCCTTTAACAGAGGAGGTTTTGATGTGGCTGTAGAGACTGATGTGTTGTGGTCTCCCCAAAATTAGAAACCAGATTTGCCAATTTTTGCTCAAACAAAGCGGAAGATCTGCTCCCCGATTGTTATTTTACAAAGTGCACTTAGTAAAATTTGTGTTAATACCAGGTTCATTGATTCATCACTGCTAAACAACATGGCCCATATTTCATACATGTGGGGCTCCTTACCACATCAATTTTCTTGGCACAGAAAGCTTATCGAAATCAGGTTACCAGTGAAATTACCATGCGTTTTACAGTGACTATACTGGTCCCTTGTAAGTCTTGTGAGGTCTTTCGGCACATCCATGTTGCGAGGTCTTTTGCATGTTCATGTTGATTTTGTCTTGAATAAACCTATGGAAAGCTTGTAGTTTGCACAGAACACTGCCTTCAGCTGCATACATGTGAGCAAATTAGATAAGATTTTATAAAAAGAATTATATCCAAAGTAAACAACTGAACAAACTGTCAATTTTTTAAGTCATTCTTTTTAAATAGATTATCCACGTCCGGGAAAAGGTCTAACATGTTTTTTTGTAACTAATGATGTTGCATTTTTTCTCACTCTCTGTTCCTCTATAATTAAAATACATATATGCTAATCCCTGATTGTTCCGTGCAGTTAAAGACACAAATTAATTCATAGGGGTCGTAATACATAATAAAGTAGCTGTCAGCAGGCTGGATGTACTGACGTAGAACCGTTGGTATGCCCCAGGGGGAAATTGTAAACATGTTAATGTCTTTAAAAATTTAAACCGTCTCTCTTTGTGAAAGCGGTTCTTTTCCTCCATGGTGAAAGTGAAACACATGATTACAACCGAAATGGTTTTTAGAGCCCTGATGGTCTTGTTTGTTGGCTTGAGTAGATGTAGGCTAGATGTACATTTACATACATTGTACTCATGGTTCGTGTAAGTCTCGAACTCAGGGTCTACAGTTCTCTTATACTGTTTAAAGGAACATTACAGAATTGGTTTTTGCTAACAAAACAGTTGCTGGCAGTGTAAGCACTTTATGTAATCTACCATATACATAAACTGACAAACCTGCAGAAGTTTGA
The DNA here is from genome assembly GCA_032158295.1 of Pycnopodia helianthoides. Lineage (NCBI taxonomy): Eukaryota > Metazoa > Echinodermata > Asteroidea > Forcipulatida > Asteriidae > Pycnopodia > Pycnopodia helianthoides. Next base: position 14,886,816 of record CM063243.1, read on the forward strand.
GATCGATCGGCCATCTGGGTCACAAGAAAATAGTGAAAAACCGATTACACATTTGCATGAAATCGTATAGATTCAACAAATGAATAAAACGCTCACTGAGCGATAAACTCCAATCGGAAAATTAGTTTATTCATTTCTCATCAAATATGACATTTCAGACAGAAATAGTTCAATGGATGTTTTCTACTATCATCATCATTAGACCGTGTAAGTTTTATGTAAATCTGTGATCATAAAGTATATTTTACAAGTTTTTTTCTTACCAATTCTGTAATGTTCCTTTAAGTGAGCAAAAGAGCCCCAATGGTCTTGTTTGGAGGCTAATTTACATACTTGTACACTGTACTCATGGTCCCTGTAAGTCTCGAACACAGGGTCTACAGTTCTCTCATACTGTATAAGTGAGCAAAGTTCTGTATAATGCTCTCTGTGTTTGTATTATATTTAAATACACCATATCATCTTACGGCCACCTCTGCAAACTGCAAACCCAAGAGTTTCATGGGGGAATGAGGACGGTTATCAGCAAGGAGCGTTGAGCGTTGCTGTGCATATTTTCTTCCCTCTTTGTCGTTCTAGATTAAGCCCACTCATTAAATCCGTATTTGAACATGACAAACGCTAATTTAATTCTTTGTTGACAACCAGCATTGTCCGTAATTGTTTCAGCTGTACAATGTTGACTGAAGCCATCATGCGCAAATTGCTGCCTCTGTTTTAAATAAACAACCTTTCTGATGGAGAGGCCCACAAGTGGATGTTTATTTTGATGTCATTTTTGTTTAAATATTTACACTGCCAGTGTTTGACATAGAGGGAAAGTCGTTTAATTTGAAGAGGAATGGGGGGAGAGACCTGTTACCAGTTTCATTAAGCCGGTTTGTGCAGGATTATCCTGTTAAGCAGAAACCATGGAAAATACCTTGCTCAAATATTTTTTAAAAGAGAGTCTCCACGGTCAAATTAAGTTTTGTGAGGCACTAAATAGAAAAAGTCCTCATGAAGGTGGGGACAAAGTTACAAGTCTCTAACCTCGCATTAAACTGGTGTAAAAATTTGGAGCCCCTCTTTCAGAGGGAAATTTGCAACATGGCGTCATTGGACATCAAAAATAAACGGGTCTGTACATTCCAAAGATAAATTTTGGGGCCAGTCATTTGGTCAAATTCAAAGCCATTTTAGTTGAATATTATCAAAATTCAGGAATAAACTGAAAATTCACTTTAAGAAAATTGCACAGACCATATATTTGAAATGTGACATCATCGAATGATTTTATATATTGAAAAAAATTGCACTTGAAGGGTATCATAAACAGTGGCATTTTACAGCATTGTCATGTGAGGTTACAGACATTTTTTTTCCCATATTCATAAGGACTCTATCAATTGGAAAATGAGTGGATCACAAAACTGACTTTGACCTTGGAAGCCCCTCTTTAATAAAGAAATAGATTTGCTGATTAACATTTTCAGCCTCATAAAATTGGGTCCGCTTGGTGCAGTTACAAACAAGTATTTCTGAGGTGATGTGAGCCTTGTAAATGGTCACAGACAAATGTATTTATCTGTAGTGTAATTTTGTTTCTTTCATTTGATAACCAATAATACACAAATAGGTCTGTGACTGTTAACAAATAAACCTTTGTTTTTGGAAGAGTTAAGGAATGTCCATCCAGTAGTTTTACCTAAACAAACCATACAACCAACCAGTGGAACTTTCATCAAATGTCGGGGTCAAGTTTTAGTGTAATCAGCGAAAGATTTGTTTGTCTACGGTATTTGAGAGAGAAACATTTATCTGGAGGAGTATTTCAGCTATATATCAGTGAACTTTTGGATTGAATCTAATCAATCTTTGGGGGCTAATCCCATATGGTTGTCCTCAAATTCTACGCTTGCATTGTACCTAGCTCTATGCATTGTGTACCATCCATCATGGTATCATAGAGCAAGTATTGTACAAACGGTCTTCTCTCCCCAACAGCGAATGCATAAACAGAGAAATAAATATTCTCCTGAACAAGGTCTCTCACCATCTTTTTTGGAAGGTCACTTAGTGTCAACCCAAAATCTGATACCAGTCGTTAATTGCTGAAGAGACCCAAAAAAGCCCCAGGGTATTTATCAACAATTAAACCCCTCCTGCCCTCCGCTTTTACCCCCTGCATGGAGTTTTACCATAGAGCTATGAGGTTTTACCGTCTGATGTCCACCCATGATCTTCTTTGGAAGATATGCGGTTGTGTTTGTTGTGTTGTGTATAAGGGGTAAGTTTAGACAGGGGTTGTGGAATGACTACTTTCCCAGTAACTGTATAGCCTGGAGTTAAGAACCCCTGTGGAGAAGCACAAGACAAGTCCTCTCAAGAATCAACCTTAACAAATAATTATTTAGGGTCAGGGCAATGAACCTGGTCTTGATAATTACTTGTAGTTGTACCATAGAGAAAGGACCTCTGTGGTTGTACCAAGGAGGAAGAACTTGTAGTTGTCCATTTAAAACCACTCAGGTTCTAAGCTCTGACATAAAACATTTGAAATCCTTAGTCTAAACTGGTAATTTTAGGGTGAAACAGTAATATTTTGTAGAAGTGGGCTTACTCTGTGGGTTCACCATTCATATTTGTGAACAATATTTCACTCAAGTTTGCCTGTACCCATTTCTATCAAATTTTGTGACATTTGTACATGTTTTAGAAGCTGCCATGTACAACTTACTGGCTCTATGAAGTTTTTCCTACATGGGCTAAGCATAATATGCATTGAGTTGTCCAGCCAGCAGACAAACATTTGTAAGGGTACAGTCTTTACATCAATCCAATGTAGCTTCTGAAAATTTAATAATAATTTATAATCATGAAATTGTACAATGTACAAATTATGACAGAGGCTTCTCAAACAGAGACAGATATTTAACCAAAAAACATTTAATTTTTGCAGAAATACCAACCCATGCACAAAATAATTCTTTTTTTTCTTTCTCAAAAGCGACTGCCTATTTTAAGGTCAATTTACTGATTATACATGAAGCGCAAGATGACGCCTTACAATGGACTTGACCAAATTCTAATTATCAAGGTTGAAAGACTTATGACTCTTGCTCGCTTGGGACCAACACAGTCCAGACCATGTGGTTAGAATTCATGCTGAGTCCATTATTGAAATAGTTGTTATTATTACGAGCAGAGATATCAATGTGAGTCACTCGCTGATGATGTCAATTTTCCAATTTGAAGACTCAATGGCATATGCGTAATTATTTCTTTAGTCAAAATATTTAAATTTTATTTGTTTTGAGAGAACTCACATCAAACGCATACATCGCTGTATTTATATAAGAAACAAAAATGGGAAGCATAGGGCCAACGTTTGCCCAGCAAGGCATGGTTGCATAATTTTTTGTAACATGTGTAAAGACGTAGTTGTTCTGGACTGGAGTTTAATTCATTTACTGTTTGGGGGGTAATTGTTAGTTCAACAGAATATCTATGAGTCATTTTGAAGGGGCATCAAAGCTGTCCATGTTTTTTTTTAGAACTGCACTCTTGCTCTGCCTGACTGAGATGTAGAACAAAGAGCCATTCCGACAGCTTTGTTCCACGTACTGCAATTCTTTGGAGCTCCTTGCCTGGTGCATGTTTCACTCCGTCCTACAATCTAGACCGTTTTAAGAGGAAAATCAAGGTCTACCCTCAGCTCCTCTGAGTTATTTTCATCTTAAATATTTTCTTCTTGTAGCTCTTTACCAAGGGTGTTTTTTAGCCTTGTTTGGGGCAACCTTGCATAAAAAATATAAACAAATAAAAACTGAAAGCGTAGGCCTGCACTTGTATTAAAAAGTAAATGTGCATAGTGCTTCTGTGAGTCTTGATTGTTCTTGTTTGCATTCAGAAAATGTATAATTGCGGATGGTCCTCTTAATAAGTAGATGTACAGAACAAGGATGTCAAAATTGATAAAATTTTACCGTTTTTTTTCCTCTCCCCAAATGAATGTACGCCTGTCTGACCCTCTGTTGTAAGCGCCGTAACTCATGTCATTTACACTGTCTTCCCTGTCACTAGTACCAAATTCTTGCTGAACATTGATGATAGTTATTTATCTTTTATTCACCTGCAGGCGGAGTTATCACAGACCCTGACATCGCTGACTGAGAAGGCCAGGCAAGCCAAGGACTTCTTGGTTCATCTTAAAGAAAAGGTCAATCAAGTTCAGGTATAAATCTTCTTTAGAACCACACTGCACTTTGCACTTGGTTATCAGAAATGTGCACAGGGAGTGGGGGTATTACTTGATTCAGCTAAAAATAACAACAGCTAAAAATAAGATACATAAATGTAGATATTTTCGTGTTGTCGCAGGATGTGTTTTCAGGGGTAGTCATTTGTTATTTTTACACTGAAGAAGGTCTACATTGTATCTGACTGGAAAACTATTAAATACCTTTTACTGAAAAAGCTTTTATGTTAAAAGCTTCTTTGCCAGTGTAACTAAACTGAAAATGGGAACAAAGCCTACCAGTGTGTACTCATTCATACTCCCAGCTACCATTGCACCTGACCGATGGCTTTGACAGTATCACTCAAGTCTCTTTGTGTTTGTGAATTCAGCATCTTTCAGGATTTGCCTTCCCGACTTTTGTAAATTCACATCAAAACACGTTGTAATACCACGGTAATACTGACTCATTGTATGATGCTATCTTGCCATGATGAATACATTTTCCACCGTACATAATTTCCTTGTAGTTTTTCAAGCATATTTGGCATTACCCGTACATTGAACTCCTATTGATTGTTAAGCATGAATGCTAGACACCAGCATGTCTACAAATATACTTCCAGGTCGCTGGGCACGTTGTGATTCTTTCTTAGATTTCACATCTGAGCGCTGCAGTGGGTCCATGCATCCTTTGTTGCCGAGATTGCTTGGAGCAAAGAAGCTACGTACAAGATCATACATAATTTCACAAAACTCTTGAAAGGGAGGAGTACAACTGTGTGCTGTTAACTATTAAATAAATTAAATTTTTCTCAGTTTTCAATTTCAAGTGCTGGGTTTTCTGCATGTGCATGCACAAGGTGGTAATTTGGGTGTTGGTAGCAATTTCGAGCCAACTGGCAAAAAGGAGAATAATTCACACAGATCATCCAAAAAAGCTCTTTAAATTGCTCCAAACTCACAACACATCGTCTTAAGTTAAAAACATAAAAAGCATGGTGTTTATGTAATTTTGAGGCTTCTCAGGTTTTAGATGAACCTACAGTATGCATTTACAACCAAAATCCCTAAATGATCTTTCTTTAAAGGTAGGTTTATACTTTGATGATGATCTTGATTTTCTTTTTTGCAATTTTCATGGTAATGGTCAATAAGCATCCTGTGAAATCATTTGGTCTGAAGTGCTTCTGTTGATTAGAAATCAATAAAAAAGTATGTAGACAGATTTGAATCTCCAAAGATCGCCTTGATGCGACTTGTGGAGATTCAAATTTCCCTGGTGTCTGTTTGTGAATGCTGCAGCTACTGTCATCTTGCTAAACTGGATAGATTCAATATTCTTGATGAAAATACCATGACAGTTTTTTGCTGCATACTCAATAGGTAGACAATATAATCAGCTGAAATTTTCACAGGTGACTTTTATTGTATCTTGTATTGTTACAAATCAGCATTACTTTGGCAAAAACCAATCAAAAGAAGAAGAGGATGAAGAAGAACAAAGCAGAAGTTATTATCAAAAAACGAAGACAAAATTCACAGAGATCATCCAAAATTGTCTTTAAGTGCTCCAATTGCACAACATACATTGTAGCATCTTAAATTAACAACATAAAAAGCGTGGCACTGATGGCATTTTGAGGCTCTTCTTGCTTTAGATGAACCTATATGCATTTACATCCAAGATCCCCCTTCTCCCTCTTAGACAAGGGAAACATCGTCTGCTACCTCTACATGGAGGGGCAATATCCTGTGGAAAATACCTCAGCCTCGGACCAATGGCACTTTTTGCACTCTGATTTGCACCATGTAATTGTCACATTATCATATATCAATACCAGCGTGTCAGTTTACATGTTGCTCACGCTAAAAAAAAATCTTAATCAGCAGTCTACCTTAATAGTAGGCATACAGTTTTCACAAACCTGAATGCATTACCCCGAACCACAAGGTTCCGTTACTGTCAAGAAAATGTCCAACCCTGTCTGGAAATTTAATTTAGTCGCTGCACGGTTTAAATTTACCCCGTGGAAACAAAAATCTAAGGCTGGGTTTGCATTAGGCAAACTACAGGTTCCAGTGCAACCATGGACACTTTATTGGATGGTGAGCAGTCCCTGAGACCTGTCAGTTTCCTTGGTCGTCTTCTCGTTGTATAAGAACCGAAATGAGATTGCACAAGTGACTAATGAAGTCACTAAACCGTGGCGTGGCGTAGTGAAGATTCACTGACCCGTGGACCATTTGTGTCTGCGAGTCCTCCCACGCGGTTATAAACAGTTTCATTATGGGATAATTGAGTTAATTTGAAGGATGAGTTGCTTTGCAATATAGATCATTGTAATGTCTTACTACAAACCTCCCCCCTCCCCCCCCAACAAAATAAGAAAACAAATGAGACAAAGGGTAAACAATGTTGTGAAAATAATATTGAATTGGGTGGGGGCGGGGTAGGAGGGGACAGTACAGATTTGAGTCTACTCTTCATTCAAAATCTTCTTCAAATGTTGTTCGAGAAAGATAATTTCTGCATCCTATTTGTACTGCTTCATTAACTTAAATTAAATGCTCTACAATCCCGGCCATATCTCGTTGGGCCCCCCTGCCCCCTTTCAATGTTAAATCACATTGTTGCACGGTCTTCTGCGTTCCAGACAACATTGAGCGGGGGGACGGGGGACGGGGAAGAGAATGTTTATTGTGAGACAGGGAATGGTTATTGTATGGTTATTTTAACGTTATAGGAACGGGTGGCCCAAGCATTTTGGCCTGAAATTCTTTCAGCGTGATTTTTTAATTTCTTATTACAAAATAAGGCTTTAAAAAGACTATGAATGTCCATAGACACTGAATGTCCGTTTACTGCTGAGTAGGACGTTACAAAAAACAGCAAGGATGTTTTTGTGGGGGGGGGGACGACGGGGAGAGAATGTTTATTGTCAGGGGATGTCGACAGTGAATGTTTATTGTAGCGTTGGGAATGGGTGGCCCAAGCATTTTGCGCGGGATTGTCTGAAAGTTCCTTTAGTTGATTTTGCGGAGTTGACTGCACACAGATATACTCCAATCTTTGGTGGATCAGAGACAATTCATAAGTGAAGCAAAGCATTTGATACATAGTTATAGAAAGCAAGAGCCAATTTACAACATGGTGTTTCGTGGCTTAATTTCGAACGAAAATCGTGCATATATTCGTCTTTTGCGGAAGAGCGGAAAATCACAGAGAAAAATAGCGGCAACGTGCAATGTATCCCGTAGTTCTGTTCAGCGGATTTGCAAACATGAAGGGCAAGTTCACCGGTGTCACCGTGGCCGAGGTGGGCGAAAAAGACTTCTTTTTGAGCGCCAGGAGCGTCTTTTGGTGAGAAATGTACAGAAACTTAGGAAAACAGAGGGGCCATTTACCTCGGCAAGACTAAAGTCTGCATGCGGACTGATGCATGTCTCAGATAGAACCATGAGGCGCGCCATGAATAGACTTGGATTCAAGTACAGGCAAGCTCGTAAAAAGGGACTTGTAACGGATTTGGATCTGAAGAAGAGAGTGGGGTTCGCCAAGAAGATGACCCGTCAGTACCCGCCAAATGTGTGGACAGATCACGCATGTCTGACGGTTCACCACACGATTCACCATGGCATGTTTGCTTGTAACTTACGTGAAAAAAGTTTTTGTTCAACACGAAAAGGGCATTACAGTCCACAAACAACACAAAACCTGTTCATATTCTTTTGAACCACCTCAATCGGTTATTTGGCAGAAAATCAAACGGTTAACCCTCAAAACCAAAATAGAAAAGAAATTTATGAAATCTCTTTATTTACTCTACTACGGTGAACCGTGTAGACTTGGTTTCAAGCCTGCGATCGTGGCTTTTAGTCTACTTGATGGCCAATACATTATTGGGCCAAATAGCGCACATTGTTAGATTGGCCCATGATAGCTTATCTGTGGGGGCGTTTCTCGTGCCTGATACAGAGGAATAACCGCAATATCAGACTTGAAATCAAGTCTATGAATGGTGTAAGTCTATGAATGGTGTAATGGTTAAGAGATACGCTTAACAAGTCAAATGTCTTGAACCTAAATGGAGTTCAGGAGAGACAAAATGCTCGTGTTTTTTTTTTTCTTTCTTATTTTTATCACCTTCCTCGACAAACAATGAATGTTCATTGCTTATAACCATTCTTTCATTTTTCAATCCCATTGTTTCTATTCTCTTATTACTTATTTTGTATTAATGCTCACAACATAATACCACCCCCCAACAAAAGAATTACACAAATTTCAACAACAAAAATAATGCCTGTGTGTGTTCTTTTGTGTTCAAACGCTCTACTCGGCATAGAATAGTCATTTACTGTCAAAGCACAATCATAGTCAGCCCCCCCCCCTCCCCGACAAAAACATCCTCACTGCTTCGAATTGTGTATTAACGCCGTTTTCAGCAATACATGAACATTGGCTGTCTCTGAACATTCTTAGTCAGCCCCCCCCCCCCTCTCCACACCCACAAAAACATCCTCGCTGATTTGAATTTTGTTTTAACGCTCTACTCAGCGATGAATGGCAATCACTGTCTTTGGACATTCATAGTCATTTTAAAGCCTTATTTTGTAATGTTTAACCAAAAAATTCACGCTTAAAAAATTTCAGACAATCCCGGCCATATCTCGTTGGGCCCCCCTGCCCCCTTTCAATGTTAAATCACATTGTTGCACGGTCTTCTGCGTTCCAGACAACATTGAGCGGGGGGACGGGGGACGGGGAAGAGAATGTTTATTGTGAGACAGGGAATGGTTATTGTATGGTTATTTTAACGTTATAGGAACGGGTGGCCCAAGCATTTTGGCCGGGATTGTAGACTGTTGAAGGTTATGGGTTTCAAATCAATTATGTCTGTGGGTTTTGTTGAGCTTTTTTTCAGAGCGTTGTAAGTAAATAATATGAAAGGAATAGAAGCTATCGAACAAAGACAAGGGGAATTTACACAACATAAGCATCGGATATATTGCATAAAATAAAACGCCAACAAATCCTTATTTAGAATTTGAGTGCATCATTATCAAAATTGTAAACGCTAATGACAAAGAATACAGGCACAATAATCATTTTCAATGTCTAGTCCATTCACCAAATCGTCCAGTCATTAGAGCTATGAATGAGCATGGCACTGCCCCTATGCATTATTTAATTGCACAGGCAAAAAAAAAATGACACAAGAAATTGAGATCAGTAATCCAGAAAGTGCAAAGCCACCTCTGGGTAAAAGTACATTTACCTTTATACTGAACAAGGGGGTACAATCTGTATAGATAAAGACAGCCAGGGACATATGGTAATCAGTGTGTACAGTCATATTGCTTTAATGAAGGGCTTTGCCATTCAGGATTTTGTTTGTTTGGGTTGTACATTGTATGTACACAAGAGACTCAGTCCACTCAATTTCAAGTAACTATACTGAGTTGTTTTGTGTAAATATTCTGTTAATATTACCAGGGAAAAGACTGTTATTTGTCTATTACGTGTTCGGCCAAAAGCATTTTTAGTTTGTCAACTGTCGGTGTTTCTTTGCCATTTTATTTTCCTTGCAATCACTTGGGTGTATGATTTTGATTAAAGGCATAAATCTCTCTTTGGCAGGGAGTTTTGACAGATTTTCTAGCCTGCCCTTTCTGCATAATTTAAATTTTATAAACAAATAGTAAAAGCACTTTAACAGATTTCACCATGCAAATTCGTTGACATATAATGGGGGAAAAAACATTCCAATACTTTGGACAAAATAAAATAACACAAACACAAGCTACATGTACACACTGCTACAGATTCTGTAAAGCTACTGTATGCCAATTTTTTACAATATTTTTCAAGTATTATGTTTTCCAAACTAAAACCAGTAATTGGAAAACTAATCAATTACAATTTACAGGAAGGTTGACCAGTATTTCATCATGCACTGCAGATTGAAAACTCATATCAGAACTGAAAATGGTTGGCAAGATGTTCTTGTTCCTAGAAAAGTTGACAGCATTCTCACTGTACCAGGCACAAAGAAAATTCACTTTTTCTTCCAGATGTCATGATTGAAAAGCAGAATTATAATAGTTATAATAATAATAGAGCAATTTTAAGAGCACCTCACTCAGAGACTAACCCAAAATGCTGAACAAAAAGGGAAATTAAAAATGAACAATAAAATTGTAGCAGAAAAACAATTTTTGTTTTGTTTTGTTACTAATCCAGGAATGCACAGTGGAGTTTGAAGCAAGTCTCGTTGCCAAATTTGATGAGTTGATTGAAGCCCTGAAGAGAAGGAAGGAGCTGTTGATTCGACAGGTGAGGAAGAACTCTGGACAGCTAGACTATGGAGGAAAGAAGACGTTCCTCCATGGCTAGTCAGAGTCATGGCAAAGGGATGGAACAGCTTAATGAATTGGGGGGCAAACAAAGAAACAGGTTGCCAGATCAAATGCTATTGGGTTAATAGTGTTTGTTTATGACTGGTGCCCTATTTGCTTGTTTGATTGGCGTATAGATTCGACAAGCAATATTTTTCTGCCGTCAATTTAAACTCAACCATGAACCTTCATTCAGAGTCAGGTAAATCCCAAGTGTTATCTAAAATATTTTGCTTTTTTTCTTTCCTTTTTTTGGATAATGAATGTGGTTCACCTGCAACCAATCAGAGAAAGGCTGTTAACATCTTCTGCAATTTATTAAGTTTAAACCAAAAAAAATGATATGGCAGACTATTTTTTTATGAGTGAGATCTAAAACTACGAAATACTGCAAACCATGTTTGGCAAAATCCAGTATTTTCCCCAAGCAATGCATTAAAGGATCATATGCACTGCTGAGTAGATATTAAACACGCCTACCTGGAGACCCTCTGGACCTGCGAATCCAATGATACATTTATTACAATTCATTTCACAGCCCCACTCTTAACTGCAAGGTCACAAAAATGACCTAGTGAAGTGACCTTCAACACCAATAAAGTATTCACTTTGAATAGAGAAAGTGGGATCATTTTGTGGGTAGTCCAGATTTTTATTTGTAGTTCAGTTAGGAACACACCCTTTACTTAGGTGTATCAGTGGTTTAAAGAAAGTATTGCAGTCAAACTTCAAATATTTATTGGCTCTTCATTTTTCAAATTAGCAGCCACAGATCTAGAGAAGTTAAAGGAAAACAAATTAATGTACAAAACACAATTTCATTTTTGGATCGCAAGTACACCGTGCACAGCACTCCGCTGTTTCTTTACAGTCAACAACCCAGATAGAGTTAATTTCATCGACATCCAAATCATTTTGTGTGTTTTTTATTGGGTTTTTTTTCATTGGTTTTTAAAAGAAAGATTTCCCGATGAGTAACTGCATATTCAATCACTCTGTTCTACAAGAGGAATCTTTTGCGCTGCAGATGTTTTTTGTTTTTTTTTCAAAATGGTCACAACTTCTTCAGTACCATACACTTACTATAAGGGAACGACGCTAATTAACAGATTGATTTGAGTGGCAAAACAATAATGCCTGTAAATCAATTCCAATTAGTAAACTGGATGTTTTCCATCACATGGTACAATAGCAAAGCAAGGAAGTAGAAATAATACCATGAATGCTAATAAAGAAACGAGTGGGGGAACCAGTCAGAATAGCATGTGTGCATACATGTAGCATGGTACTTTAGTTGGTTCCCTACTTTTGCTCAGCAGTATATTTCTTTGCTTGGCAATTTTCGTCACTGGTTCCACGAAGTAACCTATAATGGTCCACAGCCACTTCGTGAAAATGCAAAACGGCAAATCTCTTCATCGGACATGCTAATTAGTGTAATTATGAAACCATAGATTCTGAAACTTGCTGAACGTATTAACGGCAGTGTCAAGAATGAGTACAAAAAACAAATCACAACATTTTGTGATTTTTTTACCCATTTGTCCGTTCGTGAATACAGTGATGACATATGTCACTTTGTGAAAATAAAAAAAACTAGTTCTCAACACAAGGATCTTTGGTCAGTGTTACACTTCCTCTAGTTGTTGTTGTTGGGGGGGGGAGGGGGAAACTAAACCAATCTCTCAATTATTCCGGAATCAAGAATTCATGAATAAACACCTGCCTTACCTACATGTACAATGTAGGAGTCAAACTGTCCTCTCATCACTTTGGCAATCTCAATGGTTTTAGTGTGGGGCTTTTTTACCTTTAAGACATCTGCTCTAGAAAGCAGGTCATGGATTAGCTCCATTTTTTAACTCTGTGGATTTTCTCCCGGACAGAAGTCACCCTGACCACAACCTCCTAGTGGAGTTTAGGGGCAACTTAAATACACCTGTTTATGTATCAACAAAATCTATGTATCTTTCAGTCATGCTCTGCACATATTGTAGTGTCTGTACCCTCCTTTGTGTTTTTAGTATTAGGGGAAACGACGACAGAAGAGAAGTTTGCATGAGTTGTGATTTTGATGTTTCTAAAAAAAAAAAATCTGTTCTGTACCTTTATGTACATGTACACACCTTTCAGAAGTGTCCTGCATTTCAGCAGTGCTTTCACAAATTAACATAGGGTCATTCCGTGCCAACTCACCTGATGGGTCGGCAGGCTCCGTCTCAGATTTCGCTAATTTTTTTTTTAAACGCTCCCCTATGGGTGCCTTGAACACACACAAAATTTTAGAGTCCTACTCCTTGGCATTTCTGAGATATGACCCCCCAAAAATTAAGCCCCGCCCCTTCAAATTGATATTTTGTGTTTTTGAGCATTTTTAAAGGCCTATATCTACAAATAGAGAGAAGATATGGAGCTACAAATTAATTTACAGGGTATCTGGTATCCCATCAACTATAATCTACTGTCAAAAGTAGCACAGCTTATTTGCATATCAAGGGTTAGGTCTTTAAAAACCTACATTTTGGCATGCGCAATGACTTTTTGTCATTTTTGAGACCCCCTAGTGCCTATGTGAAATGTCCGATTGCTTTTATATTTTATTTGGGCATAAACTAGGTGCATATGTGTGACATATTATGAGGATAGACCAATCACACCTTTGATGGGTATTTGGCAGGGGTTTTAATATGCGTCCAACTTAAAAAATGCCAAAAAACGCCGTTTTCAAGTGGTTTTTTGACAACGTGGGACATTACTGACAGATTTACCAATTTTTTCCTATAATACTTTGTACCCAGTCTACTTATGTAAAAAAAAAAAAAAATGGTTTTTGTACTCCTTCATGGTCAGATTTTTATTTAAGTACACCTAGTATTTTGCACTTGTAATGACTTTTTGTCATTTTTGAGACCCCCCCTAGTGCCTATGTGAAATGTCCGATTGCTTTTATATTTCATTTGGTTATAAACTGGTTGCATATGTGTGAGCTGATATAAGGATAGACCAATCCAACCTTTGATTGATATTTGGCAGGGGTCTGAACATGTGTGCGACTGTAAAAATGCCCCAAATTGCCGATTTCAAGTGATTATTTGACATTATAACAACGTGGGACATTACTGACAGATTTACCAATTTTTCCCAATAATACTTTATATCCAGTCTACTTATGTGAGAAGGAAAAAAATGGTTTGTTTACTCCTTCATGTAAAAAAAAATTGTGAATATGCTTAGACTAACGTTTTTGCTGTGTTATGCAATTTAGGCCATTATGCACTGTGGTGCTGTTTTGAATGAGTAACAATAGTTACTCATTCAAAACTCCAAAATAACATCCACTGAGACTGAGAGTGTTGTTACTATTGTGAGTCAACATTGAAAAAGTTTGACTAGCAAACAAAATTAGAGTCAGCAGCCTTACAGTAGAGAAACACATTGGCATTCTAGTATCAGTTAACACTGAAACACAAAGATAAACAACTGACCACAAGCACAAGAGTCTATTGTCTGATTTATTGGTCCAGTCTTTGACCTTGTCACTGGTGGGTTAATCCCCCACGTCCCCTTAAATTTCCCCCTATCTATAGACCATGTAACATGTGGGTGACATTACAAGTTCACAAAAGAGCAACAGAGCCAGGCATGTGGTGTACACACCCACAACTTGTTCAGCAGTTATTTGTATAAGTCTTGAATTTCTGTAGTAGTATCTTGCCTGCCAGAAGACCCTGGAATATACAAGGTCACTCTTTTTGTAAATAAAGTGGTTGTCCAAAACAAGCTGTAAGTGTTGTATGCAACCAGTTTTTGAAGGAAGGAAAAGTGAACACTGATGAAATACAGAATGATACATTTTTAGAAGTGACAACTTCAGCAAGTTCTTGCTCCATGATGATGGCGTCAACGTTCAGGAAAGATCAATCCCTGCATGCAGCATTGTTGCAGCTTTGAAGGAGGATTGCCATGAACAGGTATACTGCAGAAAAGTTGGTCTTCTTCAAAAGACTGTCTTAACTGAAGAGAACACAAGACTTTTAAAGTGGAGATGTTCTGTGGACATAATCTCAGAATCTCAAGGAACAAACAGCACCACAGTGCATAATGGCCTAAATTACAAAACACAGCAAAAACGTTACTCTAAGCATATTCACAATTTTTTTTTACATGAAGGAGTAAACAAACCATTTTTTTCCTTCTCACATAAGTAGACTAGATATAAAGTATTATTGGGAAAAATTGGTAAATCTGTCAGTAATGTCCCACGTTGTCATAATGTCAATCAATCACTTGAAATCGGCAATTTGGGGCATTTTTACAGTCGCACACATGTTCAGACCCCTGCCAAATATCCATCAAAGGTTGGATTGGTCTATCCTTATATCAGCTCACACATATGCAACCAGTTTATAACCAAATGAAATATAAAAGCAATCGGACATTTCACATAGGCACTAGGGGGGGTCTCAAAAATGACAAAAAGTCATTACAAGTGCAAAATACTAGGTGTACTTAAATAAAAATCTGACCATGAAGGAGTACAAAAACCATTTTTTTTTTTTTTTACATAAGTAGACTGGGTACAAAGTATTATAGGAAAAAATTGGTAAATCTGTCAGTAATGTCCCACGTTGTCAAAAAACCACTTGAAAACGGCGTTTTTTGGCATTTTTTAAGTTGGACGCATATTAAGACCCCTGCCAAATACCCATCAAAGGTGTGATTGGTCTATCCTCATAATATGTCACACATATGCACCTAGTTTATGCCCAAATGAAATATAAAAGCAATCGGACATTTCACATAGGCACTAGGGGGTCTCAAAAATGACAAAAAGTCATTGCGCATGCCAAAATGTAGGTTTTTAAAGACCTAACCCTTGATATGCAAATGAGCTGTGCTACTTTTGACAGTAGATTATAGTTGATGGGATACCAGATACCATGTAAATTAATTTGTAGCTCCATATCTTCTCTCTATTTGTAGATATAGACCTTTAAAAATGCTCAAAAACACAAAATATCAATTTGAAGGGGCGGGGCTTAATTTTTGGGGGGTCGTATCTCAGAAATGCCAAGGAGTAGGACTCTAAAATTTTGTGTGTGTTCAAGACACCCACAGGGGATTGTTTAACAAAAAAATTAGCGAAATCTGAGACGGAGCCTGCCAAACTTTTCTGAATTTCAGGTGAGTTGGCACGGAATGACCCCATAGCAATTGGAACACTTGATTGCATTTGGGAATATTTTAAGTAAACATGTTCATCCAATGTTGAGAAGACCCAATATTGTATGTCTCCATCAAATGATATCAATTCTTGGCACTGTGTCTTGAACACCATATTAGGACTTAATCGCATTCAGTCATTCAGTCATGTCATGACAAGACAAGCTCGTCAAGTCATAAGACTGAGTGAGATATGAGAAGCTATGATCCAAACAGACAGAGAAGTACAGAGATTGGATGTGTACATGTCTTGATGTAAAGGCTGCATCTAGATGTGTCTACGAATAATGCAAAAGCAAAGTAAATGTTTTATGACACAAACAGATTCAATTCTGGCCAGAGCTGTCCTAGATTTATCAGAATTGAAGGTAACCAATCATACAAACTTGTTCTCATACAAGCCTTCAAGGTTCAAGGTTCATTTATTTTCCACAGTATCGAGTAAAGAAACATTATCATCAGAATACAACTTAACAGTATAGATATAAAGAACATGATTAAAAACAATTATGACACTGCAGAGGGATCCAGCCTTTTTCACTTACAAGAGCCAATTTGATTCCTGGAAAATAAAGCCTCAGAAATTTGCTATTAAAAAGATGCTACTTCTTTGGAAATTCCTTGGGCTATCAATTCAAGTATGAATAGGTCAAGTAACTTTTTCTGAGAGTTTCCCAGGAAGTTACATTGTGTGTGTGAAAAAAGGCTTTAAGATAAACTGTATATTGTAAATGGCAGATCAAAGGTTTAAGGTAAAAGATCTGAGCCAAATTTCACAAGCCATTTTGAGATATGGTGGACACACTACCAGGGCACTTCTTTAGTGTCCACCATACCTCAAAAGGCTAATGGCTCTGCTTACCGCAAAATTCTGCGCTTGCGATCACCATTCTTCGCTTCCAGGGCAAGCGCCGAATTTATGCACTAGCCTGTGTAAGCGAAGAATGCCTAGTAACGTGGAGTACGCAAGCGCACAAGCAAAATTCCCTTCTTACCCATGAAGTATGCTTGATGTAAGCTTGTAATCGTTGATTCTTTGCCTACATTTGTATACGGTAAGCAGAGCCATGAAATTGGGCCAAGCAGTGTGAGTAAGTACAGGCCATTCTGAATCAGAGTGCGTTCATTGAGGCTGAGGATAATATAGCCCTGTGATTGACTAACATTCTTCTCCTCTTCCTTCTACCTCCCTCGCCACCGTCAACAGGCATCAGAAATCAGAAAGAACTCTGCACAGGCTGAGGCCTTTAGAAATGTGGTACGTCTTAGGGTGTCCAGTTAACTCAGGCTGTTGTCCAGCTCCCACGGTTGTAAAAACTCTCTCCCCCTCTCTCTCTCTCTCTCTCCTCTCCCTCTCCTTTTAATAAAAATGTAATTGCTCAGCTGCCATTCTAATCCCAAGAGGTTGTCAGACACAATGACATGAATGAGTCTGAAAATGGGGTTTGTGAGCCAGATCGAAAGCCTCCATTTGTATTTTGTGAGTCTACACCTATTGAAAAAGTCGCTATAAGAAGACTGTTTGTACAGCCATGTCTTTTCTCTTCTTTTTTGTAAAGTTAATGTGGTGAGTCTGATTGAGTAGAATGTACACTCCATCAGTGCGGCAGTACATTTCCAATTTGCATGTATGGCAGACAAATTCTAAAGAAGAGTTGGCATACATTTATTGCCAAAAAGCTGCAAGACAAAGTGAACAAACTACCCCATGATTGAGAAAACGTTTCTGATAAATTGATCTTATAGTTGCAATGAAACAGAACACACAGACAAAAAGACCGTCTGCAAAATATTTCTTTGGGAATTCTGCCCCCAATGTTTGCAAAATATTCTTCTTTCTGTAAAGATGTAATTAAAACAAATTTGCGTTTTAAATCCAGGCATTCCAGAGCTTTTTTATAATTTTTTTTTATACATGTACTCATAATGGACTTTTTTTCATGTAATTTTAGAATCTCTTCTTTTTTTCAATTCACATCTTGCTCGTGCAACATGATATGATAAATCAGTGTTCATTTATATTCAGTTCTCCAGATGAGCAGTCACCACAATTGTGAAATCAAACCATTTGCCCATGAACTGACATATTCTATGCCTAATTCCATGTGGCACTGCATGGTCCGTTGGTTTTGACTTCAAATCAGTCTCTTAAGCAAATGGAATGAATATCAGGCAAAGTGATGCATATGAAATGGAGGTGATGAGGCATGGCTTACAAACACTATGCGTTACGTGCAGTGGGTTTGTTGATGTTGTCAACCGACGAGACCTAACTAGCTTGACCCAGAAAGACGTGAAGTCGATGAATGGATATTCACCTTGTCCAATTTGCCAGCATCTACTCTAAAAACTAAGCTGACCCCACTGTTGGTTAATGAACACATTGAATGATAAAATCACTCTATTTCGGGATGAGCTTTGAGTTAACTGGAGCCCCTCTTCATTATGACATATGTGTTGTTTATTGTAATAGCTCAGCACGGTCAGGTTCTGTTGATTAACCATGTATAATTTGTTTACTTTGTACATTCTTCATTGTTGCTGTATTTTTTTTTCCTGGTGATTTTCGTTTTTTTAATTTTGTGGAGTTCTATTACGTTTCTGGTGTCCTGCTATATTGAGAATTTTGTTGTGTGAGATATACTGCATGACGATGTATTGATTTCATGATCATTAACTCTTGTTTGCATGACTTCAAAATAGCACAGAAATTACTTTAAAGACTCAACGAGGCCCTTAAATGTGCATTAAAGATGTATCAATGTAAAAAGTAAAGCATAACTGGAAAGGCTCTTTAAAATTTCAGAAAAAGAGTTTCTGTCCAGAGTCAATGCATACTTGCTTGTTCTTTTAATTGAGGTACTGCAGCATTCTCCCTAAACACTTTGACTGCTAATCCGGAGAATTCTCGGGCTAGGCTTATCCCATAGTAGATGCTATGCCCGAGATTTCTCGGGCTGGTAGTACAATGTTGTGCTGCCCTCTGTAGGTCAAGAATTGAAATACTTTTCCTGTATAAAACGTATTGATGTGCATTAGGGGACACAATGGAGTTATTTTCGATGATTTTAGCCGTTGGGCCTGGGCACCAAACGGTGGCGTAAACAAATTGCTGCAGTCAAAGTGTTAATAGTGGTCCGCTGCCAAAACATGTAAATGTGACTTTTTTGTCTTGTTTGTATAAAAATGTATTTACTCAGAAAGCAATTGTTCCATTTGATTGGACAGGATTTGGTGCAAGTGCACTCAGGACACCTCTAACTTCAGAAATAGCAAGTTAGGTTAGTGAATGGTGGTTAACACAGTTTGTCCTCTGTAAGAACATAAACAGCCCTTTTTGATAAGTTGTACGAAAATAACTTGAGATAAACCCGCAAGGGTTATCATGGTCCCACATGGTGCAGTCAGACGGCTCCAACATGAGGTGCTTGTCGTAGTCCACCAATCAGCGGAGGGTTTGGTCGATTTTGGCTTGAATCACTTGATCTCTGAGCTGTACTCGTCAAGATGACAACGAGCCTGTCCAAACAAAATACTGGCTATAAGGAGTGGGTGTCTACAGGTGCAGAGAAGCCAGGCGGGCTTCAGCGGAAGAGACGAGGGTTGAGAATTGGTCTCTGTCAATACTCCAGGTCGTAAGATGGATCGCACTTCTGTCTGAGGCCAAGATTCAGAAAGCTGAAAAATCCTGTTAATCTCGGTGACAGGCAACACAGGTTATATAGCAGAAACCCTCTCGCACTGTTGAAATTTGATCGAGAACGTTGGAATTCGAGTAAAGCCATTTTGAGTTCTGCTGGAAATCAACGGCATCCTGGCTGTTGTTCTGCAAGATGTGCACGGGGATATTGATTGAGCGTGTTGAGAACTGGCCATTGGAAAAAGGAGCCCACACATATTAAGAATCAAGAGACAAACACGTACATGCAATTTGCATAATCTATACACCTTGCACTAAGAAGCTTACAGAGTGTGCATTTGTATTTTCTGTCAGAAAAATTAACATTATCTGCCAAGTACACATAAACTTCAATATTAAACTTAAAAACTCTTTAAAGGGAATGCAAGAGCTACATGTACCTCCATCGAAAAAGATAACTAAATTGTCAGGGAACGATTTGGTCCCAAATTTTTGCATAGCAAAACTGCTATGCCATTTCTTTTTGCATAGCAATCTCAAACATTTGCATAGCAGTCCATAAATGTTTTTGTCAAACCGTGTAGTTTTAAAGTTATTTTTAGAACTCAACAATTTTGTAACACTTGTATCGCAAATTGTATTGCAAAATGTGCGATGCACTTTGTAAAATTGCATCGCAAATCGCTCCAATTGCATCGCAAAAATCGTTCCCTGCTATGTGTTGGACATTATACATGTACCGGTATATATTATTACTATTTTTTATTTGTTCAGCCAAAAATTCCAACAAACATACAAGAACTTAACATACGTTTTCATGAACATTAAAACCTTAAAAAAATTAGAACAGTTGTAAACCAGAAATTGGTAAGGCACGATTAGGCAACAGACAGTTACAGATCAAGGCAAGCAGACAAAAACTATTGAAAATAGACCATAAGACAAACCCATTCTCAGGCCTGATGCTGCGTTTTTGACAGGGCAAGTGCACTAAGGCGTTTTCTCCTCGGTAAAGGGCACCTCTATGAGGAAATTGTGAATTTACTTATGAAACATTTCAAGGGGTACCAAAGTAATGACCAGGGGCAACGCAGGCAATTTCGCCTGCTGCCTCCGTGAAGTACTAGGGCTACATTCTAAGATGGCTTGGATAAAAGTGGTCATGCAGACACACACCTTCCCCTTTATGTCTAGTTTATCGAGGGGCATTTTGGTCAGAACATGTTGAATCTAACCAGTTCAAAATTCCATTGCAGAGCTCATTGCTTAATCGAGGATAACATTTTTATTTCAATACACGTTTAGTTCTCTTGCCTCACAAGGAAATATTCAAACACAATGCTCTCTAAGATGACATAAAAAAATAGCTAATGGCCTGATATTTCGATCCTTGCAGAGTCTTTGTAGAAGGCTAAAGAAATTATTCTCTTAAGGATTTGGAACTTCACCACAAATTCTCGACAAGTAAACTTATGCATGAAATATATTCAGATTATTTTCTGTGACAATTATTCTTTAAAAACCTTTCTCACATTGCATTTTGTATGTTAGTTTTTCTGGCTAACGTTATAGCAACCATTTTTACAAAACGAATATATATGTATAGATCTTGATGGCTGTTGCACAGTTGCAACCATATTTATGTTCAACTATACAATTGGATCATAACTCAATTTCACCAATGACAGTCAGTTTTCATCATTATCACACCTGGGAAACACGATAAAGTCTACTGCAGAAAGAGGGATGGAGGTCTATTGCTCCTTTAACTCAAAATCTTAATATCATTATGATAAGAAACAGCCTGGACACTTAAAACGTGTACTCAGTGGAGCGTCTACTGTTAGTATTTCTTGAGTGTGTGTGTACTACATGGTTGGCAGATTGTCTGCCGACTATAGTGGGCATTTCACCTCTTCAGTCAGGCTTCCATAATCTGCTGTAATCTCCAGTTTGCTGACAGCCGGGCCTGTCATAACAACTCACCTGTTAATTCAGTGGGACTGGCTGAAAATTCAAGATGGAAGAAACAACAATGTCAAGTGCATGCCTTCGGAATCTCACACTGCATTCTTATTAGGAAGTTGTCCCGGGAGAGAAGAAAAAACTCTATGTCTCTTGATGGCATTTTTGTCATAATACTTCATGATCATATTGCGAAGAATGTGTAGGTTTTTTTTCCCTTATATTAAAAAGCAGTTTGGACAAACTGTAGTTGAGAGCTGGTTGTATTGTTTTTACTTGAAGTACTTGTAATAACTGTCTGCTTAAGACAGGTGTCTAAATGATTATTTCCATGAACAATTTATTATATATCCCCTGGCGCAAACAAAAGTTGCATTGAACTCTTGGTGTCCCTCTTAGACTTAGAGGGGAAGATGCAGGGATGTAAGTTCTTTGGGTTGTGTGATACGGTGTTATGCAACCAAAACACTTCTTGTGAAAAAGAAAGGAATTTGCCTTGATGTCATTGGATTGGCTACAAGTTGCATCACGGAGCTCTTTGTAACCTGTTTATTATTATTCATCTTTTCGGTAATGAAACCAGGGAACGTCAAATGGGGCCTATAGCACTGTGAGCCGGAGGCCTGAAGATACCTGTGTAGAGAGAAACGATGAAGAAATATCAGTTTTTGATTTTTAGGAAACCCCCAAATAGAACAAATCCTGGCAATCAGGTACAGGCCTGATGCTTCGTTTTTTTAAAGGGCATGGGCACCAGCACCAAGGCGTTTTTTCCCCTTGGAATAGGCAATTGCCTTCGTTGCCTTTGTGAAGTATCAGGTAGGGACTGAAAACCCAATCCACATGCAAGGCTCCAGGCCAGGATTCAAACCGGGTTCACACAGGTGAAAGGTAGGGGAGAAACCACTGAGCCAACCTGATTGTTTGGGAGTACCCCCCCCCCCTCAAATAAGGACTCTGATCAATGATGGTAATAATACATGTAACTGAACATTTATATCTGCCTGAAGCAGTCATGAGTCTTGACATCATACTGTGTAAGTATGCCATGCCCCACGGGAGGCATTTGTAGTTCCACCAAATTTCTGGGAAAAAAAAACATAGAGCAAGGAAATCCATGCGAGGAGGGATTTTACTAGGGAGTAAGTGTTTAATGTGAAAGCACCTTGGAGTGAAAGAGTAAGCCCATCTTAACCATGTACATGTCCCTCCCCCCATATTACCCTGAAGGGACAGTCGGCCTCATCGGACCAGGTCTGACATTGCACTTCTATTTCCCCCGGAATGTCTCTACGCAGAATGTCTAATGGCCGAGGTGTTCAAAGCACACCATGTACATGTGCATGAATACTCAGCAGCAGCCATTGGGGACCATTGTAGACTGTACAGGTATGCCAACATTTGATCAGTGAAATTCAGGATGCCCATCCAGGAGGCAGCAACTCTCTGGGGCACCTCCCAGGCACGTTGACTCCCACCTTAATACCTAAACTTGCATAATTATGATGACTTTGTATTTTTAGTGGTTATTTCATTTTGGATCTGCACTTGCCAGTACTTGGAATGAAGATAACTGCGGACAATCACTCTCATTTGAGTCATCCTCATGGAATATTTTAATATGGAAACATTATTTAATAATGAATTTGCGAAACAGTGAGACAGATTTTAATCTGTTATTATTCATGAAGTCAAAGGAAGGTGTAGAAAGTTCATTCACTTTTGAAAATAATTTGCTGACTGTACTTTTTTATTTGGACCCTTTAGCATAGATTTATACTTTGTGTCCTCGGTTTTCAACTCCACATGGTTTTTCAGGATTCCCAAATTTGCAAGTTGTGTGAGCAGCTGCAACAACTTTTGTCAAGTTGTGTCCACACTTTACAAGTAGAACTGGCACTTTAAACTTGGTAACTTTATCAAGTAGAAACTTCTTGGAAAAAAACCTTCACTGAGGTCATGACATTGGAAATATAAGAAAATAGTCTAAAGTCCAGGTTTTCCCCTGAAATAAGTGGTGTTTATTTTATCATGGAGCAAAATGAAGTTGAGAAATCCCCCAAGAATAACAAATCAAAGTAGTAAGGCCAAGTGAAAATAACACACCAGTTTACCGTCCCCTCATACAGTTTTTATGCTGCATTCCCCCTCCCCCACAACAACTTATTTTTCATGTATTTTTCACTTCATCATGGCACCATTGTTTCAACAATTGGTTTAATTTACCAATATTTTAGGCTTCTTGGTGCTACTAAGCCAATTTTTAGTCTGGCTCTTTCCTCCACGTCAAATGTATTTACAAAAATTAACAAGCCCTCATCCTCCTCTTTATGAGGAAAAAACAGGACGATGAACTGGTGTCTTTTTTTCTTGTCTTTTTTACTTTGCCTAATAATTTTCAAGCCAAGATGTATAGATTGGTTGATTGGTTTGGGATTTTTCTTCTTCTTTTTTTTCGCAGAAAATGAACTTTTAATTTCAGCAAGAAATAGGAATGTACCAATCAGATAGAAATTCTCTTAAAATATCCCCCGGCCATTCATGAAGGAGGCTTCTGAAAAGCAATCTGAGTTGCCCCTCACCATAATTGAAAAATGTTTAATAATTGTTGACAAATAATGGCTCCATGCCAACTCCCAACATAGGGACACTTGTCAAAGAGCTTTAAGGGAATTATTCCATTAACTAGGAAACCTGGGTCCTTGGGTTGCAATTGAGAACCCTGAACATCCTTGAGGAGTTCAAGTCACCAACTACTATTTATCTTATGGAGCCAACGTCTGGGTTATTTGTGGCAACGAAAACTCTCTGTGGGGATTTTTTTTTCTTCCTCTATCTTTGGCAATCTGACCACAAATTTTTGCTTTGGGATGTTTTTCTTGACTCTGGATTTCTCCTTGAGAGTTATTTGACTTGCTGTGTATCAGATTTATGACGACTGTCAAAATGCAAAGTATGTGGAAATGGGAGTGCTTTGTTAGCTGTCCAATGGGGGTGAAACGATCAGTGTAAAAGGAAATTTTTTAGACACATTGATAGTAAGGAAGTGTTTTATGGGTATGCGAAATATACATTGCACTGTGTAGCTGTTCATAGAGTGAACCTTGTTTTTGTTTTTTTCTCGAAGTGAGTATCATTTTTTTTTGGAAGACTAACCTAATTCCCACCCTCTAGTTTTCAATAAACACACCATACAAACCAATCTTTTAAATTTCCTCAGATTCTTTGGTCACATTTTAGTGAAAACAATAGAAACCAGTCAGTAAATTATAAGGGATTTTGTGCAAGTTCGTCATGGGCTTATTTATATTGCAGCAATCCAATAAGCATTGGTGATTTGTGAGGTATTCGTATGCCAATTTCTGTACGTTAGCAGCATTCACCAGACTCACGCTCTGCTGTTTCTGATCAGCATAGTAGTTGGTTCGAGTTTCGGTCGTGACACTCGGTGTCCTTAAGCAAGACACTAAACCCATGATAATTGATTCGTCCTTCGGATGGAACGTAAAGCTGTAGGTCCCATACGTAATTTAACCCAGTGCACTCATCATAAAGACATGAAAGAGAAGGGGTTCGTTCTGATGTTCCTGGTTTGATTGGTTTACCACAGCACCTTGTAAACTAATATATAGTGCTATGTAATGAAATAGGTCTCATACTTCAAAGCGTAGCTTCGCATACCTTGCAGGAAAAAATACTGATCGCTTTGAGACACCCTACTTATTATTATTATTGTTATATATTATGTTATTTTCATTAATAACCAATCATGTACTTCGCAGTTGTTTAAATATGAGAACTTTTAATATCAATTATATTTGTGTGTTTTTTTTCCTACTACACCAGTGTGAATTAGGCACTAATAAGTAAACTTGGTAATTTGTTAAGTCCTGTGAAGAAGAAAAATGCAGGCATATCACTTGGGTGGAGGCATTTAGGCACCTAGGATTCGAACTGCCTCTAGCCACCAAGCTAGCTCAGTGGTCTAGTGGTAAAACATCTGCTCTAGCATAGCAAAGGATGTGGGTTTGAATCCCACCTGAGAGGTATGCATATGTGGATTTTTTTCACAGGACTTAGGAGAGTATATAGGTGTAAGGGCAAAGAACCCAAATGATATTCTTTATCCCCGATACAAAAATAACATTAAACTTTTATAAATTTCTGAATAACTCAATCATTCCTATAGACCATGTAACCTTTGTTTACAAAAAGTGTGAACATTGTATATTCTAGGGCCTTGCTGGCAGGCAAGATACTACACTGTTCATAATGAGAAATCTTACATTTTGTGTCACAATTTCCACATAAATTGAAGAGTTATAAAAATAACAACTGGAGAAGTTTTGAGATGTGCCCCTTTTCTTCCTATCAAAAGTTGATCAGCGCGATCTCCGTAAAGTTTAAGATTTAATGTTTTCTGCCATTGAGCTGTGTACAAAAAGTCCAGGCTCTGTGGCTCTTTTGTAAACATGTGATGTCACAGGCTACATGGTATTCCTATGTTACAATGTGTTTGAACATAACAGAAAATTGTTGGGTTTTTTTCTTTCAAGTTCTTATATTTTAATGTAACCTTTTTTTTATAAAGTTGCATTTCATTTGTAACAGGTATGTATTTGATGTAAGGGGAGAAAAGAGAAACTACATTCAGATGATGCCAAATTCGCTGAGAATAAACCTTACTGTTCATACTACTTTTTTCCTTCAATTTGAAGCTCTTGAAAATGCTCTTTGTATCAGGGAGTATTTGTCAGAGTGCTTTATTCAATCGCACCGAAGATGAAAAGTTAATTTGATTTGATTTTTAATTTCGCCCCATTCCAACGGGCTTAAGCGGCAGGTACGGCTCACATGCCTCCAGTTCAATCTAGAGTGCCGCCAAATTGTGAATAGAATCTCCTTTTCAGATTTCATTTATGGCGTTGTCCTGTAAGGCAACACACATGTGACGACTCCGCGCCTCATGATCTGAGTCATTCCCCTCAGAGTTTTTTTTCTTTCCCCCAACCCTTCAGTTTCATCAAGTGCGGTAACTGAACCACCCACTTAAGAATTGTTGTCACTTTCAGCCTTTTTGCCTTGTGCACATACATGTACGCCACGGAGAAACCCCTTGCCCGTTTTAAATCACAAATTCAGTATGGATTCGCAATGAATGCCAACGGCCGCCAGAATAAACATATTTGCGTAATATTAAGTGACAAGCGTGCTCAATAAGTTTCATCGCGGGGTTCTTCCAGTGTATTGTAATGAAGTCCCCAGAGTCTTTAGGTAAACACGGGATGTGCGAGAGAACGGTAATACTTGCTTTTGTATTGATGATCCTTTCGGGATCCCTTGGGGGGATTGGGAGCTAGGTTATGAGAACGGCTTGGCAGAAAAACAAAGAGGCTATGTACTTTAATCTACAGGAGGGGGGCTGGGCAGTGTTTGCTGAGAATTAAAACCTTATCGCCGCAATTTATTTGCAAAGGCAATGCACTATTATTTCCATAATTGAAACTTGGGATAATATGCACCAGCCTGCATGATGAATATCAATAATCCATTATTGCATACAATAATTTTCCCCATTTTCAGCATGTCACCTTGTTGATTTGGAATTAATCAGAAGGAAAACCCATTTTTCCTTTTCAAAAAAAAAAAGTTTTTAATCTATTTGAGCGGAAGGCTACTCCGTTTGTCTTTACCTTGGAAATCTATCTTGATAAACACATATTGAGAGTAGATGATTAAAACAGATGGCACATTTGTGATATTAATTTAAGGGCTAATTGTGTGACTATTAGGATGATTCACAAATAATTTGCCATATAGGAACCTTTATAATGCTAGAAACAGATGAGTGAGTGTTGTTCATTTAATGTTCTACAATATGGTGCATGAATTTTGGTTCATTTGTCTATGAAATTTGCGTGTAATTGAACCTGTTGGACAGATTGTTTAATTTGATTTATTTTACTTCAAACGTAAAGGTATAAATGCCGTTTTGTGTATTCTTTAATGCATGGGTTCGTGTTTTTTTTGGGCTTGAATGTTATCACCCATTAGTGCATCAGTCGGCATTACACGTTTTTCTTTGTAGTTGTCTGAAATTTTCAATCTCATTTGTTGTTAGCAATGAATATGTATTTTGGGACTCATGAGAATATAGTAAGGATTTCTTAGTGCTGTTTTAATAAGGGAATAAAAAGAGGAGGCGACGAGGTCTTAAACGGTTGACGAGGTCTTAAACGGTCGTTTAATACCACCAGGGTCGTGGCCGTGCAATAAAGGTCCTTGCCGAAACGGCCATTTAAAACTGGCAGGGTCGTGGCCGTGCCATAAAGGACGGAGCCAAAGCCTAGGTCTTTTATCGCATGGCCACAACACTGCAAGGTTTTAAAGACTGAGTTACCACTCTTTTATTCTCATTCCTATGTACCTTTCCGCTAAAAAACCATTCAAATTCTTTTAAGGTTGAGAACAAATGTGCCAGTTTAGCGTCAGCTCGGCTCGACTCTGCGTTGAATTTCTATCCTTGTTGAGCGCTAAGTAGCTCTTCATGCAAGCTTAGAGCTTGTGTATAAGTTTTGAGCTTGCGCAAGCCAAATTTCCTCAGGCCATGTTTAACCACTCCTTATCAAGTTTATATCGCATGTTTAATCATGGCCATGTTATCTCCTCTCGACCAATCAGAATTGATGAACTGTCACAGGTATTTATGAATACGTGATTCTCAAGTATGATTTGACAACTGAAACATCAGCCATAATATCAATGTGAAATGTCTTAAAATTCTACTTGTTAAGAAATACTTACCATGTAGTCCATATCTTTAAAGTTCTTATTGTCTACATGTATTTGGTGAGCAAATAAAACCTACTTGTTTGTTTTGGCAGGAAGTGCCTGGTTTTGGCATGGAGTGTCACATATGTACTTTTGTCTTGGAAATTCAAATGTACATGTAATTGCATCATTAGATTTACCATCATCCTCCTCCTCCTCCCCAAAATAATAGTTTAGAAATAAAAAAACTTTCAAATCTCCAAAATTGTCTTCATTCTCATTATGAATGCAGTTCTTTGACACCTGTCTGGTTCCTCCCTCCCTGTTTAGGTGCAGCGAGAGCGCGAGTTCAAGACCAAGATGATCAAGAATCACATCGGACAGTGTAGCTGTAAACTGAAGCAGACTACCGGACTATTGGAGTATGCTATAGAAGTCATGAAGGAACAGGATCCAGCATCATTTCTGATGGTAATTCATAAAACCCAAAGAAATGGAAGTACAGACAACTATGTTGGTCCAGAGGCCCCACAAAAAATATATATAGATATTATTATTATAATAATAATAATAATAATGATAATAATATATTTTTAAAAATAATTTTAAAAAATTAACAAAAATTTAAAAAACGATCTTAACAACATTTGATATGAGCTTCTCCAAAATAAGAGTAAAACAGCAAAAGATATTCTGAAGAAAGTCCCCCCTGATGAGACAGTTTATGATACATTTAAGGGAGAATGTAAACAAACACAATCATTACTATCTCCCTAATGTAGAATTCATGTATCAACTCTGATTTGTCTGTTTACATGTAGTAACCTCACCATCGTAACCTTCCGAATTCATTTCCAAGTGGTTCAAAACCCATATTTATGAAGTTTTAAGATAAAGTTACCAGTTAGTGAGGGTTTTGTTTATGCATAAGTCAAAGGGAATGTCTCTCAAAAGTTACAATTTTCAGAAACGAACTGTATATTATTTCAGAGCAACTGCTGAATTTCTCTGAAAGCCTTTTATCGTATGAGTAAACACTCTCCACATATTGCCTTAACATTTTCAGTTGAGCTATGCGGTTTTCCCATTGTTAAGGTTGTGGAAACAGCTTGGCTACTAAGTGCATTATCTGTGAACAGGAGCCAATTTCATGCTGAGGAACTGAATGTGCTTGGTGCATTTGCTTGGCAGAAACAGTACACCAGCCAAAATATATATATATTGTCATTGTATGGTGTGTGACTGGTACTCTGCTAATAAGCCATTTGCAAGTTAGATTTGAAAGATGTCTGGTACAACAGCTTGTTTGGTCACTAGTGAATGCTCAATTTGAATTCCTCAGACTACATTCAGTGCTGTTATGTCACATGTTTAGAGGCAAGCTTAGGCCCAATTGGCGGCTACAGCTTTGGCTATGACTAGATTTCCGCGTCATCATGCATTGAAATATAGGACGTCATTAGCAACCCCCTTAGCAGCAGTCGTAGCCGTAGCTGAAGCCGCCAATTTGGATACTGCCTCATTCTAAGTTACATAAGGGACAATAAACTCTCGTACACATTTCCGAATGAAATGTGTGACACAAGGATATCAGTCTGCTTATCTACTGTAGTAGTGAAAAAGCTTGCCCTGAACCGTTTTACATTAGCAACAGTGGATTTAGTCCGAGGAATTCAAATTGAGCATAATTCACTTGTAACGGAGCTGTACCAGACATTCAAATTTGCTTAGCAAAATAAATCTGCTTTGCAATAAATTCTGCTAAGCAGCTGTTTGAGATTGTGCCAATGGCCTCAGTGAAGAGACGATGTTATTTGTTATTAATGAGTGACTCATCAATAATAAATCATCTCAGTAGTGCATCATAAGATGACTATATGTGCCAGTTTCTCCAGATAGTTATTGCCAGGTCGGGAAATCAGATAGTCACAGACGTTAAAATGATTCCTGGTCTCCATGTTTCATATCTGTTATAATGAGATACCTATTTATATATAACCAATCGATGTTTATATATAGCGTCATCTCCCGGGGATAAAGTTACATGAACATTGCTTTTTTGCGGGCACTTAGCAGCCATTAGATGGAATACAGCTGTTTCTAGCAGAGTAAAGCCCGGTTCATACTTCCTGCGAATGCGAATGCGAAGCGAATATTGACGTCACAAATTCGCAACGAATGATTCGCAGCAGTTGAGCTGTGCTCAACTCTTGCGAATTATTTGCAGCGAAAACAGAGTTGTGACGTCAATATTTGCTTCGCATTCGCATTCGCAGGAAGTATGAACCAGGCTTAAACCAGATAAAGTTCACAAATATGTATGTATATTTTTTTTGACAAGAGCAATTTTTGCACTGTTATTCAGCTGCAGCTGATTCAGTTTGGTGCAGGATGGTAAACAAACAGAAACAATACCTAAAATGACAATTCAAAGAGGGACAGTTATAATGCTTATGAATTACACTTTGCAATATATTGTTATTTGACCATCCAAGGTATTGAAAAGTCTCTGTCAAATAAGTTGTCTGTGCTAACTTTAAAAAATAATTTCTATTTGAACTTTCTTATCAAAATGTTACAGTTTTGTCTCAAAATGTGAAATGATGTGGTTCGTCATTTCCAACATCCAAAAGCTCTTGTTACACTAAGTTATTTAAGGATCAATTACATGCCACTGTTATGTGCTTGTTTTGTTTTCTTGTTTGTTTGGGTGTGGTGTTTGTTTATTTGTTTGTTGTTTTTTATTCATATTAGAAAAAACATTCCCATTGTTTTGATTTACACTATGTATTTTTATGACATTGTACTTTGTGCATGTAGCTAGAGGATTCAATCCTTCAATTCATTTGAACTCCGATTGAAATGAGTTCACTCTTACATGAAATTTTCCTTTTTTCCCCCCTTTTTTTAATTGATGGCTACAAATTTAAGCTGAGTTGCATAAATTCAAACCTGAAACAAGAGATCCTCTTCCATCATCTTTCTTGCCTTAACCCTTGGGGTATCTGTTTGGCACGTTATAGTTTACATACATGGGTTGTATAGATACCTTTGTCAGTGGGGGAGATTAATGGAGGACTGTGTAGGACTGTGTAGCATCTTTCAACACCTAAATGCTGGGTCAATATACATACACTATGTCTTACCGCATCTATAGGTGTCTGGCGCATTGATTAATAGAGTTCGTATCACGGAGATGTCTTGGAAGAAGGAGATGATCCTAGAGCACCGGGTTGATGCGGAGTTTGATTTGACACTAGACAGCGGACCGGTATTAAGGGCGATTGAGCGGCTGAACTTCAAAGAGATGAAAGGTAATTTCCCGCTAGAGCATCCCTGAAAATACTTTCTAGTTCATCCTGACTTAAATTTACAATGGGAGACGGGTTATCTGATTTGTTTTTTATCTACAGGTATAACGTTACGTTGTTGTATACTTGATCATTCCCCCATGAGTCATAATTACTGATTGTCCTTGCTCTACTTTTACCTGGAGTGACCTCCTCTGAATAATCACTTCTGTATTACCTTGATGATCAATGGAAACGATAGCCTAAACTGAATTCCTTGTGGAGAAGAGAGGAAAATATTTATTTCGACTGATTTTCAGTTTGTTTGTTCCTTCCTTTGTTATCAAATAACACGGCATTATAAACCTGCTTTTATCATTGGGAGAAAGATTGAAGATAAGTAACCTTCCTGCCTTGTGTTAATTTTCAAGACACGGCTTGTTGATGAGTATTTCTTGTGTAATCATCTGGGAGTGGGGGGGGGGGAGAGCTATATTTTCTCCATTGATTCATTATTGGGTGTCTGTCATACTCTTTCCAGTGCCTGATCCACCAATCATCATGCCAGAGAACTGCAGCGCTGAGAATAATAGTGTCACCATAGCCTGGCAGTCACACCCGTCCAGCTGGGTGGAAGGCTATGTATTGGAGCTTGATGATGGAAACAATGGGGAGTTTAGGGTAGGTTAAAGGTGGACTGTTGTTTGCGTTATTTGAAGCATTCAACTTTTTTCCGCTGATTTTCTCCTTTTTTGTTTCACAGCTGTGTCATTAAATATGGAAAAACACATTAAAAAGTCTTGCTGTACCCTGGCACTTTCCTCTCTTTTTTCGGCAAAATGCAGGTGTATGCATGCTTATTTTGGTGACAGTTTTCCTGTAAAATTACCTGTACAAACAACAATGCACAGCAATATGTATATAAACAGTTTGTACACCTCTGATGTATGCTGCAAGTGCAATGTTTTGTCTTGGTTGTCTTTATGTTTTAAAACGATTGTGTGACCCAAAATGACTTCATCTGTAAAAAAAAAAAAGGTGATTTTTTTAACCAAACCCTAAATTTCTGCAGTAATGACTGTACACTCTAACTGATACAGTTATAAGGGACCAGACAGTTGTTCCTTTTCTACTCTCAGTTTGGTGGTGTGGATTTATCTCAAAGAACAACAAAATGGCTTCACCTTTGTGCCTTTGCAAAGGGCTTTGGGCTCCGTTTGTTATTGAAGCACTGTGCAAAATGCCTACTGCCCCCAAAAGTGATGATGGAGCCCAAACCAGGGCCCAATTTCACAGTGCTGCTTCAGCACAAAAAAATGCTAAGCACAACGCAATTATGGTTACCAGAACCAGTCAAACTACCATGCACATGATTTGTGTCTGCTTAGTAAATAATTGCTAGCAATACTTTCTGCTTAAGCAGCTCTATGAAATTGGGCGCGGAGCAAGAGTCCAAGCCTAAGTTCAGAAAAGGCCCTTAAGGCTATGTCTGAATTGGCGTCTATTGCTACATCATTGTCTGTTGAAATGTAGGACGCCCTCAGCAACAATCCTAGCAGTCGTAGCTGGAGCCTTAGCCGGAGCGGTAGCCGCAGCCACCAGTTTGGATAACAGCCGAACTCTCTGAGATTTATTGAGTCACTTCTGGAGCTAATTTATTGTACTTTTGATTGAATTTGCTAGGAGTTGAAACCTCTGCTTTTGATCTGGCCCTGTATTGTGTCGCTTTACCTCTTTGAGCTATTTAAAAAATGTGTGCATTGGAAATGTAGATTATAAATTGATGACAGGGGCTTAGATGATTCCAAGGTTGGTAATTAAGACCTTGGTTTCCACTCCTGTCAGTATGGTTTCAGTTTCCTTAAAGTGAAGTGCATTCACTTCCAAAGAATTCTTCAAGAACAAACTGAAGAAAAACAAATACATCTTTTCTCTTTAATTTGTACTATTGCATTTTCTAGTTTTTATTTTGAATGTTCACTGTGCCATTAAATTATGTAAAAGTGATTTGTATTGCTGCTATGATCATGAAATTTCTAATCAAATTTAGATTTGTAAGTTTTGATTTGATTTGATTTGATTTGATTTGAGTAAAGGATACAGTCCAGCATTCTCTTGGATGGTGCATGCTGTTTGATAAATTCAACCATTGTTTTTTTCTAGAATTACCACTTCCTCTGAAAAGACATTCATACTTGATTATTAGTCTTCTTCTGCTATTGAGTTCCCAACAGCAACCCCCCCCCACCCTCGCCTCAATCTATTTTATAGTTTTTAAAGGGATGTCAAACTTCTTTTTTTTACCTTTGACTGTTTATCTTTTGGAGTATTGTCTTTTTGTTTTGTGCATTTTTATTGTTGTTTTTGTGGATGTGCATTGATTGTTTGTTAAATAGTAATTGAACAACAACTGTACAATAATTGAGTAATTTTATGTTTACTTTATTATTTTCCTTCGGAGTGATATTATCTTTTTTGTCATTTTAAATTATAATTTAAAATTGTACAAGATATTTTATGAACCGTTTGTAATATTTTTGTCAAAGGTCTTTATTTGTACATGTCTTTTTGATTTTTTGTTTTACCTAAAATATTTGGAAATAAAATGACAGCATTTTATTGTTGATAGAAAAATTTGATTTATGCTATGCCAATTACCAATTTTACTTTATACAAAGTATCCTCTTACATGTAGATTAAAATATAGATATTATCTTGACCAGTAAACAGTGTAGTAGGCCTATTATGTGTGTATTAACTCCCTTGTGTTGTATTGAACTTTCTAATTTATTAAACGTCTTTGTCACAATGGTTTAACTCATTAGGAGGTGTACTATGGCAGAGAGTCAATCTGCACTGTGGATGGTCTCCATTTTGACACCACGTACAATGCTAGAATTAAGGCATACAATCATGCCGGAGAGGGAGACTACAGCGAGAGCATTTGTCTTCAGACTGCAGAAGGTATTTAAATAAATGTTTCAGAGATAGAAACTTATCATGCAACACGGAATCAGCAGTGTAACTAAGGGGGCACGTGCCCCCCCCCCCCCACAAAAAAAAAAATTATTTTCATGAAGACCATAGAGGTCATTGCCTCTCATTTTCCCTGGGCTGAATTCCATAAAGCTGGTTAGGCAGAAAAGATTGCCAAACAAACTTCTGCCAAGCCAAAAAGAGAGAAAGAAAAGAGAGTTGGGAACCAGTCAAAAACAAGTACACATGACATGGTACCATAATTCTTTTGTGTGCTAAGCTAGTTTATCATTAAAAGTATTTTCGGGCCCTGGGTCCAACTGCATAAAGCCTGTAAGCACAGAAACTTGCTCAGCAAAGAAAATCTGGCTTTGCTAAAACAGTTTACCAGCCAAAATTCCATGAAGTTTACTTTGTTATGACTGGTGTCCCACTAAATTTTTGTCTGGCAAAGAGATTTGCTAATCAGTGTTCTGTGCTATACAGCTTTATGAACGTAGGCCCTGGTCCCTGAAGATATTCTAATATTTGATTGACTTGAAATAAAACTGCAGTGCCACTTCAGGTAGGACATTTCAGGCTTACATGTTTTTGTATTTATTGCTTCTGTGATGATTTGCAAGAGAGATTTGTGTAATTTTGTCCATTAAGCAAAACTTCTGATTTGTAATCAATGTGTTGCCTTTGAATTATAGTGTTGCTTTATCCCCGCTGTTATAACATGACTGGTTATAATTATTTTAATAAACCATTACCCGTCAATATATGTGATCTGAGCAGTTGGTAGCAATTTGGAGGGAAAGTTGTTTGTCAGTAAAATAACAAAGTATGATTGTTTGATATTGATTGTCGTTTGTTTGTTTGTTTGTTTTTTATCACAGTTGCATGGTTTCAACCAGATCCCCGGACAGCGCACCCAGATATCATCTTCACCAATGACAATATGACACTCACTTGCAACACGTATGACGAACGTGTCACCCTCGGTAATGTTGGATTCTCCAAGGGGGTACACTACTGGGAAATCACCATCGACCGCTACGACAACCACCCCGACCCTGCATTTGGCGTCGCTCGCTTCGACACCGCCAAGGACATGATGCTGGGAAAAGACGACAAGTCGTGGTCCATGTACGTGGATAATAACCGTAGCTGGTTCATCCACAACAATGCCCACGCTGACCGGACTGAAGGAGGGATCGACGTTGGGTCCGTCGTCGGGGTCCTACTGGATCTCAACAAACACACCCTGAGATTCTACATCAACGATTCGAGGCAGGGACCTGTAGCATTCACCGGTCTGACCGGTGTGTTCTTCCCAGCTATCAGTCTGAATCGTAACACACAGGTTACTTTCCATCCTGGGCTAGAGATTCCCTCAGATTGTGATTAATCATAAAGAATCGACCATACAGTTGCTATTAACCCTCTTGCTGTCTGACCATTCAATACCATTCACTGTTTTGAATGAAAGATAAACTATGCCAGCCTGCAATATGATACCATGAGGGAATGCATGTACACAGTATACAGTTAGTTCTGTGCACAGTTGTGCCACCGTACACAACCTTGGCAGTTGAATGGTTTCAAATGGTTGGTCAACTCACTGGAAAATGTTGCCAAGAGTCACTGAGAGTAGGAGGGTTAAGCGAGATATCATTAGGGACTAATTTCTTAAAGCTGTTCAGCAGAAAATTATGCTTAGCCATTTTTTCTACCAAGCAAAAATTAGCAGGGAACCGGTCACAAACAATATACATCGCATGAGTTGTTGGGGGGGCATGGGTTGATTAAACCTGTTTCTGCTAAGCAAGATTTTTCTGTGCCAAGCATTTTTGTATGCTTAACAGCTTTATGAAATTGGGCCTAGGACCCAATTGCATAAAGCTGTCGAAGCAGAAAATACTGCTCAGTAAGTTTCTTTGCCAAGCAAATAATGAGCAGGGCACCAGTCGCAACTATGTAAACTATAAGGAATTTTGGCTGGTAACCTGCTTCTGCTGGGCAAGATTTGTATGGGCTAAGCAATTTTTTTGTGTACAGGCTTTATGAAATTGGACCCTAATCTCCAGCAATGTATACCACATGGTATTTCTGCTGGTGACATGTCTCCCTATGTAATAATTTGTCTGTATTCAGCAACTTTGTGTTCCTGGCTGGAATCTTGCCCAGTGTAGTACATGCAGTACTTGTCTGTATCGCAGTCTTGAAGTTTATGCACACTTTTCATTTATAGCATGTTCACTACTGCTGTAGTCTAAATACCAGTAACCATTAAGTTGCTTTAGGTTTGAATGTAACTTCTAAAAAAGGAAAAACAAACAAACAAATTTTTGAGATCCTCAGTGGGCATGATACAATATGAAACACATTATACCAATGTTTTTAACTTCTGGCTGCCTAAACTACACCAATGTTGAACAATCAGTATTTAATGGTGTGCTTGTTTATATCTGTATTTTAAGAACTACACTACGTCTTAGGGCTAATTTTTGTTTAACTTGCCAGTTAAGTTTTGTTTCAGCATTGTTTTGTAACTCGAGATATTTCACTGTAACACCGTGGCAATGTAATGTTGCAGTATCCGTTAAAGATGTTACAGAACTATATTTGCAGGATTTTTAGCCTTCGAGAACGGCTCCGCTAGGGTTGAAGCGTAAGGCCAGTAACTTTTTTTTTGCATTTATACCATAGGTCCTTTTGGTTGGTAAGCAGTTTTCTACAGCCAATACTATTTTCTCAGAACTATAATATTCCCGCAGTATCTACCCTTCTGGTGCTTTCCTCTAAGCTACTCATTTTTTGAGTAAATTAAAGTAGATGCGCTCAGAAAAATGTCCCTTGTGCCACTGAAGTGTTCCTTTCAAATGCAGTGCAGTTGGTTGCCTCTAGATTGCCTGTAAAATTGCCTCGTGTGAAAAGGCTCTCCCCCCCAAAAAAATCAAATCAAAACAAAACAAAACAAAAAGCAGTCTTAAGTAAAATGCCAGTATTGCTGTTGTAGATCATAAGAATGCTTCATTGGTTTACTATGTTATACTTGTGTGTGTGTGCTTCTATCATCTTATCAACATCATAGTAATATAACACTTGTAAAGGGCAATGTATCCAAAGCGACAAGAAGGCGCGAACATAAAGAGCAAAAACAGAAAAACAAGAACACCTAATTAAACTGTGCCATTGTTTGCAATTGTCTTGTGGTGAGTTTTGGGGGAAGTTTTTAAAAGAGTTGAGGGATGAAATAGAGCGAATGTTGTGAGGTGCAGCAGTACAGAAAGATATATCTCCCCAGGAGCAATAAGAACATTATAGTCATAGCTCATGTTAATGGCCACCAGAATATCTGAATGCTTGCCTCACCCGTATGTCTTTATATAATCGTCAGTCATTCATTTGTAAATATTCCTATTAAGAAATATATTACTCCATATAATAATTGATGAGACTAATTA
Organism: Pycnopodia helianthoides; assembly: GCA_032158295.1. Taxonomy (NCBI): domain Eukaryota; kingdom Metazoa; phylum Echinodermata; class Asteroidea; order Forcipulatida; family Asteriidae; genus Pycnopodia; species Pycnopodia helianthoides. The sequence continues at coordinate 14,924,754 of CM063243.1, forward strand.
TATTCATGTTTTAAAGAGTACTTAATCATTGTTTTTTTGTTTTTTCTTTCATTGTCTGTATTCACAAAATTGTCTTTCTGTGACACAAACGTGTTAGTAAGCTTCGACAATAATGGTTTTGTATTCCTAATTATCCATAGACAATCATAAACAATGTTTTTTGTGTAAATAATAATAGTCGCTTTAATAAGTCCATCTTCTAAAGATTACTTGCATCGTCCTTGATCGAATGAGTGGCTGAAAGTATAGCAGTTGGAAAAAATATGATTTGTAATTGACAAATCAAATGTTCTTTATTATATTGCCCTCCCTTGCAGTTCAAAAGAAGATAACACATTGATTATTAACAATTGTTTCTATTATTCATATTATTTGCTTTATACTGTACGTGATTTATTCCTTCTTCAGTATGTTTCCACTGGCTCTTGGAGTCTAAATCTTCAATTTGTTAATTTCACCCAGTTTGCCGTTATTTGACATGCACTGTTGAATTCAGGCTAAACTGAACAAGGCGTAAAGTCACTGTAATTATTGTGTTTGGAATGTATGCGATGCTTTCAATGTGTTGGGTAGGCGTTCGCACCCATATGTCTGTTGTTGTTGCAATCACAGTTTGGTTATATCTGCCCAAACTGGTGGCATTTGGAGGCTGGTGGATGGCTGTAACATGTGCACAGGTCGTTGCAGCGATTGTCACCATGATTTACTGTCAGAGTTCAGTGGTTTTTAGTTTCTTTTCTTCACCTCTGCCACCATGAAGTGATAACTGGTTTATTGCTAACTCAAGAATAGTCGAGAAACCTCGTACATGTACAATACTACACAGGTAAAATAGTACAAACCACAATGCTTTTTGCCATCCCGTAATAAAATGTTTGTTGCCTTTGTCGGCACTCTAAACGGCATGGCTAACTTTCTTAAAACAATTTAGGCCTATACATGAAGTATTACAAAAATTGTTTCTGTAACAGAAATTAATTTTCATACAAGAAGTGTTGTTCATCGAGAAATGAGAATATTTGCTTCATCTGTATGTAATCACAATGGTTTTACACTGTTGAAGTCACTTATCTCCTAGCAAGACTTGCTGACCAGTCTAATCATCATGCAGTTTGCCATAAATAGGGTGAGCGGCACTATCGATCAGCTAAAGTGCAGTTTGTAAGCAGTAAGCTTTGAAAAACTGGGCCAATTAATTCAATTGTTTTGCTCTGAGGTGCTTTCGTTGTTAAAGGGCGTTTTGTATAAAGCAGAAAGTATTGACGTATTTTGTCCTGAGATAAGTTGGGTGATGAAGTTTTTGTCTTTGTTTTTTTGTTTTTGTCAACAATGGTGAACGACAAAGCAAAGGTTTGTGATGGTGTGACCTTATTTGTCATTTATCACAACTTAGTTCCTACAAAGAAAGGAATCTTTATTTGGCTGTGAGGTGTACTCATAATGGACGTTTTTTCAACAACTGTTGAAGGAAACGTTCATTGTTTCAGGCCTTAATTCAAGGTTATATATTTAATAGGGCAGTGTAGGTAATTGATGTATTTGTTCAAACACTTTTGGACATAGTTAATTAAGGACGTGAAAGGATGTATTGTATCCAGTAGATGGCGGCTAAGGAACCTTTTAAATCCAATCCATTTCTGAATCAAGATGATTTCTAATCAAGTTAGTTTGCGGTGCCTTCAAATAATGATTAAAGTAGCAATATACATTTTGTAAATATCAATGTGTGGAAGAAAAAGGAAAATGGAAGGAGGACCATGGTTTAATATTTCTAGAATGTGCAAAGCTGAACAATGAGACCAACTGCAAGACGTTCCCTGGAATGTCCCTAGGTCTTATCATGTTGAAACTCTATTAAAATTCATGTCAAATTTATTCACTGATCTTTTAAATAGCCAAGTAATTTGTGATTGGTTTAAAGGTCAATACTGCCTCCCTTCTTTCCAATGTTTTTTTTTTTTTTTCGAGAAGACATTTCAAAGACGCAGTTGTGAATTTTAACACAATGTTCAAACATACCAGTGGTAAGTTCATATTTCAACATCAACGTTGCAATGTCACCCACAAAAATTTGGCTCCAAACTTGGGAAAAGTTTTCAGACATTTTGGGAACTTTTTTGCGAAGCAAAATGAATTTAAAAAAAACAATTGAAGATGGTACATGTGATAATGTATTTTGGCTGGTAAAAAAGAAAGAAATTGAGCTTAGCTACCTTTTGTGCGTAAGCAGCTCTATAAAATTGGGCGCGGGTAAGTCACCTGGACCATGTAAATTTATTAATGTGTTTCAGTGAAAAATTATTAAGCTTTTAATGTCATATGCCATGCCTGCCTGCCTGCCTGCCAGGTCCCGGTTCCCTGTAAATATTTCTAATACATTAATGGCAAGGTTGTTTTTTTGTATCTGTTGTATTTGCTGTATCTTAGGGTAGACTAGTCACATGTTGTACATGCTATTAATATGGTTTAGAATCATGGATGCTGCATATGAAGGGAACCCGCGCCATGGCTTCTGCCATACAGACCTCTATGTTAACTTTTTTGTTGGTGAATGTGCGTGACTGTAGGTCATAAACTTCACATTCTTTTGATCCAACTTTTTCTTTCGGACTAGTCAAATCTTTAGAGGTAAATACAAGGAGTTTAATGAAAATGTTTCTGTCTTTCAAAAAACTTTTTCAGTAATCTCATGGTGTTTCTGTATTATATATACAAAACCTTTTATTTAGTATTCAATGCTCAACCTATCCTCACCTATGTACAAAAGCCGTAATACATTTTAACAGTTTGGACAAATCGGTGTGCTATTAAAAGTTAATGTCAAGTATTTATTACTATTTAAAGCATGTTTATGTTACTTGTGTACAGCTTAATCTTATTTATTTTTCGAGCCAAGTTGTGTCAGTACTTTAAAATTTGTAGCTAACCAACAAATACAAGAATTGTAGCTAATTTGTAGCTAATCAACACATATAAAAACCTTGTCCCAGAAAAATATTTCTGGATCATTGAATTTATTTAACTGAGTGAGTGATGACCAGTTTAGGAATCGTTCACAAAAAAATTACACCTCATGTCATTTCTCCAAATGGCCTGTATCTGGTAAGCACATTTTTGTTGGTCTATCGAAACTTGTGTACTAAGCAGTTCTTTGTAAGTTGACAGATCCCTCTGCTTAGTGAAAACAATTGAAGGGAACCAGTCACAAGTAGTGTACATTACATGACATTTTGACTGGTAACCTGTACTGGTAACCAAACTTTTCTAGTGCTATGAGCACATTTTGGTGATCAAGAGCTCAATGAAATTTTCCCAGGCTTAGGCTTATAGCTACATATTAAAAACAATTGAAATTTTCAGTAGTGATCACCCAAATAAATACAGTGTGCATGCATCAGCTCTCCGTACTCATTCAAACGCAATGCTTCAGAATCGCCTTTCCAGTCATTCAGTATTTGTAAGTGATAATTATGAAATGAAATCTGTTTTGTGCCAATTGATAATGACATAATTAAAGTTTAATTGAGGTTGTCTTCCCAGATTGATGTTTATAACATTATGTAGGGACTTTATATTTTGTAACGGTATCAATTATGCAATTTGTAAGAACAGGGGGTTTTGATGTGTGAGGTAAGGCAGAGAGTTTTTATACCTTACTGAGAGTTCTTAAAATTGACATCAGTTTCTGATTTCATGTGAGTGGTTAGACCTGTTTAGGTCCGTTGTTTTCATTCGGCTCATTGATTGGTCAGTATTAGCCAATCGGATGACTTATTAGCACGGGGGCTCTGATGATTGGTCAGCCTCAAGGTGTTTTCCGCCTTCAAGTGAGTTTATAATAAACTGTTGGCATTGGGCTTTCATTCATGAGGTCTCATTCACTCTTTCCTATTAAACTCTCAGTCAGTTCAGAAGGTCGTGGGGAAAGTTACAGCATTCTGAAAATTTCGTGCAAACTGTGAAGAGCATTTGTTTGAATGCTTTTGTACTGGGGAAATGTTTGGCGCTTTCATTCTCTTCTTTTTCTACCATGAAAAGGGTTTCACCGTTGCAACATTTTGAAGTAAGGATTGGTTAATTTGTTTGGGTACTTCCTTGAGTTTAAAATCAGCTTCAGGACTTGCTTTACTGCATGTGTAATATATAAGACAGCGTTGACAAGATAGCACATGTACTGTTGTAAATTATGTTTTCAACAAGGTAAAAGTATTTGTTTTATTTTTCAAGATGTTGGCAGTATTGTTATTTTCAAATTGCACTGTACTATGTTTTAGTTGAACTATGTGACAAAAGAAGGGAAAATGTATCAAATGCTAATCTATCATGGCAGTGTGTAATAAACCCAAAAGGTAAACATGTGACAGCATTTTTATGTCTTTAATTGCTCATTATTTGCAATCAACAACTGCACTTTTTGAAACAAGTTTTCTTTTATGTGGTGAAATACCACTTTTAAGCCGATGTTGTTTTACAAAAGTGATTTCAATACCCACGACTCAATGAAAACGACTTCCTTTTGGTTCACCAGGGATGAGAAATTCCAGACACTTGAATTCAGACACTTTTATGTCTGCGTGTTGAAAATAGAGCTGTTGTTTTCTTCAGATACAGAGAAATCGTGCTCATCGATCGACTTCTCTTTAGCTCTGAGGATACTGTTCAAAGAAGATCCTACATAAACTGGGTTAACTGAAGGTGGAAATGCCAGCATTTCAACATAGCTGCTTGAATTTGGATTCTAGTGGCAGACCTTTTGTCAGCAGTGACTCGCACCACTGGGTTCAATGGCATGGAGTTTAAACCAAATCAAGCACAGTCTACAGTCGGTTTCATAAGATTCAAGAATGATCAAAACAAGTTTTATGCAAACAAAGTCAGGCATGTTCCCTTTGGGGTGTGTGCAGTCTTTTCACTGGCTTTAACCTCAGTTATTTTTTTTTAGTTCTTGGTATGAGCATAATTATTTTAGAAGTTCCTTATTGAACCCAATCTATTTGGACTGGATGAAAAGAGTCGTTCCCCACCCCCCTCCCCAACTTCCCTTTAATAAGTTTTTTCCTACTTTTCACACCGGTCTGAAACTTATGGCATACACACTTATGCATAACCTCTCAAAATAAAAAAGGGTAGGGCATACAGATTGCCCCACTTAACCCCCAGTCCCCAATAGCTATGCTCTTGGTCACCCAAGACCCTGTTCTTTGCAGTCCACAGTAATCTGTGGTGCTTATAGTTTCAGCGCTTCTACATATTTTGCATTTGTCAGGGCCATGTCACACAGGGCAAGTTACGGGCAACCAGTTCAAGGCAAAATCTAGAAGAAACAAAATTTACATTTCAATTTTCACATGCTTTTCTTTGAAATAGTGAGACACCGTTAGAAAAGTATGTCTTGAGCTACCTTAGTGTTCCTTTTGCATACAGTAAAAAGACACTGAGCACTTAACCATAATTGCTCCTCACCACCCAGAAGTGAATGGGTACCTGCACAGGTATAGATTGTTGATGTGAATGATTTGCAATCTGTACGCCCATTTAGCTGTGGTTGCTGTATACTCCAAAGGAGTTGAGATGAATTAAGGAATACTTAGGGCCCAAAATAATAACAATAATTATAATACACAGTTCTTATAATAAAATGTGTTTTATCACACCCGAGGATAGCTCAAAGCACTCATTATTTTATCTATGAGGTATGCTGAGTAATGTTCAAAACTTGAGACCCATTTATTTACGTAGTACCATGTAACGGTTTACAAGGAGCTGTGGCGCAATCTGCAGCCAACCATACCAGAAAACCCATCCTCTTAACAATAGGTGTACTGGGTTCCTTTTTTGTGCATTACACAATAATAATAATAATAACTGTATTTATATAGCGCCTTTTGCCAAAGGATACAAAGCGCTCAGTATTTTTACCTGCCATGTATGTGGAGCTACGTTTTTGAAGTATGAGACCTATGCATTTATAGCACAATGTAATGGTTTACAAGGTGTGGTGGCGCAATACGCTGCCAATACACAGGACCTACGGCTTTATGTCCCTTCCGAAGGACGAAACAATAATGGTTATTTGGCATGCCGAAAGACTAAAGTGTCAAGACCAGGGCTGGAACTCGCACTCTGCTGGTCAGCCAGAGGTTAGGACCAGTGTGATTGACCACACAAGTACACTTTTAATAATATGAGGAGCCCACTTGGCTTGAAAAAGCACTTAAAACTTTGACTGCTGCAATTTTTTACGCCAATGCTGGTGCCCAGGCCCAATGGCTGAAACCACCAAAAATAACTCCATTGTGTCCCCTAATGCACATCAATACATTTTATACAGGAAAAGTGTTTCAATTTTTGAACTACAGAGGGCAGCACGTTGTACCACCAGCCTGAGAATTCTTGGGCATAGTATTTACTGTGGGGTAAGAATTCTCGGGATCAGCAGTCAATTAATAAATACAATGTACATGGTACCCAGGGGTATAAATGGGTACCTGCAAGGGTAGAGATTGATATTGTGTTTGAAAAAGCCTTCGGAGCGCCACGTCAGCTCGGGCTGTATACTCCCCAGGGAACTGAGAAAGATTACAGAAATGCTATTGGCCCAATGACCAGGGCACTAATGTAGAGCGCATTGATACGTTATTGTAAAATGCACTATATAAGAACTAGTTATTATTATTATCACCATTTGCCTGTAAAGATAGTCTCGTGTGACAAGGCCCTAAACGCGATACCAGACTGTCACTACACTCTAACAAACAGACTGACAAATAGGCATGTACATGTATCTCAGAACCTAATCATTTATTGTCATATAAAACATCCAATGGAGTACACTGAAAAATGGCCCAACCCTAAAATTGCCCTTACATCAAGTTTTTCTGCCATCGGAGCACAATTTCATGGCACTACTTACCACAGAATTCTCTGCTGAAAGTGCACTGTAAAAGCACACGATTCTATACGCTGTAAGCGCAGAATTCTATGGTTAGCAGAGCCATGAAATTGAGCCCTGATAAAGGAATCGGTGTCACGCCAATTTGTAGGTCATTGATCCTGAAAGGCATGCAATGTATGCCAGACTACATGTACAGGTCTGCTTCAGTACAAGACCTACTTGGAAAAAAAAAAAAATAATTAAAAGAACATATTAAATTAAATTTAGCTAAGCCTTCTGTTGCTGATTTATCCTGCTGGTGTAAATGGACAGAGCAAGATTTTTTCAGCAAGTTTTACATGTAAATTTGTAAAGGTTACAAATATTCCGTGAACAAGTATTTTCCCAATACTTTAAAAGAAGTCCTACACTGTCTACAAAAAAGTGAGTTAAAGTTATAAAGAACAAGTATCTGGTTACATTTTAAATGCCAGATAGCCAACACATTTCCTTACACTTGGAGATCTTGTAACCAGCGATGAAATTGATTGAATAATTTCACACTAGATCCCCAGATTGCTCAGTTCAGGATAACCCTGTTCTACTTGCTTCTGAAAATGTCAAATAGATCTTGGGAAAACGCATCAACAAAACATGTGTCATTTGAAACAGCCAACAAAATTTTTCTTTTCTTTTTACCTCAAACCCTTCCACATGATAGACTAGAAAAAACAATCGCTACAACCAGCTATGTACAGAACTTGAATAAAAGGTCATAATGCTAGAAATAATATTTACAGGATGATTTATAAACCGATCTGTACGAAATCTGTTGAAAACTTTTTACTATTAAAGGATTTGAAGAATGAGTTAGACAATAAGAACCTTCTTTTGTACAAACTGATGGTTTACAGAAGTCCTGAGACCATTTACTGCTCAATATGGGGCATGGTAGTAATCCCCCCAACCTATATTGTGTCTTTATTGTGTGATTGGAATCTCAGGAATTCTTTAGAGGATTTTAAGGGGATACTTCTGTACAAGAGGAAAATAGTGTGTTACAGTATGGGAACATGGGGGGGTGCCCTCTGGCCCCATTTCCAGCATGGTACACTTGAGACATGTATTAAGCTTCCATTTGGGGGTCGTACCATAAAGTTCAAAGATATGGTGCGCATCAGTGGTTCAAACGCACAGGCCTGTCTTAAAATGCGCCCATGCATTGAAATTACAAAGCAATTATTTCCCCAACACAAAACAACAGTAGTTGATGTCGTTATTTACAAGGGGTTCAAACATGTGTGAGAACACCACACCACTGTACTCCAAAGAAACCCCCAGAGTTTTACAAAACAAGTAAATTTACTTTTTCAACAGTTACTCAAATTAAACTAAACTGTACCACGTCAGGTGCCATTTTGTCAGTAGAGCCCCACTCTACAGTGTCTTTATATTGTGTAAGTACTTGTCCAAATGTATCTAAAATATTGAGATTACTGGTCGAACAGTGGATTCCTGGCATTGAGTCAAAAGAACTTGTCTGGTCCCATATCAGCTTCCTCAGATCAGATCAGCAACTAGACAGGGGAGAGAAGCACATTAATAAATGAACAGACATTCTAATGTCGTCTAAACTGAGCTTAGCTGTACTTGGAAATTAAGTGAATTTACTGTGTGACTAGGCGTGAAGAGCAGTGTTGTTAATGATTAATAATAACAACATATGACAAAAAATATCAAGTAATAAATCACAAGGGAAACCTACTGGGTAGATTTTTAATAATTTTTGAATGACAAAAAGAAAAATTTACTTGAGCGGGACTTGAACATGCGACCTCTGGATTAACATGCCAGCACTCTACCAACTGAGCTATCTAGCCCCAACATTAGGGCTAGATAGTCCAGTTAGTAGAGCACCAGCACCTTATTCCGGAGGTTGCAGGTTCAAGTCCCACTCTGGTGAATTTTCGTTTGCTCAACACAAAACTAAATAATAATAAAACAAACATAATGGAAATGGGTAGGTGTTTGAGCAGTTGTTTGAGAGTTTGGCTTACCATTCATTGGCATTTCATCAATCTGTGTGCTGTAATACTGCTCAATATCTCTCAAGATGCGGATGTCATCGCTCTTGACAAAGTTGATAGCAACACCCTTACGACCGTAACGACCCGAACGGCCGATTCTAGAGAGAAAAAGACAACAACACTTGCCATCATCTAGGCAATCAAATAACTGGATGTTGATACTAGAGTCACTAAAGTACGTAGTATAGCAGAAGCAATTGTTATGTCATGTAAATTGCAACATTTTGTTTAAATATTATTGTTAAGCAAGCTTATCAAGATAAATCACCAACAAATTTCCAGATTAAACAACAGAACAGCTCAATAAATAACATAACCTTCTACAACACAAAAACTCAGTGAACTTATCAAATCATCTCCGGGGATCACTTGCAGGTTCCCATAGCTCTTTGAGTAGACGTAGACATGAACAGATATTTGTAAAATGTTGAAAACTGTAGTCTCCTACCTGGGCCCAATTTCATAGAACTGCTTCAGCACAAAAAGTAGCTGAGCAAAAACAAAATTATGCTTATCGGAACAAGGTTACCAGCCAAAATACCTTCCAACACATACCATTTGGTGAATGGTGTCCTGCTCATTTTAGCTTAGCAGAAAATTGTCTACTACTATTTGCTTGTAGTTTGTGGCTGTGCTAAGGTTTCATCGCTGAATACGCATATTTTCCTTTGTACTATTATTGTTTCCAACATCAGCCAACAGTCGCAGTTTTAGTCAGTCACTGAACTGCCGGACTTTCACAACATAACTGCCAACGTTAATCCACATCGGTGTACATTACAGTCTGAAGGTCTCTGTGCACTCTTACCTGTGGATGTACAATTCACGGTTGTTTGGCAGGTCATAGTTGATGACTAGAGACACTTGCTGTACGTCCAACCCACGTGCCCAAACATCTGTTGTGATCAGAACTCGCCTGTAAGATAAAAACAAACAGGAATGACTTTCAGTGGTGCACAGCACATCAGATATTCCGGTCATTCAATTAAACATGATTTTCATTCGACTAAATGCAAATCGAGCTACTGATTTTGGCAACTTTTGTTTTCTATTACGATTGATCGAGAGATGACTTACGTAGCTCCAGCCCTGAATTCTTTCATGATTTCATCTCTTTCTTTCTGTGGCATGTCACCGTGCATTGAAGACACAGTAAAGTTTGCTTCTCTCATCTTCTCCGTCAGCCAGTCAACCTATGTACATTATGAGGACAGATTTGTATTATGATTATATATCTCTGGTAATGAAACCAAGGATGCTTCATAAGTGAACTTAATCACTGTAGCTTGCAAGCCTGAGGAAACTTGTAAACAAAGGTGCTTACTATGTGAACCAGAAACACCAGGTTAACCCTTACTCTTCCACAATAAGTGTTTTGGGTTCTTTTACTGGCACTATCAACACTAGTGTACACGAGACCTACGTTGAAATGTCTTATCCTATAGGACAAAGCAAATATGGTGAAGTATCTTGCTCAAGGACAAAATGCCACGACCTGGACTCAAACCCACACTCTGCTGGTCAGAAACACCAGAGCTTGAGTCGGTGCGCTTAACCGCTCAGCCATGACACACCAAGTTACATCATGGTCATAGAGTATAGATCAAGTATCGCAGATTTTAGGCTTTGCATGGTGGTAGGTTGATATGGATTTTGGCACAAGAACTGTAATGGTGAACTCCTGAGGAATACTGCAGTTCTTATAAGAACCACATCAGATAAGGGTGCCTGTAAAGAACCATTCTAATTGGTCATACTCCGAGATGGTGTGGTTATTGTACATGGTGCAAAGCAAACTGAAATCCACCTCATGTTGCAACTTGTACATTTAACCATAACCACAATATCCTCCAAAATCCAACTGTTTGTTTGGTCTGATTCTGTTGGACAGAGGACTGCACTGGTAAATTGATTATGCTTGACATGGGATCAGGCATACCACCATAATCAGAGTCCAACAGTTTGGGTGTTGAATTACTGAATGGTGCTGGACTGAGGACTGCACTAGTAAACTGGTCATGCTTTTCATGGGATCAGACATACAACCATAATCAGAGTCCAACAGTTTGGGTGTTGAGTTTACTATACAATGTCGAATTTTGTTTGAGTGAACAAATAACTCTACTTGGCGAAAATGGGCAAAAGTGGCCTTTCCTTTCAATTCAGTATGAGACTCAAATTGACATTTGCAAGATCACATGATCGAACAATCAATCACCTGTAAAAGTTCACTCAGCTAATTTTCAAAACGAATGTTAGTTTTTCGATGAGGCAGTGGCTTACCTTGCGTTTGGTATTGCAGAAGATGACAGCCTGCGTGATCGTCAGTGTATCGTAGAGATCACAAAGTGTGTCAAACTTCCACTCTTCCCTCTCTACCGCTACAAAGAATTGCTTGATGCCTTCCAATGTCAACTCATCACTACAGAAAGATAAAAAGGCAAGGAGGAAACAAATACAAACAGTGGTTCATTTGGTGATCGTGGAAAAAAAAGTGCCAGTGTTTAACAGCATTAACCCCCCCTACTCCTACTCTTGGTGAAGTTTTCAATTGACTTGTCCAACCATTTTAAACCATTCAACTACAAGAGTTGTGTTGAGTGGCACAAATGTACACCGAACTGTGTTTTTAAAGCATTACATAACAGGGCTCGAATTTGACACTGGACCGCTGGCCCGAGGCCAGTGATTTTAGCATTGGGCCAGTAAACTCATGACCAGACAAGTCCGGCAGTCTTGTGGTTTTAATTCAATAACAATTCATGTACATGTATACCTCACTCTATAACATCTTGAACAGAAGCAAATTATGTTCAAATGTTGACTTTGACTGAGTAATGATTTGAAATATACTTAATACCCTTAAAGACAAATAAGGTAAATCTTCTCTTATATGTCTTAGTGCTTGTTCAATTAAAAGCAAGTTAAACTGTGCAAGGACGTCTTTTCTCAGTTTGAATCTGGTCTTGTAAAATTATTTCTGGTCCAGTAAACTTTTTGAGATACATGTCCTGTGGTCTTGTGGATTTGTCCCCCAAATTCGAGCCCTGCATAAGAAGTGTGGACCTGAGAACAAAAGAGGTCCACACAATGTAGGAACTTGAACCACTATGTGGACTTACACACATGCAGACAGTGTTTTTGCAATGTTGAAGAAAACAAAATTTCTGAAGTAAACTGAACAAAGGAATGTCCTACTGTATTGCAAAACAGAGTCGGGTGTGTGTACATGTGGGCTTACGGAAGGGCCCTTTTTTGGGGGGAGGGGGAGGGGGGGTGACACGTCAGATTAAGTATTTGAATCAAATAGATGTATACTGACCGCTTGACCAGGATACGGATTGGTTCTGTCATGAACTTTGTGGTCATCTCTAGGATCTCATGAGGCAGTGTGGCACTGAAGAGAAGGACTTGTGTAGCAGGAGGGAGGTACCGATAAACATCATAGATCTGCTCTTTGAATCCTGAATGCATAAGAGGAAGAGGACAACACAAATGTGTTCCCATTGATAAAGTTCACTTAAATGAAGTCATAGATTGGTTTTTGTCAACGTTATGCTGACATAATAGGCAAAATTATCAAGAAAGATAGAATAAAAGTCACCTGTGAAAGTTTTAGCTGAATACAGTGTCTACTTGGTGAGAAAACAGTACAAAAACACGTTGAATCCGTCCACTTTTAGCGAGGTGACAGCTGGTACAAACCGCATTTCTGGCTGCAGCATTCCCGAACGGACACCACGGAAATTTGAATTTTCAGTCAACCCTCAGTAATCTGAGAAACGATTCATGCATGTATCATTTCTCAGATTCAAATGTTTTTGAGCGAAAAAAGTATCAAAACCATATAACTTCAAAGGGAATCCTTTCTAAAAATAGTTCATACTATCAACAGCTGCAGTGCCTCTTACCAAGTAAGTTTTTAAGGTCATTTAATTTTGGAGTATTTACCAATCTACGACCCTAGGTTTAAGAGTTAGCCTTGGATTATTGTCACCAACATAAACAGTCAACTCCTGGTTATAAAGAGCACCATTAGAGGTTCTGCTTATAAACTATATAAAGAGTACATTCTGAAGTCCTGAATCTCATTTTCTACTTTGTGTTTCTTTGTTTTGCTGTCCTCTTATAACAACAATTTTGGTATAAAGAGGTAATTTGGCCAGTCCCTGCAATCTTGTTATATAAAGAGAGTCGACTGTAATAGGTTTATTTTTAAACCAGTTATTACTGTCTGTTTTTGTTTCTTTGGTTATAGAAATTATGCAAAAGGAAAGGACTATTCATATAGAAACTCTTTTAAATTATAACAAAGTTTCCAACTGAATAAGTTTACTTTTTAACATCCTTACTTTAACAACCAGCAACATACAAGTTTTCCAAAGACCAACCATTACTATCTGTAATTCCTTGGCCGATAAACATTATGAAAAGTGTACAAAAAGAAAGGGCAATTTGCAGTGACAATTGAACTGAAAACTGTTGATATCAGATGTCTCAAGCAATGTCATCTTGCTTACCTTTGTTCAGCATCTCATCTGCCTCGTCTAGGATCAGCATTTTGATGGAACGAGTCCTCAGGTTTCTTCTCTTGATCATGTCTAGTTACACACGAACATTAGCGTTAAGGAAAAGGCACCAAAAAAGGTGATTTAGCAGCCGTTCAGAACTCAAAACATGTCTCTAGGTGGCAATAACCAAACACAATATTCAGTTCTTATAATATTATACAAATAATGGATGCAGAAAGTAATCACGGGCTGAAATCTGGATTATTCCATTTCATAAGGCGACGCCGAGTGAAATGGAAAAGCAGATTCAACAGCATTATATTCTATTATATCAAATGTTTTAAATGCGTGGATCTCCTAAAAGTTGTGTCCTTGCAAACTGGTTTTCTCTGTCTATCTTTGTTGTATGCATAACACCCTAATTTTTGAAGACACCAACTTTGGAAGTAAGGTTTATATCAAATGGTGTGTTGAATCCCTGAAGGGTCAAAATGAAAGAGCCTATGATGTTTATTAGTTTACAGTCTTGTTGTTTTTTAAGGATACCAAAGACTCTTCCTGGGGTGCCGGAGATGACATGTTGACCAAAGTCCAGCTTGCGGATATCTTCTCCAATGTTGGTTCCTCCGATGCAGGAATGGCATAAGACACTCATGTAGTCACCCAGGGCCAGAATCACCTGTTAACAAAAATTAATTTCACATGTTTTAACTTAAAGCTCCCAATCGACATTTTTGTGTGTGTTTTTTTTTTTCCAACTGTAAAGTTCAACCTAATCTTGTCATGCTAAAAACAAAAATTTTCAGACGAGTAGACTTCCTTCTAATGCACAACTTACCTTCTGAATTTGGGTTGCCAACTCACGAGTTGGAGATAGAATCAAAGCTTGCGTTTCACGAACCTGAGTGCATTTATGACAAAAAAAGAGGTAAAAGACTAAATTGGGCGTAGGATGAAATAAAACAACAGATGAGTCATACCAATACACTTGAGCCAGATCAAAATTCTTAAAACTGAAAGATTTTAATGACGGAATCAAAGAGAGAAGATGTGTCTGGTATACAAACCTGCGTATCTAAACACTGCAGAACTGAAATGGAGAATGTAGCTGTCTTTCCGGTACCAGACTGTGCCCTGTAAAAAGATGAAAATAGAGAACAACATTCCTAAAATGATTTTGCGAATACCAATTGCAAATTACAAAATGTATAGGGTTGGAATAGTAAGCTGTGTGAGGAATAACAACAAGTGTATCCCAGAATATGTGGCGCACAATGCAATAACCATACCTGCTAAACTCAAAACTGGGCTTTTTCTTTGCCGATCAAAAAGATGAGAAATAAATTCTTGAACAACTTTGTTCTTCAGAAAAAGATGTATTATTCAGGGTTTTTTTTTAAACTTCTATGAATCTCGAATTAAGTAACAAAACTTGTACATAAACAATGTATTTACTTAGTTTCTTAATAAAAATTGTGATTACAATTGTCCACACTTACTGTGCGATCACATCTCGTCCCGATACGACAGGTTTGATGGCTCGTTGTTGTATAGCTGAGGGTTTTTCGAAACCTTTAAAATGGGAAAGAGTTCAAAAAAAGGGTTATAAGTTAATATAAGAAAGGCAAAATAGTACACGCACAAGTAAAATTAAATTTGATCTGATACACAAGTACATCCATAGAACGGATTTAACAGTGAATTTAAGAAATCAAGCAATGGGCCCAAAGCTCAATTTCAGGTTTTGAAGTTTCTGGCACAATTCATGAACATATTTTCTTTGATGAGGCTGTATTCTAATATTTTGTAAATTCTGAGCATTTTCGGCAACCAATTACATAAGAGCCACTTCAATATTAAATATGAACTTGAAAGAAAGAGATTTGTCGATAGTGTTACGCTGGTCTCCACACTACATACTAGCAGTAGCACTAGTCACTAGTATTTCCATTAATAATTGTATAAATATATGACCTCAGCAGGATCCCCATCCATGCCATCATTTGTCTCTCATCATCTGTCAGGCCCAGGGGGCAATTGAATGGGAACAATACAGATAAATCTACGGAAAATATTAGTTCAGTGCCGCAGTAGGCAAGTATCTCTTTCATGTCTTACAATTGCCCAAAAAGACTCATAGTTTATAAACATCAGATCATATAGCAGTATCCGTGAAGAAGCGGCTTATTTTATAATTTTATATATGCACATTATCAATGATTATGGAGCCCCACACACAAAAAAGTACTCCTGTGTTCTATAATTATGTATTTTTTAATGACGCCATGACATGATTTCTTGTGGAAAATCTTGAGTTGTCAGGAATTACACAAATTGTCAGGTTAGGGTCCACTTTTTATCACGATTAGGATGCAACGCACTTCACACGAACGAGCAGGTTTTTTTTCTACTTTCGTTTCGTGTTTACAATGTACTACCTACCGTAAGCGTAGATTCCCTTTATGAGATCTTCTCTTAAATTCATTGCATCAAATGTAGGAGTAACATCGACACTTTCGCTTGTTTCAAAGCGAAGATTTGTCGATTCTTGAGACAAAACTCTTCTCGTTGTGGCCGCCATGCTGAAGAAATAACGCGTTTTTGCAATAGCGAAGCCCGCCCTCTGTCTGATAAAAAGGGTACTTGAACGCGAGAGGGCGCTGTCAAGACTAGTCCATTGATATGATCCATTGATCTCCATTATGATCTCCAGTAGATAATGGAATCAATGAAATAGGGAGCGTCTACTCAGTGTTATGTTGGCGTATCAACAAATTAATTGTCTACCTTGATTGCTAATACAGGGTAAAAATTCAGTGTTCATTTTCTTATTTTCTTGTCTTCTTGCTTTGCCCGATTTTTCGCCACTGTTTTGCCTCCCTTGCCCCCTGGGTCGTACGCCAATATGCTTTAGGCGTACGGCTGGGAGGACTCTTTGATTAAGGGAGGCAGAGGGGATCGTGATTTGCCCGAAATTTTACAATGATAAAAATACGTAAGTACAATTTTTTATACCCTCTGTTTTTTCGTATTGATGTGCCCGAATTTTCCCTAGCGTTTTGCCCGAATTCGGGAGGGCACTTTGCCCCTGCCCCGCCCCCTGGGTCGTACGCCCACTCTGCCTCTAAATTGAAGGTAGATTTCGTATGGCTAAGCCATTAGTTTAGTTGAATGTAATGGTATAACAATTCGTATGCGTCACAGTGAAATTGAACGATGGTTTCAACTGAAGAGACAAAATCGCTTGAATACGAATGCATGAAAGTGAAATAGGCTGCTTTTGTGCCGAAAACGACCGGACTTTTCAAATGATGAGCGTTCACTCCAACCCCTTTAGTGATCCAGTGTGACTCAACGGTGTCAGTTCAGCAGAAGCTTCTGTGTCCAAAAATGCTGTTTTTACTTGAGACCTTTTCAAGTAAAAACAGCATTTTGTGGTGATTTGTGATAAGAATAAAATTGTTGACGATTTTGAAAATTACGATCATGAGTTTTAATGTTAAAAGTGTTGGTGTTTGTTTTATTTTTTATCCTTGTGAAAATTTGAAGTAATTTCTTCAACTTATGTTATCTTCAAATATGTTCGTCCAATTTATATTTTAATGACAACAACTCTATGGCGTATTCCCACCAATAGTGTCTGTACGCATGCGTGAATTATTACATTCATGCATGCGTACAAACACTATAGACGTAATTTGAGTAGGACGCCCTCGGCTAGAGGTCAAAAGAAGGTTACTCGTTGGCCGATTCTGTGCGATGCGCGTACATCGATGTGCAGTTTCCATTGCTGCGTCATATTTTCACCTCTAAGATTGCGGCGTGATGACGTCAATGCATAAGGTCCATGGAGATTAATGATAAGGTCCATTGGTGGGAAAGTGCCAATGAGGAAGGCGTATGCGTCACGCCACCATCAGCTCCGAACAAAAAGACGTGATGTACCCTCATTTTGCCCACCAGTTGTGTTAGTGCAATTTACATATTTTATGGGAATTCGGAAGGGTGTATTCCCAAAGCCAAGTTGTCCCAATGTGCTGTAGTCGAAGTTTATTTATAACAAGGGGGCCCTGTAGACCTAATTAGTGATTGTGGCACACGGTGTTGTCTTCCTTATAATATCTTTTGTTCTCCTTCTTTTTTTTCGTAAGTTTGTTGATGTATAGGCCTACATAATATTTCTTTTGTGTAGGCCTACTTATGTTTTCTTTTGCTCGGTTTCTTTTGTAACCTTTTCAACTTTAAACGATGTACATTTGAAAAGTGCCTGCCCTTTGATTGTTTTATGATTCAAATGAATAAACCATACACCATTAGTGAGAAGAATGAACTTCCCAACTGTGCCGAGGAAATGTTTTGTGCGAGAATTGGATTCAGCATCATCAACAACAACATTTATTTCCGTATACGTAAATCAAAATATACAACTTGATACAGATATCATTATTGTATCTGTATAGAGGCATGACCCATCCAAAAGCTTGTAGGCTGGGATGCCTTGTACAAAACAAAACCAAAGATAGAAAGTAATTACATTATAAATCAAATCATATTAACGTATAATATACAAATTGTTTTCCCCAAACAGTGCCCACAAGTACTTGCCCTTGATAATGAAATCAGAAGAGCACAGTATTGTTATTGTTGTATTGTATTAGATTAAAAGTGCAACCTGTATTGTTTCCTTCACAATGTGTCCTTGCCACATGGGTAATGAGCTGTATACCATGGATGCGCTGTAACAATTCGCACAGGTTCAAACGAGTGACTGCAAATTCAAAAGAGAAATGCGATTGGACGGGACTATTATGTCAGCTGGTTTATTGGGAAATTGTGCACCATTTAGTGAGATACCTGACCAACAAAATCCACTTCATGAGGAAACCAGTACACCAAGACGTTCAAGAACGTTTCATGCCTGTTTCTGATTCTTAGCACTCGCAAATTTCACACATGTTTATTTCGACCAACGCCTGAGCGGTAAGCTGACGCTAGTGATGAAAAACTTTAGAGGACACTTTGTGCGCGTGAAATGTTAATTGCTCCCTCATTGTCATTCGCAAATTTCGCGCTCAACAATATTCGAAATAACTGTCGGTTGATATCTTCTGAAACACATTGGTCTGCTCAACTGTTAGCTAGCTAAAGCTTGACAGAGCCTCGGTGAGAATGGGGAACAATACTGAATTCATCGTTCAGGAAAACTCCGAGTTGTCTTATGTATACGATTTACTGGATGAATTCTCACATCCACTGCCACTTGAAATATTGATATCGGCACTCGTTTGGCTCATGTGGTTACTGTCTGCGGTCGGTAACGTTCTAGTCTTCATCGTGGTACTTGGGGACAAACAGCTCCGATCTAACGTGGCTAACCACTATATCCTAAACCTCGCCAGCGCCGACTTATGCGTGGGACTCAATTCCCTCACCTTCAACAATCTCTGGCGATACTTTGGCAACTGGCCCTTCGGAAAAACCACTTGCACCTTCTGGACAACTCTTGACTATGCCGCCTGCATGCAGTCTGCATTTGCAATCGTTCTCATCAGTATGGACCGTTATTTCCTGGTCACCAAATTCTTGAAGTATCAGAAGTATCAGAGCAAGGTAATCTCGGGAGCCCTTATTGCTGGAACTTGGGCCGTGTCTCTCCTTTTCTATGCCGTACCTGTGCTTGGCAATGGTCTCTGGGCTGAAAGTAAAAATGTTGTGACCAATTACTCGGTAACTTGCGATTTTGGTGTATTTTACATTCTGTACTACAACACAGCTCAAATAACGGTCGGCTTCGTTATTCCTGTAGTCTTCTTGGCCTTCTTCAACATCAAGGTGTATACTAACATTCTTAAGCGTTCCAAAAGTTTGGTTCGCACGGGGATGGACGCGACTTCACAACATAACGGCAACGGAACCGTCGACCCAGCGGTGCAGTTCAGTGTTCCTCAAACGGAGCCAAACGTTCCCGGGCAGATCATAAAACAGGATACCAGAAAGTCGTACAAGAAACACAGGAAGGCAGCCATCACGTTGGCCATTATCGTAGGTATGTTTTCCCTCACTTGGGTCCCTTACTACGTGATACAGTTTTTATCCATCTTGAAGAAAATCAAGTTTACGTGGCTCCTTTGGAACTCCGTGTACTACACTGTCTGGGGTTAACTCGCCTTACCTTCCGGCAACATCTTGGGAACCATATAATGTTCAGTTCTTGACCAGAATTATACGGGATATTTGACCAGTTTACTTTTGACCGTATTTTTTGTTTTTTGCCACTCGGCAACATCTGTCCTTATAGTCTCGTTTGAATAGAAGTGTCGATTTAGCGATCTTAAATGAAGTGTACTTTGGATCTAAATAGTGTCAGCAATTCGTTCATGACCACCCACTTTCCAACAAATAGTAGAAAAATAATGGAAAACAAATTACAAGTCTCTAACCTAACGTTAAACCGGCTTAAAATGCCACTGCGTTTAATACCCTTCATCAAGTTCAATTTTTGTCATAATAATAATAATAATAATAATAACTGTATTTATATAGCGCCTTTTGCCAAAGGATACAAAGCGCTCAGTATTTTTACCGGCCATGTATGTGGAGCTACGTTTTGAAGTATGAGACCTAACGGCATAACGGCAACGGAACCGTCGACCCAGCGGTGCAGTTCAGTGTTCCTCAAACGGAGCCAAACGTTCCCGGGCAGATCATAAAACAGGATACCAGAAAGTCGTACAAGAAACACAGGAAGGCAGCCATCACGTTGGCCATTATCGTAGGTATGTTTTCCCTCACTTGGGTCCCTTACTACGTGATACAGTTTTTATCCATCTTGAAGAAAATCAAGTTTACGTGCTCCTTTGGAACTCCGTTACTACACTGTCTGGGTTAACTCGGCCATTAACCCGTTCATCTACGCCGCAACCAGCCCTCGTATGCGAAAAGGTTTCATCAAAGTTCTCTGCTTCTGGAACCGCAGGCTCATGAGAAAGATCCATCCAATTTAGGCAGTGTTGTGAATAACAGTTCTTCAGTTTAACAAGGAACCACTAATTTTCTTTCATTTCACCGGGAGTATCTTCGACCACCAATGAATTTACTTTTGACCGTATTTTTGTTTGTTTGCTTTTTTGGCCACTCGGCAACATCTGTCCTTATAGTCTCGTTGGATAGAAGTAAGTCGTAAGCGTGCTTATGAATGAAGTCGGACTTTGAGATCTTAAAGAGGGTGTCCAAGGTCAAATATCAGTGTCATGATCCACCCACTTTCCAACAAATAGAGTCATTTATGAAAAATAATGGGAAAACAAATTACAAGTCTCTAACCTAACGTTAAAACCGGCTTAAAATGCCACTGCGTTTAATACCCTTCATCAAGTTCAATTTTTGTCATAATAATAATAATAATAATAATAACTGTATTTATATAGCGCCTTTTGCCAAAGGATACAAAGCGCTCAGTATTTTTACCGGCCATGTATGTGGAGCTACGTTTTGAAGTATGAGACCTAACGGCATAACGGCAACGGAACCGTCGACCCAGCGTGCAGTTCAGTGTTCCTCAAACGAGCCAAACGTTCCCGGGCAGATCATAAAACAGGATACCAGAAAGTCGTACAAGAAACACAGGAAGGCAGCCATCACGTTGGCCATTATCGTAGGTATGTTTTCCCTCACTTGGGTCCCTTACTACGTGATACAGTTTTTATCCATCTTGAAGAAAATCAAGTTTACGTGGCTCCTTTGGAACTCCGTGTACTACACTGTCTGGGTTAACTCGGCCATTAACCCGTTCATCTACGCCGCAACCAGCCCTCGTATGCGAAAGGTTCATCAAAGTTCTCTGCTTCTGGAACCGCAGGCTCATGAGAAAGATCCATCCAATTTAGGCAGTGTTGTGAATAACAGTTCTTCAGTTTAACAAGGAACCACTAATTTTCTTTCATTTCACCGGGAGGTATCTTCGACCACCAATGAATTTACTTTTGACCGTATTTTTGTTTGTTTGCTTTTTGGCCACTCGGCAACATCTGTCCTTATAGTCTCGTTGGATAGAAGTAAGTCGATTAGCGTGCTTATGAATGAAGTCGACTTTGAGATCTTAAAGAGGGTGTCCAAGGTCAAATTCAGTGTCATGATCCACCCACTTTCCAACAAATAGAGTCATTTATGAAAAATAATGGGAAAACAAATTACAAGTCTCTAACCTAACGTTAAAACCGGCTTAAAATGCCACTGCGTTTAATACCCTTCATCAAGTTCAATTTTTGTCATAATAATAATAATAATAATAATAACTGTATTTATATAGCGCCTTTTGCCAAAGGATACAAAGCGCTCAGTATTTTTACCGGCCATGTATGTGGAGCTACGTTTTGAAGTATGAGACCTATGCATTTATAGCACAATGTAATGGTTTACAAGGTGCGGTGGCGCAATATGCAGTCAACATCTTAAAAAAATTCTGTACAGATAATGCTTAGTTCATTCCTGAATTTTGATGATATTCAATCAAAACGGCATTGAATCTGACCTTATGAAGGTCGCAAAAATTAATCTCTGAAATGCACATATCCAATTGTTTTTGATGTCGAACGACGTCATGTTTCTAATTTCGCCCTCGAAGAGTATCAAATTAACAAAATAATGACATTTCACACCATTTGAACATGAGGTCAGAGACTGTAATTTCCCCACTGTCATAGAACTCTAATCTCATTGGAAACTGAGTGCATCACAAAACTGAATTGCCCTTGGAGCCACTCTTTAATTGGCTGAATGAACGAGTGTTGAGATATTTATAAATAAGAGCATTATACTATAGTTTCAAATTGCTGCTGTTGTTTATTTATTAATTACTCGTTGTTGTTGTTGTTGTTGTTGTTGTTGTTGTTGTTGTTCATGTTGGTTTTTGTTATTTAAAGATAATATATTTAACTTCTAAGATAATTAAATCCACACTGTTTAATCTGCAGAATTGCTGTTAAGAGTAAGATGTTTTTTGAAAAAGGGCGAGTGATTATTATGCAACCTGTTTGAAACTTTGTGACAATTTGGAAAACACACGTAAAGAAGCACGTGCACTTGTCTATATTGGCACTCGTACATTGCGCACTTTCAAAGGAGGTTAACATCATTTAAGTACACCTTTTTGAAAATGATTGTTTTAGTATTATTTGTAGGGCAACATAATTAAACCAAACAAATTGTAGCAAGAACTTAAATCTTAGGGTAATTGAGTGTGGTTTTTCGTGTAATTTTTCCTCACTGTCCTATCCACAGGGTTCCAAAAGTATGTACTTGTATTTGGTCAAATTTGTGTGAACTTGACCGCGCGAAACTAAGACGTCGTTGCCCCGGCAACTCCGAGCAACGTAACGTAAAATCCATGGGACACAAGGTCTGTTTTCGCAATAAGTAACAAACACTTATATATCGATTTAAAATGTTACCTCGCTTTGCTTTGTCAGTGCAGTCGACACGGTTTGCATAACACTGTCGGCGTAAATCCGCAAATTGACACTTCAAGCCGGATGTTGGAGGTCGAGCAACATTTCATAATTTTCCCATAAGTCCTAGATTTTATTTAAATTTTGTTCATTCAATTATTCAATGTAATCATTCCACCAAAATGTTTTTTTGGGGGTGAAAAAAAGTGATGTGACAAAAATATATATCACACAAAATTGCACCTATGATGATGGCTCAGAGGTGCCCGGGAGCTCAATGGTGACCTTATCATTGCAAGACTTACACGGTCTATTGAACGTGACCACCGATAACCTAGTCTACCTATTGCTTACTCCATTATGGTCAGAAGACCTTCATGTCTGAGCATTTTCGACCCCCTATCCTCATCGCTCCTGCACAGCCCGAGCTAGCTGAAAAGGTGTTTAGTTTTCAGGACTCTTGCAGTAAATTACTAGAATCGTGGTTCAAATTTCAAAAGACACCAAGGCTTGTAATTTACGTGCAATTTTCGTTCTAACAGATTTTTCAAGTTCAGCGGCTACCGGTAATTTTTTTATGGCGATCGTCTTTTTATAAGGATGACCAACACAACTAGATAGTCATTGGGACGTGTTGGTCAAGTCAATGGCAATCCTTAATATGGTTCATTTTTAATTTTCCCCTCCGCAGTTGACTTGTTAACGCCAATGACGATGAAATAATTTAGCTCTTACCAAACACCACGCTCATTTGTAACCACAAAATTGTAATTTGCTTTCACCACCATGTTATACTGTTAAAAACTAACGCAGTAAGAGCATGGTTGGTTACCTCCATGGTTCTTGCGGGGGGAGATGGGAAACGGTCAGAATGCGATGTGAAGGAGAATAAATGAAACCCATGTTCTGTTTTTATGATTTACGTACCATGATTGTGAACACATGTTATGATGCTCCAATTTCCATTTTCTATAATAATGATAATAGTAATAAAAATAGATGGAATGCAATACGCGTCATTGACCGCCATCTTTGATGTAAAACGATGGAAAATGGCACGCGTGTACACGCTACGCACGACTCTCGGCCAATGATAGCTCTTCACGCGTGCACAATTCATCAAAGATGGCGGCCGATGACGTCCTTTGCAATCCATGTAAAGTAGTGGCTTTTATATTCACTCAAATCCGTCACTCAGAGACGCTCATGGCGCTCCAACAGTGATTATATAATTTATCCTGCAAGGTATATGTGGAGCTACGTTTTGAAGTATGAGACCTTTTGATGTTTCATTGTTCACGGTTTATAAACCAAGATTTTTTCTATTTTATGATGATTCAATTTTCAAGGTTAAGGCCAAATACAAACTTTAAAAAGTTGAGCGTCCCCGCCCGCTTCCTTTTTAGAGTACGCCTCCTTTTTTCTTCTTTAAAGGGTAAATTTTAACGATCTCTGACGAAAAAAATATATATCTAAAATGTTAAGATTGTATCTTTAGACTTTAGGACACCGAAAAAACACACAGAAAAAAGCTGGCAACCATCTTGAAAAACAGCCAGGCCAAATGTGTCGGCTGTCATAAAAAATTTTTAATTTTTTTTTAAAGGCCCTCCCCCTTTCTTTTTTTCGAAAAAGGCAGGACGCTAAACATTATTTTTGTATGGCCTTATAAACCATGATTTATAAACGTTTACTGTATGTTCATGGTTTACACAAAATATTTAATAAGCACAACACATTAGTTTCCCTGCATGTAAACAATAAAAGTAATTTGGACAACAGTTTCTTTGGTTCACATCTAATTGTTATAAATCATGGTAAAAACGTGTCATAATGCGTTAAACAATTAATTGACAAACGGCGCCCCATAGATATTGATACGGGACACATAAACTAGCAAAAGTGCCGCGTAGTAGATCGGAGCTCGTCAGACCACCAACCAATCAGCAGCCTCCGATGAGAAGTTCCGCCGTTGGTTTTATTTTTGAAATATTCGCTTGTTTCTGAGTTGTTCGTTATATTCCGCCATTGTGTTGTACGGCGCGCCCAGTGGATACCTCGCTCACGGTGTATTCGCATTTTGCTCTGATTGTATAAGCCATTTCATGTACTTAGTTTTATTATGATTTTATTCAATTTTTTAAAGTTTCTATACGCAGTATTATTTTTGTGTGTTTTTTTTGTGAGATGCGTGTTTATTTTTGAGTTACTTTTATGTATATTCATCGTCTCAGTTCCGTTCACTTATCGCATTGCGATTTTGTTAGGAATTATTTCAAATATTTTACCTAAATCATAAAAAAGAGTGAAACACGACAGAAAAATAATTGACTTGGCAAGACGGTTTAGGGACGGGCTCGAGCACATTATTTTGTTTTCGTCAGCAAACTTTTACAGCAGAAAAATAATAGAATGATTTCGATCAGTGCTAACCTAATATCAAACAATTTGTAAATTTATTAAAAAAAAAATAATGATATAAAATTACTGATAACTCTGTTTCTGAGTGGGCTATAAATCTATATTTAAATATATAACACATTATAAAGAGCAGTGTACTTTTCACTTCATTTTCTTTTTCAAGTTTTATCATCTGTAGTTTCTGTTGAGTCTATTATCAAAACATACATGCAGTTCTTTTATGTACCGACAACGTACGCTGAATTCAATTTAGTTTCTGCATACATTAATTGAGTTGTGACTGAACGTAAAAATGTATATGCCCGAAGTGAGTGTACATCATGCAATCTGTTCAACTGTTCAGTCGCCGTAAAATATCGAAATTGCTGTAAATTATTATTATTATTTTTTCTAATTCGGAAGGTTTGTGTCCTGTCCGATTTCTTATTTCTTTGCTGGCTGGTTGTTACTTTGTCAAGTTTGTCTTTTCTTCTCATTGACGTGGCGATTGGGATCTCGTGTCGGTCGGTCGGTCGGACGTCCTCGGTAGGTCGGTAGGTCGGTCGGACGTCCTCGGTAGGTCGGTAGGTCGGTCGGACGGTCGGTCGGACGTCCTCGGTAGGTCGGTAGGTCGGTCGGGCGGTCGGTCGGACGTCCTCGGTAGGTCGGTAGGTCGGTCGGGCGGTCGGTCGGACGTCCTCGGTAGGTCGGTAGGTCGGTCGGACGTCCTCGGTCGGTCGGTCAGACCGTCGGTCTTTCAGTTTGCTGGCTTGCTCAGAAACTGTTTGTTGGGCTGGGCAGAAACGTGTTAAATTTTACCATGAAAGTGGTCAAATCTCCAGATTCTCAAAAGTTCATGCGAAATATCAATATAAATCAGATTGTCTAGCAATTTGCCCAGACCCATTAACATCCTAACTAAGTTATAAAGATTACCAGTGCATTACCTTTTCACATCACCTAGAAACAGTTCATTTAAAATACATAGCCTCCGTAATTTGGTAAAAACCAATACAACCAAATTGATATACCACAATATTCTTCAAAAGAGCCACCACGAGTTCCCTTCCTGTAAGACCCCCCCCCCCACGCAAGAAAAACAAGTCATAAGTTAAAAAGCTGTCCCAAAGAAAAATGGAGTAACCAGGTGGGGGCAGGGGTGCGGGAGCTACCCCAGCTCAGAACCCTGCCCCGCCCCCCGTCTTGCCCCCTCCCACAGGAGATTGGAAAAGTGAAATTAAGTTAGCCCCTCCCGACTCGACTTGCGGAGTTATCCGACACAAAGGAAAACGTGACCCTTCTTTCGCATGCTGTAATCAAATGAAATAATAATGAAAGTTATACAATCATGCGGATTGCTCGGGAGCATGCTGCCTCAAGCTTGAAGGATAAAAACAAGAAGATTAACTCAAAACCAAAGGACAGGGAATTGGGAATCCAACAATGGCTGTATTCATTACCTTCATGCTCCAGTTTATTTTGAATTTTTTTAAAAACATGTAAAATGGGTTTCAAGGATGATTTTGTTGTCGGAAAAAAGAACGGTGTTTCAGCCGAATGGAAATGCTAGGAAAGGTCATGACAGTGGCTTTGAGTCGATACCGAATTGGGGCTGTGAAGTTGTAAGTAAGGTTTATAAGATTAGATGTCGAACAATGAACACATTATTTATAAAGAAATGGGTGAAGCTTTATTATAATCCAGTTGTCAACAAAAATAAACAGGTTGCTAGTGCGTTCACTCCAGTTAACTAATAGAGTAAAACAGATTTCAGGACTTCGAAGATCTGGAAAATCTCTCCCTTTCAGACTTGATTTAACAGTTGTTTTCTCTAACATTGATCCATCTTGTTCCGTTAATGGCGTGTAGAAGAATACTTCCCAATTAGTAATTGGCGTCACGCGTCATTTCGACAGCAAAAGAAACCTGTAACACCATCAACTACGGGGAATGCGTCAATAACTCTTAAATAGTTGCGTTGTTAACATCAGATGAATGAAAGAAATAATCGGCTTCACCTTCAATTCTTCACTGCTGATGTTATTTCTCATCATTCGAAGTCCTTCTTGGCAAATTATCCGACGGCCTTGAGTCAGTAATAAGTGACTTGTAACTTAATATTTCCTTCCCCCATACTCAAAAATCACATTCTCTCGAGTAACTTGATTGTACGAATCTCCTTAAAGACAAAGGGGGATGGGCGAATCTTATCTTCCTGGCTTCTGCGATAAGAAATATATTTAAATTCGTTTCCATGCCAATGCTATCTTAAATCGAATTGTCCGATAGTAATAAATCCTCTGGTTTACTGACAATGTGTTCGGGAAAAACTGCGGTTAAATAATGCTTAAAATTCCAATTTCTAAAATTGGCTTTCAATACGGTAGTCGTTGTTTTTCCTGAAGGGAAATTCTCTCGTCGGTTTGATTGTGTGACTTTGAATGAGTTTTCTTAATACTTGTCCGGATATTCAATACTTTGAATATGGGTTGTTTTGTTCTATCCCTTAAAAGGGTATACATGATTGGTAAATATAAAAAAAACATCACTGTTTAATTTTATTCTGAAATATGGCTGATTTTGAAGTTCATATCTAGAACTATTTTTTTCTGTGAAATATCGGAAAATCTATTTTGAAAAAAACCCGCTACAGCTGGTTTCGGTTGTTTTAATCAAAATTGAGGACAAAGTGTTTACATGCTGCAAATTGTGCATGGTTTCTCACTATTTTCTCCTGACTCACACAACGGATTAAGCCCAAATTTTGCACAGGTTTGTTATTTCATGTATATGGTTGATCACACAAAACATGATCACTGTCTGCGACTTTTTTGCCAGTTCGACCAACCCTGTATAATACCTTCTTCGGCAGCGATAATTATAAGTTCACTATGTAACGTGACGAATCGAACACGTACATGATACATCATATGACGGCATATAGCGGGCGTGGACGCCTCTTTTTATTAAACTTGAGTACTATTCTGCTGTAAGATTGTAATCGGTGAAGTCTAAAGGTCTCAGATAAAAAAAGAGACACATTTTCCTCGTTGGCAGCCTCGATGTTCATTAGCATTAAGAAAACCACAGGAAGGAGTAGGCCCTACCTTGGATGGATTAACATTGGTCGATGCGTGAAACCCCGTGCCAAGGTTCTATTGATTAGGTAAAGGTTTAGCCGTTTTTTTTTAGGCTTTTTTTATAAAAATTTATTAGTTTTTTAACACTGCAGTGACGACCGCGAGAATTCTGGCTGCAAATGCGAAAGCCCAGGCTCGTGGTTCACGAGAATGCCAAAACCGGATAAAATATCTTTGCTTTTCCCCCCTACCTCATAATTATTAATATCGTTCTGACGTTGTTCTGTCATTAAATTATACCAAAAATAAATTCCCTTCAGCTATGTCGGCACAAAACCCACACGACCAATATCATTGCGGAACCCGCATGGGCGGCCTACATGCACAAACTCTTGTGTTAAATGGAGTCTTTTCTGTGGTGTTTTTTGTTGTTGTAATAATTATGAAAACACCGACACGGTGTTAGTTATGAAGAATACTATATAGTCCAGCGGATAAGTGGAAATTTCGTGCACTTTATGGTAAAAGCATGAAACTTGCACACATACTTTATACCAAAACATGAAATTTTAGATATAGTGCCATCTCTGAATTGGCCTGTGGTGGCCTTGGCGGCCATTTTCCAAAATGGCCGCCATTTCTGATATAAAACTACATAACTCGGAAAGTAAGAGGCCTAGAATCTTCATTCCAGATGTTTGCCGTGTCCAACAATTCAAAAAATGCATTGAGAGTGTCAGACTATTAGGTCCGCCATTTTCAAAACGGTGTCTTTATTCTTCAAAATGGTGGTCTTCAATGGCCATAAATTCCATATGTAGGCCTATAGAACACAACTGCATGAATAGTCTAGTCATTCTATGGTTTGACCTAGACAAAATTGCAACAGAAATGTGTGTTTTTTTGGCAAGTGTCTTTTGAAACCCTCCCATACAACATATCAAAAAAAGTCGAAAAAATGAAGTAGGGAAATAATGTCTAATTTGCATAAATAAAAAATTGACGCTTTTGCAATTGCCTCTATTTTCAGTAATATAAAGCTTATTTTCTCCACAGAATATTTTCATAGATGTAGTCACTGCATATTCTCCAAGCACATTATGAGCAAGACAAAAATCAAAGACGGCTGCCATTTTTTAAGATGGCCGCCATTTTCCCGCCAAAATCAAATTCTCACTAGTTAGTAAGATAATAATCTCATTTGAATGACCACTGCGTTTATCATTATGTTTAAGACTCGGTGGTATGACATTTCTCTACAGTGTTTATCACTAGTAATCCTAGTTGAAAATCACTTAAGCCAAAGGTATTTGAATAAACAATTGTCAACTTTATTACATTTTCAGGAATCTTTCAAAGGTAACTCTAACTTGCATGCAGTGTTTAAACAAATTTGAATAACAAATTATTTCAGGTTCAGAAGTGATAATTTCAAAGGGAACAATAACTGCCCCTCGTTAACGGCTACCGGTAATTTTTATGGCGATTATTTTTTAATAAGGATGAACACAATATTTGTCTCTCTTCACAGTTGACTTGTAAAATGTTAATGACGATGAAATTATTTAGCTTTAATATAACTTTCTTTCATCATCATGATAATGTCAAAAACTAATGACCTAGCAACTAACCAGTAAGAGCATTTGTAAAAGCCTTTACAAACTAGATGTGTTCATCCAAAATAATCGCCATAAAAATTACCGGTAGCCGTTAATGAGAGGCACGTATCGTTCCCTACAGGGACTTATTACTTCCGAACCTGAAATAATCTGTTTTCAATGACAATATTAACGAGGGGGGAAATATTGTACGTAAATAACAAGCCTTGGGTATCTTCTGAAATTTGAACCACGATTCTAGTAATCTATACAGCAAGAGTCTTGAAAACTAGGCCTAAACATCTTTTCAGCAAACTCGAGCGTTAGGGATGGGGTCGAAATACTCAGACCATGAAGGTCTTCGGACCAAAATGTAGTAAGCAATAGTAGTCTAGTCAATCTATGGTTTGACCTAGACTATATCTATGAAAATATTGTGTGGAAAAAAAAGATTTATATTATATATTACTGAAAATATAGAGGCAAAAGCGGCAACTTTAATTTATGCAAATTAGGCATATTTCCCCTACTTCCTTATTCTACTTTTTTGATATGTTGTTTGGGGGTTTCAAGAGACACTTGCGAAAAAAAAATCATTTCTGTTGCAATTTTGTCTAGGTCGAGCCATTTTTGGGCACAGATTGACTAGACTAGAAGCCTCATTCTGGTGACAAGTTATGGATTTTTAGGATCAAAAGCTTGAATAAAGACAATTTTGCTACTCTGCACATAGTGGATATCTCAATATTGCTCACCTGTTTTAATTGATCAAAATAAAAAGCCCCCCCCCCAGATAATTTGTTTAGTTTAAGGATATTTTTGCAGATCCATTGGATAGCAATAGCTAGCTTTCGGAAGTCTTGTTCGCTTCCTCTTCAGTTGCATGTGGGTCGATTCAGAGAATCGGGTAAATCTCTTTGAACATCTTTAAAAGATGTGTGGGGTTGCAACAGTTGTTTGGGGGTCTGGGGACATAGCCGTGGGTGTCTGTGTTTTTTTTAGTAACAAAGCGTGTATTTGTTGCTGGGTGGTTTATAATAAGGCAATCAGATCCTCAAGTGTTTCTTGTAATTCACATACAAATTATTTTCGGGAGAGTGGTAGTTGCTTTCAGACTCAGTTGGGTCTGGTTGCATTTTTGCTCCGACCATCATTTCCCGTATATGTATATATATATATATATATGTATATATATATTTAAAGTCCACATTATGTCTTGACCTGTATTTTTGTTCCCTAAACCTCCTGTTTAAACCCGCAGGATTTTGTGCAGGATTCAGTGAGGTTCAAAATGCAGATTCTTCTATCTTTGTCATATAGTTTTATCACGATTTGGTTGGGTTTTTTTCAACTGTGATAAAGCTGATATTTGATTCTTTGTCACATTGTTTTTCTGTTGTCTCAAACGAATATGAGCAAGTTCAAATTTGGTGGCCTCCAAATAATTATCAAGTGTGAGATTGAATGCTGATTTGGGAAGCCAAGCCAAAAGTGGTTTGCAGGGTTGGGTTTTGGAAGTCTCGTTATACATTAGATAATATCTATGTGAAAGTAACTGACCCTTATAACCTAATTTGTCACCAGAACGAATGCCGTTGAGTTCTTTATGATAGTATTTTTGGCTGTGAGACTGCCATTTTGAAGAATACAGACGCCATTTTGAAAATGGCGGACTTAATAGTCTGACACTCTCAATATAAAGCATTTTTTGAATTGTTGGACACGGCAAACATAGCCACTGGAATGAAGGTTCTAGGCCTCTTACTTTCCGAGTTATGTAGTTTCATATCAGAAATGGCGGCCATTTTGGAAAATGGCCGCCAAGGCCACTGCAGGCCAATTCAGAGATGGCACTAAATCAAAAATTTCATGTTTTGGTACAAAGTGCATTATGTGCCAAGTTTCATGCTTTTACCACAAACTTTCATATTATTGCACTTATCCGCTGGACTAATTGTTGGTAGAATTAAGACCGTGTCAGTGTTGTCAAGTTACAGATACCAGAAAGAATAAGTTTAACACAAAAGTTTTTGCAGTGCTCAGTCATTCATTTTTCTATAAATTTTATAGTTCCTACTTATTAGTTTATAAGAACCGTAAGTATGAAATTTCAAAGAAAATGGCTTGACTGCGTGGGCTGGCCATATAAATATCGTCACCGCTTTCGCAAAGAGTCACTTATGTCATGTCAAAATGCATGGTTGATATTTACATTTTACACTGTGCTTGAGCCTTAAGGTGCAAATCTACATCACTGAAGCGATGGTTTGCAGTTTAAGGCCTCTCATATTATAACCTTTCCATTGACTAACTGATGTCTTTTAAAATATTTGCCGGTTGCCTATAATTATAAGTCAAAAATATATGTCTCTTCGTGAAACCACAAAAGTTAGATAAGTTATTTCGAGCACACGAAATGTTCGAGTGCACAAAAAGATTTCGAGCGCAAGAAACTATTTATTTATTTCGAGCGAACGAAATGATTTCGTGAGCACGAATTGATTTTGTGCCTCGTTTGGACCGTACGGGCGGGACCGATTATTTAGGAAACAACGCTGCGAAGCTTTCAAAGCGTAATTATCCACATAGGACTCCTATATCAAGTTGTGGAGCGCTGCAGCAGTATACGTCGCATAAAGGATGCCACGTGACGCGTAATCCACCAATCAAAATGACAGGGGTTTGTTTTGTGTTATATAACACCTATGGGCCAGTACAACGATGAGTTGTCACATCGGTGAACTGAAAATCTTTTAAGAACAATGCATTATTCAAAAAAGCTACATGCCTACTATCATTATCATTATCATATAACTCTGGTAATGAAACCAAGGATGCCTTATAAGTGAACTTAACCACTGTAGCTCCCAAGCTGAGGAAACCTGTAAACACAGATGCTTCTTGCTCAAGGGACACATGTGCCACGACCGGTACTCGAACCCACACTCTGCTGATCAGAAACACCAGAGCTTGAGTCCGTTGCTCTATAACCGCTCGGCGCTCGGTCACTGAAACTACTATCTGAGAATGCTGAAGGTTAACTTTGACCCTATAGTCTTTGATTTATTCACTTCAACATGATGGAATTTATTTCCACGGTAAAGCTACGATTTCATAAAAGAGTTGAATGTGTGAGTTTAACAAAGACTCTGAATCGGTGCAACAATTTACCACTTATTATGAGATACCGTACTTTATACTCATTAATTAGCCATGCGTGCAAAAACGCTAATCAATGTACCCTCTGAACGTCTATTTTCTATTATTGTTTTCGTCTAAGCCCACACTTGTATCGTGAATTCATTACATCTTTGTCTGTAATGATCCTTTTTATATACTTCATACTTTTCTCCGTACGCCTCTTGTTTTTGTGGCTGGATGTGTTGTTTTTGTCATTTATTCTTTATAGGCAGGCCCCGTCTTCGTATTCTAATGTATATATTGATAGGGTTATCATTGTGGCTGATTTTGTTCTAAATTATTTGTATTGTAGTATCCAGTGCCCCCAGGGAGAACAGTTCAAAGACAACTGATTGGGTAACCGTTGATAATAAAACAAAATAAATAATTAATTAAAGCTTGTGTCTCCATCGGCGTGGGGTAATTCCGGTAAATCGGCTCAAGTTGGAAACCTCCGTCGCGGACCACCGGGACTCCATAAAAACCATCCTTCGTTTTGATGACATCCTGGGGGAAGATTGCTTCGCATTACGGCGTTGTATTGCCAAGGTAACTTCTTCAATTACAAGAGATGAGTTCCTGATCATTAGAGGTGTCCTTGATTGCATCGGAGAGCACCGCATTTCATCAAATTTCCCGGGCCCTAAAGCGGGCCCCGGATTGCACGCCGTAAGGCTTTGCGCTTCGCTCGCTGGTTCTTCTAGTAGAAATGCCCCATATACACGCGCCAGGGGTGTGGCGCACGGTCATATGTTACTCGAACCACCATCCTCTGCAGTCATAGAAGGATAATGTACATGTATAATCAGTGTTACTGCCTGCAGTTTACTTAAGGTGTAAACAAATAGTATCCTGGATCTGCACCTGTTGTATTCACTGAATACTATAATTGACACTAGGCTATTTAAATTACCGCGCATAAAGGTACATTATACGCCCACTGACGACGATGTATTAAAACCACTGACGGTGTGTCAGGTACCTACAAGTGGTTCAAAGTACATTTTTTAGTTTCAACAGATCTTTAGTCAAAACTGATCTCAAAACTTGTAAATTTAGGCATATTTAATGTAATGGAGAGTCATCCCTGGTCTTACAATATGTCAAGATCCAACAAGTCTAAGTTATGTATATATTTATTGTAAGGAGAGCTTTTCTAGGCCATTCAGATATGCTAAAAACTAACCGCTTCAGGGGGCCGGGCCACCTGAACCCCCGCCAACGGCTTCGCTCCTGGACACCACCAGGGGCCTTTAGGCGGGCCCCTGGACCCGTGACGCCGTAAGTGCTAAGACTCAAAGCATTGTCGCCCCCTAAACAAATACCTTGGCACCGCCCTTGCAGACAACAATAATATGTCCATAAAAGCCTCTTTGTAAAAAGAAAAAACAAACGATCAAAGGAACAAATCCTTGAAGAGATGCAAAGCTGATTTTGATAATAATATTAAAGACATAGGATTACACCAAGGCTGGCCATTATGAGATGACGATGTATAGCAGCGGTGATGTTGCGATCGACGTATTCAGCGCTATCGGAGAGACCTGATGGGCACATTTTCATG
The DNA here is from genome assembly GCA_032158295.1 of Pycnopodia helianthoides. Classification (NCBI taxonomy): domain Eukaryota; kingdom Metazoa; phylum Echinodermata; class Asteroidea; order Forcipulatida; family Asteriidae; genus Pycnopodia; species Pycnopodia helianthoides. The sequence continues at coordinate 14,959,494 of CM063243.1, forward strand.
CGATGATCTTGTGATGTTATTTTGCATTTAAAAAAAAAGACTTGCCAAAACTAAACAAAAAGTAGATTGGTTAAAGGTACATTACAGAATTGGTTTTTGCTAACAAAACAGTTGCTGGCAGTGTAAGCACTTTATGTAATCCACCATATACATAAACTGACAAACCTGTAGAAGTTTGAGATCGATCGGCCGTCTGGGTCACGAGAAAATAGTGAAAAACCGATTACACATTTGCATGAAATCATATAGCTTCAACAAATGGATAAAACGCTCACTGAGCGATAAACTCAAATCAGAAAATTAGTTTATTCATTTCTCGTCAAATATGGCATTTCAGACAGAAATATTTCAAGGGATGTTTTCTACTATCATCATCATTAGATTGTGTTAAGTTTTATGTAAATCTGTGATAAAAAAGTATATTTTACAAGTTTTTTTCTTACCAAATTTGTAATGTTCCTTTAACAATTTTCAACTGTCACAAGTTTTCTGCGGTCTAGCAATATTTGATTGTAGATTTTGTTTCCCTCCCCGAGATTGTTTAAAAAGAAAATCTCACAAATTGTGTCTTTTATAGACAGCTTTGATTTACATTGTGACCAAAATAATGTGCTTTAAAACAAGAGGGCCGTTTATCCAAAATACGCGAAATCAAGCTTCGAATTGGTCAGTCAACATTCAATATTGACTTATCAATTCGTGCCTTGACTTCGCAAACGGCCCTCTTGTTTTTATTCCTTATACGTTTAGACACAGCAGCCAGTGTGCAGTCACGACAGGCATACGGAATGACTCTCCCAAAGTGTGTGATTTTATAGGAAGACGTGAAGGAGTGTGCTAGGAAGAGCTGGTGCCTACCCAGAGTGCAGACAAGTCAAGACGGCAATACGGGGAGGTTCAGCCCATTCAAGCGGTGATGATCAAGAGAGGATGCTGCATGATGGCAGAACGCTGGCAAAGTTCTTGAATAATAGCCAACATGTGGATTGTTTTTCCACGGGGAATCTACTATCATGACGTATTTCATCATTATACTATAATGAGCTGTTATGTGTTTACTTTGACAATGGGGCCTTCCTCCATGCTTTGACGTATACAGATAAAGGATCCATATCGAATTTCAGTCTCCTGACGATGACTAGAGCAGGCTAGTCGAAACGTTGAGACCAATTAAGAACTCACTCCGCGACAGTGAAGTTAAACGAGAAGCTCCCGCGAAAGTATGTCACGGCCGATTTCCTACCTTCCCCAAGGGAGTACTTTAACTTTTAAGCAGGACAGTTATTTTCAGAACACCAACTCAAAGAGGACAGTATTAATGGTGTCACGCAACTTTTCTTATAGACTATAGTAGTCTCCAAATCGAAATATACTCCGCGGCAGTAGAATAGCAAGACAAGTTCGAATTCTCGACGAGAACAAATCTACACAGCAAAGTAGTCATATATACATATGGTGTTTTTTATACCGCAAACTGAATTAACATTCAATTTCTTTGATTACTACCCAAAATTGCCAATACTATTCTTAACGACTGAAAGAAGGGGGCACTGGCAAGCTGGTGTGCCCACGTTTTTGTGGTTTTAGGGGAGTAGTGGTATGAACTCCGATTGCCAATTCTTTCGATGGCGTATGACAGCCAAAGTTGCTTTTTTGCTTCATAGGCCTATTGACGACCGAACTAAGAATGCCACTTAAAAAAATATCATTTTGATCGTCACTCAGCCTTACCCCCCCCCCCCCCCCATCCAAATGGCCGGAGTGCAATTTGGGTACCACACAGTTACTACGGGGTTTACAGTGAAGGGATATGGGGAGGCGCTCAAAGCTTATGGTGTATAAAATAGTCAGCGTGTGGTATGAAAAACAAATCGCGGCCGGTGTCCCCTTCGCTCGGCCCCACCGGTCTCATCAAAGACGCGGGGACCGACCGAAGGATGGTGCCCCCCCCCCCCATGCACGCTGTTGAACAAGAGAGGGCGCAAATTATTTCAGCGGCCATTGCCGGCTTGGTCGACTATAAAACGTTTATATCGTGTTTGTGTTTTTTGTAAGTTACCTGAGTTTTACCACAGTACACTCATATTAATTAGGGAGCACTATGGGTTCCTCCAAAAAGCACAAAAGTGACAAAGATAAGGAGGAGAGACGACACAAACACAAACGCGAGAAAAGAGAAGACAAGGAGAAGGACCGTTCGTCCGACACCAAGGACCGCAGCGAGAAGGATAAGGAGCATCAGGAACGACGGGAGAAAAGGCGACACAAGCACCGCCACCGCAGATCACGGTCACGGTCGCCTGTACACGGGGATCGAAACGATTCAGACAAACGAGAGAAAAAGAGGAAGCACCGGACACGGGAACGGAGCTCAAGTGGAAGCGATGGCGGTGCTGAACATTCAACGAATGTGGAACCCACATTTGTGGATGAGGTATTCCAGTTGGTAAAGGAAGAAATTGATCAAGGTCAAGGGTCGAAGCCAAAGGCGAATGCTTCAGCAGACACTGGCAGATTTGCTGGTAAGCATAACAATAATATAAGTCCATTAATAATAAGCTAATAATTAGGTCAACTTGCCCTATCCTATACAACCTCCAGTAATTCTCCGACATTAAAAACTCGGCAGTTCCGTTAACTGACATTTCGTGTGTACACATTTCTCTGCACATGCCCTACACTTGGCCCCTGAAAAAAAGAGCAAAACATACTAAGTACCATAACTCACGTTTCGTTCATTCCACAACGCAGAAACTTTACAGCAAGCTGCGAGCATAAGTCTTACTCTTAGTTATCAAAATCGGAGGTGTAGTTTTTGTAGATAATCGTTGGAAATAAAGAGCAGTCCTAGTATTTCCAGCCTACACAGCCGTGCACAAAGCTTCTGCAAAAACTCGTGCGAGACCTGTCAATCAAATCTTTATTTAATTTTTATATGGCTGTATTTAAAGGGATACTGCTTACCTAATTAAGTGATGTGGAATCAACGACAATCATTTTTAGAGGTGGTTGTAAAAAAAAATCATCAAAATTTCATGCAATTAACGAAAAATGTGAAGAAGAAAAAAATGTGGTCCAAGGTCAGCCGTCGGTTGCAACTGTCAAGTTTACATGACATGACATTAACAACAACCTGTGCCAAGCGAGCCTCCTACCTTCGCTGCAAATAATGGTTTGCCTTTCTCCTGGCGGCTTTTTCGCCTGTTTTTCGGCCGATGACTTCACTGGATGGCCGTGGCCACTGGTTTTGGGGTTTTTTTTTGGTGTTGGGGGGGGGGGGGTGGACATCGTGGAGCTATTACACATAGACGTAGACCAGCTGTATGGGATAAACAGTCTGTCATTGTCCCGCTGCGTGTGTAGCGCAGGCAACAAGTAACGTGACATTAGTTAGGGGATAATAGCTAGGGGTACAGACTAAAACCCTCGAAAACAAAACGTAATTAATGGTCTGGCTCCCTGCCCCTCCCACAAGCTCCAAAGCTCAAGGCTAGACCTGCAAGCTCGGGAGTTCATGCCCCCGGGATTTGTCTCTCTGGCCCCACGAGACTCGGCACCGGCTGTACGGGATATTCCCCGTTCTGCTAGCTCCCACGATGGTGCGCCGTAAAACACGCTTCCGTTGCATGGACTCTCTGAATGCGAATCTTACTTGTATCCATAATCTGAATACATGGTCTTTTTTGTCAAATATGAAAAAAATAAATAAAAATTGGTTTAAATTTGGTTCAGTAACTTACTTTTATCCCCTGGAAGTAAAACTTACTCTGAAGATCACATGATTTATCTGAACCACATTTTTGGTTCGGATAAACCATGTGACCTTTGTTTTTTTTTTAAATGCTTGAAAACGGCCAAATTTGACGGTTTCTTTCAGGAACCGTTCTTCTCCATTTCTGGAAGACCTTTGGAGTCATGTTTTATACTATCTTGATAAATTTAGGTTTCATTCTCCTCCGATCCTTTGTCTTTGTTTATTTTGGTTTGCAATAATTAATTTGACGAAATTCTTTGTTGTCAAACCATCTGGATTCCCATTCTTAAGTTCATGTACCTCCACACATTATCAGTTCTGTCCTGGGCTATTATTGTGGGTTTTTTAATGAAATGTCGCCTAACTCACAAGGCCAGATGGCCACTTCAAGGTGAGGGCAACACTTAACTGATTCCGACCCAAATCAACTATCACCAGGGGCACATTGCCACCTATTCCTCAAACAGGATTACCCCCTTCATAGTTCGTACCGATCAGATTGGTACATATGTAGGCATGGTATCATCCAGAAAGGAGCCTGGCCGGTAGGGAAGAATGCACAACCTTCCCAACATTTTTTACGAAGCAATTTTGGTTAAGTGCCTTGCTCAAGGGCACAAGAGTCCCTTACTGGGATATGAACCCACACTCTGCTGCTGACAACACCATAACTTGGGGGCGCTACATGTATGTGGATTGGGTTTTCAGTCCCTACCTGATTGCGTGAGTTTTCCCTGGAATGATTCTCTGGGGCTTTCCTCCACATCTAAAACTTAATTTTCCTTCCTTGTCTACTCTCATGGGGAAACTTGGCTAGTATAGTGATTAAGTTCGCTTTTCTGAGAGTCCTTGGCTTCACAACCAGAATGAATAAATAAAGTGAAAAATGAAAGATGTTGTGTCCCGACAAATTGCTTTCATGATATTGAGCAGGAAACCAGCCCTTCTGCTTGTTCTCACCCATATACTCTTGCTTTGCTGAGATGTAGAACAAGGAGCCATTCCAACAGCTTTATTCCACGTACCTGCATCTCTTTGAAACTCCTTGCCTGGTGCATGTTTCCCTCCATCCTATAATCTAGACTATTTTAAGAAATTTTTAGAGAGTTTCAAAAGATGTATTCCCTTCCACGATGAAATAGACATATTAGGTTGTCCGGATGTCTTTGAAGTAAAATTGAGGCTAGTTAAATGTTGAACACTGAACGTCTCCTTAATGGCTTCCTTTGGGGCATTTGGGCTTTTAAGTCACCCACTTTTGCTAATGGCATAGTGGCAGTCAGTGAGTTCCTGACATATGTCAAGAATCCATGTTAAGTGGGCCATGAGAAGTTATCAGAGGCCTCACTGTCTTAATGGAAAATTGAAGTATTTGTTATATTGTTTCATCATTTAACCACTTCAGGTCGGTATTCGGAAACAAAATTCAGCGTTACTTTTGTTTCCCCAAAATAAATCCAAGTGCAGTAAAAGAAAACCTGTTTCTCAAAGCTTTGTTAGTCTATGTACTTCCCAGAAAGAAAAAGATGGTTTAGAAGTGGAAAATGTACTATGAAAGTTCCTAAACTTTGAACTCTTATCCGTGGTTAATCCATGTGCGTTGTTTTGCCTGCAGGTGCAGATCTTAGCATTAAGAATGAACAGGACAGTGGTGCTGTAAAAAAGAGTGGTGGAAGTGGTTATGTTGAATCACTCAGCATCAATGATACCAAGTAAGTCACTTTGAAACATTAGTTGGCACATGGACTTCAATTCCCCCTTAACATTTATAATAACTTTCTACCCATTGAATTGACCTCTTTATCTGCCTTCATACATGTCATACTGAGGTAAGACATCAATTGGCACAAGACTCTACAACTTTGATGGGCAAAGAAATTAAGGTGTTTTTCTGCTGGGTTTTTGGTTGTTGTTTGTTTGTTTGGGTTTTTTTTTTTTGGGGGGGGGGAATCAAACATCTGATTTCCAAGTAAATCAAAAACATTAACAGCAGGAGAGATTAAAATACATGTAGGCATGTGTGGACAGAGTTTTGTCTAGAAAAGTTAGTAGGCACGTTAATCCGGAGGTCGCAGGGCTCAAGTCTCACTCTTGTCAATGTTTCTTTGTTCCACACAAAATCAAATTTTGAAAAGGAGTAATGGGCCAACTGTGTCCACCCGAAGTTCACTCAACATGAAACTCATTTTCAGCAAGGAAAAAAACATGGGAGAGGATGCCCTCCCCCTCTCCAGCACTTGCACTACTGCAAGTGTTTATATGTCAGAACAAAAGTTTTTCTCGCAACATAAATGAAGGATGTAATCAATTTAAGCTGTAAAGAAAGAACTGAAAAGGTAGATGCAGGAAATTTGAAAGTGAAACAAATGTTTAATTCAGGGTTGAACAAAGAAAAATTGGCAAGAGCAGGACTTGAACCTGCTACCTCTGGATTAACGTGCAGACGCTCAACCAACTGAGCTATCTAGCCCAACCAACTGAGCTATCTAGCCCTAATAATGGTGGTCTCCCTATTTTGTAAATATCTTTGTTGGGGGGGGGGGAGTCAGATTCCATTCAACCTGTAACAGCCGTGTAGCCAGGGGTCACACCTAAGTTTACGATACAACCTGGGAAGGGGCACTCAGAGGGATCACCTTAAGGGAATGTGACTTTGTTCAACTTGATGTTTGGAAAAAGTAATTACACAATTTTTCAAAGTGAGACTCTATTAAAGAAACACTGGTCATGGTTACATGTGTCAAGTCTGTTTTCATCCACAGCAAAATACGAGCCAAGCTTGGTCTGCCCCCATTGACTGTAGCTGGAGGGGCAAGCAATGCATCAGAAGGTGGACAGGCAGACAAAAGCGAGGACCAGGACGTCCACAAACCAGCAATCAACCTCATGGAGAAAAAGAAGGCTGATGAAATCAAAGCTAAGCTGGCTTTGATCAAAGAGAAAAGAAAGATCAACCAAAAACTCAAGTACGGTTTGGGTTTTTTGCTCTTGTGATGGGAACGGATTTTAGAAATAAATGGGTCCTTGAGATTCAAAAATGCAGGCTTGTGATTTGTCAGGATTTTTCCCTGATTGGGGGATTTCCTCTGTACTTTCAGATTTTCTTGAAAGAGGCTAACGTAACATCACAGATGAAAAGACCTGCCCTTGTTATGAAGAGACCATCAGGCATCTAAAATGTATTTGAAATGATGGAGACAGTCTGTATACCTCAAAAATGTAACATCCTGCAATTTGGTGGCATAATCTGTACATCAAGAGGGAACTGTTATCCAATTGTCAGGATTTTTCAGTCTCATACTACTTGTATCTCACCCCTGAAATTGGGCATGGATGTTCATCTATTTGATCAGTAAGGGACCATGGATAAATTAAGAACGCGGCCGCCCGCGTGCAGACTCATTACAAAACGCGTCGTTCCAAAATTGTCACCGGCTGTCCCAAGATGGATTAAGCGCTCCAGTGATTTGTAGGTTCCCTCATTATCGAACTCTATTGTTGGTGCCTTTTGTTGTTCAGATTAGGTGGACAAGGCAGCTCGTAAGTAGCCTACAAAGGAGTGAACAATTAGTAGACTTTAATTGTAGTGGGAAAAAAACCTAGGGTTTATCTACCTAGTAAGCCGATTATAACTACACAATGGCATTTGGCCAACACCATTGTTCCTTTGTTATACAGTGAGTCTCCCTCAAGACCGGTGGTTGCGGAGAACGCGTTCCACTGGGTTTTGTTTTCTTTTGTTGGAGTTGTCACGCGATGGAACGCGGTGGGACGCGGCCGTTCCCGTGACATAATTTATCCATGCTCCCTAATGTTGTCAAGATTTGTAAGAATGTACAGGGAGCAGGCCTTGAACTTCACTCTTGAAAGGGCGTGGCATTTTCCTGTGGTAAGGGGCACATCTACTGTGATGAAAAAATAATAATGATAGCAATAAATAGTGGCCATTTATAATGCGCCAATTTGTATTGGAACTTTGCAATAAGCAGTACAGCAAAAGCATAGGTCACCAGCTGCAATTGCAGTGGGTGCCGTGGGTTAACTCGAGTACTATTCGAGTACAACTAAGATGTCCTTCCTCCCCCCCAATTTATTATTTTATGAATATTTGTTGTGTATGTCAGTTCAATGTAAAATATTCATAGTAATCCAACCCCTCCTCTCCCTCCCCACCACCACCATCAACCAAGCAGAATTAGTGGGAATGCCAGCCATATTTGTCTGTGCTTTTCCCCCAATTCTTTTTTCCTCTCATTTTAACATTGTACTAATAAATTGTGTGACTGTGAAAATATTGACAACTTTAGACAGTCCCTAAGTTTAAAGGCATACGGCCTACCTGTCTTATACTTGTTGGTGAAGTGTTGATGACTTCACCAACATAATAGACCTTCTGCATTGACGCCATCCCTCCGCCATCTCAGAGGTAAAAATGCTGACGAAACAATGGAAACGCACTGTCATGTACGGGTGGTGCATAGGATGGGCAAATGAGCAATGTACTTTTGAACTCTAGCCAAGGGCATCCTACTCAATTGACGTCATGTGCATAAGGTGTACACTTTTTCTTTTAGGACATAAAGATGTGTATTGAAGTCTCTGGTTAGAGAGGTGCCAGTGGTCAAGAAAAACCATGTTCATCTTTTGTTCTTTGCATCAATGCATAATCTTTCATATACTGAGCAGCTCGACCATTACACTTCTCATGTGACATTGTCGTTGATTTGTTTTGCACACCTACAGAAAAGTGAAGAAATTGGCAAACGACAATGATGACGATATGGACGATGTTACTGCATGGGTTGAGCGAAGCAGGAAATCCCAGATTGAGAAAGATATGGCCGCCAAAAGGGTAATAAAATAATCACCACAAAATACAAATTCCTCCCTTGTTTTAACTTGAAATTGCCAGTTGTCAGTCATGTTGTTGTTCAGGCATGATATTCTTTGTACTCAATCTGATTTCCGATCTTTTTTGGCTTTCAGAAAAATCAGCAAAGTTGTTATTAAATAGCCTGAAAAGTCTATAAAAGACGGTATGTCAGCCCTTGTACTCAAAAGAATTTTCCCGCTTTTTTCCAAGGGCCAAATATCTGGCCAGTATTGTTACTCATTAGCCAATGATGGGATAGGCCCAAGTTGGGATGTAACACAATAAAAGCATTTTTTGTTTTAGGTATTTAGTGCACGTACATATTATGTGTGTGATATATTATAATGTGTGTACTTATTTTGATTTCAAAATATATCAAAGTAGTGATTTTGTGCTTCTTTGAAATACTCTCTTTTTAACTTTTACAGTCAGAAACATTTCTATTGAGGAGTTGTACTTGTATGAACTTTTCAAATCTGTCAGGTTTTAAATTTGTTTCTCACAATTGCCACTCCTGTACTTTGTTGTTAAATATGTGCCTAAACAAAGTATCCTTGATACTTCTTGGATGCTTCCAAATTTACAGAACCATAGATCATTCCAGTAATCCCACCCACCACAGAATAATAATAGTTAGTTTTTATGTAGGACTAGTAGCTAGATCAAGGTGCTTCACAACATCATTATCCCTGTTCATCGGGCATACTTTTAGACCATTTCTCTAACTTTCTCAACTCCATGGGAAGCATACAAAACCCTTTCAGGTTCCCACTTATACACCTGGGTTAAGAGAAGCAATTATGGTTAAGTGCCTTGCTCAAGGACACAGGTGTCACAACCCAGAATGGAACCAACACTCCGATGATTCAACCAGCAGAACTTGAGTCCGATGCAGTAGACTGCTTTGCCATGACACACCGTAGAAACTCAACGATCTCCCTTAACACTGGTCCACTGGCTAAATGCGAGTTAGAACACCCGAGGACCAGTCAAAATTCTCGCCAAGTGGTCCTGCTTGCTAGTTCATTGTTCAAATCGTCCCTATTCAATGTGATGGACTAGTGGAAAAGCTGATGGACTAGTAAAATGACTAGCTAACTGGTCCTACTGGCTATTCACTAAACAACTTAAGGGCAAACCCTGAACTACCCAGCAACAGCACAAGAGACCCCCAGAGACCAGCAGCCGTTGTCACGATGCGCTAGGATTAGTCCTATCTCGAGTTAGGACGAGTAACTCGTCCTAACTTAAGATGGGTTCAATGCGTCCTAACGTCTATGGATACGGAGCTTAACTCGTCCTAAGTCCTAAGATTAATCCTAAGTTAGGAAGAGTTTGGTGAAATCGACGGCTGGCCTTTTAATAGTTAATTGCAAGCAGAGACTACACACTCATTGTATTATGCACATCATAAAAATTGCAGGTAAAGAGGGGCTCCAAGGTCAAAATTAGGTTTTTTTTTATCCACTCATTTTCAAATTTGATCTTTTGACTGGCGCAAAGAATTTCCTCTTTGGAATGTACATGTACAGACCCATTTGTTTTTTAAGTTCGATGGCGTTGCATTTCAAATTTCACTCTGAAAGAGTATCAAATAAAATGGCATTTTACAACATTTTTAAGTGAGGTTAGAGACTTTTTCCCAACTTTCATGAGGACTCTATCTATTGGCAAATGAGTGCATCATAAAAATGAATTTCACATTGGACCCTCTCTTTAACATAGAGGCAGCAGCTTGTTTCTTCGTTTAAATGGAATTTGTCCGATTTATGTTGTATTCATGTCATTTTTGGTGAAATGCAATCACAGCTGTGATTGGTCAGCAGATCACAGGGATTGGTCGATAGTCAACCCTCCTACATTTTCCCATATGCCAGTGAGTTGACCAAATATTCAAGACCATTCAACTGCACGGGATGTGTATGGTGGTTGTTACAGCTGTACACAGAACTGTCTGTGTACTACTGCTTAGAGATGCATTCACCACATGGCATTGTGTTGTAGGTTGGCAGGAAGCATATCTGCCAGTTTTAAACGGGATATAAGACCTTGTCGCCACTCTTTTATTCCCTTATGCAAAACCACTTTTGGATGAAATTGAATGGTTAGACTGCAGGAGGGTTGTTATGCAATAACTCATGGAGGGAGGTGTGGTTTGAACAATGCAAATTGTCTGTTATAGCTGTGTTTCTTAAAATATTAACCAATTCAAACACACCTCTTGGAATCTAACCAAATCTTTCATAATGGAAATTCAATTGTGCCCCCAACCCTTTGGAGTTTTCTTGGACTTGATGAAAAGAGTTCATTTTTTTTATTATATCCCTTTTGTTCACTCATTGCATTGTTCCATTCGGTGGAAAAAGTACTAGCATCCATTGTGGATACAAATTAAAGCCACGTTAGACTGTTGGAAAGTTTGTGTGAACAGGATTGATATTTGATGAAGAAAAAAACTTGCAAACTTATGCTCTGAAAAAGTTGCCACTGTTATGAAATCATTGAAGTTAAACGGAGCTGTTCTTTTTCATAGCAGATTAATTCAATGAACCAGAACAGAATGTAAAATTTGATTTAAAAATATTCTCCATATTGACATGGTGGAATGAAGTGAGATTTCACCTTGCCCTAGCTTCTGGGACACTGCTGTTTATTCATGTTATTCATTCGTTCAGAATTACATGCGCAAGAATTGCAAATTGCGTTTACAACAGCCTTCCAACTTGGAAATTGATTTGTGATGACACTTGCTCTCGGGGGAGTGAATGTTTGTGGCCCACCATAGTTCCCAGTGATTTTTCTTTTGCTCGTTTGGGTGTTTGTCTCCTTTTGCTGTTATATATTTGGTATTTATTTATGTATGTGTGTTTATTTATTTTTTAGAATGTGGGGGGGGGGGACAAGGGAATGGATTGTTTTGCACGATTGATGAAATGTTTAACCAGTGCTTAGCTTTGTCAAATTGAAATATACAAATAATAGTAATAACGTACAAATACTAATAATAGCGGAGTCTTGTGTAGAGCACGTATCTACCAATAAGGTACTCAAGACACTTGAACAAAGCAAAACAAAATGCGGACATGATATATTTCCTACTTTAGTCTGATTTCCTTCTTTTCTTTTTGCTCACAGAAAGTTCAGCAAAATGGTGATTAAACAGCATGAAAAGACTATAAAAGCCTTTACTTTACATACATACATGTAGGCCAGCCCTTGCACTACTATTTACTACTTTTTCCAAGAGCCAAACATCATGCCTGACTATGAGACTGATTGATGTAGCACCTTAGAAAGGTTTACAAGGTGCTGCGGCGCATTTAGCAGCCACTGCCAGAAACACTGCGGCAAACGCCTCCTCTTAATATACATGTAGCGATAAGTGTAACTGGGTTCTTTACTCAAGCAGTCAAAGTTTTTGAAGTGAATGCATTTCGTTGCCATCAGCGTAGTCCTGAGAGTCATGACTGACTCATTGGACCCTTTTGATAATGGAGTTCCAGGGTTCTGCCCACAATGGTCGGTGCCGGAAAACCTGCCCGCCTCTCAGGATTTCCCAACCACCACTGGCAGAATTTTCACTGTTTCCGACCACCACACATTTTCCAAATGTTTGACTGAACATAATTAAATGTACAAAAAATACAAAGGCAATGGTCTCAATTTTCCTTTTCTTAATATTTACTGCTTAGAATTATAGCACTTCGATATTAAAAGGAAATGTACAGTTTATACACGGAAAATAACAAACACATCAAATCGAAATGAGAAAATTACAGTGCACTCAGGCGCGCAAAATATGCATAAAGGCACTGCTTCTTAAAAAACTTCACTACCTCGTATCTAAACACACACAAACAAAATAGAAACAAGAAACTTTAAGGGATAATCTTACATGTTCTTCTGCAGCCGTAAGTTCAGAATTTGAAACTCAAAATCTATTCATGCCAAATGCTCAAAGATCAAGGTGAATGGTAATTTTACACTACATCATCAGGGTTATAAATAAATTACACTTGCAATTTCCTTTCAAAGGTTTCCAATGAAATGTAAAATTGGGTATTTACCAGTGAAAATGGTGTCCGAAGCCATGAATTTTGAGTACTTCTTTGATTTAAGTCTATTTATATGATCTACGTGTAACTGATCCATCTGGCAATGGTTTACAGGGAAACATTTTTCCAACACTAAAGAAATCCTGGGCAGAACCCTGGAGTTCCACCTCTTTCCTTGAACAATTATCTTCTCCAGATTATTTCATTCTCCTCTTGAGACACTGTTGTTTGGTTTTGTTAATCCCTTGGCACATAGTTATTGTGTTATCCCAATCAGTTTTCTGACATCATTATTTGTTTTCCGCTCCTTCCATGAAATTCTCAACATCCTCCCTCCAGCACCACACATTTAGGGAGAAGTAGTAGTTTGAGACTTCAAGGAGTACAAGTGTCCATGGTGGTTGCAAATGGCTGCAAGATTTAACCTTTGGCCCTGAGAGTATAAGGAGAATAGGTCTTGTTTTTGTTTTTATGTTAATGTTGTTTTCTTAATTTCTGAACAGGCCAAGATGCTTGAAGAGATGGATGAAGAGTTTGGGATCGGAGCACTCATTGAGGATCAGTTCAAACCAGTTCAGAAAGGAGATGTAAGTAACTTCCCTTTCTCAGCAAAACCTAGGCTACAAAACCTATTACCTAGGACTGATAAAGGCACTACCCTTATTTCGCCTTTAGGAGTATTTAGAATAATAAATGTTTATAAGTTTCAATCTTTTTTTCCGAAATTCTTTTGACATTTTTAAACATTGATTACTCTCAATGGCCCCCTATGTGAATTCGGCAACTTCCGAGTCTTCAGGATCAAGTCTTGGAGTCAGTTGGAGTTGGAGTCACAAAGGTTTAATTGGGAGTCTTAGTCACAAATTACAAGTTTCTAAGTTGGGAGGCACTTATCAAAATGTTGATATCGTAATAACAGGAAAGGTTTGACTAATGAAACCTTACTTTTCTTTTCTGATACCATTTATACAGCAATTACAATGGTTTACATATTGGGACCCAACATTATTTATTCAAGTATCTTAAAGCATGCTTTTCACTGCACAGGTTTACTCTTCCAAAGACATCCGTGACTTGAAGGTTCTCCATTCTGTCGGTTCCTTCCGGGAAGGCAAAAATGTTATATTAACCCTTAAAGATTCAGGTAAGTGCCTTCTACATATTGAGATATTTGTCCGGTTTAGGGGGGGGGGAATGTAAACTCCTTCAAAGCAGTGGGTTTCTGTAGAATATACAGAATGCTTAGCTCAGTTATCGCCTTTGTCAGCTGTGGACAATGACCGTTTTAGAAACTACAGCTTGGGCTTGGGCAGAAATGGCAGAGCTGAAATTTCCTACATTGATTGTAAACCAAACGTTGCCATATTTTCATGTAGAGTTACCACTATAACTGTAATTCTTTACTTTTTGGATCACCTAACAATCAAATAAATCGAGTTCAAAATGCTGCAGCACGGTCATCCCATACTATACATGTTTTAAATTCTCTACATTGGCTTCCTGTTCGAGAGCGAATTTCTTCCCAAAATTTGTCTTACAAAAACTCCTCTTGCCCACAATGGCTAAGCCCCTTGCTACATTTCTTGCCTCATTCATTCTCCCTCTGTCACTCGTCCTGGTCTACGATCATCTAGAGTCCCTAAACTTACTTGGCCTTGTTCCAAAAGAGTTTGTGGGGACAGGGCATTTGCTACAGCTGCTCCTCGCTTGTGGAATTTGTAACCGCTGCACATATAAACATTAAAGCCCACTTAAAGGAACATTATAGAATTGGTAAGAAAAAAACTTGTAAAATATACTTTTTGATCACAGATTTACATAAAACTTACACAGTCTAATGATGATGATAGTAGAAAACATCCCTTGAAATATTTCTGTCTGAAATGCCATATTTGATGAGAAATGAATAAACTAATTTTCCGATTGGAGTTTATCGCTCAGTGAGCGTTTTATTCATTTGTTGAATCTACGATTTCATGCAAATGTGTAATCGGTTTTTCACTTATTTTCTCGTGACCCAGATGGCCGATTGATCTCAAACTTCTACAGGTTTGTCAGTTTATGTATATGGTGGATTACATAAAGTGCTTACACTGCCAGCAACTGTTTTGTTAGCAAAAACCAATTCTGTAATGTTCCTTTAATGTCGCCAGCCTTTTCTCGCTCATTGTAAGTGCATCGTCATTGTCATTTTCCATGTATGTATTTGTAAGTTTTTGTATATGGGTATTTTGTATTGTGTTCTTGTGTGAGCCTTGATCACTCTAATGGTGGATATGTGCGCGTTATAAGCTTCGTTATTATTACTATTGGATTTGTCTTTGTTTCAGATGTACTTGGAGAAGATGAAGATGAGTTAATGAACGTTAACATCATCGATGATGAGATAGCAGCTAAGAATGTGGAGCTAAGGAAAAAGAAGAAGGATTACAAACCATATGCGGATGATACCATTGATGAATATGGAATCGTATGTCAAATCGTGTGATTTCTTACTTTTGATTCATCATTTTGTTTGTATTTTTCGGAGGACCATCTTTGAGATCAAAATTATTGTAAGAATTAATCAGTCAGCAAGTAAACTCAAAGTAAAGAAGAAAAAAAAGGTGGCTACACAAGTTCTTTTTACAAAAAAAAATAAGTGTGCGCAATAAAAATTTCCTCTTTCTCAGCACACATAAGACACAATAGAAAAGTGTTTTGTTCTATATTTCAGGCATGAGGTTCTTCTTATTTTAGTCTGATTTCCATTTGTGTTTTTTTCTCTCAGAAAAGTCAGCAAAATAACATAAAAAGTATATAGGTTTGGACCTTTGGAATGCAGATGCATTTAGTTTATTCCATTTGGGAATTAATGAGTGACTTGGCAATGGCGTTGATTACAATTTGATTAAATAAAAGTTGATCGATCTTAATGGAAATTAGTGACGGACTCGTTTGCCAGGATGCCTAAGGGCAACCTTGGGGAGCTTGTCAAACTGATACTTCAGACGCAGTTATTGCATGTCTTTCTTCTCAACCTGTCAGGTGAAAGCCACTAAAGTCTTGAGCAAGTATGATGAAGAAATTGAAGGGGCCAAGGTGGAATCATTTAGGCTGGGCGGTCCTGATGCTGCATACGATGATGAAGAGAAGCGGCTGGAGAGAATACGAGCTAATCTTAAAGCTCAAGCTGTAAGACAGAAACTAGTGACTGTAAAAGCACTAAACTATTGTAGACCGACTAAACTATTGTAGACCGACTAAACTATTCTAAACCCACTGAACTATTCTAGACCCACGAAACTATTCTAGACCCACTAAACTATTCTAGACCCACGAAACTATTCTAGACCCACTAAACTATTCTAGACCCACTAAACTATTCTAGACCCACTAACCTAATCTAGACCATGTCTAGACCATGTCTAGACCAACTGAACTATTCTAGACCCACTAAACTATTCTAGACCGACTAAACTATTCTAGACCCACTAAACTATTCTAGACCCACTAAACTATTCTAGACTCACTAACCTATTCTAGACCCACTAAACTATTCTAGACCCACTAAACTATTCTAGACCCACTGAACTATTCTAACCCACTAAACTATTCTACACCCACTAAACTATTCTTGACCCACTAAACTATTCTAGACCCACTAAACTATTCTAGACCCACTAAACTATTCTAGACCCACTAAACTATTCTAGACCCACTAAACTATTCTAGACCCACTAAACTATTCTAGACTCACTAAACCTATTCTAGACCCACTAAACTATTCTAGACCCACTAACCTATTCTAGACCCACTGAACTATTCTACACCCACTAAACTATTCTTGACCCACTAAACTATTCTAGACCACTAAACTATTCTAGACCCACTAAACTATTCTAGACCCACTAAACTATTCTAGACCCACGAAACTATTCTAGACTCACTAACCTATTCTAGACCCACTAACTATTCTAGACCCACTGAACTATTCTACACCCACTAAACTTCTGACCACTAAACTATTCTAGACCCACTAAACTATTCTAGACCCACTAAACTATTCTAGACCCACTAACTATTCTAGACCCACGAAACTATTCTAGACTCACTAACCTTTCTAGACCACTAAACTATTCTAGACCACTAAACTATTCTACACCCACTGAACTATTCTACACCCACTAAACTATTCTTGACCCACTAAACTATTCTAGACCCACTAACCTATTCTAGGCCAACTGAACTATTCTAGACCCACTAACCTATTCTAGACCCACTAACCTATTCTAGACCAACTAACCTATTCTAGACCCACTAACCTATTCTAGACCCACTAACCTATTCTAGACCCACTAACATATTCTAGACCCACTAACCTATTCTAGACCAACTGAACATATAATTGTTCAGATTTGAGGATTTTTCATTGATCTCCCTGTGACTTTTGATTTTCTTGAAAGGGGTGAGATTGTCATCCCAGAGATAAAACTTCACACAGTTTAAGAAGATTTGGTATCCATTTTATACAAACCCATAATGATATGGTTCGAAGTCCAGACTACTGACGATATCCCAAACAAAAAAGTGCCCTTCTTTCCAATAACAAAATATGTTAAGCTGATTTTCGCTAGTTTAATAAAGCGTACAATCTAATTTTCTGGGGCCATACTGCAAGATTTCTATTCAATTTGGTGGGACAACCCCTGGAAAAGGTTGGATAGCTCACGAGAGTAAATCTTCTACCATATTGTAGGTGACTCTAGAATTCAAAGCCCCAATAGTAGCCAGTGAGTACTACACCCCGGCAGAGATGGAGGTCTTCAAGAAACCTAGGAAGAAGAAACGGAAGATCAAGCGGAAGTTCACTGTGGATGACCTGACCCCAGATGATAATGACACATTTGAAGATCATGGATCACGGTATGTGATTTGTGCCTCAGAAATATCGTACAATTGATGACGATTTTCCCCTTAGTATGCCATTTGCAAATTAGATTTGAGTAATGTCTGGTACACTGAGTTGCTTAGTCACAAGTGAAGGCTTAAATAGGAATTCCTCAGACTAGAACAGTTGCTATGTCACATGATTTGGGGCAAGCTTTTGCATAGTGACATATTAGACAGCAAACAACAATTCTGGGTGACTCGTCTGTGACAATGCACAAACGAAATGCATTCAATATATGTTTATATAACTCACACATAGATCACAGAAAATCACAAAATAGACACAGAAACTCATCTACCCCATATTCTGAAAACTCTTTTTAAAAAAACTTGTTAACAAAGTGGACTCAATGTAGACAGCAACCAACCTTGTCCACCTTGACACAACCTTGCTTCGTTTTGACGAACGGGCTGGGAACGAATGCTTCGGAAACGACGCTGCAAAGTTTCTAATAACTATCCATGTTGGACACGGACCTCTCCAATATTAAACTTATAGGGCATTGCGGCAGTAAATACATTACCAATTCACCAATCAAATGACAAGGATCTGTGTGTGGGGTATATGAAATACAACTTTGTCTCTTGGTTGTAAAGTTTAAATGTTTTCTCAATTTTTGAATGTAACTTATTGTGTATTCTGTCAGCAATTCAGCTGAAATAAACCATTTCAATTCAAATCAAATCAAAATTCCATTTACTGACACATTACCAACAGATTCATAACACCAAATGCCAATGATAGCCTTTTTCCATAGTATGTGCAACTTCCAAGTGGCGACTTTTATTTCACGAAACCACCCGTTCCTTAGCACAGGATTCCCAAAACCCAATTTCATTGTCTACCATCATATATTACAGAGTGAGGAGTAGACATGGCCCTTCAGATGATTCCATTCCAGACAATAGGGAGGCCAAGTCTGTGGAGGGGCAACATCAGGAGGCTGTAGATATGGATGTGGACCTACCGGATGTAGATGGAAGTAAGTGTCTGAATCGGATGCTCCCCTACTGTGTTATTTTAAAGAGTTTCTTCTTTCTTAGTTGGTTCACTTGTAAAGATGGAGCATCTCCGTTTCAACTTCAAACCACTCTGGGAGGGTTTTTGCAGGAAGTACCCTCAAAGAAGTAAATTTTAGAAAAAAGGTCTCTGAATGCTACATTTGAAGAACAACAACCTTTGTTTGCAGATTTTTAGTTATTGGTTTTCTTTTTACTGGTTTGCACGTAAAAACAACCAGTTTAATTAGCATTTCATTTGCAAAAAGTACTAAATTCAGTTTGGATTTTATTTTTTCTTGAAGCTGCCATCATGGGACCAGAGGAGGAGGATGAGTTTGATCTTGGGCCACCCATCGAGGACGAAGCAGAGCTGGAGCTCCAGAATGTGCTCTCCAAGGCACGTAAACTCAAACAGAAGAAGAAGAAGAACCAAATCAAGGTGGAAGAAAAGGTAGGCTCCAGAATGTCATGGCTGAGGGGGTCTGTAGTGAATTCTGTAGTTACTGGCAGGTTATGATGCCTGTGTCCTTAGGCCTGTATGGCTCACAGCAGCACTATCTGATCCTGGGGTCGATTTCACAAAGAGCTAAGATTGATTTAAGATTTGTATCAATCTTCATCCCTGAGCATTGTGTGATGTCACATTTATAAATACCTGGGACAGTTTATCCATTCTGATTGCTCGAGAGGAGGTCACATGGCCCTGTTTAAACATGCAATATAAAAACGAAAAGAAGTAAATCAGTGATTCATGTATTACACATTTTATTTTGCTTGGTATTGTCGTGATCCGTCCAGAGAAGGAGTGTGACTAATTGCTTTATAGAGTCCCTGTTGTTTGAAATCTTTGTTCCAGATTGCAGAAGAGGTATCCAAGATTACGGAAGAAGAACTGGAGGAGCAGTCTGCAGCCCCAGAGCAGATACAGCAATCCCTCCTGAGCATGCCTGAACCTACAGCCATGAGGGGACTTAACATCACCCTCAACTCAACATCGGAGTTCTGCCGTACTCTGGGAGAAATCCCAACCTATGGTAAGATCGATTATCTCCGTGTCTAGTTTGCATTTAATGATCATGTCACTTCTGTACATGATGTTTTCCTTTTTGGAGAGAGTTTGTCTGAGAGTATGAAACACCTTAATGTGTATTGATTTGTCCACTGAATGATTTCTATCTTTGTGTTATATAATAATAATAATAATAATAATAAGCAGTTCTTGTATAGCGCATAATACAATAAAGTCTCTATGCGCTTCTGTGATTAAATTTGTGATAATTATTTCTCTATTGTTGCTTGGTTATGTTTTGTATGTGCTATGCGGGAATAGGGTCTTGTACACTAGATAGATGGCACATAAATGCCTTATTATAAATTAACTTGGAATGCCTGCAACAAGCTTCATAACATCTGGCAATCAAATATAGCAAAGTCAACAAGGCTGGTTTTTGTTCAGAGCCTGTGTAAAGTGCATTCTTCTACATGGCGCTGAAACCTGTACCATGAAGAAAGAGCTTCAAGATCGCCTTGATGGTACATACACCAGGCTTCTTATGAGGGTTCAGAACATCTCATGGCGTGAACACAAGACCAAAGAACAGATTTACAGAGACATTCCACCAATCTCTGTTACTGTTGCTCAACGCGGAGTCCGCTTTGCTGGCCACTGCTATGGTGCTAAAGACCAGGTCATACGTGATGTGTTATACTGGAGATTTTCGTGCCCTAATAGAGGGCGTAGACCTCTCAACTACATCAACGTTATCGGCAGAGATGCGGATTCTGAAATTGAGGGAACATGATGAGGGATAAATACTTCTGGCATGGCGTTGTGAATGGGATCTCAGTTGCGACCGCTAAATGATGATGATGAAATTATTATAAATATTGTTATTATTATGTCTTTATTATTGTTAAACCTCGCCCAGTAATTCTTGAGGATTCATGTAAGAAAACATTAACATTTCGACTTGTCGATTATAGTTAAGTGCCTTGCTCAAGGGCACAAGAGTCATGACTTGGATTCGAACCCACACTGTGCTGCTGACAACACTAGAGCTTGGGTCCAGTGAACTAGACCACTCGGCCACGACACGCAAACCCCGTTATTTTCATCATATCTTATCAGAAGCCAAACCTAAGAAAGCTGATGAAAAATGCCTTTGATGAATACAGCTGTGTGGTTTTTTTTCACTCTCAGGAATGGCAGGCAACCGTGAAGAAGATGAAGAAGAGATGGTTGACATTGATCAAGACGCCAGGGATACTGAGAACATGGAAGAAGATGGAGGACAGGAAGGATGGAGTACTGTCAATCTTGAGCAAGAGGATGATAAGTTACCTGGGGTGAGCTTCCTATAGAGTCGATCCCACTCATTCACATCATTAAAGAAATACAGGCGCAGTGAAAAATCATTGTCATGATCTACTTCAGTTTATGCCTAAAGCACTGGACACTATTGGTAATTACTCAAAATAATTGTTAGCATAAAAACTTACTTGGTAACGAGCAATGGAGAGCTGTTGATAGTATAAAACATTGTGAGAAACGGCTCCCTCTGAAGTAACGTAGTTTTTGAGGAAGAAGTAATTTCTCAGTAAAATATTTAAATTGATTTGAGACCTCACGCGTGAGGTCTCGAAATCAAGCATCTGAAAGCACACAACTTCGTGTGACAAGGGTGTTTTTTCTTCCATTATTATCTCGCAACTTCGACGACCAATTGAGTTCAAATTTTCACAGGTTTGTTATTTTGTGCATAAAAAAATGTTGAGATACACCAAGTGAGAAGACTGGTCTTTGACAATTACCAAAGGTGTCCATTGTGTTTAACAACATGGCTATATTAATGATGTGTATGTTTGTAACCTCTGTATTCATTGGTGCTCTCCGCGCAGGACATCGCTGGTCCCGTCCTTGAGGAAGAACCCACTGTACAGACCGGTATCGCTGGAGCTCTCAGCCTGGCCATGAAGAAGGGTTACTTGGAGCAAGAGTTCATTAAAGTGGCCCACAAATCTAAGAAGGGAGAGGAAATGGAAGCCAAGAATTTCACTGTTGAGGATAAGAACTACAAGTAGGTTACAGTGGCGTTGGGTTTTTGTTGTTATTGACCCAGTGCATAATAAGCCTAAATTTTTTCTTAAGATTGAAGATACTGTTTCTGTTAAAACTCATCTAGTTTTTTCTTGGTTTTTGTTAACAATCACATTTATGTTTGTTTATTCCAGCATGTGATTTATGTGCTCCCTTTACAACACTTCAAACTATTTAAAAAATAAACTCCTCTCTGAAAAAAAATTTGGTCTGATGTTTTGAACAGTCTACTCTACACATTTTTTTTGGAGTATACTAGTTGAAACATCAAGACTTACTTCAACCGTGGTTTTTTTCCGACCCATTATTTCTTCTAATAGTTGAGATAATGTTTACATGGTCGTCTCTTTTAAGCTAAGTCAGCAAAGCCTCTTTCTCTTCCCTTCTTCACCATGTAAAGCATCAAATCTTACTTACACACTCACACCGGCCAGGGAAAGCCCTGGGCCCCATTTCATAAATCTGTTTACCAGTAAGAACATTTTGTGCTTACTATAGCAGAAAAACATGCGTAACAAAAGTGTATTTCATAAATGATCGAGAAGACTTGACAAAGTGTGTGCGTGCTCACAATGGATTTACATTGTAGTGTCGCTCATCTGCTTACAAGAACCATTGGTAAGGTAGCATGACTTTTGCTTTGCTTACAGTTAGCAGTGTTTATGAAACAGAAATTCTGCTAATGGCCGCTCCGTAAGCAAAAAAAACATCTGCTTACAGGCTTTATGAAATTGGGTCCTGGTTTGTAAGATTGTATGACATCAGTCGTACTTGATGCTGACTTTGATCTCTGTCATGTCTAATATTCTAGTGATATTGATGCTAAGTACAATAAGCATGATCGGTACCGTGGCCCCCTGGCTGATTTCAAAGAGAAGGATACTTACAAACCTGATGTCAAGCTGAGATACGTTGACGACCATGGACGAGAGATCAATCAGAAAGAGGTAATGATTATTAAAACCTTTGTTGTCAATCCAGCCAGTCACTAGGGCCCAATTTCATAGAGCTGCTTAGCACAAAAATTTGCTTAGCATGAAATTTTTGCCTCAATAAAAACAGGATTACCAGCCAAATTTCTATGTGATTTTCAGGATAAGCAAACAACAGCTGAATACCATTAACAAGCAATATGCAACAAATGGAAATTTGGTTGGTTATACTGTTTTTATCAAGGAAGAAATTTCATGCTAAGCATATTTTCGTGCTTAGCAGCTCTATGAAATTGGGCCCTGATCTAAGCAATGTGCACCAAGAGCTCTTTTGCATTTGGAAATGCTCTTTGTATCTGCAGTGTTCTGTAGTCATAATCTAAAGCCCCGAAATTTCTAAACCCCGAAATAAGCAGTGAAATTAATTTCCATTTGTCAAAGTTCTTTTGCTCAGTGAATTTAGGCTCGAATGTGAATGGCAATAATAATTACTTTGAGAACACATTTTGAATTGTACCGAACGAGATTATATTTTGTGTTTCAGCTTCTGAGTCTTGAGGACATTTTTATCACTTTTGTATTTGTTCTCGTTTATTGTTGTTTATTATTTAATTATTTCATGATTGTTATACGCTTGTGTACATTGTATGGAGTGGGAGCAATAGAAATCAATGAATTATTTGCAGGGTGTCATGGCCGAGCGGTTTAGAGCATCGGATTCAAGTTCTGACTGTTGAGTCATCAGGGTGTGGGTTCGAGCCCTGGTCATGACACTTGTGTCCTTGAGCAAGATGCTTTACTATAATTGCTTCTCTTCACCTAGGGGTATAAATGGGTACCTGTTAGGGTAGAGGTTGATATTGTGTTTAGGAAAAAAGCCTTCGGCGTGCCACGGCTGCCCGAGGCTGTAAACTCCCCAGGGAGCTGAGAAGGATTAAAGGAATGCTATTGGCCCAATAACCAGGGCACTAATGTAAAGCGCATTGATACGTTGTTGTAAAATGCGCTATATAAGAACTAGTTATTATTATTATTTATTGTTTATATATGATTGTATATGTAACTATTTTTATAATATTTCAATGTTTTTTTTTGCTTTTGACCCCTTGCACGACGCGCAGCGCACTTACGCATGCCTATCCTGGCCCCCATTTTGGGTGTCGAAATGTACACAAACAAAATGAATGCCCAAAATGGTGGAAATGGTAGACCCGGTGGTGTGTTCCACGTCTGCAAGGGGTCAGTATGCAAGCTTTTTATATTGCCTCCTGTGGAACCTGCTTAACGAAGTTTACCTGACTTGATTGGACTTGATTTGACTCACTGTGGTGGCTGTGGTGAACCAAAATCATGTTAAGCAAAGCAACAGTGTAGTGATTGTTCTTCCCATTCTCTCTGATAGGCATTCCGTCTTCTCTCACATCGTTTCCATGGCAAAGGATCGGGCAAAATGAAGACGGATAAAAGAGCAAAGAAATTATTGGAGGAAGAGGTATGGTTTTTTTTTTTAGACTCAATGGATTAACATGTCTACCGATGAAAACTGAGGACTATTAAAAGAAGATAGATTAATTGTTATTCGATAGACCCAATGCATATGTCGTTATGTCGCTATGGATTATGTACATCACATGCAAGCTATATAAACAGCATCAAATACTAGCCATTGACCCCTTCATATTGGGTGATGTAAACATCTGCCTAATTTTTCTGGACTGTCCTTGGGTGGACAATTAATTATGACCAGAACAACTTCAGAGTGCCCTCAATATTTTACTCCACAGCTCACAGCCCCGAGGACAAGGCACCTGTGTTTAGTCGTTATAACCCTAACAAATGACTGACTGAGAGTTCAGTTACCTGATCGATACTAACCTCCAGAAATATACTGAACTCTTGAACAACATTTCTTACAACTTTTTCTTTGGTTTTCTTAACCTCTTGGCCAGGCCATGAAGAAGATGTCATCTACAGACACTCCACTGAACACCGTCTCCATGATGAAACTGAAACAGAAGCAGACACAATCTCCATTCATTCTTCTCAGTGGAGGTTCCAAGAGTTTGACAGCGTAAGTCATCTTATTACTGTCTTGTCTTTTCATGCTTTTTGCAAAATATTAAAAAATATGTATGTATATTTGATTGAATTCGTCCCAAACTTATGATTTTGATAATTCATGCTATTGCAAAAATATGGACATGTATGTGATTGACATTTTTCTCATTCTATGATTTCGATATATTTCATGCTTTTGCACAAAATGATTGTGTATGCCATTGTATTATTCCCCATTATGATTTTCTTGCTATTAGTGTTTTTGCACAATATGTCCTTGGGTTGTATGCAATTGTATTCTTTCCAGTTTTATGATTTTGATATGTTTTATGCTTTTGCACAATTTAAATGAGTACATGTCTTCATTGTCTTTCTTTCTAGCGGTAAATGATAATGTATTTTCAATTACTTTTTCTTACTTAGGTATTAATTTGGGTATCTGTGCACAAGGTTTTGCACACATTACATGTGTACATGTATTAATTATCCTTCTTTCCATTTAAAATAATATATTGTATTCATCGCTTTTCCTTCCTATGTGTTGATATTATTATATTTCCTGATCTTGGTTGTCCACATTTTTTACAAATGTGCTTGTATTCAATGTTTTGCCATCCAAAAATATTGTTTAATCTAAATTTGTAATGATATTGAATGAAAACATACTGTTAATCTGTTTGTAGTTCAGCCAATAGGCTGTTTAGCCAATAGGCTGTTTAGCCAATAGGCTGTTTAGCCAATAGGCTGTTTAGCCAATAGGCTGTTTAGCCAATAGGCTGTTTAGCCAATAGGCTGTTTAGCCAATAGGCTGTTTAGCCAATAGGCTGTTTAGCCAATAGGCTGTTTAGCCAATAGGCTGTTCAGCCAATAGGCTGTTTAGCGCAGTTATTGATCATAAGTAATTATATTATTGCTGTCCATTCTAACTGTACGTGTGCTATGTTCCTTTTCTTTTGACAGAAATACATTATCAAAGTAGAACCCCTGCAAAAGAACGTTGGGCTTGTAACACCAAAGACACTGCAGTACATTGGGAATACAAGCTGAAGCACACATCCATGAACCAGATCTGCTAATCCCAGGAATTCTTTGTAGAACTGTACGAGTGCATCCCCACTACAAAGCATTCTCTGTATGTGGTATCCCAAGCACAAGATATCCCCTTGATGAGGTATCCCATACACAAGGTATCCCCTGTACGAGGTTTTCCCCCAATACAAGGTATCCCCTGTACGAGGTATCCTGCCACAGTACAAGGTAACCTCATGTAAGAGGTATCCCCAACTAAGAGAGATCCCCAGTATGAGGTATTCCCTATACAAGGTAACCCTTGTATTAAGAGGTATCCCCAAGTACAAGGAATTCCCAGTACTAGGTATCCCCTGTACGAGGTATTCCCAATACAAGGTATCCCCTGTGCGAGGTACCTCAAGTGTTAGGTATCCCCTGTATGAGGTATCCCCTGTATTAAGAGGTATCCCCAAGTACAAGGAATTCCCAGTATCCCCTGTACGAAGTATCCCCATTACAAGGTAATCCCTGTACGAGGTATTCCCAATTCAAGGTATCCCCTGTACGAAGTATCTGTAGTACAAGGTGTCCCCTGTACGAAGTATCTCCAGTACAATGTATCCCTTATTTATATCTCTACTTGTGGATTTGTTTCATACCTAAAAGGGGTTACACACTTGCAGTTCTCTTACACAGTAATTGTATTTTGCATTCAATATTTGGCTCAGTGGTGCTGATAGTTCAGCAACCTGTACTGTTAATGATTCTCGATGGAATTGTTTGGGGAAAGAACGCAAAGCAAGTCGCTGCATCTTTTGTCAGGTGTAATGGGTGAGTGCTTCACTTTCATAGCACTTTGTCACAAATTGTCATATTTTTAATATTGACGATACTGTTTTCTAAGGTTGAATGACTCTTTAAATCAAAAAAATTTGTACATCAACCAATGTGCACAGTAAAAAAAACTGCTGAATAAGATTTCTGGGTGAACTGTGCACATTTGTTCATACATTCCGGGTATATACTTAGAAAGAGGTTATTTAAATGGAAAATATTTCAATTGACAGCAAAACTTGGCTAATAAATTGTCTAAATCCCATCCTGTCAGTATGACAGAAAATTTTGCCCTACTGGAGTCATCACATGACATGTTAACTTCCTGTTGCACACTTCATAATTTGTTTTCTTGTACCACTAAGCCAATAAATACAAGAACCATTACTCCCATCCCCAGGCAACATACAACTTTTTTGCAACATCTGGCCAAGGCGTTTTTCAGTCAGTGGCATTAAGGCAACTGTCAGTGTAAAACAATTAATTAATAGGGGACTTTGGAATACGACATACAACTGTGTTGGCAGGGGGTGAGTGAGAACCCACATGCCCCCCCCCCCCAAATGAGAATGGACAAAATATGCACGAGTGAATTGTTCAATACATTAAATAGCCTGTCTTTGCCCCCCATTCCCCCCCCCCCCCCTTTTGTATAACAACCTCCAGATTGGTAAACCCTGGTACCATTGTGCCATACATTTTCATTCAGAATTGTGTATGGGTGTTGGCGGTCTCTTACATAACTGTACGCTAGAGGTTGCCCAAAACCACAAGACATGCAACTGTCGATGTAGTCCGATTTATTCAAATTTAAGCGGTAACTTGTGACTAAGCAAGTCATTGTACCAGACATTATTCAAATCTAACTTGCAAATGGCTTCATATTAAGCAAAGCAATATTAATTCAAGGTCCACTCCATTTTTGTCACTAAAAGAAAGGTCTATCCGTGTATATAACAAGAACCAGGTTGTTTTCCTCCAAAGGTCAGTACAGGAAAACAAAGCTGCCATATGATCATGTTCATTAAGAGTAAGATTTTTTATGTAAGTTTATGACTGAACATAATAAAATTTACAGAAAATGCAAAGGCAATGGTCTCAATTTTCCTTTCTTTTTTATTATTATTTACTGTTTAGAATTATAGCACTCTGATATTAAAAGGAAATGTACAGTTTATACACGGGAAAATAACAAATACATCAAACCAAAATGAGAAAATAACAGTGCACTCGGGTACGCAAAATATGCATAAAGGCACTTCTTCTTAAAAAACTTTACTATCTCGTATCTAAACACACACAAACAAAATAGAAACAAGAAACTTCAAGAGATAATCTTACATGTTCTTCTGCAGCCGTAAGTTCAGAATTTGAAACTCAAGATGAATTCATGCCAAGTGCTCAAAGATCAAAGTGAATGGTGATTTTACACTACATCATCGGGGTTCTGTCCACAGTGGTCAACCCGGAAAACCCGCCCGGCACTCGGGATTCCCCAACCACCACTAGCAGAATTTTCTGTTTCCGACCACCACACATATTTTTAAATTACACTTGCCATTTTTCATTTTCAAAGGAACACTGATCATTATTAATCTACATTTACATGTAACAGTCCTCATGCTTCGTTTTTGGTAAAGGGCACCTGTGTGAGGAAATTATAAATTTCTATTGGGTCATTTCAAGGTGCCAGTGTTGAGGCAGTTGCCTCTGTGAAGTATCAGGCCTGCATGTAGATAAAATGCACATGATGAGAGTTTGTCTTTTTTGTCAATCTTCAAAAAAGGAACATGTTATGTGGACATCTTTGATGTGAAGATATGTGGTCTCACAGGAGCAATTCATGGTAAATGATGCTCTTGGTGTTCCATGGATTTTTATTACCACATTATTCTGAAAATCTCTTTCAAAGAAAAAAATATGTAATATGGTGACACTCCACTCTTCTTACTCCAAGGCAGTGAGTTAAGGCAGTCTTGCCATTGATTTTTCCTCATCAGAATAATTACTCCAGTAACACCAAAACAGTCTGATACGCGTGGATCCATACAAGGCACGAGTGATTTGGCTATGGTGTCCCATCAAACCCATCACACATAGTTAAAGTTGTGGTGTGGATGATGAGGTACTTGGGTTGAAAATTGAAATTTCCAGTCTCTTCCACATCCCTCCCGCAGCGTTCAACACTCTTAAACCCGGTTGAGTTTTGTAATGAGCAGCACCCTCAGCATCTGATCAAATGATGTACACACGCAGACCCCCTCCTTGTCGGCACTCCAATCAAAGCCACCAATGGGCTGTGAAGACAGCGTGATGTTCTGCATTAAGTCCACTGATCCAATGACTCCCATCTCAACACCATTTGCATCTTCTTGTACTCGACTTGTTGGATACGAACTGATTTAATGAAGTGGAGATAAAAAGAAATATTGACATTTGTTGATCATTATGATTCGATGTCTCGACTGCTAGACTACCGAGCATCTACCGATGTCCAAGTGTTTTGCCTTGCCAAAAGTTTAATATAAACAAATACTTTTTAGTTATGCCTAGTGGTATCTCTTTTATTTGAGACACATCCGGCCCAATTCCAAGGTACTAGATGGACACCAATGAAACAAATGACTTACTATTTCCAGAGATGCAGTGAGCCTGACCCACCCAGTGTCATAAAGATGTCACGATTCTGAGGGAGATGTCTCACCAGCCAGATTGTTGATTTGTGAGCCTGCAATTAAAATAGCATAATTTAACACAGCTGTGCTATGAACATGACGCAAACCTGACTTGGGCTAATGTGAAGATCTACTTAGTAACAGTACATAACCCCAACAATCAAGTATCAACAAGCGCATTTAATGATAAGTTGGTGAAGAGTGTTAACACAAGGTGTTTTATTTCTTTGGGATTGGGGATAGTGGGTTGCACCCACTTTTGAATTAGGACACCCTCTTTTTAATCGTTCAATTATTTGTTGCAAACAGCACAAGCAAATTAATATGGCCCATCTTTACTTTCAAGACGAATGCACTGTTATTAATCATTTAATTTCTTTAGAGAACAGCTCTGATGTATTTTTAATTTTTTTTTCAACATAACAATCTCAAACTGTTGAACTTATTATTTTTCAAAATTCACCGCCGGTGGAGATTCAAAATTTCAAACTTACGCTTTCTTTGAGCGAAGCAAATCCTTTGGTGGGATGCTGAGTACGTAAGTCAAAGACGTGGAAGGTAGATTCCAACGTCGTTGCAACCAGTTTGTTCATTAGGATGTCCTTTCTATCAAACTCAATTGAACACACCTGAAAGAGGAAATAATAAAAAATAATATGCACTTCTTAAATAGCGCTTTTCACAACCCAAGGGCGTTCGAAAGCACTCATTATTTTTTTCTGCAGGTATGCAGAAGTATTTTTGAAATTATAAGACCCATTTTACATTAATATTTATTCATGTAGCAACTTGTAATGGTTTACTATGTCTTACATAACACACTGCACCTACGGCTTTACGTCCCATCCGAAAGACGGAGCCATAATGGTTAGGTGTCTTGCCTAAGGACACAAATGTCAAGACCGGGACTCGAACCCACACTCTGCTGGTCAGAAACACTAGAGCTTGAGTCCAGTGTGCTTGACTGCTCGACCACGACAAGACAAGAGACATCAGGGGAGAGATGACTTCCACAAAACTTTTTTAAATATTTTCAGTTGCAGAGTCCTTGGGTTTGCCTTTGATCCTTCAGAGGGGGCATTCAACTTCAAGTTCAATTTGGAGGCATCTTCAGCTTGAACAGAAAT
The DNA here is from genome assembly GCA_032158295.1 of Pycnopodia helianthoides. Classification (NCBI taxonomy): domain Eukaryota; kingdom Metazoa; phylum Echinodermata; class Asteroidea; order Forcipulatida; family Asteriidae; genus Pycnopodia; species Pycnopodia helianthoides. Next base: position 14,989,844 of record CM063243.1, read on the forward strand.
AATTTATTAACTGATACATTTGTTGCATCTTGGATAAAGAACAATATGAGTTAGTTTTTGACTGACACCGATGTATAATAAGCACTGTAGACTGGGTGCTTTCCAGAGACCTGTGGGGAAACAAATCCACAGGGGCACCTTGGGAACTTAATAACGTCTAATTTGTGGTTAGCTGATGTTATTATCGCAAATTAGTCCTCATGTGGATTCATGACTGCAACGCTTTAAAGTTTTGCATATCCATTGAAGTTGTAATTATTGATAATCCTAAAATTAGGATTGTTAATACCAGACGAATGAAGAAGATGCCTACCCCGTTCTTAATGTTGGTCTCCCAGCGTAGGCTCATGTTGCGTAAATCAAAGAGCTTGATGTCTCCGTTATCATAACCAGCTGCAATACACCTGTCAGACTGGTTATGAGCATGGCCTGACAAAATAAAACCATCAAATAACAAATGTCTGTTAGAATGACGATACACTGATCACAGCTCACAAAATGTCAAAGAGTTAGTAGTGTGTACTTACTTTAAGCATAGTCTTCAAAAGACTTTTATATTGAGCCTGATTCATACTTCGTGTGAATTAAAAAAGCAAAGCGCATTTCCTTGCATCAAGGAACCTGATGTTTGCGTCACGTAATTCACTTCACTTTTGCACAAAGTATGAACCAGGCTTTAGTGTGATAGTGTTTGTCACAGTCCCTCAATGCAATAACAAGAAGAAATACTCATCAGCAGTTAAAACATCAGTGCTCAATTAAATGATACAAAGTACAAAGTGTTCAATGCTGCATTACAATAACCAATCGTTAGTTACTGCTATGCAAGTAATTGTATCCCCAACAAATTGACTTTTTCATATTTCTCATTTCTTAAGTAATGAGAGTATAAAGATACTACTTATTGTTCATATACAGGTTTGCAATCATGTGAGAATGAATCATATCAATATATAGGTAGGCATTAACAGCAATTGTGTGTTTCTTGGGAAGCCTAATGTTTTTGAAACTTTCAGACATGCAACTTAGTAGTTGCGAAAAAAAAGGAAATGCAATTTTTTTCCCAGTTTTTATGGCACTAGTATTAAAGAAAAAAAAAGAATTCAGCTGAAAAGTTGCATGCCTCAAACTTTACAGTTAGAATGAATCTCAAGTGATAGTTTACCTTCTATTTATGAGAGACACTGACTGGTTAAAATAAAAAACTACTTGGATGTGTACTTTTTAAGCATTAGAACGACTTACCAAATGCCACAGTCCAGCAATCTCTCTTGGCTTCTCCATCAGCTGGTTGCATGTTAACAACTGGCTCATCTTTCTGTCTTGGGTCCCATACTTTCACAGCACCTTCACAAGATATTGTACATTTTAAGTTATTAAAATGTCCTTGTTTCCATTTCTTCCTTCTTATTCCCTGCTGCTTTGACCCTCTGTTCATTATTTAGTGCCTTATAATGCTCTTTGATCCTCTTATAAGTGCATACTCCAAGATGCCTCAAAATCTCCCACATGCTACTACTGGTGAAGTTACCCATGCCACACTTTCCTTTCATTATATTTGTATGTGTGGTAAACCAGTGCCACAGACTGCCACTGCAGAAATTGACCAGGGTTGAGAGCCTTATCTCTTCCAACAGCGGCCCAATTTCCATTGCAATTTGGCACAGCTGGTGACTTCTCCAGTTTACCTCTCTCATTGAAGCACCTTCGGCAGTGGCTGTACTCACTCGTGTGCCCCAAAATGCCATTGTTATAAAATAGGCTGTAAACACTACAAATATTATCACTTGTTTTGGTTTATCACACATCGGTGTATGGGTAAAACACAAAATAATTTCATAATATTTGATGGCTTCGAGTGTGATACAAGAGTATATTGAGCTATGACAATATTGGACGAGTCGAAGACAAGTCCAATATACAAAAACAAAGCCATACAATATTATTATTATTATCTGTATCAGGCTGACTAGCGAAATAACAAAATTTAACTTTCCTAAATGCTTAAAAAATTAAATAGTTCAATAGTTCAAGTTCCAAAGTTCACAAATTAGTTCAGAATCAAAGTAGCAAGCGAACGATTGAATTCTTCTGCGGTAACAGATGCAAATCTTGCACCGGTTGAAGTTCCCGGATGACAGAGCAATACGAAAACAATATTGATCTGTCATCCGGGTACTTGCGCTAAAGATATTAAATGCACTGATTTATTGTACCACTTGGAAGCCTTATATAGATAATAATATTCTTTATCCCAGATTCAATTATTCATTACTATGTTGTATATCTCCTTAGAATAAATAAACTAGTATAAGCTGCAGAGAAACAAGAAATGAGATTGATTCTAAAACAAAGCAAAAAATTGAAAAACTATGGTAGTACCGTCTCTGCTTCCAGTGACAATTTCTGGCGCTCCTTCCCCGATGCCTAGACCTCCGATTCCATCAATGCAATTGATGATCTCTGAATGGGCCTTGGTTGAGTAAACTGGCATCTCAGTCTTCTCTAAATCCCTGCATGGCAGAGAGACATTTTTGAAAATAAATCAATTCCTTTGCTCTGAATAATCAGGTCAGAAATTAATGATTTGGAAAAAGAAAAATTAAGCTCTGTCCTTTTTCGCACAGCCACAACCCTGCTTGGTTTTAAAACGACCAGTTTAGACCTTGTTGCCTACTCTTTTATTCTCTGATTAGCAATCAATTAGAATGACACAAGACTGCTGGACTTGTCTGGTTAAAAGTTTAATGGCCCGACACTAAAACTACTGGCCTTGGGCCTGCGTTCCAGTGTCAAATTCAAGCCCTGCCTAACCCTCTAGTATCTTTGGTTAGAGACACTCCCAAATTCTCAAAAAATCCTCCAATGATGAGCAATTGTCATTTGGGCCTGCAGTACCATATCCTACAAAGTCATAACACTTCCTGAATAGGATTTTGGAGGATTTTTGTTAATTTGAAGGCTTAAATATTAATGTGGTACAAGCGTACTTAGAATAATGAAATTTCTAAAAACTGTCAGGAACATTTCCCCCCGTTTATCACTAATGAGCTGAAGTCTTCACATTAAAACATTTTCAGTGGCATAGATCAGACACAGAGTTTATATGCGTTTTGGGGGGTTTAAAAAAAAATTAAAAAATTATATACCATATTCTCATATTTCCGACGAAATCTCCTGTAGCAAGGTGTCTTTGCTTGATATGAGATGCACCAAAAGTACCACATCGGAAGGCCTCTTTCTTTTCAGTCTGTAAAAATGTGATATTCAAAGTATTAGTGCACTGAACAAAAACTTAAACAGCAGGACAAGTTCTTATTTGAACTCGGTATTCTCCCAGTTCTGAATCTACTCCACAGTGGTTGAAAAACTGCAGGACAATTTTTTATAAACAAAGTAGGTATTATCACATGGTGGTCACTGCAAACTGAATTATACGCAATTAAATTGTTCAGCATTCTGTACATTGTGATCCCTTCATTGCCACCTTGACAATGGCAGTCTATTGCCGATGTGTTGGTTGGAGATATTTGAATAAAAATAGTATCAACTTATGATAAAGTATAACAAAAGTAAAGTTATATTTTTAGCAGGCAAAAGTATGCAGAATTCACTGTCAAAAGTGCCATACATAAAATGGTCACTTGGACCATTGGACAAGCATGTTTTAGTTGCATTGATTTAAAAACCCTCGCTAACAATTACTAATTTTTTTTTTATTAGTCCTTAAAATGTATGATCATCACAACTAAAATGCTTTCTTCACGTGAGTTGAGCATTGGTTACTGTGTAAAAACTGTTAGTGTTGGTTTTAAATAAGGATTGAAATGAAAGCAAACGATTCGCCTAACCACCGTAAAGTGAGCCTGCATACGTACATGTATGAACCTCCAATGGATGATTAAATTTCATCAGGATGGAGCTCATGGATCATGATGGAGCATCCACTCTTAATCATATGATATTGTAAGTGAAGTGGATTTAGAACAGGTTATTAAGAAGGGAATCATGAGTATTATCATGATACTTGACTGCACTGCCTATAAACCATGGTTGTTACCATGGTTACTGCCTGGTTAGTCAAAACAGATGATGAATGATGACATTATGATTACATTTTCATCAAATTCAATTGCCTATTTTATTTATTTATTTTTTATTACTGTAGGATTAAACAACTTCAGTATTCCCCGACCCCACAAGCCTCCTATCTAGCTGGTCTCTGACCAATTAAATGTTTTCAAACTTTGAGAAAGTTACGACTTGACCTCATGTTGCAGACTAACATCCCCCTCTGATGACATCCCATAGATTTGCATCACTCCAGTCTGGCGTGGGTTGTTGCCAAGCACAACGAAACGAGCACTGCATGGGATCCATTTCGTGTCGAACAACGTGAAATTTACACTCTTCTGGATGTAAGAGATTATTTGAGGTTTATCCTCCATCTTCAGCTGACACGTTTTGGTGTACAGTTATCAAAATATCACTGGACTTTTGCTAGAAACGTTCTAGCTTCTACCACAGAATAACATTGGTACAAATTTTTGAAATGCAGTTCTAAAAAGAAATTCAATTAGGACGCCCTCTGTAGTTAAGTTAGAGATTAGTCTGGACAACAATTCATTTTCATGTAACAAACTAACGGGCGGGATCCAGTCTGCTAAAAAGAAACTTTCCGCATTGTCATCCATGTGAATGGAAAGCGAACCAGCGAATTATTCTCCTTGAAAATCTGTAAGTCCAAGGAATCGAATTCCCACATTCAGGATGTCTCGGGGTTCAAGTGCAGGGTTTGACCGTTTCATTACAGTCTTTTCTCCAGAAGGAAGGTTATATCAAGTTGGTAAGTAATCGCAGTCTTTTTGGATGTACACAAATTAATATTTGTAATATTTGTCTAGTTTCCGGACACCTCATTGCATAGCGGTGTATGTTTCTGTTCGTTTCTGTTTTGATTTTGCAATTGGCACAGTCCCATGATTGAAGTCCATTGATAGAATTACATTAATCAAAATGGATCTTCCCATTTGAAAATAGATTATATTACTGCATTTATTGTGGGGTGTGTCGTGGCCAAGCGGATAAGAGCACCGGACTCAAGCTCTCTCTGGTGTTTCTGTTCAGCAGAGTCAGAGTGTCGTGTGGGTTCGAGTCCTGGTCGTAACGCTTGTGTCCTTTAGGCTTAAGCAAGACACTTAACCATTATTGCTGCGTCCTTAGTGATGTCGTGTGATGGTCCCGTGTGTTGTGAATGCATATATTATTATTATTATTTATTTAAGGCCTTCAACGATTTTATGAAATTTATCCAAATAATATCCAATTCCAATTCCAACATTACAATTTGTACCCTCAGTCCAAGATCATATTTAATTTATAAAACAAATATTAAACATTATCTTGTTTGTTATTATTTTTTATTTTTTTGACTGGGTTTCTTTAGTAAATCAGGCATTCGGGGTACATTTTATTTGTTAGTTACTCCCTTTAGGTTTAATGTATTGATCACCTTCATTTAGAAATTTTACATTTTGCTATGTTCAGTTCCTTGTGTTTGTCTAGGCCCAATTTTATAGAGTGGCTTTAGCCAGGCTTATGCACTAAAACTAGCTTAGCCCAACAAAATTATGCTTATCAAAAAAACATGACCAGCTAAAATACCATTTCATTGTATCATCTATGACTGGTATCCTGCTTATATTTGCTTAGCAGAATTTTTAAAGCAATATTTTCAGCTTATGCAGCTCTATGAAATTGGACCCTCTCTAGTGTCTTCAACTTTTGAATTAAATTTTGTTTTAAAAGTATACAATTTTGTTGATGTGGAACACATGACTCTAGGGTATAAAATGTGAACATATTACTAATCCTGAAGAAAAGCAAACTATTGTTGAATTTTTCAACTTGGTTTAATGTAGTATCTCATGCTGATTTCTCTTTAATATTCAAAGTAATATTAGTACTAAAATAACTGCATACTAGGAAGAATCGACTATTAAAATGCATCATTTTGTATTCATGGTGTTACTGCTAATTCAATTTTGATTCAAATTTTCTTTTTATGCTTTGACAGAGTATGCCTTTAAAGCAATTAACCAAGGAGGTATGACCTCAGTCGCTATCAAAGGAGCAGATTGTGCTGTAGCAGTAACCCAGAAGAAAGTCCCGGTAGGTTACCCTGTGATCCGTCCTGCTCATTAAACATTTTCCAGACTTAATTGGGATTTGGTCTAATGTTTCTCCCTTTATCGGATTTTGTCTTAAAACATATCCGATACTGACAGTAATTAATCAATAAGCAGGGATTAATCTCATCCATTAATTTTGCACAGCAAAATATTTAGACTGAACATGTTTGTTCACACTGAATGCTGATACAGGGCTACTAAATTTCCCTGATTCTGCAGAAAGTTACAAAAAAATAACCAATTGGCAATCTTTCCATGTTCTGATGAGCAAATTTGAAAATCTCCCTGATTATGGAAACTTTTTCTGCATTCAGTCGAATGTTATTCTAAATATCTCACTGATTTTGTACAAAGTCTCCCTGATTGCAAGATTCAAATTTTGGCAGCTCTAAGAAGCAGCTGATACACTTTGTGTAGCTTTTTGCTGTGCTATACAGGGGAAATCGTTCACTGAAGAGATAACAATATTTGGAACCCATCTTTGGGAAATATTGTGAGCCGCCTCTATTCCTTGTCTGACTAATTCTTCTTTATTTTTGATAACCATGTTTTGTGTACAGGACAAGCTTCTTGATTCAGATACAGTCACCCATATGTTTCAGATCACAGAGCATATCGGATGTGTCATGACAGGCCTTATAGGTACATAACAGAATACTACATTGAGAAATCATATGTCTTGCACTTCGTATTATTGTGCAATTTTTAAAGACAAACTGAAAGATTGGTAATTACCGAAAAATAAAAAATAAATGCAGTCGAACGAAATAACGGTTCAACATATGTGTAAAACATGTACATTGCTTATTTCATCACAGTTTTGAATTGTTATCACTGAAATGTAACCACCTAATCTGGGCCCAATTTTATGTAAGCACAAAATCCTGCTAAGTTCAGAAAAAATCTTACTTAGAAGGAATAGGTAACCAGCAAAAATTCCTTGAAGTTTATCTTGTTACGACTGGTGCCTCACTCATTTTTTGCTTAGCAAAGACATTTTCTAAGCAGTACTTTCTGCTTCTACAGCTTTATGAAAGTGGGCCCTGATGATATTTCCACAGGTTGGCTGTGTGGTGTGTTTATTGGAAACTAGTGGATAAGAACTCATGTGCTCTTTCAAAAACCAACAATGTACTTTTTCCTTTTAACGCATCCTGTCAGTTTGAACCATAAAAACATGGGATGCTCAATTACATACTGTAAATTTGGTGTGGGAAATTAATTTTAAAATGTAGTTTAATTTGCATAACGTATTGCAGGGAAAATTATTCTTTAAATATATTACAAGTAATTTTGTTTTTAACTAAAATTGAAGTATACTGTACCTTATTCTATAGTAATTTCCTGATGAAAAAGTTAAACGCAGATACTTTTCTCAGCATACTTAGATATTTAAAACACTATGTGAATCCCCCAAATGTATCTGGATATTCATTTATCTACTATGAGAATTTTCATTTAGTCCACCCAGCCCTAATTGTCTGCATTTTAAACTGTTTTAAAATGGTAGTTTAATCATGTCATGGTTGTTGGACTCCACAGCTGACAGCAGGTCTCAAGTACTCCGAGCTCGCTACGAAGCAGCAAACTTCAAGTATAAGTTTGGTTATGAAATCCCAGTGGAGATGCTGTGTAAACGGATAGCGGATATCTCCCAGGTGTACACACAGAATGCTCAGATGAGACCGCTTGGTTGTAGTAAGTAGCCCCCCTTCTAGTGCACTTCTTCATTTTGATTTCTTTCTCTTTTACTGCTTTGCTACCGTGGCCGCCTCGTCCTCAGATTGTAATGGGGGCGCATTCCTGGGGTTGCCACCATCATCTGTTCTCTTTCAATCACTACTATTCTCATCTCTTGCACACTTCTACCACTCCACTTTGTCACATTGTCTAACCAGCCCAGCTTAGGGCGACCTCTACCATGACTTGTACCCATAGGCAGACTGTCTCTAACTGCATCAGGTAGACTCCCTGTCTCATCACATGAGTGCATCGCATAGCCTTCTGCTCTTATCTAGTTTTGAAAATATTCATTTGGTTTTTATTGTGCAGTTTTAGTTTGGTTTTTATTGTGCAGTTTTAGTATTTCTTCAATATCATCATCATGTGCCAGTGCCATGCTGGGTGGAGCATGACTCTTCGATGTTTCTTACCTAGAGTTGCTCTATGTAGGGCGTTTATAGTATTCTTGTTTATCACTCGTTTCATTTTGTTGGCGTAGTGTGGTCTTCCCTATGGTCTCTTTACAGTGGTATGCCCTGTTATTGCTAGGTTTTCAATCAGGCTTACTCCTTATGGATTGGTAGTGCACTTAAAAGAACCCAGAACAATTATAGTGGAAGAGTAGGGGTTAATCCCAGTGTTTCTGGTTCACATAGCAAGCACCCTTGTTCACTTATGAGGTATCCTTGGTTTCATTACCAAAAACATATGATTACAATAATGAAGTAACTAGGCGCACAATGTGTTAAAATGTTTTATCACTGCAGGTATTTTTCATGCCTCATTGACTTTTTTTCCCCCCAGGTATGATTCTGCTTGGCTGGGATGATGAGGTTGGACCTCAGGTTTACAAGACAGATCCTGCTGGTTACTACTGCGGCTTTAAAGCAACCAGCGTAGGCGTCAAACAGACGGAAGCAAACAGCTTCCTGGAGAAGAAGATCAAGAAGAAGCTTGACTGGACATACGATCAGACAATAGAGGTGAGCTTTCAGTTTTATTCACTTCAACGTGGTCTCAGTGTGAAATGTGAAAGGGGGGACTGTCGTCATGATCATAGTAGGCCTGGGGCTGTACATGGAACTATGAACTTTAGCCCAGTCACTGCACACGCGCGCTGGCCATCACATCACTAAGGGTGGTGTAATGGTTATATTGCGATGTGACTGCCAGTGTGCGGGCAAGTGCAGTAACTGGGTTACAGTTCATAATTCCAAGCAGTCGACTCTCATTATAAAAAGATTGCTGGGACTGGCCAAATTACCTCTTTATACCAGTAACGTTGTTATAAGAGGACGGCAAAGCAAAGAAACTCAAAGCTGAAATGAGATTCAGGACTTTAGAATGTACTCTTTATAAGCAGAAACCTCTTTATAACGTGCTCTTTATAACCAGGGTTGACAGTACAGCCACAGGCCTGCTATGATCATGACGATAGACCCCCTTGAACTGTTTTGGGGGGTTTTCTGTGGATACAGAATGTGTTTTGCTTATAACTGCATCAATGCTGCACTTCATTTTTGTATTTAAGTTGTCTTGTAACTTCAACAATATGATACATAGCTGAAAAAGATGTCTCCCAAGGTTTCTGTAACGGGTCACAGTAAAAAAATTAGGTTTAGATTTCTTTGGTATTGGGATGGGAAATTTAAAAAAATTTGTTTCAATCAAGAATGTTTTAACAACAGCAAGGCATTGTATTATTTAGTTTATAACAAAGAGCAACATTCTTCTTGTTTTTCAGACTGCCATTAAATGTTTGTCGTCAGTCATATCAGCGGATTTCAAACCATCAGAAATTGAAGTGGCTGTAGTCAGTCAGGATGACCATCGATATAGGTTAGTGTACATGACCGTAGATTTTGAAAAGGAATTAGTCTCAAGGCTGGGTTCCTTTTTTTCTTCGCCTTAAAAGTAGGGTCATACATTGGTAAACACTCCACAAATTACTGACCATAAAAACTTACTTGGTGAGAAGAACTGCAGCTGTTGATAGTATAAACAATTTTGAGACAGGATTCCCTTTGAAGTAATATAATTTGGTTAATTTTTTACCCTTAAAACATTTGAATCTGAGAAACGATTCGTGCATGAATCATTTCTCAGATTTCTCAGGGTTGGTGTCCCTCGTGAATGTTGTGTCCAGAGTTGCGGTTGTTACCCGCTGTCGCCTTCGCTAAACGTGGATGGATGCGACGTTCTTGTGAAAATACTTTGACAGTTTTTTTTTTGCTGTTTTCTCAGTAAAAGTAGACACTGCATTCAGCTGAAACTTTCACATGTGACTTTTGTTGTATCTATGACCCTACTTATAAGTGCCATAGAAAACTTGGAAACACCGCAGTATAAAGCATTGTGTGCTGAGCAGGTTCCTTAGATTTTTGTCTTCTTTCTTTTTTCAAAAGAACAAAGTTGCAAACATGCTTCTCATAAGTAAAGACTTCCATATAATCAAAGTTCAAATAACAGAGATTCTTGCTATTTTTTTTTTTTTTTTAAACACTGGTTAAAAGGGGGTACATTGTTCTCACAAATTAATGGAAATAAGCAAAGTACAAATGGATCACGTCATATGTGGATTGGCATATCAGACAGTAATATTTTTATAATGGCACCGACATGAACTTTACACCAAGTAAGCTTTCGGATTACAAATTAACAACTTATTTATCCGAGTGATGTATATTTTTCATTGTTGAATTATTGGTCCTTAAATGTGTCTTTTAAACAGTCTGAAGTACACAAATAAGTTTTGAAAAAATTGTAGAAATGTTTTGCTGATTCCTTGATTCTTGGATGGCGTGTTTCCTCCTCACAGGACATTATCGGACGCTGAGATTGATCAGCACTTAACAGCACTAGCCGAGAAGGACTGAGGGCGTAGAATAATTGCAAGAAGAAAACCTGTTAGTCTCAACAGCAATAGGTGCTTCAGATGACTAGTTACCGTCAACTAAATACTTTTTCATAACCACTCTTTGAGATTGAAAGGATAGAGTTGTTCTTTCACACTAAACTTACATTTTTTACACACAACCATTCGGATTTCATACATTTCTGTCTGCTGATGGTTAATGCAGTTAGAAATGTGTGGACTCTGATAGAATATGCTTCAAACTTATTTTGATTTTGGATGAGTTTTGAGCTGGTTTTTTTGAAAGATTACTGAATTTCTTTCATGTTTCAACAAATTTTTTGATTGAATTCCTTGTGGAAAGGAAGAGAATAACTGTCAGATTATGGTGTTATTGTGTCCACAATATATACACTGGTACCACAGGTTGCCACAAAGTACCATACCTCCCAGGGTAGCATTGGGTGCATGGCTTTCGTCTGTTTGTATGGCTCAGGAAACCCCATGGCTTGTGAACTGTGTTCTTAGTCTCCACAGTCTCCTGTTGAAATTTGTGGCACAGGCCAATTGGAATATTGATAGTAATTTGGTTAAACCTTGCAATAATGTCATCTGTTTATGTTGGTCTCAAAATGTGAATACCCTGTCTGTTTTATGCTGTTTCTTTTTTAAGAGTTATTAATTTCCTCGCTAGGAGAAAAGAACTTGGACAAGACTTATTGATCTTGCTGTTGTTGAAGTAAAGAATCGTGCAAGATACAGAGCTTTTTGACAAAGAGTAACACATGCTGTTGTATTCAATACTATTCACCAAGGAAGGAAAGTTGTCAAAGAACATTTACTTCAAATCACACTCAAAATAAAACACACCCTTATTGGTTGAATTGACATAAAACAATGTGACAAAGTTCACCTTGGAACTGTGCTGAATTCCATTTAGGCTAGGGAAACAGTTTATGTTGCATCTTTTTACACATGTTTTAACAGTTGAAATAAAACAATGTGCTCAGAGTATGTGTCACCATCTTTTAAAGTCATTTTCTTTGAGAAAGTTTTGGTTAATTAACTCACATCTAATGAATAAAACTGTCTGGAAAATGTTATTTAATTGTGGCTTGTATTTATTTAATTGTTGTTATTTGTGTACAGCAGCCATTCTTCAGTCTTTTCGTTTCAGATATGGAAAAAAAAACTGTAAATTGTAAATTTTTATCTTGGGTGTGAAATGTTTTGAGGGATGGTTCACTTTTGGGTTTTGCGAGAGTGTATAAAAAATATTTCAATCTGATTTTTAAGCAACACCATGTATTGGTAATTTTCATCAAAAAGACCTTTAATAACTAGGGCCCAATTTTATAGAGTTCCTTAAGCAGAAAATATTGCTTTAAACATTTCTGTTTAGCAAAAATAAGCAGGGAACCAGTCACAAACTGTGCACATAACATGCCATTTTCCAGTGAGCAAAATTGCTTTGAGCTTGGACAATTGTTGTGCTTAAGCAGCTCTATGAAATTGGGCACAGGTCTGGTTGAACTAGCCATGACCAAAGTTCGTAGAGCTGCTTCAGTGCAAAAAGTAGCTAAGCGCAACAAAATTATGCTTACCATGAGTGAGGTTACCAGCAATTATACTGTGTAAGATGTACCATCTGTGACAGGTATCCTCCTTTTTGTGAAATATGGCCCTGTATAATCTGCAACATTTATCATTGGAGTCTAGTTTTACAGGGGCTATATAAAGAGCCTGTTTTTATTATTTTAAAATATTTCCTGTATACATAACATTACACATTTTTATTTTCACTAACAAGAACGAGGAGGTTGGCAATTACTCGTCCACCCTTTGCTTTGTACAATTATTGACTCGGAGGGGCTACAACATTGTGATGTGTATCATGAGGATGGAGTGTAGACTTTAGCACAACCTTGTTTGTTTGATCGACCGGACTGACGAAAACCAATTTACATTTTACTGTGAAAATGCAGAATTTCAGCTATGGTGTATCGGTATAGTTGATACATCTGGGTGTGAGGATGGAAACATGAAAATAAAGATTTCATCCTGCAAATGCAAGCTTACTCAGTTTAACAATAAAACGCCTTGGAAAATAGTTTTGTCTTCAAAATTATCTTCAAGAATAATTTGTTGGAATTCGCTTTTATTAAAAAACTCATGAAACAAAATTAGAGGAAATATTCAATTTATTTCAGTCCAGTGGAATAATGATTGAAATTATCACAGGTCAATTTAAAGATATTTCTTGAAAATGTTACACAGCCTTCTCACGGAGCTGTCTTGTACTGTCACTAAAAGGTATATGCGTCAACAGTTTCATTTGATTTTATTATTTGTTTTTCATTTTAGAGCGGCTCTCGTTCACTTTCATCCCAAATGGCTTAAATGTTTCATAAGATATGAGAAATAGGCACACAAAGTTCCACCTAATTATTCAGGAAATTATCATACTCTATAAATGAAAAGGTTAGGATTAGCAACTGTTACTTATTACTTGGTTCTGATGGAGTAAGTATGTGTTTATTTGTCGACGCTTAAACAAATAAAGTCTGCATTAGGGCCTACTTATAAATGGGTTACATTTTAGGTACTTCGTTTAATCGAACATATTGACACATCTACCGGGGTTTCTTTACTCATGCGCCTTGATTGACATCTCATTCAATACAGTTTCAATGAGAATGGTCATGTTTCTATTTACTTCTGCACACGATATGGCCCTTTTCTTACACCAATATTAGCCTCAATGTTTGTTTAAGTTTTCCCAATGTAATGGGAGCCGAAAGACTAGAGTAGAGAAATTGCACCCATGACAAACGTAAACTGTAGAAGTAAATGTAGTCCTACTATAGGCATAAAAGACGCGGCCATCTTGTTTTTGTTTTTTGTTCTGTCATTCAACTAAACCGAGGCTGGGAGAGAACTTTTGAACAAACACAAAAGCTAGTTTACACAGATTCAGCTGAAAGTTGTCAACGTTTTGCCAATTTGTAAAAATAATTCTACCATTTTTAATATCGACACAGACACAATCTGTCGTTTTAGAATGGGTGCTAACAAAACATGTATTTGTGCTTTTGTCGAGTTTGTGGGTGCCAAGTTTGCTAGGTGCCACAGTGATCGAATACGCAGTGATTGGATACCGTCTGTGAGGGGGGTGGTACGCACATAATTAAAGCACCCCCATCGTAACGTGACCTTTGGAGGTCGTTATTACACTACCCATGCGTGGGGCAAAGTGTACAGTAACCAAGCAACAGCTGTCCACTTATTCATTCAGGCGCAACTGCAGGAGACACTCTGTACACAATGGCATAACCACGTATGTGCTCGTCCTATTGCCCCAGCCTATTATCATAACACACCTCTTCCGGCGTGTAGTTTAGATCTACTCGGTTGATAAATTACCATCAAACAATTCTTAAAGAAAGGTACAAATTTCGAGTAATTTAAAGAAATTCTTCTGACTACGAAGTAAGAGTATTAGTAATCATCTGACAATCATGACGGCACGGATGGCAATGCGCTCTGCTCCCCCAGTTGAAGCTGGAAAGATGAACCCAAGTTATTCGGCAAATCTTGATAACAGGTAAGCATCGGTGTACAGCCATTTTAATGTGATACGAATCATATGATGTGATACAAATCACGATAAAGGGGAAACACACCCTCAATCTATGAGTTCCCATAAGTAACCTTCAACAACAACAAATAAAACTAAGTTTGATTGCACCTTAAAAACGGGCAACTATATTTTATTCGTAACTATTCTGTCCTTTACTGATGAATAGCAGTAGCATTTACCACGGATGACCACGGATGTTACACAATGAATCCATAGGCTAATGCAGGCTCAATCACGAATAAAAAATAGCACAACAAATCGCTTAATAAGCAAAGACACATTGCTTGTCATAAAAACAGGTCACAAGCCAAAATACCGTTAAAGGAACATTACAGAATTGTTTTTTGCTAACAAAACAGTTGCTGGCAGTGTAAGCCCTTTATGTAATCCACCATATGCATAAACTGACAGAAATACCTGTAGAAGTTTGAGATCGATCGGCCATCTGAGTCACAAGAAAATAGTGAAAAACCGATTACACATTTGCATAAAATCATATAGATTCAACAAATGAATAAAACGCTCACTGAGCGATAAACTCCAATCGGAAAATTAGTTTATTCATTTCTCATCAAATATGGCATTTCATACAGAAATATTTCAAGGGATGTTTTCTACTATCATCATCATTCGACCGTGTAAGTTTTATGAAAATCTGTGATCAAAAAGTATATTTTACAAGTTTTTTTCTTACCAATTCTGTAATGTTGCTTTAAAGACACTGGACACTATTGGTAATTGTCAAAGACCAGTCTTCTCACTTGGTGTATCTCAACATATGGATAAAATAACAAACCTGTAAAAACTTGAGCTCAATTGGTCGTCGAAGTTGCGAGATAACTATGAAAGAAAAAACACCCTTGTCACACGAAGTTGTGTGCTTTCAGATGGTTGATTTCGAGACCTCAAAATCTAATTCGGAGTTCTCGAAATAAAATTCGTGGAAAATTACTTCTTTCTCGAAAACTATGTCACTTCAGAGGGAGCCGTTTCTCACAATGTGTTATACTGTCAACCTCTCCCCATTACTTGTTACCAAGTAAGGTTTTATGCTAATAATTATTTTGAGTAATTACCAATAGTGTCATTATTTGCTGTGCTTTTTTCTTGCAAAGATATTTGCTAAGCAACATTATGTATCCCTAACTGCTTTATGAAATTGTCGGGCCGAGGTTGTCATATTGAGTTACAAGAAACCGTTGAAGTACGACCAGAGTATTTCTTAAATGTCCTTTAAAGTTAACTTTATGTTCTTTGAAATTAGTTTGAACCAAACCAATTTAATGTTTTTCTGTTTATTTTGTTATGAATATTTTTTCTATTTATCATACACTGCTAACCACACGGTGTTTGTTTGTTTTTTGTGGCCAAGTTGTGTTACATAAGGTTGCGGTATATTGTGTGTATGCCTGATAGTAGACGACTACCTTTTAATTATTTAATAAGATAAGTCTCTAACATGACGACCGTACCATGGTCACTGTCATGTCATTTCTGCGGACCTTAAAAATTACCGCCAGAATTATTGGTCCCTCTCTGATGAGTGGGCTTGTGGCAGCAGAATTCGCTCTGGTCGATATATCTTCCTTCCTCCATGGTTTCGATCACTCCTTTTGGTTCATTGGGTTAACCTGCTTCTGTTGTTTGTTTGTTTATTTGTTTGTTCGTTGGGTTGTTTGTTGTTTGTTGGGGTGTTTGTTTGTTTGTTTGTTTGTTTGTTTGTTTGTTTATTTATTTTTTGCATTTATTTACATAGTCATTACCGCCTAGCGATATACAGCCCATATAATTAATAGTTGTTAAAGTGTGTTTTGAATGGGGAGTCTGATTTCCGAATTCAAGACCAACTTTTATGAAAATTTACAGGGTATATTTTTGTATGTACAAACTTTCCCACCGACTGCATTGTATGCTGTATGCTATACAATGTACATGCAGACATGTATGCATAATGCAAAACAAGCTGTTTATTAAGCATTCAAATTTGTTTTAGTTTAGACTTGCAGAATAATTCCACAGCCAAACTCTGAAAAAAATATACTTATTGTGAAACCAACACCCGGCTCAAAATCCTGGATACGGCAATCTTAATTCTCATCTTGATCCACAAATAGATAATCATGCCCCATAAACGGATCACAATCAGCACTTTGCAGGTAAATCCACCCCTTTTAAAGCTATAAGTAGGCTACACTTTTCACAAGGGGATAGAGTACGAAAGTGAAAATTGAATGTAACTTTATTTCAGCCCAGCTTCCTCAGATTTCACTTCGTAGGAGGCCCGGGGTCACGGCCCCCGTGATCTGGTGGAAAAGCACCGCTACTCGTTTGTCACGAATCTGTCAACTATGATAAATATTCGCCCGGTGATCTACTGAATGTTATCGATAAATATTGTCAGAATTATTAATCTTTTCGGAAAACGGTGACAACGTTACGATGACGTGTTAGGGTCCAATGGAAAATGCATCAATGGTTGATTTGGCGAGTTTCAAGTCTACAGTGGAGTTTCGTATTTATCACATATGATTGAAACATTATTATACCAAAACTTGTGTTTAAAGCCAAACTGTAGGTCCTAAATGTTCGAGAAAGACAAAGATAAACTATATCAACCGTTACTCCTTTTTCGAAGACATGATTCTTAAAGACAAATAAATATATAGGCCTCTATATAGGAAATATTTTTGTAAACAATTATTAGCTTCTTGTATTTCAGTTTGCGGTAACACCATATTGTGATATTTACTTTGCTGTGTAGAATTGTTCTTGAGAACTTGTCTTGCTATATTTATTCTACTGCCGCAGAGTAGATTTTGGAGTTCGGGAGACTACTTTAGTTATGAAAAGAACTGTCCGGGGGATGTAGGAAATCGGCTGGGACTGCTATTTTCGCTCAGTATCAAGAGCACTTTATTAACTTCACTGCCACGTTGTTTATACTTAGCCTGCTCTAGTCATCGTCAAGAGACAGTCTCTGGACGGTGACTATAGAACAGGCTATAGTCGAAACGTTCTCATTCTCCTAAACCAAAAGAATAAACTCGCATGTTGGTATCTTTAACCAAACCAGCGATAATGACAAGATACTGACATTGTGCCCAATTTTTCTCTTCGTGCCTTTCCCTTTGCAGAATCGCATACGGCAATTTACCACAGTGGATAGTCGCTGGTGTAGATGTACCAAAAGATGTCCAGATTCATCAAATGACATACGCAAAAGGTCTCAGAGCGGTGAGTGGTTGATATGAGACATACTTCAACATTGCAATGTGACAGTCTGTTATTCTGAAAAATACACTCTAAAAACTCTCGGGGTCAGCATTGACCCGGATTCCGGGTCCCAGGGGGTCTGACCCACTTCCGGGTCCGGCCCTGGAAGTGGTTCAAAACATTGGAGTTAACTAAGATTCTGCCTCATTTTCAACCATTTCTGGGTCATTTCAACACCGGATTCCGGGTCCTACAGATCCAGAATTGGGAGCAGGCCCCACAGCATCCGGGTCAATTCTGACCCGGACGTTTTTAGAGTGTAAAACAATCATTAAATTTACAAACGGGAAATATTTTGACGGTTTTATAATAGTTGGCGAGACATGATCACCGGGAATTGTCTACATCAGCCCAGGGTCGTCGAACACGAATCATACAGCTGCGAATTAATCATTCGCTCTGCTGGTTTTTCTTGCATAATGTTACAAAGCACGATGCCAATCTTGAGATGCTAAAACATTTCCTCTGAATCAACTGTAAGTGTTCTGTTGTCCTTCGCTGGTATTTTTTTTTTACTTACAGGCTTCTCAATATTTTGTAAGTAATTACAAGTTTAAGAGTTATATTCTTGTTATATTCTTATCGATTCAGAATCCTCCCTTGTATGCTGGCAACAGTACTGGCATCATCAGATCAGCCCCGCAACCTCGTCCCGACCCCCACGTTAAACCGTACACCATCAAAACACCTTGGGCAGGAGAGGGTGGAGAAAGATACACCGCTTATGGTAAGAATCGCAACTTGTTTCTGAATGTGGACGGTTTCTGCTCTAAGAATCTCATAATACAACGTTGATCGTTGAAGATACCAGTATCCTAATAGGAAGTACTGAGAGGTACTGCTAGTGTTTCTCAATACATAGATCACCAGAACTGGATCATTCATAATCTCTCTTTAAGTGGTGTTTGAAGCTTTGCGTGGTGTTGAAAGTAAGAAGTAACTATAACTGTAAATAGTAGTATACTTGCGGGTACAACCATGTGTAAAATCTCTCTTGGGAGGAGTGTTGTCTCTGAAAAGAGCCGGTTTGGTCTCGACGTTTCGAACAGTATACTCTACTCGTCTTCAAGAGATGCCAGGCCGGCTCTTTTCAGAGCCAATACACTCCTCCCAAAAGAGATTTTACACATGATTGTACCCGCAAGTTTACTACTATTTACAGTTATAGTTACTTCTTAATCTCTTATTAGTTGTGTATGGAATACATTCGCTTGAATTTCTTTCTTAGTTTAGCAGAATTGTAACACGAATGGTTCTTCATTTTACTCTATAGTCTCCAAGCAGCAGTCCGAACCACACCTAGCTGACTCCCCCTACGCATATTCCGCCTCGCATCTAGGCGAGCAGCCGAGACGCTCGTGGAAATACAACATGTACAACACACATGCCAAGCATGGGTTTAAATTCTGGCTGGAAGAGAAGAAACCAATTAACAGTAAGTATGACCATGCAGCCTATCTATCGTTCAAGAGCATTACGACACTTTGGCGAGAAAATCACATACATGTTTTTCAAAGGCACAGAAGCTGCTCTCCCTGCTTGCAAATACCCTACCCATAAACTTTTGAAGATGATTTAAAGTACTGGGTAATGGCTTTTCGATATACGCTAGGGACGGTTCAATAAAAACAAAGAGAATGACAAATCTTGATAAACCATAAAACATCATGATGAGACAGTGTATGATGATTAATCTAATGATTTGATTGGATTTTTCTTAAACTAATGCAACACTGCTTGTCTGGCAGTCATTTTAGATTTTTTTTTTCCCCCCGTAAAGAATGGTAGCAGCTTTTTATGTCTTTCTTTTTTCATTTTGTCTCTTGCTTACAGAGTCGCAAAAGTACACTTTTGGATCGACAAAAACCTTCCTCGGTTTAGGAAATGGGCCAAGAAACTGACAACCTCCAAACGAAGACAGATTCTTCACTTTATCATTCTTAGACGTTAGAGCCAGTTGAAAGCAGGCTTTCCAGAAACTGGCAGAAATATTCTGTTCTTCAGGAAAATTATTTTGCCGAATGGAGACATCACTACTTATAACAATAGTATCAGCCAATCGAAATTGTGTAATTTCGGCTTCTCTAATGGACTCAGTGTATATTATGTACATGCTGCGAATGATTTTCCATGTCTAAGTTTTGCAATTTTATCTTACTGTTTTAAATTAATTGGTCTTGGATGCAGCCATCACATATGCAGCCTGGAAAAGCTGTCGTGTTTGTTATTCAACGTAAAATGTTACGCACGTCCGATGTTTCATTCATTAAGTCACATTAATGTTTTCTAATGCGTGGATGTGTCATGAATGCATTCTGTTTCTAGTGCAAATACTTGGAAACTGTGTGACAGTAACGTTTTTGTTTCAATGGATTGATTTGCGATGTGTGTGTATGAACAGTTTACCTACACACCACCTTGCTGTTGATAATGTCGAACTATTTTATATAATTATCACTTGTCTATTTTTAACCCCATGGCTGTCATTTTGGGTTATTTTTTAATCATAAAGTCGAGTATTTCTGTAACGTTTGTACATGTATAAACTCACCTAAAAATGCCGTGTGCTATATTTGTATACAAAAAAATGTATTAAAAAACAATTCTTCTTACAATTTTATTGCACACCAGTTTCAGAGTGAGGTAATTATTTTGTTATAGGCACCGCCGTTTAAAATGTACCTTTTTCATTATGGAGAAATGTATTTTTAACTCCCCCATTAAGCCGTGACGTATTTTTAGTTCAAGATACCAAATTGAAGTATGAAAGCTTACAACTTTTCCAACCCCATTAAAATAGCTACTTAACATCTTTTACAGTCAAATCGGGCAATGTTTTTATTTTTTTTTTTAAGTGATTTTTAGTTGGCTATAAGAGCACTGTTCATTGAGTACTTGTTTATCCTTCGGGAATCTAAAATTCCTTGTAAGAAATGCACACGAAATGTCTCCTTGTAGGCCCAGTTATCAAAAACTATGTTTGCAACCGGCAAAAATGGCAACTGTTTGCTGGTGTTCCCCTGTTTTCTTTCCTTTTACGATAACTTATTGCCTGGTTCTCTTCCCACTCATGTGAGAGACTATCACTGGGAAACTTGTAAGGAGGCGCCGAGGGGGTGGAGTAATGGCCACCGACAAATAGCACGTGGTCATGGATCACAAACCCATTTGACTCTGGCAAAAAAGGATGATAGAGAACCTTTTTGAGACCAACTTCTTCTGAATTTTTATTTTATTTTTTAGTAACGAACAGTCATTGCTTTACCATGTGCACGCCCACTATGATGTACCACACACTTTTCAAAGTATGAGGACACCCGGGTTATGTATAGCTCTATTATGGTTTAATTTTAGGCCTAGCCCTTGTGGACTTTATTTTTCGTATGAAGTTGCGTCCAAATCAAGCGACTTCGGCTACGGCCATGGTCATTGGCTTTAATAATGATCATTGGCTTCATGACAACGTCAAAGAATATGACTTTTCGGTGGCGCTCCAGCCATAGCTACTGCCAGAGCCACTAATTCGGACACAGCTTTTGGCTGTATCCTAATTGGCGGCTACGGCCATGACTGTTGTTTAGGGTGTTGCTAAGGAATTGCTATAATTCAACGCATGATGACGAGGAGATCCAGGGTGTTGCTAAGGAATTCCTATCCAGCCGTAGCCAAAGCCATCCATTCGGACACGGCCTCAGTGGAACGAGTCTGAATTATTTTATTTCACAGCGCCCTCTGTTGGCAATTACGTGCAGTGCGTCCAGGGATTGTTCCCAACGTACAATTCTAAAAGACGTGTGGGAACGAGCGGGTCGTGAATTCTGATGTTGCCGTCGGGCATGGCTGCATGCTGTCAAGACGGAAATGAATAGGCCTACGCTTCAGTGTTTATAAAAATGGAAACGGAAAGACGCACGAATGACAAAAAGATAGTGCAGGTGACAAAATGTTGTTTTGGTAGATCTTAGTAATACCATTATACTTTTAAACTATTTATTATAAATGAAAGTTTTAACATTCAATTTCTAGTTAGGCCTACGTCATTAAATCACGTGTGGCGGGTGTATAGAGGTATCACTTGTGAAACAAAAGTTAAAGTTTGAAGCTTGTTACAATGATAAAGCATCCTAGATACGGCAGGCTGCATCATTTTGTCCAACTTTTCGTATGTTGTGTTTTTCTTTTTAAAACTTATTGTTGTATATCATAATGTTTGAAATATAATTGGCCGACCTTTAGTATAAACTTTGTAAAAGTTTGTATGCAACTAGAATACGGGGCACCAGCCGGGGGCACCAGCGGGGTAGCCAGGACCTTTTCAATTGGGGGACGGGGGAGGGGGGATGGTCGCTATAGACTTTCAGGGGGAGCGGCTGGTTTTTGTCAGTGGTGCATGGGGTCATACTTTGATGCAATTACAGACGTCATGTATACATTTTTTATAAACTGTATTTGTTATAAGGGAATTAAACTCACAGACGTAACTAAGAAAGGCCCTGCCCTTTTCAACTTTAAGTTCATTATTATTATTATTTTACATTTGTATTTACTTATTATTATTTCTGTGGGGGGGGGGGAGTGTGCATCATCGGTTTTTTCTTTTTTCCTCCTTTTTTTTTTGGGGGGGGGCAGCAAGAATTATACTTGAACAAATTCATAGGATGAAAACACGATAAAGAAAAGTCCAACAATAAATAGTCCCGCAGAAACCCCCCCCCCCAAAAAAAAAAAAAAAAAAAAAAAGAAGAAGAAGAAAAACCGGCATGAAAAAAGCAAAATAATGAAAACACTAAGAAATAGAAGACAATCGGACAAACAGATAACCAGGGAACAATATAGACGAAACAAAAGCTGGGATGCCCTCGGGGAGAAAGACACAACGGATGAAATAAAACACTAAATATCACAGGGGATTCGTCACCCCGACACAGTGTCTTGAACAAAGATGTATTGTACATAGATGTTTCATATCTTCTTCTTCTTTTGCTCATTTATTTTTAAATTATTTCACTGCTTGTTTAATTTATTTGTTTAATTTGGAAAAATAAATGTTTGTAAATGGTGATGAGACGATGTAATCCACCAAGAATTAGCGTGTCATAACTGATGTACTACCGGTAAGTAATAGAATCTACCTCATTCTCACAGACTACGTTGTGGGAACTTAACTAAGGATCCAGTGCTAAATTTTAGAATGCGTCAGTTGAAGCTGCAGAGGGACTGGAAGGGAGATTGGTGGGTGACGAAATTGAAAATATTTCCCTTTGTACCATCACGAAATATGGCCAACCGAAAGAGATGAAATTTTTGCATCACTTTGTACCAATGCAACAACCAAACCAAATGATGTAAAATCTATTTTGTTAGGATTATGAAAATCAAATCGATTAATTATTTTATCTGAATAACTTCACCGAACTTTTTGCTGACCACACAATTCTTATAATTAGTTCATAAAGCGCTTTAGGCCTAATCATAATTGCTATCAAGCTTGCCTTTCGTTCATTTTTTAAAGATGAAACTAGGAAGACGATAAGGAACAACAGATTTAAAAGAACTTAATGGGTATAACTTAACAGTTGATATATTTATTAAGTTTCAGCGCTAAGTCTCACTGCTAATAATGTGTTATCACTCGCTGAAATGGAACTAACCAGACAATGGGAACGAGGTTGGCTGACAAGGATTTCTGACCATTCCATCAACGAAGGGTATCACGTGATTGTATCTGACCTATTGCATGGCTTGTTTGTTGAGCAGTGTGTTATGTTACCGTCTATGCTCCTATCTCCCGGTAAAAAAAATGCATAACTTAATGTAGGAAATAAGAGGCCGAAACCACCCCAGACATGCCGAATAAGACCAAGAAAGACAAGGTGAGTTTACTAGAAAACAACGATCGTTCATAAATGTGCAAGATCTCATTTGTTTGGTGCTGAGAATGTCGAGTATAGACGTTTTGTGACGCCATTGTGTTACGATGTACTGTTTGCACGCTGTGTATATGGTTGGTATAGCCATAGCATACATGTAGGTTCCATATTAAATTGTTAACATGGAGGCTGAGACTGAGACGAGAGTACGTACTATTCTAATGCATGCAGTAAACTGAGCAAGGATTATCTAGTCTAGTATAGCCTGTACGCCGCAGTCATGAGTGAGTAACTGCACTGACGAATTCGACTTTTGTGTAGTTGTATATGTTCTTTCCTAACTTGTTGATGTTTGGCTTGGTTACTAATTTATACAATACAAGCAAAGAATTTGTAGTTCAACTCAAATATTGTCAAAAAGACAAAATTGCAATTAAAATTACAATTTGACATGCATGAGCAGGATTGAAACTGAGTTATTGAAAGTTATTCCAACACTGTGCAGTCATAATTGTTGCATTAATTTTTATTGAAAAATTGATTTAATAATCACTCAGTCAGATCTGCATGTAGGGGGGAAGAGGGTAGAAACTTAACTTATTTGTAAAAAAAAATCTGATACTGGATAGTGATAGTTTACTGAGTGATACTGTTGTTTTTCTTAATCGTTCTTAATCTTAGTTAACACGTTGACTGCCGCCTACGAGTATATTTGTAGTAACAGTTTAGACGAATTCTGCCACTGCGAGTATACTCGTAGTGAATGAAAGGGCTTGCATTGTTAACATTGGCATCACTGAGCACGCAACACATACCTTGTACACTTCCTGGCAGTGGTGAGGACATCGACCTTAGAATGTACATGTAAATTTTTTTGGTTTTTGTGTAGTACCTATTTGGTATGCGCGCATGCGCATCGCACTTATGCGCGCATTTGCATTGCACTTGGAAAATGGGAACACACTCT
The DNA here is from genome assembly GCA_032158295.1 of Pycnopodia helianthoides. Taxonomy (NCBI): domain Eukaryota; kingdom Metazoa; phylum Echinodermata; class Asteroidea; order Forcipulatida; family Asteriidae; genus Pycnopodia; species Pycnopodia helianthoides. The sequence goes on from CM063243.1 coordinate 15,014,361, forward strand.
GAATATAATGACCGGCAGTCAACGTGTTAAGCAACTAAGATTAAGTGTAGACTTAAACAACACTTTAATTAAGTCAGAAGTAGTTTTCCTTTCTGTGTCTCAATTTAGATTCATTCAAAATATATTGAGTGGTAATGTTTTTGTCAGTTTGTAGTCTGAACATGTTTAAATTTTAGTTTAAATGCAGCCCTTGTTAATGTTAGCTCTGTATGTTTGTTATATTGTGTTCGTTCAATACGATCTGTTAACAAGACAACATTTCCTCAGTTTCTAGTCTGCTTCTGGAAGCCTGACATTTGTTTTGGGTTTTCAGTACCTATGATAAAAACTGATTGTGGGTCCCCCTTACCCATTGAAGGTTTTCCCGCTGGCATAATATCTCCAGAATCCAATAATATAAACACTTCCCTTGGGCCTTGACACTCCTTTCTCCTTCTGTGCGAATTGATTGACATCTTTTTTTAATGTTTAGAACCAGTTATTAGAATGATTTAACCGGGAAAGTTTTAATTCACTGTGGTTTTGAATACTCTGAAAAATGTTTGGATGTTTTGGCTCAGAAAGCAGCTGCCTAACTTCTCAACTTGGTATACACCTGGTTTTGTTTCAGGAATTGCCGTTAACTTTTTCAGTGACTGGCCAGAAAGACCAGTTAGCTTACCGTTACACTTGTCCGTCAGTTTTTTACATTTAAGTCCATAATTCATATTAAACACGGATGTTTGTCAACACTGAACTAGCCAGTCGGACCACTTGGAGAGAATTTTAACTGAGTTTTCAGGTCTTTTAATTAACATTTTGGCCAGCAGACCACTGTTGAGGAGAACACTGATTTTATTTCATATATTCATAATTGCGTTATTATACACATGTATGACAGTATGGCTAAGTGAGTTTAGCAGACACTTTCAAACATTTTGTCAATATAAAAAAGTTCCATGGAAGTGTTGAAACAATGGGCAGCTTCTAAAAATGTAAATGTTGAATGGCACTTGGCAGTAGTAATGACAAAAGAAGTTAAAATAAGCTCTAGTGCAGGGCATCGGCAGCAGGCCTGATGGTTTGTTTTTGAAAGTGCAAGGGCCCCCATGGCATTCTCTCCTTGGTAAAGGACACCACCTCCTCTATGAAGAAAGTGTAAATTTCTATTGGAACATTTCAAGGGGCACTGAGGCAGTGACCAGGGGCAACAGATGCAATTGCCTCCATTTCCTCTGTGAAGTTATCAGGTACGGGCAGTCTAGCACTATGATTAGTATGAAGGCCTGAAACTTCATTGGAGCAATAGAGTAAATTGCCCCCATGCCTGTAGTCATCGCCTTGGTGCCGATTGAAATGTCTTATTCAGTAGAAATTGTTATTTATCTCATAGAGAAGCCCTTTAAGAAGGAAAAACTGCCTTGCCTCTGACAAGAACAAAGTATCAGACTTGGTTTAACCTTTAAATGCCTTAACATAATAGTCATTTGTGAGTCAAAAGTTAATTCGTGTAGTAGGACAAAGCATGCAAAATGTTTCTGCAAGTACTGTTTGAAAAAATACAACTACACATTAAACGCCTTACGACATCTGAAAAAGTCCAAGCATATGTTGTAGTATCCTAGATATTATTTGCCTTAAAAAAGTAACACAGAACGAAGACAAATCAGACAATAGACCAAGGCGTAAATATTACACATAATGTGCTGTCAGGCATAAATGTCACTACAGTAAGTAACCTTTCATTGAAGGGTAACACAGCATGACAGCTGGAATGAAAATCAAAGCAAGACGCATGATCTCAATAGGAATAAAAACACTATTTGGTTTTGCTGGTAAGGTTGTAACAATTGTCTTCATAGTTTGCATTAAATTAGTTAGAGGATGGGGAGAAATACAATTGTATGGCCTTGTTTGTACAAACAGAGGCCTGGAAATTTTAATTGAAAACAGGGTACATCCAAAAGAATTTAATCTTGCAAAGACCACAATTTGATCGCAGTAGAATATAATAACCTTTTAAAAAAAATCATGTTAGTATAAAAGTAGGTGGGGCTCATGTAAAACTTTTCACACAGCTGTAATGACAAATTTTAGGCCTGAAATTTCAACTTTGAGGGGGCAAAGCCATTTTTATTTTTGCAAAGGGCACTTTCATCGGAAAATCTTAAATTCTGTGGAAAACTTTTAAAGGGGCTTCTAGGCCAAGACCAGGGCAACAGAGGCCATGGCCTCTGTGACCTCTGTTTGATTCTAGGCTTGAACTTTGCATGGCCAGTTACTGTATCAATACAGTTTGCTGTTTTTAGCCAATGTTATCGCAGATGCAGTGTTTTTTAGGCTAAACTGCAGTTGAGACATGAGACAAGCATCAAGTGGATGCATAAAACTTAGAGCTGTAATTATGTATTCATATTTAAACATTTTTTAGAGAAGAGAGTAGTTTTCATCTTGGTGTGAAGCTTTGATCTCAATGAACTAGAACCATTGATTCGTTCAAGAAATGTGAAAAGTTTGGACTGCATGATGTATTGAAAATGAGACTGTAAAAAAATTGTGACTGGTAAGAACTAGGTCCCTCGGGTCCCTTGTTTGAAAGAAACCATGATGCTTAACACAGCATTGTGGTGAACACTGTGCCAAATGTACATTTATCACACAGGCCATTGAAAGCAGAGCCAGGTATTGTGCAAGTTTCACAATTGATGTCAGCCAATAGGATTGGACCGTACAGTCAGGCTCAGGCTGCTCGTGTCAGACACTAAGTTCAATAACCTCAGTAAAGCAATTCATGCCCCAATCACACCATTCTGAGGTGTCACTTTTTTTTTGCCTTGTTGTAAGTGGTTACATGAAATGAGTGGTATAAGAAATGCACAGATACACCAGCAGGCACAAGGGCTGTACATTGCTGAAGTGTGATTACAGCTATTTTAAGTTTTGGGGATGTTGTTTATTTTCCCAAAATGTTGTGTCATTAAACCTGCATTTTTTTTACATTTTACAATATAGTTAAACAGAGGTTGGTGAGGTTTCTAAGCCCAAATCGTGCCCCGAAAAATGTCAGCAATTGAGAAGGGTGTTTGCTTGTTAAAGGGACACACCGGCTTCGTTTGGCTAGTAGTAGTAGGCTACAAAATAGACTAAAACATGATTCCAAAGGTCTTCCCGGAATGGAGAAGAACGGTTTGTAAAAGAAACTGTAAAATTTGGCCATTTTCAAAAATCAAAGGTCATGCTATTTATCCAATCCAAAATGTGGTTGGATAAATCATGTGATCTTCCGGGTTAGTTTTACTTCCAGCCGTATAAAAGTAAATTACTGAACCAAATTTAAATCTTTATTTAAAACAATTATTTGTGAGTATTTTACAAAAAAGTATTCAGACTTAGTATTCAGATTATGGATACAAGTTGTAAATAATGAGAGAGTCTGTGCAACGGAAGCGTGTTTTACAGCGTGGGAGCTAGCGGAACGTAAACCTTGGGCCGGAGCCGTGTCTCGTGGGGGCCAGAGAGACAAACCCCAGGAGCATGAACTCTGTGAGCCTGGGAGGGGTAGGGAGCCAGACCATTAATTACGTTTTGTTGTACGAGGGTTTTAGTCTGTACCTCTAGCTATTATCCCCAAACTATTGTCACTTTACAGTGTACGTGCTGCCTGCGCTACACATGCGGCGGGACGGCGGCAGACTGTTTATCCCTACAGCTGGTCTATGTCTACAGTGTATGTAAAAGCTGCATGATGTCCACTGAATACAAGTTGGTGTGGAACGGACTAGAATGACGTGTGTTTATGTGTTTACACGTGAATTTGTGCTTGATGGATATGAAGACTGAATCCTCATGCCTCGTCATTGTTATAGCTAATACATAAACAGAGCACCAGTCTACTTACAACATTGTGCACCGATGTCACATAAACTTAACAGTTGCAACGGCTGGAAAAGCGTATACGCTGACCTTTGACCGCATTTTTTTCCCTTCACATTTTTCATTCATTACATGATATTTTGATGATTTTTTTGTACATCAACCATCTAACAATTATTGTCTGTGATTCCACATCACTAAATTAGGTAAACAGAAAGCTGGTATGTCCCTTTATTTGGTGTTGTTGTTCGGGGTTCTTCTAAAGGCAATATTATATTGTACCAAAAATGCAAGTTCTTGACTTATAAGCCATTGTAGACAAATGGACGAGGTCTTAGTCTAGGCATCACCCAGGTGTAACATTAACAAAGTTTGGGTTGTCAAAAAACGTTGAAAAGCAATTTTCCCAAATTGCTCTTGCACAATTAGTCTACTGAAGGTACATACAATACATTGACATTTAAATTGTGAATAAAGCTTCATGCGCCTTACATGTACTTCACTCAGCAGGGGAAAGAGACAATTGCATTCTCACCCCTGGTCATTGCCTTGGTGCCCCTATTTGAGTTTCCCTTCACTAAAGGAGAAATGGCCTTGTCAGGAATGACGCTTACGAAGGCCTGGAAATGTTAATTGAAAACAGGGTGTCCGAAAGAAACATTATAATAGATTATCTTGATAAGACAACAATCATGACGATAGCTCTACGACTGTACACGAACATTCACTACGTAAGCTTAAAAATGCTGTATTCATACACGTATAACATGGGTAATGCTTCCTCTTTTTGTGTAGTGATAGGATTACATGGACATGTGCCATACATTGCTTATTTACTGTACATATTGGTCTAGTAGTAGGTGAGCTGTGTTGAATGAACATGTCAGTCAGGAGTATCAGCTACCATAGAGTATTAAATCTCCAATAATATCTTAGATTTACTTTTTCGCAGTAGCCAGGGTAGGGATATTTGTTTTTCTACTTGCCAATGGCAATGTCAGTGACCACCAGAGATGCATGATGCATTTACACACTGCACAGTGGTATGTAATGTATGTTCTGTTAGTGTTACATAGGGTTTTGATGACAACTACATAACATGTAAAGTTCCTGCATGTAAAAACTGCTTCTTTCATGCCTTGTGCTATGCGCCATGATTGTATGAACAAACCTGGTCTTATGTAAAACTGAAGGAAACAAAATGTCGTCCAGAAGTTAACTGGAATACTTGGACATCTACATTTGGTTCAGGAGATATTAAACAGAAATATCTTCTGTCTGAACGATATATAGATATTTTATCAAGTTTTGTTTAAACTTTCTTCTTTTTCTTTCTTGGGTCTACAGGTATGAGATTCTTTCGACTTTTGTAGGAAATCCTACCTTGCGATTGTGAAAAACCGACTTAAAAATTTCAGTTCCTATTTTCCCCTTTGGTTTTTTATTTTTAGAAATCGGACTTCTGTCATTTGTTTGTTTTGAAAATGTAGCGTCAAAGTATAATGTGTTAATAAATGGTCGGATTGGAGGGTCTTAAGGCAGTTAACAAACACAAAGCTTTAAGATTATTTTGCAATATTTAGATTTCCATGATTGTTGTATGAATTAAATGTATTTTTGCATCAGGTTTTGCGTGTATTTAAATATTGGACCCAGTTGTTTCCTTCACATGAGCAATGTACATGTACAAGTGGAAATCAACATTGTTTACTCTCTGATGTCGCTCATGTGACGTAAATTTATAATATTCAAGTTAATACCATGTCAGTCTAAGATTTAGGTCAGATTGATTTTAATACATGTACATGATGACATGTATGACGTTTCTTTAAATAGATTCTAACATATAAACGGTTGTGTTTTCTAAACAAACATACAGCGTTTGTTCAACTCCACTCAGTGTTTTAGCAGCAGCGTGTCACTCATCACTGCAAGTTATACCATCATTTGTTTCCAATGCAATTATTCTGCAGAGCAGTAGATTCACTACAGCTTAGTCCGCTTGTAATATATCATGGAAACCAAGTTGTTTGATGATTGATCTGCCATGTAAAACTGGCAATAAGAAGATCTTGTGTTACCTTCAATTCCTGAAGGAGTCATTTTTTGAGTTACATGTACATGGTTTTACCACAGTCGAAACCATTCTGGTGAATAGTTTTACATTTATGCGATCAAGCAGTTTAATTTGCAAGTCATGGTTGTGTTGTTTTACATTATGTAAAATGTATCATGATTGTAAACCATACATTGTTGTAGGCCTGTGGCGGTTACATGGTTCACCGACCGATCGTTTGATTGCACGTCTGCTTTTTTACAGTTCGGATAACTGTCCAAAAATTCACTTGAAAATGTCGCGCAAAAACAGACCACATTGGAACAGGCAGTTACAGGTTGAATGGATTCTGACTGGCGCCCAAGCAAAGATATGAAAATAATAGGGAGACTGCCAACATAGGGCTAGACAACTCAGTTGTTAGAGCACTGACTCGTTAACCCGGAGTTTGCAGGTTCAAGTCCCTCTCTAGTCAATCTCTCTTTGTTCAACCCAAACTTGAATTTACGATGCATGTAGCTTTTGTAAAGCCGACAAAATTGACAAGCAGCTCTGTTAATTCAAGCTGAGTTCACTCAGCCTGCATTGAGATCAGCTACAAAACAAGTAATACAGTAGTTATAATTATAAATTATGTGTTGTGTTCTGAATTTACTCGCGGGGGGGGGGGGGGCTGTATTTGGGGAGAAGAATTCCCTGTCGTTCCACTAAAAACAATCGTCAGGAAATTGTCAAATTATGAATGCCTGTATTGTTTGAACTTCTTCCTTCAGGGCTCCTACATGTACTTTGGATGAGTTATGTGTGTGTTTCGTATTGAAGTACATGTAGGATAGGTCACCAAAAAGAAGATCTACCCTAGAGGTGTTCCTGAAACTGTAGATGGTCTGTTTTAAAACATAATAAGCCCTGAATGGAGGTATTGTTTATTTTGGCGTTCCACAGTAGATTATTTTGATCTGCATATGTAATTGGTAATTTTATGATTGCCTGACAGATTTCTGTGCTTTTTAGTTTGTTTTATCCTTCAATGATTGTTATTTTAGTATTTTTTTTTAGATCCAAAGTTCATGGAAGACTTTTAAAGGTAGGGTCATACTTTGGTAATGACCCGGAAAAAAATTATTGTAATTTGTTTTCTCAAAGCCTACTTGTTATAGATATGGTAATGGTAGTAAGCATCCTGCCAAACTATTTTGTCTGAAGTGCCCCCGTTGATTAGAAATCAATAAAAGTATGTTGAAAATTTGAATCTCCACAGATCGCCTAAAGGCAAATTTTGGAGTATTCAAATTTATGTGGTGTCTGTTTGTGAATGCCGTGGCAAGAGATGCGGTTAGTACCCGCTGTCAACTCGCTAGATTCCACGTTCTTGATGAATAATACGGAGCAAGTTTTTCACAAGTGACTTTTATTTTTAGCTTTATTGATAATTTGGCCTATAAATCAGCAGTTACGTTGACAAAAACCAATCTATGACCCTACCTTTAAAGCCAAAGTGATGGTTTGCAGTTCTACTGCGAGTTGTCAGAAGAGAAAATGTATTTAAGTATTGTGAAGAGAAGTTCAACTTGTAATGTTATTGTTTGTTCGCACAGGCCGCAAGTAAACCAGCGGGAGGCAACAACAAGAATTCCAGTAAAGATGGCACAGATGAGGAGGTAAGGTACACATTCACTTCAATTAGCAGTAGGAGGATCACTACTGTTAGAAAAATGAACTTGCCTGAGAACTGAATGCACATCATTGTGTGAGCCTTTGTATTTGAACAGGAAATGAATTTTATTTCAAGGCACCTTGCTTTGGGGATAAAACTTATTAGCATCCCCCCTCAAGCTTTTAAACAAAAACCATGTAGAGAGGCCTGCATGCGCTACACAAGAACAGTTCATTATTACCATCACTACATGTACATGTACATGTACCTGAGGCATTAAACAAAATATATCAAGGTACTCCTGAGGTTTGCTGGGGTTTTATTTCTCCCTTTATAATCATTAGTTGACCTTGCACTCTTGTGGCTTGAATTTAAATAATGTTTCGCTTGAGCTTACTGCAATTTATTGAATAAGCCAAGGTAAAGCATTTCAAGTGTGAATGTAACCTTTAGTCATCCCATACCTCCGAGATTGCTTTTTGAGTCAAAAGTTTGGAACATTGAGCATGTTGGGTAAGATGGGAAATGAAATTCAAAGATCTTGGCATAAATAAGCGTGTTTATGTAGGGACTTATAATTCTGCATGTGCAGTAATTTTTTTGTTTAATTTGTTCTAAGTTCAAATTGAATTTTGAAACACAAATAAAAGTGAGTCTTGGGTTAAGGTGTAGAGTCAGAGATTGTGAGTTTTAATAAGTTTTTACACATGTATGCTTTGTCTTGTCTTTATCCTAGCTTGATGATAAGTTTTCTCTCGTTTGTGTGCACATGTGGTTTTTTTTTGTATTTGTGAAAATTAAAATCTGAGTTTGCAACATCCCTTACAATGAGCACACAGACACATGTAAGTATGCTACTGGGAATGCGCCAGCCTGACACATCAAATACCTGTCCCTTAGAGTTCGTGATAAGATGATGAAATCATGCCAGGAAGGTATGAGAAGATTGCAAGATGTCTTCTCATTCACTCAGCATGACAGCCCAACATGTTCACTACTCAGAACCCATCCCTGCTGAGATGCAGAAAATAAGCTAATTGGCTTCATGCATATTCATACATATTGGTGCATGGACGGGATCAAGTTTGTGTTTATGTGTGTTCCTGCGTGTTGTAAATGCCACACAGATACATCGTACAGTGATTCCCTGCTTAAGGTACTTTGGGGCTTTGGGGATAGGAGTGTGTACTGGCCCTTGGCTAAAGGACTTTACAGCAGTGCTTGTTGTTTGCGCTGCACTCCCTGTTGATTACTCACATACATTACACGTGGGTATAACTGTGTGCATGTACACTGTTTGCCTGCACATCCGTTGTACATGTACATGTACATGTACATGTACATTTACAGGAGTAAGATGTTACATATTGGTTCTCAAAGCTGTGTATTTCTCCGCCTTTCAAGGTTGTCTCGGAAAGTGACATTGGCGTCACAATTTACTGAAATATGTATTCTTTTTTATTGTCAATCTTGTGTTTTTACTATCTTTCAGGGTAGGTGGCCAGGAGAGAAAGAAAGTACTTTTTTTCAATGGATAACTTTTGTACAAATAAAGGTCAATGGATGTTGGCTAGTTGTGTGGTACATCCATTTTACATTATATAAAATACAGACTTGTGTGCCACATGTACAATGGTCTCCCTCAGTACCCACAAGCATGTACAAAGGGTCATTAAAGCAAATGGGTTGGTTTCTAAATAACATCCCCCCCCAGCTGTCAATAGTTTTTTCATTAAGTATGTATTTTGCATTAGTGGAAATAATCAACCAACTTTGTACTGTGTCTGACTACTCACAGATTTTCTTGAAGCTAACTGCACATTGTATGAAACACACATTATGTGTACTTCTTACCGCATACTTCAGGCATACATGTAATATTCTTTCTCATTTCCAATTGCAGAAAAATCTGCAAAATTGTTATTCAAGAGCCTGAAAAGTCTATACTAAAGCCTAATATACTGTACCATATGAATAAAGGTCAGCCATTGTACATGTGTAAGTTGAACTCAATACAACAAATTCCTACTTTTTTTTCCAAGGTCCAGATATCATGCCTGATACTTGTACAATATTGTTTCCACTCAGTGTCATAGCTGTTACAATATGCTGCGCTTTACGCTGACATGTACGGTGCAGTGATTGATAAGGTTTGCAGTTCGCTTACAAGAATTCATAACTGACTAACCTACATACATGTATTACATGCAGTATGGCCTGTACTTGTACGGTGTACATGGGTAGTGTACATGTACAGTGTTATTGTCTACACATCATGGCTGCTCTCGCCGTTTCAGTACAATGCAATTGGGGGTTGTTTTTCACTACACCAGTGCACTATTTTTCTACTCGATCAGTGACATTAAATTGGCAAACATTATACAATGCCATTTGCTTGGAATGGTAATTTGGAAATTATCAGCAGGACGCCATAGCTGTGAGTGATTTCCTGGGGCAGTGATTAGGCTTCAGTAAATATGGGGTACATCCAGACTTTGGAATTCCGCAAGAATGACCAAGGCACAAGAGAATAAAGGGATGCACGATGAACTGTCTGCAGGATACGTACAATAATTTAAAATGTGTACATGTAGTGTTTTAGGCCCCGAATTTTGCCACAGCACCACAGCGGTTGCTGTGAGTGCCCTTAAAAACCTTCAATACAAATTCAAATTTTCCTCATTGGGTGCCCTTCATTTTGGGGAAATTGCTGTGCCCTTTTTGAAATGAAATTCGAGGCCTGGTATTTTTTAATTTGAAATGTGATTAGCGGAGATGAGACAGCCTGAATGGAATCAAATGGTTTGGGGGAATACATTTACGAAAACTCTTGTTGGATTAACATACATGTGCAGTGTACCATTTGTTAATTCTAGTATAAATGAATTTTTAAAAAATGCTCTTCCCCCACTATCAAGTCGGGTCACGTTTGACATTTTGCCAGTCACGTGTGTGACTTGAGGCTGGTCATGTACATGTAACTGCTGCATTGCACAGATACACGTAAATTAACTTACACAGTGTCTTTTTTCAAATTAAATGTTTGATACTTTTCGTAAAAGATTCCAGAGTTTGGCTTCGGACATGAGCCAATACAAGCAACGTGTGGGACAATTGTGTAAAACAATTGCCATTCTTTCTCCTACAAATAAGTGTATTATCATTCAAAAATAAGGCCCCTCACCCCTATTGAAATACATACATGTATGTCAGCTGGCACAGGTGTATATGTGTTGACAATAATTTAATTATAGAACACAGGGAACCTGCCATTGGATGTCCACAACGTGGCAAACCTTCACCAGGCTGTTTGGTTTGGTGAAGAAGCAAACCAGAGAAAGAGAATAAGACATGTAAGAGGGCATCCCCTCCTCGACCTACATGTATACTTCAGTCACTGAGTCTCCAATCCAAGAACCAAGATGTCTGGACTCATGTGGCTAAGTTGACCAAGGAGTCTTAAGCTACAGTAATTGATGTGTCCTTGTTATGGATATACGCCATGACATACTGTACACTGTGCTAATTAGTGTATGATACTGTATTTTCTCGCAACATGCTCTGGACGTTGACCTTTGACCCAACTTGCATAAGGCCTGATTTTATGGATATACAGATACGCCAGCATTGTTCTGGTATTTGACAGCTGCCGCAATAACATCAACAAGTGCGTAGATTGTTATGAAAGAAAATTTTAAGATGATCTGTACGCAGATGTACAATGTACCTAGACACGTGCGCTTGTCAATTGCAAGATGGACTGCACACCCCCGGGAATGGTGCATCAATTTTCAGTATGTCAGTCATCTTTCAGTGTACAATGACACTCGTTGAGTCAAAAAATTGACACACCATCACTACATATTTTACGCACTACCAACTTAGTTTTTGACACACCATTTCTTGGGCGAATAAAAAGGGCGAATAAAAGACACACTGATGGATACACAAACACAAACGAGCGGCAAAGCGAGTGATTGTTATGTGTAGAGAGCAAGGCATGCTGGAAAAAAAAATTGTGCAGTGTGAGTACAAGGTTATAATTTTGCATGGAATATCAGTGGAATGAGGTTTGAGATTAGAGTCAATCGCGAGTCATCAAACCCTGGAAATTCGAGTTGTGTGTTTACTTGCTTGGTTTACATAATGTATGTTGTATGGAACATGGAGGAAAGTGCCAGACTAAAGCCCTTTTCAAAAGCATGGCTACTGCTTGGTCTCAGGCTGAGGCTCCATTAGTTATTTTGAAAATGTGTGGTTTGGGTACGGGACACAGAGATGCCACTTTTCCGGATTTACCTGGATTTCCAATTTTAAAAAAAACCACCTCAACTTCCGTTTTTTCCAGGCGGTCCATTTATTAAAAGACAGGAGAGAGAAACAAACGGCAACATTTTTTTTTTTTTAGCGCGTGCGATCGACAGCATCGCAATTTGAGTACCCTTAAGTTCGAAGCGTAGCATGCAAACACCCTGCTGACGTGTGTGCAGGAAGTTCGCATATTGAGCGAAGGTGTCATGCACACAGCCTTGAAATGAGTCTAATTTCATGCTGCGGTGGTCTCCGATCGCATTCTCCATAACAACTACTATACAACTCGCCGGATACCAACCAATTCCATGTCACATGGCCATCTCAGACCATGAAGGACGAGTTGTCTAATACGTTTGATACGTACGTACGCACATGTCATAAAATCAAAGGCCGATCGCGATCTCTTTGAAACTTTCAAGAGTGAAAAAAACCAAAGTTGTCCAACGAACTGATAGCCTTAAGTCAATCGAGTCTACTGTGAAGAACAAATGGAATTGGTCTTGGCTGGAAGAAAGGGACGATACGAAAGGTACCCCCAGTTGCATGTTACCGCTTGCGATGATTGCTCTGCGATAATTTGTCACAATGGTTACAACTCGCGACATTCATTCAGTGGCTTTCTGCTTTTGTCTAAGGAAAAATAATAAGTTTTTTTTTGTTACCACAGTGGCATCTCTGGGGACAGCTGCAAAAAAGGAGTGTTTAGTTTACATGTATTCTCATATTTGTTTTGTCAGTTGTGGATGATTAATTGTTTGATTGATTGCTTGAAATTTATACCCATATACCATTACTTGATTACGTTTTGCACGAAACACAAAATTACCTGATACATTTTCGCGAAGCCGTAAATTTGTCTGTGGACATTAACGGACCATGACGCATATATATATACAGGATTTGTGGAGGACCAAAGCTTGATTTTGATGCACATCTTGGTCAATATTTGTTTAAACCGTGACGCAACCATGATGCACCAGTCCTGGGAGGAGGGGCACATTTTCCATCTTGCATTGACAAGTGCATAAGTTTAGTGTGTGTACATAAACTACTTTCATGTACATCTGGAAATGACATGAACTGTTCAAAGGACAACAACCTACAAGTACATGCTCGAGGTAAATTCTTCTTCCATGGTACAATCTACTGTATGTAAATTGTTAACGATCAGACAGCACACGATAATGTGAATTACAGGTTGTATCGCAACGCCTTTTTCTTCATCGACATCATATCAGGGATGATTGTACCATACTGTGTTCATCAAGTTTCACTGTACTTTTGAAACTGATCTCCAAAATTCCAGTATCACAGTTTGCTTTGATCAGGCATGCCTGTCTGTGCAATCTTTGAGTGTTACATGTACATTACATGTATGTATACAGTTTGCACACAAAACATGCACTGGGATCACTGTATGAATTATGTGAAAATGTACATTGAATGAAGTTTATCCTTCACTGACTGTGAACAGTATTCACATTCCTGTGTGTGCAAGCACATTGTAAATGGCTGTTGGAAACTTTCCCTGATGTCAACAAATCTCAGTATCTTTTTTTTTATAGACTGCAGTTCTTTTCAAACTTTTGCTTCTCTTAGACTGAGTCGATGTTGGCACCATGATGCCAGCAGGCAGGAACCAGGCATGGATGTTATGTTGCCATTCACCATACTGTTCATAGGGTCAAGAGGAACAATAGAATGGGATCCCTTATTAATCTCCGGTATTGATCTCTGAACAATGTGGTGAAGACCCAGGCTTGAGAGTTGTTCTTTTACTGCTTTCCCTGAATGGTTTGTGGTTATAATTAGATCGGTATATACAGTAGTGGAAGGTTCCCTCCTAAAAGTGGGAATTCAACAGCTATGGAGTGTGAAGTAAACTTTCTGAATACAATGCACATGTACAGTGTATGTATTCATACTGCTCGTACTTAGCCTGTGCCGGTTACACGGTCAACCCACTGATCGACCGGTGTACATGTGCATGTTTACATTTTTAAGGTTCTGATAACCGTAGACAAATTTACTCGAAAGTGCTGCAAAACGCAGACCACATTGGGATCACAATGTGAATGCAAGGAGTCACATAGTTTTCAATTTACAGGCTTGTAGTCTTCATTATCTTGTTACTTTGAGTGCTACAATAAAGATAAGAGACATTGAACTCCAGAGGGCGTTTTTTAAACAATGCAATAGCATGAGAGCATGTGCCCTCTGTTGGAGAAATATACCAGCGCATTACGCAACAGCATACAAAAACCAGTTACTAACTTGTCTGTGCTTGCTCGGGAAAAACAGTTTTGAAAAACAATTTGTACATTGCACCCAGACAACAGTACCTGTAGACAATTCAAAGTTTTTCAATGACAATGATCAGGTGAGGTCAATCAACCCACCTCAACCCAAGATACACACACAAGCCAATCAATTTATTCAAAATGTCCTGACACACGCTTATCATTTGTTTTAAATTCTTGGAGAGAGTGATTCTGTAGAGCTCATACATGTACATGTACACACACCAGGGGCACCAGACCTTTCTAATTAGTGGGGGGGGGGCAATAGCGAGCAAGCTAAAATTTAAGTGGGAGGGGGGCAAACATTAATTGGGAGGTTTCGGCCATCTGCCAAAACCGCCTTTAATTTCGTCAAGATTACATTTCTTTTTCCAGCCGAACAATTCTCATAACTTTTTAATCATTTGATGATGTTAGTAAGGATTAAAAAACACGCCTAATTTGTATAGTGAAACAAGCACGATCAGCCATTACAGTGTACATTGCCCGTAAAACGCACTGTACATTAAATACGGTCTTACACTACAGAGCCGTTGTGTCCCATGCAAGCGCTGCTCCGACCTTTGGACCTTTTATTCATTCATTGGTTCATCAGGAAACTACAAACAACTTAAAACTTGCATAGCGCCCTCATGTGTGGAGAGATTAAACGGCATGGCATTGTTTTTACAAATTTGTTCGCGTCGATGGGATCGTTAGGTATAGGAGAAGGTGTCTTTTTTTGTACAGTTGAATTCAGATATGTAAACTAAAGTGCTGTTAGGCATAAGGTTCCATTTCCATACTTAACTTGACATTTTCACATCTGGACAGTGATCGGTCATTTTGGACTTTGACAACTTAACAACATCACCATGACACTTTTAGCTTGTTATAACCGAAACCCCAATGTTTGTTACGCAACGAATGCACGTCTAGTTTCGAATGTCATTTTGTCCTGCTGAAAAAGCATTGACTTACCAAAAATACAGACTTACAATAGCAATATTCTTGAGCTGGGTTAACGCTAAACATAATTGCAGTAATTAGTTTAATTCATTGGGGTAAAACTGAGGGGTTGGAATTAGGGGGGGGTGGCAAAGAAAGTACTTTGTGTAACTGGGGGAGAAATTTCCCCTGTGTCTTCGCTGCTGCATACACAAAATATTGATCGAAAATTGTGGTGTTTTTACAATTCATGGCCAGAGATTTTGTGGTGTTGATGTAGATTTTGATTGTTGATCATGACTGGAAGTATTTTAACATGAATTTGGATGGTTTATTTTTTACTTTCTTACAGACAAGAAATCGCACAACAAATGTACCCCCTCCTACACAGCTGACTAGGTCCAAGGGCACAGGGCCCTTAGTGAAGAAGGAGAAGAGGCAGGGCTCGTCCCGGTTTAACATCAGCAAGAACAGGGAATTACAGAGACTTCCACTACTCAAAGGTAGGTTGTCATGACAACAACATCACCCAGACCCCCCATGTCTTTGTTCAGTTTGGCGCCAATCGGTATACATTGACCGTTAATTATGCATTTCTCCCTATTCATGAGGTTATCATTGAGAAATTAAAGCAATTTTTGCGGCAGTATTTGATGCAAAGATGTCGGCCTGTTTATCATACATGATAGGATGCTCTTGCGTTCATGTCAAGGTGAATTAACACAGGAAGTATGGTGTACGTACTCCCCCCCTCTCCCTCCCCCCCCCAAAAAAAAAAGAAAAAAAGAAAAAGAAAAACGCAATTGAAAAGCTGCGTTTAGTTAACCTTTTAGTGGAAGTGTTTTCAAAGCTAATTTAATAATGGGGTGAACAAAGACAAATGAATTTACTAGCCTGGGATTTGAACCTGCAACCTCCAGATTAACGTGCCGGCGCTCGACCGACTGAGCTATCGAAGCGTAATGTTGGCAGTCTCCCTATGTTGTCAATATCTTTGTTCAAGGGGGGGGGGTTCCAGTCAGAAGCCATTCATCCTGAAACTGCCGTATATGCAGGGATCACACCCAAGTTTGATGACAACCTTGGAAGCGGCAGGACAGGGATCACCTTAAGGGGATGCGACAAAGCTAATTCATTGTGCTACAGTGATAAGCCACCAGCTTGATATAAGACTTCTTTAGATTTTACAAGGGCCCTGTATTTGTCTGCTTCGGATTTAAAGAAATCTCTGAAAAAGACGGCACTGTAGTAATTTTGAGAAGACTCATTCCAAGGGTCATGTTTGAAGGAAAGAAAGTAAAAAAATCCTCATTATTATCTAAGGTGGGATGATTTCATTGAAAATCAACTAGGTCTTTGAGACGGTAGCAAACAGTTTCACATTTGCTGTCTTCATGCAATTCTTCCTTTTCTTTTCCCTTGCAGCGCTTATAAACAAGAACTCAAACTTGACTTTCTTAAAGATATGATCACACCTTTCAGGACCAGTACCTTTTTATTACAAATGCTTTATTTATACATCAGCATCTTATTTTAGCCAATTAACACTGATATTTCTAATAATCGCGGAATCTTCTTTGCACATTGGTTTTGTTGATTGTAATATGCCGAAAAATAAGATCAAATGAAAACAAAGATTGTGTCTTTGATTCCAAAAGATAAACTGTAAAATAAGGAGTGCTATTGTGTGGATGGTTTAATTCAATCATTAGGTAATATTAGCCACAGATGGATTGAGACACAGAAACAGTGCCAGTGCCACCAATACAACAGTACAAATCAAAATTATGGGCTCCCCTGCAGAGGATCCTTGTGTACATTGCCCATAGCCATACATTGCATGTACAGCACATAGAGGGATCCCGGTATGAGATGATTTCATTTCAGTCAGTACTGAAAGTAAAAAAACAAAACACAGAAGGTTTCAAACTACAAAGCCAATCAAAAGAAGGACATTTGTTGTTTTTATTGCACATTGTATGTGGAGGTTGTAATAACAAAGGGAGGTAGTCATGCATACATAGGAAGGACCATTCAAGAGAAATAACACAATAAGGCTGTATCCGAATTGGCGGCGACGACTATGGCTACGACTGCTGCTAAGGCTGTCCCATACTTAGCATGCTTGGCGATCTAGCCATAGAAGTAGCTCTAGCCGCGAATTCAGTCACGGCCTCAGCGTTTGAGTAGCTCTTTTTGCTGGTGGACGGCGTGTACATAGAATACATCAAACTGCCCGCATCATTCTGTACATGTTTTTTGTAGGTCTGGCATTGCTTACATGAACAGTGTTGTGTATTTTCATAGCAAGGACTGTATGTACTTTAAGGGGGCTGCCCAAATAGCATGTGGTGCATGCAGGAATGTGCTAGTTATGTTTGCCGGGACAACTTCTCCGTTTCTCCATGTCCATTCACTAGACAAAGTTATGTACAGCCTCATTATACATGCGTCTGGTACCCCGATGCTGCTTATGTTGCCAGCCACTTTCCTACATGAATTCAGGCATGTTCAATAAATATTAGACTGGTACCCGGATCATTGGTACCCGGATCAAGTGATACCACTCATCATGGTCATGATACATCAGTAAAAATCTGGATCTGTATCTTCTTGATACCAATTGGTCAGCATTATAAATCAAGATACTCACATGTTGCTGGTTTGTTTTCTCCTAAATGTACTACTTTTTTGAATCAGAGCCAACAGTCTCCCTAGGATTTTTCTAGACTGTGGTTGATCCAGGGGCATAACCTGATACATGATTATCATGGATAAATGTCAAAGGTGCAACTGTCAAGCCAAAAATCTTGTTGAAATGTCCGAAAATAGATTAGGATCTGAATGATATGCAACCCTGGCTAATAATAAAAGGCAACATACTGTGCTCGTGTGCAATGAACATGTCATGCAACCAGTCATGTGTTTGTATGGAGGGAATGTGTGGTGCATTTCAGGATGCATGTTTGAGTACCCAACAGTTAATGCCTCACGCCTCAAAGTGGAGATCTACACGTAAGCCTAATCAATAAAAACATTTTTTAAATGGTTTGCGATAGTTGAATTGAAAGGTTGACTGCTTCTTGGGTACATGTATACATGTACATATCATACATGAACATATCCACGTGTGAATTTACTGCTTGGTAATCTAATGTCTACTTGTAAGTTTTACACAGTATGTGGGGTTTTATACTTTTATTGCATTATTACCAACCAGCAGTATTTGTGTTTATGGTGGACAAAGTCATGTTCTACATGTACTGCACGTCTGAGAGTTAAGAACTACTTGTATATATTTGTTAACGCCTCAAGATTATATTTTGAACTCAAAATATTTTGATCTCATCATGCAATAAACCTTGAACTTCTTTGTGTTTTCTGAGTATACTCTTTATACTTGAAAAGGGCATCTTTACATTGTTTGCAGGTACAAGGAAGTTGTAAAGTTTTATTAGAATATGTCATGGTCTGCAAATGCAAAATAAAGACACCGCAGTCATTAAGGCAGAGCTGCATTCTTTGAAGCCGGCAAAGAGAAAGCTGTGAAAATTAGTGAAGAAATGTAGCAGCTTTAAAAGCAATGGGAGCCATCATCTTGCATGGTTTCTCTTTCACTCCTGCGTTTAGTGCAAGTTGACATTGACAGCTGTTGTATTAGGCTTTTATACACACAGAATTTACTGCTTGGTAATCTAATTGTGCACTGTTTAGTCCCTGGGACTCTTACAATCTTGCATTTTCTTTTTCATTCTTACTCCTGCTATTTGTGGCAGGAAGATGGCAAGATTTGTTTGCATAGAGACCTGATAAAAATGACAAAAGAGATCCGAATGGAAGTATTCTTTTTTTCCCGCTGTACTGAATGGAAGCATTGAACTTGACCTTTTTGCTGGGAAGGGTAACAGGCCTGAAACTTCAGGTTCAAAAGGGCAATGATCTCTCTCTTTGTTTTCTTTTTTTCTTTTTTCCTAAACAATTGAAGGGCATTGCTGCAATTCTGTAAACTTAAAGGAACATTACAGAATTTACAGAATTGGTAAGAAAAAAACTTGTAAAATATACTTTTTGATCACAGATTTACATAAAAGACACGGTCTAATGATGATGATAGTAGAAAACATCCCTTGAAATATTTCTGTCTGAAAGGCCACATTTGATGAGAAATGAATAATTTTCCGATTGGAGTTTATCGCTCAGTGAGCGTTTTATTCATTTGTTGAATCTATATGATTTCATGCAAATGTGTAATCGATTTTTACTATTTTCTCGTGACCCAGATGGCCGGTCGATCTCAAACTTCTACAGGTTTGTCAGTTTATGTATATGGTGGATTACATAAAGTGCTTACACTGCCAGCAACTGTTTTGTTAGCAAAAACCAATTCTGTAATGCTCCTTTAAAAAGAGGCACCGTGGCTATTTTATGTGTGTTGAATTACTGTAGTGAGGCTACCACAGCAGAAATAGCATCTTATGGACCGGGTGAGATTGCTTCTTTGATGGGGAACATGTTTAATGTTAGCCTTGCGAACATACCATCTTGGCTGTGGGTGGCTGAACTTTGATGATTTCCAAGGTCATTATGCATGTAATGTACATGTATACATTATGAAC
Organism: Pycnopodia helianthoides; assembly: GCA_032158295.1. Taxonomy (NCBI): domain Eukaryota; kingdom Metazoa; phylum Echinodermata; class Asteroidea; order Forcipulatida; family Asteriidae; genus Pycnopodia; species Pycnopodia helianthoides. Next base: position 15,034,083 of record CM063243.1, read on the forward strand.
ACGTACTGATGTACATCTACACTGCACAGGTACTCGAGAAGTTTTCTTTTTATTGTTTACAAATGATTTTTACAGGATATTGTTAATGAGGTTCCAGGATAAACAGTGAATGTGGTTGTTAGTTTTTTTAATGCAAGTTAGCCCCAAACAAGGCGGACAGCTACTCTTCATAAGGAGCTACATGTACAAGAAGAAAAAATGTATTGCTTCTTAATCAATAGGAGAACGTGACATCATTAGTTTATCAAATGATTTGTGATTTGACAATAAATGCAAACCTCGCCCTAAAATCTTTCTCGATTTTTAGTACCAGCAACGTTGGAAATGATTAACATTTGATACCTGTTCTCACAGTGGTTAACACGAGTAAACAAGCCACAGCTTTTAAAACCATTGAATTGAACCAGAGTGTAGTCATGTCATTTTGAAAGTATTCAAAAATTTATACATTTTTCAATACATGTAGCTGTGTGCTTCAACATATTCAATGATAGGAAACAATAAGAAGTGATGCAAAAGAATCAATATATAATGTGCAATGGGAAGTCAAGCGCTGAGGATCTAAAGTTGTTTAAAATGTGTAAACTGCACTGGATACAAACTGTACTGAACGTACATTGTACCATGTCCTTCTCTATGCTGTTTTTTTTTAATTTTTATATGTAGTATGCCTTTATGTATGTTATTTTTGTGTGCTATTAACAGTAAAAACGTGGAATTAACATAAAAATGTAAAATTAAAGCATTCAGATGACCTTTTCACAATCAAGTATTTTCTGCCGTTAAATAAGTACAATATAATTTATCATCAAACCTAATTGAGAAAATTTTGTTTTGTTTTCAATTTCGCCTGAAATGCAATTGTACAAGTAGCTGTGTTGAATAACAGTTGTACATGAAAGACTTTGCATACCCTGCAGCCACAAATCTTGGATGTTTGTTCTGACTGGGGTTTTGTTGTGACAAGGGTCTCTGGTTAAAGGGAGGGTCCTACAGGTGAGACAACCTTTTGTGCAACAATACGTAGTACATACATGTACTTCTGCTGTGGGGAAAAATAAAGAGAATGTGTACTTTTTCAGGCCTGGAACTACACAAAGGCTGTGGCCTCTGTTGCCCCCGGTATTGGCCTTGGTGCCCCTTCAAAAGTTTTCTACATAGACTTAAAGATTTTCAAATGGAATTGCCCTTTGAACAATGAGAATGGCCTTGCCCTTTCAAAGATGAAATTTCAGGCCTGCTTTTACTTACCGTTTAGTTAGAATGATCAGTGTTTTAACCTTTTGAGTTGGTGTTGAAAATGTGGCCATAGGTTGGGTCGAAGAAAATAATTGAAAAATTTAATTTGATTTCCAACTTATTAAGGAACAACACAGAAACAACTCTTTGAAATGGGAAAGTTGGGTGGATGGGTTGGTTAAAAAATAAAGAAACATAACAATTTTGAAACTTTTATTATTTGGTTAAAGGATGTTAATTTACAAAATGTTTATGCTGTTAGCAACTTTCCTACATTTACACTGCTTAGCATTAGGGGTACATCTTGTTTACATGTATATGTACACTAATTTTTCAATAGATAGAGTCCTTATGAAAGTGGAAAGAAAATAACCGTGAATGTGACGACTGGTGACCCAAGACGATTCGGTGATGCACGAAGAAAGGCATGTAAACCATGAGCCAAGTTTGCACTTGTTTTTGAGAAAGAATACCATGCAATATCTGCCACTGGCTAAAATGATGGCTTTACCATTACCCGAAACTGACGTTTAAAATTTCATGCAATATTTCGGACACACTATAAAACAAATTTTCAACTGTCAATCTTTTCGAAAAATTAATGAAAAGACTTCTTATAAAACGTCGCAGAGGTGTATTAAAAAGGGGGACAAAATGTTTGTGAAAGAAACTTGAACTGAAGCATTGAGTTTATCAATGCATATTCTACCTCCATTGTCAGTGATGTGAACGATAATTATGGTGTCAGTGTTCTACACTCATGTGCGCCTGCAAGACGAGATCAAGCTCGTCCCCACAGGTCTTGAATCCACATTCATAAATACCCGGGACAGTTTATCCATTCTGATTGGTTGAGAGCACGTCACGTGGGGGTGTTTAAACGGACGATATAACACCGGCTAGAAGTGTTTAAACATGGCCTGGCAACTTTTTGTCAAATTTGGTAAGCCGCATAGTTTATTTCGCGCAAGTTGGAAACGTGCGATAGCTTGAAACTTAAGCGCGCAAGTTCGAAAATTGCGCAAACGCGGTTTTTCTACACGCTTCGAAATTCAACGCCGAGTCGAGGTGAGCTAAGGCTAAACTTCGTCTCGGTGATATTATCAAGAACCAGGCCTCGGCAGGTTTAAACCACTAGTTTAAAACCTTCACCACACATTGATTCCCTTATTCAAGACCTTCAGGTAAACAGTGGGAACGAGCCTCACTTGGGCTCCAGTGAAGCTAACACTTGCGTTACAGGGAATTTCCAGGCTGAGCAATCTTCAGAGAAACACATGCACAACTCCATGGATGCTAATTGGACTATGAAATGGGTGGGATCACATCGGGAAAACATTGGACTGACTTGTATGTATTCAAAAAGTTCATCATTTGTAAAGACATCGTTTCCAATGCAATAAACACAGTTCATATAAAATGACATCATTGGTAACGATGACAACAACAGATGGTTCTGTGCGTTCCAAAGAGAAATGTTTGCAACTGTCAAAAGGTCGAACTCAATGCCGTTTTGATTGAATAACAATAAATATTATTGAAATTCAGGAATAAACTGAAAATTTCCTGTACCAAAATGTACAGACCCATATATTGAAATGTGACACCATTGGACTTTGGGATTTTGACAAAATTCGTGCTGAAAGGGTATCAAACACAAGTCCTTTTTATACAGTGAGGTGAGAGAGTTGTAATTTTTCACCAATTTTATAGGACTCTTATCTATTGGAAAATAGTGCATCACAAAACCGAATTCGACCTTGGAGCCCCTCTATTAAGCATGGTTGCTTGGAAGACGGGGCTCTTTCAGTGCACATGATTCAGAGTCATGAATGGCAAAACATGTTTCTCTTTATCCCCTTTTCTATTGTAACCGCTAACCCATCGATAATGAGAACAAGGAGAGGGACTTAAGATCAATTGACCCTTGGAGGTTACATCCTTAAGGAGGTAACCAGGAGAGTGAGAGGAGCCGTATTTACCTAACAATTAACCAACTCTGGACTTACATACATCAGTTGAAAGGAAGTGGCCTTTGCCCCTGTGTCATTCATAAAGAAGACTGTACAACCGCTTGCGTCATCCATCATACAAATGTACACATGCACAGTGGATTTTACAGGCTAGTGCAATTTGTCACTTGTTATACATGTAGCACGAAGTAAAGAACGTAATATTTTTTTCTTCATGTGCTTGATAAGGGCTACCTTTCCAAATTTTGTCCGCTTCAGTTCACTTTGTCATGGTATGACATCATTTGAGTATTGTTGCCAAACCATGACGATTGATTTCTGCACAAGTTGAAATACATGGACATTGTGACTGCCAAATGGCTGCAGAATCATCAGGTTTGACATTTGAGGCATTCAGTCACCATTTAGTGCTTAATCATTAATAATGGGGTGTCCAGCAGGTTTCTTTGAACAGTTTTGTGTTTGGATTTTTATTTTTTACTTATCACAAATAGAAGTTTCATTTACAAGTACTCATAGGACCTATTGTCAAAAGTAATGGCAAATTCTCATGCATTTTGTATAGATGTTCCTCTTTGGCATTTACAACACGTACAAAGTCGATGAAATACATGTAACAGACGATTGAAAATAATTTGCTGTTCTTAACTGGTCCATCATCTTTAAGGAGTTTGTGTGCATTTGCTCTCCATCAAACCCCTAAACTTTGTCCGAAGAGTGCGTAAAATTTAAAATGGAACTTAAAAGAAATTGACAGGGGGGGGGTAAGATTTATATTCCCAGCTTAAGTACCTACATGTATGTGATGTTTATTAGCTTCGATCATCGTGTACACAAAACAAAAATACAAAATTTGCCAAACCAATCCTTCATAGGAATAGAACATCATGAACAGTCAGATTTTACAAAATTGTTTTAACTTCATGTTTTAGACTTACAAAGGCCCTATAGGTGAAGTTTGTTTCTGAGGAGTGCAAAAAGCTCTTTTCAAAGATTTAGGTATTTAAAGCAGTGTGTACAATGTAGCTCTTCACGTATTTCTTAAAATGAAGGTCTGCTTGAAGATGACATTTCAGATGGTGCTGGAGCTTAATGATGATTGCTGAGCTGCCAACGATTATGCAGACAGTTCCCTGAAAATTTAACCAATCTTTCCATGTTCTGATGAACAAATTTGTAAATCTCCTTGATTATGGAAACTTTTTCCGTATTATGTTGCATGTAATTCTAAATATCTCCCTGATTGTCGTACAAAATCTCCCTGATTGCAAGATGTAAATGTTGGCAGCTCTGCAACATGACACCAAACATAGAGAAAGGTCCTTTCTCTATGCACCAAGTAAGCCTTCAGATTAGAGATCAGCAACTGTATTTGCTCCATGATAATCTCAACATACATTCAAGGGTCTGTGCAGAACTTTGTACTACACTCATTAATTTTGTTCAGAAAAGATGCTGGCTAGGTCAAATGTTGCAACCGTGCCTTGAATACTGATTTTATCTTTTGCCACAGTCTGATTTACATAATGACGTTGATGGAGCATCGTTTATGTATCTCGGATGAAGCCAAGTGACTATATCAGGCATGTGAGACTTCCGCGTTTACGCGGAAATCTGCATTTTTTATTTTGCCGTTCCGCGTTTTTCTTGAGGGCTCCACGTTTTTTACCGTCTCCGCCGTGAATGGCCGGTCCGCGTTTTGGTTTTTTTTTTTTTTCATCGAGCAGCAAGTTATTTTACTGCAGAACACTCGCACAGAGCAGAGAAAGGGAACCTGTCATCGTGAAGCAATTTGCGATTTGATTTTGACACGTGAGTCAGGGGCTAGACCCGGTAAAATTCTCCGCGATAGTCTATGATTAAAGCCGTTGTTCATTTTTCGTTAAGCACGATGTCCCATTATACTTTTGCCCATGTCGTCGTCCCGTTCCACCAAGAGAGGGCGCTTTACTAAAAACTGTATTAAAAAGCCAAGACCTTGAGCCAAGACTAGGCGCACACTGTCTTTCACGTGGACAAGTAAAACTAAATAATGGCAGTCGAGAGGACGCATCACGCTTGTGGAGCACCTGTCTAAGGAATGCGGACAAACCCTATGTTTCTGTTAATGTTTTGTCTACGCTGCAGTACAAAGCCCGTTATTCAGACTCGTATCACTGGCCCAACACACAGCATTTTGCTAACTAAAAAACAAGTTTTCCTCGAGTGTTCTTTTTTCCCGAGGCAAAGCTTCGGGAAAATAAATTGCCAGAGGATCACCTCGGGAAAATCAAACGCGCAGAGTATCACCTTGGGAAAATATAACGCGCAGAGGATCACTTCGGGTGTTGGTAGTATTAACCATAGCACTCGAGGCAGTCAATATACTATTCCATACACTGTACACTTGCACATTGCAGGCAGTGTTCATTTCTTTTAGGCATCACATTCACAGACATCTTTGAGCAGTTAAGTGTATACAAAGTGCTAGCTTTTGCAAGTTAATGTCTGTGCGTGACACACTTGAAAGTGTTGTGGTGTCCAAGTAGATGCAGGGAAACACTGGTACAGGACATTCAAGTGACCTAAAATGGATTGGTCTAAATACATGTATTTGGTGCTTTCCAAGTCCTGTGAGGATAAAAAACCCACAGGCCCCTAAAACTGGGACACGACCCCAAAATTTCAAAATTCTTGAACAGGCACCTTTTTTCACCTAAAGAGGCACATTGCCTTCAAATCTCGTAAAAATTTGCTCCGTATCCTTTTCAAGAGTCGTTCATGCACTAAAACACATACAGTGTGTTGTAATTAGTGAGTAGTGATTAAATACACATAAACTTGTAAATATCAAAATACACTCCCATTTTCAGTTTAAATTACATTGCTTTTAAAATGTCAAATGTCCAGGTGATAATACTGTACATGTAGTTTAACATTTTTTTTATCACTAATCATTTGCAAGGCAGGCTTAAAACAATTAAAATATTCAAAAAGGAAGGAAGGAACACAGTTGTAGCCAGCAAATGTCAAGGTTTCTTATTCCCAGCGTTCTTATTTGCACAATTTGACATTTGCCAAGTATCACTCCCCGTGATTGCCAAATGTAAATTGTGATATCTAATATCTAAATTTGATTCCGGAAACATGGCAGCTAACGATGTGAAATCTTCCCTGCGTCTCCGCAGAAGAGCGAATTTGCAATGGATGCTCAACATGTCAAACTGAATGCTGAATACTAAATGTTCCTTGAAGGGATAGCATGCGTAAGTGAACTGCAGTGTTTGATGTAGGTGCAAGTTTTAAAGATTACTGTTGACGATTCTATTTGGTACCTGTTACTTGCACTCCGTGGCTTAGTTCCATAAAACCCAACTGTACTGCAGGCCATGAACTTCAGGTTCAAAAGGGCAAGGCGATAATTTTCCTGTCTGCCTTCGGAACCTAATTAACATTCACACCAGTAATTACAATGGGGGTTTCCCCTGGTACTGCCTAGGTACCTTACTACAGGTTTTGCTTTTTGGGGAACCAGTGGTTAGCCAATTTTCCTGTCTAATTGCGTCAACCGGAGTGGTTTTGTAATGTTTATTTGCATTTTGACAACAGCGAAGGTTTTGGGTGTTTTGTTTTTTCTCGTCTCATTGTGTCACTTGAAGCGAGAACTTTGGCCAATTTTGTATGCATGATATACTGAAGGTCATCTACTGCTGTTAAATAAAAAAAGGGACGGCAATTTACTGCCATGAAATGTGAGTGACTTTAAGGGCATCACGTCAATGGCACAGGTGCCGGCAGTTATTTCAAGGCCTGTACTGGATAGTCTAAGAGGCAATTCATGGAAAAAGGGAGCCCTGACCACAATTTGAACATGGCTTTCTTTTGTTGCTTTATATGAGAGCTTGACACCTGCAATCTCTTGTAAAGCTTCACGAAGGCAACAGGTGTAGTTGCCTCGATGCCCCTTTGTTATTGTCTTGGGCACCTTGAAATTTAACAGTAGAAATTTAGATTTCCCTCATAAAAGTGCCGTATCAGGCTTAATAATGATACACAATTGTTTAATACATATGTATGAACATTATTATTTTTCTGAACTTTTTGGAGCTTCCGTGGTTATCATTTTCCTTTGAAAAAATCATTGCCACAGTGAAACCCTGACTTGATAAAGGAAAGACAACAAAGGTTCTCACAATAAGCACCGAGTTTTATTGTTCTCTTCTGAGAAAATATGAGTATGCACTCACCGTGAATCGCAGTACCTTGGTCGTAAGCCACTGCTAATAATATGCCACGGTATGCTGGAATCTCAGAACGCTCGGGTTTATTTCACATTGAGCTGAATATAATGATAAACAATGGTGGCAGCAAGTCCATTGTACGTGTTGTATGCCACATTGGTATAGAACAAAAGGACAAAGGTCTTGAATTAGAAAAAGGAAAAAGGGAGATTCTGAGCATGAATTCCAGTACCTTCTTTCCATTTTTAGTGGGGGTAAAATAAAGCGTAGCACGATAAGTGCATGCCTGTGCATGCCACACAATAATGTTGCGGTGAATAAACATGCAAGTCAGCCGCCGACTGACTGGAAAAATAGAGGGTGTTTCGGAGTTGTTCCGGGTGTTAAAAAACGTCTGCTGTAAGCCAGTCAAGACAAATGTGGCGAAGTGTTTAAAGGGGAAGAGATCAACAAAGAGAGAACATTAAGGCAGAAGATGCCCTTGGTGCAAAAATCTGTTTCAAATAAATCATGTCATGTAGATGAAGTATTTTTATATGTTCGAAACATCAGAGCTTAGGATTCTCCTCTACACATGTAGTTTCTGTAAGCATTATCAGCTGGAAATTGGTCACACAAGGTTCAGGCCATCCATCCTTCCTTATCAATTTTATTTTTAGTCAGGCAGTTGTTTAATTTTTATTTATTTTTCCTCTCTAATTGGCCAGTTCAATACACCATCAACTGCTTTGCCTGACTGGCCATGCAGGTACATGTAGCACTCGCAAAAAAAAAGGCTGGCTCCAAGACTACCAAAACAGAAAGAAAAGGGTACGCCAACTGGTAGTGCACGTTGAGCACCGTGCTACTTGCAATTCTAGGTTCCAAGTCGGTAATAGTGGTCAACTTTTGTTAAGGTTATCATGGCATTAGCTGCGAGCAACCAAATTGAGATGTAAATGTTTTTAACAATTACTTGAACAGAAAGCGTAAATTGACCATTTATGCAGGTAATGTAGCACTCGCAAAAAAAAGGCTGGCTCCAAGACTACCAAAACAGAAAGAAAAGGGTACGCCAACTGGTAGTGCACGTTGAGCACCGTGCTACTTGCAATTCTAGGTTCCAAGTCGGTAATAGTGGTCAACTTTTGTTAAGGTTATCATGGCATTAGCTGCGAGCAACCAAATTGAGATGTAAATGGTCAATTTACGCTTTCTGTTCAAGTAATTGTTAAAAGGTTTTTTGTGGATTTTTTTGGACAAAAGTTAAAAAATAAGAAATAGGTCAGGGATGTTTTTGCCGGTTTGGCGGAGATGCCTAGCATGGATTTTTTGGGACAAAAGTAAAAAAAAAATAAGAAATAGGTCAGGGATGTTTTTTGACGGTTTGGCGGAGATGCCTAGCATGGATTTTTTGGGACAAAAGTTAAAAAAATAAGAAATAGGTCAGGGATGTTTTTGCCGGTTTGGCGGAGATGCCTAGCATGGATTTTTTTGGACAAAAGTAAAAAAAATAAGAAATAGGTCAGGGATGTTTTTTGCCGGTTTGGCGGAGATGCTTAGCAACTTACTTTTGTTTTTTTACATGGCCTTATTTTACACATCACATGATCAACCTGTTCTTGCTGTTAAAGCAAAAAAGCATTATCAGGGTACTAACAACAGTGAGTGTCCCCATAGTCACACAACCTGTTACTGTAGTTACATTGTACGTGTACAAATGTACAACTGTCCCATACTAAATCTGGGTTGTGTTCTCACAATCTCCACCAGTCAGAGATTTACTTGATCAAAGGCCCACACAGGAGCAGAATGAACCAATAACAATTTCATAACATGAAGCAAGGTGGAGCAGTACTTTAGATAAGAACAGTGTACCCCCCCAGATGACCCATAGAAAAGAAAGAAAAAAACAGTCATTGACACCCTTGACTTTCAGCAATCACTCTAGTGTAGACATTATACCTGAACTCTGCTCTCCAGAAGGGGAAATATAACATTGTGAAAGCAAAGTAAAAAACAAACATCTGATTATTGTCATAGTGCAACCGCAAGGTCTCAGCCTTGGCACTGCATGAAGTTCACTGTGTACTTGTGCGTAGGAAAATTTAACACTTGGTTTGTTGCTGAAGTTGTTTTTGTAGAATTATATTTTGCAAATTGCTCGCACATTTGATGTATGAATATTAACAAGGACTGTGGTGTATGCATGTGAGAATATATGTTATGTTCATACATGTAACATGCAGAAATTCTTCAATATTAATGTTTTGAATTGTAAAAATGTTTGTGTATAGTCAGACATTTGTTTCTGGAATTAATTTAAAGGTATTATACAGGATTGGTAGAGCTCACAAAATTATCACAGTGCTCATGTTTTGTGCAATCAACTGTATACTTGAAATAACAAACCTGTGAGAAGTTGGGCTTAATCTGTTGTGCGAGTCAGGAGAAAATTTTCAGCATGTAAACACAGTGTTCTTAATTTTGGTTTTAAAAACCGAAATCATTGTTGCGTACTTTAGGCTTTCTGATACAGTTTCCTTGAATATGACGTCCTTTCAGAGGGAAATATTTCACAGGAAAAATTGGCTTTAGTATGAACTTCATAATCAGTAAGCTTTCAGACTATAATTAAACAATGATGCTTTTTTATCCTTAACCAATTCTGTATGATTATTACCTTTAAAATTAACTTTGACATGTCATAACAATTGAATACTAGTATGTGAGCATGCCTTCGTGGTTACATGTCGCATCAAACACTCACCTGTACCATATATATCTATAGGCCTAATGCACAGTTTTGTGCATTGAAAGTTATTGTGATTCAAGGCTAACTGTGCAGTCAACCAGTCCACTAAATAACATGAATAACACAACAGCAACGTGGGTCAAGAGGTCACGCACCTTTTTTGATGCCATGTTTTGTGATAGACATTTCTAACATTCACTCCAAGCACTTGCAGGTCTCGCTACGTTTCAGGTGTCTTGCTACTTGTACTTGCTTATTAAGTGGGCTGTTTGCAGTTCGAATTACATTATTGTTGTCATTCATTTTAATCCACTTCTCAAAGTACTCACAGATAAAAAAACAAAGACAACAAATAGGTAAAATGTGGAGAGGGCAAGGCTGAGGAGGAATTTATTTATTTTTTAGTTTTTATTTGTTCTCCAAATCACCAAAATGTTCAACCTGTCTGTAAAAATAATAATAATCCAATCAAACTGGTGGTAAGAAATAAATATATCCCAAACTTCCATCTTTGGGTTTTATGAAAATCCATCCTACAATGTATGTAATAAGTTTTCCTACATTCATATAATGATAATAAATGCATTTGCCAAGTCTTTCTCATTAATTCATGAGAAGAAAAAAAACAATAAAAAAGTTGCATCCCCTTCAGCTGATCCCTCTTCTGCCACTTCCCAGGTTGTATCGTAAACTTGGGTGTGATCCCTGGTTAGATGGCAGTCACAGGTTGAATGGCTTATGACTAGCACCTCCGAACAAAGACATTGAGGAAACATAAGGGAGACTGCCAACATTAGGGCTAGATAGCTCAGTTTGTGGAGCGCCACCACGTTAATCCAGAGGTTGCAGGTTCAAGTCCCGCTAAAGTAAATTTGTCTTCGTTCGACCCCAAATTATTTCAAATTTACCCAGTCAGTTTCCCGTGTGGTTTGTTACTTGATTTTGAAATAAAAACACCAATGAATGACGGATCCATGCACATTATGTAGCCATTTTAGCAATTTAACACACTACGAAAAGCCTCCTCTGCTCTCATATGACTTGATAAATGTCTCGAGATCTCAAACCTGCATTACAATAATAATAATAATAATAATGGCTTCTTATATAGCGTGCATATCCGTCACTCAGTGACACTCAAGGCGCTTCAACATTCAGTATTTTCCTGCAAGGTATTGTGAAGCTACGTTTTTTAAGTATTAGACCTATTCCTTTACATAGCACCATGTAATGGTTTACAAGGTACTGTGGCGCAATATGCAGCCAATCAAACCAGGAACACCGGAGCGAACCCCTTCTCTTTTCTATAAGTGCACTGGGTTCTTTTACGTGCATTACACAACACACAGCTTTACGTCCCATCTGAAGGACACAACAATAATGGTTAAGTGTCTTGCCTAAGGACACAAGTGTCACGACCGGGACTCGAACCCACACTCTGCTGAACAGAAACACCAGAGCTTGAGTCCGGTGTTCTTATCCGCTCAGCTTTACATCCTTAGATTAACTTTAACTCACTTTAATTGAAAAATGTCAACATTCTTCAGTATTGTAGTTTTTGCAAAGACAGATACCATCCTCAGCTTTGACCATGTTTTGAGAGTAAAAACTTGTTTGTTTTCACAGAATATATTATTTGAAATTTCATAACAAAGAGAACCACAATAACTAAATGGCAATATTGTCAATATGTTTGCGTGTATTTTCATGAGGTTTTCCCTTGTTTTTTCTTCCCCTGCAGATGCCACTCCAGCAGAGAGAGAAGACCTGTTCACCCAGAAGCTGCAGCAATGCAGCGTGGTCTTTGACTTTATATCAGACCCACTCAGTGACCTGAAATGGAAGGAGGTCAAGCGTGCTGCTCTGAACGAGCTGGTGGAGTTTGTCACCCATCAGAGGAGCGTTATAACAGAGCCAATTTACCCAGAAGCTGTTAAAATGGTAAGGGTTCTGTGGTGGAAACTATGTGAGCCAGGAGTTGTCTCTTGGATATATCCCATATAAGTCTTGCATTGACTCCACCTTGTCACCATCGTAGATGTAATTCTGATGGAACAATGTACAAGTGTTGCACTCCGTGTGATGGGGTCTATGGTGTTTTGTAAACCTGAGGGGGGAAATGGCACCTGAGGCAAACCCTTCAGAGGGTGTACAAAACCCAAGGACCCCATCACACAGCATGCAACAATTGTTTTGTTGTACCACAGTAATAGATTGGAGGCGATCTGTTGTCATCTTCCAACATGATTAATTGGGTTCTTTTACACAACACACAGGACCTACGGCTTTACGTCCCATCCGAACATATGATTATTTTTTTACAAAACATTTAATAATTAAATGACTTGTTAATAATGCAAAGATGACAACTTGTGCGTGGGTTCTCTTCAAATCTTGAGACATGCTCGCAGGTAGATTCATTTTATTTTATTTTGTATTACATCTCTGGGGAAAAAAGGTTATTTAGACAGCTTTTCAGAATGATCAAACAAAATAAGGGATTGTTTCGACACCATATTATATGATAATGTGCCCTTGTTGTGGCCGTGCGGTTGAGAGCAACAGACTGGAGCTCTGGTGTTTCTGATCAGCATAGTGTGGGTTCGAGTCCCTTTTGTGGTTACTTGTGTCCTTGAGCAAGATGGTTTACCTTAAACAAGCAGCCAGCCACCAACCAAAGTCATTACCACGTAGTGAAGACCTGCTTTCTACACAGTTATTCCCATTAAAAATTACCATTAACAAAAAATGGTAAAAATCATCAGAATTTGTGATTTTTCTTTCGCTGTTATTTTTAGAAATGTTCTACTCAATGTTCAAGGGCCATTTCCTAGGCTGTTCAACTTAAATTGCATGGCACCTAATCTCTTACACATAATTAACTACATGCATATTTTCAAGAATCAGACTATGAGCTTTGAAAATTAACAGCACCATAAATAGAAGTACCAGCTACACTGTACCTTAAATTGATGCATTGTCTGCGCGTTCACGCAGCACCGTCTGTCCTTGTCGAAAAAAAAAACAATACGGGCACAAAGAAAACAGTTGATTAGATAGTTCCCACACAGCAAGCACAGTGCGTACAGAACTTTTACACAACAATGTGCTTGTTTAGGGGCCATTTTTTCACTAGTTCATAGAGCCGGTCTTTATATCACATGTTAATACACCCCCCACGTGACCAGTCTTCAACCAATCAGAGTCACTTCGAGGTATTTTATTAATATAATCTAACATAGGGTGAACTGAACAAAGTACAGAGTGAGCTTTTTATAGCACCACTGGAAAGTGCATCATGGGATGTTCTGATAATTAGGGTCCATTGTACTTCCACAAGTTGTCAGGTTGACTCAACCACTAACTATTAAAAAAATGTATAAATAAATTGTTGGATTCATGCAAAGAAAACAGCTTTTCCTCAAACTGCTTTTTAAAAGAAAGTTATACTCCCTTGACTCAGTACTAAGGTCCTTAGTACAGTTTGTATGGATTTCATAAAATTGCTTTTTCACGTTTTGGAGCTCATGGGTAATGGACTTTATTGATCAAGTGTTTGTTTGGCAAAAAGGAACATTTATTTTCTCAGAAAACATTTATGTGTGGATTTTGAGTTTTTTTCCCTTCATATTTATAACTTTTTTTCATCTATCTATGAGACTGACTGGGTAAATTTGTTTTTACAATTTTTGGTTGAACATAGAAAAAACTGTTTTGCAGTTAATGCCCTTATGGTCATTACGGATATCAAATTGCAATTAAGGACCTTTTAGCACGGAGCCGACGACTTACAGTTTCAGAAAAAGCTTTACTGGTAGTTTAAAAAATGTGTGCTTGATAATGAATGTTCATGTTTGTGTTTTGTACTGATTTACAGTTTTCAATCAATATGTTCCGAACGTTGCCCCCACCTTCAAACCCCAGTGGTGCCGAGTTTGACCCAGAAGAAGATGAACCAACATTAGAAGCGGCTTGGCCACACCTACAGGTGAATGCTTTTCTTATTTCAATATCATAACTGGGTTTTTTTGTATGTGCTGAAATCTTTTGTCTTTTCTTTTTTGTGTATCTTACACATCATTTTATTAATTAATGTGATAGACTTTTCCTTTAAATCGTGCATGATGTTCTCCTTGTTTTTGTTTTTTTTATCCCTTTATTTTATTTAGTCCTTTGAAAATTAATAAGATTTTTGTATTAAAGCTAAGGTCATAGATTTGTTTGTGGCAACATTACGCTGATTCAAAAGGAAAATTATAAAGAAGGATATAATTAAAGTTGTATGTGAAAGTTTCAGCTGAATGCAGTGTCTACTTGATAAGAGGAGGGGGGAACTGTCCATGTATTTTCACACAAATGACTAATCCATCTATGTTTAGCGAAGTGACAGCAGATACCAACTGCATTTCGTGTCGCAGCATTCGCGAACAGACACAAACATTCAGAAATCTTAGAAATGATTTAGAAATGATTCATGCATGAATCGTTTCTCAGATTCAAATGTTTTGGGGTGGAAATTTATCCAAACTATATTATTTCGAAGGAAATCCTTTCTCAAATTATTTTATTCTATCAACAGCTGCAGTGCTTGTCACCAAGTAAGTTTTTATGGTCAATAATTTTTGTTGAACTTACCAGCCTATGACCCTACCTGTAAATAGCCTTTTTTACATCAAAGTTTAAAAGTGTATAATTTATCATACATCTATGAGCATGTAGGTCTGCCCTTGCTAACTATTCTCAATAGGATTTTCCTCCCTGTTTTTTTCAAGGGACAAATATCATACCAGAAAAAATGTGTTATTATTTCAGAATTGTACTATTTGCGGTGCTGATTAATCCCCAGTGCCCATCTCTGCATCCCAGTGGTTATCTATCAACTCAATAGAAACCAAGCCTGGCTGGATAAAGTTTTTTTGGGGGGGGGATTTGAAATTAATTTTAAAATGTAAAAGTTGTCATTGTCATGGTCTGAAAGTGTTCACATATCGGTCACTTGCAGATCCCGTAAAAATCATGTTAAATACTGAATTAAAAATGCGATATTGGAATTTTAGTACTTTCTAAAATTTGTATTCAAAAAAGTAACAACCAATATCATAATATTTTTTATTGGTACATACTTTTTGATACTATTATTTGAACGTACATGTTTCAAGTCAAGTCCATTATGCTTTGAAAAAAGGACAACCAACATCCTCCTCCCCCTCCCCTCCCCCCCCCAAAAAAAAACACCAAAAACTAATAATATTATTAACAAATATATCCATAAATAAATAAAACAAAGTGTAACAAAATTTAAAAATTCCAATGTTTAATTATGTGTTTTTTATGCATACATGTATTATCTGTCTTCTCAAAATGGAACTTCCCAGCTCTTCCCTGATGCCTAAGAAAAAAATTCAACTTTCAAAAAGGCGCTCTTTTCATTCAAAGAGTTCTTGCTTTTCTATTTCTTTTTTTCTTTTTTAAAATACATATTTGCATGTTCTGTATTTCCCTTAGAAATTAACACCTGTGAAAACTTAATGAGTTCGTTAGCTGATACATATATTTTTTTAAATTAAGACAAATGAAAAGACAGTGTGAGTGTTATCTCCTTAAAAAAAGGACGTACCACTTTATTAATCAATGCAAATGTTTTACACTGGAATTTTCTCAAGTAGGGAAACTCTCTGCACAATATTTCAAAATAAGTGCGTGAATGTGTTTACATTTTTTCCGTATCTGCAGAATTTTTCTTTCCCCAGTCAGAAGTTAATAACATCTCAAATCGCCCTCAAGGAAAAAACAAAACAAAAAACAAATAAATGAACAAACTGAAAACGAAAAAGTTTGCACTCGATGAGGTTGGAAGGAATCATCATGCTTGTGTTTACTCAAACAAATTGCTGTTCTATTTTTCGCCGTGCACTTACTTACATGTGTGCCAAACACAGGAATAGCAAGTGTACATGACAACAAAAACTGCGGCGAGTGCAAGTTGATTGCGGCGGAATTCCGGTCGTTTGCCTTCCCCTACCCTCAAACAAACTAGGCCCTGTTGACTTGCCCTCCACAATCACCTCCACACTTTGAGGATTCTTTTTCCCAATTTGGTGCTCTGTTCAGACAGCAGTAACCCCTTTTTCCCGTTGAAGTCAACACTGTCGGTTATTACTCGTAATTCCATATGATGCACGCACACCGTATTACAAGTTGTATGTCACACCCCATCAGTTATAATGGGCTGATGTGCGTCCCGTGTACACTGAAGAATTCAGAGAAACGGTGTTATTAAGATGTTGACTAGAGGTGGGGGGGGGGAAGCATAATGAGCTATATCAACATCTACTCCCGTAGTACCATAATGAAGAGATTAGATCTTGAGTTAATTGTATGTAGTACTGTCAGTCTGGGCAGAGCTCTAATTGAATGGTGTTGGTCATTTATGTCGATGAATGCTGTTGATGAGTATGTAGATCAGAGTACAATGAATGATTGTCCGTTCTGCCTTAATGCGAGTTTGGGGGGGTGTGGGGCAGGGTATTAGTTGACAATTTTTGGGTCGGGATGGCCTTGTAGGAGGTGCTGGTCACCTATTTTCTCAGTCATAGTTTTACTTTAGGGAATGTACCTTTTATGGACTTAAAATAAATAAATAACAAGGTGGTTGGAATACAATTTTGTATTCCAACCACCTTGTACATATGTACACGAAGGACTAAGTCTCAATGAACTGGTACATATGAGAATGATAATGATATAACACCCAAGTAGATCCTTGTCATTTGATTGGAGGGTTGGATGTCATCCTGCGTTCATTATTCACACCCTTTTGATGCTTACATCATTAAGCGTGCACTTTGGTACTACTTAGCGTGCATTATCATTCCATCCTTTTTGTACTATTGCACGCTAGACAACAACGCGTGTGCACACGTAGGCTGGTTGGTCGCACAGCTGAAAACTTGACTTGCGATCATGAAAAACCGTTTATAGTTATCGCCAAGGCATCAGTGTTTAATCAGTGACTATTCGCTGAAGACGCTGGCCCCCTTCAGGGTTCGACAATTATCATCGCGCAACCGACTCAAAACCGGCCTTTCACAGCTGTACAAAACGACCTTGTATTGAACGCCAGAAGACAGTGATTGGTTTTCCTCCAAGTGACAGATCTACCTGGACGTTTTCTATAAAACATATTTATGGAAAGGTTGAATGGAACATTCCATCTTTCAGCTCATGAAAATATTCTCACCATTGCACTTATAAACATTCATTATTTGTATACTATGCAACAGCAGTTTAGCTGACAAAAATAAGGCCAACGATGCGAAAGGCACCTCCGCACAATGAGCAATACCAATTATGCCATTTTTTAGTCAATTTTTTTTGTGTGTACAATTTTTTACTCCCAAAATGGCGGACAGGATAGGCTTGTGTACATGTAAGTGCATCGCTGGTCGTGAAATGGGTCAATATATTAAATACAGTGTTTTCATTTGAGAATAGCAACCCAGATCATTACAGATATGAAAATGCAATTAATGACCTTATAGCACTGAGCCGACGAATTTTGAGAATCTAGAAGGGGGAAGGAAAGTTGAATTACGTCAACAGAAGTACCTCCATTGCTGTTCAGTTTGCAAGTAGCACTCTGCGACAAAAAAAAAATGATTAGTTTCATTCTGAAAGCGCACGGATTATGAAGTTCGTTCTCGTACCAATCCTCTGGAGAAATATTTGTGGCTGAAATACAGTCAAAGCCAAGGAAATTGGATTGGGAGCAATCAAAATCATCGTTGCTTAACTCGGTTGTGGTAATCAAAAAGGCTGATAAGAATGTGCAAAAAATCCTCAACAAATCCTTGTTTTCACTTAAAAGTGTCCCACTAAGTTGATGACATTTTCGCAGGGTGGCTTTACGGTTTGTTTATTGGGAGTTAATTAACTCCAATGATGAAGTTTTGTTTTAAAGCTAAAAATGTGCAGACATGTTGCAGTGTTTTTTTTCTTCTTTTTTTCAGTAAAACGTAAACTGAAGTTGTATCTCAAAAGGTGCACACGCGAGAAAGAAATTGCTAAAAAAAGAATGTATTAAGTCATTCCTGAAGAATATGAAAAACATAATATTTTGTGCATATATTCATACGTAAGGTATCCATATTCCACCATCCCAGGTTGACACGGTCTGCCCATTTGATGACCACGGCAACTCTTCTCCATCCCAGCATCTAAAAAGGTTCTTCAAGTCCTCCTTCAATCCAAGCCTGACTAACTGCCTTCCCCCCCCCCCACTGCTCTCCAGAGACCAAACTGAGTATCTAGTATTTGTCCCAACCCACTTGACCACCCTGTCGTTTCCTTTCCATTTGCAGCTTGTTTACGAATTTTTCCTACGATTCTTGGAATCACCTGACTTCCAACCAAACACGGCCAAGAAGCACATTGACCAGAAGTTTGTATTACAGGTAAGATGTTTTCTGGAATTTGTTTTTTGCTATCAAACCTCAAATGTACGCATAGTTTTATATTGAAATACTGCATGTTTTACTTTAGTTCTTGTACAGTATCGTTTTTTTTTGTGATTTGGCATTGTTTGAAGGTAATGTGGAATTGTCAACCAAATAGAATTGTAAATGTATTTTTTCATTCACAACTCGCGATTATTTCCTTTGCTGGATAGAATAGCCATAAAACTTGTTTATGATCTCAGCAGGAACCCTAACTTCCTTATTTACGCACATGCTGGTTGAAAACTGATAAGAGTTGCTCAAAAGGCACACGTGCTTTCAACATCATGTCAAGTACAGTGCACAACATGTTCAAGTACATTGTCATGCACTAAGCGTGCAAACAAATGACGTTATCACACTTTTCCCAATAACGTCATAAACACCTTGTGTTCCATGACAATACACATATGTGTATTTTGTATGACTAGACAATGTTGGCAAGGCATGACCACAATCAGCTGCCATGTTGATTGCACCCCTCCGCAAAAAAAAATGTGTACCTATGTGCCACTCATGTGTTGTTAACAGTGAATTCCAGCACATCCGCCGGGAGCCTGAACATCAACAACACCCGCTGGTGAAGAAAGCCCCATCTTTCGGGAGTTCAACAACTCTCGGTCTCTCTACAAAGTAGAGTGAATCAGCTCCCTGCATTGTTATTCCCTGTAGGATGGCTCTCTTCTCATTGACGCAGTCAATTTCTCACCGCCTTTTAACTCTACCTGGGTACTGTCGGGAAATGAGTTCATAGAGTGGCATAATATCTGCTGTTTCTTAAGTCAAAGCGGATGTTTACTTCGCTCAACTGCCACTAGGGGGATGTACCATCAACCAGGGCTATCATTATTTTGAATTCATGAAAAGGTCTCAGTACACCTTTGTTTGTCTTGCAAGACCTTGAACCACTTTGGGTATGTATTCTGAAAGATTACACGCGCCCACCCGCAGTATTATTTTTCAGAACTTTTTGGAGCTTCTTGAGAAATAATGAAACCCTAACTTGCAACAAAGGTTTTCATAATAAAAGGCAGGATTTAATGTAGTCGTGTGAGAAAATATGAGTAGGCACTCACCCTGATCACGGCCGATAATCTGCCATGGTAAGCTGGAATCTCGGAACGCTCGGACTTACCTCCCGTTGAGCTGAATACAATGATAAAACAATGGCGGCAGTCTGTCCATTTTTTGTATGCCACATTTGTGCAACAACAGGACAAAGGTCTGGAATGGGGGGGGGGTTACACAATAACCCTCAGAAAAGGGATGTTACAAGGCATGTTTTCCAATACCAAGAGTCCCTCTTTGTATGGGTGAAACAAACCAAAGCACGGTAGGTGCATGACTGTGCACGCTAAACAATGAACTATCTGGCTGGCAGCAAAAAATTCAGGGCGCTCCGAAGTTGTTCTGGTCGTAATAAACCCTCCGCCATAAGCCAGCCCCCCCCCCCCAAAAGGGAGATATACACTTCATCTGATATGAAGTGGTTAGCAATTCTTAATTGTTAATTTAATCGCAAGTGCATTAAAGATTTACAATGTACATGATAGAGTACTTTCGGGTTTTAAAAAAACATTTGTCATTGCAACAAACTAATTTTTGAGAATTACGTCCATTTTCAAATAACCTTTGAATTATAGTATATGTCTGCTCGAGAAAACCAAGTAATTGATGTAGGTGTTGGTAATTTGATCAAAGATCAGCACCAAATTTTTGTGATTTGGTCTAGAAAGGACCTAAAGATAAAGTCAAAAAATTCACACTTTGTTAAAATGGTGAAGAAAATCATCTTATCCATTGCATGTCAGATTGACAACATACATAAACACACTGATACATGTACATACATCATACACGTACTATGTAATCTGTAAAGTGTTTTTGTAACACTCTTCTAATGAATTACAGTAAGTTCCAGACATGAGTCGCACAAAACCACCTGTGTGCAAACGGGGTGAAAAAAATCATATCTCAAGCAAATTACTATTTGTCAATTTTTTTACTAAAGTGGATTAGTAACCATGGTAACGGAGGGAACTCTGTGCTGTCCTTAGTATTGATTTCATCAAACACCTAGAGTGAACTGTACAAAAGAAAAACAGAAAGGTGTACCTCCATAGCAAGTTGAATGTTGTTAAGCTGCCAGTTTATTTATTTTTTTTTTTAAATTCACTGTCTAAAAATAATTATTGGTATTTATTTATCAATACTTAGTATTTAAAAGAGACAACATGGGAATTTAATTGGTTACTTTAATTTAAAGGACCAATTTCATAAAACATGTAAACACAAGAACTTGCTAAGCACAGAAAATTCTTGCTCTGCAATAATAGTTTACCAGCCAAACTACTGTACAGTTGCCATTGCTGTGACTGGTACCCCACTCATTTCTTACTTAGCAAAGAAATTTGCTAAGCGGAATTTTCTGGTTAACAGCTTTTGTGAAATTGAAAAATTGAAAAATTTTTACCCCGAAGAAAATCTCTGACTTTTACTAATTTAACATGTTCTAAGCAACATTGACATAAAAACCAGAACATATCAAGAAAAGTTTACAGATATCTCCGTGATTTGAGTCTCATGGTTTTGCGATGTCCTGCGACTCGACTTCAGAGAAAATACCCACAATGCAATGCACAGAGCGCACGTGTGCACACGGCGCTGTTTGGAGCGCATTCCACGGATTTGCGCAATCTTCAGATTGCGTACATTTTTGCCAATCGGCCGCTTGAACTGCCAATCTAAAGAGCGCAAACTGAAGATTGCGCACAATTTGCAAGGTCGGGCAGATTAACTGCCAAATCTGCAGAGCGCAAACTGCAGTTTGCGTGCGATTTTGCCCAACTCGTTGAGCAAATCCATAGATTGCGCTCAACAAATGAACGATTGTGGACGTATCGTCAATCCTATCAGAATCAAATTAGTCCGTCCGTTGATGGGACGATATGAACGTTATTTGAATAAAACCATCAATGAATTTCCACTCTATGACTGAATGAAATACGGGGGGAAATGGTTCAGGTAAGAATGGGACCAAGGGTTTTTTTAAGCGCCGGAAGCGTTGTAGAAATAGAGGGTCAAGGGGCTTTTTATTGGGGACCAAGCGCTTATAGCACCGAGGCGCCGGGTTATTTCGAAGCCTGTAGTGTTGTCCACTTTCATTAAGTTAGTAAAAAATGCTGATTACAATCCGTACCTTCACATTGTGCACCAAATCACCGAACAGAAAGTAGACACTTAAGATGCATAATGAAGGCTCACTGTACACATACAAAAGAGAAAGAGGTTTTCAGCCTTATAATGTACAGAATTAAAAGTCTTGTAGAAATCTCATTACTGAACGGTAGGGTCATAGATAAATACTCAAAAAATGGATCACCATAAAAACTTACTTGGTGAGAAGCACTGTAGTATAAACTATTTTGAGAAAGGATTCCCCTCAAAGTGATGGTTTGGATAATTTTTCACCCAGAAAAAATTGAATTTAAAAAACCATTCATGCATGAATCAGTTCTCAGATTTCTGAGGGTTGGTGTCTGTTAGCCAATGCTGCTGCCAGAGATGAGGTTGGTATCCACTGTCACCTCGCTCAACATGGATGGATTCGAAAATACTTGTGAAAATACCGTGACAGGTTTTTCCTTATTTTTTCTCAGCAAGAAGACGCTGAAACTTTTACATCATGTGACTTTTATTGCATCTTTTATTGTATTTTGGCCAAATATCAGCATTACGTTGACAAGAACTAATTTATGACCCTACCTTTAAAAGCACTTTGAAAGGAAAAGAGTAGATTAAAGTATTGACCGATTTGACTTGTTTCACCTGGCGTCATCACCACAATAAATCAATGTTGTGCCGTCTTTGAAGTTAGTATACTGTTGTACTCCCAGGTGCAGTTAAGGCGATGCGCTTGTGTTTACACACTCACCACATCTTTGCACACAGCTTGACTCACAAAATGGCAGACCATGGACAGATACTAGCTGCATGTGACCTCAGTGCAAGGGTGTAGAAACACATACAAACAGATGGGAAGATAAGAATTTTTTTTTGTTTTTTAAATGACAAGAAAAAAGTTCCACAACGGGTTCAATTGGATAGACCTCAACGTACATTTATGATTTATATTCACAGAAGAAGAAAAATAGAACAGAATAAATTGAAAACATTTTCTTCAAAATCCAACCTTTCAATTGAGTTTTAAGAAAATTAAAGAGCAAAGCGGAAGTGGAATTGATGAAAGCCTCAGAAAAAAACCACAACTAAGCCTAGATTTGCTATACATGTATATTATAATAAATTGAACCCTTAGTCCATGACAAGCCTACATGTATCTCTCTTTGCTTGAATACAAACATCTCTCTCCGGTCAAGCCATCCCGCTGAGGCAGCGTTTGTTGTTGGGCAAGGACGCTATCAGTTATATATATTCTGTAGGGTATATGAGTAGAAGACGGAGTATCAAGCCCCTGTACTTGATGTTGACATTTGAGAGATTCAACAAGTACTTGTGAGTGTTGGAGGCTTTACTGGGGACCCTGCGTGTACACGTAACTCCTTGTCTATCTTTCCATAAATTCTGATTGAGGACCTGCGCTCCAGATAACTGGCCATTATAGAATTTCTGCTTAAATATACAATAACAAGTCGCTCGTTTCTTCTGATGATTGATCTTTGTTTTTCCCCAACTTAATGTATAATTTTAAGATCGTGTTTCTGTTGTTACATGGGCAGTGCACAGGATATGTAGAAGGGAAACAAAAGATTTGGATATCCGTGCAATTTATTATAAAAAAAAATTTGTACCCAGCAAATCCACAGATTTCCTCAATTTGGAAACAAAATTCAGGGAAAGGAATAAAACATGAGAACTACTGTGAGTTTTTTTTGGTGAAAACAAACTGAAAGAAATTTTAAATTGCTTCAGATTTAAAGCACAAACATAGGCTCTAAACTCAAGCGTGTTCGTCCATGAAAAATGTCTCAAGCTTTCAGTCAAATTCATACCTATTTCTTCCGCTTGCTCCAGTTTTTTTTTAAGAGTACCATGCGTAATTTTCCATTTATTTTGATGAACAAATTACAAGATCTGTACAAAGAAACCTAGAATCTGTTTAAAGTCCACCTTGTCGGGGGAAAAGCGTATAGGTGTACTTTATAGGATATGCCTTGCATTGATTTTTGCATCAGTGTGAACAATATCTGTAAATGTCTCTATTTTTTACACGTCTGGCTTTTTGTGTGTTTTTTGATGTTTGTGCTTTTCATTTTTTTCATTTTTTTAATGAATTGTATTTTGCTCACTATTGCGTGTGTCACATGATCATGGCTGTGCAACAAACCAAATGAGGGATTTTGCTGCCAAGTTTTACTGGGACAATGTGTCCGCACTGGACTTTTTGGCTCGGTTAGTTTAACCAGGTTAGTTTACCTGGGCAGAAGGTGGCCGGTTAAACTACCCATTGGACTCGTTAAAGTTACATGTACCTGAGTGAAATTTTCTTCAGAGGCTGTTAACACTGGACTTAAAAAGTCAAGCTACCAGCTTGTTCGGTTAGTTCGCCTCCAAAAGTCCAATGTGAACATGGCTTTATTTTATATTACCAAACTTGCGCACTTGTTTTCTTTTAATTCTTAATGTAAAACAAAATTTGTAAAATGTTATTTAAGTGATCAATTTAAATGCCTTGTTTTCAATCGACAGCAAATTTGGATAACCAACGCTGGTTGTACACTCTGCGCTAATGTGTGGAATACTCTTCGTGTACTTAATGAGTCATTCACATATATAATAGAATGAGATTGAACATCTTTGCATCTCATTTGTAAGATGTAGATCAAGTATTGTATCAGGTACATGTACACGTACATGTTTTTGGTACATGTTGGACAGTGCCTCGGCAGTATTGCTCCAGATGAAATGACAGCAAGTGTTGCACATTCAGTACAGTTTCAATGCATGAGTGTCTGATTAGGGGATTTGATAAGCGTCATGTTTTAAGACGGTGACGCCATCAGGGTCGCGTGGGCAGAAATCCTGTAAACGATTTTCAGGTTTTTTGTACACAGGGCGTTTGTGTTCATTCACCGTCGTGCAGACAGTAGTACATCAATAACATGTGAATGACAACATGGAAATAATTCACATCATTCATAATTCATATCCGGCCTCATGTCGAGTGAATCACTGAAAAAGTAATTCCAAAAACATGTATCTCCAAAGGATGTGTATTTTAGAGAAATTAATCCCTTGAGCTTTTTGTCTGTTTTGTTTGTTTGTTTGTTTTTTTAGATTCTGATGTTAAAACTTCCACTGCACTTCATGCACTTATGGAATTGAAAACATTGTTTTGTACTAGTTCTACGCAAACAAAAAAAGGAGTTAAAGACCGTCCTCTGATATACATTGGAATTTTCAAAGGGTTCACATCCGAGGCAAACGATTTTCAGAATGGATGAGCTTTCGTTATTTTTAAGTGTCATTAACATTTTGTCAAACTTGTGGGAAATGTTTTTATTCGTCGAGTATTTTCTTTGATCTGTGTAACCTGTTAGGTTAAATGAATAAATAATAAAAACAACTACGGCTCTTATACATGTATACAATGTAGTGCATTTCCAGAGATGATCTCTGCGCTTCACAAACACAGTATAACACAATAAACAACAGCCAGTCAAATAAAAGAACAACATCAGCATAGTGAGCACACCAGAACATATGGGTTTTGAGTTTACCTTTGAAAATGTTGAAGGCATCAGTATCGGGTGCTTTCAAAATCTACCAATACTTGCCTAATATGGTTGCCACAAATACTGTGTTTTTCTTTTCAATGATTTGGTATGGTGAAAGACCAGCCCCTCAATTCCACAAAAATACTTTAAGATTCATCTTTTAAAAGGTGGGGATGCCCTGCATGAACTCCAGCAAAGATGCATAAAATTGAAAAGTGAAATCAACACTGAAGTACCAGTGCCTCATAAATCCAGTGTAAAATCAGTCCATGATGTGACGTAATGGAGGTTGTTCATCTACATTTCTACATTGCTATGCATTTCCCATTGTCTTGTTTGGATCGAGTCCATGGTGTGACATCACAATTCTGTTTTGATTCCTACATGTATACGCTTAGGGGCTTTACGTGAAACTCAACATTTTTGCCCAGCAGGGCACTGATCAAAATTGGGTGTGTTTTTTTTTACATTATGAAACCATTTTTTGTTGAGTTTTACTCAATTGTATGTAACCACTGCACACTCGTTTACCTTTCTATAACAACAGAACAATAATGATAATTTTGTTCAAGTTGATCTTTAAGATCAATCGTAGCGCTTTGTGAAATCGAGCCGTGGAATGTCATCCCTGGAAGGGCAAGGCCACATCTGTTGAAGATAGGGCACCCTCCTTTAGAAAACCAAAACCTTAGTGGGATGTATTAAATCAACATCAAAGCCAAGACCAGGGAAACAAAGGCCATTGCATTCAATTATTAACAGAGGCTTTTTTTAAACTGCAAAGTCAGTTTCCTGTCGAGCAAATGTTAATCAAATTTGGGACTTAAAAAATAGGATTACATGTATTGCGCACACACATGGTCAGTAGTTGTGGGAAACAAATTTAAAATGCCAGAAAACGAGGAACTAACCATAAACGGTCCCATCTCATAAATATGCAAAGAGAGAACACAATTACACAAAGGTAAACAAAAATAAAACAAACGTCTTCTGTGCATGTGATAAAAAAATCTGCACTTTTTTAGTGTGGTATGTATAACAGTGCGGCTTGTACACCAACATCTTAATTAATTTTTCACAGATATTCCAGTGCTGTGGCTTATATTCCGAAAAATTGTTGTATTTAGAAGTCTGACAAGGTGTCAATTACACTTTGTTGTTTACGCACGATTCAACCTTTTTAAATTGTTCATTGTTCTCCTGCACTTTTTTCTTCCTCCCATATGTTAGCCAACATGAGAGAGGTTTCCACAGTCAGTAGAGAGGCATGCCACTTCTCATTTGAATTAGGAGCTAAACGGTATCGAGATGAGCCTTGTTACCACAATATGTGACGTGAATAATAACTAACGTATTCCTTATATTTCTCTTGTCATTTCAGCTACTTGAGCTGTTTGATAGTGAAGATCCAAGGGAGAGAGATTTCCTCAAGACGACACTACATCGTATTTACGGCAAATTCCTTGGTCTCAGAGCTTACATTAGAAAGCACATCAACCATATATTTTATAGGTAAGGTGTGCAAAATTAATCTCTTAAACATTGGATGGTGTGAAATCCCAGTCTATATTCCAGTTGTATGTCCAAATGAAAGGATTTGAGTTAAAAGTCAAACAAACACATACAGTATAAAATACACTGCCGTACGTTTACACGGATTTAACCTCTGGCTGATTGGCAGCTGTATGCAGATTCAAATCAAAATTAAATATGTATGAATTTCCGTTTGCATGATCAATTTACAACCAGCTCTTGGACAAGCTGCTTCAAACTCCGAACAAAGGTTACATTTTTGTATTATTCATGACTGTACATGTAGCTCATTTGACAAATAACATTCTTACCACTGAAACTAAGAAATATTTTCAACCAAAGTAGAATTTGGGATTTTTCGAAAAAACAGAACGCACTATTTTGAAACATTGAATCGCTTTCTCATTTCGAAATGCCAAATGCAAAGTTGGCAGTATAAAATTGTGTCCCTACGAGTAATGCCATAACCTAAGGCCACCTTACGTACATGCATTTTTTTCTCTCCAAAATGGGTTTATTCCCCCAGCATGTCCAAAATTACATTAAGACCGGAATAGCAAAGTTCAACCATTTTTATCATTAGATCAGAACAGACTGGGGCATCCATCAATATTGCATCCAGACGAAGACGTGGTCATTCCAGTGATTTCGATTTGGTGGACACAAACGTTGATTTCTATAATAATAAGCAGACCATCTTTTTTAAGGAGTTCAAGTGCACTCCTTCGCACTCCTTAACCTTGTCCAAGGGGTGTGAAAAGTAGCACTCCTTAAAATTTAGGGTGGATTTTTAGGAAATGGGGGGAAGCTTTTTATTCACAGCAGGAAATGAACTACTGATGTGGCGTCTACAGGCCTGGAGTTTCATCTTTGAGGGGGCAAGGCCTGTTTCATTGTGCAAAGTGCACTTCCATTGGAAGATCTGAAAGTCTATGGAAAACTTTTGAAGTGGCACCAAGGCCAAGACCAGGGGCAACAGAGGCCATGGTCATTTTTCAGTTTCTTTTATTTTCTGCTAGTTCCTATACTTCTACTTCTGCATTTATTTATTAACTATCTTACTGCTAAGATGAGTTATTGTCGTATTGAGCAAAACCTACTGTTATCGTTGAATTACTCTTAAATTGTGACGCAACTTGTGAATTTGACTAGAGAAACTGCCCTGGGGCTTGGTTAAGTCAGTTAAACTAGCTAGATGAACTACACAGCGTTCAGCTTACATCTAGATCTACTGTGGTTAGGTCTAGTCGTTTCTAATCACCCAACCGAACTTGCTCCAGGTGGCGTGTGGGTGGTTTTCTTAACATCCTGTGTTGAATTTGGACCCTGTTTTTCCAATTTTGGAGCAATGAACTAATAACAAGATAACTGGTGAATTAATCAAACTTGTCTATACATTCTTTCCAGGTTTGTCTACGAAACGGAGCATCACAATGGTGTTGCAGAACTATTAGAAATTCTGGGAAGGTAAGAGATCTGTCTCTTCATTCTTGCTTTTGAAACAGAATTATTATAATTATTTTTGTATACAATTGGAATGTCAATTATATACTGAAGTTGAAATAATATGTACATGTTTGTTGGAGAAGAATGGTAGTGTTACTGCTGCAGTTGAGACCGAAATCTAACTACATGTAAATCAAATCAACAACAAATATATAACGTCAAGGTACAAACAGAATTTGTTGGGTATTGTTCACTCCTTATCTATCCAAAAGGGACCAATCTGATTAAATATTTAAAAGAGCAACTAAGGTTGTGTCCGAATTAATTGCTCCGGCAATGGCAATGGCTATTCTCCAATGTTGTCGTTGAAGCCAAACGCCCATAGCCGTAGCCAAAGTCGCTTGGTTTCAGACACAGCCTAATTTCCATGTCTTTTCCCTTAAAATTATCAGGGAATGTAAAAAACGGATGCAGGGGTTAGTTTGTCCAAATAATAGAACCAGTACATTCACCCTGTGATGAGTATGAGGCTCCACCCCCTTTATTAAGTTTAACATTTACGTGTATCGTTGCAAATGCAAACAATTTTATTGGCCTGACGCTTCGACCCTAGCAGAGTCTTTCTCAAAGGCTAAATGTCAACACAACACACATCAACAAGTTTCCTGGTGTAACAGAAGCAGTCAAGTGGAAATAAACTTTAAGTGGTCAAAACGTCAGGCCAGTAACTATTTTTTGCGTTTTATATCAGAGGTCTTTTTGCTTCGTATGCAGTCAGCAAAAGCTATTCTATTTTATCTTCGCAAAGTAAGATATTTCTCCAAATGTTGTCAAAAGATGCTAACCAACTTTTTTTTCAAGTTTTTAATTTTTTTATTTCCCATCTCAAGCAGTGTAACAATTGCTACTAGTTAGTGTTAAATCAATGAGAAATCACCCATGCACATGAACGGACATGTGCATTTACAAGGCAATGAGAGATTTCAGACTCATTTCCCCCTGTTTAGATAACATGATGTCTAATTACGACATGTTGCATAAATGATCTTGTTGGAGGGCTTTATAGTCGGACTTGGTGACTTCAGTGAAAGGCTTCGAAATTTTGCAAATGCTGACATTTAAACAAGAACTCTATATCAAGATTAAACTCAAATTAAAGTGGTTAATTTGTTGCGAAAATTCTCCCAGGACATAAAATATGACCTTTTAAAACCTACCTATCTTGATGAATACATGGTATTAAATTGATTCCCTTGACATATTTTAAATAAACTTAGACTTTTTGAAGAACTTTTAACTTTGGTATTACATGTATTTAGGTGATGAAATAATTTAGCAGGATACTAATTACCATTTACATCTTTATAACAAATAGGCTTTCGGAAAAAAATTACACAATTTGTTTTTTTGGGGGGGCAATTTCCAAAGTATGACCCTACCTTTAAAGTCTAGTTATCAATAAGCCATTTGCGAGTTAGATTTGAATAAAGTCTTGTACAATGACTTGCTTAGTCACAAGTCACCGCTTACATTTGAATTCCTCAGACTATAGAGACAGTTGCTATGTCAAATGGTTCGGGGCAAGCTTTGTTTAGCAACCTCCAGATGAGCAAACCATGGTACCATTGTGCCATACACATTCACTCAGAATTGTATATGGGTGTTCTCCGTCTCTTACGTAACTACGCAAAAGCTTGCCCCGAATCATGTGACATAGCAACTGTCTCTATAGTCTGAGGAATTCAAATTTAAGTGGTAACTTGTGATCAAGTACGTCAATGTACCAGACAATATTCAAATCTAATACGCAAATGGCTTATTCATACTGTACGTCCAGACATTCTGATCAAAATAAAAATCTGTCAAGACGGATTTTTGTAAGGGCAAGGCAGTTTTTTCTTATTAAAGGCACTGGACACTATTGGTAATTATTCAAAATAATTGTTAGCATAAAAACTTACTTGGTAACGAGCAACGGAGAGCTGTTGATAGTATAAAACATTGTGAGAAACGGCTCCCTCTGAAGTAACGTAGTTTTTGAGAAAGAAGTAATTTCTCAGTAAAATGTTTGAATTGATTTTGAGACCTCACGAAACCGAAATCAAGCATCTGAAAGCACACAACTTCGTGTGACAACATGGACAAGTGTGTTTTTTCTTCCATTATTATTCTCGCAACTTCGATGACCAATTGAGTTCAAATTTTCACAGGTTTGTTATTTTGTGCATATGTTGAGATACACCAAGTGAGAAGACTGGTCTTTGACAATTACCAAAGGTGTCCAGTGTCTTTAAAGCACACCTCTTTGAGAGAATTAAGAATACATGTCTACATTTCAAGGGGCCCCAAAGCAATGACCAGGGGCATGGAGGAAGTTGCCTCCAACAAGTATCTGGCTGCATAGGTATATTGACTCTTTTCAAAAGATCTAGTGAACAAAAACAATAAAATGTAACAAATCATTTTAAAATTCCTTTTAAATCTTTGAAAGCCCATTGATTAAAAAGTTCTACCAATCTTCTGGAGAAATATATTGGTCTAAAAAGAGTCAAGAAATAGCATTTGAAGACCCCAAATTTTTGTCTCGCTGCTTATTTTTCTTTCAGCAATTCAAATAAGGGCATATGAACTTGCACAAAATCCCGCGACAAAATGGTAATTATTTTTTGTTGTCACCGCCACCGAATGTTAATTACATTTTCAAAGGTTAGCTGAATGGTTTGTAAACTGAATACTAGAGGATGCGATTCAAATCACTCTTCCAAAACCCGTTTTTCCCTTTTGCTAGAATATTTGACTGGGTGTTTTCTCTTAGAACGCTTGCAGTGCATGTTTTGTGCCTTCCCTTTAAGGCAGAGTAAAACAAATTTAAAAAGTTATCGTCCCTGCCCTCATCTATTTTTGAAGCCGCATCCTTTGATTTTATATTTTATTTTTTGTCCCCCAAAAGACTACATTTTTATAAGTTTTTGCTTCAACTTGGCACCAATATTCAACGATTGGTTTAATATACCAAAAATATGTTCTACAAAGCCAGCAATTTTTTGTTTGGCTCTTTTCTTCTTGAAAAAATAAATAAATAATTAAGAAATAAAAAGGTCCTCTTCTTTCTGAAAAAACAGGACGATCAACTGTTGTATGTTTTTTACTTGGCCTAATGTTGATCCATAATTGCATGCATGTTGACCTGTTTTGAATTCTCCCCATCTCTCTGCAGCATCATCAATGGGTTCGCTTTACCACTTAAAGAGGAACACAAGTCATTCCTTCTCAGAGTCCTCATGCCTTTACACAAGGCCAAGTCCCTCAGTGTCTACCACCCACAGGTAAGACAATAACACATGATTCTTGATATTGAGGGCATGGACAGGAAATTGTTCTTTGTGCATTCGCAATTGTTAGAAAGATAACATTTGATCTTAGTTTTGGGCCGGGATGGGTAGAGTAAAGAAACAAATAAAATAAGTGGAAATGTTTATCTAAGAATTTGGGGAGATGTTTGACTGTTTATAACTTACAATAGACCCCCTGCACAAGCTCGAACAGCGCCCTCACTGAGGTCAAAGGAAGACCTATTATTGGTTGAGAGTTGCGCGTACGCACTTGCATGTTTCCACTGTTTGACTTAGAAACTTGTGATACTTTACAACCTTCAGCGCAGTGTTTTTCTGCTAAATTATTGTGGCTGAATCAATGTGATGCACTGTATCGTCACCGATGCCACGAACTGACACAAACCCACCGTTAGCAAAAACTAGCAATCAAAGAAAACAAGCATCTTAAAACACACTATTCTTCAAAAGTGTTTTCAACTAGTTTTCTTATAGTAAACACTTGGTGCTTTAAACTTGATAAATACACTGGTTTTTTTTAAATATATTTTATGGCTTAAATAACCAATAAAGTAAGGAAGGTTTGTGTTTGTTCATAAAACAGAAATAAAAGCAAAACAAATCATTTCTGTTATCACAAAGTGACACATTCGAATGTATTACAACACTATGTTTGTGTCACTTTGTAAAAACAGAGGTCTGTATTAGTTCATGAAAATTTTATTTTGTTTAACTTTGAGCTTGGTGCGCGCCAAGTATCGCAATGGAAAATGCAGCTTGTGTCAGTTTGTGAAAGCGAAAACCTTCACTTTTGTGCGAAAGGTTGCAATGCATAATTATCGTAATTTAAAGAATAAAGCTCAACACATTGTAGGCCTGGACATATGTTTTAAAAAAAACTGAAAACTAGACAGACAAAAAGTTGACAAGGTGTCAGTTTGTGGTGTCAGTGACGGTATATGTACATGAACAGAAGTGAATAAATAAATATTGACTCGATCCGATCATGACAACTACATACATTATACAGATTATAAGGACCTTCGAGTCATCTGCAATTATGTGATACTGCCCTGCTTTAACCTCAGTCCATAGTGTGAATACAGGAAAAACCAATACAAAAAGACCCTGAGTTCTTTGGATGAATTACAAAAACCAAACTCATAAAAAATCAAATTTGAAAGATTCAGTTATCTACCGCAGTAGATAGGGGGACGGTAACTAGCCTGAAACCCACGGGAGAAATTGGAATGATGTTGATCTGCTCCAGACATTCTAATTGTGTTGCCGCTGGTAATCACAATCGGGGAATGTCGGCTGGAATGCCTTCTAGGTTATCTTCTGCTCTGATATAGGACCAATGATTTTCAAATTATTTAATGAGTCATTGGGTGTTGGACTGGACATGTTCTGTTTATAGATTTAAGATGGTTCCACTGAAATCTGTAAGCAGACTCTTTTTTGGTCTGGGGACGGTTGAAGGGGGTTTTTTTTTGCTAAATTTTTTTTTTTAAACATTGGCCCTGATGAACCAATTATTTTGTGAAGTTTGGTTGAAAAAGACATCATTATTTGTAGAGGTTATGCAAGGATGGTTTAGGAGTGCTGTTGCTGAGCGGTCTAGGTGTTCAGGTGTTGTCGGCAGGAGAGTGTGGGTTTGAGTCCCGCTCGTGGCACTTGTGTTCTTGAGCAATGCACTTAACCATAACTGCTTCCAACTTCGGATGGGACTTAAAGACGTAAAGTGTTTTCTGTTGTGTACTACGCGTAAAAGAACCCAGCACACTCTGGTATGATTTGGCAGCAAATTGCACCATCGCGCTTCCCTAGGGGGTTCTTTGATGGTTCACATTTATATCATTTCTTCTTACAAATTCCTCATCTGCTTTTTTCTCTTTGTTCCAGCGCCTTGAGTACCTTATTGGTAGATACATGTACGTGCGCTTTAAAACACTTTGGAATTATTATTATTATGGGCACTGAAGGGTTGGGGCATTTTCTCAGCATCATTCAAGGAATCTGTTTTTGTTGTTTTCTTTCCCTTTCACCCTCTTCTCCCCATTCCAAATTACAGTTAGCGTATTGTGTTGTGCAGTTCTTAGAAAAGGACCCTAGTTTAACAGAAAAGGTGAGTTATTGCATTTTCATTCATTCATTCATTCATTGTTTTAAGGACTAACACTGACATGTCTACATACAAAACTACAAAATGCATTTGTGTTTTGGCCTTGCTAAATTTTAATTTTGAACAACATGTTTGTACAAAGACTTTTTTGGGATGTTCATGTACATGTTTCCCCAACATAAAGAATGTTGAAATAAAAATAGGAGGTGAACATTTCATGTGGTAGACATAAATACAACAAATAATTGATTAGGCTCTTGGTTTTAAATGTCACTATACTGCCATACAGCCGTTAATGTTTTGTTTGGTTTTTTTTTTATTTAATTTTTTTATTTTTTTTTCAATTCACACTCAATGTGGATCCCATGACATTTGGGTACATTGCTGTTCCACTGCGGCTAACACACATGGACTTTCACATTTCTCAGAGATAGCGTCAAGGAAGCAAGATCCGTTTACTCCTTCCTGACTATCATTACAAGAAGGTGAATAGACTATCGGAATGTAATGATGATACTTATACACTGGTTTGTGTCTCTATATTTTTTTCCCACCAGGTTTTAAAGCTACTGTTGAAATTCTGGCCAAAAGTGCACAGCCCGAAAGAGGTAAGGCATGCTTTTTTCTTTTTAGAATAGCGGGAAGATAATTTGATGATTTTGTAAACGGAAAGCTGATTTAAATATGACCATTTGAGTGACGTCATGTTGGGAAGATTTTATTGTTGTCTGGCTTTTATTTTTGTTCTCTTTTGAGGGAAGATATAATACAAAACTTTTAAGATTTTATTTTGACTGCCTTTTTACTCATTTCAACTGTTTGTACGTACACAATCAGACATTATAAAGTTGGTATTGTCACCAATCATTCTAAGAAATATTTTGTCTGAAATTGTGACATTTGAAACAATAAACGTATTGAAAGACTTTTTCTATAGTTTATTTTTACGCAATATGCAAATTTAACCCTTAACCCTCTAAAACCCTTCCAAAATCATCTTCATGATGTTGTCTGATTAGTGAGGATTGAAGACAGTAGGGCGAAGTAACAATTGTGTATTATGTCAAGTCACACCACTAACCTTTTGGTGTTGGGTGACCATTGAGTGGTGAATTGAGGTTGCCTGTGGGCAAGTGGGCCTTGGTAGTACGGGTGCATGAGAGAGAAGTATAGACCCTGAATGTATCTAATCATAGGAGTCTGCCATTGATTGTTTTATTCCCAAACACATTAGCAACCCATTTCAATGGACGTTTCACAGGTAAATTTGATGATACGTCTCTCGAATCAACATAATTGAGTCGATGTAACCTTTCATTTCAACATTCTCGTGCAGGTGATGTTCCTGAATGAGCTAGAGGAAATTTTGGATGTGATCGAGCCAACAGAATTCAACAAGGTCATTGAGCCTCTGTTCCAGCAGCTCTCAAAGTGTGTCTCGAGCCCTCACTTCCAGGTACTGCAAACTGTTCCTCAGTTTTTGTTCCAAAGATTGTCATAGCCAATAAAGGGCTGTTAGGGTTTTTGTCTATTTGTTCCTTGATATGTGGCATCGTGTACCCCCTTCCTAATGTGTCTTCATTGTGTCGTGGGTATCTCAGGAATTCTTTAGAGTTTCTTTTTTATTTATTTGTTTTATTTATTATATATATATTTTTTTTGGGGGGGGGCTACTTCTGTTCAATAAAGGAAGAGTGTTAATTGGAACATTTGGGGGTGGACTCCCTCTGCCACAGATGGGGCATGTTATAGTTTTTATACATACTCAGAGGAGCATCTAAAGTAATGAAGGGTGAGTGGGTTGAAAAAGTATGAACTCTTCTGAAGATGGAGATTTGGTACATTTTAGATGGATGCAGGAGCAAAGCAGGGAAATGAAGAATCTTAAAAGAAATAATGCAAGTGATGGATGGGATAGAAAAAATCACTTTGTACTACCTTGAATAAGTTCTCCCTTTCCTCACCCCATGCGTTCCTTTGTATGAGTCTACGCTTTTTATTTTCATTTTTCAAAGTAGAAAAAATAAACCGAACCACTCATAGTGTGGCACAGGCATAGAGCAACTTTCTTCTCTCTAGTTTCGTAACCAAGTTCTGGATTTATTTAATTTTTTCTCATTGACTGGACAGGTTGCAGAGAGGGCGCTATACTATTGGAATAATGAATACATAATGAGCCTTATAAGTGATAACGCCGCAGCCATTCTACCGATCATGTTCCCGTCCCTCTACAAGAACTCCAAAGCTCACTGGAACAAGTAAGCATTAAGAAAAAAATCCACACTCCAGTTGCGTACAGCCTCTGGAGATTTGATCTTAAAGTTATACCTGCTTAGCTATTACTAACAGGGAACAGTGGCGAAACCAGACCTTTTTTTAGGGGGGGGGCAAAGACAGAATTTTTGGGTTTATTTAATGTTTTGAACCATTCATTTCTGCATTTTTTAAGATAATTTTTTTGGGGGGGGGCAAGGGGGAGGGTTAAATATGCATGTTTAGGGGTAGTTTATTTATTAGTTTACAAAGTCGGCATTTGTATCACATGTTAATACACCCCCACGTGACCAGTCTTCAACCAATCGGGGGGCATAAACTCTCTGAGGTATTTGTGAATACTTGTTTAAATACTGAAAGTGGACCACAGAGTCATTTATCTACTGTAAGGATCAAGAGGGTGAACCAAATAAATGAAGTAAAACGAATCAGTTTTGTAATTTTTGTTATTATTATTTTATCATCTATTTGGCCATTGGTACAAGAAAACAACATACAGACAGTCAAAATAAGATATAACTGCAATTGTGATGCAAGGAAATTTGCCGCGGAAAGCGCCCTCACAGCCAATTGAGAGCAGTTTTTTTTTTGCTGGTCTCTGTCTCGGTA
Source organism: Pycnopodia helianthoides (assembly GCA_032158295.1). Classification (NCBI taxonomy): domain Eukaryota; kingdom Metazoa; phylum Echinodermata; class Asteroidea; order Forcipulatida; family Asteriidae; genus Pycnopodia; species Pycnopodia helianthoides. Next base: position 15,070,800 of record CM063243.1, read on the forward strand.
TAATCCTTTTTATTGCCTCTTCTTTATAGGACTATACATGGGCTGATCTACAATGCACTGAAGCTGTTTATGGAAATGAATCAAAAACTCTTTGATGAATGCTCACAGAAGTACAAACAGGAGAGACAAAAGTGAGTATAGACCCATTGCACAACGTGCAGCGTGCATACGCGCGCGTCTCTTGTCCGCCGTTTCGGGTGTCAAAACGTGCACAAAAGGATGGTACACATGTTTATGCACCAATGCGCGTGTTACTCTACCCATGTACATCTCCTACCATATTGATTACCAATACTGACTGCTGCACAGTAGGCCTATCAGCGCCCAAAACCCTGACTAGTACGTGTAACTAACCATTTGTGTATGATCTCTTTGCTGACTCGTTAATCCTGTCTCTTTTTATGAATGAGATTTACCTAATTCCTGTCAATCTGTGTCATTTTCTTATTCATGTACCTGCGTTCATCAATATTATACCAGACATTTCACTGATGTCCATTTCTCATACACACGGACTTCATTTGCTCCCCCCAAAAAAGGATTTCTTTTCAGGGTTCTTATCAGTATTATCAAAAGTATTTCTTTGAAAGAAACTGAAGTGTTTTCATATTGGAAAACTTATTGGAAACACATGTTTTCATAACGGAAACATATCTCAATGGCCGTTTTATGTGAACTGATTTCCATGTGTTTGTTATTACCCTGACTGATCTCTGTATACAATGCCTACTGCCTCGCAGTGTGGCATTGTACTCGTTGTTTTGGTTCCTTTGTGTTTTTCAATCTCTTTCTGTATTATTCTTAAATGTTTTTTCCTACAGGCGTTATTGGGATCGCTACTTGACATGCTTGCTTTTTGGAGATCCCTACCACTTATCCACCTGTTTTATTTTTCTTCTTTTTTTCTCTTATTTATTGATTACCGTGTATTTGTGTGCTACTTATTGACTGAGTGGAAATAAACTGATTGATTGATTGATTGATTGATCTGTATCTTTATGTGCTGCTTATTGACTACGTGGAAATAAATTATTTGACTAATTGATCTGTAAATGTGGCACATAACTTTATCCTGTCTAAACAGTGGCACAATATTTAATTGACATGTGTCGTTTGTGTATATCAACCACAGTGTAATCAATGTTCCTTATGCTTCGGTAGGTTGCAAGGTTCATGCACTACATTGCCACCTGTGCTATTCTAACCCTTTAGAGATCATTCATTTCTGTACAATTATGACCATACGCCCAGACATTGCAAATCTTGGTGATTTTTTGACTTATTTTCAGGAAAAATGTCAGGAAAAGGATTAAGAATCAGAAATATATGGGTTTGTTTTAGAATTAAAGATTCTTTGTTAACATGGGAAACATTGACCTCTTTCTGTTGCTCTTGTTGAGCGAAAGTAGGTCAATCTTGTGGCCGTTTGCGGCCGCTATGGTTGTTTTGGTACAAGCCGCTTGCGGCCACTGTGGTCTCTAAAGGGTTAATGAACTAATTATAACTGTATTAGGGAATAAAGAACACAGGCATGCCACTTCTCAGCAGATAATTTCCTAGGTTTGGGTTTTCTCAGCTGTACTGCTGAAAATTGAAATACACAGTACAAAGTCTTGCTGTGCCTGGCACTTTCCTTTCTTTTTTTGATACACTCTGCAGTTGCATGCCTGAGAGTATTATTTTGGTTCCACCTTTTACAAACAAATCGTAATTTTTTCCCGTAAGAGTTAAATCATCATAGTCTGTGGCCTGACATTTCAACCAAGAAAGACTCTGCTAGGGTTGAAACGTCGCGCCTCAAACAATTTTTTGCATTTATACCATAAGTCCTTTTGGTTGTTGAGCAGTTTGCAACACCTGATTCTATTTTCTCATTTGATTCCATTTAATATAGCCCTTTTTAATGTATCACTGTATTGTGCAATTCAACCTATCGGTTGCCAAACTGTACATTCTGTCATGTTTGTAATTGTTAAAATATACCAATAATAATAATAATAACAACAATAACAATGAAAGTACTGATAAAGGTCGATTGTGGTGTCTGCTGCTAGTTGAAGGGTTTGAGCTTGCCTATTGTCACTAGGCAGGCTTGGTGGTTGCTCTAGAATGCGAGTAACACAAACAGTAAAACCAAAATAATAGTTGCCATGCTATGCTGCATTTAAGAATTCCTATTGTGCTTTCCTCTATTCTATCATAGGACCTCTCCCACCTTTGCCGTATTCCTTCTTGACATTAACTATGTACATTCTCTCCCTTACAAACAGTGAGAAAGAAAAGTTAAAAAAGAGAAATGAAGCTTGGATAAAGATGGAGGACGTTGCAAAAAGAAATCCAATGGTGAGTTGGTTATTTTCATTGAAGTGGTGACGTCAAACCGACGTGTCATGGCCAGGCAGTCTAGGTCATCCAGCATGGGTTAGGGTGGCAGGGTGCAGAAAATGTTCAAATTGGATTTTGGAGCTGAACCATCGTCTGAATGGTGAAGAGTGCTTCATTATTGGAAGTATTATTCCGACCATCTGGATGTGAACTACAGGCATGATATTCTTCCTACTTGCATGTAACTCTGCTTTCAGAAAAATCAGCGAAATTGTGTTACTAAACAGCCTGGGGCCGATTTCACAAAGAGTTAAGATTGATCTTAACTGTGTGTCAATCTTAATTTTTAAGCAAAGTGTGATGACACAATATAGGTCAGCCTTTGTACTCAATAAAATTGTTCTTACTTTTTCCAAGGGCCACATATCATGCCTGAAAATTCTTACAAAAAGTATATCGTTTGTGATTCCCATTGCCAAGTAGAAGATTCAAACTGACCTCTCGTCACCGGGCAAAGCTTGGTGGTCTAGCGGTTAAGACATCTACTCTAGAATGCAGAGGTCGTGGGTCGGAATCCCACGCGGGTATCCTATTGATTTCTTTCCACAGGACTCTCAAAGCGCTGAGTGTGCGGCGATCAGTGTAGGTGTAAACCAAAATAAACAATATCTTGAAGCTTGTTGACTGTTATACATTGTAACTTGTAAGGTGTTCATGGTGTTGATCATTGAATTTGTAAGTTCATGACTGCTGATGTCGTTTTTTAAATTGTCTCAAATTTATTTCAAGGGGGTCACATGATCTTGTGAAATCAGTTGAAACTTGCTCAGGTCACCTTCCAGAACAATGCAGTTTATAATAGTTTATTTATTATTTTTTTTTTTACATTACACACCCACAAAAAGACTTTACCTTGCTAAAAAGAATGTCCAACCTCAAAACAAACCCCCCCCAAAAAAAAACAGCATGTAAAGAGTTTTTCCAACCCTTTTCACATCCTTCTATTAACTAATTTTTATCCCTTCCCAGCATCCCATTCCTTCTGATTTTGCAAGACGGCATTTTTTTCTTCTTGTATTGTTCCACACTGTAGTTTGAACGCTTGTCCAATGATTTCCATGACGATAACAGTCGTATGGAGGTAGACATTGACGACGTGGTGTATGAAGGTGACTTGAACAAGGACATTGGAAAGGAAGCAAAGGTAACCATGGCAACGGCATTTCATCTTGAGCCTTTATCTGTCCCTTAAAGAGGCAGCTAAAGAATTGTTTGCAGTTAACACAAAATTGGCTTTCCAGTCTAATCATATCTGATTGGAGAAGCCGGCATAAAACAATATCAGAACTAGAGTGATGCGTGAATAATTCAGGTTAATACATAATCATCATGATATTAATTTGTCCATTCCCATTCCCACAGGCCCCAATAGCAAAGAAGGATCCCAAGCAGCTAATAAGAAGAAAGTCTGAACTTCCCCACGATGCGTACACAATGAGGGCGCTAACCACACACAAACGGACTGAAGACTACCTAGTCTCCTCTCAAGAGACTAGTTGAAGGTGCACTAACAAAAGTGTAATTTAAGCAAACTAAGTAGTACCGACGAAGAGAGAAGAAAAAAAAGCCTAAACAAAAAAAATTTAAAGACTCAAATATCATTTAAATTTGAAGTTGTATCATAGCGTACTATATAAATAGTTAATGCAAAAAATTGCTTGTTGCAGCCATTAAGTTGGACATCTCCCCCTTTTTGACTGTTTGGCAACGTTCGATGTGATATTTTTAAAGCTATTTTGTGTATGGATGTTGATACTTGCATTATTTTTAGGGGGGAATTTATCACTGTTTTAGGGAAGCAAGCATGAGACCTGCTTCGTCGTTAATCATTGCCTTGGATAACAAAACACCTGTAATTTATTTCACCAGTAGATGTCAGTACAATTGGACATGGCCTGTCGGTTTTTATTTTTATTCGGGATGGTTTAATATTCGTCTTGGTTCTGCCTGTGATGAGAAGTTGTTTGTCCAGTCATGTGTGGGCCTTTTCCCTGTGGTTTGTTTTAAAAAGTAAGGTGATGTAATTATTGTTGGGAATATGTCTGTGACAGTTGGTGGTCAGTGAGGCTTGACAGCCACATGAGTTGTTTGTTAATTGGGGAAACTGACAAGAGATTACGGCTCCTATGTAAGTTGGGACATTGTTGTCAACACCAGAATGAACTGATACTTTTTCATTTCCTGTGACAGCGTCATCGTTTTGTTTTCCTTTGTTTTACATACACTTATTTCTTATATAGTGTAACATATCAACAAAACTCAAATTTCGCGTCAGTAACTTTGATTCCTCCCCCTTTGATAGCATTAAGGATATATTTTGGGGAAAAGCCAACAGATACAACCCAACAATCCTTTAAGCACCCTAGGATATCCCCAAACCAAAGTGAAAAAGGAATATTGATTTATTAGTGAGAAACGTAACTGACATTTTGTAACCTTCACTTTAAATCAGACTTGAGGTCAAAGTGTCTTGAACCAGTGGGGTCAAAGGTCTGACGTCATCACTCTGGAGACAGTCACTATGTATTGTTTGGACCCACCTCGTTTCCAGTGGTGTGCGATCTCGCTGCCCACACTTTTTTCCCAGAATGCATTGCTCAATTATAACCCCCTGGAAGTGTGACTTTGAAATGTCCAGATATATTGGGTATTTTATTTATTCCTGTGGTCGATCCACTTTATGCACGCGCTCAAAATGGTAGCCTGCGAAAAGAGGCATTAGGGTTGATTTTATAAAGAGCTAAGATTAATTTTAACTGCGAATCAATCGTAGTTGCTTGGCAAAGTGTGATGTCACAATACAAATCACTATGATACTACTGACAACTCACCTTAAAAGATGAATCTTAGAGCTTTGTGAAATCGTACCCAGGTCATGGAGCAACTGGTCCCCTCTCATTCTTCGATCTTGTGACATATCTAACTGTATGCAGTTTTAGAATGACCATGTAAAAACATGATTCATTTGAGATGGATTGCGTCCAAGTATTTGCATTTGACACGCGCAAACTAAGCAACCTGCAAGTGCTCAAAGGTTTTTAACAGATGTGCACGCAGAACAGTCACTTTTGGTAGCCAATCAGCGTTGTTTTTTCAGTGAATCCCGTCCAGGGGTTAGTGATGAGAGGTATTGATTTGGCTCGCTGCCCATGGTAGCAACAAGACTTTATTCAAACTGGTGCCTTTTAAATAGAATGCTTGTTTGTTTATTAATTGGCAGTTATTGGAGCTTGTAAGTGCAAGTAAGAGACAGTTTCAGGTTTATTTCCTTCTGTTGCTTGGAGAAGAAATACAACACTGGCAGACGTAAGAAGACTGTTGTTTCAATTAGTTTATCCGATTGGGAGTTTCTGTCATTTCTCAAACATTTCCTTGTCATTAACGAAGAGAATGTTAATATCCCAATGTGTCAATGTGGTGTTGGAATGTACTTGTAGCATTTGGATGATTTTGAATGTGTGTTAAAGACTTTTCTGTTGTGAGCTGATTTGCGTTTGTAGAAGACATGCTGGCATGTCCTGCTGAGTCAGTCTGTGATCTTTAGGAAGGGGTGGGGGTTGTTGAGCTAAATAAAGACCGTACACCCCTAGATAGTTAGCGACTATTATGAGGACATGCAAACTCATTCAATACATTAATCACATTGTATTTGTATCTAGTGATTGTGAAAATCTGGAGAAGCTGAATTAGCTTTTGTACAAAAACTGATGGGAAAAAAGTAGAAGGTGTATATGTATCATTGTTGAAAAAAAAACATTTGAATCAATGACTATGATAACCTTAGCTAAATTTATAAATCTATTTTACTACCAGTTAGCACTATTTCATGCCCAACAAAATGCTCACAATATTCAGGGGTTTGGGGTAGTAAATAGTAAAACAAGAAAGATGTCTGTTCACCAAGAAAAGAGGAAGAAGGGAAATTGTTCTTAATCTCTCCCCCAAAAAATGAAACTATGTTTGATGTGAAACATGTTAAACCTGGTTTCCATTGGAAAATACCAAATGTATCCAAATTATTAATTATCCTTGATTTACAAAGTTAAGTGTCGCTCACAAAGGTCTGGGGTTTCAACTGTCCACACAAGGTGCCTACAAAATGTAGTCTTAAATTACTGTTTAAGCACAATGAACAGGTACTGTTAATGTTCACGTTGCTGAAACTTTATATGGATGATGACTGTGTCAAGTGTAGAAGAGAAATATATATATATATACATGTATATATAATGCTTCACAAGATAGCACAGATTTCTCTCGAAACTGAAGGAAACTATGTCACCGTTTTTAGTTGTTAACTACCATATTGATTTAGTAAGCAGTAGGCAGTAGGTGTGTTGTAATGAAAGCCTTTCTAGATTCTAGCGATGTTCAAGATGCATGTCTTAACATCTGAGAGATAATGTCATTAAAGCGATTAACATTCTCACTACCATGCCAAATATTGACCCAATTCACCCAGCGTCATCACAATAACTCTTGGTTGCGCCATTTTTGGGAGTCGATGGCCCTGTGTGTGTTTTATAGACCCCTTGCACAATGCGCACCTCACTTACACACAGCGGCGTAGCCAGGATTTTGGGGGTGTGGGGGAACAGGGGGGACATTGCTTTCAAGTGGGGACATTGCTTTCAAGTGGGTGGGGGGCAGGGGGAATGGGTTTGTCAGTGGTGGGGGTTATGCTTTTATTTTGTGAGGTGAACGCTGCAGGGGGCCACCATCCTCTTATATTCTTGGCATTCTGTGGCCGTGGTAGTGATCCCGTGATCGTTCACTAAATTAGATTATACAAACATGCATTTCCTCTTTTTTCCCTTTTCTTTTTCTTTTTATTTTTTTTGTGAGCACTATCGCGAATTTTTTCGTGGCTACGCCGCTGCTTACACACCTATCCTGTCCGCCATTTTTGCAAGGGGTCAATACAGTGTAATGCCACTTTTAGACTGTTGATTCACAAAATGGTGAGCATGGCTGCGTGTGACGTGCGTGCAAAGGTTCAATATATATATATATATTATTTTTTCTTCATCGATGTATTTCAAACAACGAATATTTAAAGAATCAGGAAGGTTTTACAATGGCTTGATGAAAATTTTCCTTAGGGTGTTATATTTTGCTAAATGTAGTAAAAGTGGAGGGAAAAGGTTGAGATTAAGAAAATGTGCATGAATGAAGATACAGGTAATCGTAACACTCGTCTGAACCAGTCATTCTTTCACCATTCACAATTTTTATCTCGATGATGAACTGAATGATCTTGCATAAATATTTAAATACGCTTTAAAATTGTATCATTCTTTTCCTGCATCTATGAATTGTTTTTGCTAAAACTGCCATAATTGTAGAAAATTTGCAGTTCTAAACCTATACAAAAAGAGTTGGTTTGTTTTATAAATGTGCAGGGTATGGTATAAGGAGACTCATTGGCATAAGAAGAAATTTAATGTAATACCCGGGAGTTTCAAAAAGTAAGAGCAAAAAGGATTAACTGGGCCTCAAGAGCAATTTTACTTTCAAGAAAAAAAACGTTTTCACCCAAAAATGTATGGTCCAAATACCATGATAACATTTCCTATCATGTATCAGCAGAGATTATTTGAATCATCATTCTCTGCCATTACCCTTTGCTTTTGTTTTAAAATAAATATATATTAAATAATTAGTGACAAAGGAATTACATTGACTGGCCTTGGTCCTTTCTGCTCAGAAGAATTGATTGCTCTGTGGTATGAAATTCAGATAACTTACCGGCAGACAGTCTTGTGATTAATTAATCTTTGTAGACAATGGAATTACATTGACTGGCCGTGGTCCTTTCTGCTCAGAAGAATTTTTGGTTGTGCATTCATCGCTCTGTGGTAGGAAATTCAAGGAACTTTTCTGCCAAAGTATCAGGTCCAGTTTGACTAGAGTGAAGATTCACAAGATATGTACTTTGGGTACAATTCATTGAAAATTCATGTGAGAATTGTCGGGATGGATATCGCCTCAGAGTCCATTTATCAGAAAACGCTCGATACCAAGATAAATGGCATACTCCTGTCATTCTTGTGTGTAACAAGTACAATGATGTGAAACTAAACTAACCAGTATTTTTTTTAAAGATAACTAATTGTGTATTGTGGCTTTGAATTGTAAACCAAATTTATCAGGGGAAAACGGCTTCATTATCTTTAATTTTTGTGCAAATTATATTTTGTATTTCTCAATTTAAATTTTTCCGAAATAGATTTCAGTCTTAGAACGATCTGTCTACAATTCAACAGACAGTCTTGTGATTAGATCAAAGAAGACGGTCTGTGTTTGTTGGTATGACGTATGACATGCATTACCACCTGGGTTGGGCGTGGAAAGTCAAACTCCTTGGGACGTTGCCTGTAGAATATGATTTTAATTTTAAGGTGCTGAATGCAAAGATGTTATTTCTGTATATAATCAAAATTTGTCTATTTGCAATGTGTTTGTTTGCCGGCAGGTATGATTTCGCTATTAATCATTCTTAAAAGATATAAGCAAATACTCATGTGGTAAGTTAGCCATGCACCATATCCCATCAGGGTCAGGACTCGGCACCTTTCACTTCTCACGGGGTATTGATTGTTTTTGAGTAGTTTTTATTGACTCATAACTGATGCATTATGAAAGTGATGCACACAACATGATTCTAGTCTCATCAAGATGAATGCTTCTTTTCTGTTCAATTGCTGAAGCACTTTTTCCACCATGTCTGACAAAAATGTCTTGATGAGCGTATAAAAGCGGCCGATGGTTTTGACACTCGGATTAAGGAGCAAGACAGAAAAATCTGCTTTATGTTATAAAAAGTGTATAATGATTTTACTGAATGCCTTGTCCTTCCCTATACAATCAGCCATACCAGATGTGTAAAAGGCCTTGTCCGATATGGCGGCTATGGCTATAGCTGGATTGTTGCGTCATCTTACGTTGAAGTGTAGGGTGTCCTTAGCAATACCCTTAGCAACGGTCGTAGCCGTAGCTGTAGCTGCCATTTTGGAAAGGGCCGTTTGGGGAAAATTGAATTTACAGTTTGTTATTTTACACTGATAATATAATTTAAAGGTAAATTATTGGATTGTCAACTAGTACGGATAATTTCAACCTGAAGGCTCACTGATTACAAAGTTCATACTGTTACCAATCATCCAGACATATGATTCCGTGTGATCAAAATCGAGAAAATAGCAAGTGAAAGTCACTATTGCTTATGGAAATAAGCACGGAATCAAACAAACACAAAAAACCTTTACAAAAACATTTGGATGTTTCTCAAAAACGAGAACACCTCTTATGGTGTAATCTTTACAGATTGGTTTGGTGGTGTGTTCATGGAAAAATTTGAGATGAATTTACTCTTCCATAAGTCATTGATATCATATACCTTTAAAAATCATGTAGATTAGGTGCGTTTAGCTAGCTAAAGGGCCATATCACACAAAGAAGTTTACAGGCAACCAGCTCCAGGAAATCTCCACGAAGAAAAGGCTTTCACATTTGAATGTTTTCTTTGAGGCTCGTAAGACAATGTTGAAAAATTACTCATAGGCTACCAAGGTGATATTATAGTGGCACTGCAGTTGGTTGCCTCCAAGTTGCCTGAAAAAGTGGCCTCGTGAAAAGGCTGTAAAAGCTTTTTTTTTAAATGGTTTTAAACAACCATGGAGTTAAAGTTTTCACTAGGCATTTCTAACAACTGCTGTATTCGATTGTGGTTTGACAATATTACTGAAGATTTATTGTTTTTATGTTCAAAGCAAACAGTTTCTTTTAACCAAATGCGGAATTGTTTGACATTTTGTAACGCCACCTTTAAAACAACTATTTTGTTCAGGGAAAAACTTGGTGACCTTTTTTGTTATGGAAATTACGCCTGTACGTAATAGCATGCCTTTTAGGGTGTGTAATCGTTATCCATTTTTTATATCATACCCTGTTGTGTGTTAAATGTGTATAAAATTTAAAATTTAATTGTAAACATACTGAGATAAAAAATACTAATACCCAGAACAAAGGTCAATATATATTTCAAAAACAAATTGTGTTTTTGTTTTTTCCAAATGTACATGTAAAGTATCTTTAATATCACAAGGTATCAGAGATGATTTTTTTTCCAGAATTGTATTGTTTTGGGGCAAAATTATATATATACAGTGTAAATTGTTTGGAAGTGTTACCAATTGTGAGTACGATTATGCAAATTATGCTGTATGGATCTAGAAGTCCACATTGATGTAACAGTCAATTTGATTGGATGCCTTCGCGGGGAATCTTCCATTGTTGGTAAGAGGGGAGAATCACCTTCACCTTCACCTGTTTAGCCAGTAGTTGTCATGTACAAGGTAGATATGTACATGTAGATATAATAAAGCTGAAACAAATTTGTGAATAGGGTAAAAACAATATTTAGCAACAATTAGACTTATGCCGTTTCACATGTGAATAATGTCATCTTTATTTTCATAGCAACTGAGGGACAACAGACTGTATAACCAGACATATCTCAAATACTATAAATAGCTTTCTTTAGCTGTATTTGGGATCTATTTTAAAACAAATTATTCAATCTTGATTCATTTTACTTAAAAAGCATCAATAATGCCTGTAAAACGTTGGGTTGAGTCCTGAGTTGATTATGAGTATTGTCCCATTAGAGGTTTATGTAAAGTGAATACTATGCCTTACTGTACAGTCAGTTGGATTATGTAATAAATGAATACCTCGGAGTGCTACCAGTAACAAGACTTTTTCTGGTCCTCTTTGTTTAAAAAAAACCTACCAGTTTTGATTCAGTTTTCAGTGTCATTTCATCAAAACAAAATTAATCCACAGAGTTGAAACAACTCGGTTGTCTTTTTGCTTGGGTCCACTTACTGAAAGTAAGTCCTGTTGGAAAATTTAAACATTAATCGTGCGAGCAATGTAACAAAGCACTAAGATTCTTCTTAAGATGAGGTGCCATTATTGCCATCGTGATTTGTATTGTGACATCACACTTTGCTTACCATTAGACCTTTTGCACATGACGTCATTTGAGTAGGGCGCCCTCAGCCAGAGGTCAAAAGAAGATTGCTCATTGGCTCACCCTCTGCGCCGATTCGCTCGTCCCCAGCGCCTTGCCTTAAAACCAAAGGCGCTGGGATGGGCAAACGTATCAAGCACGCTCATTGGTTAATGCTTAGTCCCATCATGCATCACACTCACACTGCAAGCACTGCACGCATGACGTACTTCCTGAACAAGAATCTGTGCAAGCTGATTAGCCCATCCCAGCGGTCCTGGATAGGCCGCTGGGACCGAGCGAACTGCGCCGAGCGCTGCAGCTTGCCGCCGAATTCTGCGCTTGCAGTGACCATTCTCCGCTTACTGTTCAAGCGCCGAATTTCTGCGCTAGCTGTGTAAGCGTAGAATACCTAGTAATGTGGAGTACGCACGCGCACAAGCCGAAATTCCCCGCTAACCCGTGAAGTACGCTTGACGTAAGCGCGGATTTCCCTGCTTCCGCAAGCGCCGATTCTTTGCTTACGGTAAGCAGAACCATGAAATTGGGCCCATATATGCATTTTTCCATTGTTTCATCATCTTTTTACCTCAAAGATGACGTCAATGCATTGCCAAAAAATAGAAGCTCAGTACCAGGATCTCAGACAAACGTCAAATTTCTCTAACTTACGTGCACGTACATGTCCAAGGTTTTTACTCGCGTGTACTGACTACTTTTGCAGTTGGCTCGTTGATGATGCGGTATTTTGAGAAAAAGTGACCTCATGAGTGAGGAGTTGTTTTAAGACTGATTCGCAGTTGAGACCAATCTTACCTCTTTGTGAAATCGAGCTCAGTGCCTGTCTTCATCTTTATGATTAAAGACAGGGGACCAATCTAAACAAGGAGGACCACTCTGCGTCGAGCCTTTATGCGTCTAACATTTTGACACCCGTGTGCTAAGTGCTCCACATGTTAGAAATCATATAGAATAGTGTTATTTGCCAGTAATTGCCCTCCATGGGCTCCAGGGGCTAGTGACGAGCATAGATGTTGACGAAAGGGATCAATATGGCTGCTGAGACCTCCCCCCCCTCCCCCTTATTTCATCATCATCATCATCATCATCAGGGCCCAATTTCATAGAGCCGCTTAAGCAGAAAATAGTGCTTACAAATGTTCTGCTAAGCAAAAGTAAGCATGATACCAGTAACAGATTGTACATGATTTCATCTTTTCTCTCTTTTTTTGTCTTTCTCTTCTCCTGCCTGTCCTGCTGCCATTATGTGAGTCTCTTGGTGACATCTCTTGTCTTGCTTTCTTGCTAAGTGCCCTGCTTATCTCCAATTCATTTCCTTGATCTTCTCTATAATATCTTTGACTCCTGTTTTTTTTCTGATGTGCGTGTGTCCGACTTTGTCCCGCAATGATACACTGAGCATTCTCCTTTCCACAGCTCTCCGTGTTGTTATCAACTTGTTCCATCTATTTGTTGTTGCCCATGTCTCTGCCCTGTATAACAGTGTAGTTCGGACATAATGGGAAATTCTAAATCCGTCTAAAAAATGATAATGGTATTTCTTCGTCTGTTGATATTTCTTTATGTCTTCAAAAACATCTCCATCCTCCCTTGATCCTACTCCCTCTTTGTGGCGCCTCCGTTTTCAATGTTTGGACAAGAAATTTATAGTTGTCAACTGGTTTCCCTCCGTTGCTATTTCTTGTGATGTTAACAGAATAATTGTATTGTATGAATTTGAATACGTCGAAATTAACTTGCTGCTCCAACCTGTGAGGCATCGCGCGCCGAACATTGTTTTGCGCGCGCGTTTCAAAAACAAAACAAAACTACTCGTGTGCTCATGGTGGCATTTACTGCTGGGCTCAATGGGTGTGTTTACAACATAATTTTCACTGCGGTAGAGTGCCTAAAGTATTTTGACATTTAATTTATGTTATTGGACGTAAAAATGGGTAGAAATCGTCGAGCTATGGCTACGTTCAGGGCCCCAATGTATCCTGTGGGTGGCCACACAAAGCGAATCGATCAATACGGTGCTGTACCACCCTCTGTCCTTGCCGAGGAACGCCGGCTTCAGAATCTCGAGAAACGCCTTGAGAAGGGAAGGCGATGGCAGCTCGCTCAATGTGAGAAGAAGCAGAGAGAGGCAGCACGGCATCTGAAGGAGTTAGGTGAGGCTAAGGAGAAGATATCAATGCCACCTATGGAGCATACTGAGTATCTATATGGAGGGTGTGTCACTGTCAGGGTCTTGACGGAAGATACATATAGGGACGATGAAGAGGAATTGTACCCACAGGCTAAAGGTAAGGGTATCGGGTCATTAAATGTGGCTGGACCTTATTAAACATAATTCATACACTTTTTCAAAATAATAGTATTATAACTGAAGGTGGTCATTTCCCTCAGATTAACACTGGTACAATGCAATGTCCAATAGTCTGCTAAATTAGCGATACCGATACCATTGGAGTTTAGGACCTTTCGTTACTATAATTATGTACTCAATTGTAAAATAGTTTCTACTTTCACAAAAGCACCCAACCATGTTCATAGTACCACTCTAATGGTCTGGCCAGTTGTTTTAAGCTTTGATTATTCCAAGTTTAGTTTGCCTTTTGATGGTCAGCTGTTTGTTTGGGTTTTTTTTTGTAGTCTTTGGCCCAATCCAACTAAAACAAAAGCGTAGAAGCAAACCTTTTATATTTTCTCTAACCTATAGTGACATGGGTAGCTCCCTCCCCACATCGAGTCTTTGTATCTGTTTCTGTTTCTGTTGGAATAATCTGCAAAAGACCTCTTGGGTACATCACCGCAGATTGTTATTATTGTTATTATTAGTATTACGGTATATTTGTTGGAAGATCAAGATGGTTCCAACATTAGATGATTTTCTTGTCAGATTATTATGGTGGGGGCAGTTTCTACCGCCGTAAACTACAAAAACCCAACTATGACGAAAAACACATCAGACCGCCCGGTAGAGCATGCCATCGCACCCCTGCAACCACAAAGCTGCCAGAACTCCTCGTTAAGCCAAGGCTTCACAAAAGAAGACAACCCAGAAGTTGGGCAACTCTCAAGAAACAATTCCAGGAAAAGGTACTTCCTGATGGGGGTGAATTTCCACGCGTCTCGACAGGAACACCACCAGAAACGGGCTGTTGCAGCCTTGGTGGGTCCACCAGCAGCAGTGACACGGCTGGGGTGGATGTCAGTAAAGCACAGGGAGGAGCATTTGTCAGTGAGATGAAACATTGCAGATACCCTCGTGTTCCTGAACGGTATGGAATCACAGGTGATGATTGGTGAATTGATGTAGTGTTCAGCATTTACGGCAAGCGTGGATGAACTAGGCCTATAGGAGAAAATTGCTTGGATTAACAAAAGTTGTATAGCAGTAGTACATTGTGTACAGTGACCTACAGTTTTAATACTAAATACTAAATTAAACACAGCTTCTATAATATGAACCTTTGCTTTTTTAGACAGAAAAACTTGTCACATGATTTTTTTTAAAACAAAACCATTAAGTAGTAGAGCATCGTAAGAACCCCGTTTTAATATAATTCTCCTGTTACAGGTGTCCAAATTTGCTGTGAAATTAAAACAAAAAACACTAAGGCGCCTTCATTCAAATATGTTGTCAAATCAAAAGTCATGAAGACAGTAGACCCTCCCCCTCTTGGTAAACCCTATGCTGTAAACTTTTACAAACACATGGGCTATATGTTGTTCGTTTCATAGTGAACAAGAGTGTTTCCAGGGCCCGATTTCACAAAGGGCTATAGATTGATATTAAGTGCGAATCAATCTTAATTGCTAACCAAAGTGTGATGTCACAATCGACCCCAGAGCTCGATTTCTCAAAGCACTACAAAAAAGGTTCACCTTAAGAATGGGTTGTCAATATTGCCACAGTAATTTGTTGTATGACATCACACTTTGCTTAGCAATTAATATTGAATCTTAGCTCTTTGTGAAACTTGTGTGTGTTTATTCAAAAGAATGTTCCTGTGATAATGACTGCTGGTATTAAATGCAACTGAAGAATATTAAGAAAATAACCACTTTTTTATTTAAAAAAGAAAAACATACAAAATTAGGCAATCTTGTTTAACCCTTATAAAAGTTGCGATTAAATTCACAATAATGAAAGGGTTGTGCAAATGTGTAAAAGTACATTATTTAAACTGAAATACTTTTACAAAAAGTGTACTGTTCATAATGCGCCATATTTTTGACCGCGTGAATGCGCTATCAAAAACATTTTTATCACTTCCGGGGTATAACTCGTCTGCTCATGTATCTGTGTACAGTTTAGCATCGGTACGGAAGCCGGAAAGTGCCAGGTGATAAGAAGTGAATATTTTTTTCATGAGCGCGAGAATATTTTTTGTACCATTTATCTGGCGGCCGCCACTTAATTATCTGGCGGCTGCCACTTATTATCTGGCAGAATTATCCAGCGGCCGCCACTTATTAACCAGCGGCCGCGACTTATTATCCGGCGGCCGCCACTTATCCGGCGGAATTATCTGGCGGCCACCACTTTTTATCCAGAGGCCACCACTTCTTATCCAGCGGCTGCCACTTAATTATCTGGCGGCCGCCACTTATTATCCAGCGGCCGCCACTTATTATCCAGCAGAATTTGCTGGGGTCCGTCACTTATTATTTGGCGGAATCATCTGGCGGCCACCACTTATTACCCGGCGGAATTATCTGGCGGCTGCCATTTATTATCCAGCGGCCGCCACATATTATCTAGCGGCCGCCACATAATTTTCTGGTGGCCGCCACTTTTTATCCAGCGGCCTCCCTTTATTATCCAGCAGTCGCCACTTATTATCTAGCGGCCGCCACTTTTTATCCAGCGGCCGCCACTTATTATCCAGCGGCCGCCACTTATTATCCGGCGGAATTATCTGGCTACCGCCACTTTTTTTCCAGCGGCCGCCACTTATTTTCCAGCGGTCGCCACTTATTATCCAGCGGCCGCCACTTTTTATCCAGCGGCCGCCACTTATTATCTGGTGGCCGCCACTAATTATCCGGCGGAATTTTCTGGCGGCCGCCACATAATTATCTGGCGGTCACCACTTATTATTCAGCAGCCGCCACTTATTATCCGGCATCCGCCACTTATTATCCAGCGGCCGCCACTTATTATCCAGCAACCGCTAATTAATTATCTGGGGGCCGCCACTTATTATCTGGCGGCCGCAACATAATTATCTGGCGGCCGCCACTTATTATCCAGCATCCGCCACTTATTATCCAGCGGCCGCCACTTATTATCCAGCAACCGCTAATTAATTATCTGGGGGCCGCCACTTATTATCTGGCGGCCACAACATAGTTATCTGGCGGCCTGCACTTTTTATTCAGTGCCCGCCACTTATTATCCGGTGGCCGCCACTTATTATCCAGTGGCCGCCAATTAATTATCTGGCGGTCACCACTTATTATTCAGCAGCCGCCACTTATTATCCGGCATCCGCCACTTATTATCCAGCGGCCGCCACTTATTATCCAGCAACCGCTAATTAATTATCTGGGGGCCCGCCACTTATTATCTGGCGGCCGCAACATAATTATCTGGCGGCCGCCACTTATTATCCAGCATCCGCGACTTATTATCCGGCGGCCGCCACTTATCCGGCGGAATTATCTGGCGGCCACCACTTTTTATCCAGAGGCCACCACTTCTTATCCAGCGGCTGCCACTTAATTATCTGGCGGCCGCCACTTATTATCCAGCGGCCGCCACTTATTATCCAGCAGAATTTGCTGGGGGCCGTCACTTATTATTTGGCGGAATCATCTGGCGGCCACCACTTATTACCGGCGGAATTATCTGGCGGCTGCCATTTATTATCCAGCGGCCGCCACATATTATCTAGCGGCCGCCACATAATTTTCTGGTGGCCGCCACTTTTTATCCAGCGGCCTCCCTTTATTATCCAGCAGTCGCCACTTATTATCTAGCGGCCGCCACTTTTTATCCAGCGGCCGCCACTTATTATCCAGCGGCCGCCACTTATTATCCGGCGGAATTATCTGGCTACCGCCACTTTTTTTCCAGCGGCCGCCACTTATTTTCCAGCGGTCGCCACTTATTATCCAGCGGGCGCCACTTTTTATCCAGCGGCCGCCACTTATTATCCGGCGGAATTATCTGGCTGCCGCCACTTTTTTTCCAGCCGCCGCCACTTATTTTCCAGCGGTCGCCACTTATTATCCAGCGGCCGCCACTTTTTATCCAGCGGCCGCCACTTATTATCTGGTGGCCGCCACTAATTATCCGGCGGAATTTTCTGGCGGCCGCCACATAATTATCTGGCGGTCACCACTTATTATTCAGCAGCCGCCACTTATTATCCGGCATCCGCCACTTATTATCCAGCGGCCGCCACTTATTATCCAGCAACCGCTAATTAATTATCTGGGGGCCCGCCACTTATTATCTGGCGGCCGCAACATAATTATCTGGCGGCCGCCACTTATTATCCAGCATCCGCCACTTATTATCCAGCGGCCGCCACTTATTATCCAGCAACCGCTAATTAATTATCTGGGGGCCGCCACTTATTATCTAGCGGCCACAACATAGTTATCTGGCGGCCTGCACTTTTTATTCAGTGCCCGCCACTTATTATCCGGTGGCCGCCACTTATTATCCAGTGGCCGCCAATTAATTATCTGGCGGTCACCACTTATTATTCAGCAGCCGCCACTTATTATCCGGCATCCGCCACTTATTATCCAGCGGCCGCCACTTATTATCCAGCAACCGCTAATTAATTATCTGGGGGCCGCCACTTATTATCTGGCGGCCGCAACATAATTATCTGGCGGCCGCCACTTATTATCCAGCATCCGCGACTTATTATCCGGCGGCCGCCACTTATCCGGCGGAATTATCTGGCGGCCACCACTTTTTATCCAGAGGCCACCACTTCTTATCCAGCGGCTGCCACTTAATTATCTGGCGGCCGCCACTTATTATCCAGCGGCCGCCACTTATTATCCAGCAGAATTTGCTGGGGGCCGTCACTTATTATTTGGCGGAATCATCTGGCGGCCACCACTTATTACCCGGCGGAATTATCTGGCGGCTGCCATTTATTATCCAGCGGCCGCCACATATTATCTAGCGGCCGCCACATAATTTTCTGGTGGCCGCCACTTTTTATCCAGCGGCCTCCCTTTATTATCCAGCAGTCGCCACTTATTATCTAGCGGCCGCCACTTTTTATCCAGCGGCCGCCACTTATTATCCAGCGGCCGCCACTTATTATCCGGCGGAATTATCTGGCTACCGCCACTTTTTTTCCAGCGGCTGCCACTTATTTTCCAGCGGTCGCCACTTATTATCCAGCGGGCGCCACTTTTTATCCAGCGGCCGCCACTTATTATCCGGCGGAATTATCTGGCTGCCGCCACTTTTTTTCCAGCCGCCGCCACTTATTTTCCAGCGGTCGCCACTTATTATCCAGCGGCCGCCACTTTTTATCCAGCGGCCGCCACTTATTATCTGGTGGCCGCCACTAATTATCCGGCGGAATTTTCTGGCGGCCGCCACATAATTATCTGGCGGCCGCAACATAATTATCTGGCGGCCGCCACTTATTATCCAGCATCCGCCACTTATTATCCAGCGGCCGCCACTTATTATCCAGCAACCGCTAATTAATTATCTGGGGGCCGCCACTTATTATCTGGCGGCCACAACATAGTTATCTGGCGGCCTGCACTTTTTATTCAGTGCCCGCCACTTATTATCCGGTGGCCGCCACTTATTATCCAGTGGCCGCCAATTAATTATCTGGCGGTCACCACTTATTATTCAGCAGCCGCCACTTATTATCCGGCATCCGCCACTTATTATCCAGCGGCCGCCACTTATTATCCAGCAACCGCTAATTAATTATCTGGGGGCCGCCACTTATTATCTGGCGGCCGCAACATAATTATCTGGCGGCCGCCACTTATTATCCAGCATCCGCCACTTATTATCCAGCGGCCGCCACTTATTATCCAGCAACCGCTAATTAATTATCTGGGGGCCGCCACTTATTATCTGGCGGCCACAACATAGTTATCTGGCGGCCTGCACTTTTTATTCAGCGCCCGCCACTTATTATCCGGTGGCCGCCACTTATTATCCAGTGGCCGCCAATTAATTATCTTGTGGCCGCCACTTATTATCCGGCGGAATTATCTGGCGGCCGCCACATAATTATCTGACGACCGCCACTTTTTATTCAGCGGCCGCCACTTATTATCCAGCAGCCGCCACTTATTATCCGGCGGCCGCCAATTAATTATCTTGTGGCCGCCACTTATTATCCGGTGGAATTATTTGGCGGCCTGCACTTTTTATTCAGCGCTTGCCAGTTATTATCCGGTGGCCGCCACTTATTATCCAGTGGCCGCCAATTAATTATCTTGTGGCCGCCACTTATTATCCGGCGGAATTATCTGGCGGCCGCCACTTTTTTTTCAGCGGCCGCCACTTATTATCCAGCAGCCGCCACTTATTATCTGGCGGCCGCCAATTAATTATCTAGTTGCCGCCACTTAATATCCGGCGGAATTATCTGGCGGCGGCCACTTATTATCTAGCAGCTGCCACTTATTATCTGGTGGTCGCCGCTTATTATCCGGCGGAATTTTCTGGCAGCCGCCACATAACTATCTGGCGGCCGCCACTTTTTATCCAGCGGCCGCCACTTATTATTTGGCGGCCGCCACTTATTATCCGGCGGCTGCTACATAGTTATCCGGTGGCCTCCACTTTTTATCCAGCGGCCTTAACTTATTATCCGGCGGCCACCACTTATTATCTGGTGAAATTATAATTTTGTGGCGGCCGCCTCTTTGTTATCCGGCGGAATTATCTGGCGGCCGCCACTAATTATCCGGCGGAATTTTCTGGCGGCCGCCACATAATTATCATTCAGCACTTATTATCATTCACACTTATTATTCAGCGGCTGCCACTTATTATCTAGCGGCCTCCACTTTTTATCCAGCGGCCGCCACTTATTATCAAGCGGTCGCCACTTATCATCCAGCGGCCGCCATTTTTTATCCAGTGGTCGCCACTTATTATCCAGCGGCCGCCACTTTTTATCCATAGGCCGCCACTTATTATCCGGCGGCCGCCACTAATTATCCGGCGGAATTTTTTGGCGGCCGCCACATAATAATCTGGCGGTCGCCACTTATTATTCAGCGGCTGCCACTTATTATCCAGCGGCCGCCACTTATTATCTAGCGGCCTCCACTTATTATCCAGTGTTCGCCACTTTATTATCCAGCGGCCGCCAATTTTTTATCCAACGGCTGCCACTTATTTTCCGGCATCCACCACTTATTATCCAGCAGCCGCCACTTATTATCCAGCAACCGCTAATTAATTATCTGGGGGCCGCCACTTATCTGGCGGCCGCAACATATTTATCTGGCGGCCTGCACTTTTTATTCAGCGCCCGCCACTTATTATCCAGTGGCCGCCACTTATTATCCAGTGGCCGCCAATTAATTATCTGGTGGCCGCCACTTATTATCCGTTGGAATTATCTGGCGGTCGCCACTTATTATTCAGCGGCTGCCACTTATTATCCAGCGGCCGCCACTTATTATCTAGCGGCCGCCACATAATTATCTGGTGGCCACCACTTTTTATCCAGCGGCCTACACTTATTATCCAGTGTTCGCCACTTATTATCCAGCGGCCGCCAATTTTTTATCCAGCGGCTGCCACTTATTTTCCAGCATCCATTACTTATTATCCAGCAGCCGCCACTTATTATCCAGCAACCGCTTATTATCTGGCGGCCGCAACATAATTATCTGGCGGCCTGCACTTTTTGTTCAGCGCCCGCCACTTATTATCCGGTGGCCGCCACTTATTATCCAGTGGCCGCCACTTATTATCCGTTGGAATTATCTGGCGGCCCGCCACTTTTTATTCAGCGGCCTCCACTAATTTTCTGGCGGCCGCCACTTATTATCAGGCAGAATTATCTGGCGGCCGCCACATAACTATCCAGCAGAATTTGCTGGGGGCCGTCACTTATTATTTGGCGGAATCATCTGGCGGCCACCACTTATTACCTGGCGGAAATATCTGGCGGCTGCCATTTATTATGCAGCGGCCGCCACATATTATCTAGCGGCCGCCACATAATTTTCTGGTGCCGCCACTTTTTATCCAGCGGCCTCCCTTTAATATCCAGCAGTCGCCACTTATTATCTAGCGGCCGCCACTTTTTATCCAGCGGCCGCCACTTATTTCCAGCGGTCGCCACTTATTATCCAGCGCTGCCAATTTTTTATCCAGGGGCCGCCACTTATTCTCCGGCGGCCGCCACTTATTATCCAGCGACCGCCACTTATTATCCAGCGGCCGCCAATTAATTATCTGGGGGCCGCCACTTATTATTGGCAACCGCAACATAATTATCTGGCTGCTTGCACTTTTTATTCAGCGCCCGCCACTTATTATCCGGTGGCGCTACTTATTATCCAGTGGCCGCCAATTAAGCATCTTGTGGCCGCCACTTATTATCCGGCGGAATTATCTGGCGGCCGCCACTTTTTATTCAGCGGCAGCCACTTAGTATCCGGCGGCCGCCACTTATTATCCAGTGGCCACCAATTAATTATCTGGTGGTCGCCGCTTAATATCCGGAATTTTCTGGCGGCCGCCACATAATTATCTGGCGGCCGCCACTTTTTATTCAGCGGCCGCCACTTATTATCCAGCGGCCGCCACTTATTATCCGGCGGCCGCCAATTAATTATCTAGTGGCCGCCACTTATTTATCTAGCAGCTGCCACTTATTATCCAGCAGCCGCCACTTATTATCCGGCGGCCGCCACTTATTATCCAGTGGCCACCAATTAATAGTCTGGTGGTCGCCGCTTATTATCCGGCGGAATTATCTGACGCCGCCACTTTTTATTCAGCGGCCACCACTTATTATCCAGCAGCCGCCACTTTCTATCCGGCGGCCGCCAGTTAATTATCTAGTGGCCGCCTTTTATTATCCTGCGGAATTATCTGGCGGCCCCAACTTATTATCCAGCGGCCGCCACTTATTATCCGGCGGCCGCCAATTAATTATCTAGTGGCCGCCACTTATTATCTAGCAGGCCTTGCACCCACTTATTATCCGCGGCGCCATATTATCTAGTGCCCTTTTATATCGCGAATACTGGCGCCACTTATTATCAGCGGCCGCATATTTCGGCGCGCCATATATCTAGTGCGCCACTTATTATTAGCATGCCATATTCCAGATGCCTTATATCGGCCCCCATTATATCCATGCACAATATTATCTGGTGGTCGCCGCTTATTATCCGGCGGAATTTTCTGGCGGCCGCCACATAATTATCTGACGCCGCCACTTTTTATTCGGCGGCCACCACTTATTATCCAGCAGCCGCCACTTATTATCCGGCGGCTGCCAGTTAATTATCTAGTGGCCGCCACTTATTATCCAGGGGAATTATCTGGCGGCCCCAACTTATTATCCAGCAGCTGCCACTTATTATCCAGCAGCTGCCACTTATTATTCGCAGCCGCCACATATTATCCAGTGGCCACCAATTAATTATCTGGTGGTCGCCGCTTATTATCCGGCGGAATTTTCTGGCGGCCGCCACATAATTATCTGGCGGCCGCCACTTATTATCTAGCAGCTGCCACTTATTATCCAGCAGCTGCCACTTATTATCCGGCGGCCGCCACTTATTATCTAGTGGCCACCAATTAATAGTCTGGTGGTCGCCGCTTATTATCCGGCGGAATTATCTGACGCCGCCACTTTTTATTCAGCGGCCACCACTTATTATCCAGCGGCCGCCACTTATTATCCGGCGGCCGCCAATTAATTATCTAGTGGCCGCCACTTATTATCTAGCAGCTGCCACTTATTATCCAGCAGCTGCCACTTATTATCCGGCGGCCGCCACTTATTATCCAGTGGCCACCAATTAATTATCTGGTGGTCGCCGCTTATTATCCGGCGGAATTTTCTGGCGGCCGCCACATAATTATCTGACGCCGCCACTTTTTATTCAGCGGCCACCACTTATTATCCAGCAGCCGCCACTTATTATCCGGCGGCCGCCAGTTAATTATCTAGTGGCCGCCACTTATTATCCGGCGGAATTATCTGGCGGCCCCAACTTATTATCCAGCAGCTGCCACTTATTATCCAGCAGCTGCCACTTATTATTCGGCGGCCGCCACTTATTATCCAGTGGCCACCAATTAATTATCTGGTGGTCGCCGCTTATTATCCGGCGGAATTTTCTGGCGGCCGCCACATAATTATCTGGCGGCCGCCACTTATTATCCGGCGGCTGCTACAAAGTTATCCGGCGGCCGCCACTTATTATGTGGTGAAATTATAATTACGTTGCGGCCGCCAGATAATTACGCCGGATAATAAGTGGCGGGCCGCCTCTTTATTATCCGGCAGAATTATCTGGCGGCCACCACTTATTTACCGGCGGAATTATCTTGCGGACGCCACGTAAATATCTGGCGGCCGCCACTTTTTATCCAGCGGCCGCCACTTATTATCCGGCGGCCGCTACTTATTATCCGGCGGAAATATCTGGCGGCCACCACTTATTATTTATATTCCGCCGACTTCCACCGATAATCTGGCGGCTGCCACATAATTATCTAGTGGTCGCCACTTTTTATCCAGCGGCCTCCACTTATTATCCTGCGGACGCCACTTATTATCCGGCGGAATTTTCTGGTGGCCGCCACATAACTATCCAGCAGAATTTGCAGGGGGCCGTCACTTATTATTTGGCGGAATTATCTGGCGGCCGCCACTTATATCCAGCGGCCGCCACTTATTATCCGGCGACCGCCACTTATTGTCTGGCGGAATTATCTGGCGGCCGCCACTTATTATTCAGCGGCTGCCACTTATTATCCAGCGGCCGCCACTTATTATCAAGCGGCCGCCACTTATTATCCGGCGGCCGCCGCTTAATTATTTGGGGGTTGCCGGATAATAAGTGGCGGCCGCCGGATAATTAAGTGGCGACCGCCGGATAATAAGTGGCGGCCACCAGATAATTATGGGGCAGCCGCTGGATAATAAGTGGCGGCCGAGTTTCAAAATACAATGTACGCACCCAAAATCCGTAAAGTAAAGAACGTGTAGTCCAGATTATTATGTGGCGGCCGCCAGACAATTATGTGGCAGCCGCCAGATAATAAGTGGCGGCCGCCATATATTTATTTGGCGGCCGCCTGATAATAAGTTGCGGCCGCCAGATAATTATGTGGCAGCTGCCGGATAATAAGTTGCGGCCACCAGATAATTATGTGGCGGCCGCTGGATAATAAGTGGCGGCCGCCATATATTTATTTGGCGGCCGCCTGATAATAAGTTGCGGCCGCCAAATTATTAAGTGGCGGCCGCCGGATAATAAGTTGCGGCCGCCAGATAATTATGTGGCAGCTGCCGCATAATAAGTTGCGGCCACCAGATAATTATGTGGCGGCCGCTGGATAATAAGTGGCGGCCGAGTGTCAAAATACAATGTACGCACCCAAAATCCGTAAAGTAAAGAACGTGTAGTCCAGATTATTATGTGGCGGCCGCCAGACAATTATGTGGCAGCCGCCAGATAATAAGTGGCGGCCGCCATATATTTATTTGGCGGCCGCCTGATAATAAGTTGCGGCCGCCAGATAATTATGTGGCAGCTGCCGGATAATAAGTTGCGGCCACCAGATAATTATGTGGCGGCCGCTGGATAATAAGTGGCGGCCGCCATATATTTATTTGGCGGCCGCCTGATAATAAGTTGCGGCCGCCAAATTATTAAGTGGCGGCCGCCGGATAATAAGTTGCGCCCGCCAGATAATTATGTGGCAGCTGCCGGATAATAAGTTGCGGCCACCAGATAATTATGTGGCGGCCGCTGGATAATAAGTGGCGGCCGAGTGTCAAAATACAATGTATGCACCCAAAATCTGTAAAGTAAAGAACGTGTAGTCCAGATTATTATGTGGCGGCCGCCAGATAATTATGTGGCGGTCGCCAGATATTAAGTTGCGGCCGCCAGATAATTAAGTGGCGGCCGCCGAATAATTTAGTGGCGGCCACCAGATAATTAAGTTGCGGCCGCCGGATAATGAGTGGCGGCTGCAGATAAATGGTACCAAAAAATATTATCTTCTTATCATCTGGCACTATCCAGCTTCCGTACATCGGCGTTCTGTCACTTCGCAAGAGACATTAGTCAGTGCTTCTAGAATCTAAGGTAATAACGACTCCTTTAAAGGTTTTTTTGTAAGTGATAGATATGACGTCTGGTAGTAATGTTTTTCAGTCCTTAACTGTCTGGAGGAAGTATTTGAAGCAGTTTTGTTTGTGGAGAACAGTTGTTTCTATAAGTATAAAGAGGAAAGGATGAGCCACGCTTAAAGGGACACACCGGGTTACTGTTTACCTAATTTAGTGATGTTGAATCACAGACAATAATTTTTTGATGGTTGTTGTAAAAAAAAAACATCAAAATGTCACGTAATTAACGAAAAATGTGAAAAACCAAAACGCGGTCAAAGGTCAGCGTATACGCTTTTCCAGCCGTTGCAACTGTCAAGTTTACGTGACATTGTTTTAAGTAGACTAGTGATCTGTTTATTTATTAATTATAACAATGGCGAGGCATAAGGATCCAGTCTTCATATCCATCAAGCACAAATTTACGTGTAATTAAAAAAAAAACGACATAAACTCACTCCGATCCACACCGTGCAGCTATTCGTCGTCGTCCCGCCGCGTGTGTAGCGCAGGCATCACGTAACGTGACAATAGTTAGGGGATAATAGCTAGGGCTACAGACTAAAAACCTTAGTAAAACTAAACGTAATCAATGATCTGGCTCCCTACCCCTCCACAGGCTCCGAGTTCATGCCTCCGTGGTTTGTCTCTCTGGCCCGGCGAGACACTGCACCGGCTGTGCGGGACATGCCCCCAAGGTTTACCCGCTAGCTCCCCAAGCTGATGCGCCGTAAAACACGCTTCCGTGCACGGACTCTCTGAATGCGAATCTTACGTTCGATTTTTCATCATTATTTACAACTTGCATCCATAAACTGAATACATAGTCTTTTTCGCCAAATACTCATGAATAATTGTTTTTAAAAAAATACTTGAATTTGGTTCAGTAATTTACTTTTATACGGCTGTAAGTAAAACTAATTCTGAAGATCACGTGACTTTTCGGAACATCATTTTGGTTCCGAAAAGTCACGTGACTTTCGTTTTTTTGAAAAATGCTCAAAAACGGCCAAATTTGATGGTTTCTTTTATGAACCACTCTTCTCCATTTCAGGAAGACCTTTAGAATCATGTTTTAGTCTATTTTGTAGCCCAAATAGCCCAACGAAGCCGGTGTGTACCTTAAACTGCCAGTTCTAATATTTTTAAAGATTAGATGCAGGGCTCTTTATTTCTTTAGAGGAGCCGTTAAAGATCAACCTTAGATTCTAGAAGCACTGACTAAACTCTCTCGCGCACAGAAGTGACAGAACGCCGATGTTAAAACTGTACACAGCTACCTGAGCAGACGATAATCGCTTAAGTCAATTATTTTTGAGAGCGCCCTCACGCGGTCAAAAATACGACGCACTGAGTGAGATCAATCTGGGGGAAAAATCTCGAAACTAAAATTGAAAGCAGTGCTCATTAGCCTACTCCTAGAACTACGATAGCGGAACGGCACAGACTAAAGTTATGTTGGTAAACAATTGAAAAAATTAGGTATGCCCCCGCTTTAAAAAATCCTATACCGCGCCTGTTAAAGTAAGATTAATATATCATCTATGGTGGCTTTTGTTAGTGTATCTCATTCTTTCTGTCTTTGAACCAAATCTAAGATTTATGACAATGTTATGTAAATATTTTTTTAGCAACGAGAGCTTTTCTAGGCCATTCAGACATGCTAAAACCAAACAGCTTCAGGGGGCTCCGCCCTCTGAATACCCGCCATAGGGCTTCGCCCCTGGACCTCACCAGGGGCCCTTCAGCGGGCCCGTGCTGGACCCCACGCCGTAAGTTTTTATCGTTCAGGATTTAGATCATTGGATGATCACAGTCATACAATTTGCAGTTGTCAAGCCAAGATTACCAGCAAGCGATGCTTTTCTGAAGGAAGGATTTCTTCATGACGACTACCCTCATCTGATACTTTGTCAAAATGACGTTTCATCCGTAATGATTTTCATGTCACAGCCAGTTTATACATGATTATGGTTAGTTCAAGAAAGCAATGTTATACACTAAACCGGGCTCATGATGAACATAATAATACTCATGGCTATCCACCAGATAATCGGAGGCAATTGACATAAATTTTAGACATAGGCCCCTCTACATCGAGATTCGATACTTAAATGTGCAGTTCAACATAGTAACAAAAATATTCTGCAAGATCTTCTTTTGGATTGGACTTTAAGGAACTTTTAACTGTTGTGTTGAAATATTTCTTTTGCATTTATTATTTGAGCAGAAAAACATTGTTGAATTACCTTTAGTGAGACCCATTATTTGATTTTCTCTAGTGAGGATACGGACGTTTGTGAACACTTCTGAACTACTGAATGTGCTTCAGAGGTTGTAAACTGCAGGGTGAACCATGGGCGTATATGTGGCCGCTTTGGTTAATGTGGGCAGATGGGGTTGATTTGTCCAAAACGTTAACACATTATAAACACATATAATAAAAAGTATTTTTTGCTTTATCTGTCCATTTTTGTTTCTTTTCATTGCTGTGCCCCGAATTTTCCCCACTTTTGCCTGAATTTAAAAGGGTAGTTCCCCCCCCCCCCGGTTTTGTACGCGTATGGGATGAACTCTTGATCAAGCAGTTATTATTTGGTTGGAAAAACTGTTCCAAATTAGTGGGACCAATAATTTGACTTGTAAATGAGGTACTTTCCTTATACAAGTACATTCAAATGAAAGATTGCACTTCCGTAATGAGGTACTGAATACAAGCATGCAGTTATATCATGCTTGCATTGAAGGAGGCTACCTCATGGCAAGTATGTAGGCCTAATAGTTCCATGCCTGCAATGAAGTAATAGCACCTCATTACAAGCATAAAACAGTGTCCGTACAAAAAATCTGATCTTTTGGCTCAGTGTCTGAAAAAGGGCAGAGCTTACCCCTTTACAATTTTTGGGGGAAACAAGGATGAAGTTTGGCCTTAAATTTGAAGAACGTATTTGTCTTCTTATTTCTTTTTCATTTATTTACTGTTATTGCTTTTCCCCCCTCTTTTTTTGTTGAGGAAGGGAATAGAAAATTTAGAAAAGGAAAGCAAGGTTTACGAAATTGCAGTTATTTATGGAAAATTATGTGTTAATTTTGGCTCAAAGTCGAAGGCAATTACAAAGTTGAATCTGACATGACTGTTGGTAAGAAGTTAGTTTCGTACAAATACATAACTTCCCTTGTGATTTTGTTGGGAAATTATATCGTATACTTTGGTTAACCGCTGGAGATGAATTTGTAGACGCAACCTCAAGGGAGAGGTACCTATCTTATTTAAAAAAAAAAAAAAAACATTTTTGTTTAAATCTTTTGTTGACTTGCTGGTCATCTACACAGATACTTCTTTACTATTTTTTTGTATGAAGAAGTATTAACAGTTGTTAACTAGATTTTAATTTGATTTTATTTATTGTCATTGTTTTATAGTTTACTCTACGTTGTTTGTCTTTATGTAAAGATCTTTCTTTTGTTAATAAACACTGACCACCATTTTGTGCAGGCGGATTTGAATATCACAAAATGTATGAACATGTTAATTGTTTGCACAAATCTTACCCTTCACTTATAATAAAACATTTATTAAAATCTTTTCTATGAAGAATATGTGAGCTTTTTGTTTATGGTAGCACAATTAATATCCGTGATATGGGTAATTTTATTATTTTATTAAATGATGAAATTGGTAATCTTGTGCAGTAAAGGCTGCTTGTACTTTTGCCAACCACTTTTTAGGCCTAATTTGTTAATCTGTAAACTGAGACAAATTAAAATTTAAATGGAAGGATTATGGTGGCATTTTCATAAAGTGCATCTTTTTAACGTTACAAACTCTGACTTTCATTTGGATCAAATTTGATGCAAAACTACGCAAATTGGGTTGTGCGAATACTCTCGCAGTCAGGCACTGTAAGTAATTTTTCGACTTATGTTTTTTAAGTAATTGAAACATAAGGATTCGGTTATTCAGAAGTTTTGTGCGCACACATGCTGAAGTGCGCCCTCTAATTCTGCGATTGAAATGTTCGTGTAAAAAAAAACTTCTTCTGATTTCTGATTTTCACCACTTCCTACTGCCTGACTGCATAAAATTTACAATAACACTTCTGAATAATTATTTTGCAAGTACCGTGTGTTCTGAACTTCTCTTTTGAAGAACGAGGGTGTGGCACGTGAAGAAAGTGCTTGCGTCATTTGTGTCGAAATCGTGACCTTTTGTCCAATGTGTTGGCTGAAAGACGTCCACTGGCGCCATTTTTAAGTATTAAGGGAACGACTTCAATGCTGACGGTACTGCTAGTGCATGCTACACAACCTCATGGCCGCAGTTGATGACCGTCACCGATGCTTTGCCGTTTTTGATGTGGGGATTTCTCCATTTCACCAGACTCAATGCGGGCCTGTTTTCTTCGTCAATCAAGGACACAGGTTTGTTGAATTATATTAAATGAAAGATACAAACAAATATTCGTCTGCTATCTTGAAAAATCCCCCTTTTTTGGCTCACTATGTTGGAATGGTTTCTATATTCACAAGGAAAAAACTGAAACATTCCACAGTGACAGTGGTCATATCCTTTATTCATCGTTACTCTTTAGTTCGTTGTTGTATATATTTATGAGGGGAAAAGACCAGTTGGTAATTTATAGTAAAGACCAGGAGTGAAATTTAGCCTACATTTTACATGGAGAAGAACAATGTCGGTAGGGCAATTCCACAGAAGAGTGGACATGACCTTAAAAATTCATTTTCAAGATAAGAGAAAGTTAATAATCTGCCACTGTCATGTACAAACTCTAGTTCATTGGAAAAAAAGAAAAATTTTGAAATTGGCAAATTGTTTGTCAAATTACGCTTGAAAATGTAATTGATATATTTTGTGCTTCAAACGTTAAGGAAAATAGGTTAATTGTGAAATAACCCTATACTGCAAAGAAAAACTATCTTTTCTGATTGATTTATCTGATAATTAGAAGGGTACAACTCATGTGAGATACAAAATCCAAGTTCCAATCCATTCACAGAAATTCACATGATGGCATCGGTTTCTTGCATTTGAACGATGTAACGGGAGTTACCACTAGTAAAACAAATTTCTCCCTTCTAAACACAAGGGTTAAATTAATCAAGTAGAGTATGATATTTTCTAAATTTCATTCACTCCTGAACTGTCAGTAAAATGACAAAGCATGAAACCTCTTAGATAATACCCCCACAAAATGTGTAACGCGAGTTACCATGTAATGCGAGTTGCTCACATGTTATGCAAGTCACCATACATTTGAGCAATTTCTTTCGTTTTGGATTGGGCTGCAATAGTTGAAAGTGTTCTACAGGGCTGTTGGATCCTCTTACAGGGCTGTTGAGCTAAAACAAAGAGGGCAGCCTTAATCAAATTACCTATAAAAGGCCATAATGCATTTCTGTGTTTCTTGAACACATGCTGTATAAATACTCAATGCATCGTAGCACTGCACTGGTCAATGAACTTGCTGCACCAACCTCTGTCTACATTGTACATGTACCTGTGCCAAATCTTTGAACTTACTGAACTTACATGTACCTGGATTGAGTTTCATGCAAAAAAATATTATAATAATAATAAATAATAATAATAATAATAATAATAATAATAACTGTATTTATATAGCGCCTTTTGCCAAAGGATACAAAGCGCTCAGTATTTTTACCGGCCATGTATGTGGAGCTACGTTTTGAAGTATGAGACCTATGCATTTATAGCACAATGTAATGGTTTACAAGGTGCGGTGGCGCAATATGCTGCCAATCAAACCAGGAACACCGGGGCGAACCCCTTCTCTTTTCGATAAGTGCACTGTGTTCTTTTACGTGCATTACACAACACACGGGACCAACGGCTTTACGTCCCATCCGAAGGACGAAGCAATAATGGTTAAGTGTCTTGCTTAAGGACACAAGTGTCACGACTGGGACTCGAACCCACACTCTGCTGAACAGAAACACCAGAGCTTGAGTCCGGTGCTCTTATCCGCTCGGCCACGACACGCCACTATGTATGTGTTTGTGATAGTTAGTCAGATATTGTATGACTTTGAACCAGTTTTGACTACATAAAACAAACATGTTCTTCATACTTTAAATATACATTTCTTGTTTTGAATTTGTCTAAAAATGTGTAAGATAAAGACAAAAGAGAATAAAGAGAATTATAAATAATTTGTTAAAAACATATTGAAACATAGGATAGCTAGACAAGCCTGAAATAGCAAATAACAGGTATGACATGTTGAAGACAGAATACAAAATTTACATGCAATTAAAATATGCACTTTTATTATGAACAGAAAGCTTGATTTGGGTTTTTTAATACTTTTTTTAAACTTTATTTTGATTTTCATCATCACAGTCTTCATTGGATATAGGCCCTACACCAATGTCAAGAAAGATTGATTTTAAGATCATTACACCTGAAAGATTTTTAGAGGAATAACAATCGTACTTTCAACCCATACATGTGTATGTATTTGCTGTTCGGCAAATTTTATTATATTTTTTTAATTTTGTAAATACTAAATTCACCAAATTGCACTAATTTTGCCGGCTTTGTGGCTTGTTCTGTTGAAATTATGTGCAAGATTGCTTGAACTTGTAAAAAAAAAACATTATCACTGTGTAATGTTTCACTTTTAGGTCATGGACATAATGTAATGCAAGTTACCGTAACGCGAGCTACCAACATTTTTGCTCTCTGTAATCTAATGATTGAAAACCACATTAATATTTGAATCTGATGTTGTTACTAATACACCCTCCAGCCCACATTGTGAAAAAGCATATTTATTTAGGTTCTGATATGTTGGTATGAGGAGATTTTCAGATAAACTGTACTCAGCTTTATAGCTGTGTCCTATTTTTGTAACATGAGTTGCTGATATTAAATGTCTCGTCAAAATTAAACAAAAGTTTTTTGTTTGTTTTTTCTTTGGCTGTTCAGTAACTTGACTAGTCACATTGAAGCAGAGTAAAAAGTCTACCTTCAGGGTCCATTACTAACAGAACAACAGCATGAATTCATATCCTTTTTCCTTTAAATGTAACGCGAGTTACTTTGGAATTGCCCAGTGGCAGATTTTGCTTCGCACATTGTGTGAGGATGGGGCTAGTCAAATGAAAAAAAATCACCTCAAAACCAGTTCAACTTCACATTAATAATTATTATCAATATTTATGTCTGTACTCTCCTGTCATTTGGTCTGACCTTGTCACATGAACAAAAACATGGAGGTAAAGGGGTGGACTAGGATCAGTGTTTTTGCAAGGTAATGTGTGGTAATGTGTGAGGGGACGAGTTTAAGGTAACTCGAGCAGTGTTTAGATTTTGGTTTTTGGTCAGATTCTTGTCGTCATTTTTATTGACAAGAACATTGTTATTTTCAAGAACTGTTTTGACATTTTATGCAGCAAAGCAATAAAGCCTAGGGCGTTGATTTGATGTGCTTATTTAGGCCTACTTGTCATAAGGTGTATTTTTTTACGAGGTGTTAATAACTGAGACATGAACTTAAAGACAAATTTCAATGGTAAATGTTGTTGGGATGGCATTTCATAAAGTGAATTTGTTAAAGGAACACGTTGCCTTCGGGTTAGGCGCTGTTGGGTGCGTTTGGGCTATAACAAGCGTTTGATGTATAATGAGCACGGTCAGAAAGATGTTTAAAAAGTAGAATATAATGATCCACACAAACGTGCCTTAGAAATGCTTCGCTTTTGATATTTTTCGCGAAACAAAACGCTCCGCCATTTATGGGAGTCAAGATTTTGACTCCCATAAATGGTGGACAAATTCTTTTACTTTTAGTCTTATTTCCAGTCGCAGCTGTTGAACTACGACTGAGCAATTATTTCATTAAAAATGTTACGATTACCATCTGTTTATTGTATTTCAATAAATATCCTATTAATAAATGAATGAAAAAAGAAAGAAAAAACATACGTTAAATAATTAAGTAGCAAGTTCCCACGTCTCAGTCCGTCCAGGCGTCCAGGGACGTACCAGCAGCAGCAAAGCCCCGCAACCATACCACCCATAGACCTCCCCCTGCATGCTGCAGTAGACGACGCAAAGACAGGGTTCTTGTACAATGTATAATTTTAGCGGGGCCTACCTAGTAACACCGATGCTTTGTGTGGTTTAAGAAGGTCTGGTACCCGTTACTGTTATTGCATCTTGATTAGTGTAGCGTCTTCTGTGTTTTCT
Organism: Pycnopodia helianthoides; assembly: GCA_032158295.1. Taxonomy (NCBI): domain Eukaryota; kingdom Metazoa; phylum Echinodermata; class Asteroidea; order Forcipulatida; family Asteriidae; genus Pycnopodia; species Pycnopodia helianthoides. The sequence goes on from CM063243.1 coordinate 15,104,779, forward strand.
TGGCGATCCATTTTGACAGTGCGGTGTGGACGTGTTTAGTTTACTATACCCACATGTCGTAGAGTAGAGAATGGTATATTACCTGGTGTTCATGTGATAGGTTTACCAGGCCACAGGCTACGGCGCCAGCCTACTGCTCTTCATCGCGCATTATTGCCCATTACACCGACGATCATATTGACGGCTTGAAATACGTATACATTTCGCGGGACATGTCTCGGGGGTCAGAGGTCAATGTTTGGTTTTTTTAGTTACCATTAACTAATTATAACACATTAAAGGTGTTTTATTGCAAGAACAACTCTTAATAAGTATAAGGAACACCTCCAAACAGTAAAATTTCATGAGATTTGAAGGCAACGTGTTCCTTTAACATTACAAACACTGAGTTTGGATTAAATTTGATGCAAAACTACGTTTTATTTTCCAATGGACACTTTTACTGGCACTTTAGCAAAATAAACATGTAAATGATGGAAAGCACATCATGTTGATGTCTGAAACCTACTGTTGACATGACAATTTATTGATGTACATTAGAACTAAGCAGAACCAGTTCTAGCCCCCTAAATAGTGCCAGTCCACTTTCTTTCCCTTGGCCCTAGCATACTTGCATACGATTTTGTGCGAAATATGGCTTTTAATCTAGAAGACCCATATGTAGTAACTATAGAGTTTGTTGGAAATGTTTGCTAACCTTGTGGACAATTTTGAATGCTTATTAGCACAAACCTTTTGTGTATAATCCACATAATTTCAGCTTTCAACCATACTTTGTCGGGTTCCCTCAATGTGCAAAAATGAAGTAATCGGCTCCTCTGATTTAAAGTCACCTGGAAATAGAAATTTGTTTTTTTAACATAAGAGTTTATGTATATTAACAATAAAACAATTTTTTGAGTAATTGTTTGTGAGGATTTCTATGTTAAAAAAAAAGAAAAAAGTTGTTAGGTGGCTGACTCTGCCCATCCCCTTTTGTGATGTCAATCAAGGCAGACTTCGCCTCCATCGAACATCGCCCCCCCTCGAATTTGCTTGCATTTAAGTTGTAAACACACGTGCAAGTAGGTCTCAGTAGTGATCTTGTACGTTTCAAAAAAGGTTTTTTTTCTTGCATTTTCCGACCATGCCGACCAGGTGTATTGCTGCTGTATGCAGCTAAAGAACTAATGATGGGGTCAGTCTGCATTTGTTTCCTGCAGATCCCAAGTATAAGCGGTTGTGGGCTGCGAAAGTCAGACTAACGACGTCGTTTTCGGCGCGATGTGCCAGCTAGTATACGCTAGCTAGTACATGTATACTGTGATGTGGGTGACGTCCGCATATGCACAACATTTTTTTCCTTCAAATATCGTGCCTTGATTGACGTCACGAACAGCGCCACCATGTGTCAAGGTAAAGGGGGGCCTACTGTTAAATTTGTAACTAAAATAAAAACTCATTTTTAAAAAACTTAGTTTACTGTTTATTCACATTCCACTCATCAAAATACATATATTAATGACAAAAGCTTTGTTTTTACAAAATACCACTGCCAGGTGCCTTTAAAGGGGACCAGCCTGGCTACCCAGCATGGTAAAGCATCCCAGCTGTTTAGTGAATTCATTTTTATTTCTTCGCCCGGAACTTGTAATTTCAGCTTTCAACCTTACTTTGTTGGGTTCCCTCAACATCTAGAAGCAAAAATGAAGTAATCAGCTCCTCTTATTTAAAGGAGACCAGCCTGGCTACCCAGCGTGATAAAGCATACCAGCTGTTTAGTTAATTCTTTTATATTTCTTTGCCCGGAAATCATAATCATTTTGACATAAATCGTTGTGTTTTTTTTTTTACCATAGCTTTGTTTATTTATTGTTGGTTGTAATTTTCACACTGTTTTCGCTGTTTTCTTGAAATTAATTGAGAATTTAGTTTTTCTCTGCAATGCATTTTCAGTTCTTTAAAAAAAATGTGTATACCATGTATTTGTTTTTTTACATTACAAAATGCACAGTAACCTGAATCAAATTATATAGAAAGAATTACACTTTCGGCACAGATGTTTCATATTGATGTAGACTCAAAACACTTGAAAAATTCTGTTTGACGGCACATATTGTTCTTTTCGGCGCATCTTATTCTTTTGCTGAAGACTCTGCATCACTCCAAACGCTGGAGGAAATCAGTGTTATCACACAGATTTGTCCCTATTGATGTAGACTCTGCATCACTCCAAACACATGAGAAATTCTGTTTGACAGCGCAGCTTTTTCCTGTTGAAGAAGACTCTGGGTCACTCCAAACACAGGAGAAAATTTGCGTGATGGCGCAGATTTTTCATATTGATGTAGACTCTGCACCAATCCAAACAGATGTTTCTTTTGCTGAAGACTAAGCGTTCATCGAAATACAGAAGAAAGTCTGTGTGTGACAGCACAGATTTGTCTTATTGCTGAAGACTCTGGGTTACTCCAAACGCAGAAGAAAGTCTGTATAATGACGCAGATATTTCTTATTGATCTAGACTCTGAGTGACTCCAAATACAGGAGAAAGTTTGTGTGGTGGCTGAAATTGTTCTTATTGATTTAACCTCTGCATCAATCCAAACACAGGAGAAAGTCCCAGCTTCTACAAATAAAATTGTTAAACCATGAATGTACAATAGAACAAAATCACAAAATTAAGTTGTATTTGTTGTTTCAATCTTTTGGCAGGTATTTTTAACAATGAAACCTGTAACTGCCTGATGAGCCAGTGGACACTGCAAGCACTTATTCAATCAGACATCGATATTATAAGGAAAAACCTGACTTACCAAGGTATGTTGCTCTCTTAAAATCTTTTTTAAAAAAACACTTTAGTCTTTAAACTGCCTGCAACTGCCCTGCTTGTAAATCCTGAACCTGCCTACGATCACCATCAGAGTCCAACAAGTTGTATCCTTAAGTTTTACACATGCAAATAAAAAGCTTGGGCGTTTTTGTCAGTTACCTTGTTCTAATTTGATTCACTCCAAATGCAGGAGAAAGTCCGCATTACGACCCAGCTTCTACATATAAAATCTTCAAACCATGAATAAACAATAGAACAAAATCACCACAGTAAATTGTATTTGTTGTTTCAATCTTTTTACAGGAAGTTTTAACCATGAACCTGTAACTGCCTGATGATCCAGTGGACACTGTAAGCACTTAATCAATCAGACATTGATTGCATCTCCTTAAGGATAGAGCATCTAAAGAACAAAACCTGATTTACCAAGGAATAATGTGTTGCTGTCTTCTTGTTAGTTAAATCAAATTTGTGTGTGGTAATACCTTTAATCTACTCTGCCTTGCATTGTGTAGTCAACTGTGCCTCCCCGTCCCCTCCACAGCTCTGAGTGCATTTGTTGGAATGTTCAAGATTTAAAAAAAAAACATATATTGTGGTTTGCTTTCATTTTGCACCCCCTTCCTACTTAGGAATTACGTTCCCCCCCCCCACCCTCACTCAACAGATTTTTTCATTTCTGATTGATATTTATGATAATGACAGTAAAATAATGCAATGATGAAGAGTATTCTAAACTGTTTGATTTTGTTTTTATACATTTCTCTTAACTTTACTTACCCAGAAAACTGCATGATCTCCAATGGCTGACCCTGCTGTGAACAGTGATGGTATCTCTGACAACTACATAGCCCCGGCTAGCTTGGACTTCCATGTAGAGTTTGTCCCCACATATATCAAACTTCTTTGCTCAAGTAATGCAGAACTGTTTGGCTTGCACTAACACAACTAATTTTGTTTTACTTCAAATCCGTAAGTTTGTGCATTACTTGAGCATACAGTGCTATTTTATATTACACTTGCGCCTTCCTTCTGCACCCTAACAAGTACTGACATTAAACTCCTTCCTTGCACATTTTTATCATTCATTCCCTCATCTCACATCATAAAGTCATGACACAAGCACAAGCACAACCACTCCATGTATATGTCAAAATATGTCTTTTGAATTGAGTTGAAGTTATAAAATTTGTGTACACATTTTGTTTTATTTCTGTGTTTCGGTAGTGTGTGCACCATCTGCCTGTGAGAGAGTGCCGAGGTGATGTCAGATGACTGTGTGTCCATACTGTCCATGGCAGAAGATGTAGGAATCCAAAGATGCGTCGTAGTCAGATGCCACAGCTGGGCTTCCAGATCATCAGGTAGGTTTTTTCTCCTCAAACATTTAGGTTGACACTATTATTAAAGTGTTTAAAGAAAAAACTGATGTTGTCCCTTGTATGTAGGGTCATACTTTTCGTAAAACAAGATTATAAATAAAAATTTAACATTGTAATTTATATCCGAGAGCTTACTTGTTGTAAAGATGGTAATGGTAGAAAGCATCCTGTGATTTGTTTTGTCTGAAATGCCGCCGTCGATTAGAAATCAATAAAAACATTTGAATCTGAGAACAATTCATGCATGTATCGTTTCTCAAATTTCTGAGGGTTGGTGTCTGTTTGCGAATGCTTCTATCAGAGATGCAGTTGGTACCTGCTGTCACCTCGCTAAACGTGGATAAAAATACAGTGACAGTTTTTGCTGTTTACTCAACAAGTAGGCACTGTATTAAGCTGAAATTTGCACATGTGACTTTTATTGTACTTTTCTTGATAATTTTGCCAATGAATCAGCATTGCGGTGACAAAAACCTTTCTATGACCCTACCTTTAAGCACATTACCAACATTAATATAACCAAACTTTAAAATTGTATTTTGAAGGTGCCAGAACCTAGAAAATCCCCTGCCCAATTTGTTGTTCGATTATGGAAAGAAATCATAAAATAAATGAGAAATTTTATCACATTTAGGGCTCACATGTTAGGAAACTGCTTATGCCTCTTTGTGAAGTAGTTTTTGCATTACACTGAAGGTGAGCTTCGTAACACTTATTCCATTATTTTGTCAATATGTGAACACAACTCTATCAATTACTTTTATTCAAGGAATATTGTGATGGCCCACTTTGATGCAGTTTGCTTTTTTCAACATGGACCATGGATCAGTGGTGATGTGAGAAGCAATGATTAACATTGAGGTAAAAACAACGCCAAGTTTTAAGAATTGAAGGGTTGTCCCTTGTATGTCTAATATGTTGAGCTTGACAAATGCTTGATTTTTGTTTAGCATGATGAGAATGCCTTGTAAGCAGTGTTGTAACCAAGTCATCTTTTCTCAAGTCAAGTCACAAGTCATTTTTGCTCAAGTCAAGTCAAGTCACAAGTCAAATTTTTTCAAATCAAGTCACAAGTCAAATTTTTGCAAGTCAAGTCAAGTCACAAGTCACATAATGTCCCGCAATAAGCCCACTCCCATGATGGAAACTTAGATAAAAGCATTATAGACATTCAGTTACAAAAACAAGGTGTTTGACTTTGCGCAACCACTCCGTAAAAACAGCAAAACAAGATAAAGAGAAACAAATCTTACATTATACAGTAAACTAATCTTTTCAATACTCCAGGGCACCCTAAATTGTTTAATTTTTGTAAAGTAAAGCCTAAACGTTGCGTAGTTTTTCATAAACAAGCTTACATTTCTAAGGAACTATGCTCCGCAGACCATGCTGTCAAGGGAATTTGTGTGCGGACCAGCGACAACAGTGCTGTATACGGTGTTAGCGCGACACCAGCGATAACGATTATTGCAATTTCGGGGAAATATAACCATTTCTCCTGAGCATGTGCAGACACGTAAAGTCTTTCGTCAAGGCATTTGTAACCGGTTTTTGTATGTTATCGTGTATAATGCACTGGTTATTTCTCATACTATCGTACTGTTCTGAAAGACCATCTAGCGTTAAATGTTTCTTAGCTTTAATGTAGCACGCAAAGCACGGGATAACAAAGACTACAAGCCTGTAAATGGAAATGATGTGACTGCTTGTGTGTCGCACGGAATGTGCATTGTGTACATTGTGATCGCAATGTGGTCTGCGTTCCGCGGCACTTTCGAGTGAACTTTTTTACGGTTATCCAAACCGTAAAAATGTAACCGGCAATATAAATTCAAGTCGATTCTCAACTCTCAAGTAATTTTTGCGCAAGTCAATTCAAGTCTTAGGTCTTTTTTCACACAAGTCAAGTCAAGTCAAGTCACAAGTCATTTTTCCCCAAGTCAAGTCAAGTTGCAAGTCAATGAAATTGGCGACTCAAGTCCAAGTCACTGACTCGAGTCAACAACACTGCATATAAGGCAACGGTTTGTAATTTGGTATTCAATTGTCATTTTACTACAAGAATATTTGGCACACAATGGGCAACCCATACAATAACTCAGCCCCCCAATTACAGTACTCCTTTCAGAAGAACCAATCAGAGCAGTGACTGACTCTACACTGAAACCTCTGAATCCTTCTAAATAGACCAACATGTCTCACAATCTTCAGTCTCCTGACGATGACTATAGCAAGCTAGTCGAAACGTTTGAGACCAAAAAGAACTCACTCCACGGCAGTGCAGTTAATTACGAGAATCCCCCCCCCCTCGATCCACAAAGCTAAAATAGTAGTCCGGGCCAATTTCCTACCTCCCGCCCAAATAAAATAAGAATCTTAATTTGAATAAAAGCAAAATAAGCAAATCACAGCTCTACAGTTATTACATTGAAATTCAAACCCTTCTGTCCCTAAGAATCACATGAAATCTTCAATTGTAAGGGCTCTTCGTGAGATATTGACATGTGTTTTTGCTTGGTTTCCTTTTTATTGTCATTACACAGTGAGACTTGCCGAACCATCTTCATGTGAGCGATGGCCAAGATGACCTCAGACTTGGTGGTTGTCTTGGAATTGGATGATGTAAGTACATCTAGTTCATAATAGTGTTAACTTTATCTGAATGTCTAACACTTCAAAATGTATGCAAATGCGTCTTGTTCAACTTAATAAATTGTTTGATTCAAGCATTTTGTAATTTTTATAATGAATTTATGGTGTTTTTTTTCTTAATGTCCCCTTCGTTTTTCTTGGAATAAATATTCCATTATCAGAATGAGCACTATTGTCAATAGCCACTTGTTACACCATTGGCTCTTTTCAGAGCCTTCCAAACTCTTCATGATACATTAACTTGTATTTTCTATTTGGTTTCCTTTTGATTATCATGACAGTGATACTTGCTGAACCATCTCCATGTGAGTGAGGGCCAAGATGTTGTCAGACTCTGTGGGATATCTTGGAAGCGGATGATGCCGGTAGGTTTAGTTTATACTAGTGTACTCTTTATCAAGATGTCTAAGACTTTAAAATGTCTGCAAATGTGTCTTGTCCCACTCCATCAATTTTGTAATTCAGGTAATGTGTTTAATTTATAAAATGAATTTATGGAATTTTTGAAATGAAGACTTATCATCTTCATATTCCTTTTTTTAAGTTAGCTGATTACTGAAAATGAGTTTGAGTCTCCATTTGTTAACAGGCTGCATGAGGAATGGCTTTGATGTAAAGCTCTGCTGTCAATATTGAAGCAATGATGGGATTATGCAAAGGGTAAGTGAGTGAATTGTTTATACTTGTCCTTACATCTACTCATTTAAATTTTATGGTTATAGTATCGACTTTAAACTGAACTGTTTCAAAACTTTGACAATTTCAAGCCGGTTCTGGAGAAGATTTTAAAAAAGAGTGTGATCTTCAAGTTACCTTTATGTAAGACTGATAATGGACCATACTACCTTTGTACTCAAGAATCAGCTTTATTGTCAACAGCAACTTGTTTCACTTTGGCTCTTTTAAGAGCCTCCCAACTCTTCATGATATATTATCTTGTATTTTCATTTGTTTTCTTTTGATTACCATGACAGTGATACTTGCTGAACCATCTCCATGTGAGTGAGGGCCGAGATGATGTCAGACTCTGTGGGATATCTTGGAAGCGTATGATGCCGGTAAATCTAGTTTATGATAGTGTACTCTTTATCAGGATGTCTAAAACTAAAATGTTTGCAAATGTGTCTTGTCCCACTCCATCAATTTTGTAATTCAGGCAATGTGTTTAATTTGTAAAATGAATTTATGGAATTTTAGAAATGAATACTTATTATCTTCATATTCCTTGAAGTTAGCTGATTACTTAAAATGAGTTTGAATTTCCATTTGTTAACAGGCTGCATGAGGAATGGCTGTGATGTAAAGCTCTGCTGTCAATATTGAAGCAATGATGGAATTATGCAAAGGGTAAGTGAGTGAATAGTTTATACTTATCTTTACATCTCCTTTGATCAATTTCATGGTTATAATATCTATTTTAAACACAAGTGATTCGTAACTTTGACAAATTCAAATCTGTTCTGAAGAAGATTTTGAAAAAGAGTGTGATCTTCAAGTTACCTTTATGTAAGACTGATAATGGACCATACTACTTTTGTACTCAAGAATCAGCTTTATTTTCAACAGCAACTTGTTTCACTTTGGTTTTTTTCAGAGCCTCCCAAACTCTTCATGATATATTAACTTGTATTTTCTATTTGTTTTCCTTTTGATTATCATGACAGTGATACTTGCTGAACCATCTCCATGTGAGTGAGGGCCAAGATGATGTCAGACTCTGTGGGATATCTTGGAAGCGGAGGATGCCGGTAAGTTTAGTTTATAATAGTGTACTCTTCATCAGGATGTCTAAGACTTTAAAATGTTTGCAAATGTGTCTTGTCCCACTCCATAAATTTTGTAACTCGGGTAATGTGTTTAATTTGTAAAATGACTTTTTGGAATTTTTGAAATGAAGATTTATCATCTTCATATTCCTTGAAGTTAGCTGATTACTTAAAATGAGTTTAAATTTCCATTTGTTAACAGGTTGTCATGAGGAATGGCTGTGATGTAATGCTGTGCTGTCAATATTGAAGCTATGATGGAATTATGCAAAGGGTAAGTGAGTGAATAGTTTATACTTATCTTTACATCTCCTTCAATCAATTTCATGGTTATAATATCTATTTTAAACACAAGTGTTTCGTAACTTTGACAAATTCAAACCTGTTCTGAAGAAGACTTTAAAAAAGAGTGTGATCTTCAAGTTACCTTTATGTAAGACTGATAATGGACCATACTACATTTGTACTCAAGAATCAGCTTTATTGTCAACAGCAACTTGTTTCACTTCGGCTCTATTCAGAGCCTTCCAAACTCTTCATGATATTTTATCTTGTATTTTCTATCTGTTTTCCTTTTGAATACAATGACAGTGATACTTGCTGAACCATCTCCATGTGAGTGATGGCCAAGATGATGTCAGACTCTGTGGGATATCTTGGAAGCGGATGATGCTGGTAGGTTTAGTTTATAATAGTGTACTCTTTATCAGGATGTCTAAGACTTTAAAATGTCTGCAAATGTGTCTTGTCCCACTCCATAAATTTTGTAGCTCGGGTAATGTGTTTAATTTGTAAAATGAATTTATGGAATTTTTGAAATGAAGACTTATCATCTTCTTATTCCTTGAAGTTAGCTGATTACTTAAAATGGGTTTAAATTTCCATTTGTTAACAGGTTGTCATGAGGAATGGCTGTGATGTAAAGCTCTGCTGTCAATATTGAAGCTATGATGGAATTATGCAAAGGGTAAGTGAGTGAGTAGTTTATACTTATCTTTACATCTCCTTTGATCAATTTCATGGTTATAATATCTATTTTAAACACAAGTGGTTCGTAACTTTGACAAATTCAAACCTGTTCTGAAGAAGATTTTGAAAAAGAGTGTGATCTTCAAGTTACCTTTATGTAAGACTGATAATGGACCATACTACCTTTGTACTCAAGAATCAGCTTTATTGTCAACAGCAACTTGTTTCACTTTGACTCTTTTCAGAGCCTCCCAACTCTTCATGATATATTATCTTGTATTTTCTATTTGTTTTCCTTTTAATTACCATGACAGTGATACTTGCTGAACCATCTCCATGTGAGTGAGGGCCAAGATGATGTCAGACTCTGTGGGTTATCTTGGAAGCGGATGATGCCGGTAAGTTTAGTTTATAATAGTGTACTCTTTGTCAGGATGTCTAAGACTTTAAAATGTCTGCAAATGTGTCTTGTCCCACTCCATCAATTTTGTAGCTCCGGTAATGTGTTTAATTTGTAAAATGAATTTATGGAATTTTTGAAATGAAGACTTATCATCTTCATATTCCTTGAAGTTAGCTGATTACTTAAAATGAGTTTAAATTTCCATTTGTTAACAGGTTGTCATGAGGAATGGCTGTGATGTAAAGTTCTGCTGTCAATATTGAAGCTATGATGGAATTATGCAAAGGGTAAGTGAGTGAATAGTTTATACTTATCTTTACATCTCCTTTAATCAATTTCATGGTTATAATATCTATTTTAAACACAAGTGATTCGTAAATTTGACAAATTCAAACCTGTTCTGAAGAAGATTTTGAAAAAGAGTGTGATCTTCAAGTTACTTTATGTGAGACTGATAATGTACCATACTACCTTTGTACTCAAGAATCAGCTTTATTGTCAACAGCAACTTGTTTCACTTTGGCTCTATTCAGAGCCTTCCAGCTCTTCATGATATATTAACTCTTATTTTCTATTTGTTTTCCTTTTGATTATCATGACAGTGATACTTGCTGAACGATCTCCATGTGAGTGAGGGCTAAGATGATGTCAGAATCTGTGGGATATCTTGGAAGCAGATGATGCCGGTTAGTTTAGTTTATAATAGTGTACTCTTTATCGTGTCTTGTCCCACTCCATCAATTTTGTAATTCAGGCAATGTGTTTAATTTAAAATGAATTTATTTAATTTTAAAAATGAAGACTTATCATCTTCATTTAAAAATAGCACAGATTCGCCGCTACCTGGATGAAGCTACTACTCTTCGTCTTGTTCACGCTTTCGTCACAATTAGACTTGATTCCTGCAATTCTCTTTTGTATGGCCTCCCTGATAAAGATCTCGCTTAAATTCAACGTGTACAAAACACTGCTGCTCGCCTCGTTTCTTGCTTGCCTTGTTTTCACCATATCACACCAGTACTAATGAAATTGCATTCGCTCCCAGTTAAGTTTTGTACAGTTTATAAATTTCTTTTGTTAACTTTCAAAGCTCAAACATGTCAATCTCCTGCTTATTTATCTGAACTTGTTCACCATTACTCCCCTGCTAGGACTTTACGTTCATCACAACAATCATTGCTTACCACAACTACTAGGGCTTCTTCCATTTTTTATGGTCAAAGATCATTTTCTTACGCTGCTCCATTTCTTTGGAATAGTCTTCCTGTGCATATTCGCCAGGCTAGTTCTTTACATTGTTTTAAGTCTCTGTTAAAAACTCATTTGTTTGAAAGTGCTTATTTGTAATCTGCTTACTTGTAATGTTTCTTTCACTTATTGTATATTTTATTGTTCTCTTTATGCGCTTAGAGGCTTCTGCATTAGGCGCTTTACAAATGTCTTAATTATTATTATTAATTATATTCCTTGAAGTTAGCTGATCACTGAAAATGAGTTTAAATCTCCATTTGTTTACAGGTTGTCATGAGGAATGGCTGTGATGTAAAGCTCTGCTGTCAATATTGAAGCAATGTTGGATCTATGCAAAGGGTAAGTGAGTGAATTGTTTATACTTATCTTTACATCTACTTATTTCAATTTTATGGTTATGATCGACTTTATACTGAACTGTTTCGAAACTTTGACAAATTCAAGCCTGTTCTGAAGAAGATTTTGAAAAAGAGTGTGATCTTCAAGTTACCTTTATGTAAGACTGATAATGGACCATACTACATTTGTACTCAAGAATCAGCTTTATTTTCAACAGCAACTTGTTTCACTTTGGCTTTTTTTCAGAGCCTCCCAAACTCTTCATGATATATTAACTTGTATTTTCTATTTGTTTTCCTTTTGATTATCATGACAGTGATACTTGTGGAACCATCTCCATGTGAGTGAGGGCCAAGATGATGTCAGACTCTGTGGGATATCTTGGAAGCGGAGGATGCCGGTAAATCTAGTTTATTTTAGTGTACTCTTTATCAGGATGTCTTAATTGTCTGCAAATGTGTCTTGTCCCACTCCATAAATTTTATAATTCAGGCAATGTGTTCAATTTGCAAAATGAATTTATGGAATTTTTAGAAATGAAGACTCATCATCTTCATATTCCTTGAAGTTAGCTGATTTAATACTGAAAGTTAAATTCAAGCCGGTTCTAAAGAAGATTTTGAAAAAGAGTGTGATCTTCAAATTACTAATCTACCTTTGTACTCAAAATCAGTTTGATTACTTTCATTGCTTAGTTTGTCATGATGAATCACTGGGACAGTTTGCTGCTTTCAACATGGACTTAGAGGACATCTATGGAGGTGTGTCAAGGAGTGAGGAGAATGACATACCAGTTACAACATCTACTCGGCAACAGTTGGGAAGAATGGAATTTCAAAGTGACGTCTTTGGTGAAATTGTAGAAGTTCACATTTTCCCTGTAAGTTTAGTATGTAAGTTTTAATATCTGAAAATCATTTCAATACTTGTGCAGCTTCAGAAATTTCTTAAGGCATAGAACGCATTGATGCATTGATAAATCAATCCTCATCTGCAGTACTGTATAACAGCCTCCAGCATCAGAATCAAGTTTTTGCCTGAAATTGATTAGCGCATACTGATGGAAACAGTTGTTACACCACCAGTTCTTTTCCAGAACCACAACACATCATGGACTTTGTTTTACCTCAATTATACCAGATTGTATCTCCACCAAGTTTTTACTTTTTATTTGTTTCCCCTTTCTTTGTCACACAGCATAGATGTTCAGTGATAAGATATAGATCTTTGGATGAACACAGTCATATTACTTGAAGTTATGGCAAGATTTTATGCAGTAACTACAGCAACTGTTGCTCTATCAGCATTTTGTCTTCATGATGATTACCCTCAACCGACTTTATCAGTGAATGTTTTCATGAAAGCAACATCATTCATCAAATCAAGTGCCTGATGAACATTGTTAACGATTGCCGCCCACCAGATAATCAGAGGCAATTGACAGCAAGTTGAGACATCAGCTATTATATCAAGATTTGACACCAAAATGTACAGTTCAACGTGAGTGATAACATGCCTCATATTTTTGGATCGGACAACGGTGAAAGCCAACATTTTAGTTTCGAGGGAACATGAACACTTGATCAGAAAACTATTCAAGACTGACATTCAAGACCAATTATTTGATTGTCAGAGCATGTGTCCATTTAAACGGTTTATTTCTTGGATGAAAATGTAAAGTTGTCTGGCCATTCAGTTGAATTTATTTTTGCAAAGCAGATGATGGTTTTCGTAAAAAAGCAATAAGAAATAGTTCTCACTTAAAGTTGAGATGTTTTTTTTCACATGCTAGAAATATTTAACTCTGAATGCAAATGGTAGTTTGTGTAGAGACTGTCAACTTAATACTTGTAACAAGTATTTTGACCGAATACATGTACATACTTGTAATGAGGTACAATCATTACAAGTACATGTATTCAAATAAAAGATTGCATGTTTGTAATGAGTTACTTCATTACATTCATGCAATTAAATCAAGTAAAAGTTTTCACGCTTGTACATGAAGTACCTCATTACAAGCATGAAACGTGTTTGGTTCATTTGTAATGCAGTGGCTCATTACAAATTGTGGGACTATTTAAGGTTGTTTGTAATGAAGTGCACTCATTACAAACATAAAGACAACAAGCTTGTAGCTTGAGCACTATAGTTATTATTAAGTTACGTTTTATTATTTTGATTTGATATTTTTTTATGTTTGGTAAATTGTATTATCTTGTGTAGTATTCTGTCATCCAAATGGTATAATTGTTTACAAGTATCTGTTATGGGGTGGGTGAGGACAACCTTCATATGGTCCACTCTGTTTTAGACTATTAGTCATCAAACCAATGTATGCACCAAGTGCTACTTTCATAATAGTCTGTTTATCTTAGTTTTATCTCTTAAGTATTTGTTTTTCATTACTATTAATACAATTTGAAGTAATTGTTTTATTTTAAGTTTAAGTGTTCAATTTCTATTGCCAGGTTGTTGAACATTATACATGTATTGCTTTATAGTGTGAAATAAATACATATTATAATATGTCGATCATGTAACAAAAAAGAAACTCTTGTTTTGTAAAAAATCATTGTATTAAAAAGTCCCCTGTTGCATCATGAATTACCTTTTTGCATTGTGCAGGACGCTTTGTCCTGCCTGTTTTCTCCTTTGTCCAGAACCCAGGACCCATTGGCAGCAGCTTTTCCCTTGTGTTTTAGAAAAATCTCTTTACCTTTGGCCTGACCCTTGACCTGACCTTTGACCTTTAACCCTTAAAAACGTTTATCTTACGTTGTGAACAGTTTGTTTAGTGTTTAGTGTTTTCTTACTCTATTTAGATTATGCACTTAAAAGAAGGACTTTTTATGACCATTGGTTTATTTGTATATGATTCTTTATTTTTATGACCCTGATTAAGGAAACACGACAAGATGTACTTTATTACAACTGTTTAAATAAGTTTGCATTCAAATCAAGTAAATCTAACAGTTAAACAAGTTAAACATTCAAATAGGCCTAAACTTAATTTAAAACGTAAATTTTCAATTATGTAGATACTGTAACATAAAAAAATAAGAATATTTTAGTGTTAAATTTGTATCTAAACAGTTAGCGTTAAAAACTAGGTTTATTTACGCAAACCTCGTACAGTTTAAATACAGTTTAACATTCAAATGAATTTACTTTGTAACTGTTTAGATACACGTTTAACAGTGGGAAATAAACGCAAAGAGGAAAAGGGTAAATAAACGCATGAAGTGGTCAATAAACGCAAGGAGGGAAGTGGAAATAAACGCATGGAGGAAAATGGTAAATAGACACGTGGTGGGAAGTGGTAAATAAGCGCAGCTTATTAAGAATAATAAAATATAGACACAAGGTGGGAAGTGCTAATAGACGCAAGGTTGGAAGCATAGACGCAAGGTGGGAAGTGCTAAATAGACGCAAGGATGGAAGTGGTCATTAAACGCATGGAGGAACTTGCAATAGACGCTAATGTGGGAATTGTTAAATAAATGCATGGAGGGAACAGGTCAATAAATGCATGGAGGAAAGTGTTTTAAAAATGGCAAAGAGGAAGGGAATAGAGCATTTGGAAATGGAAAACAAGGTTTACGAAATTGCAGTCATTTATGGAAGATTATGTATTAATTTTGGCTCAAAGTTGAAGGAAATTCATGGAGGGAAGTGTTTAAAAAAAACGCAAGAAGGAAGGGAATAGAACATTTCGAAAAGGAAAACAAGGTTTACTAAATTGCAGTTACTATGGAAAATTATGTTGAATGTGACATGACTTTGGTAAAAAGTTAGTTTCTGTAACAAATACAAAACTTCCCTTGTGATTTTGGTGGACAATTATTATTACATACTTTGATTAACCGCTGGAGATGAATTTGTTGATGCACCCTCAAGGGAGAGGTACTTATCTTAATTAAAGACAACGTTTTATTTTATGTTTTCTTGACTTGCTGGGTCAGCTACACAAATACTTCTTAACTTAAAAATATTTTTTGGAAGTATTACAGTTGTTAACTGGATTTCACTTGGATTTTATTTATTGCCATTGTTTTATAGTTTACTCTACACTTGTTTGTCTTTATGTAAAGATCTTTCTTTTGTTTATAAATACTGACCACCATTTTGTACAGGCGGACTTGAATATCACAAAATGTATAACATGTTAATTTTTTGCACAAATCTTACCCGTCACTTTAATTTTTAAAAACACATTTAAAACCTCTTCTGTGAAGAATATATGAGCTTTTTGTTTATGGTATCACAATTGATATCAGTGATGGGTAATTTGATTATTTTATAATGATGAAATTGATATATTTTTTGTGCATTAAAGGCTGCTGATACTTTTGCCAACCAATTTGTTAGGCCTAGTTTGTTAATCTATAAACTGAGACAATTTAAAATTAGAATCGCAAAAATATGGTGGTATTTTCATAAAGTGCATTTTTTTAATGTTACAAACTCTGTCTTTCATTTGGATCAAATTTAATGCAAAACTACACAAAATTAATTAGGTTGTGCGAATACTCGAGCAGTCAGGCACTGTAAGTAATTTTTAAGTAATTGAAACATAATGATTCGGTTATTCGGAAGTTTTGTGCGGTCACATGCTGAAGTGCGCCCTCTAATTGCGCATTGAAATGTTCGTGTGTAAACAAACTTCTTTTTATTTTCACCACTTCCTTCTGCATGGAATTTACAGTTTCACACGAGAATTTGTTCCGTAAAATAAAAAACACTTCTGAATATGTTTTGCATCTTGTAAGCACCATGTGTCCCGAAGTTCTCTTTTGAAGGCCGAGAGTGTGGCATATGAATAAAAATGCTTGCGTCATTTGCGTCGCTGTCGTGATCTTTTGTCCAATGTGTTGGCCTCTTTTGAATGACGTCAACTGGCGCCATATTTAAGTATTAAAGGGAACGACTTTATGCAACGGTACTGCAGTGCATGCTAACACACCTCATGGCCGCAGTTGATGACCGTCACCGATGCTTTGCCGTTTTCATGTGGGGATTTCTCCATTTCAGCAGACTCAATGCGGGCCAGTTTTCTTCGTCAATCAAGGACACAGGTTTGTTGAAGTATATTAAATGAATGATATAAAACAATATTCGTCTGTTATCTTGAAAAATCACCGTTTTTTGGCTCACTGTGACTGTATATGTTGGATTGGTTTTCAACATTGAAACATTCCACACTGGTCATATCGTTACTCTTCGTTGTTGTATACATTTATGTGGGGAAAATACCAGTTGGTAATTTATAGTAAAGGCCAGGAGTGAAATTTTAGCCTACGTTTTACATGGAGAAGAACACTGTCGGTGGCAGATTTTGCTTTGCATATTGTGTGGGGATGGGGACGAAACGTGAAGAACAAAACGTGGAGGTAAAGGACTAAGGGTGGACTAGGATCAGTGTTTTTGCAAGGTGGGGGTGATTTTGTGAGGGGATGAGTTTATAAGGTGGCTCGAGCAGTATTTTGATTTTTGTTTTTGGTCAGATTCTTTATGTCAACACTGTTATTTCAAGAATTGATTTGATACTTTATGTAGCAAAACAGAGAACATTGACTTGCGTGGGTGTCAATCTTTGGGCCCCCCCCCCAACACTATTTGAAGAGTGGGGGACACTATATCAAATGTCCTCCCCAGGTTTTTTAAACCTGTGTATCTCATGTAGGGCACTTTAGTGTGCTATCTCCAGACTATAATTAGCTCTAAACTCTTGTAGTTCCTCAAGTTGCAAGCAAGATGACTTAAAAAGGCTAGTGTCGTACTGTATGTTTACTTACGGCAATGTGCTGTCTGTAAAGCTTAACCCTATACTCCTATAGTCACTGTAACGCCCAAAACCGCTTGGCCATTTACTCACTGGGCATGTACCGCCCGAGAGTGGCCCGTATTATGTGTCTTGTTATGACGAATATCTCGTCATCACAAACTTACAGTCAGGCAAGTGTGTGGCGCCACCAATCGGCGAATTTTCTTACTAAATATGTCGACTTCACGAAAGCAACCACGCTTGTCATGTGTGCAAGCTTTGACCCAAGCTTTGGATTCAGATCTTGAACTGTCAGACTCTCTCATGTCTGTTGATAGTGATGATGATTCACAAATAGAAGAGCAATGTTTACAAGGTGCTGAAGACGTTGATGATACAGTAGCCTCAGATATAAGTGGGGATAATCGGAACAATTCTGGGTCTGATCATAGCTGTCCATTTATCCTTTTTTTGCATTGTTTTCTTTCAATTAATTCCGCATTGGGGGTTTAGCTAACGATAAATAATTACGCAGTTAAGTTGTTAAGACTTATCTTTAACAAAGAAAAGATGTTGAGGGATAATTCATGAAGGACCCCCATTAACATACACCAATAATGTCCATCAGCGAACACAGGCATGGGGGCAGGATTGACGTGCGAGGGAGGGAGATTGTCGAAGATTAAAAGTTGTGCAATTAGGGTTAAAGGAATATTGCAGTATTGGTTTTTGCTAACAAAACAGTTGCTGGCAGTGTAGTCACTTTATGTATACCCACCATATACATAACCTGACAAACCTGTAGAAGTTTGAGATTGATCGGCCATCTGGGTCACGAGAAAATAGTGAAAAACGATTACACATTTGCATGAAATCATATAGATTCAACAAATAAATAAAATGCTCACTGAGCGATAAACTCCAATCGGAAAATTAGTTTCTTCATTTCTCATCAAATATTGCATTTCAGACAGAAATATTTCAAGGGATGTTTTCTACTATCATCATCATTAGACCGTGTAAGTTTTATGTAATCAAAAGTATATTTGACAAGTTTTTTCTCACCAACTCTATAATGTTCCTTTAAGATTAATATATCATGTATGTTGGGCTTTTATTAGTGTCTCTCGTTCTTTCTCTCTCTGAACCAGAAATGTTATGTAAATATCTATAGCAAGGAGAGCTATTTTAGGCCATTCAGACATGCTTAAAACCAAACAGCTTCAGGGGGCTATGCCCCCTAAACTCCCACCAAAGCAGGCCGTTGGGGCCCCAAGCCATAAGTGCTACGACTCTTGATGTGCCTCCCCCCTCCACATTTCAGGACAGATTGATGCCAATGTTGATTTGATGTGCTTATTTACTTGTCATAAGGTGTATTTTTTTAATGAGGTGTTAATAACTGAGACATGAACTTAAAGACTAAATTCTATTTTAAAATATTGTGGGGCTTGCATTTCATAAAGTGAATTTGTTTTACATATACAAACATTGAGTTTCATTTGGACTAAATTTGATGCAAAACTACGTTTTATTTTTCCAATGGACACTTTTACTGGCACTTTAGCAAAATAAATATGTAAATGATGGAAAGCACATTATGTTGAAGTCTGAAACCTACTGTTGACATGACAATTTATTGATGTACATTAGAACTAAGCAGGACCAGTTCTAGCCCCCTAAATAGTGCCAGTCCACTTTCTTTCCCTTGGCCCTAGCATACTTGCAGCCTAAATACTTGTGCTAAATTTGGCTTTAAATCTAGAAGACTTATATGTAGTAGCTTTAGAATTTGTTGGAAAAGTTTGATATCTCTGTGGAAAATTTAGAATGCTTATTAGCACATACCTTTTGTGTACAATCCACATAATTTCAGCTTTCATTCATACTTTGTTGGGTTCCCTCAACATCTATGCAAAAATAAACTAATCAGCTCCTCTGATTTAAAGGGGATCAGCCTGCCTGGCTACCCAGCATGGTAAAGCATACCAGCTGTTTTGTGAATTGATTTTTTTTTCTTTGCCCGGAAATTGTAATTTTTAGCTTTCAAATCAACCACACTTTGTTGGGTTCCCTCAACATCTAGATGCAAAATTGAAGTAATCAGCTCCTCTGATTTAAAGGGGACCAGCCTGGCTACCCAGCATGATAAAGCATACCAGCTGTTTAGTTAATTCTTTTATATTTCTTTGCCCGGAAATCATAATCAATTTGACATAAATCATTGTGGTTTTTTTTTACCATAGCTTTATTTATTTATCAGCTCAACCTCGTCCCCAGGGGTGATCGATGTCACTGCTCCATTTTCTTCCAGCATGCCTTGCTCGCTCATAACCCCTGGAATTGTTCATTAAAATGTCAATCCAGCACATTTTATTAAGGCCTGTGGCCTTGCTCGCTCATAACCCTGGAATTGGTTCATTAAAATGTCAAATCCAGCACATTTTATTAAGGCCTGTGGCCGAGCCACTCTTTGCGCCTGCTCAAGTACGATAACCCGCAAATAAGGCCTAAAGTCAAGGAGCAACTGGTCCCCTCTCATTCGTCTTTGATCTTGTGATATGTCTATCTCTAAGCAGTTTAGGGTGACTGTAAAAACATGAATCATTTGAAATGGAATCGCGTCAAAATACTTGCATTTTCACATGTGCGTACTAAGCGTCTTACAAGCGCCATACAAGTGCTCAGAATTGTTTAACAAGCATTCACGCAAAGTAGACACGTTTGGGAGCCAATCAGTGTTGTTTTTCAGTACATCCCTACCAGGGGTAAGTGACTAGAGGTAACAATACGACGCGCTGCCCATAGTAGCAAGACTTGATTTAAAGGGGACCAGCTTGGCTACCCAGCGTGATGAAGAATACATGTACCAGCTGTTTAGTTAATTCATTTATATTTCTTTGCCCGGAAATCAAATCATTTTGACATCAATCGTTGCATTTAAAAAAAATTCAACCATAGCTTTGTTTATTTATTGTTAGTTGTAATATTCAGTTTTTACACTGTGTTCTTGTAATTATTTAGGAAATTAGCTTTTTTCTGCAATGCATTTTCAGTTCTGTCAAAACTATATGTATATTATGTATTTGTTTTTACATTACAAAATGCACAGTAACCTGAATCAAATTATATAGAAAGAACTGTTAATGATCACACGTGTTGGCTTTATTGCCACGCCTGGAATTACACAAAGACCACAGAGGCCTATCAAAAGTTTTCCATAGACTTTAATATTTTCAACTGGAAGTGCCGTTTGCAAATTGAAAATGGCCGTGCCCTCTTAAAGATGAAATTCCACTGGCCTGTACTGCACTGGGTGAATCAGCATGGTCCCCTGTCAAGTTGTAGCAGCTGAACACTTTATTGTTGCATAGATGTAGAGGGAATCCAACAGGGTGTGGTTGTTGAACCCATGTTGAGTTGAAGCACTCCAGCTCGCAACACATAACGGCATAATATTTGAAGCTAACTTTGAGAATGTTTGTAATGCCTAATGTAGCACTCCATCGGAAAGTTTTATGATCAGTAAGTCTGCGGATGTAAAGCCATATTTAGCACAAAGTTTTGGCTACAAGCGTGCTAGGGCAAAGGACACAAAGGGGTTTAGCACTATTTAGGCCTATGGGACAAATTGGGTTTTTTCATATTGTACATTATGTTATTGTCATGTTGAGACTTAAAGGGAAGGCACGATTGGTAGCCACTCTAAAAATTAATGGCAATAAAAACTGACTTGGTTAGAAGTACAGTAACTTACGATAGTATAAAGCATTTTGAGAAATATTTCAATTCAAAATAATGTGGATATGGAAAAATATGTCAGTTTTTATCCCCAAAATTTTGAATCTGAGACAGAAACGTTTCTCAGATCGTGTATTCCTATTAGGGATTATTCTTTATGAGTTGACATATTCGCTGCAGATTTTGGCGATATTTCAAAAACGTGACCACCTTTTGAAATGAAATTTTCACAGGTTAGTTTTATTGTATATATCTACACTTATAATATAGGATTAATACAATCAAACAGTCCCAAAAACCAAAGGTATACTTTGCCTTTAATAGTATCTTCTCTAGGGACCAATGGAATGTTCAGTTTAGATTTCTCATGCCAATTCTCTAACTAAGTTAGGTGACAATTTTTCTGTGACAAATCGCAAACACTATCTTAGCCTACAATTTCAGCTTTCAAAATTTCAAAATAAACGATTGGAACTGAAACTAAAAATAGACAGCAGTATTGAAGGCCATAGGTGTCTATTTATGACATCACTCCCGAGTCTAACAATTTACATTGCAATGTTTTTTATTATCATTTTATAGCTTGGGTACACAAGCTATAACCACAAGCTATAGGCACTATTCACTGAAAAGTGTCATTGTAGCACGTAGGTTAATGTTTGTAGAGAAAAATCCTACTAATATAGATCATGTACTTTTTTACAGATTTTTAGGTTAATGTTTAATGTTTTTGTCGCACCAATATCCCTCATTTTACTACAATGTGATGGCTGAGGGTAATTAACCATGACTTCTGCTGTTTCTACATAAATGGCAAGCATGTGTCCCCCTGTTAGCCGACTAATCCTTTTTTAAAGCAAAACAATCATACTGCTAAAAGGCAAATAAAGCATATTTTTTAAAACCTGGGTAAAAATAATGTGTTAAACGCCTCTGAAATGTCCTAGGTTGCACCAAGATTATCTAATGTTAAACAAATTTCCCGGTGTCCTAAAGCAGGCCCCGGAGTATGCCGTAAGGCTTTGCACTTCGCTTCCTGGTTTGTCTCGTAGAAATGACCCTCACTATAATGATTGCCAGTCATCTCGCCCCGGCAAAGTCCCCACTGCAAAGTTGCCCCCTGCAAAGCTCGCCCCCCCAGGTACAAACTTGCCCCCTCACAATGTTGCCCCTACAAAAGTCGCCCCCCCCCCCCCCCGCCAGAGTCGCCCCCCCCCGCCAGAGTCGCCCCCCCCCCACAAAGTCGCCCCCTAACAAAGTCGCCCCCCGACACAGTCGCCCCTTTACATGTTTTTGCTGTTGTTGCAATGATTTTCTAAGGGGAAAACTTGTTATTTTTAGCTTGATTCAAGAAAGGGAATCCTTAAAGACTTTACAAAATATTTTGTTGAGGGTAAATAAATTAATACCTTTTACTAATTGAAAAACAACAAATTTTGACAAACATTCTCCAGTAGTAACTCAGTATTTAATTTTAAAAAGAAATACATTTTTGTTGAGGATAAATAACAAAAAAAATGCTACCCAAAATGCAAACATCACAAGGGCGATTCCTGGGACCAATAAGAAAATGACCATTAACGGCAATGTTGTTAATAAGATGAATTTTTGAAACTATGTTCCTTTCTAAAAATATATCCAATATGAGAACATCCAATGAATAAATGCAATTACCATTATTAACAAGTGATTTAGCAATGTTCGGCGCAGACAACAAACAAGTCTCGCAAAACATTATCACAAACTTACTTAATTTAATTAGTTAAAGAAACATTACAGCAATTGGTAAGAAAAAAAGTTGTTAGATAAATAACTTTTTGATCACGATTTGCATAAAACTTCGCAGTCTAATGATATGTGTGAAAATCTTGAAATATTAATGAACTGCCAATTGCATGAGACAGCAAACAATTTCCTTAAGTCAATGAGAATGGATCCTTAACTATTGTTTTATAGTTAAATTGAACTTTTTTCTCTATATTCATACCATATGAGCACGCACTCAAACTCGACATTCATTTACAAATGGTTTGAACGTCAACATAACAGTGTAACTATACAACTACTTAAATTTAATTCAGTTTAAAGAAACATTACAGATTGGTAAGTAAAAAAAGTTGTTAAAATAATAGATCTTGATACAGATTTGCATCAAAACTTACCGGTCTAATGATGATGATAGTAGAAAACATCCCTTGAAATATTTCTGTCTGAAATGCCATATTTGATGAGAAATGAATAAACTAATTTTCCGATTAAAGTTTTTCATAGGAGTTTTGAGCGTTTTATTCATATGTTGAATCTAATATGGATTTCATGCAAATTGGTGTAATCGGATTTTTTCACTTCTTTCTCGTGACCCAGAATGGCTCGATCGATCTCAAACTTCTAAGTTTGTCAGTTTAATGTATATGGAAGATAACATAAAGTTTTACACTGTCAGTAACTGTTTGTTGTAGCAAAAACGAATTCTGTAATGTTCTTTAATTTTAAATGTCTATTTTTGAAAAGCTGATCGACCAAAATTAATTATATTATTAAGTCCAACCGAAGACACATTCATGTATTATATATGACAATTGTTGTGATTTGAAAGAAAGGGTTTCATGAAGGAAAATGAGGAAATTTGTCATTTCTTTACCACGCAAAATGACGTCAGCAGTAAATTTTCCGTTTTAAATTATCTTAATTAGACATTTTGCTTATGATTTTAACATAAAATTGTCACTAAATTGCTAGCATCAACAGAAACAATCGCAATCACCCTTATTTTCAATTCCACCTCCCAAATGAAACGTCTAGGTCAGGCCACTGGCTGTGTATCAATTTATGTCTTTCAAAACCATCACTCAGCTGTCACTTGGGATTGGGACAATATGTTACTGAGTTTCAAACTTTACCACAGTTCAAACTACCCGTGGAGGCAAGCATGGTTTTGACAAAAGTGCGGACCGGCCGACCCGTGGGGTGGCAGATAGGCTTTGTGAGTCTGCGAGTGGTTCAACCATCTAGATTGTTGAACTTAATTAATTGTATCTGAATATTAATTTTACACTTCAACTTCTACATGCTCCATCACTTCTGGTACTGCATGCTCTTTTTGGGGCGCTGCATGCTGGACCGCCGCGCTTGGATACTTTCACGAAATACCCCTTTCAGCGAAACAGCGACCATCAAACATGCACAAAGCGCTGAGTTGTCTTATCAAGTCAGTCAAAGGAGATCAATGGTCATAACCAAGGGGGGCGACTTTGGGGGCACTTTGTAGGGGGCAACTTTGTAGGGGGCAACTTTGTGGGGTGGACTTTGTAGGTGGCGACTTGTAGGGGGCAACTTTGTAGGGGATTGTGGCGACGAGTTTGTAGGGGGCGACTTGTTGGAGGGGGAGTGCGAGTTTGTACCCGGGGGGTGAGGGTTGACTGGGGGGGCGAGCTGGTTTTGCGGGGGGCAACTTTGTAGGGGTGACTTTGCAGGGGGCAAGATACTGGTTTTCCACTATAATACACTATAATAAAGCAAAGGGTTGGCACACGTAACCACCACCCTTCCAGTCATAAAAGGATCTAAACTTGTGTTACTGCATGCAGTTTAACTTACGCATCCTTGTCCAGCTGACAACGATCAAAAATTGGTCATGTTTGGCCTAACGTATATAAACCAACGGAAAAATGGTGTCACGGCACAGATTAAATATGTTGGACAAACATTTGTAAAAAGTTAGATGTGCCCCCCACTTAAAGAAATTTCCTTTAACTGCGCCTGTTAAAGTCAGATAATAATATCATGTATGTTGGGCTTTTATTGGTCCTTCTCGTTCTTTCTGTCTTTAACCAAATCTAAGTTTTGTACTTAGATAATGTAAATATTTTACCAAGGAGAGCTTTTCCTGGCCATTAATTCAGACATCTAAAACCCAACAGCTTCACCTGACACCTAAACACCCCCGAATGGCTTTGCCCCTAGACCCCACCAGGGCCCCTTCAGCGGGCCCCTGGAACCCACACAGTAGGTGCCACGACCCCGATTTTCCCCCTGCCCCACATTTCAAGACAGATTTGACGCCTGACATTAAGTACAACTAACTAAGTTTGATGAACAGCCTGACAATGTAAAACTGGTTAAAGGTATATTCCTTGAAATCTGTGTGACTGTCTTATTTAATGACTGTTTCACAGGGTTGTTTGATGTGTTACAGAATACGAAAATTTTTTCGATTAGAGTCACAAGGCCGGACGGCCACTTCAAGGTGAGGGCTACACTTGGGGCTTGTTGCCACCTACTCCTGGGGCTGAAACAGGGTTATCCCCTTCATAGTCCGTAAGGACTTAGGAATGGGTATCATCCACTAGGAACTTGGCTGGTAGAGCAGAGTGCACTTAATACCTTCCCAATTATGGTTAAGTGCATTGCTCAAGGGCAAAAGTGTCCTGACCGGGATTTGAGCCCACACTCTGCTGCTGACAACACCAGAGCTTGGGTCCGGTGAACTAGCCCGTTCGGCCACGACACGCCAGAAATTGTGCTGCCGAAGTGTTGTTTTTCCTTTCCAATCCTCCTATATAGCAGAAACACATGATGGCCCCATTCCTTCTGGATTCTGTATTGCATTTATGGCCCCAATCCTTCTGGATCCTGTATTGCGAATTCAGGCTAGGCCATTTTGCTTGTAAACACATGTAGCCTCAATCCTCCAATATCCTTCAGTGGTAGAGAGTAAAAAACTTGATGGACCCATTAAATCCTTCTGGTTGCGATGACCTGAATCCGTCTACAGAGCTGCCAACTCTTCCTGATTCTGCAGAAAGTTCCGTGGAAATAAATCAATCTTTCCATGTTCTGATGAACAAATTTGAAAATCTCCCTGATTATGGAAACTTTTTCCCTATTATGTTGAATTTTATTCTGAGTATCTCCCTGATTGTTTTACAAAATCTCCCTGATTGCAAGATGCAAATAATGGCAGCTCTGCGCTTAGATCCCTTATGACAGGGACCCTATCAGCACTGCATGCCCCCCCCCCACCCCATTAAACCCAGATTGTCTGAATCCCATTTTGGCCAAGCTGCATTTAAGACCCAACCCTTCTCTTTCCGCTAAATGTCAGATACAGCCTGATAACAGCCTGATAACCCCAACCCCAAATCCCCAAAGCAGAAACCCATTTATTGCCTCATAGTGTTAGCCAGAGGGGTGTCTCGTGTCTTTTGGACACCCTGTTTTAAATTTGGACACCCTGTTTATCTGTCATTTACATGTAAATGAATTGTAAATGAATTGTAAATGTAAGTGAACTATTTGGACACCCATTCTTAAAATTTCCAGCAAATTTGGACATCCTTTCACCAAATCCTGGCTGAAACCTTGATTAAAATCCAAAATCCAATTGTGCATTATACCTTTACAGGTAATTTGGGTTGCAGTTTACATGTACATGTACATGTACAACATGTACATGTACATGTACATCTCATAGGGCTCAAAATTTGGGGTGAAACCCACAAAACCTCATGGCATGTATAGCTGGTCTTAAGTTTACTAGCCCAACCCTAAATTCAATGGCCGCTGCCACGCAGGCCAGTGTACATTACAAGCCCTGGTTCATATGGTACAATGCCAAATATCATGACAAAATGCTATATTTAAATGTCTGACAAATCGTTGTCGCAATTATTGTTTGAAAGGAGAATCTGAACTTAAGTGTTAAATGGCAAGCTGAAAATTTCATTTAAACTACTAGAGGTTTTCCCGGCCATTTTCAACAAAAAATCATTCAATGTAACACCCTCATTCAATTTTGTCTGAAAGTGAATGCTCAGCTGCATCAGCATTCAAAAGGAGTAAACTTTGTGGAGCCACATTCTGATGTGGAATTAACAACAGTCTGCTGGTTTCAATTGCTTTGAAAACTGCATTGGAATTCAAAGTTTATGATTGAAATGGTATCAAATGAACATGAGAATAAACTTTGTAATTCTTATTCCTTTAATTTGTGAAAAAAAAATCAGAATTGGTCAGTGATTAGTTTCAATCTGAAAGCTCACTCACTATTAAGTTCATATACTAGTACCAATCTTCCAGAGAAAACTTTCTGTCTGAAATGCTATTAAAGACAAGGAAATTGTATTTGAAGACCCCCATGTCACTATTGCTTGTTTCGATTGCCACACATTACTTTTGTAATAACTTCAATCCATCTGAGCTTTTACCGATCGACATTTTTTTTTTAATGATTGGAAGGTATCTTTTCATTGTCATCACATTAAAAGTACAACACTGTTGACATTTTTTGGTTGATTATTGTTATTGCTTTCCTGTCTTTTAATCCCAGTGCCACAATAATTGAAGTTTTGATATTTTTTTATTTGCATGTACACTGGCTGAGTGTGGGAGCCTGGAGTTTCACACAGCTTTTACAACGGAACCTACAAATGCCCCAAACAGCAGACCTTGCAACACCAGGGGCTCTGTACCCAGGCCCTGGAGCTCTGTGTCCACTAGACTCGGACCGTCAGCTTGTACCATCACTGTAGGCAATCTGCTGAAATACTGCTAGATTGTTTGGACTTGCACTTCTTCAACTAACCTGCACTTATTAATTGTTAATATTAACCTATCACTTGGTCAAGCCTTTTTACTTGTACCATAACTGAGCCTGTTACAAACAATCTAACAAACATCAACCTCTTTCCTTCACATTTTATTATCTTTCATCCACATCACTCAACAAACACTGCACAGTGCACACCTTATGCACTCTCTTCACATAACCCCAACACATAACTTTTCATTGCATGTGATTTTGAACTGAATTTGATTTAAATGGTTTTGTTTTGCTTGTTGCTATGGTGACATGCTACAAGGGCCAAGATGACAACAGAGAGCAGTTTCTGTCTCTTCAGTGGGTTGAAAGATTCTGATGCAGTCTGAGGATACTACTGAGTTGACAGTTCAATCAGGTAAAGTTATTCACGCCTAAGTACTTAGATAGCGGGAAATATTTGTATGTCCATATCTTGAAATGAATTGCCTCCTTTGTGTATGTGCTGAGCATCTTAAGATGAATTGCCTCCTTTGTGTATATGTGCTGAGCATCTTAAGATGAATTGCCTCCTAAGGTTAAGTCAAAATTGGCAATCGAACGACTGTCACACATAAAAATGAATAGATTGGGTGGAAAATTAGGGAGACTGACAGAATAGGGAGACTACAACTATTAGGGCTAGATGGCTCAGTTGGTAGAGCAGCAGCATGTTAATCTGGAGGTCCTGGGTTCAAGTCCTGCTTTAGTAAATGTTTCTTTGTCGAACCGAAATATATATAAGGAAAAGGCTTACAACTCGTCACCGACGCCACGAACCGACACACACGTAGATACCAGTAAAAAGTAGCAATTAAAGTTGAAGGTTTTTTTAAATCGAGCTTTCCTACAAAATTCCGGGGTTTTTTCAACTAGTTTTCTTATAGTGGGGACTTGATGCTTTTAAAGGCACTGGACACTATTGGTAACTACTCAAAAAAATTATTAGCATATAAAACTTACTTGGTAACGAGCAATGGAGAGCTGTTGATAGTATAAAACATTGTTAGAAACGGCTCCCTCTGAAGTAACGTAGTTTTTGAGAAAGAAGTAATTTCTTAGTAAAATATTTGAATTGATTTTGAGACCTCACGCGTGAGGTCTCGAAATCAAGCATCTAAAAGCACACAACTTCGTGTGACAAGGGTGTTTTTTTTTCCATTATTATCTCGCAACTTCAACGACCATTTTTGAGTTCAAATTTTCACAGGTTTGTTATTTTGTGCATATGTTGACATACACCAAGTGAGAAGACTGGTCTTTGACAACTACCAAAGGTGTCCAGTGTCTTTAAACTTCATACATACAGTGCTTTTTACTGCTTTTTGTCCTAAATTAATCAGTAAGAAGGGTTTGTGTCAGTTCGTGGTGTCAAAAATTTACGCAACCAGGCATTTTCCATTGCCATGAACTGACACCATCCAATGTATTACAATGCATGTGTGTTAGTTCGTGAAAATGTAGGTCAGCGCACGCGCACTACACACCAAGGTTTGTGTCAGTTCGTGGAAACGCTTTTTTCACTTTTTAGGTTTGCGCGCACCTTGTGTTGCAATGGTAAATTGAACCTTTTTGTCAGTTCGTGGTGACGAAAATTGTCAGTTTCGGTGCAAAGTTACCTAGCCTCATCATCGTAATTCAAAAAGTGAAGCTCCTGAAGCGCTGAAACTTCATGAAATTGTAGGCCTTGGTTAACATTGTCTAAACATGCAAAAAAAATGAAAACTAAAAAAAAAGGGGGGTTTGTACACAGTGTGTCAGTTCGTGGCGTCATTGACAATTACTGTACCAGGTTTGATTTATGTTTTTCCAGGATATCTTGAAGACATTAAAGGAGTTATGATGTTGACAAGAGGTGTCTGGGAGATAAAGCATCATTAAATCGAGGAATTGGTATCACTTTTTTGTTTTCTTAGCTGTATATGTTCTTGGCCAGGTCCTGATGACCACTCAGGTTGTAACAAATCGACCTTAAAGGCTTGATACATGATTGGTGTGATCCGAGGAACAGATATGATGATTGCTATCTTTTTAAATACTTGATAACAGTACCAAATGTCATGAGAAATGTTTTGAACTGATCATGAAAGAAAATTGTCCTCTAGTACTCAATTCTTTTTTCAATTTACTAAATCACAGTATTAGTAAACATGTCAATTGCAGCCCATGTTCATCTTGTACGTTTCTTAGTTTGATTAAAACATCACAGGCAGTTTGGCTAGAGAATAATAATAGTTTCATTCTTACAAATGCCATATTTAATGCATAATTTCTTTTTGTTTTGAGTTTTACTTTGTGTTATTCAGTTGTTTGTTTGATGACTGTGACTTTGATGTTTAGTGAATGATCTGACTGAGTTGCTGGATTGGGCTGTCACTGTATCTAGATTCACTCACTACAACAAGAGGTAGATTTTGTTTCTGTTGTCTCATTGCAAAGTTCCATCTTTTGGATGAATGTCTTTTTATTCTGTCTATAAGTTGTTTTAAACAATTGTTTTTTGGACTTGCCAAGGAGTGTTCCTAAGCAGTATTCTCTGTGGTGATCATCTGATCATTGGACTTTATTTTCTCTAAACTATTTGTACTGATGTTATTACAACTTAAAGGTACACGTTGCCTTGTCTCGGGCGAGTTGGTCTATAAAAAGCGTTTGTAACTGTTTGTTATAAAATGCATCTGATTAGAAGGATGTTTTAAAAGTAGAATACAATGATCCACACAAATATGCCTCGAAATTAAGTGGTTTTCCTTTTACATCATGAACTAACACGGTTGGCCATTTTGTGGAGTCAAGTGTTTGACTCCACAAAATGGCCGATCGTGTTAGTTCGCAAAGTTAAGGGGAAACCACGCAATTTCGAGGCATATTTGTGTGGATCATTGTATTCTACTTTAAAAACACCTTTCTAATCATATTTACTTTATTACAAACGCATTTTATAGGCCAACTTGCCCGATCCAAGGCAACGTGTACGAACTGCTTTGATACTGTCAACATGGACTTTGCAGATGGAGTGATGTCATGGGGCAAGGAGAGTGACATGATGGCATGAGGAGACTGACATCATGTAATTACATCCCCAAATTACCAAGGCTTAGTCAGTTTTTCTTTGTTCAACCCAAAAGTATTTGAGGGAAAGGCTTACAACTGTGCCGGGCTTGATTTCTGTTTGTCCAGGATATCTTGATGACTTGATTTGACATGGGTTGACAGTTTGCTGCTTTTGACCATGAAGACATCAATGGAGTTCTGATGTTGACGAGTGACGTGTTGGAGATAAATGCATCACAAATCAAGGAATGAGTATCAAATTTTGTTTTCTTAATTGCATAACATGTTCCTGATGAAGACTAAGGGTGGTAACAAAACAATCTTAACAACTTGATACATGATTGATGTGATCCGAAGAACAACAATGATGATTCCTATCTTTGTAAATACTTGATACCAGTACCAAATGTCCTGAGAAATGTTTTGAACTGATATACATTATGAAAGAAAATTACCCTCCGATACTCGGTTCTTATTTCAAGTTACCAAATCACAGTAATCATATTTGTGAAAAATGTGACGCCAATTGCAGCCCTGTACATCTTGTACATTTCTTAGTTTAATGAAAACATCAGTGGTAGTTTAAGCTAAAGAATAAAAAAGAGTTTTCATTCTTACAAATGGCCAATATATATAATGCAGAATTTCTTTTTGTTTTGAGTTTTACTTTGTGTTATTCAGTTTGTTGTTGTTTTGATGACTGTGACTTCGTCATTTACTAGGATCTGACAGAGTTGCTGGGATTGGCATGTCACTGAATCTAGATTCACTCAGCTACAACAAAGGTAGATTTTGTGCCTGTTATCTCATTACAAAGCTCCATCCTTTGGATGAATGTCTGTAAATGTATTCTGTCCAACTTGTTTTAAACTAGTACTTTTTGACTTGCCAAGGAGGGTTCATATAAGCAGTATTCATATGGTGATCATTTGACTATATTTTCTCCAAACTATTTGTACTGATGTGATTACAACTTCTGTCTTACAGGTAGTGATTGTGACAACTTTTGATGTAGGATTTCCCTGTGAACATGGAACTTGAAGATGGAGTGATGTCATGGTGCACGGAGAGTGACATGATGGCATGAGGAGACTGACGTCGTGGCAAGAGGAGACTAACATCCAGTGTTCTTGCATCCCCATATTACTAGGTTCACATACGAATTTGAGGTGAGATTTCTTCTCTGGAGTTGAACATATCCTTGTAGACGCTAACCTTCATTTGTGAACTGTCACACCCCAAAATTACTTAATCATATCTTTTGAAGGCTTCAAAGATTTCTTAAAGGGACACATCGGCTTTGTTGGGCTATTTGGGCTACAAAATATACTAAAATATGACTCCAAAGGTCTTCCCGGAATGGAAAAGAACGGTTTCTTAAAGAAACCATCAAATTTGGCAGTTTTCTAGTATTTTTCAAAAAAATGAAGGTCACGTGATTTATCGAACTAAATTGTGGTTCAGATAAATCACGTGATCTTCAGAGTTAGTTTTACTTCCAACCGTATAAAAGTAAATCACTGAACGAAATTTAAATCTGTTTTTTTTTAAACAATTATTCATGAGTATTTGAAAAAAAAGACCATGTATTCAGATTATGGATACAAGTTGTAAAAATAAGAAAAATCTAATCGCAAGATTGCATTTAGAGAGTCCGTGCAACGGCAGGGGCGGATCCAGGATTTTTTAAACTGGGGGGCACACCGGTGCAACCAGGATTTTGTATTAAAGGGTAAATAAAAAAGGGGGGGGTCCAGGGCGAAGCCCCGGTGGGGGTTCAGGGGGCGAAGCTCTGAGCCTTTGGCGTTTTGTGGGTTAAAAATCAAGCCTCCATGTGTCTAGAACAAAGAAATAGACACACTTTAATTGGAAATCAGATCCATATAAATCTTCTAAATTTACTAGAAAATTTTCTGTAACATCGATAGTGTGAGTCCAGGGGTGAAGCCTCGGTGGGGGTCCAGGGGTGAAGCCCACGGAAGCGTCAAGCTTTTGGCATTTTGAGGGTTGAAAAACCAAGCCTCCATGTGCCCAAAACAGAGTAAATAGACACACTCATTGGAAATCAGACCCATATAAATCTTCTAAGTTTACTGTAAAAATTTCTGTAACATCAATGGTTGGGTCCAGGGGTGAAGCCCGGTGGGGGTCCAGGGCAAGCTCGGCTTTTGGCATTTTGAGGGGTGAAAAACCAAGCCTCCATGTGCCTAAAACAGAAAATTGACACCCTCTTATTGGAAATCAGATCCATATAAATCTTCTTAGTTTACTGGAAAAATTTCTGTAACATCGATAGGGGTCCAGGGGTGAGGCCCGGGTGGGGTCCAGGGGGAACGACTGGACTTCGTCATTTACTAGATCTGACAGAGTTTGCTGGGATTGGCATGTCACTGAATCTAGATTCACTCGCTTCAACTTAGGTAGATTTTGTGCCTGTTATCTCATTACAAAGCTCCATCCTTTGGATTAATGTCTCTAAATGTATTCTGTCCTAACTTGTTTTTACCAAGTGTTTTTTGACAAGCCAAGGAGTGTTCCTAAGCAGTATTCTCTGTGGTGCTCTTTTGACTATATTTTTTTATATTATTTGTACAGATGTGATTACAACCTCTCTCTTTCAGGGATTGTTGCAACTTCTTTGATGTAGCATTTCACTGTCAACATGGATTTTGAAGATGGAGTGATGTCAAGGTGCAAGGAGACTGACATCATGGCAAGAGGAGACTGACATCCATGTACTTACATCTCCATTCCACCAGGTTCACTTATGAAATTTGAAGGTGAGATTTCTTCTCTGGAATTGAACATAACCTGAACTAGGTTTACCTTTATTTATGAGCATGTCTTTTTATCGCCAAAGATACTTCTATATTGAGGAAAAATGCCAACTATTTTATTTATCTCTCGAGTCTCAGTCCACGGACCCGTATGCGTGTATACGTTGTATTCACCTCACGGCATACATACGTTGTACATGTATACATACTACCCATGTATATACGGACAGGCGCAGGGTCCAGTCTTGATCCATGGCTGTACGTCATCAAAACCGGTGAAATGTTTTATTCATGATATGTAAATGAAGTGATGACGACATGCTCATTTCGCGAAACGGTCACTTCAATGCAACAGATACACATCAAATTATTGTCTTTTTAAAATATGTCTGCAATTTTGAAACTTTGTGTAAGTGAAACTAAGGTCTTTATTACACGCCAGCAAACATGAATTTAAACATGCCGCGTCTTTTATTATCTCGTTCATATCCATCTATAATATCTTTTGAAGACTTCACCAGTGGCTTTTTATTAGATTAAAAAGCTGTAAGATTTTTTTCAGGTACTGTTTAGGTGAAGTCAAGGGTTAGTCAATTTTTGTTTGTTCAACCTAAACTTATTTAAAGAAAAGTCTTACAACTATACCAGGTTTGATTTCTGTTTCTCCAGGATATCTTGGTGACTTGATTTGACATGGGTTGACAGTTTGCTGCTTTTGACAAAGAAGACAACAAAGAAGTCTGCCTTTGACGAGTGACATCTTGGAGATAAATGCATCACTAAATCAAGGAATGAGTATCAATTTTTTGTTTTATTAGTTGTATAATATTAATATTATGTTCTTGGTCGGGTCCTGACGAAGACTAATGGTGGTAACAAATTTACCTTTAAGGCTTGGCACATGATTGGTGTGATCAGAGGAAAAGAAATGATGATTCCCATCTTTGTAAATACTTGACACCAGTACCAAATGTCCTGAGAAATGTTTTGATCTGATATACATCATAAAAGAAATTTACCCTCAAATACCCGATTCTTATTTCACAGTATTAGTAATTTGTGAAAAATGTGACGACGATTGCAGCCCATGTACATTTTGTACATTTCTTAGTTTGTCGAAAACATTACAGGCAGTTTAGCTAAAAAATAATGAAAGCTTCATTCTTACAAATGCCATATTTAATTCAGATTCTTTTTGTTTTGAGTCTGTCTTTGTGTTATTCAGTTTGTTGTTTGTTTGATGACTGTGACTTCGGCATTTACTGAACGATCTGACAGAGTTGCTGGGATTGGCCTGCCACTGTATTTAGATTCACTCACTACAACAAGAGGTAAATTTTGTGCCTGTTATCTCATGACAAAGCTCCATCCTTTGGATGAATGTCTCTAAATGTATTCTGTCCAACTTGTTTTCACCAAGTGTTTTTTGACTTGCCAAGGAGTGTTCCTAAGCAGTATTCTCTGTGGTGATCGTTTGACTAATTTTTCTCTGAACAGTTTGTACTGATGTGATTACAACTGAACTGTTTGTCGGGTGACTGTTGCAACTTCTTTGTTGTAGGATTTTACTGTCAACATGGAACTTAAATTATGAGGTGATGTCAAGGTGCAAGGAGACTGACATCATGGCAAGAGGAGACTGACATCCATGTACTTAAATCTCCATTCCACCAGGTTCACTTATGGAATTTGAAGGTGAGATTTCTTCTCTGGAATTGAACATAACCTGAACTAGGTTTACCTTTATTTATGAGCTGTCACACCCAAACTTTTCTTAAAGATGGACATGAACGGTGTATTCCAAGCAACAAGAATCAGTTAGCCTTCTTAACAATGTATTTACGAACCATTTTTAGCAAAACAAAATTAATATTGGAAGTTTGAAATGATAAAAAATTCAAAATAAAAACGACTCTTACGTGACGAATTTCCACGGTTTTCCAAAGAAGTTTCAGCATATTGACCGCTGGCGGCGCTGTGTGAAAAAGCTAATTGTTCGGCGTATACTTGTAGAGAAGACCTGAACATTGCACTTTGACCTGTACGTATAGCGTATACTGTCTGCTGTTTTTTATAAAATAGTGAGGCTAGACTGCATGTCTTTTTATCACCAAAGATACTTCTATATTGAGGAAAAATGCCGACTATTTTATTTGTCTCTCGAGTCTCAGTCCACGGACCCGTATGCGTGTATACGTTGTATTCACCTTACGACATACATACGTTGTACATGTATACATACTACCCATGTATATACGGACAGGCGCAGGGTCCAGTCTTGATCCATGGCTGTACGTCATCAAAACCGGTGAAATGTTTTATTCATGATATGTAAATGAAGTGATGACGACACGCTCATTTTCGCAAAACGGTCGCTTCAATGCAACAGATACACATCAAATTATTGTCTTTTTAAAAATATGTCTGCAATTTTGAAACTTTGTGTAAGTGAAACTAAGGTCTTTATTACACGCCAGCAAACATGAATTTAAACATGCCGTGTCTTTTATTATCTCGTTCATATCTATCTATAATATCTTTCGAAGACTTCAACTGGCTTTTTATTAGATTAAAAAGCTGTAAGATTTTCAGGTACTGTTTAGGTGAAGTCAAGGGTTAGTCAATTTTTGTTTGTTCAACCTAAACTTATTTAAAGAAAAGTCTTACGACTATACCAGGTTTGATTTCTGTTTCTCCAGGATATCTTGGTGACTTGATTTGACATGGGTTGACAGTTTGCTGCTTTTGACAAAGAAGACAACAAAGAAGTCTGCCATTGACGAGTGACATCTTGGAGATAAATGCATCACTAAATCAAGGAATGAGTATCAATTTTTTGTTTTATTATTTGTATAATATTATGTTCTTGGTCGGGTCCTGACGAAGACTAATGGTGGTAACAAATTTACCTTTAAGGCTTGACACATGATTGGTGTGATCAGAGGAAAGGAAATGATGATTCCCATCTTTGTAAATACTTGACACCAGTACCAAATGTCCTGAGAAATGTTTTGATCTGATATACATCATAAAAGAAATTTACCCTCAAATACCCGATTCTTATTTCACAGTATTAGTAATTTGTGAAAAATGTGACGACGATTGCAGCCCATGTACATTTTGTACATTTCTTAGTTTGTCGAAAACATTACAGGCAGTTTAGCTAAAGAGTAATGAAAGTTTCATTCTTAAAAATGCCATATTTAATTCAGAATCTTTTTGTTTTGAGTTTTACTTTGTGTTATTCAGTTTGTTGTTTGTTTGATGACTGTGACTTCGGCATTTACTGAACAATCTGACAGAGTTGCTGGGATTGGCCTGCCACTGTATCTAGATTCACTCACTACAACAAGAGGTAGATTTTGTGCCTGTTATCTCATGACAAAGCTCCATCCTTTGGATGAATGTCTCTAAATGTATTCTGTCCAACTTGTTTTCACCAAGTGTTTTTTGACTTGCCAAGGAGTGTTCCTAAGCAGTATTCTCTGTGGTGATCGTTTGACTAATTTTTCTCTGAACAGTTTGTACTGATGTGATTACAACTGAACTGTTTGTCGGGTGACTGTTGCAACTTCTTTGTTGTAGGATTTCACTGTCAACATGGAACTTAAATATGGGGTGATGTCAAGGTGCAAGGAGACTGACATCATGGCAAGAGGAGACTGACATCCATGTACTTAAATCTCCATTCCACCAGGTTCACTTATGGAATTTGAAGGTGAGATTTCTTCTCTGGAATTGAACATAACCTGAACTAAGTTTACCTTTATTCATGAGCTGTCACACCCAAATTTTTCTTAAAGATGGACATGAACGGTGTATTCCAAGCAACAAGAATCAGTTAGCCTTCTTAACAATGTATTTACGAACCATTTTTAGCAAAACAAAATTAATATTGGAAGTTTGAAATGATAAAAAATTCAAAAATAAAAACGACTCTTACGTGACGAATTTCCACGGTTTTTCAAAGAAGTTTCAGCATATTGACCGCTGGCTGCGCTGTGTGAAAAAGCTAATTGTTCGGCGTATACTTGTAGAGAAGACCTGAACATTGCACTTTGACCTGTACGTATAGCGTATACTGTCTGCTGTTTTTTATAAAATAGTGAGGCTAGACTGCATGTCTTTTTATCACCAAAGATACTTCTATATTGAGGAAAAATGCCGACTATTTTATTTGTCTCTCGAGTCTCAGTCCACGGACCCGTATGTGTGTATACGTTGTATTCACCTCACGGCATACATACGTTGTACATGTATACATACTACCCATGTATATACGGACAGGCGCAGGGTCCAGTCTTGATCCATGGCTGTACGTCATCAAAACCGGTGAAATGTTTTATTCATGATATGTAAATGAAGTGATGACGACATGCTCATTTCGCGAAACGGTCACTTCAATGCAACAGATACACATCAAATTATTGTCTTTTTAAAAATATGTCTGCAATTTTGAAACTTTGTGTAAGTGAAACTAAGGTCTTTATTACACGCCAGCAAACATGAATTTAAACATGCCGCGTCTTTTATTATCTCGTTCATATCCATCTATAATATCTTTTGAAGACTTCAACAGTGGCTTTTTATTAGATTAAAAAGCTGTAAGATTTTTTTCAGGTACTGTTTAGGTGAAGTCAAGGGTTAGTCAATTTTTGTTTGTTCAACCTAAACTTATTTAAAGAAAAGTCTTACAACTATACCAGGTTTGATTTCTGTTTCTCCAGGATATCTTGGTGACTTGATTTGACATGGGTTGACAGTTTGCTGCTTTTGACAAAGAAGACAACAAAGAAGTCTGCCTTTGACGAGTGACATCTTGGAGATAAATGCATCACTAAATCAAGGAATGAGTATCAATTTTTTGTTTTATTAGTTGTATAATATTAATATTATGTTCTTGGTCAGGTCCTGACGAAGACTAATGGTGGTAACAAATTTACCTTTAAGGCTTGACACATGATTGGTGTGATCAGAGGAAAAGAAATGTTGATTCCCATCTTTGTAAATACTTGACACCAGTACCAAATGTCCTGAGAAATGTTTTGATCTGATATACATCATAAAAGAAATTTACCCTCAAATACCCGATTCTTATTTCACAGTATTAGTAATTTGTGAAAAATGTGACGACGATTGCAGCCCATGTACATTTTGTACATTTCTTAGTTTGTCAAAAACATTACAGGCAGTTTAGCTAAAGAATAATGAAAGTTTCATTCTTACAAATGCCATATTTAATTCAGAATCTTTTTGTTTTGAGTCTTACTTTGTGTTATTCAGTTTGTTGTTTGTTTGATGACTGTGACTTCGGCATTTACTGAACGATCTGACAGAGTTGCTGGGATTGGCCTGCCACTGTATCTAGATTCACTCACTACAACAAGAGGTAAATTTTGTGCCTGTTATCTCATGACAAAGCTCCATCCTTTGGATGAATGTCTCTAAATGTATTCTGTCCAACTTGTTTTCACCAAGTGTTTTTTGACTTGCCAAAGAGTGTTCCTAAGCAGTATTCTCTGTGGTGATCGTTTGACTAATTTTTCTCTGAACAGTTTGTACTGATGTGATTACAACTCAACTGTTTTTCTGCTGAATGTTGCAATTTCTTTGTTGTAGGATTTCACTGTCAACATGGAACTTAAATATGGAGTGATGTCTTGGTGCAAGGAGACTGATGTCATGGCAAGAGGAGACTGACATCCATGTACTTACATCTCCATTCCACCAGGTTCACTTATGGAATTTGAAGGTGAGATTTCTTCTCTGGAGTTGAACATAACCTGAACTAGGTTTACCTTTATTTATGAGCTGTCATACCCAAACTTTTCTTAAAGATGGACATGAACGGTGTATTCCAAGCAACAAGAATCAGTTAGCCTTCTTAGCAATGTATTTACGAACCATTTTTAGCAAAACAAAATTAATATTGGAAGTTTGAAATGATAAAAAATTCGAAAATAAAAACGACTCTTACGTGACGAATTTCCACGGTTTTTCAAAGAAGTTTCAGCATATTGACCGCTGGCGGCGGTGTGTGAAAAAGCTGATTGCTTGGCGTATACTTGTAGAGACGACCTGAACATTGCACTTTGACCTGTACGTATAGCGTATACTGTCTGCTGTTTTTTATGAAATAGTGAGGCTAGACTGCATGTCTTTTTATCGCCAAATAGATACTTCTATTGAGGAAAAATGCCAACTATTTTATTTATCCTCGAGTCTCAGTCCACGGACCCGTATGCGTGTATACGTTGTATTCACCTCACGGCATACATACGTTGTACATGTATACATACTACCCATGTATATACGGACAGGCGCAGGGTCCAGTCTTGATCCACGGCTGTACGTCATCAAAACCGAGTGAAATGTTTTATTCATGATATGTAAATGAAGTGATGACGACACGCTCATTTTCGCGAAACGGTCGCTGCAATGCAACAGATACACATCAAATTATTGTCTTTTTAAAAATATGTCTGCAATTTTGAAACTTTGTGTAAGTGAAACTAAGGTCTTTATTACACGCCAGCAAACATGAATTTAAACATGCCGCGTCTTTTATTATCTCGTTCATATCCATCTATAATATCTTTTGAAGACTTTAACAGTGGCTTTTTATTAGATTAAAAAGCTGTAAGATTTTTCAGGTACTGTTTAGGTGAAGTCAAGGGTTAGTCAATTTTTGTTTGTTCAACCTAAACTTATTTAAAGAAAAGTCTTACAACTATACCAGGTTTGATTTCTGTTTCTCCAGGATATCTTGGTGACTTGATTTGACATGGGTTGACAGTTTGCTGCTTTTGACAAAGAAGACAACAAAGAAGTTCTGCCATTGACGAGTGACATCTTGGAGATAAATGCATCACTAAATCAAGGAATGAGTATCAATTTTTTGTTTTATTATTTGTATAATGTTATGTTCTTGGTCAGGTCCTGACGAAGACTAATGGTGGTAACAAATTTACCTTTAAGGCTTGACACATGATTGGTGTGATCAGAGGAAAAGAAATGATGATTCCCATTTTTGTAAATACTTGATACCAGTACCAAATGTCCTGAGAAATGTTTTTGATCTGATATACATCATAAAAGAAGTTTACCCTCAAATACTCGATTCTTTTCACAGTATTAGTAATTTGTGAAAAATGTGACGACGATTGCAGCCCATGTACATTTTGTACATTTCTTAGTTTGTCGAAAACATTACAGGCAGTTTAGCTAAAGAATAATGAAAGTTTCATTCTTACAAATGCCA
Organism: Pycnopodia helianthoides; assembly: GCA_032158295.1. Taxonomy (NCBI): domain Eukaryota; kingdom Metazoa; phylum Echinodermata; class Asteroidea; order Forcipulatida; family Asteriidae; genus Pycnopodia; species Pycnopodia helianthoides. The sequence continues at coordinate 15,145,530 of CM063243.1, forward strand.
TATTTAATTCAGAATCTTTTTGTTTTGAGTTTACTTTGTGTTATTCAGTTTGTTGTTGTTTGGATGATTGTGACTTCGCATTTACTGAACGATCTGACAGAGTTGCTGGGATTGGCCTGCCACTGTATCTAGATTCAATCACTACAAGAGGTAGATTTTGTTCCTGTTATCTCTTTGCAAAGTTCTATCCTTTGGATGAATGTCTCTAAATGTATTCTGTTCAACTTTTTTTAAACAAGTACTTTCTACTTGCCAAGGAGAGTTCCTATTAAAGCAGTATTCTCTGTGGTGATCATCTGATCATTGGACTATATTTTCTCCAAAACTATTTTTACTGATGCGATTACAACTGAACTTACTTGCAGGTGAATGTGACAACTGCTTTGATACTATCGACATGGACCATGAAGATAAAGTGATATCATGGTGCAAGGAGAGTGACATGATGGCAAGAGGAGACTGACATCCATGTACTTACATCCCCATATTACTAGATCCACTTGCGGAACTTGAAGGTGAGATTTCTTCTTGTGAGTTGAACATAACCTTGAAATAGAACAAGAACATAACAATGAACTCTTAAGGTAATTGAGCCTAACAAATGAGCAACATTTACTAATAAACACTAAGCATGTACATGTACCACTGAAAGCATGTCTGACCCTTGACCTAGATTCATACAACAGCAACCTACATGAACATGACCTAAATTCCACCAGTCATAACCTTAAACAATCAAGTCAGTAAAGAAATCTGCTTAGAGTGATTAATTTGTACTCAGCTAATGGGTTTCCTTCAGGGTAATTATATTGGTACTGTTTAATTTTTGAATGTCTGTCACCAAAGTGGCCTAACATTATTTGCGATTCGCACATGGAAAAGTAAGTAGTTTCATAACAATTATTAAACTGCAAGGTTTACTGCAAAGTCTCTTTAAATAAAACCTTTGGAAAATGCATAATGACAAGTGACATATTACTATACCTCCATGCCGCTTTGTTCGCAGCAATAACACTTAGATTATGTTCTTCAGAGCACTTGTGTTGCTATTTATTCTACTGCCTCGGAATAGATTTTTAGAATTCGAGAGACTTCTCTGTTCTGAAAAGAACTGTCCTGCTTATTAACTACTACCAGGGCGGAAGGTAGGAAATCGGCTAGGACCAAATAAGAACTCACTCTGCGGCAGTGAAGTTAATAACGAGAAGTCCCCTTGATCCACGAAGCGAAAGTAGCAGTCCCCTATCAAGTTTTCTGTAACGCACTAAGTTGTTCATCAATCATTAATATTTGCAGGTTGTTGATAACAGTTTTTTTGTTGTCAAACATTTTACTGTCTCCAATATTTGTATCAGTGGAGTTGAACATAAATCCGGAATGGGGTTAACCTTGACATACAACTTTCATACAACTAAAAGTTGTGTTTCGTAGTCATACCCAGACAAGTTTTAGTAAAATCTTTAAAGAGCGGCTCAAGGATGTTCTGGAAATATTTAGCTTTTACATTTTTCCAATAGATGGAAAAAATTATTATGAGTCCCTTACCTCACGCTAAAATAGGGTAAAAATGTGTTTTCCTCGAAACACTCCCGCCCAAAATCTGAAAACGCGAGGTCAAACAAACCCCGCAACGAAGGACTCATGACGTCACCGGCGGCTAGTTAGTTTGGACCTGCCTATATGAATGTACTGAGCTAACGCAAATACAACGCCAAACTTCACCATTTGCAATCAATACGGCCGTAAATGTGACTCTTTAAAGGACGATCCAACAGGCATTGATCAGCAAGCCAATTTAGAACGGATTTATGATTTGGGGATTTTCGTTCTTTTAGAGGCGAGGTAATTCGCAGCTCGGCTTGATTTTTAGTGTATCGCTCTACACGTGAAGCATTCAACCCTAACATAACACACACACGGCAAGAATTCACAAGTGCCGCAAAGAGCTAACGCATGCATACTGCATCATCACGGGGAGGCCTCTACACAACGCTTTCTTTCTTGATGTTTCTGCGCATGCTCGGGAAACGGTTATTCCCATGACATTGCAATAATCATCGCTGGTGCACACGTTCAAACCGTATACATGTACAGCACTGGTCCGCACGCTCATGGTCTGTGGGGCTTTATGGTTCATTGAAAATTTTAGCTTCGTTTATAGCGAAAAACTGCCCAACTGTGTAGGCTTCATTTTACAATGACACAATTTAGGATACTCTGGATGGACAGAAAGAGTATTTAACTGTATGATGTAAGTTTGGTTTCTTCTTGATTTTGTTTTGTTTTCCAAGCAAAGAGACATTTATGTGTGTGTGTTTATAATGCTAATCGTGAGTTTTTAGCCGCCGGTGACGTCAAGGGGTCATATGCATATCATTATCATAGATAAGTAGTTTTTGACTCTCAGCTGAAAAAGCCGCACGGAGAGGTGCATTTTTGACTTGAATTCTTTATTACTAAATGCAAATTTTAAGTTTAAAATGGTTATTAAACGGTATCTAAGATGTCTATTCGGCCATAAAAAGGTAATAGTAAAAATATTGAGGGCATCCTGTAACCACTCTTTAAAAGCATCAGCACTGGCCCAAAGTTTGATACTATAACCTGGTATAAGACTTTGGTATATGATATTATGAAAATCAGAGAAACAAACAATTTTGTGTATCATGTTTCATTTGCCATCAAGCTGTTATTAATTCATATTTGCAGGTGGTTGTGATAAATCAGGAAGCTTAAGAACGGACGTGCTGCAGGACCTGATTGCATTCCTCCCAACTGCTCAAATGTGCCGAGACCCCGATAAGCAAAGCCCTTCACGAACTCTTCCTCAAAGTAGGTCCTCAGGAAGGGTTCCTTCCGATTGGAGGAATGGTGTCATCATCTCCCTATACAAAGGAAAAGGTCAGAAAAACCAATGCAGCAGCTACAGGCCTATAACTCTACTTTCAGTCCCTGAAAAGGTTTTCTGTCATGTATTCCTGACTCGCCTAGAACCTCTACTCACCCGTCACCGCCGACCCCAGCACTCTGGTTTTCACAATGGATGCAGTGCTCGCTCTTGACTCCTGTCAGAACTGCACCGTGAGTTTGAAAGACCTCTCTACCTCTTTAACTCTGTAGACCGGGAAGCCCTAAGGAAAGCCCTGAAAGCGACCGGAGTCCCACCGTTTCTTCTTCGCCTGATTCAGGACTTACATGATGGCATGCACCTCCACCGTGCGTATTGGCAATGACATCTCTTGTCCCTTCCTCAGCACCTCCGGTGTTCGCCAAGGCTGCGTCCTGGCCCCAGCCCTATTTTGACTGGGTCCTAAACTGCTGTCAGACTGATCTCGGCATATTGGCTGGAGAAACGTCCTTCACCGACCTAGCCTACGCTGACGATGCCGCCCTGTTTGTAAGAGAGCCCAATGAGTGGCCTACCACGCTCCAGAAGTTCGAGGAAGAAGCTGGGACAATGGGTCTATACATTGGGCTAAAACCAAGATCCAGAACTGCACCGCCTCGGACCACCTTCTGCCCAGCGTCTGTTGAGGGCCAGCCTGTCGAGACCACAGAAAAGTTCAGATACCTCGGCTGCGACATCTGTTCTGAAGGTCACTCTTCTCCCGACATCCATCGACGACTAGGGCTCGCCTCTTCAACCTTTGGCCAGTTAGATCGTGTGTGGCGGAACTAGCGCCTCAACCTCAAAACTAAGTAGTTGAGGGTGTACACAACATGCGTTCTCCCTGTCCTACTCTACGGGTCAGAAACCTGGACACTATTGGTAGAAGATGGACGTAGATGCCAGATGCCAGTGGCGGATACTCGGTGTCCGTTGGTCAGACTTCGTCTCCAATGAATCAATCTTATAAACCACCGGTCTCGAGGACATCCGTGTGCCCATCTCACGGCGACGCCACTCCCTCTTTGGCTACGACCGTCGACTTCCAGAAGACACTCCAGCACATGCTGCCCTCAAGCTGAGTGTCGACGCTCGAGGGGACCCCGTCCTGGCCCAGCCTGGAAGAGACCCAGAGGGCAACCACGCAACACCTGGTTGCGCCAGCTAGAAGTGGATCATGACTCACCGGCACAGCAGCTGTGGCAGTCTGCAACAAATCATTTGGTCTGGGCGGCTCTACGTCCCTCCTGATGAACCACAGAGAATGATGATGATGATGTGATAAATCCCTTTGATTATTTTGCTGTTTTCAACATGGAGACATTGGTGGATTTGTGAGGTAAGTCGCTGACATCTTTTTCTCATCCAGGTTGAACAGTGCAATTTGAAGATAAGGTTTCTTAAGCTTAGCTTCATAAACCTGCAGCTTAGACACAGAGTAAAATTTCATGTCCATCTGAATACTTCGTCAATAATGTTTTGATTACCATATACAAATGCACACAGAAACTATCATCCAAAATAATTCAGTGGCTTAAATATATTTGGACAAATTGGGCATCCAAATAACTTGTGATTTTGTCAAACTTATCATTTGTAGTTTGACTTGTATCATCTAGTATTTTTGAAATTTTAGGAATTCAAGTAAACTTTGGAGTCAGTTTATGGCTTGATTTATTTCCAAGTGACATCATGAGGAATAGTTTTGTACAGATTGTTGTGATCGGTGGCTACCGTGAAGATTCACTCTTCATGCAGTGTTCTGTTGTCAACCTGGACCACAAAAACATCAATGGAGATCTGTCAAGGTATGATCAGAATCTTCTTATTTACAGATCATTACCAAGTTAAGATCACGCCACGGCATGAGGTGACTGACGAATTGCGATTTGGTTTCCTTTGAAAAGAATGAAATCTTTGCACTTCCAAGTTGAAGAAAGTAATTTTAAGGTAAGAACTCTCGTCGCTCAGGTTGATTTAATAACAAAGAAATACATAAAAGTTCAGGAAACTGATCAAAAGTTATGTTTATACCCAAAAAGTTGTTGTTATCCTTGGTCAAATACTCCTAGTTGATGGTGACTTTATTCATGTGTCAATATTGAAAGCAGTAACCTGCTGTTAACACAAACTGTGAAGACTCCATGCTTATATCTACTCAACAATTTAAAGAATAGAATTTCAATCCTTCAAAACTCTTTGGATACTCCAACAGTTTCAGAAGCACATATACATGTAGAATCTTATTATGTAGAATCTTATCATATTACTGTAAAGCAATATTTGCAGTCTGTTAACCTCAGTTTAAAGACATACATGTATGAGGCTCTGGTAATTGTTGGCATCAATTTTGAGGATGCTGTTATGTTGTGAGATTGTTAGATTAAATAATTTTGAAGATCGAATTATACTGCACGTCAAATCTGTACCCATCAAAATGTCATGTCTCTAGCTTGCTTAAAAATATTTAACTTTAAATTTTGCTGTTTCTTCTCTTGCTTGATTACATCATAGATAACAGTGATAACTTTTAGAGCATTGGATGAACACAGTCAAATAATATGCAATTGTTTGCCAATATTCTGAGTCACTTAATGCAGTACTAATGCAACTGTTGTTTACCAATGTTTTTCTGAAGGACTGTTTCTTCATGACAACTATCCTCATCTGATACTTTGCCAAATGACGATTCATCAGTAATGATCTTCATGTCACAGTAGCAAGATTACAGCACACCAATAAGCATGTCATTCAACAAACCAAGTGCATGATGGACATCGTTCTTGGCTATCCACAAGATAATCCCTTCCACTGATGCTGTTCAGGCAGATGCTACAGGCATATTAAGTTTATGGAATCTTCCTTACAAGGTTAAATTTAATGTTAAATTGTTTTGCAGATTTTAAAACAGCTGACAACATATGGGTTTTGAGGCATTGCATGGTGAGGTATCAATATATATTCGGTTTGCGGTAACACCATGTGTATAAATATCTACTTTGCTGTGTAGATTTTGTTCTTTAGAGAACTTGTCTTGCGAAGTAGATTTTCGGAATTCGGGAGACTTCTCAGTTCTGAAAAGAGCTGTCCTGCTTATTAACTACTACCTTGGCGGGAGGTAGGAAATCTGCCTGGACTACTACTTTAGCTTTGTGGATCGGGGGGACTTCTCGTAATTAACTGCACTGCCGAGGAGTGAGTTCTTTATGGTCTCAAAATTTTGACTAGCTTGCTGTAGTCATCGTCAGCTGACAACATTTTTACAGATTTAATTTAATCCTAATATTTTAACAAATTAAATAAGTTTTTTTCAAAGTGCTTCTTTGGGAGGTTGTTAGCTGTGGAAAATTTTTACGGGAGACTTGAAAATTCAGGCATTTTTAATAATGTATAATGGGTTAGCATCTGTGTTGTGATGTAACATGCTAATGTCAGCCATGTACCACGAAGATGCTGATGGAGTCTTGTCAGTGAGTCAGGAGAATGACATCTTTGTACTTGCATCTAATCATCATGAAGATGAAGAGTGGAAGCTCGAGATAAGATCTCTTCCAAAGTTGAAGAAATTTTAATCTAAATTCTTGAAGATTTTAGACATTGTTTAACTTTGACCAAAGATTTAGAAGAAACGGTCGTTGCTTATGCAACCATTTGATTGTTAACTTGTCAATGAAACCCACATGTTAAACCATTTTTATTACAGATAACCGTCTCTGCTTCAGCATCGTTATGAATGGAATTGTGTCACTGCATGTAACAACCCACAGTGAAGGCCATAGATGCTTTGGGAACAGTGTGTTCTTTGGTACAAAGGTATTTCAACCATAAGCCTATTTGTAAACTGTTACACCACAAAACAAATTAAATTGTTGTTTGATTTGTATTGGTGTTGAATCAATGTCATTTTTGACCTGTCAACATGCACAAAGATAATTAGTTTGATAAAAAGAAATGTCACAAAATTATACTTTTATTTGTTTCCTTTTCTTTGTCACACAGCATAGGTGTTCAGTGGCAAGAAATAGATCTTTGGATGTCATTGCAAGATTTTGCGCAGTAACTGATGCAACTGTTCCATCATCAGCATTTTTCTTCATGATTACCTCAACCGAATTTATCAGTTTTCATGAAGGCATTGTCATTCATCAAACCAAGTGCATGACAAACATCGTTCACGATTGCGGCCCACCGGATAATTAGAGGCAATTTTACAGCATTCAATGTCGAGAGGAGATGAACAATTCGATCGGAAATCTGCATTGGATATTTTTGAACACTTGAAACTGTTGATATTGCTCCAGAGGTAAACTGCAGGCTGAACTCTTGATAAACCTTCAGTTACTCTCATTTGATGGGGAAAAAATGGTGCTAAGACAAAATATTTGATTGTCCAGTGCATGTGTCCATTGTTTGAAAATTTATTTTGGGAATGAAATGTAAAGCTGTTTGGCCATTCAGTTGATTTTATTTTGGCAGCACTGATGATGGTTTTCGTTAAAAAGTAATATGTAATAGTTCTCACTTAAAATTGGGAAGTTTTTAACTCTTAATGAAAAGGTGGTTTGTGTAGAAATTGTCAACTTAATACTTGTTACAAGTATTTTGACCGAATATATGTACATACTTGTAATGAGGTACTTTCATTACAAGTACATGTATTCAAATAAAAGATTGCATGTTTGTAATGAGGTACTTCATTACATCCATGCAATTAAATCATGCTTGCAATGAAGTACCTCATTGCAAGTGTGTAAAAGTTTCATGCTTGTATATGAAGTACCTCATTACAAGCATGAAACTGTTCGGTTTATTTGTAATGCAGTGGCTCATTACAAAATATTAATCAATTTAAGGTTGTTTGTAAAAAAGTAAACTCATTACAAATACAAAGACTTCAAGCATATGGGGAGTGTATTGGAGCACTAGTTATTATTAAGTTACATTTTATTATTACTTATTTTGATTTACAATTATTGATGTTATAGGTGAATGGTATTGTCTTGTGTAGGAAGCTGTCATCTAATTATTCATCCCAAATGGTATAAATGTTTGGGGTTATACTGGATGGGTGGTGACAACCTTCACGTGTTCCACTCTGTCCTTGACTAATGTCATCAAATCGTAGTTTATCTATTTAGTATTTCATTGCTATTAATAAGATTTGAAGTTTTTATTGCGATGGAATTAAGTTTAAATGTTCAATTTCTGTTGCCAGGTTAATGAACATATACATGTATGGCTTATAGTGTGAAATAAATACATATTATAATGTGTCGATCATGAAAAAAAAACGAATTCTTGTTTTGTAAATTATCTTTTGTATTGTAAGACTCCTCTGTTGCAATATATAATTGCCATGTCCTTTTTACTTTGCCCATTGCCCTTTCTCCAACACCCATGACTACTTGAACCCAAAGTGCATAGTCCATTGTTGAAAGATGCATTGTCCAATGTCCTTTCCCAACATCCCACGACACAATGTCCAATGAATGTGCATAGTCCATTGTTTCAGGATGCATTATCTAATGTCCCTTCTCCAGATCACAGGTCACAATGTCCAATGAATGTGCATAGTCCATTGTTGCAGGATGCATTATATCATGTCCCTTCTCAATGTCCCAGGACACAATGTCCAATGTATGTGCATAGTCCATTGTGCAGGATGCATTGTCTAATGTCCTTTTTCCACATCCCAGGAAACAATGTCCAGTGTAAAATATCTCCTTGGTCCATTGCTCCTTTGTCTCCATTGTCTCCATTGTCTCCTTTGTATGCAGGTAAGCTCTTGTCTCCATTGTCTCCATTATCTCCATTGTCTCTTTGAAAGCAGTAAGCTCTTTGTCTCCATTGTCTCTTTGTATGCAGGTATGCTCCATTGTCTCCATTGTATGCAGTTGGGCTCTTGTCTCCTTTTATGCGGGTGCCCTTTGTCTCATTGTCTCCTTTGTATGCAGGTGATTATGTCTCCTTCTCAGTCTCCATTGTCTCCATTGTATGCAGCGTATGGCTCCATGTCCATGATCGCAGGATGGACGCAGGTCGATCGAAGACAGGCGTAAGGAGAGCACAGGGGACTAAGCAAGACGAAGGCAGTATGAACATGCCTTGGTAGCAATGCGAAGAGAACGAAGACGTGGCGCAAGGACGATAGGACGCAAGGCGAAGGACGAAGCGAGGACGAGGGACGAAGGAGGACGAGGACGAGGACGAGGACGAGGACGGACAGGAGAAGACAAGGCGAGGGAGGACGAAGGACGAGAGGACGAAGGACGAAGGACGAAGGACGAAGGACGAAGGACGAAGGACGAAGCGAGACAGGCGAAGGACGAAGGACAAGGACGAAGGACGAAGAGAGGACGAAGGGAGCGAGGAGAGGACAGAAGGACGAGGACGAAGAAGGACGCGAAGACGAGCGAAGGACAGCACAGGACGAACGGACCGAAGGACGAAGGACGAAGACGAAGGACGAAGGACGAAGGACGAAGGAGGACGACGGGAACGAAGGACGAAGGACGAAGGAAGGACGAAGGACGAAGGACGAAGGGACGAAGGACGAAGGCAGGACGAAGGACGAAGGACGAAGGACGAAGGACGAGCAAGGACGAAGGACGAAGGACGAAGACGAAAGGACGAAGGACGAAGGACGAAGGACGAAGGACGAAGGACGAAGGACGAAGGACGAAAGGGCGAAGGACGACGAAGGACGAGCGACGAGACAGACAGGACGAAGGACGAAGGACAAGGACAGGACAAGGACAAGGACGAAGGACGAAGGGAAGACAGGACGAAGGACACAAGGACAGGAAGGACGAAGGACAAGGACGAAGGACGAAAGGGACGAAGGACAAAGGAGAAGGACGAAGGACAGGACAAGGACGAAGGACGAAGGACGAAGGACGAAAGGACGAAGGACGAAGGACGAAGGACGAAGGACAAGGACAAGGACGAAGGACGAAGGGACGAAGGACGAAGGGACGAAGGACAAGGACGAAGGACGAAGGACGAAGGACAAGGACCGAAAGGACAAGGACAGCAAGGACGAAAGGACAAGGACAAAGGGACGAAAGGACAAGGACAAAGGACAAGGACAGGACAAGGACGAAGGACAAGGGACAAGGACAAAGGACAAAGGACAAAGGACAAAGGACAAAAGGACAAAGGACAAGGGACAAAGGACAAAGGACAAAGGACAAAGGACAAAGGACAAAGGAAAAGGACAAAGGACAAAGGACAAAGGACAAAGGACAAAGGACAAAGGACAAAGGAACAAAGGACAAAGGACAAAGGACAAAGGACAAAGGACAAAGGACAAAGGAACAAGGACAAGGACAAGGACAAAGGACAAAGGACAAGGACAAAGGACAAAGGACAAGAAAGGACAAAGGACAAGGACAAAGGACAAAGGACAAAGGACAAAGGACAAGGACAAAGGACAAAGGACAAAGGACGAAAAGGGAAGGACAGACAAGGACAAGGACAAAGGACAAGACAGGACAAGGACAAAGGACAAAGGACAAAGGACAAGGACAAAGGACAAAGGACAAAGGACAAAGGACAAAGGACAAAGGACAAAGGACAAAGGACAAAGGACAAGGACAAGACAAGGACAAAGGACAAAGGACAAAGGACAAAGGACAAAGGACAAAGGACAAAGGACAAAGGACAAAGGACAAAGGACAAAGGACAAAGGACAAAGGACAAAGGACAAAGGACAAGGACAAAGGACAAAGGACAAAGGACAAAGGACAAAGGACAAAGGACAAAGGACAAAGGACAAAGGACAAAGGACAAAGGACAAAGGACAAAGGACAAAGGACAAGGAAAAGGACAAAGGACAAAGGACAAAGACAAAGGACAAAGGACAAAGGACAAAGGGACAAAGGACAAAGGACAAAGGACAAAGGACAAAGGACAAAGAGGACAAAGGACAAAGGACAAAGGACAAAGGACAAAGGACAAAGGACAAAGGACAAACAAGGACGACAAAGGACAAAGGACAAAGGACAAAGGACAAAGGACAAAGGACAAAGGACAAAGGACAAAGGACAAAGGACAAAGGACAAAGGACAAAGGACAAAGGACAAAGGACAAAGGACAAAGGACAAAGGACAAAGGACAAAGGACAAAGGACAAAGGACAAAGGACAAAGGACAAAGGACAAAGGACAAAGACAAGGACAAAGGACAAAGGACAAAGGACAAAGGACAAAGGACAAAGGACAAAGGACAAAGGACAAGGACAAAGGACAAAGGACAAGGACAAAGGACAAAGGACAAAGGACAAAGGACAAAGGGACAAAGGACAAAGGACAAAGGACAAAGGACAAAGGACAAAGGACAAAGGACAAAGGACAAAGGACAAAGGCAAGGACAAAGGACAAAGGACAAAGGACAAAGGACAAGGACAGGAAGGCAAAGGACAAAGGACAAAAGGACAAAGGACAAAGGACAAAGAAAAGGACAAAGGACAAAGGACAAAGGACAAAGGACAAACGGACAAAGGACAAAGGACAAAGGACAGAAGGACAAAGGACAAAGGACAAAGGAGGACAAAGGACAAAGGACAAGGACAAGGACAAAGGACAAAGACAAAGGACAAAGGACAGAAGGACAAAGGCAAGACAAAGGGGACAAAGGGACAAAGGACAAAGACAAAGGACAAAGGACGAAAGGACGGAAAGGACAAAGGACAAAGGACAAAGGACAAAGGACAAAGGACAAAGGACAAAGGACAAAGGACAAAGGGACAAAGGACAAAGGACAAAGGACAAAGGACAAAGGACAACAAGGACAAAGGACAAGACAAGGACAAAGGACAAAGGAAGGACAAGGACAAAGGACAAAGGACAAAGGACAGGACAAGGCAGGAAACAGGGAGCTGGGACAAAGGACAAAGGGGCAAAGTGGACGAAGGACAGAAACGGACAAGGCAAAAAAAGTGGAGTGGGACGAAACGGGCGGCAAACAGTGGAGTGGGACGAGACAGGACGGCGGCAAACAGTGGAGTGGGACGAACGGGCGGCAAACAGTGGAGTGGGACGAACGGGCGGCAAACAGTGGAGTGGGACGAACGGGCGGCAAACAGTGGAGTGGGACGAACGGGCGGCAAACAGTGGAGTGGGACGAACGGGCGGCAAACAGTGGAGTGGGACGAACGGGCGGCAAACAGTGGAGTGGACGAACGGGCGGCAAACAGTGGAGTGGGACGAACGGGCGGCAAACAGTGGAGTGGGGACAGATACGGGCGGCAAACAGTGGAGTGGGACGAACGGGCGGCAAACAGTGGAGTGGGACGAACGGGCGGCAAACAGTGGAGTGGGACGAACGGGCGGCAAACAGTGGAGTGGGACGAACGGGCGGCAAACAGTGGAGTGGGACGAACAGTGGAGTGGGACGAACGGGCGGCAAACAGTGGAGTGGGACGAACGGGCGGCAAACAGTGGAGTGGGACGAACGGGCGGCAAACAGTGGAGTGGGACGAACGGGCGGCAAACAGTGGAGTGGGACGAAGGGCGGCAAACAGTGGGTGGGACGAACGGGCGGCAAACAGTGAGTGGGACGAACGGCGGCAAACAGTGGAGTGGACGAACGGGCGGCAAACAGTGGAGTGGGACGAACGGGCGGCAAACAGTGGAGTGGGACGAACGGGCGGCAAACAGTGGAGTGGGACGAACGGGCGGCAAACAGTGGAGTGGGACGAACGGGCGGCAAACAGTGGAGTGGGACGAACGGGCGGCAAACAGTGGAGTGGGACGAACGGGCGGCAAACAGTGGAGTGGGACGAACGGGCGGCAAACAGTGGAGTGGACGAACGGGCGGCAAACAGTGGAGTGGGACGAACGGGCGGCAAACAGTGGAGTGGGACGAACGGGCGGGCAAACAGTGGAGTGGGACGAACGGGCGGCAAACAGTGGAGTGGGACGAACGGGCGGCAAACAGTGGAGTGGGACGAACGGGCGGCAAACAGTGGAGTGGGACGAAGGGCGGCAAACAGTGGAGTGGGCGAAGGGCGGCAAACAGTGGAGTGGGACGAACGGGCGGCAAACAGTGGAGTGGGACGAACGGGCGGCAAACAGTGGAGTGGACGAACGGGCGGCAAACAGTGGGTGGACGAACGGGCGGCAAACAGTGGAGTGGGACGAACGGGCGGCAAACAGTGGAGTGGGACGAACGGGCGGCAAACAGTGGAGTGGGACGAAGGGCGGCAAACGTGGAGTGGGACGAACGGGCGGCAAACAGTGGAGTGGACGAACGGGCGGCAAACAGTGGAGTGGGACGAACGGGCGGCAAACAGTGGAGTGGGGAAACGGGCGGCAAACAGTGGAGTGGGACGAAGGGCGGCAAACAGTGGAGTGGGACGAACGGGCGGCAAACAGTGGAGTGGGACGAACGGGCGGCAAACAGTGGAGTGGGACGACGGGCGGCAAACAGTGGAGTGGGACGAAGGGCGGCAAACAGTGGAGTGGGACGAACGGGCGGCAAACAGTGGAGTGGGACGAACGGGCGGCAAACAGTGGAGTGGGACGAACGGGCGGCAAACAGTGGAGTGGGACGAACGGGCGGCAACAGTGGAGTGGGACGAACGGGCGGCAAACAGTGGAGTGGGACGAAGGGCGGCAAACAGTGGAGTGGGACGAACGGGCGGCAAACAGTGGAGTGGGACGAACGGGCGGCAAACAGTGGAGTGGGACGAACGGGCGGCAAACAGTGGAGTGGGACGAACGGCGGCAAACAGTGGAGTGGGACGAACGGGCGGCAAACAGTGGAGTGGGACGAACGGGCGGCAAACAGTGGAGTGGGACGAACGGGCGGCAAACAGTGGAGTGGGACGAACGGGCGGCAAACAGTGGAGTGGGACGAACGGGCGGCAAACAGTGGAGTGGGACGAACGGGCGGCAAACAGTGGAGTGGGACGAACGGGCGGCAAACAGTGGAGTGGGACGAACGGGCGGCAAACAGTGGAGTGGGACGAACGGGCGGCAAACAGTGGAGTGGGACGAACGGGCGGCAAACAGTGGAGTGGGACGAACGGGCGGCAAACAGTGGAGTGGGACGAACGGGCGGCAAACAGTGGAGTGGGACGAACGGGCGGCAAACAGTGGAGTGGGGACGGAAACTGGTGGGCCGGGCAAACAGTGGAGTGGGACGAACGGGCGGCAAACAGTGGAGTGGGACGAACGGGCGGCAAACAGTGGAGTGGGACGAACGGGCGGCAAACAGTGGAGTGGGACGAACGGGCGGCAAACAGTGGAGTGGGACGAACGGGCGGCAAACAGTGGAGTGGGACGAACGGGCGGCAAACAGTGGAGTGGGACGAACGGGCGGCAAACATGAGTGGGACGACGGGGCAAACGTGGATGGGCGAACGGGCAAAGGGGAGTGGGACGAACGGGCGGCAAACAGTGGAGTGGGACGAACGGGCGGCAAACAGTGGAGGGGACGAACGGGCGGCAAACAGTGGAGTGGGACGAACGGGCGGCAAACAGTGGAGTGGGACGAACGGGCGGCAAACAGTGGAGTGGGACGAACGGGCGGCAAACAGTGGAGTGGGACGAACGGGCGGCAAACAGTGGAGTGGGACGAAACAGGGCGGCAAACAGTGGAGTGGGACGAACGGGCGGCAAACAGTGGAGTGGGACGAACGGGCGGCAAACAGTGGAGTGGGACGAACGGGCGGCAAACAGTGGAGTGGGACGAACGGGCGGCAAACAGTGGAGTGGGACGAACGGGCGGCAAACAGTGGAGTGGGACGAACGGGCGGCAAACAGTGGAGTGGGACGAACGGGCGGCAAACAGTGGAGTGGGACGAACGGGCGGCAAACAGTGGAGTGGGACGACGCGCAAACATGATGGACAACGGGCCAAACAGTGGAGTGGGACGAACGGGCGGCAAACAGTGGAGTGGGACGAACGGGCGGCAAACAGTGGAGTGGGACGAACGGGCGGCAAACAGTGGAGTGGGACGAACGGGCGGCAAACAGTGGAGTGGGACGAACGGGCGGCAAACAGTGGAGTGGGACGAACGGGCGGCAAACAGTGGAGTGGGACGAACGGGCGGCAAACAGTGGAGTGGGACGAACGGGCGGCAAACAGTGGAGTGGGACGAACGGGCGGCAAACAGTGGAGTGGGACGAACGGGCGGCAAACAGTGGAGTGGGGACGAAACGGGCGGCAAACAGTGGAGTGGGACGAACGGGCGGCAAACAGTGGAGTGGGACGAACGGGCGGCAAACAGTGGAGTGGGACGAACGGGCGGCAAACAGTGGTGGACGAAGTGGCAGTGGAGTGGGACGAACGGGCGGCAAACAGTGGAGTGGGACGAACGGGCGGCAAACAGTGGAGTGGGACGAACGGGCGGCAAACAGTGGAGTGGGACGAACGGGCGGCAAACAGTGGAGTGGGACGAACGGGCGGCAAACAGTGGAGTGGGACGAACGGGCGGCAAACAGTGGAGTGGGACGAACGGGCGGCAAACAGTGGAGTGGGACGAACGGGCGGCAAACAGTGGAGTGGGACATATCGAGGGCGGCAAACAGTGGAGTGGGACGAACGGGCGGCAAACAGTGGAGTGGGACGAACGGGCGGCAAACAGTGGAGTGGGACGAACGGGCGGCAAACAGTGGAGTGGGACGAACGGGCGGCAAACAGTGGAGTGGGACGAACGGGCGGCAAACAGTGGAGTGGGACGAACGGGCGGCAAACAGTGGAGTGGGACGAACGGGCGGCAAACAGTGGAGTGGGACGAACGGGCGGCAAACAGTGGAGTGGGACGAACGGGCGGCAAACAGTGGAGTGGGACGAACGGGCGGCAAACAGTGGAGTGGGACGAACGGGCGGCAAACAGTGGAGTGGGACGAACGGGCGGCAAACAGTGGAGTGGGATAGTACAAGATATTGTTTGTATTAGAGAAATCTCATAGCTATGTATTGAACTGGGATTTAGGAATCTCATAGCTATGTATTGAACTGGGATTTTAGGAATTCTCATAGCTATGTATTGAACTGGGATTTTAGGAATTCTCATAGCTATGTATGAACTGGATTTTAGGAATTCTCATAGCTATGTATTGAACTGGATTTTTAGGAATTCTCATAGCTATGTATTGAACTGGGATTTTAGGAATTCTCATAGCTATGTATTGAACTGGGATTTTAGGAATTCTCATAGCTATGTATTGAACTGGGATTTTAGGAATTCTCATAGCTATATATTGAACTTTGACCTCTGACCCTTGACCTCTGACCTGACCCTTGAACGTTGACCTTTGACCTTTGACCCCCTTAAAAACGTTTATCTCACGTTTTGTACAGTTTGTATAGGTTTTGTTATTCTATTTAAATTACAGACTCAAGAGAAGGACTCTTCATTAGCACTGGTTTATTTTTATCTTTTTCTTTATTTCTTTGCATCTGAATATGCAAACACATTACAAAAAGAGGTACTTTATTACAACTCTTTAGATAAAAGATTCACATTCACTGATATTTTTATGTGAATGCTAAACTTGCATGTAAACAGTAAAAAAGTTACATAAGAATTGTCTTTATTTGTTGCAAACTTCTAACTGTTTACATACAAGTTTTACATTCAAATAAACTTAATTTTTACTGCAATTTTCAAACAGTGTAGATACAAGTGGAATATTAAAAGAAATGAGCTATTTGAACGTTAATAAGTGCAAGGCTTGAAGTTGTGAATAAATGCAAGGATAAATAAATGCAATGAGAGAAGTGATAAACAATTGCACAGAGGACCGGGTAAATAAGTGCAAGGCTAGAAGGAACTGCAAGTAGGGAAGTGTCAACTAAGCGCAAGGCAAAGTTGATAAACGCAAGGAGGGAAGTGGTAAACAAACGCAAAGAGGGAAGTGGTAAAGAAACGCAAAGAGGAAGTGGTAAAGAAACGCAAGGAGGGAAGTGGTAAACAAACGCAAAGAGGGAAGTGGTAAAGAAACGCAAAGAGGAAAGTATGAAAGTGAAAAAGAAACGCAAGGTTGGAAGTGGTAAAGAATTGCAAGGAGGGAAGTGATAAAGAAACGCAAGGATGAAAGTGATAAAGATACACAAAGAGGGAAGTGATAAAAAAACGCAAGGATGGTAGTGGTTAAGAAACCCAAGAATGAAAGTGTTTAAAAAACACACAAAGATGGTAGTGGTAAAGAAACGCAAGGATGGAAGTGTTTAAAAAACTCAAGGATTGAAGTGAAAAAGAAACGCAAGGATGGAAGTGGTAAAAAATACGCTAGGAGGGAAGTGGTAAAGAAACGCAAGGATAGAAGTGGTAAATAAACGCAAGGAGGGAAGTGGTAAAGAAACGCAAGGATGGAAGTGATAAATAAACGCAAGGAGGGAAGTGGTAAAGAAATGCAAGGAGGGACGCAAGGAAAGAGGTGGTAAAGAAACCCAAGGGTGGAAGAAATAAAGAACACAAGGATAAAAGCGATAAAGAAACGCAAGGAGGAAGTGGTAAAGAAACGCAAGGAGGGAAGTGGTAAAGAAACGCAAGGAGGGAAGTGGTAAAGAAACGCAAGGAGGGAAGTGATTAAAAAAAGCAAGGGTGGAAGTGATAAAGAAACCCCAGGATAGAAGAAATAAAGAAATTCAAGGATGGAAGTGTTTTAAAAAATGGGTAAAAATGTGTAAGATTATGATAAACACGTAGGTGCAAGGGAAGCAAATGTACATTAAACATAACATTTTAAAGGGAAAAGTTTAAAGGGATTAAAAGTAATTATAAGGGTTAGAAAAACTTCATGGTAAGGAATGAGGGTAGATGAGGAAGGACGCAGGGATATTAAAGAGGATTCTTACATTTTTTGTGTTGGCTACTTATCCAGATTTAGGAGAGAAGGGTTGGTTGTACTTGAGCATCATGTGAAGA
Source organism: Pycnopodia helianthoides (assembly GCA_032158295.1). Classification (NCBI taxonomy): domain Eukaryota; kingdom Metazoa; phylum Echinodermata; class Asteroidea; order Forcipulatida; family Asteriidae; genus Pycnopodia; species Pycnopodia helianthoides. The sequence goes on from CM063243.1 coordinate 15,163,297, forward strand.
GAGGGGTAGTGGTGTAAGATTATAATGAACACAGGTGCCATTTAGCAGTGGTAAAAAGTTAGTTTGTTAGAGAAGAGAAGGGTTCAAACATATTTCAATCTAGGAACATTCAACATAAGTTATCTGAAAAGATGTATAAAGCTATTTTTAATATAACCAGTTGAAGTGTTTCATTTAAAGACAAATTACTTATTTGTAGTTAACATTACTCTGAAATAGTTTTTTTATGTCAAACTTGTGAAAAATTTATTCTTGCTCAACCAGAAAGGTTGTTCTTAAATGCTTTGTTAAATAAACACTTAAACATCACTTCGTAACCCTGGATTGCACTTCAGAGAAAAGTCCTTTAAAGTTAACAGTTTCTTTCCTAGATGACTCCAGAAAAGATCCAAGTTCCATGATGGCTTAAAGGCACTGAGCACTATTGGTAATTACTCAAAATAATTGTTAGCATAAAAACGTACTTTGGAGAGCTGTTGATAGTGTAAAACATTGTGATACATTGTGAGCAATGGCTCCCTCTGAAGTAACATAGTTTTTGAGAAAGAAGTAATTTCTCAGTAAAATATTTGAATCTAAGAGCACACAACTTCGTGTGACAACATGGACAAGGGTGTTTTTTCTTCCATTACTATCTCGCAACTTCGCTGACCAATTGAGTTCAAATTTTCACAGGTTTCATATGTTGAGATACACAAAGTGAGAAGACTGGTCTTTGACAATTACCAAAGATGTCCAGTGTCTTTAATAAGATTCTGTTCATGATAGCTTAATAAGATTCTGTCCATGATGGTTTAATAAGATTCTGTCCATGATGGTTTAATAAGATTATGTCCATGATGACTTAATAAGATTCTGTCCATGGCGGCATTATAAGATTCTGTCCATGGCGGCATTATAAGATTCTGTCCATGGCGGCATAATAAGATTCTGTCCATGGTGGCATAATAAGATTCTGTCCATGGCGGCATAATAAGATTCTGTCCATGGTGGCATAATAAGATTCTGTCCATGGCGGCATAATAAGATTCTGTCAATGGCGGCATAATAAGATTCTGTCCATGGCGGCATAATAAGATTCTGTCCATGGCGGCTTATAAGATGCTGTCCATGAAACAGCCTTTTGCGTTAAAAGTTTCCAAGAGGACTCCAATGACACGTGGTATCTTCCCCAACTAAAACCAAGTTCTATGATGGCTTCATAAGATTCTGTCCACAGTGGCTTATATAAAAGCAGTTTCTTTTTAAGATGATTCCATTGATGCTCGGTATCTTCCCCTACTCAATCCAAGTTCTATGATGGCTTCATAAGATTCCGTCCATGATGGCTCAATGAGATTCTCTAAACACCAGGGATAAAAAATACATGAACAATTACAAAGAAACAAATCCAAATCCCAAAACATGATTAGATAGTATGTTTTCTTGAGTGTCTTACTTGACATGTTGATGTAGATGTCCCATATAAAAATCAAGCATTCTGAGATTGACACTAAGAAAGACATATCAGAAACAGGAACCAGACCTGCAAGGTTCACAGTGCAACATGTAAGTGTTTTGACTAAATCACATGGTCTGAAAGACAATGTTTATAACTTGCAGTATAAGGTCTTGCTTGTACGCTTGACGTTTCAAAAACATCTCCCAGTTTTATGCCAATTTTGTTATCCATCAACAAGCTATGTGAATGACTGTTTTAGTTCTAAATACTATTTGAAATGCAGTGATGCTGCTAGAAAACTATTGTTAGAATCTACTGTTTATGACTTGCTTTGGGAGGCACAGAGAATGCTAATATTTTGTGCATCAGAAACAACAGAACTGAGTTACAGTTATATGCTGTATTCTCCTATGAGCACATCATTTCATTTCAGCCAAACAGTTTTCAGTCAAAGTGATTCTTGACAACCATTTGATTACATATATTTTTCCAGAGCATTACATTGTATCATCTACAGTCATAATTCGTAACCTGTTGGAAAGTCAATAACGTCACATGTGCACACATTTTTGTGTATGGTTAGTTTTTAAGCTACGTCTGGCTCTAAAGCTGGCATGTTCAGGAGGACATTTGTAATGAGACCTTGGGTCTTTACAAAACTTAATGTGAAACAAAGTTCAGTTACTTAAAAATGTATCAAGTTAATCCTGAGAAAAAAATGGCAGATAGTTTTTCCTTTGGCTTTCCAATAAATGTTGGAGCTAAACTATGTTAAGTGGGCAGGGCTTATGATGGAATCGTACGACACCAACCAACATGATTGTCCACAACCTAAGAAACTATCAACACTGCAATATGATTATACAGTGAACAGTTTGCGGGGCTAAAATTCGGAAGGAAACTTCACAAGACCGCTGGGTTTCTAGATTAAAACTGTTACTGGACAAACAAGATTGTCAGAACCAGTATTGAAATGAGAATAAAAACTATATGCACAGTTTTATATATAAACTTAGAGAACATTTTTCTTAAGAGTTTACAAGCACTTAAATCACTGGGCCTGTGGTCCAGTGTAAATTTGGAGCCTTGGATTTTGTAATTCATATTGTCTAAATTTTCAAGTAACAATAACTTGGCAAACCAATTATTGTATACTGATTGGTTGTAAATTTGCCTAACATTTCTAACTCTATTATTCTGGGTTTTTGTTAAGGAAAGAATACAAAGGTATCAAAGACTGTTCTTTTTCTTTAATATTAAAGATACCTAATTGTATATACCTTTTGACTGGCTTGCTTGGTTGCTTGGGTCATGATGTGGTTGTAGCTGTATTGTTGGCTGGAAGTAAAGGTCATCATGTGGTTGCAAGTCTGTAAAAATTAACATACACTCTAAAAATTATAATTTCATCTAAAAATATAAGTGGATTAGTGAAAATGAAAACCTTAATTCTTTAAAAAGGAATGGATTTTGTTGTTAGATATTTTTATATTCCCAAATACATTGATTATCTTCAAACCCAATGGCCTGAGAAACTATAAATAGTTGCTTCTGAGCATCTAAATCAAGTTTGAATCAGGTCTTACTTGTGCTACCTTGCAAGGTGGGAGAAATAAGCATGTAAAAATGTATCAGATATAACAAAATATGCAGCTAACATACATGTAATATGCTTTACAAAAACTTAACGAAGTCAAGGTTGAATCTTTCTGATTTAAACTTCCAGCTAGGATTCATTGCAGCCTTCACCAAAAAATTACTGCATGGACTATACTTGTTCAGAGTTGCAAATTTGAAGCTAACGTTACTTAGTGTACTGAGCTTCATACTTCTGAGCCTAGGTGTAAATCACCTGTAGATTTTCCCATGATAAACATTTGTCTTAAAATTGCCTCTAATTGCGTCCCATATTTAAAACGTTTTGCAGTCCAATGTTGTTAATTCTTGCGCTAATTAGTCTTGTTCAAATAAACAATGTCTGCAAATGGTTCTGGTTGAGCAGAATATTATTATTCTTTATTCCTACAAGTACATGGTAATGCTTGCATGTTTTCCAAACCCCATCAACATCTCATGCATCTTAAACATTTCTTGGTGTTAACCTTAGTATCTGTATCCACTGATCGTAAGAATTTTGCCTCTGAAATGCAGAGTAATGGATTGTGAAAATTCCATTGACTGAAGTCTTACTTGTCCAAAAACTAAGTACAACACAACTTTTAAAAGTGTTGTAAGTTTCTATCATATCGTACCTTGGCTTTATAAATGATCAGTGATTTCAATATAAACTAAATATCTAAGACATCATCTTTAAGATATTTCAATTTTATTACCATGGCAGTGTGTTCTATTGATGAAAGTAGGCAATTAGACATAAAAAAATGTTTTCATTTTAGTAGGCATTTGTAAAAAGCTTCCATATCGTGGAGGTTTAATAGACAGTTTTTGATAATAAAAAACACAAGAACTGATGATAACTTACCTAGATAGATAGACTCTTCATACTTGGTATTTTCCTCAACTGGAATGGACCAACGTCCCATGATGGCTCATGATTCTGTCCAGCAGCAGCTGTAAAGACAAAGGATAACGATACAGGCAAGGTAACAAAAAAACATATTGAATCCAAAGACATAATGGGATATTTTCTTTTCTTATGTGTCCCACTTCAGATGTAGAGTTCTTAAACTACCATCAAGATCTAGCATACTGAGATTGACACCAAGACATATCCAAAGGAAGATTTTAAAATGTTGGAAACACAAAATGATACCTAATTCCTCTTTGCTGTTTTATTCTGTGTATGAACAACTATCATAGTGTCGGCTTAGAACTATAAGGTCGTTAGTGTAGTTTGTATGGATTTCATCAAATTTAATTTGCATACTTTGAAGTTCCCGGTAAATGGAGTTTATTGATCAAGAGTGGTCTTCTAAACTAAGTTTGGCATTCTAAGAAAAGATTTACTTGTGGATTTGGATTATTTTTTCAAACTTGTTTGCATTTTTCACTTAACGACCTTTTGATCATTACGGATTTTAAATTGCAACTAACAACCTTATAGCACTGAGCCGACAATAGGTTATGTCTGTTGAGGCTGGGGAACAACTCGAGGTGTGACACACAGCTCACAGTGAGACACTCAAACAACATGCATTCATGATCTGAATAACAAGTATACTAGGTTTAGTGTTTCATGTAGCCTTGATGCATCAAAACCAACTCTTACTTCGGTGGTAAACTTGCCTTCAATCTACAGGCTTTGTGAAAGACTGTAGACTAACATTTAATAAACAAACAAATTTTCTTAAGATTTTGCTTGATTACACAAACCAATATATTTGAGTCCAACAGGCAAAACTACGACCAATTAGAAACAGTTCCAGTGCCCGTTGTTTGGTTGAATTGGAGTGTTAAATAGTAATTTCAACCGGAATTAATTGATGCTGTTTAAACCTTAGGTTTCAGCATGTATGATCTACTCAATCTTTGAGATGCTTTTCCTTTTGTGAAAACTTCTATATTAGGGAGAATTGATTTTATAATGAACACTTCGTTCAGAGAGTTGCAAATGAACACTTCGTGCAGAGAGTTGCAATCTGCAGACATCATCTAGTAGAAACTGAGTGTACCTTTTTCATGACAATGTGTTCTTTGGTAACATTCAAGTTGTGTTGCTATAGATGTACAGATGGCAAACTGAAAACCTGGCTGAAATCAACCAGGAACCTGAGACATCATACTGTAAGGATGGAGCACAGTTGACACTTGGCTTGTCATTCATCCTTCGCCTCCGTTCTCAGCCTCCGTCATCCGTCCTCCATCCTCCATCCTCATCCTTCATCCTTCATCTTTCATCCAATTCGTCCTTCGTCCTTCGTCCGTCGTCCTTCGTCCTTCGTCCTTCGTCCTTCGTCCTTCGTCCTTCGTCCTGCGTCCTGCGCCCTTCGCCCTTCGCCCTTCGCCCTTCGCCCTTCGCCCTTCGCCCTTCGCCCTTCGCCCTTCGTCCTTCGCCCTTCGCCCTTCGCCCTTCGCCCTTCGCCCTTCGCCCTTCGCCCTTCGCCCTTCGCCCTTCGCCCTTCGCCCTTCGCCCTTCGCCCTTCGCCCTTCGCCCTTCCCCCTTCGTCCTTCGTCCTTCGTCCTGCGTCCTGCGTCCTGCGTCCTGCGTCCTGCGTCCTGCGTCCTGCGTCCTGCGTCCTGCGTCCTGCGTCCTGCGTCCTGCGTCCTGCGTCCTGCGTCCTTCGTCCTTCGCCCTTCGTTCTTCGCCCTTCCCCCCTCGTCCTTCGTCCTTCGCCCTTCGTCCTTCGTCCTTCGTCCTTCGTCCTTCGTCCTTCGTCCTTCGTCCTTCGTCCTTCGTCCTGCGTCCTGCGTCCTGCGTCCTTCGTCCTTCGTCCTTCATCCTTCGCCCTTCGTTCTTCGCCCTTCCCCCCTCGTCCTTCGTCCTTCGCCCTTCGTCCTTCGTCCTTCGTCCTTCGCCCTTCGTCCTTCGCCCTTCGCCCTTCGTCCTTCGCCCTTCGTCCTTCGTCCTTCGCCCTTCGTCCTTCGCCCTTCGCTTTTCGTCCTTCGTCCTTCGCCCTTCGCCCTTCGCCCTTCGTCCTTCGTCCTTCGTCCTTCGTCCTTCGTCCTTCACTCTTCAACCTTCGTCCTTCGTCCTTCGTCCTTCGCCCTTCGCCCTTCGTCCTTCGTCCTTCGCCCTTCGTCCTTCATCCTTCGTCCTTCGTCCTTCACTCTTCAACCTTCGTCCTCACCATTCGTCCTTCGTCCTTCGTCCTTCGTCCTTCGTCCTTCACCCTTCGTCCTCCGTCCTTCGCCCTTCCTCCTTCGCCCTTCGCCCTTCGCCCTTCATCCTTCATCCTTCGCCCTTCGTCCTTCATCCTTCGCCCTTCGTCTTTCATCCTTGCCCTTCGCCCTTCGCCCTTCGTCCTTCGTCCTTCGTCCTTCGTCCTGCGTCCTGCGTCCTGCGTCCTGCGTCCTGCGTCCTTCGTCCTTCGTCCTTCGTCCTTCGTCCTTCGCCTCCCTTCGCCCTTCGCCCTTCGCCCTTCGCCCTTCGCCCTTCGCCCTTCGCCCTTCGCCCTTCGCCCTTCGCCCTTCGCCCTTCGCCCTTCGCCCTTCGCCCTTCGTCCTTCGTCCTTCGTCCTGCGTCCTGCGTCCTGCGTCCTGCGTCCTGCGTCCTGCGTCCTGCGTCCTGCGTCCTGCGTTCCTGCGTCCTGCGTCCTGCGTCCTGCGTCCTTCGTCCTTCGCCCTTCGTTCTTCGCCCTTCCCCCCTTGTCCTTCGTCCTTCGCCCTTTGTCCTTCGTCCTTCGTCCTTCGTCCTTCGTCCTTCGTCCTGCGTCCTGCGTCCTGCGTCCTGCGTCCTGCGTCCTGCGTCCTGCGTCCTGCGTCCTGCGTCCTGCGTCCTGCGTTGCCCTGCGTCCTGCGTCCTTCGTCCTTCGCCCTTCGTTCTTCGCCCTTCCCCCTTGTCCTTCGTCCTTCGCCCTTTGTCCTTCGTCCTTCGTCCTTCGTCCTTCGTCCTTCGTCCTTCGTCCTTCGTCCTTCGTCCTGCGTCCTGCGTCCTTCGTCCTTCGTCCTTCATCCTTCGCCCTTCGTTCTTCGCCCTTCCCCCCTCGTCCTTCGTCCTTCGCCCTTCGTCCTTCGTCCTTCGTCCTTCGTCCTTCGCCCTTCGCCCCTTCGTCCTTCGCCCTTCGTCCTTCGTCCTTCGCCCTTCGTCCTTCGCCCTTCGCCCTTCGTCCTTCGCCCTTCGCCCTTCGCCCTTCGTCCTTCGCCCTTCGCCCTTCGTCCTTCGTCCTTCGTCCTTCGTCCTTCGTCCTTCACTCTTCAACCTTCGTCCTTCGTCCTTCGCCCTTCGCCCTTCGTCCTTCGTCCTTCGCCCTTCGTCCTTCGTCCTTCGTCCTTCGTCCTTCACCCTTCAACCTTCGTCCTCGCCATTCGTCCTTCGTCCTTCGTCCTTCGTCCTTCGCCCTCCGTCCTTCGCCCTTCGTCCTTCGCCCTTCGCCCTTCGCCCTTCATCCTTCATCCTTCGCCCTTCGTCCTTCATCCTTCGCCCTTCGTCTTTCGTCCTTCGCCCTTTGCCCTTCGCCCTTCGTCCTTCGTCCTTCGTCCTTCGTCCTGCGTCCTGCGTCCTGCGTCCTTCGTCCTTCGTCCTTCGTCCTTCGTCCTTCGTCCTTCGTCCTGCGTCCTGCGTCCTGCGTCCTTCGTCCTTCGACAAAAGGACGAGCAGACTAACAGACAAGAAGACGAGCAGACTAACAGACAAGAAGACGACCAGACTAACAAACGACCAGATTAACAGACGACCAGACTAATAGACAAGAAGACGACCAGATTAACAGACAAGAAGACGACCAGACTAAAAGACGACCAGACTAACAGACAAGAAGACGTCCAGATTAACAGACAAGAAGACGACCAGACTAACAGACGAGAAGACTAACAGACAAGAAGACGACCAGACTAACAAACGACCAGATTAACAGACGACCAGACTAATAGACAAGAAGACGACCAGATTAACAGACAAGAAGACGACCAGACTAAAAGACGACCAGACTAACAGACAAGAAGACGTCCAGATTAACAGACAAGAAGACGACCAGACTAACAGACGAGAAGACTAACAGACAAGAAGACGACCAGACTAACAGACGACCAGACTAACAGACGACCAGACTAACAGACAAGAAGACGACCAGACTAACAGACAAGAAGACGACCAGACTAACAGACAAGAAGACGACCAGACTAACAGACGACCAGACTAACAGACAAGAAGACGACCAGACTAACAGACAAGAAGACGACCAGACTAACAGACGACCAGACTAACATACAAGAAGACGACCAGACTAACAGACAAGAAGACAACCAGACTAACAGACAAGAAGACGACCAGACTAACAATTTCCTTTATGGTATAATAAGATTCTGTTCACAGCGGCTTATATAAAAGCAGTTTCTTTTTATGAAGATTCCATTGATGCTTGGTATCTTCCCCAACTAAATCCAAGTTCTATGATGGCTTCATAAGACTTGTCCATGATGGCTCAATGAGATTATCTAAACACAAGGGATAAATATACATGAACAATTACAAAGAACCAAATCTGAATCCCAAGACATGATTAGTTAGTATGTTTTCTTGAGTGTCTTACTTGACATGTTGATGTAGATGTCCCATAGAAAAATCAAGCATTCTGAGATTGACACTAAGAAAGACATATCAGAAACAGGAACCGGACCTGCAAGGTTTACAGTGCAACATTTAAGTGTTTTGACTAAATCACATGGTCTGAAAGACCAGGTTTATAACTTGCAGTAAGGTCTTACTTGTACGTTTGACGTTTCTAAAACATCTCCCAGTTTTATGCCAATTTTGTCGTCCATGTACAAGCTTTGTGAATGACTGTTTTGGTTCAGCTCTTGCTTAATTATAAAACTAATATGTGTCAGTCAAACAGCCAAAACCAATAAGAAGAAAATATCAGTGCCAGAGTGTTAGTTGGTTGTTTAAAGACCATTTTAGCCATCTGAAGGAAAGTAAATGCTGTTTAAACCTTTGGTTTTAGTTTCCATTCAGGAGTTATTCAACTCTTCAACTTTTATGAAAGTTTAGGAGAAATGTGTTGTTCGTGAATTTTATTGTTGCATTCTCCAGAGCTCTTCTTATAAAATCTCTAAAGTACCTTCTATCTTGTCCTTGCATAAACAGCACAATTTTGTTGCTCTACATGTAGCTGCATAGATGATCGTTCAGACTGAAAACTTGGCTGACATCAAACATATCATAGGCCTATCGGCTATAAAGGGTGCCTGAGTCATGGTGTGGCTGTATCTGTGCTGTTTGTTTGCCATGTATTAGATAGAGGCTGACACTTGCTTTGATGTGTAATCCTGTAAAAATATGAACATCATTTCTTGCATAATTTTTTTTTAAACATAAACTGTACTCTCAGTTGCCAAATTGCCACTTGTGTTGTAATTCTTTTGATTTCAAAACAAACAAATCGTTAGAGTTTCAATTCTAATTACTTTTTGAAATGCAGTGATGCTGCAAGACAGCTTTGTTAGAATCTACTGTTTATGACTTGATTTGTGAGGCACAGAGATTGACAATATTTTGTGCATCAGAAACAACAAAACTGAGTTACAGTTATATGCTGTATTCTCCATTTGATTACATAATTTTTTTCCAGAGCATTACATTGTATCACCTACAGTCATAATTCCTAACGTGTTGGAAAGTCAATAGCATCACATGTGCAAAATGTTTTTGTAAGCTTAGTTTTTAAGCTACGTCTGGCTCTAAAGCTGGCATGTTCAAGTGGACATTTGTAATGAGACCTTGGGTCTTTACAAAACTTAATGTGAAACAAAGTTCAGTAACTTAAAAATGTCTCAAGTAAATCATGAAAAAAGGTTGCTGATAATTTTTCATTTGGCTTTCCAATAATTGTTGGAGCTAAACTGTGTTGGGTGGGCAGAGCTTATGATGGAATTGTATGACACCAACCAACATGATTGCCCACAACCTTAGAATGATATGCAATATGATTTCACAGTGAACAGTTTCCGGGGCTCAAATTCGGAAACTTCACAAGACCGCTGGGTTTGTGACTAAAACTGTTACTGGACCAACAACATTGTCAGAAGACCAGTACCAAAATGAGAATAAAAACTATCTGCACAGTTTAATATATAAACTAAAAGAACATTTATCTTTACTAGCCCTACACTTAAATCACTGGCCTAGGCCTGCGGTCCAGTGTAAATTTTGAGCCTTGGATTTTGTGGTTTACATTGTCTAAATTTTCAAGTAACAGTATTTTTGCAAACCAATTTTTGTATACTGATGGGTTGCAAATTTGCCTCACATTTCTAACTCTATTGTTCTGTTTTATTAAAGGAAAGAATACAAAGATATCAAAGACTGTTCCTTTTCTTTAATATTAAAGGAACATTACAGAATTGGTTTTTGCTAACAAAACAGTTGCTGGCAGTGTAAGCACTTTATGTAATCTACCATATACATAAACTGACAAACCTGTAGAAGTTTGAGATCGATCGGCCATATGGGTCACGAGAAAATAGTAAAAAAAACAATTACACATTTGCATGAAATCATATTGATTCAACAAATGAATAAAACGCTCACTGAGCGATAAACTAGTTTATTCATTTCTCATCAAATATGGCATTTCAGACAGAAATATTTCAAGGGATGTTTTCTACTATCGTCACCATTAGACCGTGTAAGTTTTATGTAAGTCTGTGATCAAAAAGTATATTTTACAAGTTTTTTTCTTACCAACTCTGTAATGTTCCTTTAAAGGTGTTGTACACTTTTGGTAACAGCTCGAAACCAGTGTCCACATTTTGTGTGATTCAACATATGCATGAACAAACAAACCTGTGAAAGTTTGAGCTCAATTGGTCATCGAGGTCACGAGAAAATAGTTGAAAAGAGATCTTATGTGTTTTCTGTTTTTTCAAATTATCGCGCGCGATAATTACTATTGTTTTACTCGTTTCTCAGAAACGATAGCATTTTAGGCACAAATATTTTAAGGAACCCTTTCTACCATTACTTACTTTAAATCATGTAAGTTATGTGTGAATCTGTGAACATTGTGTTTTTCGATCTTACCAATAGTGTACAGGGCCTTTAAACATACCTAATTGCATTTACCTTTTGACTGTAATTGTACTTACCTTTTGACTGGCTGGCAATAATGGTTGCTTGGGTCATGATGTGTTGTAGCTGTATTGTTGGCTGGAAGTTAAGGTCACCATGTGGTTGTAACATCTGTACGATTTAACATACATTCTTAGATTACTTTATTTTTCATGTAAAAATATAATTGGATTGGAGAAAAGTAAAACCTTTATTCTTTATTAGATCTTTTTAATTTCCAAAATACATTGATTATCTTCCAACCCAATGGCCTGAGAAACTACAAATAGTTGCTTCTGAACATCTATATCATGCTTGAATCAGGTCTAATTTGTGCTACCTTGCAAGGTGGAAGAAATAAGCATGTAAAAATGTATCAGATATAACAAAATATGCAGCTAACATAATATGATTTTAAAAATCTTAATGAAGTCAAGGTTGAATCTTTCTGATTAAAACTTCCAGGTAGGATTCATTGAGGCCTTCACCAACAAATCACTGCATGGTCTATACTTCTTCAGAATCGCAAATTTGAAGCTAACGTTACTACGTGTACTGAGCTTCATACTTCTGAGCCTAGGTGTAAATCACGGTCACCTAGTTTTTCCCATGATAAACATTTTATCTTCAAATGAAAATTGCATCCCATATTTAAAACATTTTTGCAGTCCAATGTTGTTTTCGGCCAAATTGTTTCCTAACCATTTCATGACACTCACAATCAGTCACATTGATTTGTTGTGTTCAAAATTACAGTTGGATTTGAAACTTTGCATGGTGGAGATACAATCTAGTAAGGTTTGCGGTAACACCATGAATATGAGTAGGATTTGAAACCTTGCATGGTGGAGATACAATCTAGTAAAGTTTTTGGGTAACACCTTGTGCATAAAATCTCTTTTGTGAGTTGTGATGGCTCTAAAACAATTCACTAATGTGACAACTCAATGTTTCGATAAGAGGTACTGATAGTCTTCAGCTTTATAGTTAACCCACAAAAGCTCAACCAACTGAATAAAACTGTTTGAAAATGAAGTTCTTTTCCTTACCAGACCTGTATAACCCACATTAAGTCAACATCAGGCAATGTTGCACTTAAAGATCTACTTCAACGGCACTAAGATAATTTAAACTTTGGCGAAATCCAATCAATTTGTGTTTCATGATTACGTATATATTAAGGAAAATACTTAGCGGTAGTTGCATAATTTAAAAAAAAGGTCATTTAGGCCAGCGTTCAGCAGCTCCTCATACCGAGTTTTTGGAAACAGCATGTCACGTGATGAAAATATACCATAGACTCTGATGACGTAGATGAATGGAGACGGCTTGTTTACCCCCCGCGCAGCGAAGTGTGTTTATTGTACGCGTCTATAGCTATTCACACAGTAAACGAGGACAAAATGTCAGACATTAGCGGATCGTGGGAGGAACACAGTGTGGACGAAGAAGAATTAGGAAATACAGTATTGATAGTGAGGATAGCTCTGACGGTGGAGGGAGCTCTTCCGAAGACGAAGAGGGCGTTGATGAAGCTGGGGGAGTGCTTGACGAGGAAGTGCGAGGTGCCAAACCATACAGGTTTGAGCCACTGGCGCCGATGATCGTGAACGTGCGAATCCTGATGCAGGAGGTCGACTAAACAATAGCTGAATGGTGAGTCCCACAGACTTTTTGAAGAACAAACAATGCTATGTTTACTGTTGTTTATCGTCATGAAGTACTTATTTATCTATGCGGCATATGAGGCCGCTATAATGGATAGAAATGCAGCAGAAAGTTGATTTTTTTTTTCATGAAATGGTTGCTGTTGTCCAATATGGTTCATGTTTTCATGATACATTGAATCGGTGTCACTCAAAAATTGTTCCCATTGGGTTAGTGCAGGTATCCTTATCGGAGAACCGGGTTCCATGGAGAAAGGAAAATAGATGAATGTTGTTTTATTTGTTTCTGTAATTCGTCGTTTATCCATTAATTTTTTCACAATACAATCATCAAATCTCAGTGTGTCGGAGATAACATTTATTTTTCAGTACCGAACTGATCCTGACAAGCCGTATTTTCTGTCAGTGTCACTGTTCTACAGCATTTATTTTTTTATTTTTTTTAGCAAATGATTGAGGTAGGTCCTAGCCTAATTGGATTAGTTTTCATGTCAAGCTCATTTGCTAATTATTTCTCATAATTTTCTTTTAGGCTAGTATGATATGTCATGTTTATTCTTTAAAACAGAACTACAATTACTAACCACTTTTCAAATAAAAAATATTTTTTAATAAAATTCCCCGAGACACAAAGTAAGAACAACGGCCATTGATAAACAATGCGAAACATTGCGTGATTTTTTACTTAGATGTATAAATGAGACACGCATCGTTTCAATCCCCACTCATTTTGTATTACCCCCGTTCATGTAAAATAGTTAATGGTCATGAACATAGTCCATCCTATGTCAGTACAGCAACACTTTCATCCGTTAATTTTCTGTTATTTAAATTTTTCTTTCAGGTGCTCATGCGGACACTGTGTGGTCCAACCAATGGCAGTGAACTGCATCTGCTGTAAGGAAGTGCAGAAGACAAGAGCCCAAATGGCAGCATTGAACATTAATGTAGAGGATGAAAACCAAAGCCTTGCTGTGCATGATTGGTTTGAAGCAGTCTGTCTGCACCCGGCTGCACTTCAAACCGCGTATTTACAGTACCGGTGAATACTATGGCAGAGATGCAGTTGAAGGGACTCTAGACCAGTAAGTGTCTTTTTTTAATTGAACTGTAAAATTAATGTAAGGAGCAAACCCTCCCCCCAAAAAAATTATTATGCCTCTTACCTGACCCTGAGTGTAATTGACTGTTGGATTAGATTTATACAACTCAGAAAAACGAATAACCATAAAACCTGTACAAGATTTTTTCTAAACACTTCACAATTGTTGAGTATGTCACAGCTTATGACTTCTTTAAAGAACCCAAAAGTGTGTGTGTGTGAGTTTGTAGTGACATTCAAACCGAGGACTTACAACAAAAGGGACAATAGGTCCACGTTTGTTATCACAAAGGAAAACAATGGGGTCTATCATATAGAAGCATAACTTTCCTAAATATGCTACTTTCGGACTTCTGACAATTTCAGTGACTACCTTTATTTCCCAAATTGACTTTTGCTCAAAACACCCCTTTATGAAATAATGGAATCTTCCATTCACAATTAACTGTACTTGTGTCAAGTGCATTTTTGGAAAGGTTAATGATGTATATTCACCATATTCAGCTGAGAGGTAGGTCAACTATTTGGTCTTTACACAGTGCAGCTCACAATTTAGGTCATTTTAACTTATGAAAAGAGCTAAATTAGGTGAAATATGGTAATTTTCTATTTTTAACCGTTGCCATGGCAATGTAAATGTGAATGCAAAAAATATGCTTTCTTTTTACACTTTGGTTGAAGGCCTTCACATGTGCAAAGTATAAACGAAATCCATTTTTTAAAATCTGCCACCACTTCTTTGATTTTTAGAGCAACCCAGTCTTAAAGGGGAACCATTCAAACAATGAATGATCCACAATCATGTGAAATATTACTATGCAATATAGATTAAAGCAGGCCTGTGGCCGTACACGGAATTATGAACTCTCCCCTAGTTACAGCACTTGTGCGCCGCTCTCCACAACTATGATATGGAGGGAGAGCGCGCGCTTACAGCAACTGGGGGACAGCAAGTTTTAGCAAGCCAAGGCAAACTAGAGTGGTGCTTGCTTTTTAGATAAATGCAGGGTGATGGTGCATGAAACTAGAGTTTGTTTGTGAAAATGTTTTATGCGAAGGCAGGTGCGCATTTCAAACTTTCCTTTTGGTTTCACCATTTCAAATTATATTTACAATAACTTTAGGCTCGATTGCGCTACACTGGAGCTTTTGTGTTCATTAACAAGTTGTTTAAATTTTGAAACATTCACTTTGTTTGTTGAGTCAGCTAAAGAGTGACCTTCTATGATGTAGTTGTAATTCTGTTTTTGTTCGGGGCATCCTCACAAAACTTTGGCAGATTTCGTATTGTATTAAAAAAAATTCATTAATCATCAGTTGCATTCTCAAGGTAGCAAAGGTCAAGTGGTTTCCAAATCTACATGTAAATAAAAAATGTTACCCAAAACAGTATCTCTCACCTCACAAAAAAATTAAACAGGGTATTCATTTCAGTTAAACAAACATATTTTGTCAAATTCACAATTTATATAAAGGTCAATGTTTGGTAATGCCGATTTATTGGCAAAATTGTCAAGAAAGATATAATGTAGGTCACTTGTGAAAGTTTCAGCTAAATACAGTGTCTACTTGTTGAGAAAACAGCAAAAAACTGTCTAAGTGTTTTAACAAAGAAATTTTAACAGTCCGGCTATCTGCAAGCACATAAGCATTCAATCGGTAAGTTTCACGATCTAGATCTTTGCAGATAAAAAACATCATAGGGCGAAAAATTGGTCTGCAGTGGTGCTGGGGCCAAGGATACGGAGTGGATTGGCCCTATTCATGGGGCTACTTCAAAACAAGTAGGCTTTGAAATTACAATTTTTTTGTTTAGAGTCATTACCAAAAGATGACCATACCTTTTAAAGCATGTCATGAAGACATCACAAAATTGCCCTTAGTTTTGCACAAGGGTCTATGTCTGTGCAATGTGTCATCATCAACCATGTCAACACCTTAACATTTTCGAATTTGAGTATTTTTGACCATTCCTCCATGGACCAGAAATCGGGATATGACCACGGAGGTTCTACCAACAGTGTCCAACAGCCCACTACGGCACCTGCATACCCTCAAATACCGGTGTAACAGCTCCTAATTGTAGGGTATTCCCTGCCATTCGACAGCTTTATTTCTTTGGGCGAAATATTTTAGGATTTTGAGCATCCGTAGAACTAAATAAATACGCTGACAGGGCCATCGAGACTTGTTTTTTTCTAAATATATATTTAACAAATCCATCATGGCGCTACTGCGTTTTGTATGTTCGTGTTAATTTGTCCCCATTGAAAATTAAGTGTTTTGAAGAAGACGGAATTTCAACTTACGTATGCATCCTTTTTTGCAGAAACCACTCGTCATTAACCCTGAAGAAACTCGTGAATTTGAACACTAAAGGTACACTAGAAACCGGTAGTTGATGGCCGTTGACATCGATGACAGCTACTCCTAGAATTATGAGGATCGATCCGCTATCGGCTCCATGAACCTCATAGAGGTACATATACAAATTCCTATACAAAACTTTTTGTCATTTACGTTTCTGCACCTGGAGTTCTCATTTGAAACCGTATCTCGCCAAAATTAGGTTCTACGTGTTCCTTGTACTCTCATTGAGCGTTGCATGGGTCAAAAAAATCCATTCCGCAAATTTAAAATTGTTAAAAGGCAATAAATTCTTACCGTAAATCCGTTCACAATCATGGCGCTGGAGTCGCATGATTTGTGTACAAACCATGTGAGTGCGTAGTCTTGGTTCAAGACGTTCCTTGTTGAGTCACTCAACACTACACACGACGCGACTATTCCACCGATAGCCATGCGCGGCATACGGAGCGCGCTAAATCGCGATAGTTGGGTGATAATGAACAACAACGTCTTGCACCAAGACTAGTGCGTGCCCTGCTGTGAAATGTTTTTCCAACAAACTGGTACCACTTATCGTTGTTATTCCAGGTTGCAAAGATGGTACCAGTACTGCAGAGACTGTATGTACTATACCAGCTTTGGTTTAATTACATTGAAAATTAGGAATGAACGGGAAAAAACAAGATCGGCTCACCATGATAAATTGTTTTTTTTTTACTTATTTAAACAAATTTTATTGTATAGATGTATAGCATTTTAATGGTCATTGCAATGACAACCTGCACCCCAACCTTCCCATCGCCACTGTATATTAAACAAGTTTACCCATGGTTTGGTCCTGACCACTGTTTCATTGTACTGTCTTTTACATTTCTTGCGGTGGGAAAACAACTGAAATATGAGCTTTTTGGATGCAGAACTATATTTGAGATGAGGAAATATTCCCTCTGATCAACCTAAGATGATAATAAGATGTTGAAAACAAATCTCTAAAAAGTAAGGTTTTATGTAGAAATGCACTTTTCAAGACTCGTTGTTTTGTCTTTTTTTGTATTTATTATTTTTTTAATAACACCATGCCATGGTTGAGTTACAGGTCTCTGTATTTCATTTTCAAAATCAAGAACTAGCCCATAGATTGTAAATATTACATCTGTACTCAATCTTAGGATCTCACACCAACCTCTACACTATGTACAATTTTTAATCCCTCAATTTAACATGTTGAAATAAAAAATAAACTTTTAAGCTATGACAGAAATATCACCTCCAAAATACGTGTATAAGACCTTTATCGTGCAGCAGCCATGTTGGCCATATATCCACTGTGCGCAATAATAACAGTCAGGAATACTAATGGAGCTAAGACTCTTTTGCCCTTCCAGCCTCGGTTTGGGTTACATTCATTTAAATGAGAGGAAAGCCAAATGGCTACACCGTGATAAAGGTCTATAACCTGCACAAACATTCCAATAAGTTTGTTTTTACTTTTCTTTTACATTTTCAAGCAGTTTATCACTGTACATTGTAAACCAATTGTCCTCGACCTACCCAATTACATTTTTTCTTTTTTAAACCTAAAAACACGGGCCCTGTTGTAAACAATTACAATAATAAACACACAAAGCACTGTATTTCACAAGCATGGCTTCTTAACATCATAATGATAAATTGAAGAGCTAAAGCACCAAAGAAAAAGTAGTATTGTGAAAACAAAAACAAAAATGCTACTTTTTATCCATCATTTTGGCATAAATTTCAGAAGGTATACTGCTTGAAGCTAATTTTAAAAAAAGGAAACACACACAAGCTACTCAATTTCATTGAGTAAGGTAAATAAAGCACATAATAAAACAGCAGTTGTTAATGTTAACAAAGTCCTGCATTACAAATTGTGTATTTGGTCATGGGTATCTCTTTAGGTTTCCAATAAGTACATCATAAAAACAACTTTCTTAAACTTAATTGTAAACATTGTAATACCCCTAAATTTTCTCAACCTCGGATCAGTTGTACAAAATGTTAAGGAGCTGAATTCAGACTCACCCTACACTCGAGGTACTTGCAGCTTGTTTGAATGCAAACAAAATACACCAATACAAGATCTTATGCATTGATGTCTTCCGGCTGCCATCTTAGAGGTACAATGATTTAAAAAAAGAAAAGGAAAAAAAAGGAAAATGCCAATAGGCCAATATTTTGACCTTTGAGGGAGGAAGTCTTACTCCAGTGACAATATGCATAGGTCTAGTACCTAGTATTCCATTTACCCACTTTACAGCATACTTTGACTTTGTTCTTTACAATGTAGGCAATCTGTTCTTATACAAAACAATCTTTTACAAAACAGATTTAAACAAATTGAATTAAATTCGCCCCAAGCAGAAAACAATGCTAAGCACATTTTCCTGCTGAGCAAAAAACAAGCCGGGATTCTGTCAACAACATTTATATTATACATTACATGGTAGTTTGGCTGGTAAACTGTTTCTGTTAAGCAACATTTTCTGCTAAGCAGTTGTTTTGCTGAACAGCTTTATGAAATTGAGCCCAGGAAAAGAAACGCAGATTGTTTAGAAGTGAATGAATACATACATCAGACACCTAAGGAGAGAAATCAGTTGTTAACTGACCATTTCTTCAGTAAACATGTCATTTGACCAACCAATGAAGAAAAACCCCAATATCATGTGTTCATGTTTAACAGAAAATCAGGGTTGCACGTTTGTGCAATTGCTAAAATTGCCATTTGCCTTACAGGAAGTTTTTATTCGTTTTAACAAATAATTGGTGATCATTTTTCTTTAAAGTGCTAGCTTTTCAAGAATTCATGTTTTTCAGAGAAGAGTTTAAAAACTTTCACACCAAATGAACTTTCAAATGCTGGTAAATTTGTTGGAATACAAAAGTTGATGGTTACATTTGTTGTACCGGGTGGATATTTGAAAAGTTTGTGAAATGAGTGCACCAAACATGTCTAAATTCATAGCTTATAATTGTACATGTACAATAATTATGACTATTACTGAAATGCCCTCCTTCTATTGGTCAAGCAGAGCACCTTTTGAGACTTCGACCAGCTAGAGGCAGCAGACGTACAGGATATATTTCTGTCATAATTCTGAGAATGCATACATCTTTAAGATTGACAAACTTCATCCCACTCAATCTAGGCATACTCATTCGAAATCCCCCCCCCCCTGTTGCTCAGAGAAAAAAAATGAAATTTATTTAATTATTTCAAGTCCTCTTAATATATCTAAATAGCCTACCATTGTTCTATTTTTTTTTTTATATTAGCCAAGTTACTTTCTAAAGGCTGTGTTTTTAAACACTTTTAATCAATGCTGTGAAGTAATTGTGGAATGACCATCAAAAATTACTGTTCATGAAACGGGCTTAATTTGCTTTAAAATAGTTCTGAAACATGAGGGAGGAAAAGTATTTTAAACCAGAAGAGGAATGTCAACATATATTTGAAAACCCTTTAAAAACATTCAACATTTCACAATAATTTTTGTTTAAATCTTTGTTTTGGTTATATATCAGATCTCCCTAATGTTCAAAAGTGTTACTTCATATAATATCAATATTTGTGTATGTACATATTCAAGTATTGGACATATCTATTTGCAAAAGGCTTTTCTGTTATGTGGTCATTCATTTATTATTTAATAATAAATGATACAAAAATACTTCCTGAATTTGTCATCATTAAACTTATTTCTCAGGTTTAGGGGGTCACAGAAATATTGCACTTATTTCATTGGGGGTTAATTCCCATCTCTTAAAATCTCCTCGAATGGCATTTAACTCTAACAGTAAACTAAAATAAACAAAAATGGAATTTGTTGCAATGCATAAAAAGGAAAACAGCTGCATTTAAAATACCTGGTCCATAAAACACACAACACTTTCAAGGCATGTACACGTTCCTTTCTATAAAGGCATCTGATTGGTCATTTTTGCTACGTTTAGACTTCACTGCAAATGACTTAAGCTGTTACAAACCATTCAGACAGACAGACAAACATGTGCTAGTTCAATATCAATATCAAGTGTTAAGAGTGCCTGATACAATAACAGTTCAATCAAGGGCACTTTTGGGTTTGAAATAATCTAACGAACCAAGTTAAAACATACCTCTCTCCTAATTCCAGGAGGTAATGGAGCCAGTCAGACATGCATGTCCGATGATTTGTTTGGAACAAAACAAAAAAACACAAAATAATTTAATTTCCTTTAATATAGCCATTACAAACAGAGGAAGACATTCTATCCCTTCACCAGTTAGCTTGAAGCACTCTATAGTTGGTGCTTAAGATAAAGCAAAACAAAATAACAAATGTGAGTTTAACTCAAATGAATGACTCCCCTTTTTAATGCGATAATTATATCCGTCAATCAGCAACAGAGTTTTCAAGCTTCAGAATTGAAGGTATTTTTGACTGCACGAGGGCGCTTCGGCGGCAAATTTCCGTGCATTACAATTACAGTTTTATCTTATTTTGACTGCCTGTATGTTGTTTTCCTGTTTCAATGGCCAAATAAATAATAATAATAACAATAACAACATTGAAAAACAAAAAAGAAGAAGCTTGTTTACTTGTTCTTCATCAGGTAAATTTGGTTCACACACGCCCTCACACCGTCAAAAATGTTGCGAATTACTCATACAGAAATTGGAAACAAGTCACTACCCTCAGGGTTATTCGTTATGAATCCATTACTTCAAAATATCTGAGTTTAAGCAGGCACTCATTGCTCAGTTGCATTGGAGTATAATAATTATAATCATATTGAGGAGTATTGACAACCGTTTTTGTGTATGCAGCTACTTTTGTGTGCAAACACAAAGTTGCTCGTCTGTATAACATCCTATCCAAACTGTCTTTGCCTATGATATTGTGCTTCAGTGACACTACTAGTATGCACATAGGTGATTTGTAGCCATAGCCACCTGCAGTGATCTGAAGCCATGGCTGAAGCCAGAGTCATTGCTTTAGACTTTTTATGAACTAAGTTTTCAAACTCTTTTTATAGTTTTAAGGTTATATTTTCAGTTATAAGCTCCAAACCAGAGTTGGGTCAAACACTGTGACTCTTTAATGGCGCCTAGATTCAATCACCATGAACTATTTAAAGTCCAAATTGACCTTCATAGTTGCTTCACTAGCAATCTATACACCTTGAGTCAAAGACCATTCGACAGAGAAGATTGATTTGGGAAATATACTACTTTTTACAAAACCATCCCATTGGTGAAAAGATAGCCAGAACGTTTGCAGTTTAATTTTCCTTAAAGTACTGTTTCAGCAGGGCATTCCCCCCTTTTAAAAACCTTTTAAGCTTTAGTAAAATGAACATGAATTAAAATTGTCAAAATAATGTTTTATACAACAAATCAAGATTTTATTCTTTATCTTAAAAGATAATCTCAAAAAGCAGTTTTGCTTCTGGCAAAGCATGTGGCAGGCAAGAGCAGTTCCTACTCATCAAGCAATCCATGTCTAAAAACCACTGTTCATTTTGTCCGCCATCTCAATATCCTTCTAGTTACTCGATTCCCATGTTATCAACAAAATTTGTCAGGTTCTATTTTTGTCATTCAGTATTGGCCATTAAAATAGACATTTCCCGTTTTTAAACGCTTCCTGTTAACATCAAGTTTTGGATATGAAAACTACTGTGTAAAAGCATCTTTTGATATTTTTCCAAGCATGAAAATGTCAAAGCTGCCCAGTGTTGATGTATTTGCAGTTATGTCTCCCCCCTTTATATAAAGTTATTAATGAAGGTCCTCTGAAGCCCCATCCCCTGGCCCCTACAACCAAAATATGGCTACATAAATGTTGCACTTTAAGAGTTTACATTAAGCCCATGCATTGCCATTAAAAATATAAATGCTATGATCAGCGAAGGTGCTACGGGGAGGGGGGAATACCCCCAATTACTTTCTTCCCCCCCCCCTAACTCCCACCTCAATTTTTTTCCCTGATGGCGGATATTGAATTTAACTCCAAACCATTGCACCAACATTAATGCAATTATGTTGGCGTTACCCCCAGCTCAAGAATAACGCTGGTGTAAGTTCGTTAATTTAGTAAGTCAATGCTTTTTCAGCAGTACAAAATTACATTAAAGATCAATGTTTTCCCCTCTTAAATTTAAGCTTCCCCCCACCACATTAACAGGTCTGGTGCCACGGCTGACTATGATCCAACAAATGTCTCGAGAGAATGAGAAATTCTCTAATTTCTTAAAAGGCAAAGGGCATGTCATATTTTGCTTTTGGACAGTATACAAAAGAAAAAGAAAGAAAACATCTTAGGTTTATATGATTGATCTAACATCAAACTTTTGTGTTGGTACCCTTAGTTGCATCGTCCAGGCATCCTCTGTCATGGATAACTTGTAATCCCGAATCGGGGGCAGTTGCGTATCCCATCTTGGCAGCATGGTAGTATGGATGTGGGGCTCCCCCCGTTGTCACATTGGTATGCAGTAGGGACATGTTGGCATAGCTTCCCATGTTATTGTACGAGAGGTCCATCGGCATGTCATGGGCACTGCGGAAGTTCTTGTAGGGGTCGCTGTAGGGACTGCTTTGGTATCCGTGAGCTGCTAGATTCACTGGGTTCGCATATTGTTGGAAGTTGGAGTACTGCCCATAGTTAGCATAAGGCATTCCTGCATATGCTGTCGACACAGCTGTTATTACCCTGGGATGGGTATTGTACAAGTGTTCAGTCTTAGTGGAGGCTGGGCAGTCTATTTCAGTGGGTGTGTTGTTGGCGGGGTGTGATTTGGTGAGGATTGCCGGACCAGGATGATGGCTGACAAGTTCCACTTCTGGACTGACCGCTGGTTGATGGAAGCCCTTGTTGACAGGTAGCGGGTTGTTGTTATTACTAGTCAGCATCCCGGGTATGGAATCCGTAGTGTAGTGTTTCGGCTTGGTGTCGCTCAACGAGCTGACTGGTGGAAGCACAAATTGGGACTGGCAAGTATCTGAAAGGGGTGGGGTCAGAAGGGAATCAGGGGGCTTGGGACTACACCCAGAGCCCCCCTTACAATAAGACCCTTCAGGGATAACAATGCTGTCCTCTGTTCCTACTTGTCTACCATTCACTCCCACATCTGTATAGCTCCTCGACACCTCAGGGTCTCTGGGCACCTCCCTGTTTGGTGGATTATCCCAACCTTCATTAGCCCTGCTCCCGGTACCTTGACTCCCATTGCTATATGAGTCCGAGTCTCTTCCATTGCTATTCACAGACTGATCAAGTGGAGAAATGTAGCCTGGTGAGGGCTCACTCTCAATTGTCTCACATCCTTGGCAGCCAGCATCACTGCTGGCAACAGTCACAGGGCTAACAACCACATTGTCCTCCAGTGACTGCCTCAGATGTTGATCCTCCATGACCTTCTTTGGTTTTCTAGCATTGCTGTGGGTCTGACATTTACCCTCTTGACCTTTCACTCTTGACCCCTCCACAATGACTGATTTCAGTTCCGAGGGATCTGCAGTGACAGAGGGTTTGTCCATTATGTCTTGACTGCTCTGTTTGTGTTTCTTGGAGTCCCTCTGGTCACCATGAGCCTTCCTTTTTCTGAATCGTGATGGAGATTTGCCTCGGCTCACTGTGATTTCTTGATGGCCAATTTTCTTTGGGTACTTCTTCTCCATCTTGGATGTTTTTCCCTTGCTGTCATCTTCAAAACATTAACAATAAAAGAAAACTTTTACCAAGGGAGCAAGGGAGATACATGAAGTTGATAAACATAACAAATTTCTAGATCAATAGACCAATGTTACATTTTAGCATCTATCAAGATGGTATTCACCTTCATTAATATCAGATCTTTGGAACTTCTAAGCTGTGACAATACAATGTAAGGTAAGGTTGTAGAAACTTTAAAGAAATGTTTCTAGACAAGAAAAATGGTGTCGCAATAGGTTAATCACGGTACAGGAAGACGATCACATTCTGATCAAAGCATACTGACAATTTTGATCTCTCTCAAGACTACACAACATGGAGCTACTGCGGACCACCCAAGAGAAAATTTCAGATGACCTAGTTATAAGAGCCATGCACTCAACAGTGGCGCACACAAGATTTTTCTTTGGGAGCAATGTTTCTCCCGATCAGTTTTGGACGGTATGGGAAGTTGGTAGGAAGCTCAGCGCTGTGGTGGGTTGGGCTAGAGGGACATTGCTAAGGAGGATGAGGTAGAGCGAGATAGGATGATCATAGCCCCCTTGAGTCTCAAGTCTCAAGAGAATCCTTCTCTGGAGAAGATTTGACAGCCAACTTGTCTAGCTCTCATCATCTAATGCGCTCTTATAGGAGAAATTCTACTGGTCATTGCTCACCTGTGCTAGTATTTTCTGTATCTGACTCATGGCCTGACCCTTCTGATGCCTCCGATTTGATGGTATCTTGAGGAAGAGAACTCATTTGACTAATGTCCATGACGGTGTCCATAGCCTCAGCGTGACTGTCATTTGAACAATTAACAGAAAATCAACAGAAAAGGGTGTCATAGTCTAATTCAAAAATCTAGAATTCCTAAGTCAAAGGGCTGGGAGCCTGAGAAATATTCTTGTCTGTTATTATTTTCTTCACAAATCAGCATTCTAGAGATGGTTCACTATAATAACTTAGAAACTTGCAATGGAATTTGTATTCAAATGAGTTTGTATAAAAAGTTTTTACAAATTATCCGAGAGTTGTTTCAAACCCTACTGAGAAAAAAAATAAAATGTAGTAACTTTTTATTCACTAAACATTAGTTTAGGTGTAGGAATAGCTCATGTGTGAATCATCTACGCCATTATGTGGCTTTTCAAGAAATAAAAAAATATGGAGAGATGAGCTCAGATTTTCACCGTTTTCATGAAGAGTCACCTATCTTTTATTGAAAAATTATTGACTATTACAGGAAGGGGCCTTTATCTCAATAAATGAATTTTACGTTTTCACGAACAGCCATCGGCCCTGAAAGTGCATTGCAATACGTTGTCACAGAAGAGCGTAAAATGTGGCAAAATTTGTTTTTCACGTTTCACAAACAGCCACCTATCTTCGCGCGCGCCCCTTTTCTATGTTTAATACGTTATCCAGTGAGGTGTTTAAGTAGGTCATCTCACTTTTTAGTTTTCACAAAGAGCCAAGTATCTTTGACTAATTACTATGGCAATTAACCAATATATCTACAGAAATGAGTGAGTCAATGTAGAGGTTAAACTTATACAGAATTATATGATAGGTTTTTAACTGCAAACCGTGGCTTTAGTATTGCAGATTTTGCAGTTTTAAGCCAAGCATAGCGTAAAATGTAAATCTCAAAAAAGTGTTTGGACATACGTGGCTCTTCGTGAAAACGGTGACGAGATGGCCACAACTCACTGGTGTGATTGGAGCCAGGGGTGAAACCCTTACCTGATAACTTGGTTGATAAACATAAAGGATCGATCATTGGAGGTCCTTGCATAAGCCAGGGTGGCTGTGGACTGGATCCAGATGTAACCACCAGACTTGCACATCCAGCGGTAGTATCTTGTTATCATCTGACCTTTGTTTAGCACTGGAGAAAAAGTTTATAAACCACAACAACTGATTACAATCTAGATTCATGTCTAGTTTCTTTATAACTTTTGTTTAGCAGAAAAGTGAATGATGTAATGATTACTGAGAACAATACAAATTAGGCCTCTGTAAGTACTTTAACATGCAAAAACTAAAAACTATTACAAAAAAAATACACGTATACGTAAAAAAGAAATGATAGCATTGGATTCAAATTAATACCAATATGGAGGTTTCACAAGGAGGAAACTTTATAGAAAAATAAATAATATTCTGAAGAAGTTTACAGAATGGATAGTGTTCTGTAAAAGCAAAGTATGAAAGTGTGTTCAAACAAGAAACAGTATTTTGAACTGATGCCATCATTAGCAAATCACTGCATGATAAGAGCGCCCTCATGTGGCATAAACCTTCTAGCTCTAAAGAGGTTTCTTGGGTTGGACCGATTTTAAATTATTTAGCATAATTGCTTTATGTTCTCTACTGAGGTATGCGGAGCCACTAGGTACATAAAACTCTCTCTATGAGTTGTGATGGTTCTGAAAGAACCAAAGGTTTGACCAGTTATTTTCAGAACCAACACCACAACATAGAGAGCTGTATATACATGGTGTCTCTCTGAAAACCTCACTAGATTGTTTTCCCAGCATGCAAAAGTTTCAAATCCTGCTTTATATTTACAACAAATCTTTTTGACATGAGGCAATGCTGCTCGAGGGGGTGGATTCTATTTTGCTAACTCATCTTCTGTTGATAGTTTTCGTCAACTGTTTTTGACTTGATTGATGTTTCAAACACAAAAAGTAAAGCATTTCGTTGGTTTCTGTTTCAGAAAGTCCTAGATGGCGAGGAGGCAACAATGATTCCTTTCTATACTCACAATCATTGTGACAAACTCTCATATTAGCTATGTCCTGAGCATGAAGAAATGAGTAAAAATTCCTGTCAGTTACATCTTCAGCTGATAGGTCAATGAACTCTTGAATCCTGTAAGCAAAAGAAACACGTCTTAAAGGGTGTGCACAACATTGGTAAGATTAAAAAACATAAAATATTCACAGATTTGCACATAACTTTCATGGTGTGAAGATGGTCATAGTGGAAAAACTTCCCATGAAATACTTTTGCTTGAAATGCTATAGTTTTTGAGAAATGAGTAAAACACTTTGTTTTGACCTTGCAAGACCAAAACTTGATCATTTGAAAATAGTGAAAACGTTCAATGTTTGCTTGTTTTTTGCTATTTTTTTGTGACTCCCATGACTGATTGAGCACAATATTTCACAGGTTTGTTATTTCATGCATATGTTAGGTCAAACAAAGTGCAGATACTGGTCTTTGAAAATTACCGATAACGTTGTGTGCTTTAATGTAACTTTTTTCACAGTGACACCAGTTTGTATGTTTTATTGTAACCGATGTATCCAAACTGAAACTGGCGCAAATCATCCTCAGAATTGCTTTCGTCTTAGAAAAGTGTCATCAGACATGCAACATTGTATTTGCCTTTTTTAAAAAACCAATATGTGGCGTGTCGGGGCTGAAGGGTTAAGAGCACCGGACTCAAGCTCTGGTGTTTTTGATCAGCAGAGTGTGGGTTCGAGTCCCGGTCTGGACTCTTGCGTCCTTAAGCAAGACACTTAAACATTATTGCTTCACTTCGGATGGGACATAAAGCCATAGGTTCTGTGTGTTGTGTATAGCACATAAGAGAACCCAGTTACACTTATCGCTAAGAGAAGGGGTTTGCCCGGTGTTTCTGGCAGTGGCTTCTGAATATGCCGCAGCACCTTGTAAACCCTTACAAGGTGCTACATACATTGGTCTCATAATTCAAAGAAATTCAAAAACTTGTCTTAATGTTTCTGTTTATTCAAGCGCCTTGAGTACCTTATTGGTAGATACGTGTGCTAGATAAGACTATATATTATTATTAGTATTAATATGCAGAAACTGCCCTGCTCATCAAACTTTGTACAGTGCTGTTCAGTTTTCTATCAGCTGATAATAATAATAATAATAACAACAATAATAATGCAACTTATACCATGTGTTTTCCATATTTTAAAAAATCAAATGCGCCTTACATTTTGTTGATCGGCCAAAAAGTTGCAAGCTTGTGTAATAAAACCTTCTCTAATTTGCCTGTCAATATGCATCTCACAATTATTCAAGGCTATATTTTAATAAAACATGACCATACTGGAGGATTAGATGATCTAAAAGAATGCAGCCTTCAAAATAATGAATACTGAACTGACACTTTTAAAGTTTATTTCAGTACAATACAATTGTAGGCACACTCACTTAGCTTCACAGAAGACTATAGTGAAGTCCAGATCCAACTTGCATACAAACATGGTGGGCTCCAGGTGGATCTCATTGATGGTGGGAGGGGGTAGGGACTGGGCCACGGCAGTAAAGCCCATGATGACTGGAGAGTGGCGGGAATACTGGGTCAAGACTATACGAGGACGTAATGAACCTGTAATGTGGATGACCTAAAAAACAGAGAAGAAGGGTTACTGAGTGAGAAAAAGATCTTTAAGAGAATGGTTGTTATTATGGTCACGTCCAAACTAACTGCTTTGGTTGTGGCTAAGGCCAGACCACTGCAAAGGCCAATTCTTCCATGCTGCAACTGCAACTAATGGCCATGTAGCCAAAGTTGCTTCATTCGGACAATGCTTCATTATCATCATTTACGATTGTTAGGCATTCAGAAAAAAAGACAACTTCGCAATTACTTCTCTAACTTTCCACCTAAATTCAAAATTTGCCTTATTAAGTTGAACATGTTTCTGGAAAGGTTGATAACCCATATTGGTAAGAACACAATTTCCAAGTAATCATGTTGATCCAAAGCTCACTCATTCTTTCAGATGATTGAACAATTTATATTTGAGATTTGATACCTAAAATTCAACAAAGTTTTAAACGACAGCCTTATAAATGTTTGTGTTACTCTTTGATGAAACTTGCCAAAGTCAATTGAATATTAACATGTCCTGAATACCTGGATGATTGAAGGAATGCTTTAAAAACATGTTGTTGGTTTTGTCTCATTAATTTACTGCATATTGGCATTGTGGTTTGGTCGGTATCTTTTTTTTCTCTCCTACATGTTTGTGAGAGAAATAGGTCACATCTCAGATGAAAGACAGGGATGTCTGTCCCTGGGGGAGTTGGGGGCAAGTTTATGAACTTTCCAGGAGGGGAGGGGGTTGGCTTGGTGCATGTTAATGTGCCTTGCCTTGCACCAGTTTGTTGAAGCTCTTACTATCAATCATTTCTGTACAGTAAAAAATATACGCAAGCATATGCTTCCCCCCCCCCCACCACCACAAGTCAGCAACTTGGTACTGGCTTAGCATCATAACAAGAACAATTTGAAAGTTGTTATTAGGTTATTATTTTTATTCTTTTCTTTTTTCTTCAAACTTTTACCCAGACTAGATGTATTTTTGCCGGCTGGCTGCAATGTGATATATGTGAGAGTTTTAAAGCTGACCGAAGCCACTGCAGTATCATAATCTGCGAAAGCCTCGCCCGTATTCAAAAACTGGGACCTGTTAAATTACGCCTGTTTCCTTCACATGTTGAAGCAATGCATATGGGACAAAAAATGTTCGGAAAAAAAAATGCAAGACTTGTGTGGTCTATTAGCAAGATTTCATTGAAAATGAGCTGAGAGATCTGTACCTTATAACCAGAGGATTTGATGTGAACGCCTCTCTTGGTCAGGGTGGATTTCATTCTGATGACAAAGCTGCGGTGGTAGTTGGAGTCGGGTGAAGACATGTTCAGTGACAGGGCCGCTAAAATACAAGAGCAAGAAGGGAATGAAAGAAAAATCAAAATAGGCATGACAGAGGTTTTTTTGAAATATTGTGTGAATGCAAAGAAACTTGAAGTTTGTGTACAATTTTTTGTCACGGTGAAACGTTCCCAGGTGAATCATTGGCACATTCATATTGTTGAAAAGTGAATCCAAAATGATATTTGTGTTGTTGATCTACATTTTTTCAATGTTTTCATGCAGAGACAGGCACACGAGAAATACATTTTTCTAATACAGGAGTTTATCATCACTTCTTGCCTCAAAGCAGGACTGCAAGTCATCCCTGATTGCTGCTTAGTCAAAATCCTTTTCAATATCTTATTGACACTAATTGATAAGTGGGCATTCATCTCAATAAATGCATCCTCGATTATCCACAAAAACATATTGAATCAAAATGGAAGGTCAACTCAGATTTGCGTTCTCACAAAGAGACAGGCTTGTCAGCATGCGTCTGATTAGGTGAAATGCCTATCATTCACTGTGCAAAAACACACACTATAGATGAATGGAAAAATAGGTCATCATGCTTTTGCGCTTTTAAGTCGAGCGGGCTCGTTTGACTAATTATCGAGAGTGTCAAAGTTGGCAGATTCAGGCGCTATACAAGTATCCAGTGGTTAATTTTATTATATTATTGATAAGGTTTAATTATTAAAGAACCACACGAATGCACTTAAACTGCACAACAACAGTTAAATACAGCAGAGTTTTCAGTTTCAATATGAGCACACTTTTAAAAGCGAATTGCTTAAAATGTTCTTTCAAAGCATGTTGACATGCCTGTCTCTTCATGAAAACAGTGATAATTGGCTGGAATAAATCAGACCATAAATCTCCATTAAAGTGCACTCAAGCAATGTTCAGCCATTTCGACTGCTGTTACTGTATCTTTATTTATGTAAATACATTATTTTTTTATCAATGCATAAGTAAAACCACCTGACACCCTACTACAAAGATAGTGGTTCAACCAGTTTGAATTTGCACCCGCAGAAACAGAAAACCAGAATATTGTGTGTTGTCTCCATTAATATTTTGAGTTTAATTCAATAAACAAAAAATCATGCAATAAATCATTTTGCACATCCACAGAGAGGGCCAGCAAGGAAATGAAAATGTTTTCGTACTTAGTGATCTGCACGCCACAGACTGACTCTCGGTTTGAAAACCACCCCTGCACGCTAGGATGGCTTCCTCGTGCCAACCCCCACTAATCAGCATCCCTTAAGCTGAAGATGTTCTCCCATGCAATCCAAACGATTCAAAACATCGAGTTTGCTAAATGTACATATCCTGTCTTCTTTTGCTATCTCGTTCATTCTCGACTCGCGATGGGACAAAATACGGAAGAACTCAACAGGATGAAATTAAAAAGTGCAGGATTTTTAATTTCCATCCCATCCAATGGGCGTGTCTGTGTGTGTTTCCCCCTGTGTATCTGTCACTGCCAATACGGGGGTCAAAGATTGGTTCAAGTTCTGTCTTAACAAGCTTATAGATTAACCTGATTATGGACTTGACACTATGACTTGACATACTTTTTTTCACAATTGTCGTGTTCTCTGTATGCAGTAATAATTGTGAATATTGTCACCATACACTAAGGTATTGCTAATATTGTTGATTTTATGACACACTTTTCCCACTGAAAATGTTTAGCAAAAAATACAAAAGGGTGAGAAACTTTGTTTCATTTTAGTATGTAGATACTATGTAAATATGGAAAACACTGGAAAAGTTAATTCAGGGCATGACCATTACTATGACTTATTTGGTTAAGAGAAAGTGGGTCAAATCTTGTGGCCGCTTACGACCGCTTTGTTCTATAAAGGGTCACCTATAAAATAGGCCAACAATGTGTAATCCAAACTTGTTAATGATTAGAATCAATATTTGTCTTGATTTGCAGAGGACATGATGATGGAGCCAAGGCTAAAATCCCTCCAAATCGAGACAAGAATGAAACACCAGCGAGCTGTTTGCATGATTGGCTATACCTTCATGCCGCTCCGCCTGATATACTCCTAGACTGCTACCCTTAAAAAAAAACAAGAAATATCCAGAAAGAATTCTATCGCTTCCTGAAGAAACAGACGGATCATAAATAAAACACACACACACAGAGATTTCTGGCCCATCATGAGGGTTTAGGACTGGTATTAGTCAGCCTGTACGGGAGTGGTGTCTCTGGGGTGTAGTAGGCCGTTATCTGGTTGTAATAATCACATTAATATGTACAGCAAATTTGAAGGCGTTCTCTAAGGACAGGCTTGGCTTTGCTTGACTGGCTAATACATATAGATTATCTCATTGTAGTTAATGTAGGTGCTAGCGCTGAATAATTTCCCATCCTCTGCCCGATGCATCATAATGGTGAATCTATTTGGGCAAATCCTCCGAGAGTTTCCGGGATTGTTTTTTGTGTGGTAATTGTATGCGTATTCTTAAACCGCAGTGTTTTCTTTGTAGGGATTTATATCAGTATCAACTACACCCGTGAAATGGGGAAACTGTATGTGCTGTTTAGATAAAAGCTGCCCATGTCTGGTATAGTTATTGTGCCTTTTAAGAAACAGATTTTACACACACACACACAAATCATGCATGAAGTTTTCATACTGATTCATAGACAAAGTAATTTCTTAGTGAAAATTGTGTTTTTCCTTTGAAGAAAGGAAGGACTTCTTTCATTTTACTTTATCTTATTTTTCTATATTAACATGGGAAATATTGGACACTGTCAATTAAGAACATGACCTTAACTTTGATTATTTTTAATGTTTTTTAAAAGGTTTTTTGAAGTTGACAAATTCTTCAAAAAGGATTGATAGTAATTTTTGCAATTTTTGTAGCTCCATCAAACTTGAATTATGAATTGCTTCGAACATATTGACAAATAAGAGTTCTTTTTTAAAGTTCTATAACAAATTCTATTCCTTTCAGCATTGCCTTAAAATGCTTTAAAATTTAACGTAGTAACAAACTTTTGCTGTTAAGATCATAAAACGTGAAAATAATAATAATTATGAAATTGTAAATGATGCCAAAGGCCTTGATGAGTCTTACAAGAAGAAATTTTAGGTCAAACCAGGCAAGATCTCAGGATTTTGTAATTGTCAAAAATGGTATTTATGCATATGGGTTGAATATTGGTAAGAATTATCTAATAGAACAGGAATGGCACCGAGGTCTTGGGTTCACCTCCACACAGCTGCTGTTAAAAACAACTAGCTGCATATAAAAATGTATATCATAATGCAAAAAGAAAATGCTAATACGATCTTGATACTAAAGGTATGGTCATCGTTTGGTAATGACCAAACAAATTTTGTTTTGTAATTTCTATCTGATAGCTTACCGTTATAAAGTTATAAAGATGGTTAAGGTGGTAAGCACCACGCAGAATTATTTCTTCTGAAATGCCTGTTGACTAGAAATCAATGAAAACATTCGACTGAGAAACGATTCATGCATGAATCGTTTCTCAGACTTCTGAGGGTTAGTGTCCATTCGGGAATAATGCGACCAGAGATGCTGTTGGTTCCTGCTGTAACCTCGCTCAAAATTTAAAACACTGTGACAGTTTTTTGCTGATTTCTCAGAAAGTGGACACTGTATTCAGCTAGAACTTTCACAGGTGACTTTTATTGTATTTTTCTTAAAAGCATTACATTGACAAAAACCAAACGATTACCTTACCTTTAAAATTAGTTATAACTAACTAATACTACTAATACCAAAATTAAAACTATGAGTGCTGATACAATGAAATGCTCAATACATTTATTTACCGAGCGAAAATACGTAGGGAACCAATCACTATCAATGTATTTAAAAGTGTACTTCACCTGGCAGCCAATTTTGTTTAGCACAAATGTAGCTTGTTTAGCACGAAAGCCAACTACTTGTCAAAATGCCAAGTAGTTCACATTGTTGTGACGGGTGCCACACTATTTTGGGGTTTATACAAATAAATAAGTTAAGCTACATTTTTTTCCTAAATTCCACTGCCTCACTTTAAAATTCACTACCTGTGTACTGCTTTCCTGCCTCTTATAACCTGTCTCAATTCAAATGCAATACCAACGGTCATCTTTCTACTTTTTGTTCCCTCTTCTTGCATTCCCTTTCCCACTTTTTGTTTTAGGGCCTTGCGATTATCAATTTCCCATAAAAGAAGAAAAAGAATAAAAATACAGCTTTATGAAATTGGAAGCCGTTATTCAGAACCTTCTGTTGAGAAAAAAAAATGGTAATATCAGTTAGTTTATTAGTTTTCTTTGCTGATTTTGACTAAGGGGAGAAGGGAGAAAATGGTGTTTTCACCCATGTAGCAGAATAAAATTTGGCAAGTAAGATTTGAAACTTTGCATGTTGGGGTCATAATCTAGTGAGGTATTCTGCTGAAGACAATCAGAGAATACTGATCGAAACGTTGAGTTGTCAAACCAAGGGTTCTTTTCAGAACCGCCACATCTCATAGAGAAATTCATGAGCATAGTGTTACTGCAAACTGTATGAGATTAGAAAGAAAATTGACCAGGAAGCGTAGTGACTGCGGCAGGGGATTCCTGGTGGGGCTACTGCAGAGAGGACCGGAGGCTCAGCATCCCCCGTCCTTCCGTGTCCTCTCCCCAACTCCTACTCGATATGTAAAATCAGTTCATGAGTTTCAAAAAAATATGCATTTAATATGCATTTAAAAAGCACGAGATACTCGCCAACAAGTGACAGAAGTGGCTTGTAAGCTTAGTTCTCTTTAAAACTCTGTATACATTCTAATGGGAAATTTGCACCTCGTCACAATGCAAAACTGCCATTTAGGAACTCATTTGACTCCCGTTCTGTGAAAGCTTCCAGATTTTCAGGATTTTCGGATTTCGGGATTTGAAATACTTCTCAAAACTGTCCTCTGGGAAAACTTTCTCCACTTTCATATTAATAACAGTTTAATACATTCAAGGTAAGAAGGATTTGATGTGAATTTATAAATTTATAACTTCAGCATGAACACAAAAATCAGTTATTGTGCATTTTTATCAACATTCAAGGTCCATTATTTTATAACGTCTCATTCGCAATTTGTTTTGTATGCCCTGTACATCATCATGCTATTAATAAGTATTGTGTGTATGAATAAATTGGAAGATGAAAAATCCAGGTTTTTTTTTTCCTCTTCTTCTGTTTTGGAAAATAATATGATTCCCGTGTGTCTTCAAGCCTCAGTTTGAATAAGTAGCAAAACTTATTCTAACCCTGTGTCCCCTATTTTGACCATCCCTGGTGACTCCAGAGTGTGTAATCATGTGCACACTCCTAACAAGATCCGTTTGTCACACAACATGTACTCCCAAACCCAATGCACCCCATGGGCAGCCGGTTATACACACTCTTGCCCGACTTGCCTTGCCTTCAAATTTGTGGAGTGCTGGCGTCCAATTTGCATGGCAATGCCGCGATTAGCATTTGGCCCCGTCAGTCCAATTCAGCTCACATCGTTTGTGCTGAGCGGAGACGCTTATTGCTATGCATTTCAATCAGGTGGGAGCATATGCTGAAGAGTCATCGCGTGGACGGCACTCATCAAACTTTCAGCACCTCACACCCAGTCCCTTTCAAATTTAATCAGTTGTGCGTGAGCGGTTTCGGACCAGATTGACATTTGAATGTTGCTTAATGTTGCGGGCTGTGGTGCCCAACTCTTAAGAAGGAAGAATAAAGCCGCGCCGTTCCTTTGAGACCCCCTGGGCAAATTTCCCAGCAAGCTGTTGCCTGGTTCGAGTTATACAATGCGTGAAGTGTGGAAATGCGATAGGCACGTAGCGTTGGATTCGCACAGGGGTGTGCAATGGCCACAGGGAGCCAACAATCCAAAGCTCTGTGTTTGTTGAAAACCGCAAATCCATACTTTTGTTTGACTAGAATAGTATCGTTTACTAAGCTGCTATCGATATCACTTCCAAGTGAAACATCTCCACTTTGCTACGGGCTAGCCAGCCTACAATATTAACACCTCATTGTACTTTTAGAAGAAGTAAATCAACAATGTATTATCACTTACTAATAACTGCAGGCAAGGTAAGATGATAAAGTAATGAATTGGTCTAGGGCAGAAGTTGAAATAACACGGGAAGATCAACAACATTGCGCCGGTGTCTTCTCCAATTCTACCTGTTCCAATAACTAACAAAATGTGCACATTCACTCTTCCAAATCAATCTCATTCTCTCTTTACAGGAAGGAAAAGATCCGTTTCATCTTCCATGTGCTCTTTTTTTGTAATTAATGCCTGGTGTTGTTGTCATTGCTTGCTTTCCATTTTTCAGATCCTAATTGCTCCCAAACCTTTCTCCCATAATCTCTCTATTCTTGTCACTCTTTTTCTCATCCATCATCTCCATCCACCATCTCCTTCCCCCCCCCTCCCATCTGCCTGACTTTCTTCTCATGCCCCGGCTTTTTTCTTGTCCTCGTCCTCCACAGCTCATTCTCTGTAAACCCCTGCATCCTCAATGGAATGAGGTTAGTGTATGCATCTCATCTCATTAAGGCCATCATGGCTGATACAACAGACAGATCTTGCCTTCCCCCACGGGGACCAAGGCTGAGCTAATCACATCTGACCATGACCCAATAGGCACAGCGCCCCACTGCGGATTGACTCAATCTAAATTCATGAAGTTTTGATGACTTCACTTTCTTGAAGCATCCAGTAAACAGCATCCAGCCTGTGCATGTCTCTCACACGTCCCCTCCCCTCTCCAAAAAAAAAGCCCCTTACCAAATATTGTAAAAAGTGGAAGTGGTGCTGGAATACAGGGAGACG
Organism: Pycnopodia helianthoides; assembly: GCA_032158295.1. Lineage (NCBI taxonomy): Eukaryota > Metazoa > Echinodermata > Asteroidea > Forcipulatida > Asteriidae > Pycnopodia > Pycnopodia helianthoides. The sequence continues at coordinate 15,199,789 of CM063243.1, forward strand.
AAATGTGACCGTCCTAGAGATGCTGTTACAATGCAGTTTAATTATATCATGATCTGAAAAGGAGGTGTGGAAACAAGTGTTTCCTCTGTAATAAAGCTCCTTGACTCGAGTGTCGGTCGGGCGCGCTGACTAACCGCAGATTGGGCCATTCAAGGGCCATCCCTCCATGATGATACTACGTGAAGACGGTGCAAAACTGGACACATCCAGCACGAATAATAACAATTGGTATTGGCATCAGGTAGCCAGCAAGACACTTATATCACTGCTATCACCGGTACCCCACTCTCATGGGGACAGTGGATCGTTATTATACGACTTCAATTAAACCACTAAAAAACACTTGAAGAAGACGCACGCAAGAGATGATGAAAAGTTGGTCTGTCAACACTCAAAGTCTCTTTCTAATGGGAGGTATTTCTGTGTTTGTTTTAACACTACCTTCCAAAACACTTCTCTAAATGACGCTAAATGTGCTCTGAATCGCTAATAGTGAAACCCCGTCAATAATGGATGCATTCTGTCAGCCAAAATCTGATACTATTCAATCGTCAACGGAGAGAATATCCTTTAGGGTTAGGCAAAGAAAGTACAATCTGTTCATAAGAAACTTTACAGAAAAAAAACAGAAACGTTTTCATTCAGAAACTTTTTCTTTGCCCAAATTTAGGTCATGCTTAAGAAAGCCAAACTTGACAAGAAGAAAGATCTGACGGTCTTGAGTGCATTTAAAAAAACTAAAGGTTAAAATAGTGTGCCCCCACAACCAAATCCGACTTTGAGTGTAGGTCTTATACACCAGGGCCAATTTTATAGAGCTGCTTAAGCAGAAAATATTGCCTAACGATTTCCTGCTAACCATTAAGCAGGATACCAGACACACAGGGTCCATATGACATGTTATTTTGGCTGGTAACCATATTCTGATGAGCATAATTTCGTTGGGCTTAGCTGCTTGGGCCTAGATCTCCCTTTTCTCTCTTCCAGTCAATTGAAACTGTCCCTATTTCAGGAGATACAACGTTTTTGCACTGACGCAACGATATGACAACATACTAACACCTAGACTGGACCAAAACAAACAAAGACAAATTAATAATCATGACTTACAGTCACCGTGCGTCGGAGAGGTGGGAGAGGAGACTGGTGATGACTGGCAACCATCACTGCTACCGGTACCCACCGATGTCTGGGATATAGTCCGGGATGGGGGTAACTTCATACCCAGCTGGTCGGCTACCTCAGCATGGTCACCAGCGTGGACGTAGTCAAAGAAACTGCTCCCTGTCAACTCCACCTGTGAATCAAGGAAATCAAGGAGAAGATCATAAGAAGTTAATAGATGAGCAGAGTAATGTTTAAAGCGTCAGACCACACTCCTCCAAAGAGTTTAACTGGTTGTACAACAATTGATAGTTTAGTCTTTTTTTAATTTTTTTTTTTAAGCTTCAAACATCACCTACATTTTGAGAAGATGGATGTTTGGTACAGTATCAAATTGAATATGTTCCCCTTCCTTTTCAAGTGCCTTTACAGTTAAATGACAAATGATATTTGAAAAACCAAGAAAATTTAAGAAAATTACACAACGGCTCTTTTGGCTCACTATTTTTAAGGACTGGCTTTATAAAACAAGCTGAAAATATAACCATTCAACATGTGTGTATTTTTTAAATGAATCATTGAATTTCAAAGAGAATGCCCTAAATCTAAATGCTTCTGTTTTAGCCATTAATTACAAGATCTCACAAACAAGGAACACAATTCGTTGTAGCAACATACATAAAGAACCAAGATTTGTTTTGAGAAATAAATGTTAATACTTGTTTTAATTGATGTGATAACTGCATTGGTAATAAAGAGTAATGTTTTGTTTTCCCTAACACTGATGTGTGTGAGAATTTGTGCGAAAAACCAGAGTAACATTTGTATACCTGAATATTTTATAGAGTAACATTTCAAAAATAACTGTTATCACTAATAAAGGGATACTATACAACATGGATTTTAGGACATGGGCTATATTTGAGGTCTGATACTTGGTTCTTGTATAAAGCAAGCATTTCAAGGGGTACTAAGACTCAGACAATAATCAGGGACATGGAGGGCCCGAGCAACGCTCTAGGCAGTGTAAAATTTCAGTAAACTGTCACACCTTCAAGAAACATGAGTAGTGCTAATTATTCCTATCTTGAAAGTTGCAAGGCAAGAAAAAACAAGACAATTTTTTTTGAAGCTAGAATTATTTTAGATCAGTATATTTCTAAAGAGGTAATTAGTTTCTTTTTTTTCAAATTGACACCAAGTGAGCATTTTTGACCCAACACTGTCAACTGCGTATCATCTTGTCACACTTTCAACAAACTTATAATACAACACCCAAAGTCGTTTCTTTGTTTTAATTCAAAGTGTAAATATTCCTCTGTAAAGATGACTTATTTGATGTCGGTACCCAACATTAATATTCCATTGTTTAATATTAAGAAGAAGAGAAACGGTCATTGGGGAAAATATTCTAAAAAATACCACCATAACTACTGTGGTATTTATGCACGCAACATTTTGCCTTTTTTACATTTCAAAGGCTTCACAGCATGTGCAATTCATTCATTTATTCCTTAATCAAGGAGCATTTAGGTTGTTAATGCCACCTCAATCGTGACCAATCACTTCACCCACGGCATTGGTATGCGCACTGCCCACTCCGAGAAGTATCTGTTCATATCAAGGCACTTTTGCCTGAAAGAGGTTCGAACAGGATTAAGTGAGTCCCTTTACTAGGGGGGAGGGGGGTATGGGGGAAGGGCGAGTGTGTAGATCTTGCTGCGGAAGATGCCCTAAAGACCCGACAGTCAAATAGACCAAGGAGTTTAAAGAATCGTTCATTTCATTTAGAAGCAATTTGCGGATGGACATCAGAGTAAATAAGGTGTGTACTTTTGAAAGCGACGGAATCTAACAGGATACGTTGTGTGTACTCGAGGTCAACAGGCCAAGTATTCATCCACAGTGTTAAAGTACCCGGACTACAAGCATTACAAAGTGATTTGTGATAATGGAACCTGAATTTACACAAAATGATTAACCCTTTTGGAGACTGTGCTTTTTTTCTGCATAATCATTGCCACAGACCCAGACGTGATTTTATTTTAAAATTATCTTTTCTGAAGAAAAAAAAAAGTACAGAATGATTGGTTGTATGTTAATATGGGTACACAAGCAATTGTTAGTTCAAGCTAAGAGTTTTACTTTCAGACAAATTGGTCAAAGGCTGGGGCCACTTGTGGGGATTACTCTTCTATAAAGTCTTTTGGCTCGCTTTTAGGAAATCCAAAAGGCTTTTGTTTGTATTGATTGTCGTTTTATGCATATGTCTCTGTAAAAATGTTAAGGTTGAATATAAAAATAAAAAGTGCATAAATAAATGCATATAAAATAAATACATATAATCATGGATAGTGTAGACATGTTGTTGAAAAAGCCAATTGGGGACAGTATAATGAGAAAAATGCAATTTAATATTTTGTTTGGTTGATCGTTACATATCATTGGTTTTTAGAGGAAACCGTGTTATGTTGAAATTATGTTGAAATGTTTTTTAAATAAAATTTTAAAAACACTTGTTTATAAAAAAAGTGCTTTAACATGGGGTATCAAATTGCTCATTATTTGTTCTGTCAGTGGTCCTTTGTAGATACAAAAACATTTTGCCACAAAAAATTCCCATATTTAAGTTGACAATATTTTTCTGGATAAAGCCAGTATGAACCAATTATATGCTAGGATAGTTTTAAGATAGACAGGTAATTTCTAAGATGTAAGACCGACAGGTAAAATATAAAAATTGTCTCAAAAAATTTATTACAAATGATATTCACCAACAAATGAGTAAATGACACATTCTCATGAAAGAATTGTTTTTGCAATTTTTGGGGGGTGAACTTGTCTGCAGAAAAAATGTAAGTAACTTTGACTCTCTTGTTTTTGAAAACATAGTTGCTTTTTCTTTAAGACTTTGTTTGTTCAAAACTATGAAGTAAGAGGAGAACTTGCGTAGAGGATGAATAGATCCTAGAGCAAGATGAAGGTAGGTATGAATACATTGAGATTAAATTGTCCACTTAATTTTGCATTGTTGTTCAAACATAAAATGTAAAGATTAAACACACAATTTTCTGGGTGTTTTTAAACTGAAGACTTTTTGAGTTTACTTTATCACTTCTCTGGGGAAATCATTTACTCCCAGTGCTACAAACATCGATTGTTACAAGAAAAGACTGAAATAAAAAAGGTTAAGAAAACATTGTGATTGTTTGTTAAATCAATGAACTTTGTTTGACCGCTCTTTCAATATTACCCAGAGAGGAAGATAGAGACAGAAAAAAAAAAAGTGTTTTACAAAATGAACCCAGGCACATCAATACCATTCTGACTATGCCAAGAGTAAATATCAGAGTATCAGGCAAAGTGCCTCAAATCACACATCTTCCACTAGAGAGATTTAGAAAAGTCTGTAAATATGCAAGTAATACATCTCCGAACCAGGGCCGATGACAGTGTCACTTTGTTTACTCCTCACGCGCTCATGTGCCTCATATGATCCCCCAAACTGCCAAGCTCACCACACCGAACCATGTCTACTGGCTTGTCAGACCCGATCGGGCGAGCACTGCACCCCAAGTGTAAAGCTAAAAACAGAGGGAAAAAAGAGCTGCCGCCGCCAACTCGCAGACGGCCCAGGTGGCGCAAGCGGAGACTAATCAGCGACTGTGGCGAGTTCACAGCTGCAAGTATGAAATGCTGAGGGTGTTTTGACACCCCGTACTCCCCGGTCGATGCAGTCCCTTGCGGGATGCTGCACACATGCCAGTGTAATTGGGCATACTAATCATATCACTGATGCTTGGTTGCTGAATTGGAGGGGGCAACAAGCAAAAGTTACACTCATTTTGGTTTTCATCCCCCCTCTGGTGGGTGTCCATTGTTACATTGTGGTCAATGCGGTAGAAATAACTAGTTTATCAGCATGTTTGACACTTAAGTCTTTGATAAAATATGTTGATGAAAATAGGATTATTTGTATAATGACAGGTGCATCAATGAATTCAAAACTAGTTTCAAGATTGGCAGTTCTGTGTACATAAGTGGTTACGACTATTTTCAATTGAAGTGTATTGTGTTTTGAGAAAAAAGAGATATTTTGCCCATTTACAAAAACGAATTGTTAAAAATCTTTTCTGTTGGCTTTGAAAGACTCTTACGACAAAATTATTTGTGCAAGTAAGTATTGTTATGAAAGTATGATAAAAAACAACAACAAGAAGTTTGAATGAATGTATTGTTCCACAGAAAATATTACCAGAATGAGCCTGAATCCACAACGTGTTACAAGTTTAGTTTACTTTCCCTTTTTATGCATAAAACCTATTGGGGAAGTCTTTGGCACCGAGTTTTAGCGGTAAAAAAAAAATCTTCAATGAACAAAACCAAAGACAAACATATTCAATCTAAGGCCGTGTCCAAACTGGCGACTACGGTTACGGCTGGATTGCAAGGTCACCATGTGTTAAAGTATAGGACATCCATAGCAACATCCTTAGCAACAGCCGTAGCTATAGCCGAAGCTGCCAATTCGAATAAGGCCTAAAGATATCAATGTGCTAAAAAATGTCATACCTCAGTGTATCATACCTGTGGACAACCCACCCACTAAACCCCAAATAGACCACCATAAATTTCTGCTCAGAATAAAAAAGTGAAGTCTCACTGCACACTTTACTGAGGAAATGATCCACACGTGGACATGCTTTACTGCGATCTTGCACCTGTGTTATTAACTAAATTCACAGCGTCTTATCTCGCCCCAACATCTTGGGATGGTTTCAAAAGCAGAGACCAAGTGCTTTTAATTTTGCAGTGCAGCAATGATTCATAGTTCAGGTGTGCGCTTGTAATCAAAATGCGGGTAATAGTCTGGTTATATGGGAGGATCCTTGTTATTTCGGTATCCCAAACCAGGTGATCAATCAATTAATATTGGACTGAACAGGTGGACAGTAAGATGAAGTGGACCACTCAGAGTCAATCAACAAAAAGGCCTAACTTGTGCTACTCAGCAACTTGATATGAAATCAGTTCTCAGACTGAGCATGGTATCAATTAAGGATGGCACATTTACAAAGAGTACAAGTTGAATTTGGGGTCAATTTCAAGTTTGACTTAGAGAGGGGGGGAGGAATCCAGTGATGACTTGCTAATTTAATTGGTTTGATTGGCAGCATATTGCGCCACAGCACCTTTACACCTAAACCATTACATGGTGTTATGTAAAGGAATATCTCTAATACTTCAAAACGTAGCTCCAGGAAAATACTGAATGTTGAAGCACCTTGAGCGTCGGATATGAGCGCTATATAAGAAGCCACTATTATTATTATTAATCTTTCTTCAGTATCAAGAGATAATTACCCAAATAAGTGTGAGCAGTTAAAGATGTCCATCATTCCAGGCAATAAAACAACACTTATACATTTAAACTATATCAGTACTCATTATGTAGGTTTTGGAAATTGCCATAGTGAAGAAACAATCAAGTGAAGTTTGCAGAGAAATACCGTTTAATGAGCTGTGGTGGTTTCGAGACAAACCAGTGGTTTAACAACTCCACTGGTTCTTCTCAGAACCACCACAGGTCATAAGAAGATTACTCAACATGGTGTCCCCGCAAACCTCAATTGATGAGAAACTTCTAATGGTCACAGCATTTCTTTTGTTTAATAGATATTAATTTTTGCATCGGGATAAAGAATTTAATTTGGTTTTACCCTTACACCGATGTGTATTAAGCACTGTATACTCAGTACTTTCCCGAGCTCAGTGAAAAAAATCCACAGGCAAATCACTCGGGTGGGATTCGAACCCACGACCTTTGCATTGCTAGAGCAGATGTCTTACCACTAGACCACCGAGCTAGCCCGATGGCTAGAGGTAGTTCAAATCCTTTGCAGCGGGTACTTCAACGATTTCTTTTGTTCCTGTTCAAATAGTACACTGAATGGCCAGTGCATGTGTAATTATTGCATCGGTGGATAAAGAGCATTTGGGTTTTTGTTGAACTCCTTCCTGAGGAACGTGTGGAAAAAAAAGTCCCCACAGAAATCAGAAAGAGTATACAGTGCTTATCACACATCAGTGCAGTGTCAGAGCAAAACCCAAACCTGACTACAAAACAGACGGTCACATCATAAACTGCAATAGCTTTTTTTTTTATGTTTGGAAAAAAAAACACCAGCAAGATTCGTACCTGTGAGAGACCCAGGTAGATGGAGACAGTTTCTGAGATGTACAAGAATCTCCCGTCATTGCTCAACCCAAAGAGAAAACCATCCAGGGCCTGTGTGGGAAGGTGAGAGTACACAAGAAGAAATACAAGATGAGCGGGAGCAGTTAACAGCAGTTTGAGGGCTCTCTTTTTCTCTGCGTCACTCCCTCTCTACATCGGGTGTAATTGGATGACAGAGAGGGTATAACACTCAATATGACACTAAGTGTGTGCAGTTCCCTCACTGAGCAGATTACTGGTTGTTACAATACACTTGAAGAGACAGACTCGCAACGCTGGTGCATGTGGGAATGTTTTATATCTCAAGCCCCCAAGTCTCGTGTTTTTCTGGGGAAAAGCGGTGTAACTTAACCTCATGTGTTCTCCTTGCTTGCCATTAAAAGGCATTAGTACAGCAATCGACATTAATGGAAAGTGCTTATATTTGGATCTACAACCATCTAAAAATAGCATGATCAACCCGTAAAAGTTCACTTAGAGTAACACTATAACAGATATAAAATCTCTTGAAAATTTTTGGTTTAGTTTTTTTTTCCCTTTTAGAATCTTTCCCAACATTCTCCACTCCTGATGTAAAAAGGGTTTAATTTTGCCCCAAGAGTTTTCGTATGAGAGGAAAATACAAACAAATACGATCGAACTTGGTTACTCAAAATTACCTGAAGAATATGTCCACCTAGATTGTGCTCATAAACCTCCTGAGCTATTGCAGATACTCCGGAATGTTGATGAGAATATCGACCTGAATACAACCACAAATTATCCATATTATACTTTTAAATAGACTGAATGCTCAAATATTTAATTATACATATTTCAATTGATAAAAAAATGAAGTGTGGAAATTTTGGTCCTAAAACTAGTACTGGTGTGGCTATAAACATCCCATCCAAATGACCCTCCCAAACCCCCCCCCCCAACAAAAGTTTTTTTAATAAAAATATAAAAAGGGAAATAGTGGTGTCTTGCTTCAGAACACACCTCCCCTAATCATCCAGGTAAAGATCTGAACCCATTTTTGGTACATAATGGATTTGTCACGTGAAAAAACACCTTATTATAAAAAAAAAAACACACACACTGTGTGGAGGCCGCAGGGTTCAACAGCTCATGCCATTGTGCGGTCAGGGATTCTGGTTCTCAGTCTAAATTGAGGCTCCCGTAAACTTTGAAAACTTATAAAGCAAACAGGCGAAAATTGCTTCTTTATAAATAAGGTCAGATTCTTGTCTTTTAAGCATATCCATGTACCACATGCTACAACAAACTGCATTACTGAATAACGTAGTCGCCACACAAACATTAAACCTACACAGTGCCATCGCAAAATTCTTTAAGAGCAAATTACGGAAAAGTTCTGTTGCCATTTCTTAAATGTGTATGGCTATCTGAGAATGAAATATGTGTCAAAAGTGTATTTATTATTGATTCTATTTGTATAAATTGTACTGGGTAAGTTACCATGAAGTAAAATAAGCTTTTCCTTTTAGAAAGTTGTTGTATGATAAGAAAGTTGCAAGCTGCTGAAGTTTGTAAAACATGCAAATTAGCAACAGCCTTAATGAACTTTCTAAACCAAAAGTGCATTGGTCTAAAGTTCAACTCGATAATGATGTGGGTAAAGTTTGTCCAATCACAAAATTTGTCACAGTACTTTGTTGGTAAGGATGTACACTTCTAATATCTGAAATGCACTAAGCAATCAGCCAACAGATTGCTGATGTAACTTCAGAAAAGAGCTCTTATGCGGATGAATCAGGTATACTTTATGAAATTCTCCCTACCAAGTTGCCCGAGGCTGGATGTATAAACCCTCAAAATGACGTGGCAAAATGTTTTCCGATTGAAAAAAATAAATAAGACAACATGAAGAAGTAGATACTCATGATAAATATACAGTTGGATTAGTTTGAAATTCAGAGATAAGAGATAAGATCAAATTGATACACCAGACTGATGTTTTGGGGAAATTTATACGTGCAATGCAGGCAGCGCCCCCCCCCCCACACCCATGTATCCAATGACAAGTTTACATGACAAATTCATATGTAAACAACAGAAAGTGATGGCAGGCCTCCTGTGACACTCAACCAAGTTCTCATTCAACGGAGAAAAATCTATCATAATAACTATTAATCTTCCACCGTGATACAAAGGGTGAATCCCAAGCCACAACCACCATCCCCCCATCCTTTACAAATTGAGCATTATTCTCTTGATAGATTACTCCTGCGATGATACAAACATCCTGTGCTTTATATATAGTTATGGAGGAAAAACAGGAAATATATGTGGAGCTTGAAATGGATCATAAATTTGATAATTCCATCATGAAGTGGACAGGGCTCAAGAGCAGGAAACGATTTATAATCATTCCAACCTAGTACTTTTATTTCGAGCGTATAATTTGCACAACAGAACTTTGGGCTCCTGATTTTTACATCACTTTCACAAATGAAGATTTTGTCTGAAATAAATGCGGTCGGTCTGAAGTCTAGTCTACATTGTTACAATAACTAAAGATTCAAATCCTGGTTTACACAAATACCACTTGAAGTCCTCTTATATTTAACATGTGAGATTGCTTTATTCAGATGTAATTAAGATTGATCCTAAAGTCACTGTTCTTTTTAAGATACAATAGTGCATGTTTGTTTTTGGAAGGAGTAAATTTATTCCCATCTTGTAGTGTTCAATAAACACACTACACAACCAGCCTGTGAAAAAGCCATCAAATTTGGTGGTCACATGAAAACAAAATGAAAACAACTTGTGTAGGTATTTTGTTTACATTCATATACATGTTTACTTTAATTGCAGCAATCAGAATAAGTGTTTTTGAGGGTCTTAACGCTACTTTCTCCCCACTGACAGTTTTTCCCAATGGAAATATTTTCTCAGGGGGTCGATACTTAATGAGCTTACTAATTAGCTTAAGGTACTTGTAATTAGTGAGCTTTCAGCTTGAAACTAATTAATGAGTGCGAGATATTTCACAATCCTGTGCCAATAGTGATACATAATCTGTTTCTGAAGAGCCAGGATAAATATGTGCAAAAAGCAATGCTATGTATCCCCCTTCTGAAAAAAGAGTAATCGGGATGGATAAATGAGCTGGAACATTTCTGCTGATATTTTTTTTGAAAAAAACAAAACAAAAAAACAATCACTCTCTTCTTGACAATAAAAAGCAAGACAACAACGTTATATTGTTTTGTTGTTGATATGCATGATTTCTTTCAAAGACTGAGCACACACCTTGTAAGACGGAGGAGATACTTCTTCCGACACCGTGACTCTCCAGGTAGGTATGCCATGGTGGATCTCCTTGCATGGCAAAGTCTCTTATCTTGAGATAACTCATGGTCAGCCTAATGATGGAAGCCTTGTCCAGCTGGCTGGTGATGGCCGCTGGCAACGGCAACATCTTGGCCAGCTCATAATACTCGTAGTTTTCCTTGCCTCGACGGGAACGGGCAGCGTCTCGAGATTTCTCCTTGCGAAGCGCGATGATCCTGCACAAAGAAAAGAAAAAAAGCCAAGGTTGAAAGGATTAATTTTTGGTTTTGAGATTGTGATCGTAATTTTACTTTGCTGAGGAAGTTTGAGGGCAGGGGTTGCAAACGGAATACATAAGACTTTCTAATAGTAACAGATCTTTTACAGGAAAGGAGTTCATATCCAAGCTGATGACAAACTTGTTATTAATGTCTCATCGATGTCTTTAATAGTGGTTTTCAATGATACGGTGGAAATATTTCTTCAACAACAACATTGATAGATGCATCAAAAAAGCACCCTTTCTTGTAGATAAAATTGCTTAGGGAATTAGCAATGATCCGCAAAAGATGGTTTGGATAATCAACCTAAGAAATGCACAAAAATAACATAAAGAACTAAATTGTGTTGTGATAGCTCTATTACAAGAGATGGTGATGTAGCAACTCAGTATTCACTTGACAAATATACTTCAACTTTTAATATTTGATCAGTCAAAACATTTTTGACTTACATAAAAATAAAAAAATCATAAACAAACCCCAGAGTATTACAGTTTACATAATGTAGGTTCTGTCACTTAATTATGAATAATTATTTATAGCTGTGGTTATTCAGAGTGAAAGAGAATTAAATATTGTGAAGGGATTCATAAAAGTCACCAGGGATGAGGTGAAACACATGCAACCCAACCTCCTTAACAAGTCTCCATAATTACTTTTGCAGACCACACCACAGATTCAGTCTAATAATGATTGTAACATAATAAACTAGTTATGCGCTTAACATATTCCATCTTGAAAGTCAATTTCAAAATTTTGAGTGATCTGTGACTGGGACCTAAAAGTTGAGTTAACTTCAATCCCAGCTGATCTTCATTGGATTCGGGGTCAGTTTACGAATTAACCACAACGTAATTTCCAAGGATACAGCGGAACCCGGACTGACTAATCAACCCCCGCAGCAGGAGAGAGATTATTTCATTGGCACCCTTAATGACCCCCCGACCACTTGACAATATCCCCAGGACTAATATCATCACAATGTGATCCTTCCAGTGCCTCGTCTCACGCATAAACTCAAATCAATTTTCGGAATCTTGCCGATGCTGTCATCAAACCGTGATGATCACCCTGAGTGATTACCCCCCACACAAGTATTACCCTATATTTCCTGCTTTATAAATGATGCAATATATGCCAGTGTGGCCCTCCAAGCTGTGGCTCGGGCGTGCGCTAATGATTTTGGGAGGAGAGATAAAGCATTGTTTGTTTACCGGATGATGTCAGATATGGCCCTCGGACTGGGGCTGAGCAGCGGATGACAAGATAATGACAGATTGCGCTAATGTCCCCTTCCATATGTGTGTGGTGTCTGCTGCCAAGAGGACAGGACTATAGTCTGTCAAGTATGGGATATAATTTTCAAAAGGTATACCCCGTGTGCGGAGTAATGACAAAGAACTGTGTCGCTGAACGCCATAAAATTTGCTTCATTTTGAAGTGGCTGGGAAGGGAATTTTTTTTTTAATTAAACGGAAGAAAGATTCTTTGAGGGATAGGATCATTTAATTAAAGTGAAAGTACTTAAATCAAATCACATTCTTATATCAGTTTTAGTGCATGATCTGTAAAACTGTCTGTATCTTAGCACAGGGCATAAATGAACTTGTCAATTTCTTCACAATAAAATATGGGCTTATTCTTTAAAGCCTTTTTATGAGTACACTGAGGGCTTGAAATACCCACTGGACCACTGGTAAGAAATCCAGTAATTTTAGCATTGGGCCAGTTACTCTACAACCGAACATGTCCTGCAGTCTAGTATAATTTAGGAAGATTTCTTATGTACACTTCAACTTTTCAGTTTCAAACCTCTTTCTTAAATCAGCAAATATCAAAAAGAAAGAAAAGTTTTAGGTCGCGCAAAAACAATTTGCTGACCCAGTAAAATATCTGAGCTACAAATACTGTGATCTAACGGAGATTGTCTTGAAATTTAAGCCTAGTACACCAAAACAGTGATAATCCCTTCTTGGTTGAAGTGATAGACACTTTTTGAAGCGCCTGTTGGTTTGTTCTCAAAAGTTTAACAATCGTGTTTCTTTAAGTTGAGAGACAGGTAGAGACCAGCTAGGGCCCAATTTTATGGCTTTGCTTATCGTAAGCAAAGAATCGGCACTTACGGACGCAAGAAATTCCGCGCCTATTTCAAGCGTATTTCACCGGTTTTGTTTGTGTGGGTGCGTAATCCACGTTACTAGGCATTCTCTTGCACAGTTAGCACAAAAATTGGGCGCTTGCCCTGTAAGCGGAAAATGGTAATAGCAAGCGTAGAATTCAGCGGTAAGCAGAGCCATGAAATTGGGCCCTGCTCTTTTCAAAGCCCTCCTTTCCTCCAAAATTGAAGTTTACTTAGTGACCTTGAGTGTAGTGCCCTTCACTACATACCGAGGTAAACGACATGACAACTTTTTGATTAATCAGCAATGCATGAAATCAAACCTGACCTCACACTTTCCCTCCAAGACTTCTTATTATTTTGTTTATGAAACTTATGTCTAAACTGATCAAAATTACTGCATGCCGGATAATGAAGTGATTTATCATACATCTCTTGGTGCTTTCATGCTTTCAAATTTGTTTATACTTAAAATTAAGTACAAATAATTGCAAACCATTGAAAAGCATTATGAAAGTGAGCTGCAGAGTGACCTTCTACTGGTGGTAATGGAAACACAACCCAACAGTACACTTTAAACTAAACTTCATAAATACCCCAGACAGTTTAGGCAGTCCTATTGGTTGAAAGGTGGTCACATGACCATGTTTATCTGGTATTCAAATGGCTGATAAAGAAATAGCTGGAGCTGTTTAAGACCAGCTGGCTATAGGGCGTTCTGCGTTCTTAGCCATATGCGCGCAAGCTTACGCAGACACTAACAACACGTAATGCAATCAACACATAATGGTTCTCAATGTAAAATCTATTAGAACAGGCATGTATACACAACCGTTGAATATCACATGTAACTTGGTCTTTGGTGAAACAGCCCGAGGACAGGAATTGAAAGTTTTAACAAAAAGACAAGTTCAATTTCCTTGTAAAAATTTTTTTTTACACATTTTAACAAAAAGGGTATTTATGAATGAAAATAAAAGAGTTGTGACTCGGTCTTAATCAAATGTTTAAAATCTTGCAGGCCCATGCGATAAAGGACCCCACCTTCGGCTCGGTTCTTTATCGCACAGCCACGACCATGCCGGTTTTCATTGGCCAATTAAGACCTTGTCGCCACTCCTTTATTCCATTAATAAAACATGCAACTTTTAAATCTCTCAGCCAAATCAAAGTCTCGGTCATTAAAGAGAAGAGCAAAAACAGCTGATAGTCAACCATGAAGTCAACACTGCTGATTTGCTTCCATCGTCAGTGAAGCAAACTACTTTGTACAAATAACATTCCTTAAAACTTTGTTACAAGCTATACACAAAGTCAAATAACAGCATTGGCAAGCATCAGGAAAAGATTGGTTAGTTTCAATCTAAAAGCTCACTAATAATGAAGTTCATACCAGTACCAAAACCAATCCTAAAAAGAAAAACATTTCCACAAATCACCCTTGCTTATTTCAACTGCCGCATTCCAAATAAACCTGACAAGAACGCGCACAAAATCAACACAAACCATTTCACTAAGACATAACCATCGAGTTTGATTGAATTTTCTCTGATTTATTGAATTTACCGGTAAGCTACAATGTGCAAATTAGCTGCAGATTGAAAAAAAGTGGTGTACAAATCACAAACAGATACACCGAGCACAGACAAAACACACAGTCCAAAAACCACCTCACTCAAAAACAGGATGTCAAGAAGAAAACCTGAATACGCTTTGGATTAAAACCATGGATATTGCAATCTGATGCACAAAATATCAAAATACTCCCGATAGACATTTCCCAGTAGAAACCTCAAGCTACAATGAATATAAACACCTTCTGAACCGGTCAGAGAAAATGATTCAATTTGCAAAGATTGACCGCAGTACAGTCATTCATTAGATTATCAGAGGAAGTCAGAATGGTTGCCTTACTTTACTGTAAAATAACTAGTTGTAAATTCAAGAAAAAATAACAACGAGGGGAAAAGTTAATCTTGGAAGACCATGCTTACAAAAATCCTCGCTAAAATAAGTATTAAGCAAACATTGTGACTGAGTTGGTATTCAATTTTTGCACCAACTGCATCTTACACATCAGTCACATATTCAATCTCTTATGACTACACCGACATTAATTTCCTAACAGGTATTATTTCTTGTATGAGTACCAGCATTAAAAGCCCTGGTATTGGTGTCAATCGCCTGACAACATCCGAGCATACGGAAATTAGACACGCTGGAGATGGCTTACATGGTGCTGAATTTGCCCCCACGCGTGCTACATCTAATACGTGCTACATCTAAGCCGACGAGCGCAAAAACCCGTGGCACGTACTTACATGGTTGCATCCAGATTGGAGGCATAGGGTTCTGGATACATGAAACATTCCATGCTGGGCGCCTGCCATGACAGAGAGGGGCAACAAGCAGCCATCGATCCCAGTCTGTGCTCGTTCCGTCACCTAATTGTAGGAAGCCACCGCGGCTGGCCAGTTAAAACAAGTCTCAGCCCCATCATCCTGGGCCTCACTTATTAAAAGGTGGCGCATCCATTCATTGGCTCGCAAATTAGTCATCTGATAAACACAGGCCCCTCCTGTATTTGACAAGTTGGAAAGTGTGCCTTGCGGACGTCTCCTTAGCCAGAGAAGTAGGGGTCCCAATGGGGCAGCAACGGACAAGGGAGGTGTGAAGTGTTTTCCGCTACGTCCATCTGCCCACTTCCAAGTGGCTCCTGTGCTTTAATTCCAGTCCTATGAGATGTGTGAAGAGGCTTCAGGCCCGACTTGCAACTTTGTGACCGTGACGAGGCAGCGCCGGGTCCCTATATAGCCACTAAAGGCGACCTTTGGCTCTATGCACCTGTGTTGTCATTGAGCCTGCTATGACCATGGACTACTAATCACCAATCAGCCTCACACTGGAAACTCTTTATTATCTCTCAGCCTCCTTCTTTGCGTGGCACATCCTCGTCTTCGCCTCGCACATCATCTTCTTGTTGGCAGTGTTGCTTTTGTCTCATTCACAAGTGTTTACATGCTACCTTCACTTACAGACCAGCTTCTGAATGCCAAATGATGCTATGAAGCTGGAAAGAGGAAACACCGGCAGTTGCAGTTTACACAAAATATATTTAAGATTGGATGTTATCTAGCATTTCTCTTTTCTCTTTTTTAAATAGCTAAGCTTATGGCAGACAAATAGTTGATATCTTAATACATTATAGGTCTAACAAAATCTTGTACAAAATCCTGAATTATAAGATTATTACAAACTTTGCATATCCAAACACTTAAAAGGTAGAGTCATCGTTTGGTTTTTGTCAATGTGATGCTAACTTTTAGGTGAAAGATTCAGCTGAATACAGTGTCTACTTGTTGACAAAATAGCAAAACAAAATCACGTTATTTTTACCAGAACATCAAATCCATCCATGTTTGGCAAGGTGACAGTGTCTACCAACTGCATTTCTGGCCAAAGCATTCACAAACAGACACCACTAAAATTTGACACTCAAAAGGTCGCCTTCAGGTGATCTTTGGAGATTCAAATTCTTCTACATACTTTTATTGATTTCTAATCAATGGGGCCGCACTTCAGACAAAATAGTTTTGCAGGATGTTTACTACCATTTCCATCTTTATAACAACTAGGCTTTCAGATAAAAGTTGCACAATTTTTTTTCGGGTTCATTACAAAAATACGACCCTACCCTATATTTGAACATGTTTTTTTGCCCAACCTCATAACAGCTTGTTTATTTTTCACAATGTGCGAAATCTTTTTGTTACTCCTTTTTAAAAATACTTTTTACTGACTTATCAACCATTGAATCCAATCCACAGCAGACCAAGAAATCAACATAGTTTGCACCTAAATGATAAACTTCTTGAAGTGACCCTCCTCAAAATAAGAAATGGACATAAACAACTTTATCTTCAAGCAAACTTGAATCCTCGATTCAGATTGGTCAATCCATAGCAACAGCAGTGTGCTATAAACCTGTACTGCATGGCCTGTTTTATACCCTGGTCTACACTGTGCTGTTCTAACTCTGCATATTCTGCTCTTTTTGCTTGAAAATATTTTTTAAATTTTTTTATCACACGCCTGCTCATATCCAATTCGGCTTTCGCCCTCGTAGGACATGTGTCGCAAAAGCAATATTATTCTATTTGTATTTAAATCCAATCAATGAGCGATGCATGAGACCGATCTTTTCAAAATAAACATTTAAGTCAAGAATCTGTAAATAAATCCAGTTTTTGCACACACAAAAAATACCCTCTCAAACATACAAGGTTCAGCTTCTTTACAAAAAGAGAATAAATACATAAGAAAATCAAACAAATCCTAACTTTGCACTCAAAGAAAGCTTTGAAAACATACAATGTTTGGCTTCTTAATATTAAATACTCAAATAGAAAATAAATAAAACAGAAAGTCAAGTTATTGATTTGAATTTAATTCAAAGTTAACAATGACTTCAAAATGTCAATATTTACAGGACCAAACATTAAGAAATCTTTAATCCTTACAAGATGAAAACACCTTATAAGCCTTTCTTAATAAGGTTTTTTTTAATTTAAAATAAATTAGGTCAGAAACACCAAAGCTCCTGAAAAAGCTTTCAATTTTTTTGTTTGACAAGTTGAGTTTGTTGTTAAGTCAATAACATGGAGGACTAAAGACCCAACTAAATAATTTCGACTGGGAACTGGAGTGCACATAAAGTGAATGGAGCCCTCTTTTGACAATCAGATTACTCTAAATGCCTGTTACTGTTACACTATGTAAGAATAGTGTACACTTAATATGTACATTGGATAGCAATTGTGCTGCGGATTGTTGCTGCATTCAGGAAATGATTCTGAACTCTGATGCTTGCTTCTTGCATTTTATAAAAAATCAGTGTATGAGATGTATGTTATTCTCCTTTCTGAAATTACCTTTAGGGCCCTGGGAAATGTTGAACATTAGGTACTCTCAGGTGCACTCTAGGACATTTCAGAGGCGTTGTACACATTATGTTTTACTCATTTTAAGATTAAGATTTTGCTCTATTTGCTTTTAATAGTTGTTTTTTCTCTAATAAAAAAAAGAGGTGGGGTGCCACGCGGCCCGTAACAATCAGTGGCCTGTTGTCTAATTAGCTTCGCAGTAGTCATAACAAGCGCGCAGTTGTACAGCAATTATCTATCGCAGAATGTTGCTTCAACCTTTCCTCTTGCTTCTCCCCTCCCTATCTTTCTCTCTTTATTATTTGTTAGATATTTGTTGTCAAAGTTTACCGGGGGGGGGGGCACCTTTCCCTCTGGGCCCCCCTTCCCTTGATCCATGTCTGCGATGCCTACTATGGATTTGCCAGAAGTGCCCACAAGTGTTTCCATAGTACACTATTTTATTTTATGCATATACATGTCTCATTTTCATAATTAGATGTAACAAAATCCATGCAGTCATATCAAAGTTGTTAAACAATGCCAGACAGGGATTGAAGTCCGTTCCCACTGAGACAGATTGAGTGATTACACACATGTCAGTTGAAAATCCTGATTCAATATTGACTAAACTCATCCTCATAAAAGTGGAACATGCCATCTAACGTTTACTGCACACGTTGCTGCATTTTTTTACGAGAAATAAATATCTCTATTTATAATTGACTCATGTGTACTCTTCTCAAGATTTATGAAAAGTTTTATCCATTTCAAAAAATAATAATAATACTCTTGCGGAAAATTTTGCCAGGGGAGATTTATTTTTCCAACCACATACCAAGTCAGTTTACCCTTGAAGAAATGAAATATTCTGTTGAATGACTGTTTCTCTTTGAAGAAATCCCAGAAAATATCAACTTCCAGATTCTGTTAAATATTTCAGTTGCAAAATAACTATATATTCAGCAAAATAGTAGTGCTGTCTTTGTATTCAGTAAAACAGTAACTTTGTCTTCATATTCAGTAGAATAGTAACTTTGTTTTTGTATTCAGTAAAATATTAACTCTATTTTTATTCAGTAAAATAGTAAATTTTGTCTTTGCATTCAGTAAAATAGTAATGTTGCCTTTGTAATTGCTTGCATATTCAATTAAAAACTCTATTTCATTGAAATGTTTAAGGATTGGTATCTACATAAAGTAGTTTGCTGTTGATGGAAAGTAAATGTTCATTTTAATCACAGTCATAAACACACTTTCCTTCATCAATCAATCAATCAATCAATCGATCAATCATCAATCAATCAATCAATCAATCAATCAATCAATCAATCAATCAATCAATCAATCAATCAATCAATCAATCAATCAATCAATCAATCAATCAATCAATCAATCAATCAATCAATCAATCAATCAAATCAATCAATCAATCAATCAATCAATCAATCAATCATCATCAATCAATCAATCAATCAATCAATCAATCAATCAATCAATCAATCAATCAATCAATAAAAGTGTACTATTTCATTCTCTCTTCTAATTTAACACAGGTTTAGGCTGAGAGACTTTAAAGTTGCAATGTTACATGTTTAACAAAAAAGTTTTAAGTTTACCTGTTGAGTTTGACAGTAGAAAAAAAGCTTTCAAACATTGTATTTTACCAGCACAGATTCCCTTTCGAGGTTTGCATTATAATTATAATTTATTGTTGTGGAATTATTGTTTTTGTGACATTACACCATTGGTTTTTGGAAGATTAATGTCATTTCCATCCTCTAGTTTTCCCAATAAACACACCATACTGACTTTATGGTAAGTGTACCTGTGAAAATGTCATCAGATTAGGTGGTCACGTTTTGTCAGAGTGCAGCTTCATTAGGATTTCTTGAGTTGTGGCAATGGTAATAAGCAATTTATACTTTTATACTATCTTTAATTAAAACAAAAGCCTGTGTAGATTTGGTGGCAGTTCGCATGATGAGTTACTGGTAAAAAAATACAAGTACATATTTACATCCTTCTTTATTCCAGGCACAAGGTTTCAAGTCCTTGCAGACTTGAAAAGTGAACTGTAATCCGTGAGAAAGTGTAAGAATCTAATTTCTCATGTATTTCGTCCAGCAACCCTGAACTTTCCTCCTCCTGCCCCGTCTTTCTACGATTGTCACCTGTATGTGTGCAGCAAACAAATATACCAGTCTGGGATAAGTGGTTCCCCTTCCTGAGAGTGGACCTGTGCTTATTTACAAACTGGTCCACAAACAAAGTCTGATGCCTTAAACCCTCCGGCTCTCTGCCTTTACCACATTCCTACTTGTACCATTAGCCATTAGTTTGGGTCTGAGCATTGATTGGGCAAATTTGCACGGAGCATCTTCCACACTGGTGAATCAATGACTGCGTTTAATGAGGGGGTACTTCAGAATACATCTGTGTCCCAGGTATTACCCTCAACAATTCCACCTCCCCCCCCCCCCCCATCTTCACCTCAAAACACACTAGCTGGATTACCTAATACACACTGAGCCCACGCGATGCTTGGGAAACCTGACCTAAATTTGACAAGAACATAGAAAAGAGGAAGATACGAGAGAGAGGCCAAAAATGTGTCGAGAGAAAATAATTCATGGCCCAGTACTAGTGGGATATGTTTGCTGGGGACACAGAGAGTCAAGGACAGTTTGCAGCGCAGCCCTGCATCCATTTTCCCTCAGTGAGAACAAGTCCTCGGTAAACAACTTGCATCTGCTTTGACTACTGGTGAGGGTCCAAATGGATGGAAAGCTCACGGAAGACTGCAATGCACACTATCGTACCACTACGTGGAGGGTTATATTTGCTGACGCCCACACCACTCAGCCTATTCTGTACCAGTCCAAGCATAGCTTACACAAAGATGCACCCTTATCAGCATATCCTCTTTTCGGCCGCTGCAGCAGGGGCAAAATCAGATCTGCGCGGCCCAAATTTGGTTCTGGCCCTGTGATTGGTCCGCGAGTGGCAGCGATATTTGCCCTTTTCACGAGTGTGCGTCACCACCAGACCCTTCAGTTGTCACTTGAAACCTCCCGAGGAACCAGCAAGTAATTGCTCGACATGCAGACCCATGAGCTGGCCAAACTTAGGCCGTACCCGACATGTTTGTCTTCTTAATGTACCATTTCCATTGTTGGCTTTAGGGGGCCGCAGCAGAAAGACGCTGTGTTTGTAGAGTGCCAGGGATGCTGCTCCACAATTTTACCCAGCTGTTAAAGGCGAAATGAGAAAGCATGTTGAGTATTTGGCCATCCTTTGTAAATAATCTGACGAGGAATGCCATGCTTTCAATTTGAGGAGGGAAGTGCAATGCTCACGAAAAGGGCAAGGCCCTGGTGGGGCTCATCACATTTCTTAATTAAAACATTTCTCTCTATGATCTAACCCCACAATATCAATCAATGGAACTGCAGAAAGTAGACACCAGGATCATGCAATATATTTTTACATGGGTTTTTAGCCCTTTTCACCGACAGCAGTTTGGCAAGGATCCCTTGCCTTATATTAGCATGGTTGTGTAATTTTGCAAAATGCACTTCGTGTGAAAGGACACCAATGTTTGGATTGTCCAAAGCCCCTTGTGAAATCTTCTCAAACATTGCTAAATTTTTGTCGGAGGTCCAGACCTATGAAAAAATTCTTCTGCTAGCGGAAGTTTTACTGAGGAGGGGCGTGCGCCAAATCATCGTGTGAAGGAACCTTTGTTTATTGAACGACGTCTTACGCCTCCTGTGTGAAATCTCACACACTGCGCATGCATGGCAACTTAATTCTGTGACCTTCTTGCAATGCGACGATTAACTCTCATGACAGTTGACTCCAACTGTATCCATTCAGGCTGGCAGAAATAGAGTGAAACAATTGAACATCAACCACCGAAGGAGACTTGCGACTTTGAGAAGACAAAAACATCACTTATACCTATATCATTCTTGCTCTTAGTTTCATGTTTCAAAATCACGTTTTGCAAACAAATGTTAAAAAGTCATCCTGGTTTGACACACGTAACTCACGTTATTAGATGCCTAGGCAGTACCAGGGAAACCCCCATTGAAAACACTGGTGTGCATATTAATTAGGTTCTGAAGGCACATTTGTTACACGGTTTTCTTTTGGACAGCCAATAAGAAAATTGGTTATGAGCTACAGGATTAGCTAGCCTGTTGTTTCATCAATACTGCAAGGTGTGTCACACTACTACATGTACTAGAAAACCTGTCTTGAAGAAAAATATCACACCTAGTCCGGCTTTTTTGGAGCCAGGTTTTTGCCCCGAAAAAGCCAGAAAACATGCAAAACATTTACAACAACTACATGATTTCACTGGTAGTTTTATCTGTGTTGCCGATATATCAGTTGTGCACTGGTTACCAGTGATGTGTGCACCATCATATCGCAAAATAGTTGTTAGTTTTTTTTACTTTAACTGTGTGAAAGTTGCTAAATCAGTCACGCATGAAAAATAAACAACCAGTGCTCATAAAATTTGTAGCAAGGGACATTGGTTAATTTTATGGCATGTGAAAAGGGACTAAAATTTGTTCATAAGTGGCAATACATGGCCATTGAAACCCCAGTGCCTGATTTTCCCCCTAGCTATAAACCAGAAAGTCAAACTGGCAACAAAAAAACCACTCCAGTATAATCCCGATTCATGAGTCCCTGATTGATCCGGTCCATTGGGTTATGCAGTAATTCACAAATGACAACTGAAACTGATCTGGCACATGCCTTTCCTCCCTAACTGAGACATTTTGACAATGAATTGTTAATGGGTGTAACTGGAGTCATGAATGCCTCAAGGCTGTAGACAATTGACCGATCACCATACAGCAAGCCCTGTCCAATTACAACGCTTATTTCACATCACATGACCTCAAAAGTTGAAGACAAGTAAAGGAAGCATGTGCATTGAGTTGTGTGTTTCAGTGTTTGGCATGTACTTAAAACAAAATAATGAAATAAATGCTTTAAACAGAACAATGAGCAGTACGATAATAAATGTTTAATGCACTGTCTTGAGAATGCTTATGGCTAGAAATGGACCAAATACCGGCAACTTGACAAATAACAAAACATTTAGATTGAGGTTGTTAGGTTTACTTGATGATTTTTATATGGTAGTGCGCTCTGTTAGACTTAGGCACAAGTAAATCAGTTTCTCTAAAAGGTCTTGAGAGGTCTTTGTCTTCTTGTATATATTTTTTTTCAAAGAATTATATAAAAAAAACTAATTCAGCATTTGATATTTTCCATGCTTCATTCTTTCTTGTTGAAAGTTTGCAGTTTCAGTGAGAACAGAAAGATGAATATTTAATCTAAAAGATTTCCCTGCATCATGTTTGTACCACTCTTGAGAAAGAAATGTTTGTTAGAAAGTCATTTAAAAAACACTGTTCAGTTGTTAGAACGCTAGCATGTTAATCCGGAGGTGTTGGTTCAAATCCTGTTCTAGTCAACTTTTCTTTGTTCAACACCACATTATTTAAAATTTACCCAGTCAGTTTCCCTTGTAGTTCATTACTTGATAATTGAAATAAATGGCACCCCGAACAAAGATGATGACAAAATAAGGAGTACCAACAAAAGGCTAGACAGCACGTTAATCCAGAGGTTTTTGGTTCAAATCCTGTTCTAGTCAATTTGTTTTTGTTCAACCCCAAATCATTCAAAATTTACCAAGTCAATTTCTCTTGAGGTTTATTGCTTAATGTACTGAAATACATTTTTTTTTTCCGAGAAAGTTCGGCCGAACTTGAACTTTTTTCAATTTCTTTATCAATTATTGAACATATAAACCATAACACTGGTTGCTATTATACATTTTTTTAAGGAACATGGGTGTTTACTTTGATGATAACCAATGATATAACGTCCCCAAAGTGTGCATCTGTCTTATGACAACGATCCTTTATCAAAACATAGTACAAACAGAACGTACACGTACTTGACTTTTGTTCAGTGTTTCATAATAACAGTAAGCAAACATTACCACTGCGTCTACTTTGAAATCACATAAGTATGAGTTTCACAGATTGACAACAAAATGGGTTGCAGCTACCGGGGTAGCGAGTGTGTACCATAACAAATGTTTGTCTGTGCACGAGGATGATTTCAAAGTTCAAATCCGCCTGATGAAATAGATTCCCAAAATGAACTTTGAACGACTCATTATATTTTCCGCTGCAAGTTATTATGTCTTTTGAGTTTGAACTATTGTAGTTCATCAATCAAACTACCTACTTATAGCATTCCATGGTTTCAAATGTTGTTAGATATGACCATTACACGACATACCGCAACTGCTGAGCATTGACTTTTGATGTACTACAATGTATTTAGTACAACTTGTTGTGGTCAGTATGGAATGATTGGCTTCTGAGATGAAATACTCTCTCAGTTCCTAAAAGAGTGTGGTATGGATTGGACGGAAAGTTATGTCATTTACTGATATTACTAAATTATGACAGTTGTTCAAAATATAGAGCATTAAAGAGAGGGTATATCTTTGATAATTACTCCAACTTACTTGGTAAGCACTGCGGCTGTTGGTAGTGTATAACATTTTGAGAAACAATTCCCTTCTAATGACTGTGGTTGTACAGAGAAGGGATTCTGCAAGAAATGTTTCTCAGATTGTGTATTCCAACTACCGATTATTCTTCCTGCGTGGACATAACCGCTCCAGATTTTTGGCGATATCTAAAAAACGCTACCACCTTTTGAAATGAATCCTTCACAGGTTAGTTCAATTGTACATTTCTACATTTATATAGAATTAAAACAATTGAACGGTTAAAAAAAACCAAAGGTATACTTTGCCTTCATGAAACGAAACATCATCAGAAGAGTACTAACTATTTCATGAGTATCGTCAGACAAAGTGGTTCTCTTAAAAAACTAAGGAATTATAGATAATTATGGAAATTGTGGTTCGTGTACAATACAAATTGTTTCATTCTTGGCAAATACCTTTGACAACAAAGGGGGCAGGGCTAAAAAATAACGACTATTTTTGGCTCTGCTCAAGAGACCCCATACATCATATCAGAGAAACACCTCCCCTCCCCCACCCGTCAGCATGTACCAAACACACACATTTAACATGACAGAGGGGGGGTTAGGGGGAGGGGCGGAGGGGGAGAACAGGGCCGTTTATAAATCAACCTCCAGGGGCGCGTAGCAAATTGAGGGTGGCTTCCTGAATGACTCAAGATGTATGTGCACAGTTCCAGCTATCAGTTACAGGTTTGCTCATTCCCGGTAGTATTAATGTTTACTCCCTGACTCATTCACAGATGGCAGTCGCTAAACTTCCCTCAGCCGGGACACCAATAATCCCTAGTCATGTGAGCCGGCTCCCAGCAGATCCCAAAGCAGGTAACTGCTTATACTTCTGCGACATAGGGTGTTCGCAAGAGCCATAAACCAAAAGGGGGAAACTGCTTTGTATATGCTTCTAATTTTGAGCAATTAGGGCGAGTCTCGGCATAATTTCCCCGCTCCATTCCTTGTAGCCCACCATCCTGTTGGAGAGTTAGTTTTGCCTAATGAGACTTGACACTTTGGTGTGTCATGTGGTATCTAACTTGGGATCTTGCAGTCTTTACTTGTCTGGTTGATTTGTCTCAGTATTACGCGCAGTCTTTTGACGCGCAGCTTCAGAGCCTGTGTGTCTAACTTGACTTCCGTGCTTGTTTCGTTAAATTTAAAGGGAGATAACGTTATCTGGAACATAGGTTTGGATTTATTGTAAGCTCACACTTGGTGTAAAGTCGGCGCAATGATCAATCAATTCAGGTTGCAGGGCTTTACTTTGTCTTACAGAAAAAAATACACAATCGCTCGGTTGAGTTGCCAGGATGGGTTAGAGTCTAAAGAAAACAAGTTTGAAAGGCAGCTGTGTTTTCCTAAACTAACACTTCATCTTACCTTTTGAAAGTCAAGTTGTGACACATTGATGAATGGCTGAGCTTTTCACTCAAATAAAGACAACCAGTGCAACCATTTCTTAAATGACAACACTTTTGAGTTGATTTTTCACAGCTTTACAACAATTTACTCTCACAATATTTGTCTAACTATGTGATACCCACACTGGGGCCAACTAGAAGGCAGGAATGAGGCTAGGCTGGTTTCAGCTTGCTTTATGCTTTAAGCTCACAAATAGAATTCAAACAAATTATTTAGATTTGTATGTGCAATTCTCTGGCCTGGTTATTAAAGCGTATGTAACTGTATTTCTTCCTAATTTGTAAGGTTTATTTAACCATGAAACACAAGCTAAAAGAAACTCGGCTGGAATTCAAAATGAGAAAGAGCCACCACACGACCTCCGAAAGGAGAGCAGGTCTGTCTGTGTGGAGACTATGAACCAGCTAGGGGTACACACAGTGTGAAGGGCCTGCTAGATAGCCCATGATCTGCATACAGATGAGGGCATGAGGGGTCCCTCGGGCCCACCTAGGCCTGCCCAGGAATCATCCTAAGATCAGGGATGCGGAACAAATGGCCGGCAAAACAGAGAGAACGGGGAGAGGGGGGTTGGACGACCGCTTTCCAATGGGGGCTGAATACAGATGCTGCTGGGTAGCCCATGGGGGAACTAGCGACTAGCCAGGGGAGAAGATGCTGGGGGAAAAAGGAGGAGGAGGGGAGGGGGAAGTGGAGTCCCTCATGGGGGCTGGAAGGAAAACCCAAGGTAGATTGATAACTGACATAAGGAGCAATCATAAATGGGCGGGGCATTAAACTCTGGAAACTTCCAAGTCTAGAAACTATTCAATCAGACTGATGATGTCCTGAAGTTGAAATGCTAGCAAGAAACACTCTTCACCTCGAGACAATTACAATCCTGTTGGATAAGCATCAAGGGCAATAAACAGAAAACATGACCACTAAACCATGACCGGTGACAGTGACCCATTACAGTGTTACCTTACATCTTTACAACAGTTTGAAAATGAAACAACTTCTTTTATTGTGATGTCTTTAGAGTTCTTCTGTGAAAGCGGGAACAAATCTTATGATGTTTTGGGCCAACATAACTCACGTTCGATGAACGAGAATGGACAAATTCTCGACTTTATACCATGAACGTAACTATCAATTATCATCTTTCTTCCAAGTAATAAACCTGGGATGAAAATGTAACCTTCTGAAGTTTTCCACTCCACCATGGGTAAAAAAACATCAGTGTTAAATAAGTACAGTTTAAGTTGCCACAACTTTCGGTTATCACAAACTGATGCTTAAGTTTTCTATGAGCGTCAAGTTATAGCCTAGATTAACTAAACTTAACTACTGGTATGAAACAAAGTCCACCTCCCCTTCACCCATCCCCTGTACCAGGCTTGAATAAAGTGGAATGGCTGTATTTATTCATATGTAAAACTTATCAAGCAAGTGATCCCTTTCGAAATCTATTTATTGCTCTGTGACAAAAACACATGAGATTAGAGTGAAGTACTCTGCTGGTTATGTTCTTAATTTTGGTCAAAACGTCTTCTTCCTGACTTTGAATGTAGGTTTCCTACACTGTGATAGGTTCTCTGTCTATGTTGCGATGTGCTTGATTTAAGGCAGCTATTCTATTTTTGTTACAACACAGACCATTATGATTGATGAGCAACCCGTTACATATTAATTATTCATCCATACACCCCCATCCTTTCTCCATTATTGAAATTAATTATTCAACAAATAATGACCCAAATAATTCATAATCAGAACCGATGTGCAACCACTGCACAAGCCCAACCTCCTAAAGGCATAAAGATCAGGTGCAATATAGAATGCCTCATCCTCTCCACAAAAAAAAAAAAAAAAGAGCATCATCACCAAATTATTCATTCCGTCTTAATTTCAAATTTTCATTACTGCCTCCATGGTGATCCAGTGCCATTTTTCTTGGTCATGGCAACAACTTTTGACACGGCATGTTTGCGGAGAAGGGATCTATCGGCCATAATCTAGGAGGCAATGAGGCAATAATAACCCATTTGTCATGTGTCTGTTGCCCATGCGGCCTCAATGTCAGAGAACTCAACCCAAGACCACTAATTGATATCATTTGTCATTGAGGGATGTTTGGTCAATAGTACTTGGAAGAATAACAAATGATAGTATCATCTGTTGTTTATTTGTCTCTCTGTGTTTTTTTTCCCCCATTTTGTTGTTTGTTTGTTTTTTGTTTTCAAAAGCTCATTTGTAGAAACAAAATTCTAAATGAAAGAATAAGTAAACAGGGTCTACACACTTACCACTAATATAACTGGGTTTTTTTTTGTTTCAAAACGTACACTTTAAAGAATCCTGGATCAGAACTGACTGGGATTCAGAGTACCATGGTTCCTGACCCATTTCGGGATCAGGCTGAGCTGGAAAGCGGTTTTAGAAAAGTGATTTTAACTTGGACTCTTCGACAGTTTTACCCATTTTGGGTCATTTTGACCCATATACCGGGTCATAGTGACCAAGAATTGCGTCAGGCCCCACAGGAGAGTAAGATGACAAGATGGCTAGATGATAATACTGATCAAAACATTGAGAAAGTCAATCCCAGCAGCTCTTCTTAGAGCCTTCAAATTTTTCTTTAAAGGCAGGATATACTTTTGGTAATTGTCAAAGGCTAGTATCCTCGATTGGTGTATCCCAACATGTGCACAAAATAAACACCTGTACAAATTTGTGCTCAATTGGTCATCGAAGTTGCAAGAAAATAGTGAACTAAAACCACTCTTGTTGCATAGAATTGTTTGCTTTCATAGAATTGTGTGCCTGAGAAAGGCTTCAGTCCCATATTCTAATATTTTACTGAAAAAATTTACATCTTTCTCAAAAACTACATTACTTCAGAGGGAGACGTTTCTCACAATGTTTTATACTATCAACAGCTCTCAGGTGCTCCTTACCAAGTAAGTTTTTATGGCAATGTATTTCTTGAGTAATTACCAAAAATATCCACTGCAGAGTCTATGAGTTGTGAACCTACAAGGTTAACAAAAGAACAGATTTTGCATAGGGGTATTGAAAGATGGGATACAGTACTTAGGAGCCATTCTCAGCTCTCCTTTCTTTCAGGAGACTTACCAGGATACGTTTCTTGATGGAACTGTGTCTTCACTCTATGTTACATTCTATGATTCCTGAATTGCAAGGATCATCCAATCCTTCACTAACAGCTTATAAACCGACAACCGACTGGGATAATTAAATCGACTTGGATAATTAAATCGACTTGGATAATTAAATGGAAAGAGCAATAACTGGTGTAAAAGGTTAATTCAAATATTTCCAGGTGAAATAAACAGTGATTCTGAGGAATTGATCAACGAGGCAATTAGTATGGAAAAAAATGAACACCCCTTAAAAAATATGTGTAGGCTTGTACATCGCTTCATTTGTCCTGTTCCGATGAGGCACTACTGCCCTCTTGTGGCAGGACTCGTCTAGTGAAGAGATGTGATCTACTCTGCATGATAATAATTTGTGGTGAAGTTGTTGAAATGTGATCAGTGGACGGACGTGACAAACTCGAAGTCTTACAAATCACAAGTCTATTCTAATTCATGGCACTACGCTCCATAGGCCCAGTTGTGCAAGAGTCAATCGGGGACCAATACTCGGCCAAATCTAGAGTAAACCAACAAGAATAGAAGATCGCTCACCAAACAGAGTACATTATTCATGTCTGTGAGACCAATATTTCAATTATGCTGTGTACAGGCACTTGACAGAAGTTCTCAACAAATAGTGATTTTTGGTCACCGCACAATTCCCTTGATTTTTAACTCCTACATGGAGAATCCAACTGCAAGTAACATGTTAATTGTTTGTCACGGTCCTTGGACTACACGGACCCACTCATATGATTCTATTAAGGGGAATACGGAATCGGACAGTAGTTCATCAAATTGGTTGCCTCTAGCTCCACTTCCGAATGAAATTATCCCGCTAGGCACGTAATAGAATCACTCTTTTTACGGTAGACAAACTTGTGGAATTCCAGGCCACTTAACTACGATGGTGCAATCTAACTTCTCAAGGTTTGTGCTGATCTTTATCTTTAAGACAATGCATAATCCTCCTGTACATTGACCTTAAACCTTTCGAAGAGAAAACCAGTTTGTTTTTCTTTGTCAGATCAAGAATCATTACTCCAGCTGTGGCTGCTTTAGCAGCTAAGTCATGGTGCTGCACCCTTAACAGGTTTTCAAATAATGGTTTTGAAACAAAAAGTTGTGTTCAGGTTTTGAGTCATTGCCATTATATATTTTAATCACTTTCAATAAATGCAATTTTGTTATGAACAATTGAAAAAAAAATTGGGGCTATAGTTACAGCAGAAGAAGAAAAAAAGTATGTGCAGAGAGGGTTTAATGATCTAGGGTCATAATGGACACTTAAGAATTCCTCCCCAGACTATCTCCTGCTCCTCCTACTCCCTGCTCCTCCTCCCCCTCGGATCAATTAACTCATTCTAGAGTTCAGCACTCTACATCCTTGATAAGATCACATCTTGACTGTTTGAGAAGCCATCAAGGGAGATGGATGTTTGCTCTCTCCTCACCAAGAAGTAAATACTAAAAAACCCAGCCAGAAACAATTACAGTCCGGGCACTGTTGGGACACGAAGATTCTACTTTTAGTCCGCCCTGAGTGCAGGGGGGTTACGTCACCGCTTCTTTTCTTGAAGAGCCTAAGCAGTGAAATTGGGTTAATCAAATAGAGCGGGCTAATAGAATTAATGGAAGGAATTGGATAGGTTTCAAACATGTGTCCTACTTTCAACAAAATGTAACGTGGTTATTTAATAATTGACACTCTGTGACACAATAACAATGTTGGTCTATGTCAAAACTCTTCATCTTTCTGCATAAAAATTCATCTTTTTGCACCCAGAAATCTTATGAGTGACTGCATATGAATATGGACAATTAACTACGTATAAATTCATGCATTTCTCTCATTATGGGCCAGAGGAAAGACTTGCACTTTGTTGCATTACACCAAAACCATCCAACTACAATGTGTTATTTTGGATTACCACAGACCAAACTCCAGGTAAGTAATCTGCTCTGTTTCAGAAAAGGGCTAAAATGTTAACTTTATGATGAGCAGACTGAGGAATAAATTTTAAAAAGCCAAATGCGTTGTCACATCGTACAAAACTGTGCCAATGCAGAAGTTCAATTTAAGGAATGTTTTGTGAAATCAGGCCCGCTGACTTATCAAATCAATACAAAGTGAAATGCCTCCCTCTGTGTATGTTGATATTTCTGGCTGCATTTCTTCTGGACAGTTATTTACTCATATCTTACTGTTTTTGAGGTCATTTTTATTTTCAGGGTATATTTTTAAATTACTGCAGTTTGGATATCCACTACAATCCTAGAAGGATAAATCACAAGATAAATCATTTTGAGTAGAATTGAGCAGCGTATAAATTTACTTGAATCAAATGAACAGCCTGGTGCCGTCTACACTCTGCCTCATTTTGACCTAATTCTCCGCCCTCCCTGATCACAATCAATGAGTTGCCACATCTCTCTCTCTCCCATATTTACAACTTAAATCATTCTTCCTCCATCTAAAGCGCTTCTCTAAACCTAACTATAAAAACAGACGCACTTCCTAAGCTTCCAAACTCAACGAGGAGGGGGAAAAAAACGACAAGTTTCTCTTTAGGCAGGTTGCAATTTGAGTTAATGAGATAATTCTACAGTCCCATTATTTTATTAAGTGAAGTAGGTATACATACATCTTTTAGACTAATTGGAATATACTGCATTCAATAATAGGAGCTGACATCTCCCCTGTTCTGCCAATGTTGGCCGTCCCAATGTGCAAATTTACTCTCTGCCACAGTTAACAAGATCAGACGAAACCCACAATGACAGCTTTCTAACCACGGAGTGGAAAGGCATTGGAGGAGGGTACACCAGCATTTAGGCTGCAAAATCAAAACGGCATGGCCTGAAATTTAGTACAACATTGAATGCAGGAAACACTGGAACTACTCTTAATACACAAGATTTTCAAGAGGGGGGTGATTTCATTTTTAATTGATTTCTTGTTTTATTCCAAAAGGAGCATACCCCATTATCCTGGGGAAGGGTTACCACAATATTTAAAATCAACAAATTGCAGTTTATATCATGACGGAGGAGTTAGCAAAAGCATTAATGTTATACTAATTATTTGGAACATTGATTTCGTTTAACTTGGCAGACATAGAAATACACTTGGCTGAGCAATACACAATATATTTTTCCTGAGAGGTCATTAAAAAATAAAATTGTCTCTTTCCGATAGCATACTAAAATCTGCATTACTGTTACGAACAGTATCATACATGGTTTTTCTCAAAAAAATTATTTAATGAAATAAATCAAGCTTAGGACATACTGTGAGTATGGTGAGAGTCTGTCAACATAAGCAGTTCAGGTTGTCACATTTGTAAAACGAGAAAGAGACACCTAGGACAGGTCCCAATTTCATAGAGCTGCTTATAAGCAGAAAATATTGCTTAACGGTTGTCTGCTCAGCAGAAATGAGCAGGATGCCAGTTACAAATTGCACATGTGATATGGTAGTTTGGCTGGTAAGCATAATTTTTTGTGCTCAGCTACTTGTTGTGCTTAAGCAGCTCTATGAAATTGGGCCCTGGTTAGTTCACTCATGGAGATTTAGCTTTTTTTCCTCCGAGGTAGACTCCTCCTCCACTGTTTTCTGGATTGGTTCCTATCAACAGCCTATGTAAAACAAATTCATAAATACCTCAGAGAGTTTATCCATTCTGATTGGTGGAGAGCGTGTCACGTGGGGGTGTTTAAACAGATGATAATGCACGGCTAGAAGTGTAAACAAATCTGTGGCGCGAAACGCTAATTTACGCGAAACGCAATCAACACATATTGGTATTCAATCTAAAAACATGTTAGTGTTATGACGCGCGCGTACGCACAACTGTTGAGCGTGGCATGTATATCCTTCGCGAAACAGGGCTCTAGGACGTGACAGGAAATGAAAGTTAACAGAAAAGTTGAGATTTTTCCAACAATATTACGCTTTTAAAAAAAAGGGCATTTATGAATGGGAATAAAAGAGTAGTGACTTGGTATTAATCGGCCGTTTAAAACCTTGCAGGGCCGTGGCCGTGCGATAAAGGACCTCCACATGGCCACGACCCTGCCGGTTTTAAACGGCCGGTTAAGACCGCGTCACTACCCTTTTATTCCCTTATTAAAATACTTGCAGTGGCAAGAAGTCCAATATAATAACACAACACTTGGTTGTCCCATTTTTTTATATCGTCTTCTTTGGATGAACACTCAAGTCCCAAGATCATGATTTGTTATTTGCTAATCTAAAACAAACACAACGCTTACTCATACACAATCTAGCAACAGGGGGATTCCGATCCAATGAACACTATACAGACCTAGTGCTGTTCTACAAATCACCAACATACATCCTGAATTGCCATCTTGGGTCACCGTTATAATAAGAGAATGTCACAAACTGGATGATATTGAGCTTTTCTGCAGCGATTACATCTTTTCAAAAGAGAGAGCAATATTTACCATTTAACTGTAAACAATAATTATGAAATCTAGAGAGAGCTATCCATTGATTAACTATTTAATTCTCTCACCAGATTTCATATTGGAATTTTTATTTATTGAGAAATTTCCTTTGCTTTCTTTTCTTGTAAACATTAGGACACCATTCATGATGTGCCTGATCCATACTTCACCCTCATACCTAAGGGTTTTCCCCAGTGAACTGGAATGAAAGATTGTCCTTGGGTGACCTCAGGCAAGGTCACCCCAGAGGTCAAACCAGGACACCCTTTGTCCATGACCATAATCACCCAGATATAAACAGCCAATTTGTTAACAAGTTACCACTGTGTGTGTGTGTGTTCCATTGGGTTTTTACAGCTTGACAGTCAGTCATTGCATAACCTCAGAAAAGTTGAGCAAGCAATAACCCCCTATAAACAAGCCATGGAGCTGGGTGTGGCTCTATTGTTGACCTTTATTGTGCCTTTGCATCAGTTGTGTTCCAGCATTCAAAGAGGCCCTTCTATTTCCACTTTTATAGCCTCACTTTAATTTGTTATAGATCTGAATGTGATAACCAGAACAGGTCAAAAATGGTAAACGGGAATGATTATGAATAAAGTATTCTTCTCTAGGAAGCTCCTGGAGACGATCACAGCAAACTGTTTAAAATGTCGAGACCACAACGGCTCTTTTCAGAGCCAGAACTCCTCTCAAAAGAGATTGATACATAGTTAACCTGTAAGTTTACTAATAATAGTTACTTCCTATTATCCACACCATGCAAAGCTTCAAACACCACTTACATGTAAAGTATCCCCCGCATGAGTACTTTGTATTTAGATTATTCAGATAAATTGAAATAACAGTTTTCTTCCCAACAGAACAATCAACACCAAACTAATAATCCATTTCTTTAATTTCAGTATAAACGACCAAAACCTTACTAACAAATTAAAGCCTGACAAATGAAGGTACTCCTTAAAATGACTGGGGGGGGGGGGGGTCACCTAGTAAATCTGCCATTCCCTCCCTCTCCCAGCCAAAAAGCCACCCAAATCAGTCCCTTTTCAAAAAACCCACCTGGCCTGCATTGATCTAAAATGTGAAGGGAGTTTAGGGCAAACTATCCCCTGTCCATCTTCCGATGATTCCCCTCAAACTTCTTCTCGGCAATCGTCGACAAGAAGCCTCTGAGTCCTGTCTTTCTACAGACCGTCCACGCACTCACCAATTATCCATATTCCCGATTTCCAGATCCCACATCTCAGCGGGCCGATGTTTAAAGCGTGGACATACGTATACCATTGATTAGTGCTGACCCATTTATGCGGAGTGACAGACAATGTTAGTGCTGCTAATTGGCCATCATTTAAACCCTAAGACTGGCTTATATGATGCGTTCAACCTCAGTCAATGTGGCGTCTTGGTGATGTCTGCTAAACATGCATAATGTTGTAGTATGTTTATTTATTAGGTATGTTGAAAAGAACCGAACAAGCTCTAGGAATAATCCCCAATAGAATGAATACGGGTATGATTAGAAGGTTGAGTATATACAAGACCTGTATGCCATGTTCATGTTCTAATGATTTTAATGGCAAAAAAATGTCATTAAAATGTGTGTATACCAGTAGAAATGAAGAAACTTTATAACTTGGAGACAGCAGTTTATTTGTAGACTAGATTCATACTGTTATAAAACGTTATCTAATTACAAATAAGGAACAAAGAATACTGTTAATCATGTTGGATTGATCTGGATGTCATTCCAAACTTACAATCTATATGCAAATAAAAAAAGAGAGTTTTAGTCAAATGTTTTCAAATCACAGGAATGTTATAATCAGCAAAATGGTAGTTCTTAATGTTACAGATTATGCAGCACAAGAATTGTAAATAAACTGGGGTTCTAAGAGTGTGCAACAGCTTGAAAATGTCTGCACAGATTCTTACATACCACTGTTAGCACATAACGTCACTGATGCCATACTAGAAAAAACTTGCAATCGTAGAAAACATTGTCTAAAGTTGAACGCTTTTCTTTAAAATTTCAGAGTGTTTTGAACCAGTTTTTCGTACAACAGACACTTGATGCTTTTAACTTGGTAAATATACTGGTTTTGAACATTTTACTTCCTAAATTAATAAGCAATAAACTAAAATTATAAAACATGCAACACAAATCAATGAGTTTTTGTTTCAAAGCTTGCAAAACACTACCCATTAACAGGACTACATAATAACCACTTGACCAATCAAAAGACTTCTTTAAGTCAACTGATTTTCCTTGTCAGACTTCTGACCAATTACACGGCCTCTTTGATCAAGCAATTTCCCCTGCTGTGAAACACATTGTGCAGTCACAAGAGTATCTCAACAACAAGATAGTGTATGCAAGTAAGTTGAAGTCTATCGACAAGACTGGTTGAGTTTTCGTTTAATCATAGGGTAAATTTTCAATATCATTTACGCAAACTAATTTTGCTTCTCAAAGAAAGTTTGTTTTGTATTTTGTAACTGGTTTCCTACTTCTTTTTGCTCAGCAATCTTTTGTTGAGCACTACGTCATGTTTGAAAAGTCTGGGATATTTGAACAAGAATGATTGGGTGTTTTAGGGCCACGAACCTACAAGGTTTTAAAACGGACATTTTATTACCATTTATATACCTTTCCATTTAAAACAACCTAAAAAATTTGAGAACAAATCTGGCAGTTTAAGCCTCAGCTCGCCTAGACTCTGCATTGAATTTTTATCCATGTTGAGCACTAAGTAGCTCCATGCACAAGTTTAGAACCTGTTCTCTTGAGTTTCAAACTATTGCACGCAAGTTTCAAACTTGCGCGAGCCAAATATGTGAGTTACCAACTCAAGGCCGTGAAGTTTGCGCGCTCAGCGTAATCATATGATAGCGCCCACTTCTAACAGTGTTTATATCACACGTTTAAACATGGCTACATGATCTCGACCAATCAGAATGTCCACGGAATTTATGAATGGCCTTTAAAACTTAAGAACGAATGAACAAACTCCATCCCCAAAAAAATATTATGGATCCCTTTAAAACAACAAGTTCATTTAGGGGCATCCCCTCTTCCACCCAAAGAGAAACAAAGAAGGTAAGCTGCAAGTTAAATAAAACCATACAAACAATCAACTTCATACCAACATGATCAATATTGTACCTCTAGAATCAAATCCTAAGTACACACTTTCACAGTGTGCAGACTACGAGTGCACGATTTCCCTACAGTATACATGTACATCTTACTGTATTTTGTGCAAAACATTAATTTGTTGACTATTAGTGGCAAATAGGAAACTTTTCCACGTGCATGTCATCTAAA
Source organism: Pycnopodia helianthoides (assembly GCA_032158295.1). Taxonomy (NCBI): domain Eukaryota; kingdom Metazoa; phylum Echinodermata; class Asteroidea; order Forcipulatida; family Asteriidae; genus Pycnopodia; species Pycnopodia helianthoides. The sequence goes on from CM063243.1 coordinate 15,236,692, forward strand.
ACACAGCTATACAAATCCATCAAACCTTGCTTATCAATCAAATGATACGTGTGACAACCCTTACTGTATGAAAAGTAACACCAAATAAAATTGAAAATCTTTTTTCAGAAATCAATGAACCTAGATTAATGAATGATTTATTTCTTCAATTTTCTGTTAAGCTTACTTCACCTAAAAAAGATTTGTACTGATACCGCGAAAAATGTTTGCATGTGAAATGCGAGTGATCTTCAGTGCTTGATTCTGATCTTGAAAGATCAAATTGATGGGCCAAATAGTAACATAAAGAACAATCTCATTTATTATTTGTTCAAAACACCTGCATCTGAATCTTAAATTAATCTTTAAGTGGTTACATTTGTTTTCCCCCGATGCACTTAATACAGCAACTTAATTTTCAGAGGTTAGAATTTTGACTATCATTCCTTCAAAGCAAAAATGACTGTTCTCTTCTGAAAACCATCATGGTATGACAATTACCATTTATTAATTCATACCTACTAAATCAGTCAAAATTTTGAACTTAAATTGGCCCTATTTATAAAGCTTTTTAAAAAGAATATTTCCCTTCTGGTTTATTACTTGATATATATTTTGTTTTGGATACAACACACCACATGACCTTAAAGCGTGTGTACAAAATTGGTAATGGTTAAATACCAGTATCCACACTTTGTGTATCCCAGCATATCCATGAAATAACAAACCTGTGAAAATTTAAGCTCAATCCGTCATCAGAGTCACAAGAAAACAGTAAAAGACCCCTTCATATGTTTTCACTATTTTCAAACATCAGATTTTATCACCATTATAAAAACTATTTGTTTTACTAATTTCTCAGAAACTATAGCATTTCAAGCAAAACTATTTCAAGGGAAGTTTTCCCACCATGACCATCTTTATGTCATGTAAGGGAACTTTGAACATGTGTATGTCTTGACTGTATTGACATAATAATAATGAACCATTCTTGTATAGCGCATATCACATTCACAGAGAAGTCTGTGCTTAAAGATAAAAATACAGAAAGTGTAGCAAGAAAATAGAGACAGGTAAGTACTCAAAGGAAAATTAAGTTGAAACAGTAAGAAATACTGAATGCTAGTGCAAAAAAAATGTGTTTTTAGCATTGTCTTAAACGAACTCACTGTTTCTACTTGTTTTATGGTATCGAAAAGACTGTAGTCAGTGTGTCTAGAAGTTGTATGCGCAATTTCTAGAAAACAAATGTTTTAATGTACAGCTTAAAATGCATGGCAGGGCACAGCTCGGGTTAAACACATATACATGGCCTACATCCAGTGCTACAGCATATTCTATAGTGAATGGAGCACTAGCCACATCCGAGCAAACAAATATCAAGAAATACAAGACCAAAGAGATAGAGTCGCTCAAGGAGTAAATTTTCCCTCCGGAAAGCTGCTGATCCTATCTCTCTCTCTCCCTCCCCTGGCTTAAGTGTGAGCAGCCATTCACAATCAGGGGGTGAACCCTCAGCAATGGATGTGGTTTGACCCTTGGGTCACCAGGGGTGTAAATTGGCAAACCGCACCCCCATGACTGCACCTGGGGGAATACTTAACGTAGCTGCCTGCTGTCAATGCTCATTTGGTGCTTCAGATATGATTGTGTTCATCAAATAGCTGTGATTAAAGACTGTGGGCTTTCATAAGTAGCCTACTAAATCATAAGAATTAGCTTGGTGTGAAAGCAGTTCCATTTGACAATGAATAAAAATTACCATGACAAATAAAACGAGTTAAACTGTTGGTTTTCAGAAGTACTTTTACATCATTTCAAGAAGAATAAGTTGGAACACTAAGTCATCACAGTACAGGATTTCAATTAGATTATCTTTTGAAGAGAATACTGGTACCTGGTACTCATTTCTATCAAGAGAGCTTTTTACCTCTTAATGTTGATACTTTTGAAATTAGGTTTATGTTGTAGCTTGTCTTTTATATTTTTACAAAGTTGAGCAATAAAACCTTATACACTTCAGTAAAACAAGGTATTAGCCAGAATGTTGTATGTGTGCGTGTGAACATATCTACCCGTTGAAACCGAGAACTTTAACAAAAGAGATCCGGGTGTTTTGACAAAGCGAGGACGTCCTCGCTTCGCTTTTATGTACAAAACTAATGGGGATGTGCTAAAAACAAAACAAGTCCAAACAATGGGAGAACAAAGAGAAGTCCTCAATTTACGGGATTCACAAAACATGCGTGTCGGTGTTAGTGACATTCAAACCGAGGACTTACACCAAAAGGGACAATAGGTCCACGTTTGCTATCACAAAGGAAAACAATGGGGTCCACGTTTGTCAGGAGAAAGAGTTGAACAAAGGAGGGTCCACGATTGGAGGTCATTACACACTTGCGTGTGTGTGTGAGTAGATTTCTTGCATATTTTTATAACTTATAATTAGGTTGCTTGCAGTACCTAAGTGCTATTACAGGATAATTACAAACTGACCATCCAGGACGCTCAGTGGTCCGGCAATTAAAACATCCGAGTAGATTGAGGATTTTTTTCCAGCAAGTCTCAGAAAGTACCGAGTATACAATGCTTGTCACACATCGATGAAAAACTCAACAAAGTACATGAGAAATGCTCCAATAAATGAAGCGCTGTGTGTCCATTTATGTTACACTAAGAGAAAGAGAAAATATTCAGCTTTAAGAAGCCGTTTGATCCATAAACCTGCCCTGCGCAGTACACAGACTAGGGTAAATCAAGTTGCCTCAATCATGACAATTTGTAGGTCCTTATCTAAATGCAAAGGCTTGAGAAGGAAAGTTAAGACGTTTCACAACAACAACAAACATGTTTCACTTGTTCCCCAAGCTCTACAGATAGCTTATAACATTTATAGATTAAAAGAGATTATATAATCTTCACAAAAGCGCATAATCCAAAGAATTTGCTTGCCGCGAATTCAAGATACTCCTAATTTTACACAAACATTTGCATCTGTAAAGCTAAATTTGTGCATACTATGGCTGCAAAAACATCGGACAAGGCAAATGAGCGCTATGTTCCATTATGAATTGTTTGCGGTACGGTATCCACTGCTAGTTACAAGATTTGAACTGAACTCTCATCACCAGGCTTGTTCAGGGGTCTTGCAGTTTAAAACTCTGCTCTGGTATACTAGGGCCATGGGTGCGAATCCCACCTGAGTAGCCAGTGGATTTTGTTTTCTGCAAGACTTAAAAAACACCGAATATACAGTGCTTATCACACACCCTGTTAAGGGAAACAAATATTACAAAACCATAAATATTAAAAAGGAGTGGTTAATTATAGGATATTTTTAAGCATGAACTCACTCCATTTTATGTAGATTTAAGTTTACCAATTGCATCCTTATTTTTTTTTAAAGAGAGACAGTTTATAAATAGTTATTTGTTTGTATGTTTTCCATGTAATTTAAATAAAGGCAGATTCAAAACAAGTTTTCTTGTAAAAACAAAAATTTGTTCATGTGGAACTTTTTTCAGGACCTAGGATTACAGTACCAACTCTATATCCAGTAGCTTTGCAAAAAAAAAAAAAAAAAAAAAAAAAAAAACTTTTTATAAACAGAAAACAAAAACCTGTTTTTCTGAATTCTACAATCCTACATTTGTTCGTGGGAAACGAATCTAGCTAAACAGTCTTACAATATTGCTTTATTTATTTTCATCTTTTCATGAAGTTTATATATAGTTTGAGGTATAGCCGCTCATAAAGCTTGTCAGGTTTTGAATGTTTTCTTTTGTAAACAAATCTGTTGTTCTGAATTCTACAACCCTACATTTATTTGTGGGGAAAAAAATCATATCAAAACAGCCTCATAGTCGTACATTAATGCTTTATTACATTTCATTTTTGTATGAAGTTTATAGTTTGAGGTATAGCCGCTCATAAAAAGCTTGTCAGGTTTTGAATGTTTTCTTATGACAATAATTTTTAAAAAACACAACAGCTTTGAAACAGTTCCAGACTTTCTATTTGTTAAATGGACCGTGTCTCTGGTGCACTCTTGCATGTAGTGTTGAAGTTCACAAACTTTTTTAAGCAGATGCATTTAATAGTGCACGTGTTGCATTATGTTGCCAAAGCTATGTTGGTAGAGCGCTGGCACATTAATTCGGAGACCGCAGGTTCAAGTGCCGCTCTAGTCAGTTTGTTTTTGCTCAACCCGAAATCATTTTAAAATTTAATCAGTCAGTTTCCCTTGGAGTTTATTACTTGATAAAGCTAAGCAGGCTACATGTATCTCATTATTTCACTGCAGCTAAGACATTAGGATTTGTTTCTATTCACCATCACCTCAAGACACAAAAAAGTGAGACACTTTTGGTTCTCAACCTTTAAGGAGGTATTAAGATAAGTACAGTGCCACTCGTACCACTTTTTGTTTAAGAAGATCTTAGAATAAATGGAACATACCTGATTCAAAACTCATGTTCCAGTATAAAACTTGCCCATTCATGCTGCACTCCGACAATCAAACGATAGGCCAACAGTTCACTATGTATTGTAAACATGAAACCCAGACATGCAAATGAGCACATGGGTCACAGGGTCAAACAGAGTACACACAAACATAACATGTGACTCCCTATCTATTCTTTGGTAACATTCTTCCCAGTGAATATCTTTGCCCCAGCAAATGTGCTCATGAGTCATGGCCCAATGCAGACACAGGTGACCCCAGGTCAGACGCAGAGGTCATAGGTCATACGGCAGGGATGCTGAGCAAAGCTGAATGACAATGTAAATGAAATCATGTTTAGGAATGTAAATATGCTACATTATTAATTACTTCGCCAGGGATTTATTATTTTGTTTTCAGGTGCCACAAAGTCTACTGGTATACATTCGGTAGAAATGGTTACAAGCGCTATCACCAATGTGACATGGATGAAATATCTAATGATCGAAACCAAAAAAGTCATGAAAAGAAACCTCAGTCATTACCTATTATGTAATTTTACAAGAAAACATTTCCCCAATAAAAAAAGGGGGAGCACTTGAAGGTTTTATTCATCTTTGAATGAAAGTGTGGTTTCTAATGACAATTCATACACAATCATTATTGATGATTCCCGTTGCCAACCCTTCAGACAATGCATGAGAATTACACCTGTAGCACAATTCTGTCTTATTCGACTTATTCAACAGTCAGTATACACATGAACAACATTTTGGGCAGAAGCCAACTTATATTGGAATTGATTACTCAACAAAAAGGTTGCAAGAATGACAACATATTGACAATTCTGTACGAAGAAGTCAGCTTCTTGATGAAGAAGTCAGCTTCATTTTTGTCTTAAAAAATTAAAATTAAAAACAGAATGCAGATTCCGAAACAGCAGTTTGAAAAACAGTGCAACTACAACCTTGAATTTTCTCAAACATTAATTTTTTGGCTGTGGTCCAGGTCACCTTGTGGGGCCAGCCACATCATATCTGGCTACAAAGGCAAACCAACTTGAAACCCTTATTCCACAGATTATCAGTCACAGAGATGAGAGCTACATTGTGACTGGTGCAGTTCATACAGGTTAAAGGCAAAGCATTCCCATTAGTTTTTGGGAATTGTTTGTTTTAAGTAAATGTAGAAATATACAATTAAACTAACCTGTGAAAACTGCATTTCTAAAGATGGTAGCGTTTTTAAGATATTGCCGAAAATCTGGAGCAGTTATGTCCACGCAGGAAGATTAATTCGTAATTGGAATTCACAATCTGAGAAAAGTTTCATATCTCAGATTGAAATGCTTTTGAATCCCTCTCTCTAAAATCAGATTCCTTTGAAGGGAATTGTTTCTCAAAATGTTATACATTATCGACAGCTGCAGTGCTTCTTACCAAGTAAGTTTTTTATGGTTATTAACTTTTTGAGTAACTACCAAAGGCATACCCTCCCTTTAAAATCAGTACAATTAGTTTGATACCTGGGGTCTCCTAGTTTTAAAAAAAGATGAAGACTGTGATGCCTTATTTCCCCACCAGTGAAGACAAACTTTTGCAACATGGACATTTGATTAACATGCAGACTTAGGTCTCAGATGTTTCCCAAGTACTGCAGGCCTGTAGGAAGCTCACAAACATTAGTCAGGCCCATTTGAGAAGCGGAGTTAGGAGTCAATGCGAGCACGAAGCCATTACGGCGTGGGGTCAAGGAAACGTTTCATTCTAGATGCTCCGTAGTGCAATCTGACGTAATTCCTGGCCACTTTTCCCCCACTTTTTTGACAAACAATAAATTCATTTTTATTGGTTTACCATCTAATAAAGTTTTCTAAGTACTCATATTTCTATCTTCAAAATAGAGAGGGGGAGGGTGCTGTATGCATTGATGCATTTAGCGCTATCCCTAGACATATTTGGATAATGGGGGCACTATATAACAGCCCATAACTAAGGCCACTTCATACACTGTTGAGATTTGTTGAGCTCAAACAAAATTTAGAGATGCACCTGCCTGTAGAAAAAATACATCATGTGTGTCAAGTTTGGGAATCATATCCTGCCCTTGTGAACCCTTCTGGTGGTAGGATCTGGGGCAATTGGGTTAATACTACCCAATGAAGACACGTTGAAATTATATCAGTGCTAAACTTAATTATCATTAATGCCCATCTCAGAAGCAGACAGCTTTAGTATACTCAAATCCCTCCAAAAGTAAGTGTAACAAAACAAAATAAAACAGGCGTACAAACCTCCCCTTTTTACTTTGACCTAGATGCGAACAAATACCAAATACCCTAACATGTAGATGAAATTAAAACAAAAATTAAAAACTGGGTCTACACTTTACAGTAGACTGTTGAAGGCATTTTTTAAAGGAGTGTTTTGGTGATGGCTGTGAAAAATAGAACCAAACATGACCTATACATGTATTTTATTATTCTGGTTAACAATAACAATAAAAAGGTTCCGCATAAAACATTGACGTTTTGAAAATAAGAACTTGAAAATGTTTCAAAAGTTTCTCTCAAAAGACATTGCCCATGCTAGAAAACAGTCAGCGTTTTACTTGTTCACTAAGCTTTTTTCATTTTCTTTTTTCACTTGATTCAAATTGATATCGAACAAACAAATGCTACAGGAGAGGGTGAAAAAAAACTAAAATACGGTCTTCTTTTTTTGGGCTTAATTTTGTAGTTTCACCCACAAAAGTGTTTGCCAGTTAAACCATAAGACCTCAGATCAGAACTAAATAAAACCTCACAAGGTTGTGGTAAAAAATATAAACCTATAAGATTTGGCTCATCTTTACCATATCAGTTTGTGGTTACTGTATATAAACAATTTGCCTGAAGTTTGTGGTCACTTACACCCTATTCCTGCTTATCCTGTACAAGTTTTACATTAGTTATACACAAACAGTTAAACATCCCTACAGTTAAAGTTGTACCAAAACCTTGTCTTATATACTACCCAATAAAGATATGCAAAAATGGTAATGACCTGACTTTATGATGTGTGTATTGAGTTGTCCGTCACTCTTTGAGAAAGATTCTGCTTGGGTCAAACCATCAGGTAACTACCAAAATCTGCATTTATACTGCAGGTCAGTTTGGTTTGTAAGCAGTTTAAGACATCTATCTAACAAATGACTTTGCAGAGGTTCATTCCTTATTATAAACCCATAATGACAGCACTGAAATAAATGTGATCCAATAGAATAGGATAGAGAAGTTTCTGCAGTCGAGGTAGATTTCTCCAAAATACTCATACTGCTTGGATGACTCGCAGCAATTTTGGCACTACCAACTTGTCCTGAAACCATTTCCAATTTTCTCCCCTGTCAGAAGTTCAAAATCAATCCAGGCCAGCTACACCATATATGGGTAGCTCACCCTGAAAAGGCTACCCTATTCATGTCCCTTGATGCTACCTGAAAAATGTCTTATTAGAAAATACACTGGAATCGAGTACACAGAGCTCCCGGTGTCTCCTGGTTCGTCGTCGTCGTGTGAATGGGTAGCATGATAGCTACTGAAACTGTTTTCATGAAGGTATTTTGGAGCAGGGAGAGGAATAGTAAGGTTTGAAGTGCAGTATTTAGTTTGCTTAATTAGGGAAATAGACAAGTGCCGGTGTAGTTACCATTGCTTATCTCATAAGTTCACATTCATGTAGCCTTATACTGTGGAGTGTTATCAGCAATATGGGAATCCCATTACAGCAGAGTCATACAATCTCTTGCCAACCCCAGTTTGTACTTTTTGTTTGTTTGAATGTTCACCACTAGCTGTTAACTTTCAATGTTATCAAAGATGGTAGAGATGATGACAGAAAAGATCTGTTGGTTTTTCAAATAAGATGCCAAGCACACGGGGAGTATTTAAACTGAAGACATTCGCTAGTCAAGATTTCAAATTGAGAAAGTTAACAGGACTTCTGAGAAGTCAGCACACTGGGCATTATTTCATTAACATGTTTACAATCTAAACCTATACAGAGTACAAGTTCTCTTGGGTATTAGAACTGGGTTAAGCATGTGCGCTTAACTAGACTATCCTCATGTGGCCTGGGTTAACTGATCCATCAGAAACACATAAAAAAACATTCTAATGGTTTCATTCTGCGACAAAGTATAGGAGAGCAATTCAAAATTATGATTCTGTGGGACTGAAAGCGCTGACCTTTGGAATGAATATGAAACAAATGCAGTACTTGTGCATTTATGATGTCAAAGGACGAGGGTGCCCTCCCTCAGAGGTCAAAAGAAGATTGCTTATTGATCCTTAACCTGTACTATACAAACACACCGGTGTTTCGGTGTTTCATCATGGTTTTACCTCGGTGTTGGAATTACATTAACATAGAAGGTTTATTTAAAGACACTGGACACCTTTGGTAATTGTCAAAGACCAGTCTTCTCACTTGGTGTATCTCAACATATTATGCACAAAATAACAAACCTGTGAAAATTTGAACTCAATTGCTCGTCGAAGTTGTGAGATAATAATGGAAGAAAAAACATCCTTGTCACACGAAGTTGTGTGCTTTCAGATGCTTGATTTCGAGACCTCACGCGTGAGGTCTCAAAATCAATTCAAATATTTTACTGAGAAATTACTTCTTTCCCAGAAACTACGTTACTTCAGAGGGAGCCATTTCTCACAATGTTTTATACTATCAACAGCTCTCCATTGCTCGTTACCAAGTAAGTTTTTATGATAACAATTATTTTTAGTAATTACCAATAGTGTCTAGTGCCTTTAATTGCTTAGATCAATGATTAAACATACTGGAAGAAGCAGTTTTAACCAACATTATAAATTCTTCACTTCATCTTTAATAATAAGTCCCCCCAAAATAATCCATAAGAAGTCAATGTTGATTTCTATCAGAGGATTATACCAGCCCTTGATTCTTATTTGTCAATGCAATTGCCAATTCACACAACCTACACCACAGTCCACAGGCAAGCATTTCTCATTCTTGACAAATAACATTCGAGTGGATAACCATATTGCTCAATCAGGAAGTCCATTTATTTGCAGAAATAGCACATGGTAGAGAAATCCCTAAAAACCACCCCATCCACACATCAAAAGTATAAAACAATTGTTATTACTTTGGGCAGAAACAGACCAGTTCATAAAAAAACTTAACATTTGTTTTGTTTTGATATGCTTTAACAGGGGTAAACATCAAAGCGTTCACCTGAAAAAGTTACTCCACCCGAAAAACAATTGTCCAACCAGCATCCCAGCTCCCCTTAAAGGAACATTACAGAATTGGTAAGAAAAAAACTTGTAAAATATACTTTTTTATCACAGATTTACATAAAACTTACACAGTCTAATGATGATGATGATGGTAGAAAACATCCCTTGAAATATTTCTGTCTGAAATGCCATATTTGATGAGAAATGAATAAACTAATTTTCCGATTGGAGTTTATCGCTCAGTGAGCGTTTTATTCATTTGTTGAATCTATATGATTTCATGCAAATGTGTAATCGGTTTTTCACTATTTTCTCGTGACCCAGATGGCGATCGATCTCAAACTTCTACAGGCAGTTTATGTATACGGTGGATTACATAAAGTGCTTACACTGTCGGCAACTGTTTTGTTAGCAAAAACCAATTCTGTAATGTTCCTTTAAACGACAGCACATTCACCCAGAAAAATACCTTCATTTCCAGTTAGAAAAGGACTTGGTTAGGGTTAGGGACAGGTTCGCCCATCCCAATACTCTTGTTTGGAAAAATCCAAGAAAAATATAAACTGTGTTAGTTTAGATGAATTTGGCTGCTCAGGTTTGTGACAGAATGTCTATAAAAAAGTCACCTATACTAATTCCATCTGCCAAGTTCATAATTTGTCAATGTTTTCACAAAGATACACTTTAGCCCCAGCAGCCAAACTTTCCTGTTCTAAGAAAATTCACATTTTCAAACATTTAGTCACTTATGTTTTTACTTTTTTACCAAACATGAAAGTGAATACTCTGAAGTCATGCAAATCCGTTGATATTTTTACCATACAACCTTTTATTATTGAGTTGTTTATTGATTGGGTGGCTAGTGCGTTAAACCACTGTGGCTCTGGTTCGATTCACAGCTGAGGCCCTATGTTGTGCATTGGTTCTCTCCTATGCCACGAGGGTTTTTCTCCGGGCCCTCCGGTTTTTCCTCCCTCCCATAAATTCAAACACTTTAAATCTCTGCCTGTGCTCTGTGGTCATATATGGGTTGATGTGGCTGGCTGCCAATGGGTGCCCTTACATGCCTGCAGCTCAACCACTTTGTAGCCATGTTCTTCTCAATTCAGCTTTTAAGCTGTGAGTAAGGATGATAACCCTCCAAATTATTTTAACAAGAGTGTCTCTTCGTGAAAACTTTTAAATGAACAATGTCTGTGTAAAGAGCTTTGAGTACAAATCAATGTGTAAACGAAAACTATAAATTATAGGCCACACAAATTGTTTGTTTGTGAAAACTCAGAAGACAGAGCTCTCTTTTTTTGGCACTGTGCCAGTGCTATATATTTCAATGTAAAAACTAAACGTTGCGTTACAAACACTGGGGGTTTGGGTTATAACAAGATAAACTATTAAGAATTGAAAAATGTCATGGTGAAGTTTGTTAAGTTGTCACAGTCTCGATATGGTGATCTATTGTCAAAATGTGAAAATGTCAAGTTAAGTATGGAAATGGTACCTGGCGCCTAACAGTGCTTTAGTTTACATATGGTGACAAAGAAACCACTTGAAAATTCTTGGTTAATTTTCTTGTAGGCACAATTAAAAATTGCACACTTTTATTTTCTACTTGAACTTTCTGTTTTGACAAGATCGAAGGGTCAGATGTGAGCATGAAATGTGACACTTGTGAGGAGCTATAACATGTTGCAAAACTATGAATTTATGACATGCTGTTCAACTATCCCACTTTTTATACAATATCCTCGGTGTAAGTCGGCACCCAATGACGTAGTGATGGCGTTACATTTTTTTTTATTAAGTGAAGTAATAGTCTTCAAAATGGTATATGACTTGCCCTGAGGGGACAATATTATTTTAACTTCCGCTTTTGACCGGACCAAAGGATAAAATTTGGGTCATGATACATTTACAGGTGTTTTTAAATTGTTAACATTGTCATCAAAGGAATAATAAAACACTGGATTGAACTGCTGCTAGATCTGAGTTGGAGATCAGGCTTTCATTTGATATATTGTCTTTTAAGACTGTAGTTTATGAGGTCGAACGATAAGTTTCATATTTAAATGTGACGAGAATTGTTCAGATGGAAGAATAATAAAGAGTGTATTTTTGTGAAAACTCAAATCTGTATATTTTATGATATTCTCAGTTGGCTAATTAATGCAATTATAAAACTATCACATTTTAAGGTGTGAAATTTGAGGAAAATGATGATGTCAAAGAAAACATCCAAAATGTGTAAGAAATTGATTGATTGATATGGGGTAACTATTCTGGAACAGCTTTTAAATGTAGTTTTTTTGGCAATTCCAATTTGATTAAAGAGGTTATGTACATCACCACTAATTACCCTTGATAATTCGGAGGAATGTTTCATCTTTAACTGCTTCCTAGGATGAAGGACAGAAATGGGCCTCATATCCTGAGAAGTCATGTCGCCTGACATGTTGTCATTGTCAAGAATCAAAATATCAATTGAAATGTAAGACGAGTTCTCCGTGAATCATCCATCTCAGACCCATTTTCACATTTGTCATTTTACCAGAAATATAGACCAATCCATTGATCATTTGCCGATGTTATGTACCAGTGATTTCAACCATTGATATAGCAAGGCACTACTTTCATGTGCGATTCATGCACAGACTTTAACTTGTGTCATGCGACATGTGAACATCATTTGTTGAAGATGCCTGTGATGCGTAAAAGAAAAAAAAGGTGGTTGAACTGCCTGGAAAAAAATGTGCATCAATATGTTATAGGATAACTTATAATGTGCACAAGCTCACGTGCTCACCCTCAAGAGTGCCTCAGGCACCTACAGGAGCATAATACTAAACAATTTTTCAAACCCATAGTTAAATGTAGGAAATGACAATGCAGTAATATGGCGTGGCTGTAGGCCTAAATTGCTGCACATAATAGGACCTCAGATTCATAAAGAGTTTGTGGAGGAACTTTTCACGAATTCAATTCAAATCAATGAGGGGGAGAAGACTCGTGCATCTTTTTTTGAATACAGGTATCACTTTTTCTGCTGTTGTATACATGGATTGTGGGGATGTTGGGTGTGTGCAGCAAGCATGACAACAGTCTAGGAGTCTATATTGATGGGAATAAGGTCTCGCTTCAGTGGCTTGTGCAAATACAAGTCTTGAAAAGAATGAGAACATATTTATTAGTTATGGGCCAGTGTTAAAAGTGATCAATCTAGGGGAATAGCTGTCGTTTATCTAGGAATGGGAACAAGTGACAAACAATGTATCTTTTGCAGACAATTTATACTTTTGAAAACTTGACAGACAGAGGGTGGTTGCTAATGGTAACCGCCACATTATATGACCTAATACCATGCCCAGGTACTTTTTGCCGTAATGTGAATAACATTCATGTTTTGTATATTGGTATGTTGAGTGGCTTCAAGCTTAGTGCGCAATAAACAGCCTCATGTGCCGAGGTCAGAGGTTAGAATCATGAATTCTATAATGCACTGATGTGCTATCAACATAGATAGGTGGCTGTCTCTATTTACATGCAAGTCTAGACAACATAAAAGCAGCGACTTTTAACATTGCTATCTCATTTAGTAATCGACAAACAGGGTCTTAAAATCAGCTTAACTAGTATTTAAAAGTTCATCCTATGTAATGGGTGATACCAGCACAAACTAACTAGCTGTATACATGAATGTATGCAAGTTTTAAATTACATGAATGATAACTAAGGGGCTGTTCATGAGAATGCTACCATATTGTCGTACACTATACACGGGTAAGATGTTGATAGACTTTTACATATCTACAAACATTAATATAGATCTTATGCACATGACGTCATTTGAGAAGGGCGCCCTCGGTTAGAGGTTAAAAGAAGGTTACTCATTGGCCGATTCTGTGCGCTGCACATACTTAGATGTGCGATTTCTATTGTTTGTCAATCTTTTTACCTCTAAGATGGCGGCGTGATGATGCCAATGCAAGGTCTAGGCCTATTACTCACTTAGGGCTGTAAATGCAACTAACAAAGAAAGCATGGATGGCAAAAAGCAGATTTTTGTTTTTGATCGCCGGAAGAAAAGTACTCTTCAGTGCCACAAACGCGTTCAAAAACTTTTGACGCTCCTACAAACAAACACAAAGAGAAGTAACACAGCTGTTCAGCAAATGCGCTAAGCACCTTTTTCAGTCAGGCAGCATGCATACCCATTAGATTATCCACAAACTAGCCAGTGTAATTCCACAGTAAAAGCCATTCTTAATATAATCATAAAATCCAACCCAACAATTCTAATTCAGCAGGCTTTGTTACAAACCTAACCTCACCCCCAAAACACCAAGATCTGAGCTTGGCTAGTAGTTTCAGCAAAGTTACGTCAACACTTAATTTTGATGGATTTTGAGGTTGTATGTTTAATCAGACATAAAAAGACTCCTTCAGAAAAATCACCTTTTCAAAAATGAAACAGCCAAATCTATCATTGGGGCACCTTAAACAGGTACGGAATCTGCCCTTTTGAACCCTGATCCTCATAAAAATGTCCCATGTAATGAGCATCCTGTATTTTGAAGAGGGAGTGCAGGAATATTTTTAGAAACTAAACTAAGTTCAGTATCTTTCATCGATCCCAAACTTTCCACCCCAATTTCCTGGGGACCTCCCTCCCTAGTATCAGTGGGAATCTGGTAACCATGTGCAATCAGAGCGAGCTCAAGGAAAACAAGGGACAAGTTTTTCTGCTACGACAGCACAAGCACATATTAAACCACTCAAGTCTCAGAGAAATATTACAGGACTTACTTGGTTTGACAAGGCATGGGGCTCTGTGAAAATTCTGGCCTAACAAAAAAAAGAACCAAGATTTTCAGGTTGTATAATACGCTCAGAATCCTGTCCCAGTTCTTACATTCGGCACAGGGACTCCATGGGATTTCCTGTGGAGCTTAAGACGTCAAACAGCCAGCCCCTTTTCATTTGATACAGCAGGAGGGGGTGTAAATGCGTTATATCCGCTATCAAATAATTACAAACTATCGATCTGTACAATTTCACACTCGCTGCCGCAATGTCAACTTTAGTTTCTAACAAGCTGTGATATTCTCCATTGGCTTATAGCCAGGAAGTAGTAATGCGCCGATGTGAATTCAGTTGTTTGGACTCATACTTCAGGGGAGTGCACAACGGAACTCAACTTCTCTCGGCAGGTAATACGGAGCCCCTGAATCCTAATTTGTTAATGGATCGAGCAAATGCAAGCTTTTCATATTGAAAGTTAACAGCCCTCGATGGGTGATCCACAAACGACAAAGTTAAAACCCAAACACATAATTACATTACTGAGTTCTGAGCAACTTCATGGCCGGCACTTAAAAATATCACAACCTCTTATACCGAGGCTACACAAATTTTGCTGAGGGACCCCCAATAGTTTCCATAGCATCGTAGGAAGCCAGTATAATTAGGACCATGCATGTAAATACAGAGTGGAAGGGCGTTCTGATTTTAGGTAACATTCATTTCCCCCAGCTTTCCCCGATCTACAAGGACCCCCCTACCCCCGGACACATTTTAACATTTTGAATACCTATAACCTGAAGACCCTGAGCTAAATTTATATATAGGGCTGGTATCTTACCCTAAATCAGTCTTCCTTCCCAACTTGTTCTATGTTGGAATCTCTCAAAGGAAGGAGCTGGGCCAAGCTATCATCCTTGGCTTAAAGGTTCCACACCAAACGGTTTAATGCAAGAGGAAAAGTTTTACCTTAGAGGATTCAGACAAGTTGCAAACATTTGCAAAACAATCATAAAAGTTACAACTATTGTTTTTACTATGAACCATACTCAAGTCCAAATAGAGCCATTTCAATACCGTTATGTATGCTGTTCACCACCATGATCATCTACATCCAACATCAAATCACAAGACCTTCTCACACTAAGCTGCAACAACTAAAAGTTTACCAAGAATTGAACAATAAATTGTAACTTTAATGACAATTCTTTATGTACAGTCTCTCAGTTTTCTTAAAACTTCTTACAAATTTAAAGATATCTGGTGAATAATTTCTTCCCTCCCAATGGCAACACAAAAAAAAACAAGTTTTCAAAATCACTACAACTCCCTCCCATCCCCCCCAAGAAAAAAATTATAATAATAATAATAACTAAAAACATTAAGGAATACAAAATAAAATAAAATAAAAAAATAAATAAATAAGAAATACAAATAAATAAATAAATAAATAAATATACAAAAATTGGCTAGACTTAGACGGCCCTTACTACTAAAAAGAAATACAAACAAAGAATGAACTCCACTATCTCCTCAGTCTTAACTTTCCATTATTAGTATCCATTTCCTGTCTCACATTACAGCTTTACAATTCAAAGTCACTATTCTCAACCCAACGTAAACACCATCATGAAACATGCATGATTCCTCCCAGCAGTGATTGATTTTTATAGCAAAATTATTCATGAATGAGAAGGACGGCAAAACAATTTGATTTCAATCTAGCCATTGTCGTAAAACCGGTCAGATCTTTCCTAAATGTATTTTGAAAAATTCACTTCCAAATTTCTCAAATTCTTCACCACACACACAAAATTAACATTCGGGGATTTCCATTTAGCCATGGAAACAAATAGATACTAACCTTTTACCAAACACTTTAACCCGGCTGAGTGGGGAAAAAAGCAAAACTAATTAACCTTTTTTGGCTTGCTTGGCCCAGTGCTAATCAGCACATTCGCAGCAGCAGAAATTTCCCCCAGGAGTAAAATCCGATTCTGTTCAACCGATGTCACCAAACCATTTGCACTAATTCCGGTCAGTATTAAAGCAAATATGCCACATTACCGCACTTATAGCTGTGGAATGGAAGCCCAATTCACGCCAACATCAAAAGGGTCTCGGACCAGCCAGGCCCACACACACTCTGCCGAGTCACAGGCAAACGATGTTTCAATTTCAAGTCATGCATATTTCATGCAATCACCGCCTGATTTAAATGCCCACATGACCCACTTCTTAAAGGAGAGGTCGGTTTGACGTGACAAACTCAACAATCAAGTGGTGTTTCTCAGGGGCTAGGAGTGTATGAACAGAACAGCCTGCAGCCATAGTTCCAACCGGCTTGCAGTGTTAGTGGGCTTGGTAATTAGGTCTACTACAGCACAGCTCAATGCCGAGGCCCTGGCAACAAGCGTTGTGTTCGTCCCCGTCTCAAGAAAGGAGAGAGAGAGAAAACAGCTTATTGGAGCGTTGGTGCCGCGGGGCACACGCCCTCATTTTCTCCACACCGGAAAAAAGTTGGTTACAATTTGAAGCATAACCAGCACAGGACAACCCTTAGTCAGAGATTTACCCCCAGGGTTGGGCTTGTAATGTGAAGCACGAAAAGAGTGGCAACATGATAATTTCATCTTCTTTCGGCTGGTTTTTCGATTAGATGGATGTCACACCATTATTGTCAACGCCTGTTTAAAAGACCGGTGTATAAAGGAGGGAAGGAATAATCTTGAACCGAGGGTGGGGTTGAAGTGGAGTAAATATTCCTTTTGGAATTAGATAAAAAGGGGGTCAAGTGTTCTTGAAAGAAAACAAATATTTGTTTTAAAAAAAGCGAGTCCTCAAAAGATCAAGGAGGAAATTAAAGTGAGCACAGCGTATCTTTGCATTTGACTAGTGAAATCATTCTCAATGTTACAGAAAGACAGTTTATGCAGAACACGTGAATGCTCAACCTTTTATCACAAAACTTAAAGGCAAAGTTTCCCTTAGTTTTTGGAACCGTTTAAATATTTTAATCCAATACAAGTTTAGATGTACACAATAAAACTAACCTGTGAAAATTTTAAAAGGTGGTAGTGTTTTTTGAGATATCGCCGGAAATCTGGAGCGGTTATGTCC
This sequence comes from Pycnopodia helianthoides, assembly GCA_032158295.1. Classification (NCBI taxonomy): domain Eukaryota; kingdom Metazoa; phylum Echinodermata; class Asteroidea; order Forcipulatida; family Asteriidae; genus Pycnopodia; species Pycnopodia helianthoides. Next base: position 15,254,286 of record CM063243.1, read on the forward strand.
TCGCAGGAAGAATAATCTGTCATTGGAATACACAATCTGAGAAAAGTTTCATGCATAAAACGTTTTTCAGATTGAATTTCTTTTAAAAATTCCTTTCTCTAAAACCACATTCCTTAGAAGAGAATCATTTCTTTAAAAAGTTATACATTATCAACAGCTGCAGTACTTCTAACAAAAGTAAGTTTTTATGGTAATTAATTTTTGGAGTAATTACCAAAGGTATACCATACCTTTAAATATGCTAATAAAAAATATAAAAAAATCAACCTAAATGTAAGATTCAAAATTAATCGTTTTTTGCCTTGTCTTTATGGAGCAATTTTAATTCCCATCTGTGGTATGTAGCTCCCATCTCTCGGCGTAGAAATTCTACTTGCCTGTAATGATCCCTGTAACGACGTACCAACCCACGTCATTACAGAAAAATACTCACATCTCTTCATTGTAGGTTCACAGTATAATGAATTCCCTGGTCACGTCAAATAACAAAATCCTGCTTGAAAAATTGAAGCTCTAGTTTCATGAAGTCATAAGTTATTTACTGGTCCATTCATTATGTTCAAATGTTTTCCAGTATTGGTTAGGCTCAAAATATATGTGTAATTTTTTCGGCTTCTTCTTCTATGCAAGTTCTTCCCCCAAACAAGGCTAAAAGCCACTCTTGGTAAGGGACTACAAGAAGAAACCATTTAAGATGAAAATAATTCAGGAAAGCTGGAGGTAGGAATTGGCATTCCTCTTAAAACAGTCTAGATTGTAAGATGGAGGGAAACATGTACCAGGCAAGGAGTTCCAAAGCGATGCAGTACGTGGAGTATACCTGTTGGAATGGCTCTTTGTTCTACATCTCCCACGAAGGAAGCATTTAGGTTAATCCATAAAAGTTGGGCTTATGGTTTGATTGGTGAGTCAATGTGAGTCTGTTGTACAACATGGGTGTTGAGTTGAGGTACAAAAGCATAGTCTCATCATTTAACAAACGGCCAACAGATGGTTGGTCTGTTTTGGAATTAAGTACTTTGTTTCAATCTTATCATAACAGAACTCTTGCCTCATATTGTCTTCAATGCTAGGGCCAGGTTACTGATGGTCTAGGTAAGACATCTAACCGAGAATGCACATGGTCATGGGTTTGAATTCATCCTGCCAGCAGCCTAATTCACCTACTATCTAAAAGATAATTTTGTAATAAATGTAGAGCTATTCAATAACAATAAAAATGCTCTCATCGACATAACACCTAGATATTTTTGATACTCATAAATATATAGGCTATGCTGTATTGATTTCTATGTATCTCATCATTTAATAAGCAAATAAATATTTTCTAATTCTGTTCTCATCCTTAATCACATTTAGTATAGTAATTAATTTTCGTACTAAAGCAAGGCAATTGTGCATAATCTAACATACAAATACACAGACAGGAACAAACAGACCATGTGAGTTATCTGAGAGAAGAACGTGACAAAACAATGTTGCTGAATGTTTGCATGTGACTAGGCATAGACAGGTTCCGTGAAAATATGACAGATTCCCCATGCATTAAATGAATTATTCATGATTCGGGCACATGAGCTGTGACTGAGTTAGTATGCGTGCTTGCATGCAACAAAGCTTTATATTTTCCTTTTTTTCAAGTCCATACCTCCCCCTCAAATTGATAGATTACAAAAATTTCAGTTTGCAGTAAATGACTATAGAATACATTCTAATTACTACATTTTAGTCGCCACTGAAAACAAATCCAAGGAAAATATAATTTGACAAAATGTGGTTTTTTTTAACTAACCTGAAAAAACACCCACTTTTGTCTCTCTTTTTTGTATTAGTAAATAATTTTATATGCAGACCACAAAGAAGTATATGAAAACACAGATTTATGCAAAACTTCTGAGCCTTTTAGGGAAACTTGTATACCTTAGGTGATTGCTATGATCCATAAATGCTTGGGGGTAAACCTATACTCTTCTATAACCAGTGTTCTGTTTCACACAGGACCTACAGCTTAATGTCCCATCCAAAGGAAAAAGCAATTATGGTAAAGTTGGTCAAGTTCAACGGACCCAAGCTCTGGTGTTGTCAGCAGCAGAGTGTGGGTTCGAATCCCAGTCATGACACTTGTGCCCTTGAGCAAGGCACTTAACCGTAATTGCTTCGTAAAAAGTTGGGAAGGTATAGTCCAATCTGCTCTACCAGCCAGGCTCCTTCCTAGTGGATGATACCCATGCCTACAGACTGTGAAGGGGGTAACCCTGTTTCAGCCCCAGGAGTAGGTGGCAACGTGCCCCTGGTGACAGTTGATTCGGGTCGACAGCCCAAATCAGTTTAGTGTAGCCGTCACCTTGAAGTGGCCATCCGGCCTTGTGAGTTAAGTGATATCTCATCATAAAAAAAAGGGGGGAAGAAAAAAAGTGTCTTGATTATGTAAGGAAACAAACTGGCCAGACTGGAATTCAAAACCCCTCTCTGTAACCAACACAACTCAAATACAATATGCGGAGTTGCCCAACCATATGCTCTATGAATTGGGGGGGGGGGAATAGTAATTTGAATTGAACTGACGACAAGTGAAGTTAAACTAATTGAATTGAGTAGTCATTTTTTTCTGAGGTTGGTTTATGCATATATTTTAATTCTAGGAATGCATCAATGTATTTGTTGTTGTTGTAATGTTTCCTAAACTGTGTGTAACCTCTTTAATACATTGACTGAAGTGAACTACACTTGATGCACTTGATTTAGCAGAGGGTGTTTGACTGCAACACAATACTGGGCCTCAGTTCTGCCTATCGGTTAAGGCCTAACTGTATCAGAGTATTGTATTAGCAATGTCGAAAACTGTTTTAAATGCAAAGTTGGATTAGTCACCTTCATGTAATTTTTAAGAACTGTTTTTTTAAGAGCTGTGAATTCTTTTAAGTTAAATAACCATTTCAATATCAACTAATTAAAACATTCTTAACTGGACATATCGTCAGCAACATCAAAAAGTGACAAAAACATGAATAAGCAGTGGGAAAAACTCATTATGACTTTTTGGGTCGCGTCAATTTAGTTGATCAGTATCTAACAATTTACAAAGTTATAGTTCAAAAATTTATCTATTTTTTTAATTATGCTAAGTTGATGAAAGGCAAAACCCCAGGAACCTAGAATTTTGTTTTCACGAAGCGCCCAAAACCTTTTTGTCACTTCCTGTATGCATGACTGAATTGATTATACTGCAGATAGGCCTACAGTGCCAAACATGAGCGCTCAAGCTTTTGCTTTTTCACAAAGTGCCCAAAACTTTGACCTACAATAGTTTATGAAAGGCAAAAAACCCATGAACCTGGAATTACGTTTTCGCGAAGTGCCAAAAAGTGTATTATGCGACTGCATTGATTTAACAGCTGGCACAATGCCAAGCATGAGTGCTCCGGCTTTTTTCGTTTTCACAAACAGCCGAACAGTTTACACATGACGCGCTGCACACAGATTACGTTTGTACAGTTTTCACAGAGAGAAAATCTTGTTAGTTAAGTAATTACTTATTAATTAAACTCGCTATGAACAAAGTTCAGAACAGATTTATGTATGATTAAAGTTCTCTCCTTTCCTGATATGAAAAATTTCAAAGATTAAATGGAAAGCTGTCTACAAACCGGTAATTTCAAAATTAGCTCAACTTCAAACGCGGTTTTCTCCAAACATTGTGGTTTTGGTTGCAGGGGACTTTTTGGCTCTTCGTGATTTTGCTGACGATATGTGCATTAAAAGTCAGATACACTTTTAAAACGCCAGGGTGGAAATTCACCTGGATTCCAAGTACCAGGGGGGACTGACCCACTTCTGGGTCAGGCTGACCTGGCTAAAGAATGGGATTTCAACTCGTATTCTGCGTCAGTTTGACCCAGTTCTGACCCAGAAATGGGTTCCCACAAGAAACGGAACCAGCTCAATTCTGGTCCAGTAGTGGCTAGTGTATGTGAATTTTCAATGCAAACTGTTGTTTGTGGGATGCTATGGACTAGCTCTTTGGACTATTTCCCTCTCCTTTTGGTGATTGATTCACTCGAGGAGATTTTGAGAAAAATCCTGACACAGGAAAATCCTGAGCAATCACACGCCTGTACATGTACAAATCCTCAAGAGAAATGGTCCCGTTTGAAAAAAATGTCAAGGTGAAAGAAATATCATTTGAAGACCCCCAAAATTACTCATACTTATTTTGATTGCCGCAAGCAAAATAAGCCTGATATGGACATGCAAAACACCCCTACTCAAATGTGACCACCAATATTTCCATTTATCTGTTGTTTGGCGTGTTTAATGAAACTATCGATTAACTAGAACTAATTTATTCTTTCTAAACACATTTGTGTACTTTCCCTTCGAGTACAATAATCCAGGGGACAGAAATTGAAAGATCAAATTCAACAGGATATGCAAACATCCTGTGAAGTAATTCAACCTGACATTTTGCATCTTCAAAAATAAAAATAAATGTTAAAGGAGTAGTGCGTTATTGGTGGTGACTTCAAATATTTTAGAGTGAGTTGTCATCAACATCCCTGTTGCATGAATGCTAAACACCCTGGGAAATTGTTTTGCTTCACACTTCATTGGAGAAAAAGTGAAATGCTGTGAATCAACACTTTTAAAGGGGGCACATCTTGCAAAAAAAAAACAGTTACAACATTCACATTTTTTGTCTCTTTATTCTGATAAAATATCAGTGCAGAACAAATCTTGTTGAAAGGCAAAACTCCCTTTAATTGTACAGAAAAAAGTCTAAAATTCACAAACTAGCTCTAATGTTAGTCAAATAAGCTTTAAAATGTAGATATTATTTTGTTGATTTGTCATTCTGCTTAGAAACTATACCATTCCTCCCTTTCAACTCTAAAGAAACAATTTGCTCTACCTCGGCAACAATTTACAAAATTGGAAAGATTTCCTTCTCGAACCAAGAATATATCCATACCGGGTTGCAACAAAATAGCAATTAATCTGAAAGCATGGAAGAATATTACAATCTGAGGCTAATGGATAGATTCAATGTGTTGCGGAATTTGGAGAGAGAAAAAGTGAAGGCTCTCTATCAGGGATATTTCTTCAGAAATGATCTTCCAGTCGATTGCAATCACTTAAGGCAAATCTCTCCTCCCAGATGCATTGGAAGTTAAACAGCTGTTCCTTTAAAAACAAAATGCACGGCTTCTATATTTCATCCTAAGGTTTCTGAACTTAGGGCACTATACACTTTTTGTAAACCATCAGTGTGCGTAGGAGACAAATAAAAAAAAATAGCATAATAAAATATTGTGGCTATTGATTCAACTGTATAGGTGTATCATCTCTGAAACAAATGAAATTGTCATGAGATTATTCTGTGCTTCCTCCAAGATGGTGTAGATTTTGTAGGGCTTTTTTTTGGTACTGAAATAAGCATGCAGCTCAGCTAATTTGGTATGATTGCACAATGCATTGGTTAACATTGGTACAAAGTCACTCTTATAGATGTTATTGACAATTACACTAGAAGAATAGAAAGTCAGCAATTCAAACAACCCTAAAGATTTCTCTCTAGTACCAAATAACAGGCTATAGTTATTTTTTTTCAGGAAAACTAGAAATCAAGAGCAGTCTATTATCCAAGTATTACTTGATGTTTTGTTTTCAAACACAAAACGTTATTACTGATACTGTCATACAGCATACCTGCACAGTGCAGATGGTAATAACTGTATTAACCTCGAGAAAATGAGTAGGCCTACAAAGAGTCAACAAAAATAAAGGTCCAATCAAACGCATACTTTCATCGATTGTATCTAGTTAATATTTCGCATCTACAGAGAGTGCAAATTTTCATATTATATCTTTGTCTGTTGCATTTTTAACTGCTGGGAAAATATCGGATAGAGTTTCCTTGGTCAATCTTGACTACGATCTCTAAGCTATATGCACACACCAATCCTTAGGGGTCTACCTATATTATGATGCTTATCAGGCCAGAGGTTGTCCTCAACGATTGCTCACTGGAAAGCTAGGTTGATAAAAATCATTAGGTTATTTTATATTTAAAAAAAAAATTGTATTTGAATAAATAAGTTTGCTTATTTCTAAATAAAATATTTTTATATTTAAAAGACAATTGTATTTGAATAAATAAGTTTGCTTATTTTTTACATATCTCGGGTAAAGTTAAAATAAAGGTTATTGATTCCAATCCTATAAACAAATGATTCCCGTTTAAAAGAACTTTGGCTTGTAAAGGCGAGGCACTTTTTCAGGTGCAAAGGGCACCTCTACGAGGAAATTAAAGTAACCAATGGAACGTTTCATAAGGCACTCACAAGGGGCATGAAGGTGATTCACTTCTGATTGTAACAATTATCAGGACTGTTGCACGAAACAGAATGCAACTCCGCAAAATGCGCGGCAACCATTTGTGCCATTTTGGGAGTCAATTCCTTTGCGTACATTCTCACCCAAAAATTGGCAGATAGGATAGGCCCTTTGCTGCGCATTGTGAAATGGGTCAATAGATCAGACTGGAGCTATGCTACAACTAGTTTGTATGTCACATATTAATTCAAAATGTTGGTTAGGCAATCAAATACCAAGTTACTTGACTTGTAAGTTCCCTGTGAGGTGATATTTGGTTCTTTGGTCTAGTATACAGTGAGTGCATAGACACGTGTCACAGCCCTGGAATTACAGGGAGGCCACGGTGGCCATGGCCTCTGTTGCCCTGGTTTTGGGCCTTTGTGCCCCATTAAAAGTTTCCCGTTGACTTTAAGATATTCCGATGGAAGTGCTCTTTGCAAACTAAAAATGGCCTTACCCACTTAAAGATGAAAATCCAGGCCTGAAGATGCTCCTTGCAAACTAAAAATGGCCTTACCCGCCAAAGATGAAAATCCAGGCCTGATGTTGATGAACATGTATGTAAATTGCTTCACTCCTGCCCCTTGAAGTTAAATGTACTGTACATATTATAAAGATGGTCATGGTGAAAAACTTCCCTTGAAATAGTTTTGCTTGAAATGCAAAAGTTTTTAGGAAATGAGTAAAAAAATCAGTCTTTACCCCATGTTTGAAAACAGTGAAAACACACAAGGTGAAATGTCTTTGAAAATTACCAAGGTTGCACATGTGCTTTAAAATGAAGCGCACGAATGTACATTCGTTCTCGGTGATTACACTGAAAGATACTTCATACTATTCAAAAAGCCAAAGATTCAACATTGTGATGGGCAATAATGTGCATGGCCATAACAGGGAAGCTGCACATTTAACTTTGATTGAAGATGACAGCAACCAGCCACACACATTGGAGGGGACATTTGATGTCATCCACAAGGAAATTTCAAATATAAAACTGTGGTCGGGTAGTATTTTAAGCATACTAGGGTATGAACTGCCTTAAGAATGCATTTTTGAGTTTGGAGTGAATGAAATGATTGACAGAAAAGTCACGGAGCATTTGACAAAGTAATGCCAATTTTTATCGAGCTGATGTGACAAATGCGGACAAGTGCACGAATGGCATTTTAATTTCACACCGTGTGCGTGTATGTATTGAGACAGGCGATAAATGTGATAAGTCTACACGTTTTTGTTCCCTCCCCCCCCCCTCTATTTATTAATCATTGACACAAAACATGAATTTATTATGCACAAGACTATCAATGTCTGGATTTTTTTTAAGTATAATTACAATCCATAACAATTTATTTCCATTGAAATGACTTTTTAGCTGTTCTAAATCATGCACTGCAGCCGTAAATGGAAATTATATCATTTTTTATTCGTCTAGTCTTCAATAAATACACCATCTTACCGACCTGTGAAAAAATCATCAAATTCGGTAGTCAAGTGTACCTAATAAAGTGAAAGCAACGAAAAATGGTTTAATGTTTTGTCAGCGATTTTTGTGCACGTTCACATTAGACACAGCAGGCCTACTTCCATAATGCAGCAGTGCTTTGTGGGATCTCCAAATGCCATTTTCTTTACTTTGACAGTATTTTAGACAGAAATGTGGCTCTTGGTGATTTGTGCTTGTATGAAATTCATAATCAGTGAGCCAATAGGTTGTAAAAAAACACATTTTTGTTATGATCATTAACACGCCTGCACTTTATATTTAAACATACATGTTCAATTGTTTCAATGGATGCATTGCATTAATTTTTACGTCCCATACATGTATGTCATAAAAACCATGAATAACTGAATTTAATCCGTATTTAACATTCAAATCACGTTATTTGTAACCAATTCCATTACCACGGATGGTACAGAGTCATCCTCTCAAATATAAGACCCATACAGAGTCTACAACAACAGGACTCCACAAATTCATTTTTTTCATGATAATTATTATTATTTTTTTTCTTCAAAGGCATACCCTAGTCGTATAGCCGGGGCCCCGGTGATTGGAAATTAACAATGCAGTAATGTATACCCGTTAGTGTTGCAGCCAGTGCGGGTAGTGGTTCAGATTTCATTCATTCACTGGCAGCTCCTAGGGCAAGTAACCGACACCGTGTTGCAAATCTCTGGAGGAGTAATTCAGCTCATCCCACTGAAAACTTGTAATCTTCATATGAGGGGTTGTTGCAAGACTGCACAGGGTCACTCCAGTACCAAATATGGGTCACAAATTTATGTGCTTCAATGTGCTCCAGAAACTACAGTAATACACACAAGTGAAACATTTTCTCTTTAAGTTTACGCGCAACAAGAAAAGCAGCTAAAAGTTTTGTTTTTGTCAGAGAGATGTCTAAAGACTCAAGCCTACTTGGTTGTATTAATAATAGTGCAAATAATAATTTTCTTCTGTAATAATGTCATTACAAAAATGTGTTTGAATGTGATAAGACAATCCCCTGCCCTGGCAGGCAAGATAAATAAACATATCATATGTAAAAACCTTTTTAAAAACATTTCATCATTAAAGTATCTGTTTCATGATACTTGGAAACTGCATGTAAATATTTTTTATATACGATTCTTCTACAAACCAACTGGTAGACTCTCTTTATATGTGGATACATTTAATAAACAAGACTATATTGGCATAATATTGCAGCAGATTTCATAATTCATCACATTGTATGTAAATTGGATCATACCAATGGTGAAACAATTTTCATATAGGGCAGTGGAATATTTTGCACAAATGACCACACTTTTGATTTTATAGATGATATATCATTCCACTTTAGATGTAAAGCATACAATACAAAAACATTAAGAAATATGACAAATAAAATCATGATCTTCTGAACTGTGATGCAACCCCATAAACTGGTTGATTATAAAGAATTTGGGAGAGGGGTTGGAAAATCTCTCTTGAAGAGAGCATCACTGTACCCTCCACCCCAAGGCGTCGGTGCACACATCGCTGCACCCCCGCAAATCATCTATTGGATATCAAGATATGATTATGGGGGCCAAGCTCATCCCTTCAAATGGTATTGATTAGTGGTCCACATGAATGGCACGGCAATCGGTAGTGTGGCATTATGTTACTGGCACATGGAGTAACTGGAACGCCGTAGCGGTGACGCTCCAGGGGTGAATATCGGACGGACCACGCTGGAAAAAAAAACGGACTGACCAAAAAAATCATGCCAGGCATGGACTAGATGGAATTGTGGCAACACGCAACGTGAATTCCTTTTCATAGCACGGCCTGTTGTCATCCGACTGCACTACACAGACAGAAATACACACATGTGCTTGTATCAGGAAATATAGGCTGATGGACATGCAGAATACCGTGAGCTGCGTGTGTACAACTCTCACTGTGTGTACAGGGTACATGCTGACATCAAAATTACACATTACAAACGTTAAACAAGTAATGGTGAAGTGGCTCAACATGAGCCAAAATGAAAATTTCTTCCCATCAAACTATGCTCATTTTGCTTGTTTGGGGAGGGTTTACCCTACATTTTTCTGCTTCTTGATAGGAATGGGTTGCCAAGAGGGGAAACCAATTTGATTAAGATTGAGAATCAGTTGAGAATGACCTAGTAAGTTAAAAGCTTTTCTAGTCGAGATTAAACAAAGATCACTTGTCCTCACCAACTTTTCTAAACATGGACTAAAATTTACTACACCTGTTCAATTAAGCCTCTAAAAAATTGTGATATTTGTGGGGCACTACAAAAATGCCTGTATGTATGTATTTATGTTCTCAAATTAAAACCACTGGGGACTATAACAACATTTTCCCTGATTTGGGGGGCAAGGTAAAAACCTGACCCCCATAGGGCCTCAGTGCACCTGCTTGCAATGAGGCTATAGGTGGATCTATTTACAGCCTCGATCAAAAATCAAGTAACACACAGTGAGCCCAAAGGCAGGTACATCCCGTTGAAAGGCTGTGCCCCCCCAGTGCCCCTGCCCCTCTTTCCACAGCACACTTTAGGTCCACGCTTACTAGAACTTGCACTTGGCAATATGATGCAAGTACAAGCAAAGAATGGTTTGGCCAGGAGCTACAATAACAAGAGATCCAAGGTAAACTGTTTTATGGGTTTGTAATTGCCAATACTTTTTGAAGAAAAAACAACATCCAGCAGTTGAAATAGGTCTTTACGGTTTGAATATAAGTAAGTTTAAGGACAACATCTGGCAAAAGAAGGGCACACCTATACTCTGCGGAATTATTTAGATGCGTACAACTATTCGTGTGTTGTATGATCACAAAGGTAACTGAGAAGACGCAACAGCAGGGGTCAGAGTCCTGCTATGTTCTAGATATGACGTAGGAGCTCACATGGTACGCCGCATTGATTTTATCGTGGGGAAAGTGGGGGTGCAAGGATTTTTGGTTTAAATTCTGTTCTATTTGCTAAACTAATTTTTGTGTGTGTGCACAGAATAAGATAGTGAAGTTGAGTTTTATAACACTATCGATTTATTAAAATGTGTACAAGTTATATTTTCCCCCTACCTTTAAGATTAATATTCCATCAAGAATACTACTACTGATTCGATGCTAACCAATTTATTCATTAGCATTCTACACTTATGCTAAAAGTCAAATAATAAGTTCACTACCTGGATCTCAGAAAATGTGTCAAATTCACAAATTTCACTAAAGTTTGCGCGCGTACATGTGCAAGCTTTCTGTAAAATTACTCGCGTTTAGTGACTGTACTACTCCTGTCTGGCACGTCGATGTGGTGATCGCATGAGTGGTGGAATGTTTGTCTGACATCCGGGCATTTTGAGCAAAAGTGACATCATTAGTGCAGAGTGCTATTCAACAAAGCATTTTTGCTTCCGCAAATTGTATTTTTAACAAAAAAAGTTGATTCCATTCATTAAGAGACTGGTACAACACTTTCAATCGTTTCAATAGGCTAGAATCTGACAGTTGAGATACATAATGGAGCGGAATGGCCAGCCAGGGGCATAGCCAAGGGGGGCATGGCCCCTCCCCCCAATTTTCCAGTGCCCCCAGGTGACCCCCATGAAAAAAAATCCAGATACATGCAGTGCCCTCAAAAAAAGGAAAGGAAAGTCTTAAAAATAAGCACGACACAACCCCACCATTAAAAAACGTGCCCCCCCCCCCCAGTGAAAAGCAATTTCCCATAACCACCCTCCCCCTAAAAAAATCCTGGCTTCGCCGCTGGGTATGGCTGATAAGGACTGAACCCTTTTTCCAATTCAACTGACATTTAATACAAGCTTATGAGATAGAAGAGATACATAGCAACACAATACAAAAGTACTTCTCAGACAATCTCCATTGGATACTCTAAAAACAATAGTGACAAATGTATGGAATGGAAAGTACAAAATTAATGGCACATGACTGGACGGGGGAAAAAAAATGAAGCTAAGCCTTCCAGTGAAAAGTCTGTGGTTGAACAAGCTGACACGGGTTAATAGGTCAACCATGACAATACAAACACAGTCTAGGCACGCTGCCTGCCGTTAAAGAATGTGCAATCAGGAAGCACCAGACTGCACATTACCTTGCTCGCTAGACATGGCTCAATGTACAATGAGCTCTCTCCCTCTCTCTAGACAGATATCAGTGGAACGTTTGTTAAAGGTTTACACTATCAATTGTCCTGGTCCATAAAGTCTTGTTTTGTTGACTACATCGTATTGTTGTTTACAAACACATCTGACAGACAGGTTCGACAAGTGTATTACTTGAATACATAAAAATATGTCAAGATTAAAATGAATGTGAAAATGTAAAATGGATTCAATATATGTTAATTTTGCATTGGGACTAAAGATTATTATTTGGTTTTTGCCCTTACACCAACGTTAAAAAAGTACTATACAGTCGGTACTTTCCCGAGTCATGTGAACAAAAATTCACAGGCATCTGGTGGGCTTCGAACCCACAAACTTTGACATGGTAGAGCAGATGTATTATCACTAGACCGCCGAGCTAGCCTGGTGGCTAGATGATGTTTGAATCCTATATTTTAGCAGCAGGTACCGCAACAATTTAATAGATGTTAATTTTGCATCGGGAGATAAATATTGTTATTTGGTTCTTGCCCATACACTGATGTGTACAAAGCACTGTATACTCAGTACTGAAATAAAAATTGATTCAACTAAAATGAATAAGTGAAACCAGTGTTTGAGTATAACCATAGGGTACACAAAGTCATTTAATAGCACACAAGTTTGAGCCAAAGACTCGAATACCAGGTAGCCAGGGCGTCCTAAGAACCAACGACCATTCAACAACAAATCAAAGGCAACTGCTCTATTCAAAGATGGCCTAAAGATGGATATTGCCACTGCGCAGTCGCTGCAATAATTTTTTTTTATGTGCTGACTGCTCATTCAGAAAGCAGTGATGGGTTACAGATAGTTGGCAGTTTACCAAGATCCCAACATATCTCCAGTGATGGACACAGAAATAGGGACATCCGTACTGGCGAGATTCCGGTTGATTCACATTTACCGTGGATAGATAAGAGTCTGCAACGATTGTAACTCATTACTGCCGCCTTCATTCCTGTCTTAACATTTCTTTTGCAACATTAGAGACTTTCCGTTCTGTCACAACGGATTGAGCCTCCTATCATGACAGTAACGTCAGCTGCTAAACATACTCTTTTTTCATGGACGGTGAAGTCTTGATTTAAGCTACAGATAACCTCAAAAGTTATCCCGTTGGTATGTCATTATGTCAAATGCATTAGCATTGGCTGCATGCGCAGATACGTTTCTGTGTTATTTTAAAAAAATAAACACTCGTTCCATCGTTCAAAGAAATTTCTTACGACAGAAACCTAGATTTCTGATAAAATCTTTAGTCTTTGCAAGACATGTGAAAAGGCAAGTCCGAAAATTATTTCATTCTTACATAAATCATCAGCGACAAAAATGTTGATTTATTTCCTACGGGCTCCTGTCACTCAATGGAGCAAGTTTGCGTAAAGTGGGCGTGGCTTCCATTAGAATTACGTCACACATACCGACAGGATAGACGAATCCAATCAACAGTCATGTCCCATCATTACTAGGTAGGCAATATTCCATACATTGCACCCAGCATTCCTTTTGTACAATCACAGCCATCTTCGACTCATTATATTTACGCCACTGTGTATTAAGCGCCAGCACGAAACACGCAAACATTATGTACGCAAACATTATGTATCCCACTAATGGGGTCCCTGTAGAAGACTGCATGTGACCCCCAAAAATTGAATGGTCTATAATTTGTGGGAAAACTATTGCAAGAAAAGTTCAGTCAGTTAATGAATCTAGGTAAATAGGCCTAATATTGTCATACATTCACTTTGAAATCAATAAAAGTTAAAAGCCCATTTATCCTAACTGAATCTGTGTTCATCCGTATGAGCAACCAAGGACCAAGAGCCCATGGGTGCATCAACATCTCAGCAATACCATTAGCTTTTCTTTTTTTTAGAACCGAAGACTAGTTTAAGCTAAGGTTTTGCTTGTCATCGTTGCATGGAGGTTTCAACAAGTTAATACAGCAAGAGCCAGAGCGATATCTATTTTTAAAAGGAGCCTGTAGAAGATTTTGGGACAGTAGGTGGCAGCATAATCAGCGTGTTCTTGAAGACGCGCTTAGTTTCCAGAACAGATATACAGTCCCATAGAGTCTGCCACAACCCTAGCAATCTCAATCAGAGCAATTAAAACAGCATACAGTGCAGCTGTCTTGCAAAAACTATTTTTACAGCAGCCCCAAAAGTCACGTGTCAAATACAAATTTAAAAGATGAGGTTGTAAATATTTAGGTGAAAATCATAACAATTGATAGGAAGAGTGGTTTGCTGACTGAGTGTCTTACCTTGCGTTCTTGGCTGTCCAAGCTTCTCCATCTGGAGGAAAAGTTGACTCTGGTAAGGGGCCATCTACACCTCCTGAACTGCACAATAAAAATAACCAAGAAACCTTCAAGTAGTGGACATTTATTCCATCAAAATAAATCAAAACAGTGTTCTTTTTATTGGTGTAGGTTGTCAACCAAAAATTGCTTAAAAGTTCTTTTCTTGTACCAATCCACACCTTGCTTTTAACGTGTTTTAAGAAATAAACCAAAATTTTATATTCTCAAAAAGATCTGATGCAATTGCTATTGTCTCAACTGACCATCGGTAAAAAACAATAGGCACTCACTCAATAGTAAGAATTTCGTTAGACAATAGGACCCGTAAAGCTCTAAGTTTATCATTCTTGGTGGAATATACAAAAAGTTTGACACCATAAAATGTTAGTTAACAGTTTTGGACATTCTTGACAAAACTGAAGTCTTTGTTTTTTAAGGGGGGGGGCAACCCAATATTACATCTTCAAGAATAAGTTAATCTCAAAAACTGTATTTTAATTTGTTTTTTCCCGAAACCTGTCATTGACCTAAAAGTATATGCAAGTTTTACCTAAAAAAGCAATAAAAGTTTTACCTAAAAGTGAATGTGAAAGTTTAATGAAACAGGAAAGAAGTCTAGATGAATATCACGCATGAAAAAGTTAAATATGGCTTTATGTTCCTGTCTGTGCAAGTCTACAGCTGGCACATAGAAGGTATAATGTTATGATATCAGTGGTAATGTCACATCCAAGGTCATGAAAGAGTGGACTATGATTCCTGGTACAATAGTATTCCTGTGAACAATACAGCTGAACGTGCATTTCTTGTAAAAAACTACATTACACCTGTGAGAAAAAAATATGTTGTGTTTATGAATGAACTATAATTATGTTTGAGCGTTGAATTAGGCAGGGTGGGCTGCGTTTAATAACAGCTTACAAAATAGTTGATAAATAAATTTAATAAAAAATTGATTGAACAAATCTGATTGTGGGGAGAGGGAGGCTTTGTAAATATAGATTTTTGGACAGCAATGAGATACCTACATCATGTACACAATGTATGGTGTTAATGTATGGTCAATCTAACTGAGCGATCACAGCATTAACTTCCCTGACGCTTCTGCAATCAAGATCAACCCTTTGGCATGCAGACATTAAACGTATCCTTGCCAAACATATTCTGTTGAATACTTACCGTGAACAAGTAGGGTAAAGTTACTCTGACACATACTCAGTGTAACAAGAAAATGACCATGGTAGTTTTGTGATGGGAGTGTGCTACCAAAAATGATGACCTGTGATGAATCTTTTTGGGACGACTAAAAAAAAAGAAGACAGTTGGCACAGAGTGCAATCATGGATACCTGCTTCACTTAACACTCACGGCGAACATGTCTATATGTGCACAAAACTAACCCAGATGACTAAGGTTAAAAATATCCTTTAAAAAAAATGAAAAAAGCTAGACTTGGCATATTGCCAGGACGAATAAAAATAGATTGTCAAAAATATACTGAATGGGGGCAAAAAAAGAACAAGATCAAGAAAAAGGGAGAAGATAATGAAAGAGATGATGCCACAGTCATCATACCAAAGAAGTGCACCAAATACAGGTAGATGGTTTACTGATGAAGGCTACATCCTGCAATTGATGTGTCTTTCTTTAACCTGAAAACAAGTTTAAGAGCCCTCATAACAGGACCCCTTATACCCACCCAATATTAGATCTTCACATGATAGCAACATAGTCATTATCTCTGTTTTGCAAGGTTAGGGTTTTCAGCTGAAAATTTTAACGAGCTTATAATTTTACTTTGCCTGAGGATGGCCTCACATATCACGCACACTTATTACTGGTGATGTGAGCAGCACTTTCTTTCAGATTGTCAAAACATGTTGATTGAGGTATGTCCAAAACCCTTGCCGAGACTAGTGAACGTAAATAGTTCCCCTGCCAAGTGCTCATTGCATCAGTTCAAAAAACCACTTGGAAGTATAAATGCTTGAGCTGACAACTCAACTTTAATACCGGCCTACATTCCCTGGCATTATCTCCATTATGGTGTACACATTGTAAACTCCTAATGTATGTACCAGCATAGTCGTTGACAACAGCAGCACCTCAGACATGCAGATTTAAAGAAGTATTTGGTACCATTTTGGTCATCAAAAAACAACAGTACGTGTCTATCAGCATTTTGAATGATAACATAGAGAGTGCTATACCAAGGAAGTCAGCAAGGTAAGCCATTTTTGTGAATTAGATTTGAACACTGTGGTATACAGATGGCTTAGTGGCAATTTATCGCTTAAAATTTAACTCCCCAGCTAAAGACAGTGTTGCTACTTGCTACGTTACATATAAGGGCATGGAGGAGGAAAAAAGGTGTAAGAGATTATTAACATCCAAACACAATTCTGAATGAATGTGATGGCACAATGGTACCAGGCTTTGCCAATCTGGAGTTGCTATACAAAATCTTGCCCTGAAGCATGTGACATAGTCAACACTGTCTTTAGTCTGAGAAAATTCAAATATAAGCAGTCACTTGTGAAGTCTAAGAAAGTCAGTTAACCAGAAAAACTATTCAAATCTACCTCGCAAATGGCTAATTGGTACAAGATTTTGAACATGTCTCAAAATGCTGTTTTGAGTGCAACATATTAATGCAGGATTGTTGGCAAGTACCAGCTCCGAGGGAGAATTTGGTCCCTTATCTCCATGTACTACCGAGTTGAAGATGTTAGATGACCCCCCTCCCCACCCCCTTACCATTCCCCCTCCATCCCCTCCACCCTTAGGCATTCACCTGGCACTTTGTTTTCTCAAAAAACTGTTATCACTCTACTTTGACGATAAAGCAACACTGACAAATTTGGAAAGCTGAGTGTGAGCACACTGTGTGTATTCAGCTATTTTGTCTAAGCCTTTTCGTTTACAGTTTGATGAGGCTCAAATTCTAACTGCACATTTTGCAGATAATGTTTGCTTAATATTATACAAGATGGTCACAGACATTACCTTTCCAAAGTTGGTAAAAAAAAACAATCTTTAAATGTAAAGGTCTGGATATTGATTATATAATATGTTGCATGCAAGTTTCTGCAATGATTATGTGCAAGAAAAAATACGTTTAATGCTTGAACTGATGTAGACCCATTCCATATTCAATTCTAGTAGTAGTACCCCATGAAAGGCCCCAATTTTATAGAGCTGCTCGAGCATTAGCAGGAAACCTGTCAAATACATTACCTGCGATATGGTATTTTGGCTGGTAACCTTATTCTGGTGAGCAAAATTGTTTTGTGTTGAGCTTTTTTGTGTGTGTGCTTAAGCAGCTCACTAAAACTGGGCCCCGAAGTTCACCATAATTTCTTTGTTGTTCAATAAATAACCAAGACTGCAGGAAGGCAAATCAACAAGAAAACAAATCAAATTAACCGTTTTCTAATTTGCTGATAACATTGAATTAAATGCTGCTCATTATCGAGTTAAATATATCTTTATAAATGTTTTAAAAAAATTGTTTTTAACACTTTCTTTTTCAGGATGCACTTTACCAGTGCTCTTTCTAATTCCAAGTAAGATCTCAGTGGGTAAATCACTCGCAGCTATTTTAGTCTAATCAGAGGTACTCTATGGTAACAATACAAAAACCTTTAAACAGCAGTCTGCCATCAGCGTTAAGTTACTGGAATGTGATTGCATTACATTCATTTCCAACCCAAAGACACGAATCGCCATACATGCTGGATCTGTTACATCGGCCCCAATATGCAGTCTGCACAGAGTTTGGAATGAATAGCACACGTGTGGGAAACCAATCCATGGTGAGTATCGCTTCATGGTTAAGGTCACCTTAATTTAGGAAATAATTAATTAATGAGACCAATTGAGAAAAGCCACTGTGGTATAGCTAATCTGAGAAACGTTTGCTTGAGGATTGTCTGAATGCCATGACATGCAATTATGTGATGTGGGAACAGGTGTAATTGGCTCATCCTTGCATTGAATGTTAACATTGCAAACAACTCTAAACAATTTTAGTTTGTTTGTGTATTCATTTTGTTTTGCTTGTATTTTTTTCTTCTTCCTGAGACACATTAATGCAGAGTGAAAAAAAATCAGTTCCTGTGCCCTCCAAACCATATTCAACATGCTCACATCCATTTTTACTACTAATTAAAGGAACATTACAGAATTGGTAAGAAAAAAACTTGTAAACTATACTGTTTGATCACAGATTTACATAAAACTTACACGGTCTAATGATTATGATAGTAGAAAACATCCCTTGAAATATTTCTGTCTGAAATGCCATATTTGATGAGAAATGAATAAACTAATTTTCCGATTGGAGTTTATCGCTCAGTGAGCATTTTATTCATTTGTTGAATCTATATGATTTCATGCAAATGTGTAACCGGTTTTTCACTATTTTCTCGTGACCCAGATGGCCGATCGATCACAAACTTCTACAGGTTTGTCAGTTTATGTATATGGTGGATTACATAAAGTACTTACACTGCCAGCAACTGTTTTGTTAGCAAAAACCAATTCTGTAATGTTCCTTTAAACAGATGTAAACAAAAAAATTAGGAAAACAAACGCTGGTGTCTTCTCACTTTGGAAAATAGTATGTAATAGATTTGTGTACATATCAATTTGGTGTATATTTGGTTAAGGGAATAAAAGAGTAGTGACGCGGTCTTAACCGGCCGTTTAAAACTGGCAGGGTCGTGGCCGTGTGATAAAGGACGAGCCTTCGCTCGGTCCTTTATCGCACGGCCACGGCCTGCAAGGTTTTAAACGGCCGGTTAAGACCAAGTCACTACTCTTTTATTCCCATTCATAAATGCCCTTTTTGTTAAAAAGCGTATTATTGTTGGAAAAATCTCAACTTTTCTGTTACGTCCTCGAGCCCTGTTTCGCGAAGGATATACATGCCACGCTCAACAGTTGTGCGTACGCGCGCGTCATAACACTAATATGTTTTTAGATTGAATACCAATATGTGTTGATTGCGTTTCGCGTAAATTAGCGCCTACGTGTAACCTTGCGCGCCACAGGGGTGCTTAAACACTTCTAGCCGGTGTTATATTGTCCGTTTAAACACCCCCACGTGACGTCCTCTCGTCCAATCAGAATGGATAAACTGTCCCAGGTATTTATGAATTGTAATTAACATCATGTTATGGTATTTAATTTGCTGTGTAGATTGTTCTAAGAGCTGTCCAGCTATTTATGCTGTCACGGAATAGTTCAGGAATCAGGAGAGTATACAAATAAGAACTTGTTCTGCTTGGTTTTGTTTCGTTTGTTTGGGGTTTTTTCCTACTTAATTTTTTGCTGTTCAATTGGTCAACATTTATTCATAAAAACATCAAAAACTCTGAAGGCACCTTTAAAAAAAATAATAATAATTCCTTTAAAATAAATGATGTGGGAAGTTCTGAACTTTTTACTGGGATTGTAAAAGGTTGGAATGAACTGCCAGACTCTATGGATGACTGATTACATCCCCTCAATAGCCCCAATCCCACCGTCCATAAAAAAAACACATAAATTGCTGAACAAGATGTTTGATACTTATTCATGGGTACCTTTTTGTACACTCAACCAAACACCATCCGTTAACAACTCAAACTTACTTGTATATATATCATGGCCCCAATAGGTATCATAAAAAAAGTGATTAACATAAGGGTTTCACAACAACAATGTGTGTAAGTTTTGGGGTAAATGTCACAAGGATAACATTACAACCATGGGGCAGACCAGCCCACGAATCGTAGATGCTTCTCCAACCTTTAATTTACATAAATAACTACCGTTTAACTTTAAACTATTAGTATTAACACCACTGGGCCTATGTCTACTTCTTGTGCAAAGTTAAACATGTGTAAGCAAAACATTGAAGCAAGGAAACCACGAACAAGGGTGTTTGAACAGAATGCAAAGGTCATTTCCAGTAAGTTCAGAGTCGTCCAAACCTGCTCAAGTTGGCGGCATTTCAATTTACCTGCAAGTTGCTACCAGGACAGACACGGCACCCACTGTAGCTGGTCCGACGCACTGCGGCGGCACGCTGTTCATTTCTCGGTCACCTTTCCCGTGGCCCGTCACCCAGTTTTTCGCACCACGATCACCCGTTTCCCTTCACCGAATCCAGCTGAAATCATACTGGGATGCAGACAAAATACTGGTCTTGCTTTTTGGAGGCGAATCTCTGACTTGGTCTTGCTACATTTGTCCGGGCACCGCTCGTCAAACTCCGGGTATATTGCGAGGCGAGCGTGCCGAACCGAATCCTGTGATTTACCTACAGCAGAACATACCCGTCTTCCTCAACACATACAACGTGCACACACATTACTTGTCTTGGGCTAACCCCGCTAGTGTAAACATACATCGCACATGGCGTACGTGGTGATTGGATAAACGTGACATCACGTACTTACCCATTCCAGATTTGACCTTCGCGTGGAAAGAAATAAACCAGCAAATAACCCTATTTTGTTCTGGGGGGAAAGGACGGTTGGCCTTTTTTTGTCGTAATTTCACAAACCTTCAATCGATTGAGATGGAAGAAACATGAAATTAAGTTTATTTTATAACAAAGCGTGTTTTTCCCCTTTCCCCTGCGGGGATGAAATTATTGGCATGTTTCATTGTCCTGATTAATACAGAGAGAAAAGAGGATTATGTTCATATAATATAAACGATTACAAACTGAAACTCGCTCATTTTCTTGAATCATGGCTTCTGCCTCTGAAGGTATAATGGCTTGTCCCATATAAGCCTGAGTCCATAAAAGAATGAAAAAATGCTGCTTGCTCTCTCAGAAACTAAGTAATAACGAGTCGCTGGCATTGGAAGATTAATGAAAAAAATTAGCTCTTAAAAGTTATGTTGTTAGAGGGTTTTTTTTCATTCTTTTCTTTGGAAAGGGTGTCTGGACATTTACCAATGACTACTGCAGGGCGTTACAGACAACATAAGTGACGCGCGTGGCAAGGTATAATCTCTGTTAATTTAATCAATTAAACAATAATGCGATTAGTGTGTATAACTGTTTACCGGTAATCCACAAGGACAATACGGGATTGCAGGGCAGCAATATTGTGGTAAGCACATTTGTAACTGTTTAAGTACTTGATGCTGATAACATCTTCTGTATAGAAGGTACAGAATTGGTACCTAATCAAATTATTAATTTTGTTTAAAGGAACATTACAGAATCGGTAAGAAAAAAAAACTTGTAAAATATACTTTTTGATCACAGATTTACATAAAACTTACACGGTCTAATGATGAATATAGTAGAAAACATCCTTGAAATATTTCTGTCTGAAATGCCATATTTGATGAGAAATTAATAAACTAATTTTCCGATTAGAGTTTATCGCTCAGTGAGCGTTTTATTCATTTGCTGTATCTATATGATTTCATGCAAATGTGTAATCGGTTTTTCACTATTTTCTCGTGACCCAGATGGCCGATCGATCTCAAAGTTCTACAGGTTTGTCAGTTTATGTATATGGTGGATTACATAAAGTGCTTACACTGCCAGCAACTGTTTTGTTAGCAAAAACCAATTCTGTAATGTTCCTTTAAGTTGATTCAGTTTAGATCTTGTCAATACGGGCAATGATAAGGGACATTAAGACAAATAAAAGGAAGTCACATTATGACTTATATCTCATACAATGACTTTTGCCGATTGGGTCATATTTATGAGAGGCAAGTATACAGAAGTCAGTACTTGACTTGTAAGTCATATGCCTTCATACCATATGAGATATAAGCCATTAACTCGCCTTGAGGTGAATTTTGAAGATTCAAATGTTTCGACATTTATTCAGACGAAATAATTTCTCAGGATGCTTACCCTTATTACCATTTCTATAACAAGTAAATTTTCGGATAGAAATTACCAAAAAATTCGGAGTCATTACCGACTAATGACCCAACCTTTAAATTAAACAAAAGTCTGCTTGGTAATGTTTTTCATATTCAAGCAGAATCATGACAAATAGGCTCAATAGCGAATGGAAAATATACATCAGTACAAAACAAATCTTTTCTAAAAGTCTTGCCTTCGACAACCATGCTAAAAAGACAATCTGCTTGTTGAGGTTGTCGCTCCCTACCTATCTGATCAAGGGATCAAGGTTGCCTCACTCTCAACCTTGTCCTTGGATTATTTTTCGATTGCAATCAGTATATTATATTGAGAGCAAAAAATCGTGCTTTGAAAGCTACACTTTGACCTTGAGGGATTCCTCTCATTTGTGGATAACTTCTGTAAATAAAGCACAGCTGTGGAGTCTATTGTCTATATCTGTTTAATCCAAACTTTCCAAAATGCAAAATGCGAGAAAACACAGATCGATTTCACACAATTTGCTCACAGATGATGACGCCGTTTACCAACAAGTAATCACGAAGGATGAGTGGTTATAACAACACCACCAGCTAACACAGTCTGTCGCTGGTACACCGCAGCTCCGGGAGCTCGAGCAAGGCAGGATCCATTCAAAGGTAAATAACGTATTACTTTGATGATAGCACCCATATTATACAAACATTTGAAATTTTAAAACTTACGACAGCTTTTCGCCATGATGTCAAGTTTATTAATTTATTTTGCTATGCTCAATGATTGGAAGGAAGCGCCCCCATCGTTGAAGTAATATTTTGATTGTTGCCGTGCAGAGAGATGATGAACACGTATCGCCAAAGAGGAAACGACGGAATAGAATCGTCTCAAAGTGAGGGTTTTTTTCAGAGCTTTTTACCCTCATTTTATTGCTTGGATTGTGGAAGAAAAATAATTGCATGTACGTATTAATCAACCTAGCATTAACATGTTTATCAGAAGAAGAAAAAACATAGTTTCAATGAAGTTTTAAACACAGTCTTCCACCTTATCAAACAAAAATTAAATAAGGTAAGCTGGGAATGTTCGTTTCAATGTTTTGTTGGAAGCAACGAATTTGTACAAAACTAAACATTATCAAAACATTACCGATGCAACCATGTTTGTATTAGAGGTCATAGTTGTGCAATTTATCATGATCTAAATAGGCCGGCCCATTTCCAAACTGAATACCATAACGGTAGTTTCATTGCAGTACAGGGTACTGAATTAAGATGGTGGCAGCGTTATGGTTAAAGTCTATTATTGGACAACAATTTACTTTTTAATGGATTGACAGCAATCGACACCGTTCAATAAGATCCCCTTCGGATTAGTGTCCATTCTTCGACGGCTGCAACATGTTTGGGAATAATCGCTTTCGACAGGACGAATTTTTTCCCGCCATTTTGTTTGAGTCAGCAATGTGCTCCAGTAAATGGAGCACTCCAGCTGTGTGTTACAGGTAAGGCGGGGGCTTGGGCCAGATAATCGGTTGTCACTGATCCATGCCAAGTGTCGTTTAGCATTTTAAAAAAACTTCAATTCAATGTCCAATTCAACTTCACGTTTTATATCCATAATTAAAAATGTTATTTGCAAATCAATGAAGAGAAAAACTAATAGAACAAGACAACCTCGTAGTCGTATCAACAGCGAAACAAAAGAGTCAATATAAAGCACGAAGTTGTTTGGATAAGCCTTTAGAAAACTGCCAAACAAGTTGTGTTCGGCAAGACTTTAAAGGCCTTTAAAAAGTATGTTTTGTCATGACGGGCTAGAGCGGTCATGTTTTTCTCCCATAAAAACTAATTGAATTTAAAGAGAGGCTGAATGGGGTAGAACAGTTTACTGTTTTCGTAATTTATGAGCACACTATGATTGTGATTGCATAGGCCTATATAGATGTATGGAAGATGACAAGGTGGTGCAGTTTATGACAAACTTTTATCAAGCCTTTTTTTTAACATATAGTTTTTATCTCTGATCCTGCTGTAACTGAACATCACCTTTAAATGTTGATCGAATGTTCTGCAATGTGATTCATTGCAATGGGATTCATTGCAATGGGAAGCGGGCGGGCGGCAGGCACTGGGGAGACCAGCGATTTCCAGTTCATTAATGTAACCAACAGTTTCATTGCCCCGGGACATGTATGAGCCTATTAATGTTAAATACTTTGGAAACAAAAGAATCACTGTTGTTTTGTGTTGCTTTTGGGTGTGCTGTTTTTCGTCTGTTTGTCATAGGGAGGGAGTGTTTTGCTTGTTTGTTCTTTTTCTGTGATACCCCTGGACTGCTCTAGTTGGCTGTGTGTTGTTGCAGTTAGTGGATAGTGGCTGTGAATCGTTTGGGTCATCTTAAACTCATATTTATAGAATGGTCCTTTCAAAGCAAAGTTACAAATTCATTTCATGAAAGGGGCATCTGTAATCCAATCCAATACAATTGTGATTCCATTTTGCTTTTAAAACTTTAGTAAAGATAAGTTTTGCCCCGAGTATATTGTATGTGCCAAAAAACATGCTGTACATTATATAATAATTATATATATATTTACAATGTGTGTGTGCGGCTGGGTAGGTGTACACGTTCAAACCAGGAACCTATAACAAAAGAGGACAATAGGGTCCCCGGTTGGGTAAAGGTCCCCAGTTGGAAAGTTTGTACAAAACCAGTGGGAGTTGTTGAAAACATTTTAAAGTACAAACAAAAGAGGAACAAAAGGAGGTTCCCGAGTGTGTATGTGCATTTTTTTTACTGCTGCTATCGCCCATTCAAAACAAACAACCAAAACAGCATGAAAATCAGCATGAGTATATAGCACGCGGAACAAGTATAGCATGATTCATAGTATCTTTATACGTGGCATTGAGAGTGTTACACTCCAGTTCCCACTTACAGTACAAGAACAGTTTACGATCAATAGGCATTGCCTCACTGTTTAGGGGGAACTGCCGGGGGGAAACGCCGCGAAACGGCCCGGGACCCACCGCGGGCAACCCCCAGTGAGATGGACTACCCAGTTAAACGTGTTGATTCTATACGTTGCGATGCACAAATGAAATTAAACCGTGGTGTGCCGAATGATGGTGGGGTTTCGCCGGGGGATATGCGGATCTTTCTGCCGGGGGATATTGTGCGGGAGCATGCGGCTGTATAATTCGGTATGGATCGAGTGGCTTGAACCACTCGGAAGAAGAAAGCCATGGAAGGGGCAGCGATTTTCTTTAGACCTTGACTTTCTATAATTGTGTATTGTCTTAAAGGTATAGCAATGCTCTTCCGGCCTATATTAATTTAAGACTTTCTTGTTAAAACAAACCAACGTACAGCTTTGTTCAACATGTCATTTCAATAAGTGAGCCAATACCATTTAGACTGAGCTACCCCCCCCCTCCCCTTTACAATTCCAGGTCGTCTTAATGGCTTCTTTCCTGACTTTCACCTCAGTGGACCTCCGGTTCGAATCCCACTTGACCCGTCTTGCATGTGGATTGGGTTTTCAGCCAATCCCTATATGGTTGGTGGGTCTTCCTCCCACATCTAAAACCGAGGTTTCTTCAACATCTTCTCTCCACGTGTATCTTCATGCCTGGAGGGTTTCTTAGTTTCATTACCAGAAAGATACAATGATAATGATAAAGACTGGGCATGAATTCGTTTTCTCCCGAACTGCTTGTTTGCATTAAAGTTTTATTGAAACGATGCCGAAAATAACCTCTTTAAAGCAAAGTAAGCCAAGGCAAATACGAAAAAAAAATTGCGAAGACTTTACGTTCTCATGAAACCTTCAAAATTGTGGCTGAAAACAGCACGAGTTCGAAACAAACTATAGTATACTGACTCATCTTATTCGCTCGCCCGATCGAGTTTCAATCAACTTTAATTGCCCGTTGTAACGTGCATGGTAACATTATATCTGTACTCTTCTGTTTTTAAAACACCCTGGATGTAATTGCACAATAATTCACATAAATAGGCACACGCAACTTTTCGTTTATCATTAGCTGATGCGGGTCTATAATCTTTCAATCGATTAGTGAAAACACTGTAGCCACATCAAGCGTGGGGGTACGCTCCATATGCATTAACTAAATGATAAGCCTCATATTTTTCTTAGAAAATACTCTAACATTATGCGCATTGTATTTAAAGGAACATTACAGAATTGGTAATTGTAAAATATACTTTTGATCACAGATTTACATAAAACTTACACGGTCTAATGATGAATATAGTAGAAAACATCCCTTGAAATATTTCTGTCTGAAATGCCATATTTGATGAGAAATGAATAAACTAATTTTCCAATTGGAGTTTATCGCTCAGTGAGCGTTTTATTCATTTGTTGAATCTATATGATTTCATGCAAATGTGTAATCGGTTTTTCACTATTTTCTCGTGACCCAGATGGCTGATCGATCTCAAACTTCTACAGGCAGTTTATGTATACGGTGGATTACATAAAGTGCTTACACTGTCGGCAACTGTTTTGTTAGCAAAAACCAATTCTGTAATGTTCCTTTAAAGGGTGTGTACAGCATCGGTAAGATTGAAAATATAAATGTTCACAGATTTGCACATAACTCACATGGAATAAAGATGGTCATGGTGGAAAACTTCCCTTGAAAAATACCTTTGCTTGAAATGCTATGGTTTTTATAGGAAACAATTAGTCTTTATCGCGCGTTTCCACAAAACCCGAAGTTTGAAGACAGTGAAAACATATAATGGGGTTTTTCACTATTTCCTCATGACTCCGAAGACCGTTTGAGGTTAAAATTTCTCAGGTTTGTTATTTCATGTATATGTGTTGGGTCACAAGAAGTGCGGATGCACTGCAAAAACTGGAGTGTTAAAATTGACACCATGGGTGTTGTCACATATAGATACCAAAACAAGAATCAAAATTAACACAACAGGGTGTTAAAATAACACTAATTTCTGTCAAAACAATTACATTGTAGTTAATTTAACACCATATGATGTTAATTTTGATTCTCTTTTGTGTATCTATATGTGACAACACCCATGGTGTCAATTTTAACACTCCAGTTTTTGCAGTAGTCTTTGAAAATTACCAATGTTATAGGCCTACATTTGCTTTGAAAAGGAAAGTACATTATTGTTTTTTGGAAGAGTAAAATAATTCCCATCCTGTAGTTTTAGATAAACACAATGCAAACATGTGCAAACTTCATCAAATTCGATTGTCACGTTTACGAGAAAAATAACGAAGAGCGGTTTATGAGACCAGAGCGAGGGCAGCCCCCCCCCAACCCCCGCTAAGAACCCTTGCTCACCCTCCAATGATACAATATAGAGGTTCGATAGAATAATTAGCCCCCCCCCCAATAAATAAATAAACAAAACAAAGAACAACAACAAAAATTTCCGGTTACGCCACTGCAAGTCTCGTTTCGATTGCGGCAAACTTGTGCTGAATATCCTTGAAATTATTTCAGACGAAAGAATTTCCCTGAAATATCGGTATCAGTATGAACTTGATAAGTAACCTATGAGATTTCAGACTTAATCTATTTTTTGTAAATAATTATCAATTATATATTGTTTTTGTATGCTCTGTAATACATCTTTCCTCCTTTCGAAAGGTCGAACAGATTATCTGCTGGAGGAACGCCGAAACCATAGGCCTACACACGAGAATTATGCAACCGAAATGAACACAATGATTTTCAATACTATAAGTAATAATAACAAAAACAGTACAAATGTACACCCGTGCATCCAAATTCCGTCACTCACACATTCTATTTGTTTTCTGTAAACGTTTATAATTCTTTATGATATATTCATTTATAACAATGCACCAGCACTTAGGGATGCAATTATCTGCTGGACAGCATGCTGAAGCTTGGGAAAGACACACATTCCAATAATGTTCATGTTTTCAACTTTGACTTTGCCGACGCCGACGTATAAAAGGTTTGGCGGCCTCAATACCGTATTGAGGGGGCAGATTTAGGTCTCGACAATAGGCTCCGTAAAAAGATGTGACAAGAACGAGAGAACACCGTTGCGACCTCTGACTCCGAATCGTATCCGTGACCAGCCAGTGAAAGTCAGTTTGTTTCGATGCAGAAGTTCACCAACTGGAAATGCATGGGAATGTATTTTCAATGTTCTTCGTGATTAATTAAATAAATGACCACTCAGTCGCTTTAGGATACAATCTTACAAACTGAATATTCCTATAATAGGCTATAATGACAGGTCATTATTTCGGACTATAGGAGATTGTATCCTGTCTAGATATAGGGAGGTACTTACTCTTGTAGGAAGTTGGTTTTAATTAATGCCATCGAACACTTTTTCAGACTTCAAAGTAACGAAACCCGTTTCAAAAACGCTGAGTTATGACAATTCGCATGAAAAATGTTGAAAAATAATAATAAAGGCATACAATAACGAGATCGAAATTTCCCTCCGAGACATAATGCAATAAATAATGTTTTCAATTAGCCTATAAATAAAGGCCTACAAAAACTTACATATTTTGATGGTTGATATTGACGTGAGCTTTCTTTGTATACATCAACTTGACCTAATATGCACTGCAAATGTTTTGCTGAACTCTTTTAAAGGAACATTACAGAATTGGTTTTTGCTAATAACAAAACAGTTGCTGGTAGTGCACTTTATGTAATCCACCATATACATAAACTGACAAACCTGTAGAAGTTTGAGATCGATCGGCCATCTGGGTCACAAGAAAATAGTGAAAAACCGATTACACATTTGCATGAAATCATATAGATTCAACAAATGAATAAAACGCTCACTGAGCGATAAACTCCAATCGGAAAATTAGTTTATTCATTTCTCATCAAATATGGCATTTCAGACAGAAATATTTCAAAGGATGTTTTCTACTATCATCATCATTAGACCGTGTAAGTTTTATGTAAATCTGTGATAAAAAAGTATATTTTACAAGTTCTTTTCTTACCAATTCTATAATGTTCCTTTAAGTCATCGTCAGCTGAAATACTATTTCAGCTGATGACGAGTTATTCCTATAAATGGCGTCCTTGACGGTAAACAAAATAAAAGTACAAAATTAAAGCAACAAAACAAACACTTAATTTGTAGAGTATATATAGAAACCTTTACTGTATGTATGATGGCGAAGAAAACACTTTAAGAAACTAACGATTTTCTAACAACGAATCCAAAACACGACCTGATAAACAAGACCTTACAATCGTTTGGTCCTTGGTTTCTCTTTAAAGGCAAATTATACAAGTTCTTCGGTTTTTGGAGCCATTTGGTTGTTTTAATCCTATATAAATGTAGACATATACAATAAAACTATAGGCCTAACCTGTGAAAATGTAATTTCAAATGGTCATAGCGTTTTCGAAATATCGCCGAAAATCTGGAGCGGTTATGTCCACGCAAGAAGAAGAATCCATAATCGGAATTCACAATCTGAGAAACGTTTCACGCAGAAACGTTACTCAGATTGAAATGTTTTTGAATCCCTCTCTATAAAACCACATTCCTTTGAAGGGAATTGTTTCTCAAAATGTTATACATTATCAACAGCTGAAGTGCTCCTTATACCAAGTAAGTTTTTATGGTAACTCATTTTTGGAGTAACTTACCAAAAGTATATACCCTCCCTTTAAATTCATAAATATTTTGTTTAAAAACATATTGGAAACATATTGGATGTTATGTTTGAACTTAATAGATTAATATTATAGGCTGAAAGAACTACAGAGCGGTAAAAAGCATATGACAGCTACAAATTAGGTTGGATGTGTATAGGCCCTATCCAGTTTTATTTTAGTTAATCAAATAATGATGCGAGCCCTGTTTAAAATGAAGAGCATTCACTTCTGCCGTACGTTTCTGAGAATTGCCAATTATTTTTGTCTCAAAAGTTTTACTCGTTTACTCCCGTAAAGGCAATGAAGTAAAGTAATTCCACCAGTAAATCTTGTATGAAATCCAATTAAAGACGCTTCCTGCTTTATCATTCATGTAAATCACTTAAGACACACAGAAGTAATCTTGCTCACGACAAGAGAAAGAAGAATGTCTTGAAAATGCTACATCTGCTGTTGCTCGTAACTACGAGCGAGCTGACTTGGTGGATGTGCGGCACGTATACGAGCCAAGCAGGCCCAGCCACAATACGTGAGGTAATCCAGCAACTGGGTGAGGTGTTCGTTCCTCTCCACATCAGTACACACATATGACAGGCATATTACCGACTTTGTGTTTGCTTTATTTGTAGTCAAAATACGATACTGGTGACGACTTAAATCGTAATCACCGGCGACGAGCCGATTGTTGCATTAAAATATACGCATGGGGCGAACGGAGGAGAGGGAAATACCTACGTGTGGCGCTTGGAAACGAGCTGTACCCGGAACGAAAAGCAACGAACGGGACGGGGAGGTGGGCAGGGGAGGGATCGTACACATTATACGTGCGTAGCAACTGAATAGCTCATGACTGGTTGGAGGTTTTTTCGGTGAGATAGCACGACCGGTCACGTAGAGCCCCATCGGGGTTGGCGCGGTGGATCAGACGGCGGCGTGTCTGGGCGAAGTTCGCGGCGTGTCTAGTCAGTCAGGGTTGCTAGCTCGCCAAGCAACGCACGACCTGTACGCTCGCCGGCCCAATCTTAAAGGATAGAAGCCCCACTTGAGCCTTAAGCAACTTCAGGAACGGTTCTCCAAGCTGACAAATGCAAGACATGCACACAGACAGGAAAAAAAGGCAAAAGGCAAAGCCGACAAACATTATTTTCCAGAACAACAGCTGCTTCTGAATTGCAAGGAACACGAGAATGAAACCGCTAACTGAGGGGAATTCTGTCAAAGTATGAGCTTACCAGTGTGTTATCGGTTGCCATTCGTGGCTGATCTGAGACCGTGGATCATGGAGCATGTAGTGGGGCAGATGAACCGGGTGTAGTGGTCCCGAAGACACCGGAGGTGGCGGGCTGCTCATGTTGTAGGGGGTACCTCAAGGACAACAGATACTCGTCTTTTCGGGCAGCCCCTGCCTACAGCTAGTCTACCGTTCTGGTAGTTTCCCTGAATCGTCCAGGATTATTCAGTCAGCCTTGATTGGTCGGTTTACTAGTGCATCATGGTACCAGCCCGATAAAACTTGTAATATTTCCTATACAGCTTTTTTGAATGGGGACCCACCAATGAAAGCCAAGGGTTTATTACTAACCCCTCGCAGCTGTTACGGTAAGTGTGAAGATCGAGATGCCTCGACCCAGCATTTTCTCGTCTGTATTTTCTCGCCACATAATACATCTCGCGCATTCACGTCAGTGAGTTTCCAACTGTGGGTCATTATCGGACGGGAACGTCTACATGCGAACACCCCTATTTCGCAAATTGTTCAGTCCAACCAAACACACTGTCCCAACTGGATTGGGGGGGGGGGGGTTACGCAAGAGATAATGTTCCATTGTCATTTACCAAATGATTGACTGTTGAAACCATTGTTTCAAATACATTTATTCACAATGAACTTATGATGGTTAAAATTTACTCGTGACCGTATGATCATTAGTAAGCAAATTTAGTATATTTAATTAACAAACATTGTTAATGAGAGTTGAGACTACCATGACGGAAAAATCGGACGGGGTTAATGTTTTCATGAAAATCACAGATTGTGAATAAAATCAAATTTCAACAGTCATCTGTTTACGTAATCTTGTTGTTTATTTTGGCTATTGTTTGTGGGTTCTACATTCTTTGCTGATTGTTGAGCTGAAGGTTATTGTATGCTAATTATTCGCAGAACAAAAAGATACACATTCAATTGTTACGGTAACATTATTCATTTCTGGAACCATTGTAAACGTCCAAACTTTGACCCATTCATTTTTGTCAAAAATAAACACTTCATCTATTATGTAAGCTGGGCGTTCAATTATTGTCCGAAACGAAAAGAGAAAAACCGATACAGAACTGTCATTTGATATAGAGCTGTTCGGTGCATAAACGATTTGCTCAGAGTATGAAAGTATGAGAAGAAACAGTCACCAGCAACGGGTTACAGAGCACACCAACTGCGGCCGGTTTCCGGCTATCGTTGCCTCATGCAGTCATTACACTCGGTAATTGTACCTTCACCGACTGAATGATACAACTTAATTGGAAAGCTCATTATCTTGCTAAAAGCATACAATATAAAGTAAAACGATAAAGAAATAAAAACGAGTGCACTTTTTTATGTTTACATTCCTCTTTGAAATATGGACCTATAGGTATTGCTATAGGAGTATCGGTTGGCCCCTCTTCCATTGGGAGACAACACCCTATACTGGTTTTAGCAACTGCGAGCTTTAAGATTGGTCTAATTTCGTGGCAACGGTTTGATATCTCAGACGAAAATGATAAGACCACGGAAACAACTTAAGAAGTACACTGAAACACTTTAAAGAAACAGACAGCGTAATCGATGCATTTCTAAACGTTGTTTTCTTGTCAATCGTTTTCTGGTGCCTCGGACGAAGCACGAAGTGTTTGCTTACGTTGACCGATTTGAAATTGTTTAAAACTTTTAATTCGTTCTAAATTCTCATAAGGTGTGAAATGTCTTCATATAATAACGAGCCCCTTGTTGAAAAACGCTAAACGATTGGTTAAAAAGAGCAGGGCGTTGAATTAGTTACGACTGTGATGATACTGGAATAGAATACAGTTATTCCAGTACATTTTCTGCTAAGTTCTTAAACTTGTCGCCATTTGCTGTGATTTGCATTTGTTTCCCAACAGTGCCTGGTTTGAGTCATCAGGAACAATGTTTCATTCACGACTACGGTATTTTTTTGAGTATGTTGACCATACACACAGTTTGGAAACCATGTTTTTTATGACGATATTTATGTACCCATGGCTTCATAACAGATGAATACCGAGTAGAGCCCTCATTAATGTTGATAATGTAAACGCACATACGGTTTCGGCTAAATTAATATTGTTATAAATTAACATGCAATTACAAGGTTCATGTTTTTTTTGTGCAAATGACTCTCGGAATTATTTTGAAAATTTAGAATAAGCTATTTAATAGTTTCTTTAATATAAGGGGACGACAGCTGGAGTTACAATAACAGTTAGCGTTCTAAGGCATTTGCTGCTCAGGCACAGTCTTGCTGCCCAACAATTTCTCGGTTATAGGTGTTCAACAGAATTTAGCATGAAAATCACCCAAACCAGAACCAAACACAAAATTGGTTATCAGTTTATAAGAAAACTATTTTTATGCTCAGCAAAGTTTTTCAATGTCTGGTTCTACAAAATGATTTCCCTGGACCATAGCCGCTATAGGTCCCGTGACCTGATCTATCGAAATGAGGAATGTGTCAGACAGAACGTATTGCGTGTAATTTGCGTGTAAAGTTGGTCACAATCGAAAATCATGAAAAAAAAACACTACAAAAAACGATTCCGCGATTTGGGTGGTATTAGGTTAAATACAACTTGATCTTTCTTGTCGTGGTCTTACTTTTAATTGAAAAGATGAATAAATCCACAAAAAGTACGTTTTCTTGAGCATGTTTGTACACAATTGGTTCTCTTAAAAGTTAATTAAAATGAGTATCTAAACAAACACGTCCAAAAAATGGAAGTGGCCTTGTCTTGTAGACTTTCTTCACTTCGGACTGGAATATAAGCTACGTAAAAAATAATGGTATTGCTAGAAAGCCAGTGAGTTACTTGTTAACACGGTATGCACAACTCAATTTTATTAAGGGGTCGATATATTCCTCATTTCGAGTTCCCCAAGACACCCCGTGATGCTACGTCGTAAGTGCGCGTTGCTTATTGACAAAACAAAGGTGATCTTTCCCACTTTGGGAGGAATTCATTTTCACCGTTAGAAGGTTTATTTTTTAGGGTTTTTATGATAGCAGCGTTATCAATTGACACATTTAAATTGTCATTATGCAGAGGCTATAATGTTCTCTCTGATACACAGTATACCAAATAGTTACATCCCAACCCGATGTGTGTCTGCCTGAAACTTGATTGTGGATATACACCGAAGAACAACCTGACATTTTGCACCCACCCAGACCTAAGCTGTTTATACTGTTAGAAAGTTGCTGTTATGGATTTGCATTTCGACAGCCTGCAAATGAAAAACCAAATACAGCTTTTTGGAGAAATAACAGTTTTGTTTAAAACATAGTCACGATAAAGAAATAAGTTGTTGCATGCTGAATACTCTATTTTGTCAATGCAAGTTCAAACAACTTTCTTTCGTGGGCAGACTCTTTTTATTGTTAGCGGTGTGAACAATATACTTAAAAACTTTCCCTTAATTTCGAGGAGACAACAGTTTTTTATGTGTTTTTTATGAAACACTCAGTGGAACCGTGTGGTCAGACACTTGTCGTAAGATCAAATTCAAACTTGACCTTCTCTGACATGCCAACATTCAAGAGGATTCCCTTATCTCATAATGTTTTATACCGGTACAAATCTTGTTTACAAATCAAGTTTTAGGTTTGACAATCAACAAGCATGGTACCAACAAATCCCATAGACAATACCTTTGACTATATTAACACAACTTCGTTTGGTGTACGATGCCACCTTGGTGAAGTGGTGGTTACACTTACAAAATGTCAAGGGAGAACTTATCTGATACACTAAAGTGAAGATTACTATTAAATCTTCGTCCGTGGAACGTCGTCAACGATTAAGAACATTAATATCACAAAAGTCAACATGTTAATGAGTTAATGTTAAATGTTCGTGACAGGTTCATGTGACGTGGATGATTGCAACATAAGCGATAAATTAATGTCCGTTTCGGGACTTTTTTTAAATTTTTGTTCTTTATACTTCTCCGGTCCAATTATGTAGTCACAATGACCGATTGGGAATCCATTTCTGTTTTCATGCTGTTTGGAACTCTTGCTGGCGGGAGAGTACACTAAAATTGTGCGTGCTTTAAAAAAAATACTTTATAACAAAGGGTTTATTATTGTAAGTACATTTTGATTAAACAGCTTTATGATGAAGAGAACACGTATGAGATCTTAAGATTACAATACGATAGGATTTAAGCACAATTTTTCCTCGGACATTACAGCGTTTAAGAAGGAAAGTACGATTTATATATAAGATGAGATAATAAAAAATGTACAAATTTTATAAATCTATGTGTAAAACAATCCTGGATAGTAGTATTTTCCACGATCTTATAAACATCGCATATACGAGCTTCATTTTGGCATTTTAAGGTTAATTGCGGACTTCCCTTATGGGGAACTGTGTAGGGTTTCAACAGTCACTGTGGGGTGACGATGAACACCAGCACTCTTCCTATGAGTTGCGAATGGGGGAGCAGCCGTATCCATCACGACGTCCGCCGTCCCCTGATATATAATTATGGTCCCATTTATTGGCAGTTTTTAATATCATGAGGGATTCAAAATCAGACAAAACTGTTTTCATTCATGCAAAGCAAAGTACTGTATACCTAAAAACTGATGGAAGTGTAATTTAATAAAACGTTTCATGCACGTACAAGCGTCTAATGAAACGTGACACTATTGTGACCCAGCGCTAGCCGATATACTTAAAGGAGGGGTAAACTAGCCACCAAAAGCAACAAATTTGCCTTTTCTTTATCCGAAAGCCTATACTTGTTATAAAGATGGCATAAGCATCCTGCGAAATAATTTCGACTGATTAAAAGTCAATAAAAGTATGTCAAAACTTTTAAATCTCCAAATAAAACCAGCAGGCGACTTTTGGAAGATTATGTTGTGTACTTTTTAATGCTGCCCTCAATACTGCAAGAGATGCGGTATAGGTACCCGCTGCCCGACCTTTAGAAGTAGACACTGTTCAGTTGAAACTTTTACAGGTGACTTCTGTTGCATAATTCTGCTTATGAATCACCATTACGTTTGCAAAACCAAACGATAAGCTTAAACCTTTGAAATAACTCAAATTGTGAACATTGTGTCTGTACGTTGTAATGACAGACGCAGTGATAAGCAACATCTTCGGGAAACTGTGCCAAAAAGCCGAAGTTCTGCAGAAAAACAAGGATTTGTTAAGTTACATAGCTCACTTCGACTTAGGACTGCCAGTTTAGATGCACTTTCACAAAAAATAAGATTTATTCAGTTTCAAAAAGTACAGCTCATAGATGTGGTTCATAAATGGATATTACATTCATTGGCACCACAGTCTGTGTCGCCTATGCAACCGTTATCAACCTTTACATTGAAAGCTTATCAACGAGATGCTGATGAAACTAACGCCCTCTCCGTCAAAACTCTGCGAGTCGATAATATCGCCAGCAAATTAATTAGGAAACCGTGTATGCAACGTTGACAATCTCATATCTCATAGAATAATATCTCATAGAAAATAACGTTGATAACTTTTCCTAGTTATGGTTTTTCGTGTTTATTTACATACATAATAGGTCTACATGTTACTATAGGCATGCAAGTAAAACAAAAAACGGTATCACAACTTATTCATATCAAGTTTCGGTAGGTCTAAAGTCCGTGCACAGAACCAAAAACCAAGTTAAGATACCTTCACGGTAAGACTCAACTGTTTGAAACTTCAAGTGTAATTTTTGTTTACAGTTTAGTGGTTTGGGGGTTTTGGCCCTTTTCACGGGTGACAACAGATTTTAACTGTGACGGGGGTTGTCCACGTGCTGCGGTTTCACCTGACCGGAGGGCCCGATTGCCTGACATGTAATGGGTTAACCGCCGAGTGATGACCAAGCTTGTATTGTCACTATAAATCAATCCGATTTTGAAAATATTGTAGCTTTAAAGTATTTTAGAATTTATTACTTATCAGACTATTTTTGTTTTAAACTTCAAAGTACCAATTTCAACGTTTTTGGTTTTCTATTTATCATCCTTCTCTGTTAAAGAGGCGCATCGTTTGGGCTGCGAGAAGGGGGCAGAGTAGTTATGAAATGAATATAGTTGGAATTTAAGATATTTTAAAAGTAAAATTATAATGATTCACATAAATATTCCTTGAATCTGTGTGTTTTTTGTGTAATTTCATGACAGAACACGGTCCGCTTTTTTGCAGAAACAAATTGTTGACTCCACAAAATGGCAGACCGTGTCCGCTGGTTGTATTTCCAGAGGCGCATTTCTGTTTTTTATCACTACTTACTAATAACAACACACTGTATTTGTTTTAGTGCACGAACAACCTTTAAAAAGGAGTAACTCCAATCAGCAAAATACAATTTTGAGAGATTTAAAGGCAGTGTGCCTCTCTAAGCTGAGATCATGGTTTTAGTTTGTTAAATTGAAATCACTGGGTATTGTAATAATGAATTGTATCCTGTCATCCATATTAATTTATTATTTCAAAATTTAGGTAAAAAGGTCGATGGGGAGAGGGAGCGAACGAGATATATTTAGTGTATACTGCTAACTTGAGGTGAAAGCAAAATATGCTTGTTAGGCCTATATGTCTTACTGATGTAAACATGTAGGTTAGGTGACAAACAAAATCACCGATGACTTGGGTTGGGATCGAACCCGTGACCAGCCGTACTCTTGGGTGGATATATCTGAATAACATGCCACCAAGCTGAGCTTGCACGTTGGCAGGCAGTACACCTTTTTTCCAAATAGCAGCGGGAATGCACTCATTTGTCATTGGAAATAACGTGATTATTATCGGGCTTCTAAACATGCTCTTATAGACTATATACTCTTTGAATGGTAGATTAATTTTCATTATTTGTTTGTCTTAACTCTCAAAGCAAAAATAGTGATGTAAAGTTAACGGAAAAGCAAGTCTGCTGGGTCAACAATGTCACAGTTTAATATTCAACATGGATTTATGTACTCAGTGTTACCTAGTACATAATGTGAACCATGGGTCAATCAAAATATGCCCTCTGAAGTATCTAACTATTGGTCTTTGGTAGACAATATTTCTGAGGGTGATTGTTTCTTCTACCGACTTGAAATTGTGTCAGCATTCTTATAATGCTTGTCTGGTAACGCCTAAAACATAGGCCTAAAGCGCAGAAGGTAAGATGAAATGCTAGTCTCTCAGGTGACAACCATGTAACAGTAATCACTGTGCGTGGTTCTAAGCATATCGGGGGAGGTAGGTCTCGAAGTTTCGAACTATATGTTTGTAGTATTACTTCTCGTGTTATTTTGACATTTGATTGTCACAATTGTCGTATTATTCCCTTTAAAGATGTTTTTTTCCTGTCTGAACTCTGATTTTTTCGTTATGGTTTAATTATTCTTTTTGATGTAAAAAGTACTTTCGCTTACTGTTCTAACTGATAATTGATTGAAACCCCTTGATTTCACTGAATTCCTGTTGTATTAATTTTATGTAGTTTTGTTTGACGTCCCTGCCACTTGCGTATATCGAGCTGCGAGGCGCACTGCATAAGCTATTTAGGATTAGACCTACACCAAGGCAAATCAATGAAATCACCCGTCACTTTGAGGTCCGTTATCAACAGCGTACAAAGGCAAGCGGAGTGCCCCGATAAACGCAATGAAAATACGGCGGAGGGAAGATCACATTTCTCGCTTGTTTGCCGAACACGTCAATTAGCATGACAGGCATCATGAACTCTGCTGTACTTTTCGTTCTCTTTCTTTCCTCTCTCTCTCTCCTCCCCTCTCACTCAAATGGGTGTTTTACTCTTGAAGGATCGCACAGGAGGCACCGTTCATAGCCGGGCCGGCGAAGCGTGTAGACGTGTAGAAGGTCCAATGCAAGTCGGTGTATACACAAATGCGGTTGAGCACAAGGCACGGTGCCCTCTTGTACATTTTTAGTGAGCCACTCGACACTAAAAGCTTGGGGGATAGACCGGACGAGGAGAGCCCAACCTCCGAGCAATGTTTGAATAGAGAGTCCAGGCACAAGTGTTTTCCAAATGATCCATCCAAATCAATTGCTTCACTGGCCGTGCCGTCATTTTCTTGCAGTCCATCTGATCGAGTTACCCGTCGAGCTGCTATGCCGAGCAGGCTGCTGGCCGATATATTGGAATAAGATCGTGCAAGGGGAAACCCACTAGGCAAATGTTGTCCACGTCTCCACAATGCTGGGGCGTCGTAAGCCCCACGATCGGCACGCATCGCCAGCAACGAAGTCAGCCACTTTGGAACGTTTGTTTGTTCAAATTTTGCATTAAAACGCCTCATTTTATGCCGAGGATGATTTCAGCATTGATGGTGTCCCAGATTCATCGAATCGTTCTCAACACAAATCACAAAATGCCAAGAGTGACAAACTTTTTTACTCGTTGGGCAAACCTTATTATAGGGACGACCAGAAACACATAGTTTGTTGTGAATGCGCTGTTTGTTTCTTAGTTTTGTTAACGTATTCAGCCTTTTATCAAAACTGGATAATGAGTTATGAGTTGAAAACATCGACATTTTATTGCGGCAGAACACAAAGAAAGAGACTTGATCGATATTGCTTACAGCATTTCTCAATGGACAGATGTTTCAGAGGAAATGTTGCTAATCTCCTCTAAACCTTAATACAAATCCATCGGAAATGTTCATGTATTCATGTCTTTCCTTTTATCATGGAAGATCTGTCAAGTCGAGTATAGCATTTCACCATCCGCCAATCAGCAACGGTGACTCTAGCGGGGCGAGGCGCGGTCCCACTCATTCGCGACGGAAAAACCACTAACTCGTGGACAGGTTTTTCCAGTTTAGACCGGGGACATATCATGTTAGGCGTGGACGTGTTTCGAATCCTGGGCGAGGGTTTTTCTAGAATATTGCGTCTCACAGGAGTCCAGGTCATTACAGCGTTAAGGTTTTCACGCAGACTCTGCGGAAAGGATCTCTGTTGGGACCGTACGGCGATACCCTTCTCTCTCTCTCTCCCTCTCCCTCTTTCCAAAATCTCTAACCGCGGTTCCCTGAAAACCGTCTGCCGTCGTTTTGACATCAACTGCGGGGAGTGGTTGTCTGACACCCGGCTGGGCACACTGAGCGAGAAACCCCAAAAGTAAACATGGGTAATGGGAAACTCGAAAGACACTGTGGTTGAATATTCTGGCTTTTATATTTTTAAAAAGTCATTGACTTTGAGGTTGAATTTAGCCGTACAAATTGGATTATCAATCCGCATCGAAGCGAGCTTCTGCACTTAATTACTTTTCTCAATGATTTATATTAACAGCTGTTTTGAGTGAAGGAGGTCGACATTCTCCACTAAGGAAACACTGCCAAAGTCATAAAACAGCCTAGATTTTGGTAATAGTTTTAAAATTTATTATTATTTTTTAACATAGGGACTCTTCTTCAACTACGAAATGTTCAGTTTCCGATTAATGAAAAGTCACAGTAATTATACATTTTTATTTAGGCTATAATACAAATAGCAATTTTGTATCCAATATGTACTGTTCGCAATTGCAAGAAGACAGGCATACATACATATTTTTCAGCTGTTTACGCTCTATAAGGTAGCCGTACACCATGCCGCTTACATATATACCGTTCCAACAGGGCCTATTTGCCCAACGGGAAAACCTCAACATCAGGCACCATTCGTATGGGACCCGTGTCTTAGTTGGATACAAATAAGAGGCACACACAAATAACCAAAAGGTGGAAGGCACGGATAATTTGTGTTTTTTTTTAATGTGTAATAATGCTTTTACCTCACTCTATCCTCTATGTTATTCGCGTGAACCTCGTCGAAAGGCTAGATGTTAATTTTGTAAAGACATCATTTAAAATGGTCGAGATTGTTGATTACCCAGGCCCAGCCAAGCAAAATAAATGATTGTTTGATAAACTATAATTTTAAATATAACAGAAACTACCAAAACATGTATTTATAAACGTTTTTTTATCGTCAGCACTTGCGCCACACTAATAACTCTGCACGCGTTATGCTTTAAAACGATGAAGATAAAGCTTACAGCGTTACCATTGATGTGCTGAGGCAAGAGGCCTATATATCACCTCTTTTTTTTCAAACACTATTTTACAAACAATTGCATTTTGCAACTTTCGTGTTTTTAAAAAACTCATATACAGAACGGACATTTCGAAGAGTGGAACTATTTAAATATTTTCTTGAAAATAGAAAATCTCCAGACGGTTTGTTGTCCAGAAGGTGATACATCAAGGCTCCCGCGTTAACCCCAACGACAGCTCAGGAAGCTATAATCCAATGTCAAAATGTCCAATTGATTTTCTCCAATGAAATTGTCTCCTTTTTGAATAATTATCTATAGAAGGCTTATTATTTTACGTTACACGAAATAAAAACAATTACAGTTGTTGTCTTGTTCTGCTTTGTTGCAATTTTTTCAGAGGATAAACATGTCAACTCGCTCTTCAATGTACTTTAAGCCCCTACGATCGCCCACAACCTCAAACTATAAAATCCCGAAGACAGCCAATTGGTTTTTCATCAGTTGAGACTGATAGTTTGAATTTAAGAGCAAAAGGCACCGTCAGCAATACGGAGAACCCCAAGCCCGCTACCCGTTGGGCCAGACTCGAACCACTTGAAAGTTCAAAATATCGTGAGCCAAAAAATAACCATTAAAGGTACGGTAAATCACTTTTTGAAAGAGTAAAGTCATCACCAGCCTGTTGTGTTCAATAAAAATACCATGCTGCCAACTTGTGGACATTTTTAAATATATTTAATTTACACTTAATTACCAGTCGGTAATGTTGTCAACTATTACAAATCATTACACATTTAAAGAAACTGTCTTACTTTTTTATAGGCTTTTAGATGTGATTATATTCGAGTGGTGTAGATACAGCACATAATAATAAATGGTCACACAAACATTGGCTTATTTATTTGTGTATTTATTTATGTATTTATTTATTCGTTTATTTGTTTGTTTATTTATATATTATTTCAACTGGATGGCCCACTCATGTGGCACCCACTGGTCTCCCGTGGGTTCCAGCTCGTGAACCTAGAAAATAAAAAACATTATACGATGTACAAAAGATAATGGTATTTAAGAAAACACAAACTAATTACATACAACTATGCCTTCCGTGTCTTCCAAAAACGTTTTTTGAGCATGGATGGTTTTTTACACCAAGAGCAAAAGTCAGCAACCAGCTCAAATAAAATGCCATAAAATTGAATCAATCACTGTCGTGTTTTTGTCTTCAATATATCTTTTTGTAACAGCACTTTTTTGTTCGGCGGCAATTTACAAGAATGTAAATATAAAACGCTCAGTGTACAGATATGATGGCCTTGCTGGAGCCTTAATTTAAAAATAAAAGGAAATCAACCAACATTGCTTCAACTATAGAAACATAGCACCCCAAAAATGTCTGTATACATTGCTTTATTTTTCTAACACGGTGCGTTGTCTGTTCAATTGTGTCTGCTAATTGTAAGAGTGCATATTATATAGAGGTGCTATTAGTTGTAATGTCAATGGATGATTGGTTTTTAATATTAATAAAAATACGCTGTTCATCACAAATTTAAAGTTCAAAATAGCGCTTCATCACAACCAAGGGCGTCTCAAAGCGTTTATTATTTTTTCTACAAGGTAGGCGTATGTAAGTCCCATTTATTTACATAGTACCATGTAACAGTTTACAAGGTGCTGTGGCGCAATCTGCAGCCAGCCATACCCTCAAAAACACTGGGGGAAAACCCCTTCTTGTAACCATAAGTACACTGGGTTCTTTAATGTGCGTTACACAACACACGGGACCAACGGCTTTATGTCCCATATATTGTAATGGACGA
Source organism: Pycnopodia helianthoides (assembly GCA_032158295.1). Classification (NCBI taxonomy): domain Eukaryota; kingdom Metazoa; phylum Echinodermata; class Asteroidea; order Forcipulatida; family Asteriidae; genus Pycnopodia; species Pycnopodia helianthoides. The sequence goes on from CM063243.1 coordinate 15,297,325, forward strand.
AGCAATAACAGTTAAAAGACCTGGACCCAAACCCAGACGCTGCTGGTCAGAAAAACCAGATCTTAAGTCCAGTGCGATTAGATTAAATTGATTAAAACCATTTCTGACCTCTTGTTTAAACACCAAACACACTAAAACTCTGAAAATTTGTTTGTTATTGATATTGTTATTTTTTCAGGTATTTGATATGCTTATTTCAGTCTTACTACTATCATGCTACATGCTGCAATCGAAGGGAGTCTTTAAAAAGGTCTATTCTCTCGAGTTTAAAGGCAGTGGACACTATTGGTAATTACTCAAAATAATTATTAGCATAAAACCTTACTTGGTAACGAGTAATGGGGAGAGGTTGACAGTATAAAACATTGTGAGAAACGGCTCCCTCTGAAGTGACATAGTTTTCGAGAAAGAAGTAATTTTCCACGAACTTGATTTCGAGACCTCGTAATTAGATTTTGAGGTCTCGAAATCAACCATAAGAAAGCACACAACTTCGTGTGACAAGGGTGTTTTTTTCTTTCATAGTTATCTCGCAACTTCGACGACCAATTGAGCTCAAGTTTTTACAGGTTTGTTATTTTATCCATATGTTGAAATACACCAAGTGAGAAGACTGGTCTTTGACAATTACCAATAGTGTCCAGTGTCTTTAACATTTGTTTATAACATAAATATTTATGTGGAGGATTGATTTCCCATCCTACATTTTGCCTTAGTAAAAATATACATTCTTACAATTAGGGTGATGCCAAGGGTGAATACTTATCATTTTAGTCTTTCGTTACTTTTGCTTTAAATCGTTGAACTGTGTTGTAGTTAATGTCCCTGTTTACATGATTTTTCATGGAGTAAACTGAAAGGCCTCATTTACAAAACTATTTTGGTATGTAAAATACTCACTGGACAATTTTTCAAGAAGTTCACCAAAGTGTTCACGACTACTAACAGAACATGTTCAGCTTAGCAAAAATATAGAGCAACTGTATAGTACGCCCTCTGTTGGTGAATTAAAAAACTTTTAAGCCATCTGTTGCAGCAGTCCAAAGTGGACTTTGGAGTGGTGGGGGACACACATAATTTAGGCTTACGCTAAATGCGTAAGTTTTGATTCAGTTTTGAGAATGTTTTTTTCTTGAAAGGGAATTGTGTCCCAAATTTCCTTAATCTGAATCTTTGAAAGTTTCACTTCACTTGTGTTTACTATCATTACATAGAGCTTTAAACCCATATGTTTCCATATGTGTGTGTGTGTTGTACAAAGAAGTATAGTACCTGTCACATACATGTACATGATATTTGGGCTGATGACCAACTTTGGCAAGCACGACACTTTCTCGGGGCAAATATTTATTTCATCCTTGAAAATGGTCCCACAGGACTTTCATAAAGTAATGTCAACCTTTGAATAGAGGGCGCTAGACACAACTGATGATGCCTAGTATTCTGTGGGGCAGGGTCTCACTCTCAGTCTCAGCCTGCTGGTATTATACTACTGTACCAGTAGTAGGCCTACTAGTATAGTAGTATAAATCAGGGTTCCCAAATCAGTGGTTTTAATTACGTTTTCTATAGCTCTTGGTCACATAATACGACCGAGTATAAATCTAGACCACCTCCATGAATAGACTAGAACAACATGGAAAGGACACACACTACACAGTCTACCGACGTGAACATTCATCTCATGTTCAAATGTTGCAAACCGGGCCGTTCAGTTTTCGACTGTGCTTTTTCCAACATGTATGTATTTGGCAGTCCCAACCAAATCTAAGTATCGGCAAGTTTAAAAAGTAAAAAGTGTAAAAAGAGTAACAATTTACGTACCCAGACTTCTGAGTCTCCAAACGTTGCGGTCCTCATCCTCAGCGGATTTGAACATGGCGCCTACGACGCATACTCTTCGGCCGGCCGTCTGGTGCTATGGGAACCGGTTGCCATTACACGTATCGGGCGACAAGGTACAAGACCTGTCAAACTAAAATCTGTCCGGTACAATCTCATTGGTCACGCGTCTATGACGTAGCATTGTTTACGGAAGTGTTTTTGGCACCGGACAGGGACAGTTTATGGCATGATGTTGTCCTCAGACAGTGTTGTTGTTGTACCGCATTCCAATTATTTAACATTTATTATGACCCGTCGCAGCTAACAATGTCTTTTGCCTAAAATAAATTTTTACTCAAGATTTGCTCGCCGTCAATAACCTTTGCCGGACTTGCACCTGACTCCTGCTTCTTCCATATATGGCCATCGCTGCTTCTGCATTATCTGAGGGGGTCCATGGTTCATATCCCGGGTATGTCTCCTGGATGACAATACAAAGCATAGCTTCCGACCGATATTTACTGCATGCTGCCAGTGCCATAAACAAATAATTATACCATTGATAATAATGGTGGTACAAGTGGATGATTGCCGGCCCTTCACGATGATTTACACGCAATGAACGTCTTGGTCTGGAACAGGGATGTTACGTGCACAGTTTGCAGTTAGATTAAAGTCTTGTTGACCTAGGCTTTAGAACAGTTTACCTCTGCTAAGCTGTGTAAGATTAATATTGATATACACTGAATGCAATGACCTTAACGTGAGTATTATCCAAGTTATTTCATTGAGGAAGGAAACATGTTTATATCAAGTATCTTTTTAGTGCACACCTCAGACGGTTTACAAACTTTGTCTTGACGTTCTTTCCTTGTGCAGGCAGTCCATGGCCTGATGGCCTTCACTACAAAACCGAGAACCTGACATTTAATTATTTGGTATCCCTAGCTATCAAAGGCAGAAGATATGTTTACTATTCGTGTACAGTGGGGGAATTTTCATCACTACAGTGGGGGAATTTTCATCACAAGCGGTGCATAGCGAATACATGAAAACTTTATTAAACATATAGAGGGCGCTGTTCATCAGACCCATATCAACCCACTATTCCCTTTTACCTTTGAAATGAATGAATTAGGAACAAACACAAACATGGAGAATGAAATTGTCACGACAGTAAGACCAATTTGCTTCTGTGGTGAATACTATTAATGTGTAGAATCCGCAAATGCTTATCAACTGCTCAAGCTTTATTTATGTTAACTTTACAAACCAACTGACCCAAGATCTATATCAAATTTCTTCAGCAATTAGCGTTAACAATTATATTTTCTTGACCTTCAACTGATTTAGAAACCTGTTGTAATTTCTCAGAAAACTTACAATATTTCTAGAAACAACCTGCACATCCCTAGAGGCCAATAATAAGAAAACAACCAAAATAAACTGTGCATACAATTCAAGATTTTAACTTTTCATCAATAATATTTTATTTCATTTTGTTTGATCCTCCATCCAGCATCACACTGGAGGAAGATCAGCAGAAGGTGATGATATTCTAGGAATGAGTTTGCCACAGCATGAGTAATGCAAGCAGGATTAAACAGGCTACTAGTAGTCTGAAAATACTTGCAGGCAATACATATATAGACACCATGCATAAACATCATGAACTACATTATGTATTTCTAGAAACACCTGCACATCCCTAGAGGCCAATAATAAGAAAACAACCAAAATAAACTGTGCATACAATTCAAGATTTTAACTTTTCATCAATAATATTTTATTTCATTTTGTTTGATCCTCCATCCAGCATCACACTGGAGGAAGATCAGCAGAAGGTGATGATATTCTAGGAATGAGTTTGCCACAGCGACTGATAGGCAGAAGAGACATTGCACTTAAAAAAATAACTTACTTAAATACTTAAAACTTAAAATGAAGAACGATCAAAGCATTCATCCTCCTAAATAAAGCTCTTTCTTAAATTATAGAACCAAATTATTTAATACTTGAAATGAACTCTGGCATCAGGTGTATTTGCCTGAATAGTAGTAAAAGTGGGATCTTGAACCAAACACCACACCTCTGGTGACTTGATAGGTAACAACCTGAACCAAACACCACACCTCTGGTGACTATCAAGTTGCCTATCAAGTCAGACAACGCTTAGATTCAAATGTTAGCGGACGCGACTCTGCTTTGGACTACGAGACACGGTAAGAGACACAGCATGAGTAATGCAAGCAGGATTAAACAGGCTACTAGTAGTCTGAAAATACTTGCAGGCAATACATATATAGACACCATGCATAAACATCATGAACTACATTATGTATTATTTGAGAGTTGGAGTTGGTAGTCTGCAAAGTCTTTTGCGTTTGACGACACTCATAACTGTCAAACCATAAATACTCATACTACATAATTATACCCCAAAATCTGGGTTTCTGAATGATTTTTAAGAGTTGATATTATTTTGAATTTTGTTACTATCAATATAGCTACAACCAGGTAATTGTCTATACACACTAAAATTGGAGCAATTAAAACCACTCATCTTTGAGTTAAAAAAATGTTACATATGTTTGTAGTTTACATGATGAACCTGCATGTGTCTACACCCTAATACTCATAGAGTTCTTTTCAGTCATAACTACATTTAGGCCTATTCTAACTCTTTAAAAAACAATAACTTAGTACATTAATTTATAAACAAGTAAAATGTAGTTTTTAAGGAATAACATTAACCAGAGCCACTGGAATGTTAATACCCCAGAGGAAACATAGAGTGAAGCAACAAGGAAACAAAAAGCGTCCAATACTAGGCTGTTTCAATTTTGCGAAGCACCTAAATTCAGAAAGAAATCTCAGCCCTGAAATATGACAAAAATATGACAATCGATATTACTTTTGACCATTTAAAGCATTTTGTGTAATATTTACATTATATGCATTACCTCTATAGACATGGTTCATCTCATAGTAACAAATAATATACTTTATTGTAAAAAATGTCCAATTGGCAAAATTTATTTTGAGCTTTTAATGCTACAGTTCATGGAAGATATCTTTTCCCACGGTAATATCATCGTTTGGAAAAATACTTGAATATTCTTCGAAGCTGCACACATTTTGCATAAAAATGTTTCACAAAAATATTTAGTCACATTTTTCGGTGGTTTCTTTCAGATTAGACAAAGTACTTCTTAAGGTATTCAACAATAAGTATACAACTACATAATTATTATATTCCTTCAAATAAGTTCTTTTCAAAAATGTCTTAAACCTGATCTAATTGTTATGTAAATCTTACATACTTAAGAAAGATTTTAGTTAAAAGGAGTCCATACTCCTAATTTATCTTGGGAAAGACCCGATATTAAATTTATAAAAGTCCCTATATTAAACTTACTGTTTACATAATTTACAGATAATTACTACATGTTACATATACCATACTTTACATACTTATATACATGATTTACATTATTTTCTTACAAGCTATTCACATAACACACCTTATTTATAATTTCAAAATTAATCGTCACTTACTGTTGTCGTAATTCTTTTTTAATTATAGGGTAAAAGTGATTGATACAAAATATATAGCCTGTTGATATTGCACAGCATGCGGTCATTTCTTTTACAAGAGGATTCCCATTCAAATGTTTAAAAACAATTTCTTTTAATTTCAGTCCCTGAATTCAATTTTGGTTAGAATAATAAAATAAAATCAACTTTGTTTTCAATTGCGAGCTATTTTCTTTTGACAAAGGATGTCCCTCTTCCACAGAGTCTCTCAAACTCACTGTTCAAACCCCAATACCTTCAAGCAAAGAGGTCTCTTACTCCTTACTCCTACTCAAATTGTTGACCACAATGAGTTGTGTTTCAATGAGAACATAGATTACTAAATACAATAAGGGGAGGTCAATTTACTTTCTTAAGTCTAAAATTTCAAAACAAAAATAAAATAATTTTGTCATATATTGTATTTAAGTAAAACATGTACCATATGGTTTTGTAATCACAATAATACTGAATAAATAACCTGGCATTATTAATTAAAACTTAAGAGAAACCCTGTACTTATAACAAATATTTACGCTTAATTTACACACAGGTATGTCCACATAGTTTGACGTTATGTATGTACAATTGTAGGTAATTACATATGTATTTACATCTAGCTCCCTAAACTAGTCGGGACTCTTAACCTGTCTGTCCTGCCAGTTTGGAAACACAGTTCTTAATAAATTAAATAATTATTATGCGTACTTGTTTCTGACTGTTTCATAATTTTTCAATTTGGCAAAAGTCAAAAGTTTGTTTTCTTTGTTTGTTTGGTTTTTTGGCCCCTTACCTAGCCTAGACTCCAGCTGAGATTTTGAAACTATTTTTCTGTTCTGGCAAAGTGGGCTGGTGGGGTGTCTTCAACAGATCAATGGAGGAAGCAGTGCCCCATCTCATTGACATTGTGGCATACACATTTCACCCTGAGCTCGAGTACCATAATGGCAAATGGCAAACTTCCCCTAGACTGTTTGGGAATATGGCCTGTCACCAAGGCTCAAATTGGGTCATAAAGGTATTAACTGCATATTAAGAGGTGTTCAATTATGCTAGCACCAGTTTAAAATCTTTGGTATCTGAACAACGGCCTCCTTATGAAAATTTAGTTGTGCTCCAACAATGTAAAAGTAGAATTAAACCATTTCATTTTTTCCAGTACCTTTTGATGATTCTATATTTTTCAGCCACATTTTATTGTGTACATTATTAAGACAAATATGCAGAATATATTTGTGTGCAATTTGAAACCAAAAAGAAAAAGACCCTGACATAATCCCAAACATACTTAATCAGCGTTAAATAACATGTAATAAAATATCATACAATACCTTACAGCAAGAAAATTGTACATGTCATCAGTCTCGCATTTTAGTTATACTCTTAAGTATTAATAGCAGAAAATACATACTTTATAAAAATAATACTAGGCCTGTAATGTCTGTAAAATACGTTAGACTCCTTATCCTTATAATAGTCATTTACAGCGGTAGTTTTAATACCATACTTTAAGCCTAATAGCAATGTCCTTCTTACTGATTCTTAACACCTGTGACAAAATATATCATCCATCCACAACACAACTGAAAGCTCCTGGATTCAGTGTTCAATGTTTAAAATACTCTGATGAATAACACTATTTAATATTTTGGATAGTCATACAACAAAGTAAATAGATTTCTATTTTCTACTGACGAAATAATGGAAAACAAATAAATAGTTCCAGGCACACACTCATTGGGTTTGGGATTTGGAAATCTGCAAACGCTGTACAACCAATATGAGATACTGCCTACAAAATATATATGCTATCCATCAAATAGCAAATTTGCTTGTTTCCTGATTTATCTGAGCACACACTTTCTCTGCTCAGCAAGTTTTAGTCCTCAAAAACATCTGAGACATTCATGTACTACGCAAGATTTACGGTGAATGAAGTCAATGCAAATGCAAGTCCTTTTTGTTTTCTACTGAACTGTTGAATATTTTGAAATGCTTACTTACTCTCTTTGATTGTTATCAAGGATAAATGGGAAGAATGATAGTTGGTACTGCTGCGATACTATACAAATCACACGAGACGGGGGTGAAGTTGAGATGGTCTTAAGAGAGTAGTTCTAACCTTTAAGAAAGACTTTGGATGGTAAGATCAGACTTAAGAGTATCAGGATGACAAAGAATAATGAAATTAAAAGCAAACGAGAAGAACAATACAACAAAAACAGTTTGGTGTGAAAGGGGGAGGGGAAAAGGAGGGGACTAAAGGGGTGGGGTGACAACCAACAAAGAGAGTGACGGAGGAGGCATGATGGGAAACTAACTGGAAATAGGATGAAGGTGAACAGGGGAAATCAAATGAAACAGAGTTTTAGGACAAAGGTGGAATGAAGGGACTTTGGAAACGAGGCGAGATGAAACTACATGTAGGGTTTGGAGCTATCGAGGAAAGATTTGTAATAACTTAATAGGAATGACATGCAGGGGTGTGGAGAGGGAATAACACTAGAAATGAATTTAATGATTGGGGGAGGGCTACATGGAACCACATGACAAGGGAAACTGAAAGAATGTAACAAGAAAATTTGTAAGATGTAAAACAAAAATCAAAGGGAGGTTGGCATAATGATGAAGTTAATAGAGCAGAAATGGGATCAGGAATAGCAGAGGTATAACGGTTTATGATTGAAGGGGATAGAGAGGTGATAAGAGAGGTGAAAGATATTGGATAGTGAATATGCTGGTTATTCAAAAAGTTGACAGTACGCGGAATGGATGGGGGGTCAGGACAGGATGAACAGTTATAGATGTAATAAGGCTGGAGGGAGGGAAGGGTCAGGGTATAGAAAGGGATAAGCAAAGGAATGTGGAGGACAGAGGGAGGAAAGTATGGGGCAGTGATGAAGTTGCATAAAAATGGGGGGACAGGGCAGAAGCATGAATTAGTATAGCAGTAATAGGGGTGGAGATAAGAGAGGTGGGAAATACAAGACAGTGATGAATTGGTTATACAGAAAATGGGGGGATCAGGGAAGGAAGGGTTTAGTTTAGAAAATCTGGATAAGTATAGTAGGAATAGGGATGGAGAAAAGCAAGGTGGGATAACGGGACAGTCATAAAGTTGGTTATTCAGAAAATGAAGGTTGGGGATAGTGGGGGGGGGGGATAGAGAATTGATTATTATAGTTAAAATAAGGATGAAGGAAAGCAAGTTAGTAATGCAGAAAAAATGGGGGGGGGGAAGCAGGGGAATGGTGTAAAGAGATCATTTCGAATGGAGGGAATATTGAGTTCAGGGCTACGGTAAAGAGACAAAGTTAGCAATTCTGTAAATGATGGCGAGTAACAGGGGAGGGGTTAGACCAGAGGAATGGATAATTAATAAGGAACAGAGAAAAGAAAGGTGGAGAATTGTAGGCGAGTGTTGAAATTAGTAAGGGATGGATTATTAGGGGCTAAGACGGGCACCAAATACACCTATAGTGCTTTGGGTTAGTAATAAAATCATTAGGTTAGTGATACAGAAAATAAGGAGGGGGGAAATTACAGGGTGGGGTTGGGGATGAGAGGAGATATGAGACATGAGGAGTGGTTAGTTATGGAGAGAGATGGACAAACTATAGAAATGGTTTAGTTGGGGGCAAAGAGGTTAAATGATAGAGTAGTAGATAAACAATGGGACGGATGGGAATGGGGTTAGTAATGGGTAACGTAAGTAAAATCTAAATGATTGGGAATGTAAGGACTAAGATGCACTGTGAGGTCCTAGACAGAAATAAGACTGATGGATGAAGTTTGCTGCAAAATGCACGTATGAAGATAGCATGAAGATGAGATGAATGAAATAAAAGGAAAAGGGATGGGTGAAGGGAAATGAAGAATAAAGAAGGAGGAAAGAGGGGAAGAGAATCACCTTTAGAGGATAGGTACAAAAGAAGGGAAGGGACATGGTAATAGGAAGGGGGGTTGGGAATGGGAAACAACAAAAACTAGGGACAAAACAAATAGTGAAATACAGTAGAAAAAGAAGCAAACAAAGAAAAAGTAAAACAAAGAATAAATCAACAGTGATAAAGATGGAAGAAAGCTTCGTTTTAAAGGAACTTTTATGTACCTATTGAAAGTTTTGGGGTCTGACTGATCAGAGAAACATGTAACCTTGCTACAACCTTCTTTGGGTTTCTTTTTGCATTTCCATGAATTTAACATAAAAGCGGACAGGTGGGTCGGACTCCAATCCAAACCAGTAAGAAGTGAGTCTGGAACAATTTTAAACAGTATTTTTACAGTATATTACGTGCTTTTAGATTAAGATTCATGATTATATAAGCAGCGAATTCTGAAAAAAATATTTGAAGTGTGAATGGATTACAATTTAAATTATATGAAGTGTATGCTAATTTGTGTGGACACAAAATTACTGGTACATGCTTAACCATAAGATTTCTTTCCAAGCTACTGAATTAAAAATGTAATGGAGAATTAAAACCACTGTGAAAATGTTTATAACTTACCAACTTCTGCACTACAAGGTCATGAATTTATAATGAGTATATTTTCAAAATGGATCACATATACAAAAATCACCAACATATACAAATGAACTAAAAACAGGGAGTTCTAAATTACAACCTATAAGGGTAGAAACCACCACCGATGAATACCAATTTATAATTAGACAATAAACATTTGAAGGAATGTTCATTCCTCAAAAGCTACAACCTTGACTTTGGGTTCCGCTCTAACAAACACAGTATGCCTCTAGTACAGAGCTTCAAACACGGTGGTGGATGGAGCCAAGCCTGAGCCAGGTTTTTTTCTGAAACTCCCTAGAAGTACTATATTATGAAACAAATATATCACCACTTACTGAGGAGGAGGCCCTCTGACGTAATATAAAATCGGCTCCCAGCTGGGGCTATTCAACAAGATGTTGTCTACCAGGGAGAGAGAGCAATCTCCTGTTGTGGAGACAACAACAGCCGGGAGCAGGATGACAAAGAGTACGCAGAGGAAGATAAAGATGCAGATGGGTATGCCGATGCAGAGGACACGGGACCAGGTGGTGGCAGGAGTGGGATGCTGTTCTGTTGCCGCATCCTTGGTGTCTTTAGGGAGGATGGGAGACATTGGGGTAATGATGTGTTTGCTCAGGTTCTTATGACAGTTGCTAGCTGACATGACCTTCGGGGTAGAGGTTACAGGGATCAGGGCTGTGTCATGTGCTTCATGCGTCAAGCTTTCTTCCTAATATGGAAAAGGAGGGTAAAAATTTTCAGTGTTGAGACTTTTTTGAACATACACACATTTCCAATAAACTATATTTTCTTCCAGCTTTGATTTGGTAATGACTGATTTGAACAAAAAAAAAAAACAATACAGTTGCACCATGATAAAAGGTCTTAGACTTCATTTCCTAATGTAAGCTTGCACATCATCTTTACTTTATGATGACTACTTTCTTCTAAATTCTTCAATGTTAAGTTGCAATATGACATAAATCGGCCATCTTTATGGGCAACTTGGAACACACAGTCATACGTTTCGCATGAGAATGGCGTGCAGCATGCTCACATTTCACAAAACCCATTGCACGATTGGTTAGTAAAAAGTGCGCGGCTGCATTAATAATTTGAGCACTTGGCAGGCCTGCAAGCCAAAAATGCAATTTGCCCAATAAGATGGCGACTATTGGGAACTATCTGTACCATAAGTACTGTAAAGGTTTCTTCTTGTTTCATTTTGCAGTTTAAAACTTGCAAATAAAAAACCCTAAAACTGGAGTAAAGACACACCAGCTAAAAAAAAATTCCTTGAACACATACAGGAAGTGCACTCTAAATTCACTCTAACAATGCTCAAAACCAATGATCACGGCTAAAAAGGGTTGATGCCAAACTACAACAGTGTTTGTTAAGTGGATGCGCTTATGGAGGGAGGTCCTTTAATTTTGTTTTAGAAACTAGTTTCTGAGGTTTCTTACAGGATGCTTAATTATTACCATTGCAATGTTTAATAGCAGGATAGAAGTACATGTACCATGTAGCTATATCTATCAACACAATATTTCTTGTCAAAAACAGTGTGGGTGAAGGTCATATGAAGAACATAAATTGTTTTGCGTCTGTCTGGAAATATTTTGGGAGGAACTTGTCTTTCAGAGGTGATTTGATTCTGACTCTTTTGTTGACCTTAGATTTAGTTTCATTTCCTGGTGTACTGCAAACATAACAAGGAAACTGTATACAGTGCACACACACACACTGGTTATGGCTGTATTACTATAGATTGCTATACACAAATGTTGATATCATTTATATCTACATATTGTAAATCATTGTAATTCAATTACCAAAGCCACACATTTTAATTACTCATACAGGTACACCTTCAACAAAATAATCTCATCTGTAAGAAGCAGTGGCTCTTCTTGTAACTGGTAGGAATATTTTCAATGACTGTTTTAACTTAAGTGGTCTTCTCAATGTCTCAACATACGTACAAGAACTATACATATTACACGTAAGGTATGGTGTTGTATGTGGAATAGAAGGGCACACTAAAGAGCTATCCGTAATGGATAGCTCTCGTTATTCTCAGAGAGATCAATTGCAGCACTTAAAATATTTACCAGATATCCTTCCGCATCATGCAAAGTCTCAAATCCTTAAAGGAACATTACAGAATTGGTAAGAAAAAAACTTGTAAAATATACTTTTTGATCACAGATTTACATAAAACTTACACGGTCTAATGATGATGATAGTAGAAAACATCCCTTGAAATATTTCTGTCTGAAATGCCATATTTGATGAGAAATGAATAAACTAATTTTCTGATTGGAGTTTATCGCTCAGTGAGCGTTTTATTCATTTGTTGAATCTATATGATTTCATGCAAATGTGTAATCGGTTTTTCACTATTTTCTCGTGACCCAGATGGCCGATCGATCTCAAACTTCTACAGGTTTGTCAGGTTTTGTGTATGGTGGATTACATAAAGTGCTTACACTGCCAGCAACTGTTTTGTTAGCAAAAACCAATTCTGTAATGTTCCTTTAACTAAACACGTCATGTAATGTTGATTTATGGATGAACTGTACATTGTACATACAGACTAACAATGTACAGGTACTTGAAAAGAATTGTACACACAATATAAATATGGAACATTATTTGATAAAAGGAATGCACATGTAAACATTTTAATAGTGTGAATAATTAATTTAGAAATTCCTTTATAAAAGCAGATTGGTTCATGTATTTTGTATGTAGGTCCAAAGGATCATTTTATGAATAATATAAATTTGATCGAAATGCATGTTTTGGATAAAAATAAGAACCCCCCCCCCAAAAAAAAGATCCCATGCTGTTTTTTTGCAAAATGTTTAAAAGTTATTCAATCCCATGTTATTGTTGTAAGTTACTTACTTGTTAGAGATAACGTAGGGAATTTTGTTTCATTCAATGTAACCTGTGAACTTTGGTACATTATCTGAAATTGCCTGAAAGGGGTGCACTGTATCAAATTATCAAAAGAAAATTTATTTTTGGAAAATGAAATAATTCCACATGTACTTACATCCAAAATTCCATCGGCAGAGAAGTTTCCACTGTCTACCATCTCGGAGGATGGTGACCAAGGTGATGAGATCACATTGGCATGATTTGCATCAACCAGGTCTTCACTCGTTACATCTAGATGACTGCAGTCAAGAACAACGCCATCGTCTGTGATATTCTCCAAGCCTGATGATAGAGGATTTTTCTGCAAATCAAAATTGCTGCTAAGTTTTCCCTCTATTGGGATGACCTTTGAATCACAATCGATCACACTATCAGTTGTGACATCATGGCTTGGTGCCACACCATCAGCCACTGGGGCGACACCTTGTTCGTTCAACCACAATATGATGACATCACGCCAACTTCCTATCTCATCCTCTGGCAAGGGTTTCGCCAGCATTTGGGCGCTCCTTTCCAGTTCCTGAATCAGAGAACTTGAGGCTTCAAGAAGTTTGTCTGTATCGTTGCTACACTGAGAAACCAGTTCCATCCAGCTATCATCCGCTGCGCTTAAGTTATCTTGAGCATCATCTATCGGCTGTTTTGGTTGCTCCAGGGAACCCCCAATAGACCATAAGTAACACTTCTGACGATTGAACTCCCCCAGGATCTGACCCAGCTCTGCATCATCGGCGCAAGCCTCTGCAAGCTGAGAGACGTATGTAAAGTACGCCTGCTTCTTGTTTGACTGCTCCATGATCTCTTTCCTCAATCTCTCTTTGATTGTGCTCAAGTCACGAGAATTCTTTACTCCAAATTCACGGCTGTTGAAACCACCATTACTGACGCTACCATCAGCCAATTGTGATACACTACAGCGTTCATGTACTGCAGTATGTTGGTTAGTCACTGTTTCCTGTTGGTCTGGCTCCGAGGTCACTTCCTCATCAGCTATATCCACCTGATCTGAGTCTGCGCACAGACCCAGGTCGACTTCCCTCTCTGTAGTGGCTGACTCCAGGAAACCACCCATTTCCTGTGCCTGGGATATTCCCAGCACAGGGGCACAAGCCGGGGTGAAGAGCGTATCTGAAACTTCCTGCTGGAGACGCACCTCAGTGTGATTACAGACCGGCAAGCTAGGGAGGTCATGGGTGGGTATTTCTTGAACGCTAGCATTCAGGTTGTAGGCAGGGGTGAAGGTTAACTCGTGTGGCATTTCAAGGGGATTGATTTGGGGAGGGGTTGGCATGTTCTTGTTAATCCAAGTCTGGACAGGGTCTTCCCTTTCACTACCCTCATCGTCACTTTCGCTGAAAGACTCACAGTCGGACTCATCCATTCTGTCGAGGAGGGGGAACTCAAGCGGACTGTCTACATCGTCTCTTGAGTGATGGGCCCCGGGCATGAGGGAATTTGTCAGCTCTGTTGCAAAGTCTAGAGACTCGCACATGTGCGACAGGCTCAGATCGGTGATATTCAGTAGGTTGTCTTGGGGAAGTTGAAAACATGGCTCACTCCGCCTAGTTGTCTCCTCTTCTATTGGTGTGTTTGATACCTGACTCAGACGGCGACGAAGCTTGTGAAACTCAGAGGACGGGTTTGACTTCACTGGTCTGTCCTTCTTCACTGGACTGCTGGTGTGGACATCGTCAAAAGCATTGGGCAAGAAACAATTGGCATGGGAGGGAAAGAAACCTTTTTTCTGATGGGGTGACTTTGCGATGGTAACACTTGGATGAGACCATGTATTGGAAACGGGTTGGCTGGGAAAGGATGCTGGGTAATCATGGGTTGGAATATCACTGAATACCATCGACCGGTAGGTTACAGGAAGGGATTGGCTTAGAGGTTTAGCTGGCTTCAGGTCTTGGGAAGGGTCAACAGTGGATTCATCTAGGTCTTCCATAGCAAAAACAAGATTACCACAGGCATCAACCTCATCATCTACTACTTCATCGGGCATTATTTTACTCTGACACCTTTCCTCTGTGAGAGTTACATCTACATCTTCGTCTTCATCATCTCCATCAAATTCATCATCGTAATTTTCTTCAAATTCATCATCTTCAGAGCAGAGACTTTCCAGGGCATCTTCAACAACAGAGGACATATGGTCCACCATTCCAGTGCTGTACTTTCCAAGAGTAATGGGACGGTAGTTTGTGGGAGAATGCATGGGCTCCTCAAGTGTGAAATTTGGAGACGGCTTGAAGATACTGCTTTGTGCTTGAAGGAGTACCGGAACACGATCCAGATCCTCCAGTGATGGCATTACATGAGGCAACTCCACTGAAGTTGTCATCACATTATCATCTCGGAGGGACATGGACCAGAACTCCAATTCAGAGTTGCTCCGCCCTCGGATCTCGGCAACCTCCGGTAGGATGTCACAATCAATCTCTTCCTCCTGCCTCAGCTGGTCTTCTTCCATTCTCAGGTAGGCATCAATCATCTCATCACTCAGCTCCATTATGTCTGGGGTTTGGGTTGGCACCGGTGGCACGACCTCCTCTTCCTTCATCAACAAGACATCATCAAAAGCAAAGTCTCCAAGAGACACCTCCGAGGCATCACTAATACTGTAGGCATCATTCTCCGAGAAAGCCTCGCGGACCAAAAGGATATCATCGTAATTGATACTCTGACCGAGGCCAAATATATCCGAATCATCTTTAGCTCCAGAGGGTTGGTAAGAGTGAAGACTGGTGTTCAAACTTGTCGGTACAGTACTTTCATCATCTGCGACTGCCTCTTCACAAGAAGAAGTTTCCTGATAGTCCTTCATAGCAGCAATTGTACTGTATTCCTGTAAAAGAAGTACAAGAGACAACAAATTATTCTTCTATTTAAGGTTTTAAAGCCACAGTAAACTAAACATATCCGAAAATAAGATTAAGTCGAGTTACATTGTACAAGACAAATGTTAAAGTTATCATACAAACAGAACTTATAACAAAATTTCAGGAGAAAACCAGTCACACATCCTACCATATTTTCTCCATATATTTTCAAAAAATGCAAAAGAAAATTTGAGAGCAAGCAACTAGTTTTTGAAATCACACCTTGAATGTTCTGACTTTTTCCTCCAGATTGCACTGCAGTGCCATAGCCTGAGCTTGGATGGCTTGGCAGCGTCGCTCCAAGTTAAAAGCGGCCAGCTGCAGGGAATCCCTCTCTTTCTCACTAGCACAGGCATGCTTATCTCTCTGTAGGAGGTCACACAGGTTCAACACCACCCGAATCCCCTCAGAGTTCTTGGCGATGTCTGCTTGAATTTCCTTTGACAAATAATAAAGGGGAGGGGTGGAAATAATGAAATTTTGTAGGCTTTCATTTAATTGCTTTTAAACAAAACTTTCTTTTCATGATGTAATGCTACAGTTTTTCCCTATTTTGGTGTCAAATTTTAAGCACGTAATAATCATTTTGATGTCACAAAAAAATTGTTGAACATTCTCTGACAATATCAATGAGGAACTACAGAGCATCCTTATGATACAAAGTATTTGGATACAACATTTTTCTGTTAATTTAGGGGGCCACACATCATTTTTTTCTTTACATTTCATAGCTAAAAGCACAAAAAATCAGGTCATAAGTCAATAATCACTTAGCAATATATTTGATTTTTGGATCTAAACAGATTAGACTTTTGAAAAAGATTTACATATTTTTGACCAACCTCATGAGCTGCAAGTCTTTTTTCAATTTGTTGAATGCTCCCTGGACATTTGATGCTGTCTGTAGCAAACAGTTTTCTCTCCATCTCCGTCAGCCATCCCTTCAGCTGAACTATGACCTCCTCCACCTCCAAGGTGACCGTCATGGCCTCCTCAGAGCTTGTGAATGCCACGGTGCCCTGAGAGCAGGCCTCGGCACTGGGTGTGAGGCGTGCCTGCAGGTTGGTCCACTGCTGATTGATTGACTGCAACTTGGCAGTGACCTCCGTGCAGGTGGATGGACGTCGAGTTAGGAGGTGGTTGGCTTTCTTGTTCAGCTTGGAGCGGGTGACCTCTCGCATTTGGAGTTCTTGTGTGTATCCCTAAACCAAAAAATAGAAATAAGTTTTCTTCAACTTTTTGAAGTTAAAAAGCCTTCAGTTCGTAAACTAACTATAAAATAAATTTAGGGTTGAACAAAGAAAGATGACTAGAGCAGGATGAACCAGCCAGTGTTTACCATCTGAGCCATCTTGCCCAAATGTTGGCGGTCAATATCTTTGTTCGGAGGTGCCAGTTAGAAGCCATTTAACCTATTACAACTTATAAAATTATTAAACTGTTGAAGATAGCTCCTCAATATGAAAATCGTTACTGACTCTCCTGAATGTTTGTTTTTTAAAAACTCAAATTTGAGGATACGATGCGTAAAAAGTGGAATACTACCACGATGGATTACCTGTTTCAAGTGGATAAACCATACTCCCCACCCACCCCTCAAAAAAAAAAAATCCAAAACAACAAGTTTATGTTCAAGCAAACTTTTTGCCATCACCATTAACACCGACGATGCGTCATTATGACACACACACAAGTACATCTATTTAATAATGCATTCATAAACACCCGGGACAGTTTATCCATTCTGATTGGTCGAGAGGACATCACGTGGCCGTGTTTAAAAGGATGATATAGACACGGCTAGAAGTGTTTAAACATACATGTGGCGCGCAAGGTTACACAGGCGCTAATTTATGCAAAATGCAATCAATGCAAAGGCCTACAGATATTCAATCTAAAATCTGTTAGTGTTATTACGCGCGCGTCTGCACAACTGTTGAGCGTGGCATGCATATCCTTCGTGAAACAAGGCCCGAGGAAGCAACAAGAATTGAAAATTAACAGAAAAGTTGAGATTTTCCAACAGTTTTACGCTTTTTAACAAAATGGGCATTTATGAATGGGAATAAAAGAGTAGTGACTCGGTCTTAACCGGCCGTTTAAAACCTTGCAGGGTCATGGCCGCGTGATAAAGGACCAAGCTGTTCCCTACGGCCACGACCCTGCAAGGTTTTAAACAGCCGGTTAAGACCTCGTCGCCTACTCTTTTATTCCCTTATTTAGACAGTAGCTACATCTACTGACCAACACAATTCACCCTCATGAAATAACCCCCCTGATGCTCACCTTGCACATCTGCGCCATCCTCTGATCTGATTGGCACTGCTGGCTGTCAGTCACAGCCATCTGTAGGTCACTCAGCCAATCAGACAGCTCCTCGTATAGGACCTCAAAGTCAGGGGAGGAGCTACAAGAGGAGTCACTGCCCCCGGTCGAAGACAGCCTGGAATTAACAAGGGATATCAGGACAGGTGATATGAGCCCAAAATAGGGACTAACGTCACATATGAAATTTCCTGTCTGCCTTAATAAAATCATAAATCATGTTTTTATGGCTGTGTCGAATTTGTCATAGCTTGTGACTAACTGCGTTATTTGTGTAAGTGGACTTACTTGCTGGATGTGTTAAAGGTGTCCACCTGTTTATTCAAGGCATTCACATGAATTTCCATGGAGGAGTTTCGTCTCTTGCTGTTCTCGAGTCTGAATGACATCTGCTCAATGGAGTCCATCATTAGCTCAGAATCAAATGATTTGAAGCTCTGTAGAAATAAGATCAATTACAAAATTTTCAAAAAATTAATTAACCAATCTCGGAAATGAGAAGCAACAGTGTAATTCTCGTTACTTTTTGTAAATCAAAATGCTCTGCCTCGCAATGAAAAGAAAATATAACAACTCTTAAAAGAATGAGCATAAATGTAGACCTTAATCAATCTTGCACAAAAAATATGTATACTGAGGGGGAAAATTACCCTGAATCTTGTGGGGAAACACTTGTAGAAGAAATCCTTAGGTTCCCCCAGCAATTACAGTATATATATGTATTTTTAATGCCCTTTAATCCAATTGTAGTCAGGTAAGTGACACACACATGTCACAATGATGGTGTTTACGTCAATGGATGCCCATGAAAGATGGTTGTCATGACAACAAATAGGAACACTTTACTGGGAAGTAAACCACTCAACCTGTTACAAAGTCTCTTTGGACCATTATTACATCCTTTGGGAAGTGGTCTGGATGGCACCTGAAAGTGTACATTGTATGCATCCTTTTTATCAAAGCCTTGTTTTGTACAAATGGAGCAATAGCTTTCGTTTCAGCAAATTTATCAGGGCCCAACTTTATAGAGCTGCTTAAGTACAAAAGGTAGCTAAGCCCCCAAAACTATGCTTACCAACCAAAGTACCATGCCACAAGTACTATCTGTGACTGGTATCCTTCCTTTTTTTTTTTCGCTTGGCAGAAAGTTGCTAAACATAATTCTCTGCTTAAGCAACTCTTTGAAATTGGTCCCCTTTAAAAGCTTGAACTATACAAGTAGTTGAGGATTAAATATCACTAGAAGTCATTCCCCTTGATTAGATGTCTACGTGTGACATTATACTAGGAATGACTGCTTGCTTTTTCTTCACACAGACCTGGGCACAACCCATTGCACTGCTTGCCGTGGAATTCTGCTTTTACGCCCTGCCCAACCCATACAAGTACGTGCTTGTTACAAGGTGCTGTATGCGCAGAATTCTCAAATGTTAAGCAGTGCCATGACATTGGGCCCTGTACATAACCTACATTGATCAACATTGTACACTGTACCAGGCCTGGGATTCCATCTTTGAGAGGGCAAGGCCATTTTCATTTTGCAAAGGGCACTTCCATTGCAAAATCCTAATGTCTATGGGAAACTTTTGAAGGGGTACCAAGGCACAGGCCAAGACCAGATCACAGCAGTCCATGGCCTCTGTGGCCTCTGTTAAATTCCAAGCTGTAGGCCTACATTTTCACCAGTTTTGAAAAACACTGTAGGCCATACATTGTTTAAAGTGCAATACACGAACCTGCCAGCTTCCTATTGCTATTGATAAACATTAATTTCACCTTGATTTATTTACAAAACTAACACAACTCCAGTATTGTTAAGTTCTCAACATTTCCCCTGTCCATACAAATAAGAGGCAGCCTGCCTTGAAAATTCCAGTAGCTGCTTATTCTATTTCATAAGCACCATCATATTAAATGCACTATTTAGGACATTAAAATAAAAAAGGCTTATGATACCAAACACCTGCATTCACGGAGTCAAGAGACACAACACACTGTAGTCTAGCCCCTTTGGTGTGAACAAAAATCCATAATCGTAACACTTAGGCCTATTGGATGCAGTGTGTATAACAAAATGGTTGCAGCATGAAACATCATTGATCCATTATAAACAGACTACACACTATGACAGCCAATATGTATCAGAACTGAGAGCCTTAATATAATTTAAATTCATAACTTATCAACACGAGATAAACAGGGCCCAATTTCATAAGCCTGGAAGCTCAAAAAAATTACTAAGCACAGAAGAAAATTGCTCAACAGAAACAGGTTAACAGCTTAAATTCCATAAAGTTTACGCTGTTCTGACTGGTACCTCACTCATTTTCTTGCTTAGCAAAGAAATTTGCTGAGCGGTATTTTCTGTGGAACAACTTTATGACATTGGGCCAGGAGCAAGATTACTACTTGTTGGTTTGGTTTGTCTTCTTTTAGATCCAATTCCATTGAACCATTTAACTAAGCCGCTTACATGGAAAGTTTCCTAAGCAAAAACATCTCTTTGACTGTTCACAAGTCACAAGCAATGTATCACACTGCATTTAAGCTGGTTACCTGTTTACTAAGCATGATTTTTCCTTTGCTTATAGCTAAATTGTGCGCTTAAAATAGCTCTTTGAAATTAGCCCCTTGTTTACCAAAAAAGTCTCCACAAAGTTGTTTGTCCACATAGTAAGGATGTGTCAACGGACAGCTTGTCACATCTGCTTATAATAATCATCGCTTCAACACATCCCACTAGAGTTAAGCTCCAAATTTTAGTGACTCATCACTCTTTTTATAGAAATCAACATCGTAAATTTCTAATGGATTTGTAAGGTGTAGAGCTCCATTTGTGAAAATGTAACTAAAAGAGAATTACATACCATCATTTTTGTTATAATTTCGATGATGGGTTTTGGCTTTTTGCAACTATAATTTGAGTAACAGTTTTTTATCTGCCAGCAGATACAACACAAACACAGACTTTTGTCATAAAGCGTAAGATAAAGTGGAAATCAAGTTTTCAACTTGTTTTTGCTTCACATGAATGACGCTGGTCAAGTGACAAGAGACATCAAATTTGGTGACTAAGAAACATTTATCTGCAGGTATTATTCATGTACATTGTGGTGTGGATCCTCAACCCCCAAAGTAGAGGCACTGACCTGGTTAATGGAGAGCAGTGACCAGGAGGTTTAAAGCTTGCTAACTGAGCACCTTAGAAATGATAACCATGTTAATTAATTTTACCGCATTCACGGTCAAATGCATTATACGCGACGTTGTCAACACGCCGGACTTGCGTCATTCTACAAGACCAGTTAGCGTACGGCCAAGGTACGCAGGGTATGCGATTGGTCACGCAAGTTGTTTTTGTTTTGATTGAGGGACCAATAGGAGACATTCCTTTTGTTCTGGCGCATGTAAGGAGATGCAAAGTTTTAGAAGAAAGCTTCACTTTTATCGCAGCTCTGTTAGGGGTAACATCTTTAGGGGTTACTAACTCCATGGCAATTTTAAGCTGTGCAAGGTTAATACACAAGTTTTACAGTTGAGTTTTCTTGTTAAAATGTGTTGGAAATAAAAGCAGTTTTTAAGCTGCGACAAAACAGTCAATTTTGCTTATGTGTTCAATTATCTTATCGTCCAAGTAATGCAGATGTATGGAGGAGAGATTTATTTCTCATAACAAAATAAACATGTTCTGCAAAACAAACAATACTTTCCACTATGTATATGTACACATAGTATTTTTGGCACTTTTTTTCTAGTCTGAAAGGTTTGGACTGAACGAAGACCTCTAAGACCATGTCACACAGAGCAATCTTTTACAAGCAACTTGCAGGCAACCAACTGAACTGCACGTAGAAAAAACATTTGGACTGCACAAGAGAAAGTCTTCTACATGTACACATGTAGCTGTATTTTACTATCCCCAAGAAAATAATGAGAAAACTGAAATGCGAGTTAATTTTCTTCTTGCAGATTGCCTGGAACTGGTTGCCTGTGAATTGCCTTGTGTGACATGGCCTATACATGTACACATAGTGCAAGAGCAAAACGGTTCCTTGTGTTGACAAAATGTTTGCAGTAGCATGTACAAATGATCCAAAAGCGTCTACTTTGTACATACAAAACTAGTAGGGGAGATGGCCTTAACTTTCGATCTAGACCCCACCTTTGTCAGAGGCAACACTGTATGTACGTGCCATGTTGACATCTGCACATGTACAGTCCAAGGTTGACAAGGTAAACTGCCACAGGTTTACCATTTCAAACCATATTACCACCGGAGTTGATCAGTACATGATGATGTCATCATTTCAGGCCATCACATTTACAAGTGCCTGGCCTGTACAAGCACTTGTTCTAGAGGTACATATCATGTACATGTACACGGCCATACATGTACAAGCCCAATTAGTGTCAATGCTTTGGATCATGCCCTCCCTCATGTAGATCACTAACTCCCAGCTTAACAAGGTGCCACTAAATCGTGGTCCCCAGATCAACTCATTCCAACTTATCAGCAAATTGTGCAATAAGATAGCCTACCTTAACCAAACTCTCTTGTCTTGTCTTGATGATAAGCTAAATTTACCGAGAACACTTTTTCTTTCCTTTTTTTAGATTGTTTCTCTAACATACATTCATGAAGTCACAACATGAAAAGCCAAGTGCATTGCAGGAAGTGGCATAACAAAGATCAACACATGGCGCCCACAGTTCAGGCCACAGCAAACATGGACTCTACGTCTGTGCATGAAAAGCAAAGGGGAAGTTCATGCAGGAAGTCTCCTATTGCATGTATTGGGGGTAAGCCGTCGCATACAAACTACATAACAATGCAGATAACCGGTAGAACTCTTCCTGCAACAGAGACAGAGACGTCTGCCCTGGCTGAATTACCGCACATCCATCCTCATAAGCCAAATGCAACAAGACAGGGAGACAGCTCCACAATCCTCCGAATTCAACTAACGCTCCGTCCAAAAACTACAACCTGAAAAACGTTGCTTGTGTTTTTATTGTAAGCTTTTTTACAAAAGCCACGCATAACATGTAATATACAAATTCAACTTGTGGTTTAAAAAAAAAAAAACAGTGCTTACCTACGTAGTAGTAATGTACATGTACCCGAGGAATTTTGCAAAGCAAACCACAACAGCTATTTATCCAACTTGCAGCGGAAGGGTCACACGAAATGAATAGCTCTCACCATAAGAATATGACTTGATTAAAGCTTTCCCTAGTAAGTGAAGACCAAGGCTAAAAGTCCCCCTGTAAGGGTCCGAAGGAGGAACTAGCATATAAAATGACTCAGCTCACATGAGACTTTGACTTGACAACAATATGACGCATACATAACAAACACGCACTATACAGTACCTGCGACTCCGATCTTGTGTTAGTCTCCAGGACGGACAGCGCTCCCTCTAACTGTCTAAACTGGGTGTCTAGCCTCTCCTCAAGGAGCTGGTACTGGGCTGCAATCAAGTGGAGGGTGGCCTCCAGGCTGGGCTGGAGCTGGGGGTACTGATGGATGAAGTCTTGCCCTCGTAGAATGACGCTGTCTTTCTGGTGCTGGTGTGTCTGGATCTCCATGGCAAAGGCCTTGATAAAGGAAATATGCATTTGGTTTATATTTAAAGTGACTGTCAATGTTGTTATGAGAGTTGCGCCCAGGGAGAGCTGATTAGGTTCCACAGGAAATGATACACATATTTAGTTAGATTTGGCTGTGTCTTTTTCCCCAGGTCAACATCAACATGTGTGTACCAGGTAAACATGATGTGGACTCCGTTGCGAATAACTTTTACGAGTAGATTCTGTTTGAATACAGACATGCACGTAGGTACTGTCTGAATGCATGAAGCTACAAGTCTGTGCATGCTTTCCAGTACAGAGGGATGTCAATACAATATAAACGCTCAAGTTAAACCAACAAAAAACACAGTGGAGCTTTAGAACGTCCTTTTTTTTCGTCATTCTGTTTTAAAGGTATTGTACACTTTTGGTAACAGCTCAAAATCAGTGTCCACATTTTGTGTGATTAAACATATGCATGAACAAACAAACCTGTGAAAGTTTGAGCTCAATTGGTCATCGTTACTGGTCACGAGAAAATAGTGAAAAGAGATCTTATGTGTTTTCTGTTTTTTCAAATTATCGCGCGAGATAATTACTATTGTTTTACTCGTTTCTCAGAAATGATAGCATTTTAGGCAGAAATATTTTAAGGAACCCTTTCTACCATTACTTACTTTAAATCATGTAAGTTATGTGTGAATCTGTGTTTTTCATTATGTTTTTCGATCATACCAATAGTGTACAGGGCCTTTAAGCTGTAGACTAATGAGAAAAATAACTTCACACATTTCTGGATAAACTCTTCTGGACAAGAAACAAATTTAATGAAGTGCTTTCAAAATAAGATGCAACTTGTGCTACCTAAACAATGACCTGTATTTAAAAGGTTAGAGTTTTACAACGTTTAACCATGGGCAGGGATGAGTTCCTAAGATTATATTAAAGCTGATGTAAAAAAATAATGTTAAAAATTGCACTGTGGCTATGAAGTGTATTTGTGTATAAGATTCACAATAAAAGAGACGTTAACTACAACTTACAATGGACAAGTAGGCAGTACAATTACTAAACGTGCACTAGATCAAAATCACCACATGTAGCTCTTTTTTGCCAGAACCTGAGCAATCATTGACTAGGAAATCAGCAGTGTGTAATCATGGAGCTATAAAAAAGGTATAATGCATCTATAAAGGACTGTTATTGGTCAGCCATACATGAAGTACATTTGGAGGACTTTGTTTTCCTTCCTCCATGGTCAAAGCATGGATATTCAATTAACTCAAAAGACAGAAAACCCAGGGTCAAGTAGACTCTTTCCACACACACAAGCTTCCCTAACTTCATCAGTGGATGTACATGTACATGTATAAATACACTATTGATAAAGAGCAGGATGAATGTGATGGTATGATATTTACACTGGATGCAGGACTCGGGCCTATTATCACATCAACCTAACCTACTGAGTTGAAATCTTGTTTGCTTTGATTAGAGGAAAGGGACTCACAATTGAGGGATAGGTAATATGGGGTATGTAAATATGTAAACCCCTGGATGGGTGTAAATAAACTCTTTTGTAAACCTCTCTCTCGAGGAATGTTTATGAGGAGTAGAAATTTAAGTCACCTCAACAACAAGTACCAGCCACGACCCACATATGGCCGGCATGATTTCAACTTTAATATAAGAAATACATTTAAAAAATTCTACTCTAAATACCCTGAATAAAATGGTGTTTTGCTTTGATTAAAGTTATTTTATTCATCTGTTTCTTTTTAAAACTGTTCTACAATAAAAAATAATGCACTTAAAATTTATATAAAAAGAGAATTCTAAATATTTGTTTTCTCAAAATTGACATTAAGAGTTGATTAATAGCCTTGCGTCAACACCAGCTACAAGGTCTTAATATGACCAGCAGAACATTGTGTTATATTTAAAGCACCTCACATGATTTCCACTCACACTAGCCCCACAAAATTAGCCTCTTAGATTCTTATCGTGTTCAACAGGAAACTGAGTAAGCCAGAAGTAGATTTTTCCAGGTCTGCTGGAGCCCAATGGGGTCTGTCTCTGACCCCCATTCCCCATCTACAAATAACACTTGCTCCCTTGGGTCTCCAAGTCAACAAACATGCTCAAAACTGCCAAAAATACAGAGTTGCACACACCCTTCACCATGGCCCAGATTCATAGAGCTGCTTAAGCACACAATTTTGTATACACATCTATTTTGTGCTTAGCAAAAGCTAGCAGGATACCAGTCAGAAATGGTGCCTGTGACATTGTATTTTTGCTGGTAACCCTAAGCATAATTGTGCTTAGCTACTTTTTGTGCTTAAGCAGCTCTATAAAATTGGGCCAAGCTTTAGAGCGTCAGTTTTTTTTCACCCAAAAGTCGGTCAAATGTAAGAATCAGATGCACAGAATTGTTCAATGAAGATAAGTGCTATGCGACGGCATGGGACAGCCCTAATCTAAGTGAGAGTTAGTAATTATGACGATTCCTCCAGAGATGAAAATACCTTTCCTTTAAGTGTATTAAGTAGATCAAGTTTACAAGTGCATGGCTTCAGTATAGCCAGGATAAGACTGTAAAGAAATCAAAATGCTATTTTCGTTGGCAATTTCCCCCCGGCACAAGATTCTTTACATACCATGCAAAGGTTAACTCTGTGAGTCAAGGAACTTTGTCGGATCTATGATGAAAAAAAAGTGGGGGACTGTACATGTATATGTACAGCACATACATACAAACCCTGACAAATGCTCTGTACATTAAGCTCTGTACTATGTGCATACTTTGTCCTTTGAACAAAGTGTATATTGAGTTACCATAGACATAAATGAATAATTATGTGAATATCTGCACATGTTTAAAAGTGCATTGCACAAACCTGTACACACATGTTAAAATTAAGAGCTGACAGTCATATCGAAAAACCTGCTACAAAAACTTGAGAGGGATCCTATCAGTCTTTAGTGTTTTAACAGAATGAATTGTCAACAGATAATTACAGAGTACTGTAAGCAGCCCTGACTGTACTCTTATTTATTTATTCATTTTAATAATCGTTTTTCATACATACCAGGTATTTTTCAAGCTGAACTCTTACACTGAGCGCGTCAATGGAGGGGGCTTTACACTGCTGTGATTGGTCAATAGAGGTGGATAACCAGCTGATCAGTCTGTTTAGATCTTCATGGAATTCCTACATGAAAATAAACAAAGAAAAAGGAAACCAGCATTGTTAACTGAAAATTAATGGAACTAATAATTGTTTATTTCAGTTCTGAAAAAATTTGTTTTCAAGCGTAGACATACATTTAAACTGACACACATGCACAACACCCCTTTTCCACAACAACACAAATTTCAACGTACAAATCATAAAATATAGCCAACCAGCATAAACCACCCATCCCTCCCCTACAGAAAGGGCTCCATCAAGACTGAGTTTGGATAAAATTCTTTCTCAATTCCCTTCCGAAGAAATCTCCTGACTGCAACACTATCTTGTGGTCATTATTCTACAAATTGACTGCAAAGCCCTCTCATGTCCCGTCCTGTCAATCCTCATTCTAATACTCAATACAATTTCCTTTCCAATTACTACATGTCTTGTTTAACAGGGCTTGATTGAAAGGTTTTAGGTTTAACAAGAACTCAAAATGGAAATTGCACAATAATGGTTCAGATCAGACAACCTGTGAATCACTTTATTACAGTTGGACAACTTGGATTCCCCTTTTGTTTCAATGAATGAAGCACTTTTCAATGGATACCACCATCATTCTTAAGTCCAGTTCACAAACGTACACACAAAATATGAACGTGTTTAAAAACTTGATATTCAAATGAAAATTTTCCAGGGAGGAAAAAAACAACCATCTAAAGAAAAAAGTTTAAATTGGCAATTCTTTTGCCAATAATTTCTTACTTGTCTTCACTTTTATGACGAGTATGACATGACTTTTTTAGTGCTGTATAGAGCAATTGGAATGTCCCTTTTACCTTTAAAAAATTATTTTAATGTATGAATTGAAAACATGCTATGACAGTAATGATCAGTAATGTTACGTGCATCAAATATATTATTTAAAAAACCTGCATGAGACTGACACTTGCAAAAATATGAATAAGTTCAAAGGGGCAAACCTTTTGCTGATAGTTTTCTAAATTTGCCTTCACCTTTTAAAATTTGCTTTGAGATTGACTTGAGATATATTGCGATGCAGTATACAAAAACTGAAAAGTCTCTGTTACTCATTTACATGTAAATTAAAGGTCATGCCAAGACAGAAATAATCAGTAATGCCATGTGCATCCAATATATTATTTTTTACAAACTACATGTGACAGACCTTTGCCAATTTATGAAATTCAAGCCGGTGCACGCTGCACATGAACACAATTGGATGACTGGATAAAGTACAATGAACAGTGTACAATATTGCTGTATAATTATACGAAAAATTACATGTGACCCACGTTTTTGTGCTAAAGATATTGAGTGCATCAAAAGCGGAAGTAGAGTTGGAATGCTTTTTTGTGAGGGCTTACAATAAATAATTAACTCCAATTCTTGATGGATGACTAACCATTTTATAGGTTATGAACAACACTGTCATGACTGTGGTCTGCGTTCATTAAAATACAATGTGGAAATATTTGCAGGCAGTACCAGTCAACACATTTGAATGTGCAAACACAAATTCAAGTAACATGAATATTTTCTTAAATTACACAAAAATATGTAAGAAACTTATTCACAGACTCATCTTAAGGGAAGAGAAAGTTATAAACAAATGTCCTGGGTCATTTTTTTCACAATGAACTTGAATGAGCCCTCTAGGGTCGAAAACACATATCAGAGCCCGCGGAAATTCCTGGAACCTACTAAAAATGGTTCCCTGGTCCTCAAGCCAAGCATGCTCAGTGTTCTTCCCATGCACAAGCTAACGTATCGGGCCGAGACACACAACAAATATATATGAAACTCATTTGGGGGTGAGGGGGGGCCTTGAGATCACATTCACAACAATCATCAATATAACACCATTTAGAATGTTCCAGATTGCAAATAAGGGCTGTTAACTAGAGATAAACACCAAGTAAACCATTCAGAGGACCTCGTTTCAATTCAGCGTGCTTATAAGCAAAACTTCCAAAATTTGGGTCCAGAATGCCCCCCCCCCCTCAGTTTTGAAAAATCTTGGGCTTATGCACTTGTATATGTAAACCCATCAAATTAAAAGAGGAACCTGATGGTGGATTTTGATGGATTTGAAGCTTGTAACTAACCTCGCACTCGGCCACAGCAGTAATTTCATCATATCCATTCTGCTGGTGTCTTTTCCTCCCGTCTCGTCGATTCTCCGTCCCGACTGCCAGACGTCTCCTGGGGCGAGCCACCTTCTCATCAGACCTGGCTGAGGAACGCTTCTTCCTACATAGGGGCGATGACATCCCTGTCACCTGCTTTGGCTTAGGGGACTGTCTTGAAAGTTTAATGGGTGTGCGTGTTGACATCTTGGATGTTAACAACTGCACGGATATTTGGCTTTAGTTGAATTCTGAAAAAGAAAGACAGACACAAAAAAGATATTTATTTGCAGATTACAAATGTTAATAAACCTGAATTTTGTCATCTGGGGCTGCCATGTACCAACAAATTTATAATAGAACTTAATTTTGGTCCCTCATTATGATGAATTTGTAATATGTAATGGAGTTACATGTACACATGTAAAGCACATTTCAAACCATTAATCACAAAATTATTTTTGACATAATGAAACTCACCACAATAACTGGATACTACCGCAGTAAGCACAACTTACTTCACGAATTCACACTAAAATTTACTCTAATTACAAGTACAGTAGTGTAATGTACACTGTACTTGAAGAAATGTGAAGCACTACCTGACCTTTCCTATTGGGAACTTGTACATGCACATGTCGGTGCAGCTTCAGTGCCTACATGTACTTCTAGTGAACAAAAAAAAGTGCTAATAAAGGAGTATTTGAATGTGTTGTAATTTCCCTATTGGGGGTTAATCGGGCGGAGAATGCCAGAAATGCCAGCAGAAGCAATAGGATTGGACGGCTGCTTTGGAGGACCAGCATACAAAGTACAAGTGTTGTGCAAACATATATAGCTGTCAATGTGGTTTGGTACCAATGAAATAGCTCGATTATGATTCACCCACAGATAAATGGTTATCAGATTGACTGGTTCTACATGTTTGAATGAGGTTTGGTTAAAACTTATCTTGATTCAACCTCCTACAAACACACACAAACTCTTTGCCTCTTTATTTGTTTTGAGACAAATGTTAATCTACGTACAAAATCTTGTATGGAATTTGTAATCATTAATAAGAGAATTAAAATGAGGATTTTAATCTGAAAGTATACTTATATGTACTACCTGTAAATATACGTTGTTTTGGGGGGAAATATTTTCATCTAAAATGCCCCTCATTTTAGAAAACTGCATACTTAAAACTCCTCTCATTAAAATCCCTTAGCCTTGGGTCAATCCCATAAAAAGCTAAAAAATAAACAAAAAGGTTTTGGAAATCAAGACAAGGTAAAGGTTGATATATTATTAAATTTGCATACAAGTTTAAACATGACATGAAATCAGTATGAAACTTTGCGATAGATTGCTTTACTTTTTACCATATAACTGTACAAGTACATTATGGGAAACAACCTCCCGACAATTGTTAAAAAATCCCAAAAGATTAAAATCTTGAAAAGCTCTTATTGTGGGTGTGTTTGACAAGCTTCCCTGCATCAACCCAGGTCTGACACAAGTGCATTTGGGTATAGAGCTCTTAGACGTCATTGTCCATGTCATGCATCACCTGAGTGTAACCTGCTCATGGATGTACATGTAGAAGGTTACTTGAGGCTGACCCGGGTGCATGACTGCACAACAAAATAACCTTTCTGAATGGCGGGCCATTTTTAAGTTATTCAGCAGGACTCTTTCAGGAAGTTTGATACACATTATCACCCTAAAACAGAGACTATGTGATTACTAGGCATTTCTTATCTCAAGACAGGCACTTTTTTTATTAACCCGATCCTGTAAAATAATTTTACGTTCAAGTTTTGCAATGAAAATATATATTTGATTATCTTTTTGTAAACCAGTGAAGAGTTTAAAAGCAAAAACACATAATGAAAGTAGTTCTGGTAGCTGTCCAAACATGCATTGGTATGAATGCAGGGGAAGCTTGCATTCAAACAGCTCTTGTCAGGGGCTCACCTGCATGAGCACACCTGAGTTGACCCAGGAAAGCTAATCTAAATCTGCAAAACGAATAATATTCTGTACGTAGATGTAGAATCCCTTTAAATTCATTTAATAGTTGTGGGAAAGCAAGATTTATTCATCAGTTTGTGATCCATTTCAATCAATCAACTAATCCCTTTTTTGTGACATAGGGTGAGAAAAAATGTATTGTAGAGAAGCTCAAGGTAAAAATGTGTAACGATTTTCACAGCTTGTTTAAACAGACATGAGCTATGAACAACTCCATGGCTGGAATATTATTATTGTCTGCACAAGGAAACTAAAAAAATTAACACATTTTTTGGCGTATTAATTATGGGCACCAAGGCCAAGACACGGCAACTGACACATTGACCTCTAAGAATTTCCTGTCCAGCCCTGGATCTACACTACTTTCTTTCGCTTTCTTAAATACTGTTTATTTAAGGCTGATGTTCTCTACAAAATTCAATTGTAATTTTCAAACGACAGGCTTATTGAACGTGTACATTTTAAAATCTTTATATTGTGCCTTTAAAAGTAACAACATACTGTGAAAGAGGCTAATTTGCTTCATTTGTGCGTATTCGTTAACTAGGCTACAGTATGTCAATGTAAATTTTAAACAAAAATGTCTGTAAACCATGTATGAACATGTACAGCAACCTGTAGTTTAAAAAAATTAGATATCAATCCAACTCACATTGTTAGACAGGAGACTTAATTCAAAAAGGTCATTTACATTATCAATTTACACATCAGTATTATTCGAGGGAAGGTGCAGTTGTTTACGACAAACAGTAATTTGTTGACTGAGAATTGTATGGATCTGTGTGGGCGGCTGGTCAAGGCAACAATTGATCAATTAATTAAAGACTCAGTCAGGTTCATCTCACAAAGGGCAGTTCACCATCCCTTAGTTTCTGGTCAAAAGTCGGTCGCAGTAAGTTAAATTAAAGTTGTTGTGGGATTGTGGCAAATACAAGTAATTACACATGAACACTATTTTGACTAAAATCCAATCCGATTCTTTTAACTTAATACTACTCGTTTTTATACATGTGTAATGTGTATGTCGAGTACGTGACTGTAGTGGTCTGCCTGGTTAATAAAGTTGTTAAGCCAAAATAATTATGTATGTAAATTTATGCAAAGTAACATCGGGGCACCATTCACATCAGTCTAAAAGACAAGGCATTTTGGCTGGTGCTTCTGCAACTTAGCAATGTTTCTTTTTGTATTAGTAATCAGGCTTACCACGATCAACTGAAAAAGAGTTCTGCCCTCTACCAGTAAACAAACAAGGGGAGAACTTTTAAATCATGAATTCTACTTAAACAGTACCCCATCCTCATAAATTATGTACTCCTTACAGAAATACACTGCAGGATGAACAGGTACACACATGTATCTGGAATTCTTTTTATTAACGGAATAACAGAGTGGCGAGGAGGTCTTAAATGACCGTTTTGGTCATGAGATAAAGGCCCTTAACCTGCAAGGTTTTAAATGGCTGTGTACGACTGAGTCGCTACTCTTTTATTCACATTCATAAATACTCTTTTTGTTAAAGCAAACAAAATTTTAAGAAAAACTTTACAATTTCTGTCCTCAGGACTTTTTGCCAATGGTCAAATTGCATGCGACACTCAACGGTTGTGCATAATGCACACGTACTAAAAGATTTTAAATTGAGTACCGTATATTGATTGCATTACGCATGAATAGTGCCTGCACAAACTTGCGCGCCAGCTCTGGAATGGCTATGAACACTGAACAAGCTTTAGCCAATTGGTCTTGAACAGTTCCATGTCTTTATTATTTATCAGCTATCTAATACCAGATAAACGTGGTCATGTGAACACCTTTCAACCCCTGCCTAAACTGTCTGGGGTATGAAAACAAATTCAAGCAGAACAAAATCCATCAGCTGGCTTTGTGTATAAAAAAAAAGGTTCCGCAGATTGCAGACAAGTTTTGAATATATGACAGACAAATTATGTCCTTGTACTCATATAGTAAGTCCTTGCTCTATACTGTATGCATGTAATTCAACTTCATTTAGTAATTGTGTCAAGGATTTTTTCCAATGTCATGTGGAAGAGCAGTGCACTAAGTTCAATCAATGGTGAATGTACCATCATAGATGAACATTAATCGCACTCCATAGAATATGTACGCACATTGTTTACCCACTGTACAAATCTGTCAAATTGAAGTGTAAATCCAAGCACCGGTACTACTACAGTAGTCATGTAGTGCACAAGAAAATAACCCAAACTCACAAACAATGTTATTAATTAATAGATACTGGTAATTAAAAAACAAATTCACATCTGCCATTAACACCAAGGCCAATTCTCATACACCTGCTAAACCTCTCCAGATAGCTAAATTATAAACTCCATGTTAGATACCAACTCCATGACTGTTTTTAGTCCGCCAGTAGTTGAGGGATAAAGTATTGATTCTTGTGCCAGCATGCCAAAAACACCCTGGGGTCATTCTGATGGAATTCAACCATGCAGAAGGAGTTGAGGGCAATGTAACCTTTCAGATGCACTTGTCAAACTGATTAAATTGCAGGCACTGCCTGTGTTCATGTGGACATTGTACACTGTACATGGTGAGGTTATGACTAGCATCTTCTGTAGTGCATTACATTAACTGGGATTTTGTCTGCCCTTTCAAATGTCCAATAAGATTGAGTAAAGGGGAATGCACTCTATAGTCTACAACCTCACATCTAACATTTTATTTGAGGCAGTGCATGGTGGAGTATCTTGCAGTAACACCATGTTATAATATCTACTTTACTGAGTAGAATTGTTCTTATATTACAAGAACTTGACCTGCAGTTATCATACCTAGTGCTGTGGAGTAGATTGGTGTTTTCCCAATCTACTGTATAGTATCATGTGGCAGTAGGTTTATACAGCAAGGCAAGTTCTTAAATATGAAATAAATGGAGTTGTAGGTAGTCCCCCACTTTTCCCAATCAACTTCCGAGGCAGTAGAAAAATAGCAGATAAGTAGCAGGAAATGCTCTCATTAATAATAACAGCAATTCTACAGAATGAAGTAGACATTATCACATGGTTGGGGCACACCGAATATAATGTTTTAGTGAAGATTATAGCTTGAGATGAGATAGAACATGAGATCGAATGGACATTACTCACAGTGCAATCTATTTAAAATTATATTCAACATTTTTATGCAAAAAGAGAATGAAAATTTCATGTGAAATGTTTCTGACTAATTGTAAGTAGTCAGTTACCTATTGACATCATTGTGTGCAGATTTGGATCACACAATTCACACACACAATTACAAATTCTTGATGTAAAAAATAAAGGTTTTGTCAATATGTTTTACTCTGCATCTTGATGTATGTGAATTTGTAGACATTCATAAGCACTATGTATAAAAACGGAAAGTGAAGATTTGTTGAGCAATTTATAGGAAAACTTAAATTGCTGATACTGATATTGTACATTTATGTACATTTCTTTCATACTGAGGAACGCATTGCATTATTTCATGTCAGTCTCACAAAAAATCTAGCCAATGTTTCATCATTACAGACTGGTAGCTCATATTTGGTGTCATAATAATGTACAATTAGCAAAAGGCCAAAAGGTTCATTTTGTAATATAATGCAGGAAGGTATACTATAGGCCTAAGTGTTTCAATTTATTACAAATGATTCAAATTTTGCAGTGTACAGTGTTGGAGCATGAATACTGGGGCAAATTTTGATTCAATCCCATTCCAAGGGTACATTAATACTTTAAATTCAACTCCTTACTGACACAGCCAAGGAAATACAGCAATATCTGCACATGGGTGTAGGCAATGTCCACATATGGTGGGCTGATTCCTGAGAACAGTTCATTGACATACAGTATATGCTTGTGGTTGTCCCTCTTTGGTTTGTGTAACCTTGAAAATTGTTACACCGGAAGGATTCACTATGTGTGAAGCCTCAGCATGATGGTCTAACCATGGTCTAACACTAACAAGTTGATAAATAAATCAAAGAAATTGATAGGTATTACTATTAGATGAGTATGTGCCAGGAGCCCAGTTCTATCACATAATGTACATTAGGTTCTGACTATTTCCTTCCTGCATTCCTGAATGTATACAGTAGGCCTATTGTGTTCCTTCCGCCATGGTACATCTAACTACAAGCAACCTAAAACCCACCCCACTGTCACTGCATGAAAACACATTACATCACATTCTTTTAAATGATAACAAACTCTAATGGCTACTGGGTTAAATATTTGTTAAATTTAATTGTGTACCATACCTTTGGCAATGAACTCTAGTCGTAAATCACTACCGCTTTTTCAATCTAAAGAAAGATCCAGACTCACATAAATATAAGAGATCCAACTCAAAATACAGAACCGTTGAACTAAAACCGCATACACCTCAACTACACCTTGCTCAATTCATACGTACACGTAGCATTCACAGTAAACTGGAAAGTCGCCCACCACATGCCGGTGAAAATGCAATCAAGACACAAGAGAGACAGTTCCACGCTGGAGGTTCCCAGCGATGACATCATCTCTTAACTGTTTTTTTGTCATGCATGCAGGGCCATACCATTGTGGACTATTCCATTCTGTAGTCTTCACAATGGTGGAGGGACAATGAATTCAGGGTCAAGGATCTCCTCAAAGCCTTGTTCAGAACAAGGAAAGAAATCGCAAAAGAAGCAGATCAAAAACAAAATTGCAAAGCCATCTTTGAGAAGTTTAATCCTGCTGTGTAGGACGAGAAGGAAGGAGGAGATTTGTATATTGGGTAGTTTTATCACCCCCATGCACTGAAAGTACATCATTGTAATAAGCTTAGGTAGAGAGAGACACTGCAGTTCAGCTGTGCCGGAGCATGATCTCCATTAAAAATGCATGACTGCGTTCAAGCTATGGTTCAAGCCAACCAGACCAGCAGCAATCCGGATACAGATGTACAATACATGGTGCTGGTACATATCTATGTGTACCGCTTTTCTTGTACTCGAGTCCAAGGACATCCAATTGACAATTTCTAAATTTGTAAGCACGCTGTTCAAATTTAGTGAACTCACTCTACCATGGAGTTATTTCATTATGCGGCAAAGAATGATTGGTATGCTAAGCGCATGGGTTTTTAACAAGCATCCAGAGAAATTATTTCACTGGAAAAAAAAAGTTATTCACAAAATGTGTTAATTCTCGATTGATTTTATTTGAACTTGCCTTCAAAATTTACATTTGTCAGCGGTCAAACATTGTCCGACTTCAGCGTAAAAAAATAATAATAATTGGAAAGAGATCAAACTTTTACATAATATTTTACATAATAATATAATTGTTTACTTTAGTATTAAACAAATTTCATCTTAAAAAGGTAACGTAGGCCTACATACATGTATACTTTAAGAAGCATGGTAGAACTTGCATCACTACATACCTTGTACACACTATGCATTCTGCATACAGGATACATTATGTAATTTGAAATGTTATTTGTCCATATTGGGGGCCAATATGTATTTAACATCTGAGTGCAGGGCACCTTCATATCTTTCATTGCAACCAAGTACCAGACCCCAGTGCTACCCCTCCACACATTGTGGTATGGTCCCAAAAACCAAGGGATGTCCCCAATCATGTTGGTTTATAATGGGACACTTCAGCATGTAGCTGGCTGGCTGGCGTCAATATGATTAAATGTGCCAACATTAGTCACAGTTTCATTTTAGCTATAATATGATTATCTGGACCACTCTATGGAGCTTCACTGCACTTACATTGTACATTGTATTTTATCTCCTTGTCCTGGTAGTTGGTACACACATTGAACTCAAAATGCTTTTTAAAACACATGTTCCAGTAAAAAAACAAATTATTCAAAATTGTAATAATATTAAATTGCAATTGTATTTTGTCCCTGCACAGTGCATACTGCATGTAGGTAATAAACTGTTACTTAGTTTACCATAAATATGATCAGGTACAGCCCTCATACAGATTACATGATTAAATGTTCTGCTCTTGTTGCCTACAAAACTCACTGCGCACAGTGTGCAAGTACAAAAGACAGAAATCACTGCCTCCAAATTTTAATAAACTTAAGCACATTTGTACAATGGATCACATCACCAATTTGAGAACTGTAATATAATGCAGAAGCATGTAATATAAAGAGAACAAACTACTGTACCATCATGGAGCTAAATGATATGATCCCCTTTAGGATTATTTACTAAAATTTCCTGATGAACTACCTTCCTTGTATCAATATGTACACACACACACACACACACAGACAAACTGCATCTAAGAGAAAAACGGTCAGCCATGACTGGCAAGTTAAATTTGTAATTTAAAGAGAATTTTTCAGGGAAAAAGGTGTCATTTTAATGGCTTCATGTTAATCTCTCATCCATGAAAAACCTTGTGGGGACTGTAAGATCACTGGACTGGAATAATACCTAATGACTGTGTTCATTCATGAGTAAAACTGCCACGCACAGTCATTATGGGGGTTCTCATCCGGTCTTGACTCCTAACTCGATACATGGAGGTAGAATAATTATGCTCTATGTGAGTTTAGGGACTCCCTTGTAAATCCCTAATCTATGGTGTTTTGTAAATTGTACCCCAAATTTACTATTCATTGTTGCAAAACA
The DNA here is from genome assembly GCA_032158295.1 of Pycnopodia helianthoides. NCBI lineage: Eukaryota > Metazoa > Echinodermata > Asteroidea > Forcipulatida > Asteriidae > Pycnopodia > Pycnopodia helianthoides. The sequence continues at coordinate 15,334,954 of CM063243.1, forward strand.
AGCACAAATTCTAATTCAGGAGCTTCATGTCGAGGGTAGAGTAATCTGCTAGTTTTCGTGAAATTTCTTTCCAAAAAAGGAGTACTCTATTTAAAAAAGTATTTTTCACAGAACTTGATATAAGCCTCCATATATTTCCAGGCCTAATACATGTACTTCACAGGGGGCAATGGAAGCAATTACCTCCATCCCCATGGCCATTGCCTTGATGCCCTTGAAATGTACAAATTTCATTTTCCACCATTGAGGTGACCTATATACAAAGGAAAAAATGCCTTGTCCTTACAAAAGCGAAGTTTTCGGCCTGTGTTTCTTACTCACTATATTTCTTATCAACATCATAATTCAATAATATTAAGGCAGGGTCTGTGAAGGTGCACTCAAGAACGGGCAGTAGAACAAATAGCAAGACAAGTTCTCGAAAAAACAAAAATCTACACAGCAAAGTAGATATAATAACACATGGTGTTACCGCAAACCGAATATACATTGATACCTCACCATGCAAAAATGCCTCAAAAACCATATGCACTCAAGATTGCTGTGCAGCCTCTTGCCAGCACTCACTGTTAATTTACAATTCTTCAACACTTCAACACGTAAACATTTCCAACGTGGCATCGGATGCCATTAACTCAAAACCATCTGATTGTATTATTACAGAAAAGTGCCTCCTCCAGCTGAGCGCAATCACTGCAAAAATTATTTAAACAGATTTGAAAAAAATGTCTGAGCTCCTTGAGGCGAGAGACTCAGTTATTGTGGGAAAAAAAAAACGCTACACCAATATTTTGTTCTTATTTGGTAATGAGTTTTTCTGAAAGTTTGACAAATAATTGAGAAAACAAAGTACAATTGGTTGTTTTTTATTCAACGATGCAATGACCCTTTCCATTTTTTCCCATTTGTTTGTGGTGCGGGTTGTTTTACGTTTACAATACTAAATATTACTAATGCAGTTCTACCTTACATAGCTCCATAGTATTACTTATTTCTTGACTGCACTGTACATTTTTGTTGTTTTGGTTTGGCCAAATAAAATGATGGTAACACTACAGCAACAAATTTATGATTGATGGTTATTTGTGTTATTTCTTTCAGTTGTTTTTCAAAGGTGGGCTACAATGCATTCAATATTGTTCAGAATATTAATTTATTAGCGTCTTCTAGCTTCACAGAGTCATCTATTGACCCAATTCACCTGACGTCATCATCACAATAACCTTGGTTGTGCCACATTGGAAGTCAGTGTCCACTTGTGCTATACGGTGTATTAGTACCCATTTTAAGCACTGATGCTGTGTTTACATGCTAAACATTAACTTGTGCGTGCAATTTGACTCCCAAAAATGGCTAGCGAGACAGACAGTGGCCGCGTGTAACATTAGTGCATCAATTGACGACAATCACAGAATAATATGAAGTAGCCTAAAGCCCTACACATACTCGTAATGTCCTAGCAAACTGTACCTCTGCACTGTATGTCACAAGCACCAGTCTTTAGTTTGATGTCACAAGCACCAGTCTTTAGTTTGATGTCACAAGCACCAGTCTTTAGTTTGATGTCACAAGCACCAGTCTTTAGTTTGATGTCACAAGCACCAGTCTTTAGTTTGATGTCACAAGCACCATTAAAGCACTTTTATACAGAAAAAGATTGGTATGAAATCCACAAAGAATTCAAAACTCTGGTTAAAAGCATTGCTCAAAACACTTTGCTAAATTTTAAACACATTTATGATAGTTTGCTTTGCTTTTGTTACAGTAAAAATGTTTCTACTTTTATTTACTTTTCTTATTGTTTTTATCATGTTTTTTATTGCAATTACCCACATGTATAATATTCAAACACTATATTATTTGGCTGCAATTTAATTAAGTCTTAATTGTTTTATCACAAGTTTTACTATATAATTTACCTGTCATTTTAATATATTATTTTAACACTTGGGGTCAAAATGGAAACCCGTTTTTACTGATTTGACTCACCCTAGGTACAAGTAAATGAAACAAATAAATGGAAACCCATACAGCTGGCAAAGTGTTTTATCACTTCCAGTGACAGTATCATATCCCCAGATCTGGAATTTCATCTCTGAGAGAGCAAGGCCATTTTCATTTTGCAAAGGATACTTCCTTTGGAAAAACTTTAAGTTTGTGGGAACCGGTTGAAGGAGGAGCACCAAGGCCACAGAGGTCATGCATGGCCTCTGTGGCCTTCTCCGAGGTACATGCCAACCTGTAACTCCAAATCAAAATCAAACCATAATGTACAATAAAGACGTTGTGTGCAGCAACACAACAAGCTTTATCAAAAGGACTGTGAGAACCAACTTTCCACAAAGGCCACATTATTATGTAAATTACAAACATTACATGTATGTACCCCAGAGATATCAAACTTTAAGCCTACCAAAGAAACCCTTTTTCATAGATTGAGCCCCCCTTGAGTGCAGAATTATCAGCAAAGTGTTTGATGTAAACTTGACGGGTGACAATGGTTTCCCTACAGAATCAACAAAACACGACCGGCAGGACCCTGGTGACAAGCTAGTTTGGGCTTGTTTTTACAGGAGTGCATTGGAAAGGGCGTTAAACCATGGACCTCTTTTGTGAGTAGATGGTCCATGGTGCAGACCCTGTGGTGCCATCAGCATCTATCAGTGGGCCATTACAAAAAGACCTCCTTAGGCAGGTTTGTCTACATGTTTACATACACATAAGCATTGTCAAATATGGCAACATAAAGTTTTCCCAGAGATGACAGAACAAGCAGCTCTTTTGCTGGAGAGATGAATCCCTTGCTCTTTTGGGATTCAGTGCAGTGTGGGTTTTGGCAGGAGGGGTGTTGCGACCTAGGTTTTGCTGGGGGGGGGGGGGACACACCTCCCCGAAATGTTTTCTCAGTGGGCATTTCGAGCCTCAGTTGATAAATGTCAAAGCACTATTTCAACCAAGTAGAAAAAGGGCATCCAGACTGGAATTCAGTCATTTTGCCAACTGGAAAATATCATATTGTCGGGTTGAGTGCTGGGGATGGTAGTCTTTCTTTACCATGTTGTATGTCAACAAATTTGGTTCCACCACCACCCATCCCAAACAGAAATGCCAGTTGAAATATTTGCATCCATATACCCTCCCAAACTGCTATGCCCCTGGGTGTCTGGCGGTCCCATTAAGGGTCAGGCTAGGTGTTATAGGACGATAGGAAAGCAATTCTTTGTCTCTCTCAGCGCAACAAGTTCATTTTAGGAAAAGGTCATCTTTAAAACTCTTGAAAGTTTTAATTATTGATTTTCAACCTTATGCTGGACTTTGTGGTTGAATTTTTATAACAACCCGCTTGGTTCCTAACCACCTGTGTTTGTCCGACCGAGTAACTGGGATCCTACACCAAATTACCATCTGTGACTGGTAACAGTATCCTACTAATTTTTGCTTAACAAAAAATGTTTAAACAATATTTTCTGCTTTTAGCCATTAAAGCAGCTATGAAATTGGGCCAGCAGTTTTTTTTCCAAACTTCAGCTAAGGCTGCGTCTCCGGCTCTAGGCTTCGTCTGATGTTGGAAGCACCTTACACAAATTTATGACGGAGCCAGAGCAGAGGTTTGGGAAAAGCCCCTGGTCTTCACCTAGTTGCAAATTGATAAACAAATGTTACAAGTGCGAGGTAGGGTCCCAGACAGTTCAGACTACACTGGAACATTGCAATAACAAATTAGGAGCAACCACCTTCCAGTGTCTTCTAGCACACTTTCAGTTGAATAAATGTGAGCAGTTTTGTCCTTTGTGGGATGAGAGTAACAACAGTGAAATAATTTAATCTGCAAATTGCTCAAACTCACAACTTTTAGACTGCAGTCACTTGGCCCATGGGGATGGATCGGACAATGGATCATGGAGGAAGGATATTTTGCACTCTGTTTGCATGTAATAAGGTGTTGCTGTATTACCAGTACTAGACTAACAAGTAGTCTACGTATACATTCATATCAAGATTGTGTGTATTCTACATTTGGTACGCGACAGTTAGTCTTGAATCCAATAACATGGAGTTTCCCCATTCACACAACCAGCATTTGGTGGACTATGAATAAACCATAGAGGACCCTGTAACTTGAAATAATCCCCCCCAGACGATTGGATCCCACCATGGCGGAATCTCTGGAGGAACAAAAAAAACAGTACCCTCTATCTTTATTCATGTACATACATGTACAGCATACTAAATAAGTCTGATCGTATTTAACACCATAGTCTTGCAACCAGGGCCCAATTTCATAGAGCTGCTAAGCACGAAAATATGCTTAGCATGAAATTTCTTCCTTGATAAAAACAGGATTACCAACCAAATTTCCATTTGTTGCATATTGCTTGTTAATGGTATTCAGCTGATGTTTGCTTATCCTGAAAATCACGTGGAAATTTGGCTGGTAATCCTGTTTTTATCAAGGCAAAAATTTCATGCTAAGCAAATTTTTTGTGCTAAGCAGCTCTATGAAATTGGGCCCCGGACTAAGGTACAGTCTACATTGATGTAAACTGTACGACTGTGTCTGTAAACAGTCAGTCCGCACTGTAAGCAATATCCATTCCTTTTATATGCAACATATTCATGAGTTTTTGGGGCGTGACTAGCTCTCCTTTGTAGGTTTTGACATGCTTTCCATCTCTTGAATCTTCTCCTCCAGAACAAGCTTTTTTGTTCGTAGCTGCAGTATTTCCTTTTCCTTTTCACCAAGTTTTCTCTCCAGGTTAACAATCCTCTCATCGGTTTCTTCCTCCTTTTGAAATACCAATGACTTCTCAGACATTTTATGGTATTTTTTAAGTTCACAAAGTTTCTTCTTAGGGGAAGCAACCCTTTTTTCAGCACCAGCATATGCTGTTGCCTTGGTTTTGAGTCGTTCAATTTGTTTATTTTTTCTTCTGATACTTTGATTTAAAGTCTTCATTGCTCCCTTATTCTTTTGTTTTATTCTGAAGTTCCTGATGGCAATTATTCGGTCTCTTTGCAGCTCTAACTGTCTCCTCTTCATATCAAGCATCCTTTTGTTAAGCTTCTTACAGTTTTTACATTTAGCAAGCTGCCTCGTCTTCAGTGGCGACTTTGACGCCAACTTTGGCACTGGTGTCTCTGGCAATTCATCATGACCACTGTCCAAGGATAGGCCTAAATGTGGTGTCACTTGTCTAACCTCCAAAGAAAACTTTTCTTTGCAGATATCAGCGAAGGTACAAAACTCTTTTTCATTAGTTAGCCTACGAAATTTGTGTAGAGTTCTCGACACAATCCTCTTAACAGCAGCAAGCGCTGATGCGAACCGGCAAGAATCTGGAGTTGAAGAATCTGTGGGTAAAAGAGATAATATCTCCTGCACAGTCTTTGTCCAGCTTGAGCCACACCCACATGAGTAAAGATACAAAATATGTCCATTTAGAAAGTCACCATCTGTGGGTAGCTGCGAGTAGTTGTCCAGTAGGTGATGTCGTCCAACGCCAAGTTTAGTTGGGGGAGGACACCGCTTCTTCTTCTTGGTAGGCATCTTCTTAAAGAAAAATAAAGTAAAAGACATTAAATTGTGAGGAAAAAAAAGAACAAAAATTATAACTTGGCCCTGCAAATAAAATAAAGGCATAAACTTCTAATTTCTAAGGTGTAAGGGCGTTCCTTTCAATTTCTGTTGTTCTCATTTCTGACCGACCCTATTTTAGGCTCTTGACCCCAGAAAAAAAATGTTTAACCACTGACACTATCTGCAACCACATTAAAAAATAAAAATTCACAAAATCCAGCTCCGTGATATTTGAAAGCTATATAAGAAATATGCAAAATATATGGAGTACAACAACTGCATTTTGCCAAAAATTGTTTATTTTTATGCAGTGATATCTGTTGGTGACAAACTCTAGTCTAAACAAAACTTGAGAATATTACACACTTCTCATCATATCATTTAATCATAGAGAAATGGCCCTTTCTCTTAATCTCTATGATTTAATTTAGCCATCTAATCTAGTGGAGCTTCGATTTTCTTCCTTCAATTTTTTATTCTTTTTCGACCGACCGGCCCAACTTCAAAAGTATAAAAATGAGAACCATACAAATAAAAAGGGATGCCCCGTGATCATCAAAAATGAGGAAAAAGCTCAAAACAGAAGTTAATTAAGTTGAAATGTCAAAACTGACTAACCATGAAGCAGCTAGGCGGTCACATGACCAAAATCGCCTATCATTGCGGAAAAGAGCTGCAATTAAAATCGCCAAACATCGGCTGGATAAAATAATTTTGTGTACAAATAAACACAATTCCTACGTCTACAGATGTTTATTTGTCACTATATGGTGCTACTTCCTGGTCTCAAGCAGTGGTTGAGCCCTAAAATCACGCATGAACATGCATCAGATTTCATGATTTTCGGCTCACGTTCATGCCGATTGCCCCCCGACCTAGCCCCGACTGGGTCAATCATTTTTTGTTCTCTTTCATAAAAAATTACGAAACTTTGAGATATTAAAGACGAAATAACAATTAATATGTACGGTTACCTTTTAATAGCGAAAGGTTCAGCAGTAGAGTGATATTTGTGCCGTCAAAACTTGTAATTTTTTCAACTTCTCCAGCGAAGAAAATTCGAAAAAAACAAACATGGAGGATAAAGAGGGGATTCTCCACTACGTCATCATCGATTTTCCACGACATCATCATCGCCGACAGCCAATCAGAATGCAAATTTATGGGGGTGTGCCCAGCGCGCACGAAGTAGATGAGGAACAGAAATCTGGCAGAAAATAGCGGCCGCGATCGATGCGGATCTTCACATAGTAATAATAATATTGTGTCAGAAATATATATTTTTTTAAATATACACATATTATATGGATGAACAATAATAGAACTTCAAATCCAGTCAAACAATGATGCGAAGTTTTTGCCAAATATTTACTATTACTAAACAGTATTTGTAGTAGGAAAATTGAAAGTGTACTGTAAGTTCCCAAGGAAGAGAGGCAATAGAAGCTACCACAGTACTATTCTGGCATTAATAATAATTAATATGTGAACGCATTCAAGGGCCATTTTTTTGTAGACATATTTCTCAAGAACATAGGGGGCTATGATCGAAGCTAAGCTGTCTGCCCCAGTAACCAGGACCAACGTCTCCTCCCGTGATGTGTGACTGTGATGGCATCGGTGGATTCAAGTATTAACCCTCCTACACTCAGACTCAGTGACAGTGACTCTTGGCAACATTTTCCAGTGAGTTGACCAACCATTTGAAACCATTCGACTGCCAAGGTTGTGTACGGTGGCACAACTGTGCACAGAACTAACCGTGTACTGTGTATGCATTCCCTCATGGTATCATATTGCAGGCTGGCATAGTTTATCTATCATTCAAAACCACAGTGAATGGTATTGAATGGTCAGACAGCAAGAGGGTTAAGTAAAGTTTAAGTACTGTATTAAGTTGGCATGACGTTAGCCGCTAGCCGTCGTCTGCTTCAGTGCTAGTGCACTATACCGTATACTATTACTAATCTACACTGTAACGATGTGTATGCATTTTGTAAAACACTGAAATATTATTATCAATATAACTGTACAAAAAAAGCCACAGTACCAATATAAACTGACCAATGTTTTCTATAACATACCTTGATAGATGTTCTCCTGCAAGAACACTTATTGTTGGCTTTACAATGATGAAAATACACACTCAAAACCACGGCCCAGGATTCACTTTTCGCGACTGCTCTCTCCGATTCCTGCAGTCGAGAAATGCTGCCAATTGGTGGCGCTACAACATCAAACTGAAACTACTCTATCTGTTCCCCTTGTGACTGGACTAACTTGCGGCATTTTTGTCCCCTCGTCTATAACTTATATTAATGCATCTTATTTGATGTGAAGGTTCTCTGCTTCGACCTGATCGTTGCTTTCCATAGTGAACACCATATCTTCATTGGTAATTTCAGGATAGATCACCTTATTATCTGGCACTGATAAATGAACTAAAAATAAGCAATTATTGTGCCCAGCCGCTTGGATTTTCTGTTCCACTTGACCAGCAGCATAGCCAGGACTTTTTCGGTGGGGGGGGGGGGGGGATTGCTTTCAAGTGTATGGGGGGGGGGGGCGAGGCCCAGGGGAATGGGTTTGTCAGTGATGGTGCCATGCTTTTATTTGGGGAGGGGGACGCTGCAGGGGGCCACCACCATCTTGTATATGTTGCATTTTGGGATCCCGATCGCTCACTGTAGTAGATTATACAAATCTAGATTATACAAATCTGTACACTGTAACTGTGTAAGCATTTTCCTCTTTTTTCCCCTTTTCTTTTTGTGAGCACTCACAATTTTTTTTTTTGGGGGGGGGCACAGGAAATTAGTGGGGGGCATGTCCCCCAGGCCCTTGGCCCCCTAAACTGAACTCATTGATACCTCACCATGCAATGCCTCAAAATCCAGAGGCCTTCATATTTAAATAAATGCAGAACAAACGATGCTAAACATTATGACTAATATGACTGATTAAAATATTCGTGTTTCTTTATTGAAATAAAACTCCACCAAAATAAAATATTGGTAAATGATAAAATGAATATAAAATATTGATAACATTGCCGTTGTACTGATAAGAACTATTTCGTAAAAATAAATTGCAAGTTTCAATAGGCCGATGGTACTACAACAATGTGTGTCAGTTATCTTCAGTTATGCGTAAAAGTAATAATTAAAAGCTATATAATTACAAATAATAAAATCTTAAATTAATATATGTTTTATCTAAGGAGATTAGGAGAGAGAGATGATGTTTTAACAGGAAAACAAACATTAGTAAAGCCGTCTGGTCCGGGATAGATTTCCAAAAGCAGAAAAAACAACACTTCAGAACCATCACTCATTGTACACTGATTTCGTTTCATGACTGCATTCTCAAGTCAAAGGAAAGGGAAGGGGTCGAGAGATTCAAAACTCCACCCTCAACAAATCGAGCCTACTCGCAACAAAAGTACCGCTACCTACTGGTAGACAATTCAAGGGGAACAAAAAACAAAATGAACGGAACGGAGTACACCAACGTAAACGAAGATACAAGGTAGATACTGTCAGAAAGTACAAGATTTCAATGAGCATTGACTTCAATACCCACAAGTGAACAAGAAACTATTTGGGGGATGAGGGTAAGGTGCCAATGGGAAGACGGGTTGATGGAAATCAGATTTGAGAGGATAAAAGCCTAAAGGGATAGTTATATCATTGGTTTTGTAATTGTAAGACTACAACCCTCTGGTCTTCAAGAGACACATCTCAAAACTAACCCAAGCTTTTTTAAATATAGGCGTTCACGTTATTGGGGAAACATGAACAGCGAACAACGCTTTGCTAGTGTTTAACATAATTATCATTTTGCTCTTGGTCTATAGGCAATGTCACACAGGGCAATTTTTTTCATGCATCTTGGAGGCAACCACTTGCACTGCATGCAAAAGGAACTGACTTCCTCAGCACAAAAATCAATTTGAGAAAATAATGAGAAAACTGAAATGCAAATAAATGTTCTTGATGGAGATTGCCTGGAGCTGGTTGCCTGTAAATTGCCTCATGTGACATGGTCTTTAAAATTACAAAAGAATGAAATGGTAGAGTTTTAGACAGGAAATTTTTTTCCAAATGCTTGGTACCTCTACAAATATTTGCACAAGTTTAGCTATTTTTCCCAGCCTTTTGAAAATCACCAAAGCCAATGCAAGGAATATAACAATACTATTGGGAAAATGATGGCGAAGAAACGGGATGCAGATCAATTGGGTAAAAGGACACTTTAAAAACAAATCCGAGCCAGAATTGACCAAGATTACGGGTCTCAGGAAGCCTGACCCACTCCAGTGGCTGGTTTTAAATAGATGAGTTTTTGACTTGAAGTCTGCGGCAGTTTGACACAGTTTTGGGTCAGTTTGACACAGTTTTGGGTCAGTTTGACACAGTTTCGGGTCAGTATGACACAGTTTCGGGTCAGTATGACACAGTTTCGGGTCAGTTTTACACAGTTTCAGGTCATTTTTACACAGTTTTGGGTCAGTTTGACACAGTTTCGGGTCAGTTTGACACAGTTTCGGGTCAGTTTGACACAGTTTCGGGTCAGTTTGACAGTTTCGGGTCAGTTTGACACAGTTTCGGGTCAGTTTGACACAGTTTCGGGTCAGTTTGACACAGTTTCGGGTCAGTTTGACACAGTTTCGGGTCAGTTTGACACAGTTTCGGGTCTGTCTGACACAGTTTCGGGTCAGTTTTACACAGTTTCAGGTCATTTTTACACAGTTTTGGGTCAGTTTGACACAGTTTCGGGTCAGTCTGACACAGAATCGGGTCAAAATGAACAAGAAATAGGTCAGGCCCCCTGGAACCCAGAATCCGAGTCAACTTTGTCCTGGGAATTTTTTGAGTGGACGACCTTGCCTTTTTGATAAGGGATTAGAGGAGGTAGGAATGGTGAGGACCTTCTTGGAAGATAGAGACGGCAATTTAAAAAGGAAGAATTTAGTGTGAATTTCCTGAATCAAAGTGGGCTTAAAATCATGCTGGGTTTTTTTTAAACCAGGGCTACCGCACTCTGAACTGTAAAAAAAAGTAATGAGCTGTTAAACATGAGGGAATTAGAATTGTAAAAATTATACTGGTAGTTTTTGAGCAACAAACAATACAGGAGAGTGAGTGCCTGACTAGCGATAACATGCGAGAGACCACGGGAAGCGAACACAAAGTTTTGTTAAAATCACAAACATTATTCGAATTTCTTGATTTAAAAACAATTTCAAGGCAATAACTGTGAGAAGTGCTCATCAATCAGATTCTAAATATTGTTACACAACTAATAGAGTGCAGTTTTTGAAGTTAAGACAAAAGCAAGGATACATTCAAGTTGATAAAAACACAACATTTATGTAAGAAACGGTAGAGTGAAAATATCAGTGACGTCATTAACCTTAATAAAAATTCACACAATCAGTTAAAAATGGTGGGAGATGTCATTCATTGATGGGGTTATGCATTGAAATCACACAATGAAATTCTCACAGCATGGATTAGAAAGTGATGTATAGTACACATTCTATGGTTGCTGAAGTTGGCCCCCTGAAAATATATAACAATAGTAACTCTCATTACAGAAAACGATGCATTAAATACATGTTCTCTCTTTCCAGTTAACTTAGAAAAGATGGAACATTTTAGTAAATTGGTAAAATTGATCTACATGTAATTTTTTCTTGATGTTTTTTACTTCCTACAAAGTGAGTACTATTGAATTTGTTTTTGAAGTACAAATATTTTTTGCATTAGTGAATTACAGTAATTAATTACTGTAAAATGAGTGAATTACAGTGAATCATAGTACTTCATAAACTCAACGTGGAAAATAAATGACTATATAGGTCATCTCAGAATTAATGGCTTAATGCAATGACTAAATAGCTGTGCCCGTCAGTTCTTCATCAATGTCTCATTTCTTTCTGGGGATGTTGGTGGAAACAATAGAGGGCGGTACTAAAAAGACAAATGGGATGAACAAAATTTGCTCTATGGTCAAACAGTAACAGATCAAACCACAGGCAAAAAGTGCAAACATTATTGTGGCAACTTTGTCTTACATTTGTATATAGTTGCTTTGTTTGTTGTGAAGAGTGAATAACAAGATGTGTAAATTCAAGTGACCATTTCTACTGTTAAAAACGGGAAAAACTTTTTTTGCAAGTGACTAAACTCATCCAAACATAACTCACCATTAAAAGTACGATCGATTGGTGTCATATTAGGCTTTGTACTGGTTTTAGTACTTTATAAAATGCATGTACACAACGGTGGATTGTAGATTGACAATTATCATAGTTTCATTCTGGTTTTCATAATAAAAAATGTCAATCAGTAGTACTTTCAATTTTACAACATTAACTGAAATAATAAGATAAATCATGGATGACACCACATGCTTCAAACTCAATACTCTACAAATAATCTGAAACAGCAAGAACATTTCATCAACCCCACCCCGATAGACCACACAGAATAATAATTGTTAAAATAGGTACAAGTTAATAAAAAAAAACTCATTAACAAGTTCAGGAAAAAAATAAATGCAAAAAACATAACAAATCAAAATACTGATACTGATAATGCATTGCAGCCCAATTTCACAAAGCTGCTTAAGCAGAACAGTTTGCTGAACAACTAAGCAGGATACCAGTCAAAGACAGCATCCGTGACATGGTTATTTAGCTGGTAACCTCTGCTTAGCACAAATTTGTTTGTGCTTGTTCAAGCAGCTCTATGAAATTGACCCCCGATGTTAATCTCCTATAATGTTATTATGTACAAGTATGGTTTGTTAATAATATCACAGGCAGTGCACATCTTAAAATAAAATACAATATTAAAACAGTAAGATACTTTTGTTCCTATTTATAAGTTTTTGGCTTTTATACAATCCCTACTATTCCCTATTATATGATATCAAAAATATATATATATATATATTTATGCCCTGATTGGAAAGGGTTTGCTTTGTGTATGGCATCCCGTCTCATATTTGATAAAGGCATTACAAGTCCATGGTGCTAACTCATAAAAAGTGCAAGCACGTACTACACAGGCTTGGATAGTTGATTTTACCATGTTCTCACAACGTCACTTAATTTTCTGTAAAAATACTTTGTTTATAAAACAGGTAGACCACCAGTTTCCTCAAATTAGTTTTAAAATCAGGGCAAAGGTTATGTTTATCACAGTATGTTCCATTCTAAAACAACGTACAGCAGCACTGTCCCATTTACTTCATCAAATCCATCAATACTCCAAAGCAGGATTTGCTAGATTTTGATGGATTCAGAGCTGAGCAACTATGCCAACCATTCATGCAATAAATGAGGCATTCTTTTCTCATCAGAGCCCACATTAGGTGTTGGTTTATGCTTCTATTCAGTGCTTGATTCTGAAAGTTCTTCAATAAAATTGTCCTGCTGTTAATTGTTATTTATTCAGCCAGTTAGAAAAATATACACTACTTTCCCTTTAAGTTCAAAGTGTGAGCAAACAAGAAAGAAAGGAAATCTACAAATGCTTTGAGGAGGCAGAGGAGCTGGGTTCCCAAAGGACGAAAAAAAGCCACAGAGGAACTTCTGAGCAAATAAATTTAGGGGAATTTTAAAAACACACTTTGAAAATGTACTAATCAAAGTTGTACATTTTAATCGTTGCAATGTCTGGGAAATTTAATATTTAAAACACAAACCACTCCATAAGTTTTAAGTTGTATTTATGTGCCCACAATTTATCCATTTACTTTAAGACCAGTACACCATACTATATTTCAACCTCATGCAGCAACATTTTTAAATAAAATAACTCGCTCCTCTAAACATGTCTAGCCTCCAGATCAGGCCTTTGCTACATTCCTGTACCACCATTTATTGCACTTGGATAAGTAACCAAACTACAGTCTGAAATACATTAACGTGTCTGTGCTACAAAAACGTGCCCCAGTTCATATTTTGAACTCTTGAAAACAAGGAGTTCGGTTTTTGTTTTCTGCAAACTTAAAAACCAGACGGTTATTAATTTATGCAATAAGTTGTCCTGTGGTGAGTTTTGTATGTGGACGTTCTTTGAAAACTGTACAACCTTCTTGAGCGTATACAACCTACTTGCACCTTAAAAGAAATTCCCAAGATGTCAACAATGTTGTATCTCACTGTATTGACTTGATCCACTCATGGGACAAAGTGATTGCCCCATCTGAATAACCTTAAAATGGTTCAAACAAAAACAAATACAAACTCACTCTTACAAAACTTTGTGTCTTTTTAACAAACAACTGCAAATATACAAGGCCACTTTTAAGACAATTTCTCAGCCACTTTTGGTGATTTCTTAATGCTAAAAGACCTACTGGAATACTGACTATAGTGAAAAGGGCTGTTTATGTTTGCTGTTGAAAAGAACATCTAGGTAGGCTCCACATGCCACCCCCCCCCCCACCTCCTGCTGTCAAGAACTTTGTATAAGGCATGACTTTTTGTAACCTTTTTCCAATTGAAAATGTATAACTGTAAAAGTAATGAGGATGAAAAAGAAACAAAAATTACAGTCCTTAAAGAACATTTCATAAGTTCTTCAGCTTAGATGGAAGAAGCATTTCCTGATTCTCACCCCAACATAATTTGCCATCCTTGTCTTAAGGACCGCATTTGTTAACATTACTTTCCTTAGGAGTACTGGAATATACATGTTTTAGTAATGCTTTCTTTTTACATAAATATGTACACGTTTAGTTTCAAACAATATATACACATACAATGAATATTTCAATCTTAACCTGTAGTTTACATCTGTTCCCCTGAATGCAAAGGAAAAAGCAAAAATGCTTTTAGTTCATTGATTTTAAGCTGCTTTGAATTGATTTAAGACAAACAACTCAAAGAAAATGAGATGTCTTGTTTTTAAACTGAAATGAAACTTCACATAGTAATGCTGTAAGGCTATTCCTAACTGCATTATAAACCATTTACGGGATAAATACAGATGGTAAAATATAGAGAATTGTTCAATTAGGCAATCAAATGGAAAACTAGTACAATGAGAACAACCCAAAGATTTTCCCTTTTCCAATAGAAACAGTTAATTGTGCACAGTATCAGGTAATTAGTGTTCCCGTTAAGGAAACAGTGGTACAAATCTAAGTACTGTAACGAAAAAAGTGATGCGCATGCATGGTATATAATTATAAGCCTGCCCAAGGAAACAAAATCAATGGGCGGACAGGCGGGATGGACAAAATAATAACAGGGCTATACTCATACGTTCATTAATGTCAATGATCATCTTTAAAAAATAGAAAGCTATAGTGTAAATTTGATCTAAACCTGGAAATAACTGAATGGTTTTTGATCATGCTTTGGAGATAGGAACCGTACAAGGTGAATCTTGAAGTTAGTGTTGCAAACATCTGGACATGGCTGATAATCGTATCACACTCTTTCATTGAGAAATGTCTGTGTGGACAGCTGGATAGTTTACAGGCCGGAAATCCAGGAGCGGAGAGCCAAAACACAACCTCCTGCTAATAGTTCTTTGATATTGTTCTTCAGTTATTTCATATAGGGGGTTAGCACTATAGAGAGTTGTCATGATTAAAAATCCTGTAAAAAGACAAAGTTACATAGTTATATATCTCAGGTGGTTTAAAACATTTTAAAAGCAACTTGTACATGTGTTACGCTATGTTATAGTTACAGTTATAGAGTTCATAGATAAAAATTACAATAAAACCTAATTAAAAAATGTCGTTTGATTCCTGTGGAACGTGCACAATTTGCCAAACATTAAGCACCAGTGTAAATATCTGCACGTGTTTTAAAAATTTTAACTGAATACAATCACAGTTAATGTTACAACCCAACTATAAACAAAAACATATCTGCGTGTCTCCTTGCACCTCATAACCTGGTGATGAACTCCGTCTCATTGCCAACTACGCTGGGTCGCTTGGAGTCCTGACTCTTCAATGGAGAATTACTGATGATAGTGGTGGGGGATGCAGTCCTTCCTGGGCTGGATGTCCCATTGACATGAACCGAGTCAACTGAGTTCTCGGGTGAATGATGACTCTTCACCGGTGACCCGCTGTCATCGCTCGATGCCTCCGTCCCATTACCAGTTACCTTCATGGGGGGTGCCTGGATCGGAGCCTTCTTTGGGTAATTTCTATTGGGAGTTCCTTCTGTTGTGATTACTTGGGAGTGCTGTGGGGAGCTCATTACCTTGGATTTCTGTGGTGAACCCTCCGGTGATGGGACAGCAGGAGATTCCTCCGTTGATCTTGTCGGTGATGGAGGCTGTGAACCGGTCAACTTTGGTGAAGCATTACCAGGCTCATCACTGGTTCCCTGCGATGAAGACGATGACGTCTGAGCAACCGGACTTCGATGATTGACCTCTCCGGTCTCTTCCGACCTCTCCTTGGGATTTTGCTCAATGACCACCTGAACCTCAAGGTTCCCGTTTCTGTTTTGGTCAGCAGACTCTGGGCTCTCCTGACTGGCTGCGGTACCATTACTATGGGCAATGATGACAGGTGTCTCGGATGAAGACTGATTTGCCTTCAGATCCCTCATGAGCTGCTTACACTTTGAATCATACTCTGCCTCCAGCGCTGCTACATGCTGCAAAGGAAAATAAAAACGTTTCTGAGGGTCAGTGTGGGTGACAAAATATATGTACCTTTCTAATAAGCAGTTTGGACAGAAAACTCAAGAATTTTCACTACTGGCACAGTAAAGGGTTAAAAGTCACTCAAGCAACAGTTTCTCAAATCCAGGATTGTTTCAGTTAACAGAATGCATACTCATTCAGGGGTACTTGGATGCACAAATTCAAACGTTACAAAAAAGTTGTTGAGATGTAACCTTGAAAAAAAGAAACCAGTTATCTTACAGAGTCTTCCTCTGCTGCGAGCTCTTCCTGTAGATCCTTCATTTGATTCTCCAGCTCCGCCCTTTTCTTCTCTTGAATCTCATGCAACTGAGGAGCAGAAAACATTGGATCTTATTGTTTAAGAAGTTGCCTACCATGTGAAAACATCTTGCTTCTAAATGCAATCTTACAAAGTCGCTTACCACACCGAAAAATCCATTGCATCCACAAACCCTCTTAATTCAAAAAAATAAAACATTACTGCACCACAGGGTCTTTTAATGCACTACAAAAAATGAGGCTTTGTCTGAATCAATCAACTTCAGTGACAAAGTTGAAGAATGGGCCTTTCATAACAGAACATAGTGCATGAGAAGCACTCAAATAATGATGCGCTGTGTGGCTTTAATTGGTTAATCTTTGCAATAATCTTTTGTAGCAAAAGGCGACCACTAAAGTTAGCTGAGGCAAAATTGTACGTGCACTGCTTGAACTTGTATCTTGTCAAATTTCAGCAATGTGCTCTTTGTTTAGAGTAATCGTAAAAACTAAATGTACTTACCGTTTGTCTCGATGCTACTGCTTGCTGAATGTATTTCTGCTGAGCTTCTCTCCGCAACCTTACATAAAAGACAAATATCAGGAAAAAAGGTTAACATCAGCTGCTGTTTAATGAAGACATTCATAGTCTGAATGGACTGCGCAAGTTTTGGGTGCTTTTTAATCACTAGGCCTAGTTAAAGTGTGCAACTTTGTTTGACCCTATATTTAAGCAATAAATTTGAGAACCCCCAGTTCTGTATAAGCTCAGAATTACATTGTTCATTTTGATGGGTAATAATTAAGTAATGTGAGGAAGACAGAAGACTAGTATTAACTATTTTTGCCATTCACTACTGTACATGTGCTTTTATATCTTCTGACCCAAAGTCTTCTTAAAAAAAAAGATTTCCACAGGTACCGAAGATGGGACTCACATCCCTACAAACAAGCCACCTGGAGTTCAACATGGTAACTACACATGTTTGCATTTTTTAATTCTTGGATTGGAAATCACAACTGAGGCAATTAATTTATTGAATGTTTTATTTAAACAACAGGGCAGCCTCTTCAATAAAGGAGCTGCTTTCATTAGCGGCCCCCGTGTTAAAAGTTTAAGAAAATATAATTCAAGTAAACATAAAAATCAACGTACGTAACAGCAAGTCATTAAACAAAATAAATATGGAAAACAATGAAACAGTTGAAACTTAAAAACAGTGTAAGACAAACAAATTAAACACAAAATGGCATTAAAGCAACAACATTTAAAACAGTTTAAGGAAGAACAAAAAACATTACATAAAACAAGGACAAGCAGCACTAAACAAAATGACAATGGTGTTTGTTGTAGTTAAACAAAGCAAACATGTAAGAAATCAAAATGTAGCACGAGATTAAATAAAAAGATAATTAAATGCATACTAATTGGTAATCTACTTACAAAGGAAAGGCCATGGATAGATAACATGAACAAAACTCCTTCGAAATGCACACGGTGGAGTTAAAATTACTTGATAGATTGGAACTGGAAAAAACATTTAGTACAGTTTCAAAAAGTATGGAGAAAGCTTTTGGAAAAGAATGCTCCAAACTTGATGTACTGACCTGTGGAGCTCCTGTTTATCTCCTCGTCGTTTACTCATCTGCTTCAAGTCCTCTGCATTCCTCTCATCAAGCCTCTTCCTTAATTCAACCTCTTCCCTGGAAACAAAACAATCAAAGAAACAAAGAGGCAATTAAAAAGAAAATCACAAATCTCCACTCATGTTTAAGCCGGCCTGGGTATCGTCTTCTTGATCCTCCCAAGGGTTTCAAGACACCACTACAAAAATAAGAAACTGCACTTTGATCAAATTTTTATCATTATTTCAATTATCATTTTCTAAATTTTTCCAGAAAATTTTCAACACTGACATGTCTGGATGCATGTGATGGTTATATGAAAGAGCTTGGTCTCTAATGGATTCAACCTACTTCTTGTGTTGCCCATCCAGCTTGGTCAGTTGCTTCTCATGAACAGCGACCATTAACTCCATCTGCAGTTCATACAGAATCTCAGCGTGCTCTTTCTTCAAGTCTTTCTCATTGGTATAATGCTTCCTGTAGAGCTCAATCAATGCATTCTCTTGGGCTGCTTCCTTCTTTAGGATCTTGAGGAGGGTCAAAAGGTAAGATATTGATAAGACATTGGTACATAGTGTTGCCAGAGGGGTGTCTGGGTGTCTTTTGGACACCCTGTTTTATCTGTCATTACGTGTAAATGTGTTGCAAGTGAACAATTTGGACACCCAGTTTTTAAATTTTCAGCAAATTTAGACACCCTTTTACCACATCCTGGCTAAAACCTTGAATTGGTAGGGAGGAAAGAACTTTTGTTTTGTTTTATTGCAGGCATCTTTGTTTACAGGTTTTCTCAGACCACTATTTATTTATTTTGAAAAAAATAAAATTAGCTCTTTACAAGCTGCTCATATCAACCAAAATGACCTGTGGTATGCAAACAAACGTTAATGGCCTCCGGTTCGGACCCTAGCAGAGTTAATTCAGCCTTTGAGAAAGACTCTTCTAGGGTTGAAATGTAAGGCCATTAACAATTGTTTGCATTTGTTATTTTAATAATTTATTTATTCAGGCTTTACACTAGAACAAGACAAACACAAAAGACAATCAATAACAAACTGAAGTTCAAGAACTGCCAAAATCTCTAAAAGAGAAACCCCCTTACAAAAATTATATAAAAATACAATGTAAAAACATTTAAAATGTGATGACACAATAATTCCACAAAAGAGGCCAGCTACAGGGAAAACATACAGGAATAAAAACATAAACAAACAAGATATAATATGATTATATATAATAGTGTGATACACTGCTAAAAATGGTATTCTTGAAACAATAAACAAATCTTGTTTCAAGAAAACAATTCTTGTGTCACTCTCTAGAAAATTTGTCTGGGGGTGACACAAGAAAAGTTTTTCTTGAAATAATTTGTTTTTCTTTTATCAAGAATACAATTTTTAGCAGTGTACCTAGTAGAATCAATGGCCTTCTCTCTTCAGGAAGAGAGTAAAAAACATTACAAATATACGGAAAATGAATGAATACAGAATATTTTAAAGGTGTTCTTTCTATGCTACAGGGATCAAGTTTGTACCGGAACTTTACTTATTGGTTTTTGTATATTCTTGATGTAAGAAAACTGTTGGAGAAGAAAAAGGCAAGATGAGTTATATGCATGATGGATTCCTAACCATACCTCATTTTCTTTATCTCGTGTGAAAACCTCCAAGACTTCTTTGAATTGCTGTCTTAATTCTTCTAGGTTACTATACAGAGACAGGAAAGTCAACAAATTCTGTTAGGTTCAAGAATGGCCATGTCCAAATTAGGTGACTATAGCTACAGTTGAGGCCATTGGCAGCAGCATAAAACATTGCAGAAAAGATCTATTCAGCAATCAAGCAATAGCCACTGCTGAAGCCGTCAATTCGGTCACGGCCTATCAACCAACAAATATTTGACAAACATGTATAAACACCTTGTTGCGTACATGTTGTACACATTCCCTTCAAATAACAGTATCTCAAGCTGTACTTTTTCCTGACAGAAGCTGTAGCCATCACAAGCTTTTTCAACTCCACTCAGTCAAGTCAATAGTTTAGCAGACAATATCTTGTGAAAATACGGATTATAATAACAAGAGCAGATACCTTATGGCTTGCATATCATCAGGGCCCAAAGTCACCACTGTAACAAAACTAGTACAAAATACCCTGAAATTTTATAGGAAAGCATAATTTTAAAAAGCGTTCAACTTTAAATGCCGTTTTCTCCGTTTGCTACTTTTTAATGGTATCTATGCGTTTGTCAGTTCGTGGCATCAATGACAAAATTATTCCTACATATTTCTCAATACCCATCCCTTAAAAAAACACTTAAAAATAACTGACAAACATTATTTTACTACTTACAGGCCTTTCTTGGCTGCTTTCTTGATCTGATCAGCCTGCTTCTTAGCGAGTGACTTATAAGCCTTATTGTGTGATTTACGTAGTTTGTTGATTTCCTTCTCGTGGGTTTTCTTCAGTTTGCTCTGTTTCTTCTCCTCCTTCTTGATCAATTTTTCAAGCTCATAGTTCAGACGCTGAACAACTTTCTTGTATTTCTAAGAATTGGAATCAAATCCAAAAGAAAAAGGAGCTTACTACAAATAACTGTTCTTCAAAAAATTGTTGACATTTTCATTAAATGAGGATGATGATTCCATTACAAACAAGCAAAACCATAAGTTATTTGTGAAAATTAACTCTCAAAGAAAAAATGGGAACATTTTATTTTAATACACGATTCTCCCCTGCTTTTATTAAAAAAATGTGGGTCTGCATTAAGCCATTTCTGAGTTAGAATTAAACCAAGTCTGGTTCAGGGCAACCTCCAGATGAGCAAACCCTGGTACCACTGTGCCATACAAATTCATTCAAAATTGTGTGTGGGTGTTCGCCGTCTCTTACGTAACTATACAAAAGCTTGCCCCGAGTCATGCAACGTATAGCAACTGTCTTTTTAGTCTGAGGAATTCAAATTTAAGTGATAACTGAGCAAGTCATTGTACCAGACATTATTCAAATCTTAACGCGCAAATGGCTGATTTCCGAAACAAACTTTGCCATTTGATTCCTACTGTTACAAAATAATTAGTTTGGAGATTATTCAATATTAGCATTGCATGTTTCTACCAACCTTGTGCTGTTTAATGTCCTCTAGAGTAGCAGCTTGTATCTCCTCTGTAAGGTTACACCAAAAAGTTGAAGTATTAAACAACTGTTCTCTTAGTTTCCCATCTTCTTTCTGAAGAGCACTTTTTATAAGAAATCAGTTTATGGTGCATAAGTGCTTGTATTAAATTGTTTGAATCTCCTTAAAGGCGAAGTATACCTTTGGTTTTTGGGAACGTTTGATTGTTTTAATCCTACATAAATGTAGGTATATACATTAAAACTAACCTATGTAAATTTCAAAGGGTGGTCACGTTTTTGAAATATCGCAAAAATCTGCAGCGAGTATGTCCACGCATAAAGAATAATCCCTAATAGAAATACACAATCTAAGAAACGTTTCTGACAGAAACATTTCTCAGATTCAAATGTTTGGGGATAAAAACTGACATCTTTTTCCATATCAACGCTATTTTGAATTGAAATATTTCTCTAAAATGCTTTATACTATCGAAAGTTGCTGTACTTCTAACCAAGTAAGTTTTTATTGCCATACATTTTTAGAGTGATTACCAATCGTATACCTTCCCTTTAAAGATTGTTGTTTTACAAAGTGGTTGTCCATTTCCCAGAGCAGGAACCAGAGTTACATCAAAGCGAAAGTTTGACTGCTAACTAATACTAACTAGTGGTTTATTTCACTCTAACAGTAGTTTCTGAAAAACCAGAGCACCCAAATACCATAAGATTATTTTGAGATGGGTTAGAATGGTTTCTGTTTTTTGCCAGGGTTTAAAATCAGAAGAATCAGTTGCACCACAAAGCATGATAGTCTTCACTCAGTCAAAAAAGAAACCAACCATCATAAATTTAAAAAGTTCACGGGTCCAGTATTCAACCCACTCAAAGTTTGGTTAGCAGTTGAACCTTTTTAGAACAACACTATGTTACAATTGAAAATGAATGAAAGATAAATATAGACCAGTGCTGTGCACGAAGGTGATATTTGTAGACACAAGAAAAAAAGCTATTGATTAAAGAATGACAGCAGTTTTATCAATAACAGAGAAACAAAATTAGTCAGTAATCGATATACAGATTGCACATTGTATACCATACAGTCATGCAAACTTCACGCCACTGCAATATCATGCATAAATGCCACAGTGCAATAGTCTATACAGTTATCAATGATGCTGTAATGCGTAAGTTCAAGTTTTGTTCAATAAGAGACTCATTACTGACGGCCTGGCCTTCAGTCTTACATTAAACAATGTCACAATTACTTTTCTCAGACAATATAGTTTTAGATGCCAAATTTTACTTGAACGTGCATGCGAGCGTTTGGAGCAATTTTGTGAACTACAACGCAACTTTCTCATGCTCAAATTCGGGGCGACTGCACATCTAAAATTCTTGAATGGTTTAATTAGCACAAATACATTGGATGGAATTAATGGTAAGACATAAATGTATCCCACAACTGCATTGCACTGCATTGATAACTGGGCAAATCTTCAGAAACTGACAACTATTTCAGGGCATGAAACTCAAGTACATTTTGCTGTACATCAAGTATGAGTCATAATCCACTTCAGCACTATGCTTGTTAGAATTAATCACTAGAGTATTAGACTTCAAACATCAATAACCCAAACACAATCTAACACAAAAATACAGAAGCTTAAGGATTGATAAGAAAAAATAAAGACCATCCAGATCTGTAAAGGAAAGCACAAGATTTAGTGACTACCATAAGATGAAAAGAGAGGATGAAAACAGAGATGGAAATTAGAAGGTGTAAACACACCAGCAGAGGTATGACATTTTAAGTCTGACTACAAAAAAAACTACACAAAGAGGGTGTCCTTCCTCGCATGGTTTAACCCAGAATGTGAGTTAGTAGAAAGTGGACTCATCATGCTTCAGTGCTGCTCTACAATGGGATTACGCTAGCCATGTTCACAAAGTAGAAGCCCGTTTGCTCAGTTCTTGCACTCTGAGCTACATAGCATAAGATAATCATAACAAAATGAGCCCCACAGGCAGCAAAGGACATAGCATTTACGTCTTCTACTAGCCTTGGTTACAAGGCTGTCTTGCGCTTTCCCTTGCCCGATAGCCCACGCACAGAGTCCGTAGGACGATACACACGAACACATACTGAGTCTACACATTGAATTCGTCAGGTTGTCCTGACGGACTCCATGCGTGGAATCAGTGTACTGAGTGTGATATCTATTTGTTTAAAAGTTCGCTTTTAAAGAAAAAAAATCACTAAAAAAGAATAGTCCTGGTGACCGTTTTTCAATAGAAAGAGTAATTCAGAAGACAACGAGAATCAGAGGAGAAAGATAACAACTGAATCAATATATTCATATAAATTGTTTTGTTAAATAAATCAAGTGAAAGTCACCATAGTTGTTTTCGGCAAGAAAAGAAGCAATACACAGACTGGAAAGTTAAAATCTCAAAAGCAATGATAAAGGGAATTAAATCAATTGTTTTCCCGCTTCTAGCAAATTTCAAGGAAAGACTAAGATTGAGCGATTCCAGAAGAGCTGCCAAAAGGCAAGTTACAAACACAATTTGGATACATACCATTACCATGGCAACATAGTGATAACTAAGAATTGCACATCAAAATCACAACAATTTGACTGCTGTCAAACACATTGCAGATTGTATGGTCTGTAGCAGCATGCAGAGTAACATTCAAACAGCAATTCTCAACACTACAACAAGTTGTATAATTTGGAGGAAATTGATAATTCTGGATCATTGCACCTTCAGAGGACATTTTAGAAATTACATGCTGGGTATCTTTGATGCTACACCAATCCCTACTCATGCAAATGCTGTGTGCTCAAAACTCATGGCTTAATCAACATGGGACGTTTGATCCACATTGGACAAAACACACCTGTTCTTTTACTCTAATTAGTACTCATTTTTCTTACCCCTTAAAGAGAAGCAAAGCTTACAGAATGTTAGTGTTAGACATACCACATAAAAAGATTTAGATTAAGTTTAAGATATGTTAACCAGTAAGCTACCACTAAAAACTTCCTTCAGTTTTCAGAAATGAAAATGCACAGAATTAGGTAATATTTCATCAAGCCAGGAGTTTTTAGCACAAGCAAGAAGCATGTAAACTAAGATGCATGCTGCCACTACATGTGAACATGTTTTTAATGCACTGACCTGAACCCTACAGATTCAAGCCCAAGTAATAATAATTAAGTAAAATCAAAGTGTTAGAAGTGATAAAGAGTTGACTGTCCTCATCAACCTACATTAAAAGATTCACTTTTTATCGAGGGTGAGGGTAGGGGTGCTGGAGAAGAAAGGTAGGAGTGTGGGAGGGGGGGCGGCTTCATGCACCCGTCAGTACCTGATTGACCCAAGTTGGGTGCACTAATGCTGCGGCTGTTCTGATTGAGAGGGGTGCTCATGGATTCCATCTGAAACTGGGCAGTGCCCAGAGATCTGGATCTGGGTATGGCCATTCCATCTGCTTAGAGGAGGCGGGGAGAAATTGAGGAGGAGAACAAATTTGAATGAAACACAACAAATGAGCGAAGTGCATTATATGTTGGTTGAAAACTCGACAAAGTCTGCTTTCCAAATGAGACTCTATTCTCAGTGAGCCTGCTTAGGTATGGGAGAGACAAAAACTCAAATCTCTCCAAAAATGATTCTGGGACCAACCTCATTGTACGTGAAATATCAAGACTCACAAGACCAGAAGATTCAACGTTTCCATTCAGCATATTTCATGCTATATCTCTCTCATATTAAGGAAGCTCACTTAAGCTAGGATGACGCTTCAACCGTTGTAACCTTTTCTGATCCATATACACATGCACTATAGTTGAAGTGCTGAACCCCAGGGGTAAGAATCATGTAAACCCCATGAATATTCATGAATTGCATCATAAGTACTCATGAATGACAAGTGATAATGCTATCAGATGACAAATGTAACTTTGGCTCAATACCTTCGTATATGATTTCTTTCAATGGCAAATAAATATTCATGAAAACCCCCTGTAAATATTCATGAAAAAAAGACACCTCATTAATAATGACTGGATCATATTTCTAAATGATAAATGAATATGTAATCGCATGACAATTGTTTTTCTCTTGACATGACCTTACATTACACAATCTTCTGAAGTGAATTAATGATGATTCATGGACTATTTCCTTAGATATATTACGGTTGTCCCCATTCAAACCTGAAAACCCTTGTAATTATAAGGCAGAATACTGGTTGTTGTTCATCATGTTGTCCTAATTTGTTTTACAATTGTAAAAAATGGGGGGCATTTATCAAATGATACAACTCCATCATGGAAAATATCCCACGATACGGCAGAAAGTTTCAAATAATACAAACTAGAAAGCAGAAAATGAGACTTACCGCCCAGCGAGGAGGCAGGAGTAAGTACGGCCATGCTATTCTGCATCTTAGAATTGGTTTTCAAACCATTCTGTTCAGTTATGGTGTTCTTACGGTAGGCCCCACCAGTGTTGGTGCTTGGGGCAGCTGGGGTGGATGAGGTAGCATCTGAGGGTTTACGTTCCGCATCAGCGATCTCCGGGGTCTCCTCCTCCTCCCCATTCTCTTGGTCCTTATGAAACACAATTAAAAGAAGTTTTGTAGAAGCAAAGTGTGACTATTTTGCTGAGATTTTTGTTTGTTCTTCGGTTGCAAAAAATCCTATTTACAGCTCTCAGGTGATCCTTATAAAGCCATTAAGCAAACACTGTTGCTAAATACAAAAAATCTGCTTATTATAAATATTCAAAAAATCAAGCAGAAATATAATGTTATATATGATGGAATTGACTGGATCCTGACAAATAAATTTGCTAAACACCTAAAATGTTATGTGTGCTAAAACTCCAATGTGAACACAGCTTTGCAAGTCAATTGAATGAAATATATATCCCCAGGATAAGTAACCCGAGGATCCCATACCTGTGGCTTCTCTTGATCTTTGACCTTCACCTCCTCCTCCTCCTCCAGAGCCTTGAGCTGAGCCGCTCTCTTCTCCACCTTGGACTGATGGGCGATGGGGTTGGCCAGGGCATCGGCGAAGTTGATCAACCCCTCTGGAACGTAGTCTCGCACCTTAATGTTGAGGAAGAGTGTGGGGAGCATCATGGGCTGGTTGGACTCATTGCACAGGAAGATGTGGCGGTACCCTAGAGGGAGAGTATCAATAGTTTTAAGGCACAGTACACGTTTGGCAATGACTCTGAAAATTATTGGCAATAAAAACTTACTTGGTAAGAAGTACAGCAGCTTTAGGTAGTATAATGAATTTTGAGAAACTTTTAACTTCGAAGTACTACGGTTATGGAAAATATATCACTTTTTATTCCCCCAAATTTGAATCTGAGAAGCGTTTCTGACCTACTGTGTATTCCTATGGGGAATATTCTTCCTGTGTGGAAATATTCACTCGGGTTTTTTGGGAATATCTCAAAAGCGTGGCCACCTTTTGAAGTGAAATTTTCACAGGTTAGTTTGATTGTATGTACCTACATCTATATAGGATTAACACAATCAGTAGGCTCCAATTACCAAACGTATGCAGCACCTTTAAGGCAGTTATGGGGAAATACTTTTATGCCTATACAGGGGTGGACCTTGGATTGAACAGTAACTCCTGATTACATTCATCTACTCCAGAATATATGAAAGGTTGTGGATGAAATCTCACACAGTATGGAAAGCACTGAGCAAATGCTGCATCTTAGAACAAAAAGATTAACAAATAGTGTTCACAATTCCACACAATTCTGTACTTCCTTCAAATCAAATGAACATAAAGCAAGATTCTCCAGATATCTGACCTGGTCTGAGTGATTCCACTGGTAGAATTCTGTGTCCAACCAGCTTTCCATTGTCTTCAAACACTGCAATGCGAAGCATGGCCAATTCAGGCATAATAACCTACATGGAGGAAAATGGATACTCTCTAAAAAATCTTTTACTCAATACAATTTCTTTCACAGAAAGCATAAACTATTAATTTTCCATCAACATAAGCATGTCATTTTTACGAAAACATTAGCATTTTTGTACTGTTATTAAACTACTCCCGTTATTTTTCCATGAAAATTACAGAACCTGAAAAAATACAAACTGTGGCAGACCGTTAATATACATTTCCTCAAATATTTTCATCCTGGAATCTTGTAAGATGGTTTAAACACAATTTGCTTAAAAGAGGAATGTTGCCTTCGGATTGGGGGTTTGGGGCTATAAAAAGCACTTGTTTTGAAGTGAATATGGTTGGAAAGATATTTTAAATATTCCTCAAAATGGTGTGACTTTGTGTGTAGTTTAATGGCAGAGCACAGTCTGCTATAGAACCAAATTTTTGACTCCTCAAAATGGCAGACCGTATGTTCCGCTGGTTGTATTTCGAGAGGCAAACTTATGGTTTTAATCACTACTCCCTAATTACAGCACACAGTATGTGTTTTTGTGCATGAACACCTCTTGAAAAGCATAAGGAGCAATTCCAAACAGCAAATTTTTGAGAGATTTTAAGGCAATGTGCTCCTTTAAATTATAAAAATAGATCAGACCAATTGATCATATTTTTGACAGCATGAGGGCGCTTTCATCGGCGAATTTCCATCACAGTTACAGTTTTATCTTATTTTGACTGCCTGTATGTTGTATACTTGTATCAATGGCAAAGTAAATAATAATATTAATAACAACGGGAAAAAACAGCTTGTTTTAGTTGTTTTGCATCACGTAAATTTGGTACACACACCCCTCACGTGGTAAAAAAAATACTGCAAATTAGTAGGCCCTCTTCAGCTGATGTACAACCTTGCCCTCCACAATGTATTCATGTACACCTGATAAAGTGAAATATGTCATGTACCTTTCTGAAGACAAAGGGATCACCATCGAAGACGGGATTGATGGAGTTTGAAGTGGATGACTTGGTCTTGTAGCGCCTACGCACTGTGTCTGCAGGAAGGCCAAACATGTCCACTTCTACGTATGTGTTGACCCTACGATCACTCAGGAATTGACCACTTATGATCTGACAGGGGGAAAGGATACCAGAGAGGGTTTGGGGCATCATTACTGATTCGTTAGCTGACAGAAGAAAGTTGTTAAGTAGGAAACAGTTCTTGTTCTTTTATTTACAGTCAATTTGGCCAAGTCCAAATTGGCTGCTGAGGATGTTGCATCCTATGCTTCAATGCATGTCAATGTGGCAATCAAGTCGCTTTAACGTTCCTGAAGACCTTGATCAATCTTCACCTGAAGACCTTGATCAATCTTCGCCATTACTCTCAGACAAGAACACACTAACTCAACAATAGTTGTTTCTCATGTCAGCATGTCACATGAGACTAGAATACGCTTTAATGTAATTTTTAACCTTGTTTGATTACATGTATTTGAAAGGAATAGACCTGGTTGACTATGGAACAAAATTACCCTCAGAGCTGAAACTAACATTATTTCAAAATGAGAAAAAAGCAGCAGGCATCCTCCAAATACAGAAACTAAAGCCAGGCCACCTGACATCACTCAGAATAAAGAGCTACTCCTGAGAGTAAGAGCTGAATTCCAAATACTACATCCTCCATCAATACTCACTCTGACTTCTACTGTGGCTGCCACTACACCATCCATTGTCGACTCGGCAAACGGATCAAAAAGGCGATCTTTGCGTCTCATGAACTCTGGCTTGAGAATGTAGCCAGTGCGGCCGTTAATCTCAAAATAACCCATGTTCAGCTGCATCGGAAGATCTACAAAACAAGGGGGTCATAAAGAGTTTAAACTTTATTATTTGATCATAATGTGTAATTACCAAAGCACATAAACTAAAGTCTTCTCTAAAACAATTACTTCTCTTATGGCAGCTGTGGCAATGACACAGGTTGCCAACAGAATTTAATTTATCAATACATTTATCTGTAGGTTACGTTTTTTTTCGTAGAAAGTGAGTTTTTCAATCATCTTTCATTCATTTTCTTTTTCAACATAGCATTTCTCCTTCCTAGGTAGGTCACATTTATTCATATTTGGCCCTACATTTCCCTTGGATTGATAAGTTTCACAGATAGATGAGCTCACAAATCACTCCATTGTTTAAGTACTTAAAAAAGGACACATCAGTAAGATCAAAGGATCCTCAAAATTAAAAGGTTCTGCTAATAACACTTACCAAGTGTCTGGTAGTTTAACGCAACCATCTGACATCCAACATTCCAGAAAATCTACATCAAATATCAATTTTAACAAACAATGTGAATAAAATTTAAGTAGATTACTTTGCTTTTTATAAAAGCATGATAATAACTGGACAAATTATTTGCAGAATGAGAGATACAAAATTGTTGTAATAGAGAAATGTGGTATGTTTGCACAGTCATTGGTATGGCACAACAGAACTAAGGATACATACAAGGCCTTCATTTTAATATTTAGAGGTGTATGGATAAAAAGTATAGAATCTAAAAAGCAAGATCTTTGGGCAGCCATCTTGTATTCCACTCATTCAAATCAATGCGACAAAGGCTGTGCCCCAAGTGATGGTTTCAGCAGTGACTATGACCGGATCGCTGAAAATTCCTGTTCATCAACACTACCGCTGCAGCCACTAGCCATAGCCATAGCCGAAGTCCAGGATTCAGATATGGCCCAAGTCTGGGCCCAATTTCATGGAGCTGCTTAAGCAAAAAATTTGCTTAAGCACGAAAATAGCTTGCTTATTTTACACATGTTACTGGCCAAAATTCCATGCCTTATACATTGCTTGTGACTGGTGTTTAGCTGTTGTTTACTTAGCATAACAATTGAGTGTAGTCTTGGCCGGTAGTCTGATTTTACTAAGCAAGGATTTTTTTGCTTAAGCAAAATTTTGTGCTTAAGCAGCTCCATGAAATTGGGCCCTGGATGGACATAATAGTCTGAATCTATTTTGCTGAAATGGGAGACAGTATTCACCATTACTCTAGAACACAGGAAACTTGACACAGAGGGTAGCAGCCAGGCAAATGTTTATTGCATGACAAGAGTCATTGCAGACGGTCAAGTTTAAGACCTGGGCCCGATACACCCCTTGCATAGGCTGCCATCACCGGGGACAAACAATGGAAATGTGCACCTAATTATGCGTCACACACAACTCTCAACCAATGACAGGTCTTCCTTTGATCTCAGTGAGGGTGCTGTTTGAGCTTGTGACATCATATGCAAGGGGGGTCTATTTTCATAGACCTACTTAAGCAGAAAAAGTTGCCCCAAAATTTTCTGCTATGCAAAAAAAGCAGGGAACCGTTACAGATGGTACATGTGGACAGGTATTTTGGCTGTTAACTTTATAATAATGTTTGTGTTCAGGTATTTGTTGTACTTGAAATCAGGTCCTATTGTTTATTCCTTTTACCTGTGGCATGTAGTTGCCAGAGTCTACCCTTGCTCCTCTTGGGTAGATTCGGGAAAGTTGGCGTTTGTTGTAGCTGAAGAGTAAAAATCAAGGAACTTTTTTTCGGAAAAGCATTAAGCCAGGAAGAACGGTAACCTTCATTTTGTTAAATGCATTTTCTATTAAGTACAGGAAAGTCGCCTCAAGCAATGTGTCATCAGCTCATGACTATAAGGTCGTTAGTGCAGTTTGTATGGATTTCATAAAATTGCTTTTGCATATTTTGGAGCTCCTCGTAATTGGAGTTTATTGATCGTGAGTGGTCTCCAAAGTAACTGTTTGGCAAAAAAAAAAAACATTCATTTTCTAAGAGGTTGTGGATTTGGATTTATTTTTTCAAATATATACACATTTTTCATTTAATGTGAAATTGCAATTAAAGACATTACAGCACTCGGCCGGTGATGTGTACATGTACTGTATTAACCTGCAGGATAACCAAATTAAAGAACTACCAGTGAAAAAGGCAAAATGCAGATTCCAATCTCAGGGAATATCACACAGTTGGCTCTGCCTCAAGTCTCATGCAAGATATCTGAAACAAACACCATGGACCACATTAAATTTTGAATGGGAACAATTAGAATGGAAATGAGTTGGTTTTTACCCATACAATGATAAGCAATGTATACTCAGTGCTTTCAGAGTCCCGTAGGGGAAACAAAATCTACCAGCTACTCAACTGGGATTCGAACCCGTAACAAAGGATACTTTGTAAACTGGATGGGATTTTCCTTGACCCTATTCATTGCTGACGTCTCAACAAATGATGAGATCTCATAACTGCGATTCCTCTCTGAAAAGAAAAAGTACAAAGTTAAATTCAAGTTAAGCACTTCAAAATGTTGCCAAGTCTCGTTGAAATATTTACTTTAAAAAAGAACATAACAACCAAGATAACAACCAGTTGATTATATCTGATGTAACAAAAGACATCCTGTTGATTGAAGAGGTTGAGTTTGTTAACCATCACAAATACTGAACATACATAATTATATTAGGCCTAATACTTGATTCTTATATAGCGGACATATCTGAGCAGCTAGATCAAGCCACTTAACAACATCATTATCCCTGTTCATCGGGCCTACTTAGACCATTCCTCAAACTTTCTCAACTCCCTGGGAAGCGTACAACCCCAATCTGCTCAAAATAGTGCTAAGGGGTTAATCCAACACAATACTGTCTCAGCCCTCTCAGGTTACCATTTATGCACCTGGGTTAAGAGAAGAGATTATGATTATCTGCCTTGCTCAAGGACACAAGTGTCATGACCAGGAATTGAACCCAAATCCTGATGATGGAGCCATCAGCTTGAGTGCAATGTACTAGACCATGACACGCCACATATAAAGAAAGGTACATATTGTCACAACCATTTAACCTAAAGGGTGCATTTATCAATATCTTACTTTCTGATGCCTCGAATGTGTGAAAGTGGACAGGCTGAATGTAGTTGACGAGAGCGGACATCTCACGGCCGGCTTCAGCTTCCTGCCCTGCAGTACCCTGTTAGTGGACAACAAAAAATAAAAATTGTCAGCCAAGTGTATTTTCGAGACAGAAAGCACACCTATCAATAAGAACATCCAGACTCTTTGTGGTAAAGCTAATAATAATAAATAATAATAATAGGTATTTACAAAGCGCCTTTACAAAAAAGATCAAAGCGCTGTACAAAATAAGACAAAGACAGGGGTTACGAGAACAAAAATGTTTTGAGACGTCTCCGAAAAATGGTGATAGAAGGAGCATTCCTGATGTTAATGGGGATAGCCAAGTTAAGAACAAGAAATACATGGTTGTAAGAATGTAGTATTAGGTTTACAGATTAAAGAGGGGAAAAAAACTTACTTTACTGTAAAAGTATCTGTATTTGAAATGTCAGTCATTTGCAAGATCCTGATTTAGTGCTAACACTATAAATATTTCCACATTAACACAGTCCCAGGAATAGCGGTCTCCTCGAAGATTGGTAAAATATTTGTAATTAACGTTGGGCCCCACTCCTTTTATGACACTCCTCTAATTAATGACAAGCTTATTACCTATGACAAACAATTTCAGTTTAAGACCCTCTGAATGAAAATGCTGGGTGTGTCAGTCGCTGTCCTTTATATGTGACTGAAGAAGGCTCCTGCCACTACCCTTCCTCTTTAGAAGAAGACTGGAGCAGATGTGTCCAAATGTAGTTAAAATCAACCTCAGCGATGCTGACATTACCAATATGGTTCACTTAAAAAGCAAACCAATAACATGACTGAGAGTCAGATAGAGTCAACCAACCTTCTCCCGTTTCTCCATCTGATGGCGCTGTGCCTCCTCTTTACTCATATTCTCCTCGTCGTCGTCGCTGTCACTTTCTTCTTCCACCTCATCCAATGTGTCGCTCATTCCTTTACTGAGGCTGCTGTCAACACTCCTTTCGCTGTCTGTGGAGAAGGTCTTGACGGCTGGAGTGGAGGCTACATTGGGGTGAAATGCAATGAGATCAGGGAGAAAGTGGACGGGGGATAAAGATAAACCAGTGAATCAAAAGAAACGGACATATAATATTGTAAACAGGAGAGTGGTAGAAACAGTAACTAGAGTCCCTTGAACGTCAAACTGTCCCTCCACCACTCTCATCCCAGAGGGCATCTTTTTGAAGTCCTTCTTTCCCCTTGACTGGAAAGAACTGCAAGAATGAAAACTGATTTCAGTCAAGTTCCCTCCAGACAAATTTGAATCACTGTTTTACAAAAAGGAGTTGCTTCATGAAAATATCAGTGAAAAAACTTGTTACATGTTGCGTAACAATGCTATACTTTGATCAGTTAGCTCTAACCAACTTCAAAAGAACATGAAATGAAACATGTGTTAAGGAATTGATTGCAATATCTCTCTTGCATGGAAGCTCATTACAGAACCAAATGCCCAGGGATCTTCTTCCGCAGTGGCGTGCTGTCATTTTGTACAACAAAAATGTGCAATGTTGAAACGCATCACGGTTGGTGATCCATTGCAATACCAACCAACCCTTATTTGCTGTTCCACAACGAACAACACAACCCCCCAAAAAAATTAAATAAATGGCCTGAAACTTTCACTGGTTTTAGATTCCTTGATTCTGATAAAGCACGGCTGCGTTTGCGAAAAATGTATCAAAGGTGATCAAGTCCTTAAGTTTACCTTTGTGCACTTTCCTAATAAGAGACCTTAGACATTTCTAATGTGCATGACTGAATATTATTCAGATGTGTAGTGGTTGGTGTTGATACCATAGCCATGAAAAGTTTAACAGATTTGTGACATTAAGATTTAAAAAAAAAAAGACTTTGCGGTTGACACCCAACCACAGCTGTGAATGGCTACAAATTAAAAAAAAATGATATTTTGAAAATACCGGACTTCATTCTGAAGCATTTAATTGTGACAGACAGAATTTTATAAACAACACAGTGTTAAAGTAATCATGGTAAAGAATAATAAATGAAAGTGGGATGAAAAGTCTCTTTGTTTAAATGTTGAAAATGAAATCTGTGAAATAAAAAAATCATCAGCAACAAGTGATTGAGAATGCACAAGAAGTGCGAAGTGAAAGTTTTGATTGTTAAAAAGGTGTTCTGTTACAAAATAGCATAGAACGATGAAAAAGAAAAAAACAGTAGCTGATGAAACTGAAATCGAAAGACTTAGAAAACAAAGAAAGGAAAAGTGATGATGATGTGGTCATCTTGCGGAAGCATAAAATGTGCGATAAAATTGCATCTGATGTAGTAGTTGTTACTACGAAAGCTCATGCGTTTTTTTATGTAATTAGTTAAGTCTTTAAGTGCTACCACTACCTTCCTTGTTTTACGGAAGGTAAAACAGAGTAAAAGCACACCATCTCTCTGAACTTACTGAAGATCATTTACACATTATTCAAAACCATAAAATAATATTACACACTCCTGAAGTTCACTTTATATAACTCGTGCAAAGAACTAATAATCAAGTCAAAGGCCAAAAATAAATGTTGAAATAAACGTTAAATTTGTTTAAAAATGATAAGATACAGGTTGAGATGATGTTGAGTACAAATGCTGAAAGCAGTGAAGAGTGGCAAACTTCAAAAAGCTGTGGTAATCATACAAAAAAGCCAATATGCATCAGTAAAAGAGCATCAAGTTGGAATTCTAAAACCTATTTAATAGATGTCAGAATTACATCAGGGATAAAGAAGATTATTCAGGTTTTACCAATACGAGGAATGCAGGGGTGAGGGTTCACATCCCACCTGAGTAGTACGCCTGTGGATGTAGTTCCACATGACTCAGGAACCATTGTATAATCAGTGTTCATCGCATATCGGTTTATTGGTAAAACTTAAGTAATATCCTCAATCTTGACAGACAACACATTGTGAATACAAATTTGGCAATATTCTTCATAAGAGCCCATAGCATTGAGGTTAAATATGCTAAGCAAGACATACTAGAGTGTAAACAATATCATCAATGTTTGTTAGACATTTGTTTTTTTTTGTGTTTTTTTTACTGGCATAATTGTCTAAATGATATTGGGCCCTTGCAAAACATACAGAAAAGGTGAAGCTTTCTGCAAGGTGTGCAAAACTTTTGAATATTATCACTTACCCCTTCCTTTCAGTTTAAAACAGAAAGAAAATTACCCGATGAGTATTTGACAACATATCATCAATGTTTTGTTTACTAAACTCACATTAAATTTCTCTCCCAAACTAAGGAGTCCGTATGGATGTATTATACCATACAACTTACATACTTCTTGCAGTGATGGCTGGCCATGACAACTAGACAACCTTATTGCTATGATTTTCGGTTTTTGGTTGGGCTGATGTTATCCACTTTTTGCCGGGTAGAACATACCGATAAGATCTCCTCTTCTGTACATTCTGAAAGGACTTGTCTTACTTCGGCAGAATAGACTGTGGACTTCTACTTTCGCAGAGTGCTACCGCAAACCAAAACCATATCAATACTCCACCATGCATTGCTTCAAACAACAGTGTAACCCTTTTACTAAGAAATGTATATTCAGGATGGTTGAAACATACACGCATCAGAAACCCCCAATGGCTACGTAGATACAACATTAAAACAATGATTGTGTAGCGATCCAGTGTTTCAACTAATAAACTCTGGTTGAGTTTGTTGTTAAAAAGCATCGAATAACCGTTTCATATTACTGTTATTACTATAATGCAAACCTCTATTGTTTTTACGATGTGATTTGATTTGTAATAGCATGTTACTCAAACAGAAAAACAAGCAGTGTGTTCACTGAACAAATGCGTGCACAACAAAATATCTGTAACAAAATGGCACAATTTAGTGTGTGAAGCATACCTACTTCTGATCATAGGAAATATCACATCTGTTTCAAGTTTGTTATCAAACACAATTAGAAAAGGACCAAACAAAGGAATATAACACACTATATCTATCATAAAAGTTGTATGATTGGGCCTGTATCATACAGAACCAGTGTTTTTAGATTCTATTACCTCATGAGAATAATAAAAATATATATTTAAAGTGTAATTTAATGGCTGCACAAGATTAGGCATGTGACATCTTAACCCATCTTGACGCAAAACTATTTCTTTCTTTTTACTTCTAGTGATGAGAGAAATTAGAAATTTCTGTCAAGATTTTGGGGGGTCATCAACTTATAACCTGGCTCTGTGTTCCTGAACACAAATAATCATTGATTAGTCCATTTCAGCTCACAAAAAATAAAAATCTGGGGCAACAGATTTGTACAGAATTTGTTTTTATTCATTTCCATTACACAACAGAAATATCATCTCTCTTAAATCAAACACTTAAACTACAAAAATAAAAAGGAGACAAAACAGTTCCACTAAAACACAATGTGTGCCGTCTCCTGAAAGTATACGCACTGTGCAAGACAAGACAAACTAACTGAAATCCAAATGATATATCCAAAAAAAAACAGTGTGGTTGTACAACAGCTGAAAAAACAACAGTGGTGAAGCAAAAATGGTTGTTTGTCTTCTCTCCTTTCAACATCAGAAACTTGCATATGTTGTTGGAAGGACTAGCTTGAATTTAAGAAGAGAATATGCCATCCGTAAAAGAGCATGCCTGAAGTCTATTTGTCTGATGGCCATGAGATATGAATACGCTGCCCCACCATTCTTCCAGATGCGTCAATCTTTGTTGTTTTCCATATTTTAGAGTAGAAAGTGAAATGGATGTACTGCAGATTTGTTGAGATAATGAGAGACAGCAATTGGAATTCTGCTTTTGTAAATATCCAAATGGAATATTTGTAGCTCCCTCGAAGACGTTAACCAAAATTTGCTCTGATTGTAATCAATGAGGGCTGAATGGTCTTCCCCACCCCTTGTGGTAGTCTTCAATCTGAGACGTTTGCATTTACTTGTTTACAGCGCATCACTTCCAATAGCAGAGTGAACATAATATTTTGATACTACTTCTGATTTCCCACTGCAAATAAAGTATTTTAATAAACTTGAGTGATTCATAAATTATAAAAAAGGTTTGCCTTGTTTCTGTGACATATACTGAACATACCAAAAGCAAGAATGAGAACTTATGTAATGTTTTTGTTCAAAGACTAAAGTTGACTTATCCCAATGAAAAAAGAAAGAATTGTAAGAGTTGTTTTGAAATGTGAGTATATTTTTGGCATGGACCATTCAGACTCTGATATACAAGCTTCTGATGTTAAGGGAGTAAACAGGTGACCAGTAAGGTGACAAGAAGTACAGTTTTTACCTTCATTATAATTTGTCTCCTCCGACTGACTTGTGGAGGAGACGTTTGACAGAGTATGGCTTGCACGGCGCCTCGCTACGGAGAAAAATATCCAAATCTTGATCTTTGAGTTTCTTTCAACACTGTTACAAGGCCTGATGGCTTTATTCTCTATAAACTTATAACGTCAATAGAAATAACAGATTTTGATATGAGATATCTCATTTGAACTCCTGTTTTGTATCTTTAGATAGTTCTGGACTATTCATGATGAATACTGCAAAACCATTGAAGAAATCTCAAATTTGCTTGATGTGTTAGTGGTCTTTTGGCTTGGTTTTTAAGGAGATGCATCAATCACACCAGTTGTAAACTTCAACAGTCATGGTATTTACTACAAAGTCTTCATCCCACTTCCAAGGCTCTGCACCCGGACATGGAAGGCAACAAAGCTTGATGCGTGATCTTATGTTCATGTCAGGAACGTTTAGGAAGCAACTTTTACTTGCTCTCAGTCAGCCCACATGCAGTTTTAGTGCATGTACATGGTTTGCCCTTAACTTGTTCATAGTGACTAGCCAGCGGGATCAGTTAGCTTGTTGTGTCACTAGTTCCATATTTTCATGTTGAATAATGATGTTTTTCAACACCGAACTAGCCAGCCAGACCACTTGGAGGGCATTTTGACAGGTCCTCGTGTATTTCAACTAGCATTTGGCAAGCAGACCAACAGTCAAGGAAGAATGCTGATGTGTGTAGATCGCAGTGAAAAAAAAAATCAGGTTAAGCATTTGCAAGGAATTCGACAATTGAAGAACTGCACCACAGGGTTATAGTCAGACAAACCATATTCCGGTCAGGGTCACACATTGATATACAAAGTTGATCTGATACAGTTTGGCTTAGACTTTACAAACACATTAAAACTCAGCCCTACTTATGTAGTTGTGCACAGTATATTAATTCTGCGAGCCTATACCTCACTTTACATTGTGAAGGTAAAATGGTGCCCTGATTCATGCAGTGGGTCAACATTTAGGCTGCAATTCTCAGGCCAGTAATAGATGGCATCTGCAGAATATGCCCTTAGGCAAAATAATTTGTAAAACATGCCTTGTTGAAAAAAGGAAGGAGGCCGCCCTTTTTTCTCTTTTTTTTTTCAAGATGGTTGCCAGCTTTTTTCGGTGTGCTAAAGTCAAAAATATTTTATTTGGCCTAATGCCTTTGCTACATTAACTATTATTGCAAGAACACTAAATTTACACTCCACAAAATGTGTCACATATCGACAGAACTCTTTGGTGGAAAACAAACGCCAGATCTTAGATCTGCAGAACCCTACCTGAAACAAAATGTCACTGGTGAGAGGAAACTACACACACAAAGGACTGGGTTAGTAAACAACTCAGTGGTAATTATGTGTAAGGAATCAGTTAATTAGTATTCAATAACATTGCAGTTCTTGGTGTAATCACAACAAGCATTATTTGGGTTTGCTCTCCTCCGATGCAGATAGAAAGAAATGTATATTACTCAGTGCCTTCCAAGTTATAGAAAAGAAGAAGATTTGAGCCAACTACCTCCCATGTCAACTATGAGATCAATGAACTTGGCTGGGGTCAAGAAACCGATTTCAATGTTGCCTTATCCAAGCATAGAAAAGAGACCCTGGACCAGTGGTCATTTCTATAGTCCAAGGCTGTCTTACTACTTTAAGGCCAGCCATTGTCTGCTGTGGGGATGACAGCTTTCCCTCCATGGCTCACAAGGCAACCTTTACCTGGTTCACAAGTTCCCTACTGCGCTGTCTGAACCGAACTCTACTCCGCAAATTTACGTAGTCTAGTCCCCGATATGCTTGGCCCAACAGCACAAAGACACACACACAACCATATCCTGAGTCCCCAACCTGTCGTCTTGTTGTATAAGGTTGCAAAACCACATCGATCGCCATGGTATTTTATAAGACGCTTTGACTACTGTTTATCCACAAGAGAAGTAGGTAATAAAAATCAGCTCCTTCTCCAGAGCCCAATTATTTTCAGTATGGGTAGAGATGTTCCACAACTATGAAAGTACAAAGGAAGAACCTGCTTTGATGTACATTTTAGTATTACATAAAGACAAATAGACATTTAGATGACAACTCATGTGGTGTTAGTGAACTCTTGAAAGGTGCATGAACTGAACTGCAAGAAATGTATAGGCACCATGTGTAAGTTAGTAACCTGCCACCTTTGGGGGGAGTATGGGAGAAGTTGACGTGAAGAAGAGGAGGGTGACTTTTTACCTGGAGTGGTCGGAGTCTGCACCGTGTTTCCTTCGCTGACTTTTAGTTTTAAGTCTGTGGTAGCAAATGTAAATATTACTTGGAATACTTGGAAGTAGAATTAATGTTATGATTCCCCCCAAAACGTTTAATTTGTTAATTATCACTTATGAAGTCACACAGTTTTGGCTGTTATGGCATACTCAAAATTGTTGTAGAGGCTAATGTTACAATTCCATCAAAAAATGTTAAATTTACAGTTTTTACTGTTATGGCATACCTGCAACTTTTTAGAAGACACCCCTCTGTTGATGTGATCTTGGCCTCATTGTGTAATAACAAAGTTGCCACAAATTAAAAAAAAAGATATGCCCCTTTCTCAAGAAAGTTGCCAAGCCCCCACATTAACAAAACGCCAAACCTGTAAAGGCACTGATATTTTAACCAAACTAAATGCAGCAGGTCTTGTAAGATTATTGGTACAATCATAATGCAGTCTTGCACTTTTGCGTTTTTGCTGAGAAAAAGGAGAGGAAGCAGCCAACTACACTTAACTTTGTACAGTGTTTTTCAGCTGAACAGCGGAAAAAAATCCATGCCTGATAGCGGAAAGACTTTCTATGAGGTGTTAGTAAATTGTAGAATTTTGTTCGGCAAATTGAACAAAATCCTGCTGGAAGATATGCAGATCATGTTTTTTTTTTTATTATTCCCTGCTTGTTTGCATGCTTGTTCAGAATTAGGGTTACATGTCACCACGCCATCTGTTAATTATACCTGTGTTATTGCTACTTTCATCCTTGCTTGGAGGTAGCTGGGGGCTATCAGTGACAGTGTCTTGCTTCTTATGGGGTACTTTGGGACTTAATGACGGACTGTCACGTAACTTGACATTGACAACCTGAGCTGCTGAGACAAGACAATTTTGTTGAGCTTCATTAAAAAATGATCTGTAGAAGGCATGTGATTAAATTGTGCACTTTTCCATTAATGTAAACATAACACATGCACTTTGTTCCAATATGTTGAGTCATTACCCCGACATTGTGACTTCTTATCTTTTCAAGAGAATATTGATGGTCCCGATAGGGAGAGGTCGTCAAATCTGACAGACTTTTAGCGATTTTGGATTACTCGGTAGTTGCAAAGCACAATTACATAGAGTTGGAAGAATTTCAAAATGATTGACCTTTGTTCATCTTAATGGAAAAAAAATTGGATCATAAGAAAAGCAATGTGAAGCAGTTTGTGGCAGTAAATCTGGTTATGTTCCACTTTCTCATGAGCTTCGCACAATAATCATAAAAACTGTCCTCCACCAAAAACATTCCTCCACCAACCCAAAACCCTTCACCCCAAAAATGACTGAATACGTTAAAGATGTTAGGTCCAATATTTTTTTGCTGATTTAACCCAGAAAGTTAAAAGCTTTCATTAAAGGTATTGCACAAAAAACCATAATAAACAAATTAAAATGAGTTATTATCGGGACCTGACATACATTATCACATGTCCATCGGCCATGTACAAACAATTTAATTTTGCATGTTACATGTATTCAGTGCAGTGTCCGTGGCATGTGAACAATTTTGTATGCTTTTCGTTTTGAAACAGCATCATATGTCAAACTTGTTCAGAGAAACCTTTTTTATGAAAAAGTTACAAAAATCTTTGTAAAAATTTAACTTAAACCACAATGTAAATGGAAT
This sequence comes from Pycnopodia helianthoides, assembly GCA_032158295.1. NCBI lineage: Eukaryota > Metazoa > Echinodermata > Asteroidea > Forcipulatida > Asteriidae > Pycnopodia > Pycnopodia helianthoides. The sequence goes on from CM063243.1 coordinate 15,376,402, forward strand.
TATAATAATGGCAGACAGGGTAGATCTGTAAAATGGTTCAGTACATTTCAAATTACAAATGCATCATATAGAGGGTCTGAAAACAAACACCATAAATCAGAAGGAGAAACACAAAGATTAAAAAACAAAATAAAATCATGTTCAATTTCAATGTGGTAATTAAAGATGAGTATATAATGTTAAAAACAAAATCATATGAAAAGTGGAAGCTGTGAGTTTAATGAGTACCACAAAACATGAATTCTCATCAATTTGTATCCATCGAAAAAACCCTGTGCAAAAAACATAAAAACAAGAGTGCAATTATCAAGTTACAATGACACCAGAAGAATCTGTGAAAAAAAAAATCTTCAATCTTAACGACGACGTTACCTTCCCCTTCTGATATCTCCAGGTGTGGGATTTGGACATGACCTTGCCGTCGCTTTTTAGTACCCTGGGGTACCTCTGAAAAAAGTGCAAATTACTTAATTAAAATATAATACTCATACTTTTTACCAGAAAAATGTATTTTAACTTTGATAGCATCAATCAGTTGGCGCTGATAATAACAGATATTCACACTAAGCAAGTGTGTGGGTCGAGTGTGAAGGAATTGAGTACAGTTCCCTCAACAGTTTGGAATGCTATAAGTTATCATAATTATTTTAAACGATACACAAGGCTCTTGGCTGCAGAGCACCATCATTAGACTTTCCAGAAGAAGTATCAAGAAGCCAGTGTCTGGGATGACATCATTTTATTAGAGTCTTTCTCATTACACCCTACCCAAGACACAATCAAACAGCTTTCCATAGTCACTTTTCTCTGGAGTCCGATGATTTATGTACAGAATCGCATGGGTATTAAAGACACCTTTTCCCTTGACTTCACAACATGGGATTTACGCAGGGGTTTAAATCATTCTAAAAGACTTAGCAATGTTTAAAAGACAATGCTTGTATAAAAACAAACGAGTAGAAGTACATTGTTACATCATACACGCTTCCTAATATTAACACAGACAGCTTGAGATATCTTAAAATTAATAATTAAAACTATGTCTAATAGCATACAGAGACAGGGAATAAGACTGGATCCTAAACAAAAACTTACATTGTTTATGTTACAGTCTGATATCACAATATTGATTGCTTTGTTACTCGGCAACCTACTCCTCAGATATTATAATTTTTGCACCCCAAAAAATGCCTCCAAGATTTTAACAACATCCGCACATACAATGTAATGAAAATCACCAATGTGTCCTTAATAATATTTTGTGGATTGAAATAGCCGTAAAAATAACGAACTGACAAACTGTTTGTATGTACAATTCTAAAGGTTCTTTGTCGTTCAACATTTGTCTAGCAATACTTTATGGAAAGAGACATAAATGGCCTTTACACACTAAGAAACGTATGAAAAGAAATCAAATTAGTGACCACAAAAATTCAACTCCGAACCCATAATGGAGTCAATTACCTTCCTCTATAGGTTGCTCAAATGGTTCTTTACTACAGCTCTCACGACTCCTAGAAAATACTGAAATAAAAACACATGGGCTCAGCCTACTTTGATTATCAATAAGTTTACCGTATTTACTTCTAAAGGACAAGTTTCGTTGACCCCAGTAAAACAGATTAATTGAAGTCAATGTAAGTGACTATCATGCATGCTTTTCAAAGAACAATTTGGAATGTCGAAAATGATGTTTTTTTAATACACAATAAACAAGGTTCTTGGCTGCATAACACTGAGTCTAAATATTAGACTTTCCTGAATCCGATCAAGAAAATGGCGACAGCACAATTTATGGTTCATCGGAGACATCAAACAACTACCCCATCCAATTACACATGGCTATGCAGTCAAGTGCATCTTTCAATTGAAACTACCTAAATATCTGCTACATTTTTCTGCCTACTCTTCAAGTTTCATTGTGTTTTACCTTCCCCATTATTTCCACTGGTGGAATGTTTATGCTGGCTATCACGGCGTTTCCCTGAAATCAGAAATACAATAGTCCATAAAACAGTTGCTTTAAACTCGACCCCAGACCTTAATGATCTTTCAATGAGAGTCAAGTGCCATGATTTGAACCTGATCAGTATGTACATTGATAGGCAACATGGTAATGTTTTTGTGATTTAGTTGAATCCGACACTTTGATGAGATGACTATAGACATGGTGTTTAAATTAGGTTTTTGTTTAAATCAATATTTGACCATACTCCAATTTAAGGATGATTTAAGAAGAATGATTGAAGTTCATGTACTAGACATTGTAGCAAACGTAAATAATTATGATCTCCTCATCTCCTAAGGGAAACAGACACAGTATGCTGTAACATGGATTGTGACTGTCCCAATGATGTTCAATGCTCAGATGAACACTTCAAGTGAAAATCAACACAAATAAATAGTGCATCAACCCGACATCCCTACTAACACCACCACCACCACCAATTATTCTACTACACCGTGATTCCGGGCAAAAATTGCATGTCACAGCTAATGGGGAAAACTGGTTGCTATTCCGATGGTCAGATTAAGAAATTAGGAAAGTAAAGCACACCTATGGTACTATCCGAAGGTGAATTAGTCTAAAAGGAACAACTTGTACAGAGAATCATGCCTGTGATATGGTGCTTTCATTAGTCACTTCTAACTAAAGGGATCAACTTTCTGCTCAGATGCCTCCGCTTATAGTGTGAGAGGAAAAACAGTTTAATACTGGACGTGGTCTTGTGCTGACACACTCTGATCATTTTCATAAAATTTGTACCAACTTTTAGAATGTTTCCAAAGAGTGTATTTTCTTCAATCTACCATCGGAATGAAGGTGTGTTTGAATGCATACCAGTGCAGCAAAGGAGCAAGAAATGAAGGTGTTTAAAATGTAAGCCTGATCCTTTTTTTCCCAAGAACCAGAGAATATAAGAGAATTGTACCAGAGGTATCAATGACTAAAGAATGTTTGTCAAAAACTAGATTAATCCTAATAAAAACTCTTTGTATCTGTGCTATTCTGATGCTATAAATTCTGTGCCTACAAAATCTATGTACCTATGTGATCTAAACCACAACTCTAAATTAAAACTTTGCCCCCCAAAAACCCAACAGGCTGTTTTAACAAAATGTAAAAAACGTGTTAAATACATAAAACTACGGGAACATTCCTTAACCTAGGTCAGGATTTTTGTTGGGGGAGAAAAAAAAACAAGAAAAAGAAATGTTAGAAAGTGGGAAGAAGATCGTGGTATCAATTTTGTTTACCTTCCCCTGTCATACTTTCAGTGCTGACTCTCCTAGATTGGCTTTCCGGATGTTTTGTTGTCACTAAGAGAATGGGTGGATATTATTATTGCTTTAGCCACAGGGGTAACTTTGTCATGTGCCAAGAAGAAGGGCGTCACGAGTAGTTACCCCAGAAAGGGCGTAAGCGATTCATGTGCAAAATTGAGTTTCAAGAGAACCGAGTGTGAAAGTTTGAGTGGTTTTCAGAAGTCAGCATAGAAAGGTTAAAATCAGCATGCCGGAAATGGGAAAACATGTCTGGGTGTAATTCTAGCGACAATAATTTATTCATTTTGGTTGTCAGGAGCCATTTGATTGCTTACGACCTTCGGTTACTGTGAATAAGTACTTTGCGTGCCTGAGGAAGAAGGGCGTAGAACCTTACACCCAGCCTCCAGGCGCACAAGGACTTACTAGTTGAAGTTTATCATACTTATCAGAGGGAAGCTATCTTGTTTCTGAGAATAGCAAATTCACATGATGAAAATGAGCAACGTTGGTGCTCCTTTTCAAATGAGATTATTAATATTTAAAAGTATGGAGTATTCAAGAACAACAATTACAAGAGTGATACAAAATTTGTCTATAAATAGTTAAAATAAAAGGTAAAAGGTATTAGGTATTAGGCCTATACAGGATTGGTTAGAATAAAAAATTTTAGTCTGAAAGCTTACTGATTATGAAGTTCATACTAGAAACATTTTTTCCAGTAAAATATTTTCCTCTGAAATGAAGTCACATGTCATATTCAAGAAAACTGCATCTGAAAACCTACAAGAGAAAGACTCTGCTAGGGTCGAAACATCAGACCATTAACTATTTTTTGCATTTATAGTGTGGGTCATTTTGGTTGGTAAGCAGTTTGCAACAGCTAATTCTTTTTTCTCATTGAAAACCTACAAAAAAACCAACAGCTGATTTTGGCTGTTACAACCAAATCTAAAGACAATGTGTTTAGACATGCTGAAAACTGTGCATGGTTTTTCACTATTTTCTCCCGACTCACACAACGGATTAAGCCCGAATTTCACAGGTTTGTTATTTCATGTATATGGTTGATCAAGCAAAACACGAACACTGTCTGGGACTACTTTGTCAGTTCTACCAATCCTGTATAATACCTTTAAGCAGCTCTTAGAAAATGGGCCATGATTGTAAGACTTGTGTGTGCAACGAGAAAACATACAAGATGTCTGACTTGCAAGAGGATCTGTCACTACAACTACACTATGGTTGGAATTATTATAGTTCAGAATCAAAGCTTATTTCAGAAAAAAATATATATAGGAAAAATAGAAAGCTTCAAAGACAGTAGGCGGGATTATCAAGATTACTCATTTCAATTATTAATTCTGGTTGTGAAGCCAAGGCCTCTCGAAAAGTGAGCTTAATCACTATACTATCTAGCCAAGAACCCCGGGGGGAGAAGACAAAGAAGGAAGTTTTAGTTTTAGATGTGTTTTAGTCTGAATTATTCCAGGGAAAATCCGTAGGGACTGAAAACCAAATCCACATAGTGCCCCCAGCGTGATTCGAACCAGGGTCGTAGAGGTGGAAGGAGAGGAAAGATACCACTACGCCAACCCGCCCACCTAGGGACAAGCCTAAATCATACTTCACCAAAATACATGTAAAATATCCAGTTCTGAAGTAAATGGTTGCTGTACAAGACAAAGACTACAGATAGGTTATGAAGCTAATTTTGAAATAATTTGTTTTAGTAATATTAATAGAAATGTTCAGACTATTAAACAGAAATTTTATTACAAAGGGGGAGATAACAATTAAAACAAAAAAAAGGGTAACTTTTGATCAGATATTCCTCCCTTATTCTTAAAAAGTTTGTAAAAATGTATTATCATTTTTGTAAAAGAGTACTTCGTCAATGAATATAATCATATAATTCATTATGTAAATCTTCAGTGTAATATATGGGGTGCACATTGTGATGAAGTCTCTATGTTCATTTAGGCATAAACCCGTCTACGAAGGAAAAACAACTTCTACAGGTGAGCTACAAATCTCTACTGCACTGTGCTGTGTCTGGCTTATTTGTAATTAATCAGCTACTCACTCGGCAGTAATTTCTACAGCTTTACAGAATACCTTGAAGATTTCCTACGTCATTGGGTAATAGAGAAAAACAAAAGTTACCCTAAAGTACCCTCCACCAGTAGAATGGGAATAAAAAATTCAAAGGCTTTCGGCAATTGTTACCTTCTCCATCATTTGAGTTTTGACTCTCACGACGTGACTTATTGGACACAACTGATACTGTGTTGAGGAGAGAAAATGTCATCGGAATACATTAATAGCAAATAAAAAATTAATAAAAAATATGGTGTCTGTGGAAGAAGTGAGACCAGCAGAAAAACTCCAGCGTGGCATTGATGAACTCAAGCAATCAGCAGGAGAACTTAATCATCTCTGAAGAAAGGAACCTACTATCGTCTGAAAGGGTGCAAGAGAGGGTACAAGAGCGATCACAAAAGAACAGGTCCTCCTGCCCTCAACTCACACATGATGAGGTCATGATGGGGTCATGATGAGGTCATGATGAGGTCATGATGAGGTCATGATGAGGTCACTTACTTGACAATTTTTAAGCATCCCTCACAGCTACAGTGGCATACATGTCACTACTTTTGTTCACTAAGTTTAAGGCAAGCTTATCTAAAGCATTACATGAACTACCAGTGTTAGTAACAGTTCACTTGGGTGTAGCTGTTGACGGATTTTGACCTAATGGCCATCCTTGCAGGAGAGTTATAAGACTTTATTCAAGACCACTTGTGATAAAGCAAATGTTTTTGAAATACAACTACATATAGAGCATGCAACCTTTGTTTACAAAAAGAGTGACCTTGTACATTCCACAGCCTTTCTGGCAGGCAAGATACTGCACTGGCCATATGGGAATTTTTAATTTAGTGTCATAACTTCCACATAAATTAAAGAGCTATAAAAAATAACAGCTGGACAAGTTTTGAGATGTGCCCCCTTTCTTCGTATCAAATGTTGATAAAAATCAGACAGTGGAATCTCCATAAAATAGAAGATTTCACTTTTTCCTCCATTGGGCTGTGTACAAATCTTGCCAGCAGGAGGTCCAGACTCTGTGGCTCTTTAGTAAACATGTGACGTCACAGGTCACATGGTCTGTAAAGTAACAACACTGCCTAAGAATACATTACCCCATACATGTACAAATTAAAAGGTAACGTCATCCGTTACCCACAACAAGATAGCATCTGCTTGACACTTCTTAAGAATTTAAAAATCTCAAGACCGCTCAAAGGGACACAGAAGAAAGTCCACAACAAGGTCAAAGATTTAGAAAAAAGGTGGTTGCACTTTTTATAACAGAAGCAACGGGAGATTTTGGGACGTTAGGTGGCAGCAGACAGACCAGGTGAATTCTTTATTGTTTTGAGCATGCGCACATTTCCGGGAACAGTAGGTTTAGACAAGCCCGCCATCATCCCCAAAGGGTCTCCCATTGGTTCCATCGCAACAGCGTCATGTCTTACACCATTGGTTTTATGTGTATACAGTATCTGGCAATACATTCCATAAACGAACCAACCTTATGCAGCCTAAAAAAAGTGATCACAACAAGGTTTATCAAAATGTTGTTGCAACTGATTTAACGTGAGGGCTGTGGAATAAAATATTACCTGACAAATGATGACGAGCCTTTATCTATACACAGTGTCACAATATGACAAACGTTTGACAGTATAACAAGACATAAATACATGTTGAATGAGTGACATATCGTCACAGGCTAATGGAGAAGTAATGTATAATGAGACGATTTGTTGTGTTACAAAATAAATGCTTGATTGTGTTAACGTCAGAGTGAATATGGAACAAAACTATGAGCAGAAATAAAGATCAGCAAACTAAAAAAAAAACAAAGACACGTGTTACAATAATGCCAACTTTTTATGGAGCAATTTAACAGATTTGTTTTCCCCTGCTCATTTCATGCTTCAAAAGTTTCAAATTAGATGGCTTTACTGCATGATCAATAATGTTTTCATTCTTGACGACGACGACAAAGCACATAACACTTTCTCTGTCTATGAATTCTGGATTGGGGGAAAGGGGTACAACAATGGAGAAAAATGACACAGACAATGATACACCTCAGTTCAAAAGCAGCATTATGAGTACCTGTCACGTGTATTTTGTATCTTCATGTTGACATAACTCATGAGTAAAAAACAAAACAAAATATGATGGCAAAGTTAACGAGAGCAGCTCATTCCTCAGCAACGATGTTTGGCGGATGGTTATGAGTAGTGATGAGTCTTGGATGTGATGTTTTTTTTTGTGGGTTTGATTTTTTTACCTTCAGGATCTTCTGTTGGGAAGGGTTCCTCTCCCCCCTCACTAATCTGAAGGAGCTGGGAGCGCTTACTGGCCTTGCGTGAGACTACAGTGTCATAATATGTCGATAATAAATGTGTTAGTGTGGGGTGAAATCTACAGCGTGTGGTTTCATTCTTTCTTCACCTATACGTACAAAAAATGTGTGTCGACTAAGCATCATCATAAAACACCTCTTGGATTTTAAGCAATCAAATGGTCACAAGACAGGTTTTGCATCCTCTTATATGTTTTTAGAAAATGTGTTACTCTTTTAAAATATTCATCTTCTTGAAAATCAACTAAAATGGCCACTTTCTTGATTCTACACCACTATAATTTAAAAATAAAATCACAAGGAATGCACTGGTATGGAAGAGGGCTACTTTTGTTGAAGCACTTCAATTGACTAGTACTCCAAACTAAACATCAAATTATGTTCTTTGTACAGACAGTTGGCCCTTGATCACATTAAGTAATGTGTTTGTTGTTGATGATAGTACTGAGCAAGTGGCAATTTTTGCAGGCATTCCATGAGATTTTGACTTCAGTTACAGTGGCATCTGCAAGGAGTCTATAAGCACAATGAACACTGTTTACTGAAAGTGGCAAAATATTGTTTAAACATTCACATCATTAAAAAATCTAATTGTTACAAGTCTTCTAGATCACCAAGTAAAATGGCCATTTGCTTGCCATGGGACATAGCACAGGTGCCTGGTCAACCAAGCTAGCATTAGAATAACTTCAGGATAGAGCACACATTACAGCTCTTAAAAATTTAAATATATAAAATACAAGACATTTTTGTAAGTTTGTTCCATGGTCACAAGATTTGTACTTATTCATCTCCATCCAATCAAGTCAATAACTCAACTCATGTTCGTTTTTTTCGACAAAATCGATTCAAGTGAACACATTCATATGAAACTCAAAACTGACACACAATAGTTGAAGAAGTGAAATGTATAAAAAGAGCGGCTTAGGTGATGCTGCGCTGAAAGAGAGAACGATGCTTTTTTATTCTGTACCTCCTCGAGTGCATCTTGTAGGTTCAAATGAGACATCTCCACTGTCTATTGATGACTGGCTGGTTAACCTTCTACTTGCCCCTGTAGGTCATAATGTCACAGCTAACTCTTAACACAGTAACAATCTTACAATGTCACAAACTGAATGGGTTAGTATGAAGTGTTCTAGCCCAGGCGAGATGAAGTTCATGACTTTGTGAACTTTCAAGATTGTTCATGAACAACCATGAACTGGGAATGCATGTTCTGGACAGTTCATGAAGTGTTCTTCAATTCATTGTTCATGAACAACCATGAACTGAGAGGACTGAAAAATAATCTGGAAAAATTCATCCGTCCAGTTGTATCATTTGTTGTTCAAGGACATTCATGAACTGTTCGTGAGCATCATGAAGAATTTTGATGGCCAGTTCGTGAACTGATGTCAATCACAAACCATTCCTGGATATTCATGAACATTCAGTGATCGTCTCACCTGGGATGGGTAAGTGGGTAAGTGGGTGTTATCTGTTCCTACCAATACAAAAGTTCCTCTTTCTCAACAACAAAAATTATTTTAAAAAAGTTGCCCATCTGGAGGTGCTATACAAAAGCTTGTCCTGAACCATGTGGTATAGTAACACTGTCTTTGGTCTTGGGAGTCCTATTTGAGTGTTCACTTAGGAATAATCAAGTCATCATACATTATTCAAAATCCAACTCACAAAATGGGTTATTGCTGGATCATACTGAGTTATCTGTTAGAAAAGACTGCACTGAATGTCAGTGCTGCTTTTATTTGAGGAGAAAGGATATTGTAACATTAAGTTAAATGTTTGCAAAAACTCACTTTCAGGTTTTTCTGGTAATTATGTTACTGCAAACCACTCCTTTTCAATACCAATTTGGTTGATTGACAAGTATGTCAAATTATTCACATAGGGTGTGGGGGCAGGTAATATTTGTATGTTTATACTCAAGTCATGCTGGAAGGACTAATAATATCTTTGTCTGAACTAGAACTGGAGATTTGTCCATATTGTCACATTTGTTTTTAAATGAATCCATTTGCACTGAATGTTACATTCGATGTCATGATTTGAAATGAGCTGATCATAATTAATGGCTAGCTATGGGGCATGTACGGGCCATCTTCGAGTGAGAAATATTTTATTTTAAACTTTAATTCTTTGTGTAACAGGTGAATAAATGATATGGTATGAACAAAAAATGAGCGTCAACCGTACCATTCGTATTCTGGCTTGATTCGTAATACTCTTGTGAATTCTCAAATTTGGTGGAAAATATCAATAAATTTCTGATTAATTTAAACTATATGTTTTGTTTAGGAAAAGCTCTTGGATGTATCAATGAACACAACAGCTTTCGTTGTCCTTCCGGGCAACATTGTAAAGAGTATTGATCAAATGTTACATTCACCTAATCCCCACCAATTTCTTATATATGGATATTTTTACTCTTTAATATGTTTTTGGTGCTGCCCAGGTAGTGAGAATTCTCGTCTACCATTATGTAAGCCTTATGTCAGGTTATGCAAGTGTAATAAACCAAATTTCCTACCAGCAAATCTCAGACAAAGATACTAGTTACGAGCTCGATCATCCGTGGCTATCCCAAGCCTTTGGAACAAGCTACCTCTTTGAGAAAGGCAGTCTTGGTGCCAGTAATAATATGTCTCCTACAGACATTCTTGTTACAAGATCAATCTCCATGTTGCTTCTTTTTGGGGTTTAGTTTCTTGTTTCTTGTAAAGTACTGTTTTTCAATGACTCTATTACAAATGTTATGTATTAATGTTATTATTATCCATTATACTACTGTAGCTTTGGATTCAAAATTCAAATGTAAACTGTTCTTAATACACAATTTCAGTAAAAATTATAAGCTGATGTTCAGTAACTGAAAGTTCATGCTTTACAAGGAATAGATGTGGTTTTGATCAAACATTATTAAGAAGTTGAATTAGATGCAACTAATAAAACTATAGACCCCTTGCATTGGCCGCCATCATTGATGAAACGTGCACGCGGGAAAGACTATCATTGGCTGAGAGTTGTGTGCAGCATGTTCACTCATGCACGTTTCCATTGTTTCTCATCAAAGATGGTGGTCAATGACATCATGTGCAATTCATCTATTAGCTAATAGCCAAGATAGAGCTTTGGTCATACATTGGATACAACTCATTGACCACATGTTTTTTTATTGTTTTTGTCATGCTCGTACCCTTTTTATCAAAAGAACTGGCAATGAACATTAACACTACCATGTATTATTTAATGGACATGGCCTCTTTCAATTCCAATCGCTGCTCTTATGTCGAAATACACTTTCTCTGTCACACTGTCAAGCTGTTTATTTGTTCAGATTTCAACAGAAAGTTTGATTAAAAAGGGAAAGTTTTGTATCATGAAACTTCACAAAGAAAATCTTTTTGTATAACTTTAAATCAATAAAACTCAGTTAAAACAAAACAATGCCCTGCTATTATAGGGGTATAAAGATTGTTAGTAATGCTTCATTCCAGGGCACCTTGAGGAAAAAACAATGTTCCACTTAAAGGTCTTCCCTGGGTTGAACTAGAAAATAAGCAAAATAAATAGACTAGCGATGCAGAAAATTCGAGGGAGGTTCTGCGAGCTGCACAGGTACCTTTCCTGGACATTTTGTGACTTGAAGCAAATTCCAAATCCTCATCGCTGATGTCAATAGATGAGTGAGACGAGAAGGAGGATGTACTCCAACAGCGCCCTCTACCTGTCAGACATGGTCATTTATTCAGATGTACATGTACATGCAGTGATGCTAACAGCACAAAGTGTTATGTATAAATTGAAGCTACCCTAATCTCAAGTTTCTCAATTGTTTTCCTCTTGATAAAATTATTTTGAATTTTTCATTTTAGTAGGAAGAAAAAACAATTCTGGTTAAGACTGACTCGGGGCTAATTTGAGAATCACCCTGTGAGGAACTCCTTTAGATCTATATCATGTGACCACCATCACTGTCTTGTTCCACGAGTGCAAATAACAATAAATGAATTAAGATTTCCCGAAAGGGTCCCCCAGGGCCCAATTTTATGGCTTTGCTTACTGTAAGCGAAAAAGTCAGCACATACACAGGTAGATATTAACCTGTGCTTAACTTAAGCGTATTTCAGAGGTAAGCAAAGAATTTTTGCTTGTGCGCATGTGTACTTCATGAAATTAAGGATTTTGTACTCAAATGGCTACATTACCCTGTAAGCATAGAATTGCATGGTATGCAAAGCCATGACAAATTGGACCCTGCTTGTGCCCTTCTGTCCTTAGTTTGGTCACAATGATTTGATGGGAGAAAATTCAAGATGGCAGCACCATGATAATGTACAGGCTCATGTATTCAGGCCTGACGCTTCGTTTTTGTAAGGGCAAGGGCACCAAGGCGTTTTCAGTAAAGGGCACCTCTGAAACGAAATTGTTAATTTCTATTGGTTCACCAAGGCAATGACCAGGGTCAATGGAGGCAATTGCCTCCGTTGCCTTTGTAAAGTATCAGGCCTGTAAAGTGGTTACACAAAGTGCTTGTACCTACTTGTATTGTACCAGTTTGTTGACACGATTCCTGGACAAGAGTGAAGTACACGAATATATATATCAAGTAAAGGATTAATTATTATATTAAAAGTCAGTTCTTGGTGAAAAGTTTTGTGTTTGTAGTCGCAGAATCTGTCCTATTTTAAGAATGCAGAATTATTTAATTGTTTAAACGTAAGGTTAATCTTTCTATGAATACAAACGTGATTGAAGGTTGTTTAATTTGTTTTGGTTTATAAAATACTTGTATTAATAGGCAACATAAATATTTTGTTAATGGGTAATAGTTGTACACAAGTTAAGTGCAATATTTATTTTAAAAATAAAACAATAAAAAAATAATAATTTGTAGAAGCAGCAAGTTACATGTACTCAAATTATGCAACCAAAGCTGGCGAGAAAAATCCCATATTATTTGAGTGTGCAAAGTATTGCTTGATTGATGAACAAAGCAGTTAGTCTGAAGTTATATTACTTTATGCCACTTTCCTCTTTTAAATTGTTCCGTCTCACAAACAAGGGAATGTTTAACTTTCAGGTGGTTAATTTTGCATTCTAGATTCTCGATAGATAAAAGTTGATTACACTACCTACTGTTCCTCTGCAGCTGAAAACACTGCAATCAATCTGAATAGTTTGTTGCTGGCCTTTTTTTAATTACCGATTCGACCAGCCACCATCGCTAACAAACTAAGGCTGTCAAGCATCACCGCATTACTTATAGAACGCTCATGATACGGTTCTAAGCAACTCGTTCTAAATCCGCCACTCGCTTTACAAGAGTGGATGCTCTATCATGATGCCATGACAGTATCAGGAGCATTTTGTAAGCAAGGCGGTAATGCTTGACAGCCTTACTAAGTGATGGTGGCGAATCGGTTGTGTCCGTCCAGAAAGATCATAACTCAGTTTTGACAACGCATGCCATTGGTTTCTAGCAACAAAGTCAGTGCCGTTGGTTTTAGGTCTGTCTCTAACCTTATTGTAGGTATAAAAACAAAATCACCATTGTGATGAAGATCCATTGCTATCATACAAAATGATTTGTAAGAGCACTATGAGCTCTGTTTAAATCCAATCTCGTGTTGAACAAAGACACCCAATCTCATGTTGAACAAAGACACATTAACTAGAGGGGATTTGAGCCTACGACCCCCGGATTGGCGGTCTCCCTATTTTGTAAATGTCTTTGTTCGGGGTGCCACTTAAAAGCCATTCCATTTAGGATCACATCCAAGTTTACGATACAAGGTGATTCCTCTCCTGCTACTTCCCAACCTATATAGTAAGGTTGGATGTGATTCCTAGCTATACCGCAGTTACAGGTTGTATGGCTTCTGACTGGCACCCTGAAAAAAGATATTGACAAAATACAAAGACCGCCAACATTAGGGCTAGATAGCTCAGCTGGTAGAGCGTCGGCACATTAATTCGGAGGTCCCAGGTTCAACTCCTGCTTTCGACAAGTTTCCTTTGTTTAACCCCAAATTAATTAAAATTTGCTAAATCAATTTTCTTAGTGGTTTATTAACTAAATCCAATCTCATGAAAGTTCTGAGAAAAAGGTAACAACACAAGTACTCCACAGTCTGATCAATACATTTCAATAGCTAGTATATTTATGTTCATATGTTTGCCATGATATAGCTGCTTCATAATGTAAATCAGTGGATTGACTCGCCAGGGAAAGAAAATGCAATTAGTTAGTATTGAAAAAACAAAGGCAAAATAATTGTTCTTTTAACGTATGGAGAGCAGGGGGAGAATTAGGAGAAAGTTTGTTGGTTAGTTGACCTGGCAGACCCCAGCAATGCTTTTTAACAACATCAATTATCCATGACGAATGACAAGAAGGGTGGTTTACCTTTGCGGTCGCTGTCTTTGGATTGTTTCCTCTGACCTGTAAATAATTTGGTGGGGGGGGGTATTGTTTTGAAAGAGTTGATTAGAAAAGCTAAGAAAGTCGCCTCTTCCATGTTGCCAACAAATCTATTAAACTTTAAAGCCAATAAACTAGGAATAATGTATGCTTCAAATTTGTCAATAGAGTCTAAATACAGCTAAAGAGAGAAAGAAAAGTTAACTGAATTCAGGTTCATTGCTGGTTTATATCCTTGTCGGGTGTCACATGTTCATTGAGAGTAATCACAACATCATACAGAAAAAGCACCAGCCTGAAGTTTCATCTTTAGGACAAAGCATAATCTATAACGTCTTAGCTTAACAAAATCACATTGAATAATGCATTCTTATCACTCTGTTACATCGAGAGAAACCAATATTTTGATGAAGATTGCCCGTTTGTATGGAATCCCCTCAATCAAATTGATTATCAATCCATCAACTTTACAAAAACACATCCAGGATGATCAAGTTCAACAAAGAAACATCCACATCCTCCAACATACCATCACTGTTGTTCCTGCAAACAATCAAGGAACTGCAGACAGTTCAAATAATGCCAGATTCTAACACGTCTTCTTGAAGACATCAGCATTTGAGGCAAAAACTTTTCAAGATGGTCATGGGCGTATGGGGGTTCTTTGGTTAAGGGGGGGGGGCAGTTTTGATTTGCAAAAAATTTGTCGCAGATAAAATTCTAAAATTTCGTAACAGGTGAAGTCTTTTTCGATTTCTCTATTCAATTTGTTTCTTCTTCTTGCTTTGCCCAAAATTTCCCCACTGTTTGGCCTGAACTTGGGAGGGCAGTTCCCCCCTTTCCCCCTGGGCCTTATGCTTACCAAGATGGTTCATACCAGATCCAAGTTTATTACATGTATATAATATATTTCTAAACTATTTAGTTAAAAAGTCCATTTGATTTGATTTTTGTTTTCTTATCAACTGTCATTCCTATAATATTTCTGAAATTAACATAAATGGCCTCTGCACATATGCCACGGCGGCCTCATGGAAGTAATTATGCTACAAATGGATTCCAAAGGATTATGGACTTGAACTGAATTAGATTTAAGTGGAAACATTTAAGGGGGTTGAAGGGAAATGGGGGGGTGTTGGTACTGATGTCTGGCTTACTATACACAATGTTTGTCAATTACGCGATGATTGATGGGCACATTTATAAAGTTAGTATTGAATGATTTCTGAGTTAATTATTGAAGTGGGCATGTGTAATTGCCTTGCTCTTGCGTCCACAAGGCTGGACTAACTGGCAATATTTACAGTAACATTTCTTGTGTTGCTCCATGGTTTTCATTGTCAACTGATTGAAATGTCACCGGACAAAATGATAATGTTAGCATTTATACTTATTGTATACTTTGCATTTTAAATGGAAAACTTCAACTGAGAAATGCTGTTTCTCATTTAAAATGTTGATAGACTTTGAGTCATGTAAACAGTTAATTCTCTAACCCTCCCTCCCCCCCCCTCCTCCCACGAACCAGCCAGTGATTATTCTGGAATGATAAACAGGAGCATCCAACAGCGCTTCTATCATCCAACTTGACATTCTGTGATTCTGAAGATGCCTGCGTTGTCATGAAGATGGCCGCCGATGATGCATGTGGTAACAAGATGCAATCAGCGATTTTTCTGATGGTTATTTTTGAAAAGGTTCCAGTGTTCAAGGCAGTGGAAATGAGATAGTTGTTTTGTAAGGAACGATAAGCAATGATTTATTGACTTGTGGATTATGGGCGTATATTATTGACAGTGTCCATGGGGTCCTTGACTTTGAACTGATCTGCAGTGAATGTTAAAGACAGGGCACTGCATTGGTCAACAACACAGTTATTGATGTCGTTTTTCTCCTTTGTTCAATAGACATGCCTAAAGTCTCGGAAATGTTTGCTGGTTGCAATCTGCTCATACATCCAATTTCTTAAACTACAATTTAATTTCCACAATTAGTAGATGTTGCTAAATGCTTAACAAAACTTCAAGCTTTTCAAATTTGTTCCCCCAAATTGACTTGACTTTTGTTTATGCACTTCAAGTAGATGTTTTGGAATATATTTCACTTCCAATTTTACAGTCAGCCACTTTTACTTTAAAATGATAGCAAGAAACCATAATTGACTTAACAATCAGGCAGTCTACCCTCAGTTTTTATTCTCTTAGCATTGCTGACTCCCATCTCAGAACCCTATCTCAAAGCTGAAATGAAAGATGATCTATGATTGATTGTAACTTTGCAAGATTCATTTAGCATTCTCACACTTCTCGAAGGCTGCATGCTCCAAGGTCATTTGTGAGGAGACGTCACTCTGGACACGACGTACGACACCTCGTACGAGTTCCTCGTCACGTGTTTTGCCAGGAGCTAGGTTGCTTAGGCTGCGTCGTGTACGAAATGATAATCCACGAACTGTGTCATATATTTACAGTATTTGAAGAAGAAAAAACATTGTTTCAAAAAACCAAATGTGTTAAATCTGATATGATTCGGTTAGAATGATGTAGGTTAATTCTGCTTCGTCGATGGTACAATGTAAAGTGCAATAGATATTTTGTATGTTGATTTTGAAAAAGATGACTTTAAAAAAGTGCGTCTTTGAAGTAGTCAAGTTTCAATTGTGTTATTTTTAATTTTTTTTTGGGGGGGGGGGTTGGGGGAGCTCTTTCCAAACTAAGATTGATCTAATTATTTTAGAGGGAGCTCAATTCATTTCGACAGTGTTTAAATGACGGCATATTTCCTTAGGAAAGTAAACATTTTCACTCCACCATCTTCAAGCTGTCTAAACAGAGTAAGGGGTTTCAAAATACTGCCAAATATTCCCCTGGAGATAAACTTGCAGGCAAAGTATTTAAAGGGAGAGCGGTTTGGGGCAATTAGCTCGAACTGATACAAAAGTAGCACGCCATGTAGATACTTCAATCATTCAGCATTTAGTTCATAACACCCCAAAAGCTGGATACACCTGTAGGACATCACTTCAATCTGTTTAATCACTCCATTTCTCACATGATTTGAAAGGGCATTGAGGCACTAGGTATCCACAGAGAGACTGTTTGTCTGAGTAGGGAGAAACTGATGGACAAGGCGCCTCCAGACCATTCAACCCCATGGTTTGAACATCCTAATGACTAATAACCTTTTGTCTTTGCCTTCTCCTTTTCCCCACAGATATCCTCCTTTTTAGTCTGCCTTATTCACTAATTAATTACTTTTCACCCTCTTCCCACCTTCAATTTTGTCCTTTGTGTTTCCAACTTCTTGTGGTCAAACCAGCCACTTCTCTCCAGCCCCCCTTTGTTTCCTTATACATTGTTTACCCCTTGCTTTTTCTGTGTGCTTTCTGCGTCTCTCTCTCCTCTCCTCTCTCTCTCTCTCTATTTCATGTATTTCCATTTGACTGCTTCTGTTTCACTTGTATACCTGTTTATGTGTGATGTCATGTCATTTAGCCTTCCAGAAAGACTCTGCTAGGGTCGAAACGTCAGGCCATCAACTCTTTCTTGCATTTATACCATAGGCCCTTTTGGTTGGCAAGCAGTTTGCAACAGCTAATTCTATTTTCTCCTTCACTAAAACCTCACAACCAAAAGCCCGATAACATACACCAGAGGTCAGACCTTTTTCACAAAACGTGGTCAGTCATCTTCTGTGTTGACAATGAATTAAATGACTGCATGGAAATCTTATTTACAGTCCTCGTCATGGAGGACATGAACAAGGATTTTACGAGCCAGTAGTTCATGAAAGAAGTACCAGCTTAAAAACACACGCTTTAAAAGATTAAATCCAAAAGACGACAACGAAGAAGGGAAGGATACATGTGTTTGAGCAATACAATCAGAAAAATTACAATAAAACTGAATATAATAGAAATTTGAGGTAGGCCTACACATATTTACGTATGTACATTTGTACACACCTACATGTATGTCATGGTATTATCAGCAGAGTGGGGACAGCAGAACAAAGGAACAGGGAAGGAACAATGGCTGTGGAAGTCTTTGTATTTGTGTGTATCCTCCATGTGTTCATGTGCTTAGTCTATGGGAGAGCATTAAGGAAAGTCTCCACATTGATGGCAACAAATTGATACATGTACCCACAATATGAGAGAGTTCCCAACTGTCCCTTTGTAACCCTACTTTTATGCACTGCTGTTAAGAATTTGAAACATGCTGTTCAACAGCCATCAAAGCATATTTAAATACCGACTGGTTTCACTTTTTGGGATCACAGCTCCCAACCACATTCCAAAAGGAGTTGTACAGTGATCCATGGAGATTTCCCGCCTTTTTACACTTTGGTTTGCAGAGTGTCTACCTCCCTATTGCACATTATCTAACATTCACAAACATCAGAATGAGGTTCCGAAAAAGTAAATTATGATGACCTTATTTAAATCATTTAAATATCTATGCACCTGTCATTTCAATGTAAAAAAAAATATATATATATCAACATTAACACACAAGAGCCTAGTTCATTTAAAACAATATATGTTAGTACTCAGTAAGTGTCTGTTTATGTAAATATTTAACAATCTGTTTGTAAAGAGTATTGTAATATTAAAAAAGAAAAAAGAATATTATTTAATAAATCCATTACATCTCTTCAACAATTAACACCACCGAACACTATTTCTTTTTAATGGATGAAAGAAATTAGAATACAATGACAGGGCTTTCAAATAGATTACGTGGCCATGGCTGGAAGAATGGACTTTACCCCCCCG
The DNA here is from genome assembly GCA_032158295.1 of Pycnopodia helianthoides. Taxonomy (NCBI): domain Eukaryota; kingdom Metazoa; phylum Echinodermata; class Asteroidea; order Forcipulatida; family Asteriidae; genus Pycnopodia; species Pycnopodia helianthoides. The sequence goes on from CM063243.1 coordinate 15,395,317, forward strand.
AGCAGAATGTATGGTTTAGAAAGTGTAAATTATATTAGTACACAAATTGCAAATGGCAGCGTGGATGCAGGCTTCGTGCTTTGTGTGTATCCAGCCACAGTCTCTATATTGTGAACCAGTTTGTATGCTGCGTAGGCGGTACAGTGTTGGTAAAAACCAAATCATCATTGTATGTCGCGCCAAAATGCTGAATAAACCGCGGTCAAATGAGTAGGTTTGCTTATGAGGAATCCTTGGTTTTCATTCAGAAATTATTCAACGATTATACAAAGGATGTCAAATATGCATAACTAAAGTTACGTTTTCAAATGATTTAAAGCGTAAAAAAAAATATATATATATTTTATCCTGGTATCAAGGCAGAAGATAAAGAAGACACTACACTTGAATTTCATGAGGAAGAGGGTATGTATAATAAAGAGTTGAGAGTCAGTACTGACAAAAAGGTCTGAAACTAGGATCCACATTTTAGGACGCAGGTTGGCATGATGGATTTCCATCTTGTGGTAACTTCTGGAGTTATAGATTCCAAGGAGCATCTGGGAACAGTATCCTCAGCACTCGAGCAGTCAATCAAAGAGCAGGATTTCTTTACATCCAGTGAAAATAACAGCTACGTTTTATCCCCCGGATAGACAAAAAAAAGTCTGGCTTCGGATAACAAGTCTGACAATTCCTCATCTCACACAAAAAAAAGGAATTCCTTCACATAGACAACTGAAATATATATTCAATTATCAAAGTACTACACAGGAAAATCTTGCAGACATAATGAATACGAGTGACACATGTGTACCAGGAACACAAGACCATTTCCTTGATCCATACTGAAGCAATTAGCCGCTATCACTTTCCAAAGATAATCCACCCTGGGCAAATCCAAGATTCAGTTTACAAGTATGCCAGCAACTTACCTCGGGATACTAAACATCTTGGTGATGTTTAGACAGCTTGATTTGAAAGAAGAAACAAAAAAAGGGGAAAAAAGAAAGAAAAGCTGAAGCCTTCAAAAGAAAGCCTCCAGAACAGGAGAGATGATAGCAACTGCATCTTTCCTGGTACAGTACATTTTTATGCTTCATAAGTAGGAATCGAGGATGACTTTATTACCTGATCTTTTCTTTCCTCCTTCGACCACTTTCCTCTTCTTGTTTTTCACCAGGATCTTGCCCCGTAAATTATCAGGACTTGGGAGAACCGAGCCCATATCAAGCTGCAAAACAGACGGACAGTAATGACAGAAGAGAACACGCTCAAAATCTTGCGTTGTACTTTCAGAAAAATCTTCTCAATCTGTTTCATATGGTCTTCTGAAGTTCTGATATATTTCACATATAGTCTGTGTGATGATGGTGTCATCTACGAAAGCTGAATGACACAGTTCAATCAGCTGAAAATGATCGTTGCTGGCTTGCTGCCTCTGTGCTTTTCTTATTATAAAGAGAGTAAGCATGGAAATATCTTATTCCTTTAATTTCACATCATAACTAATGCTTAATAATAATATCCTGAAACTACATTCACCTTTATGCTAACTGCTTATTGACCATGCACTTTATTATAATCCCATTAAAAGAAGAACATTTTTACTTTTGTAGCAAATTTTTACTTTTATACCAAACTGAAATAATCATCTGTGTTCTGTGAACCAGAACCTTACAAATGCAGGTGATATATCAAGCTTCTTCATACATTACAAGCTTGGCCCACATTGAATGAACCCCCCCCCCCCCCACTAATTTGACAATATTCCCAAATTGGAAAACCTTGTACAACATATGCCAGTGATCCTAGGGTTTATTGTTGTAATGTGTTCGGAGGGGCGGGGTGGGGTGGGGCAGGGAAGGTGTTTTGGTGTTTTGGCTTACCGGGAATCCATCAACAGTGTCAATCAGCAGTTTATCCCCAAAGATTGTCCGGCAGTAGTTGGCCATCTTAGCCTGTTGCTTAGGACTGGATAAAATCAGATAGCACCATTTAAAAAAACAATTTATGTCAAAACCAATCGTTAGCTGTGATTCTAAAGGCCACACTTCAATCATACATGGCATTCAAACCGATTAAACAAACTGCACTTTAACTGATTTGTTTTTCTTTTCGTTACTATTTTAGCACCTTTAAAGAACACACTGAACCAATAGAGAACTTTTGATTTCCGGCAAATTTTTCAGGTATTGAAAACATTTCATCGTCGACAATTTAACTTCTGTAGTCAATATGAGCTTAAATTGTTTCCTTTAAACAAAGTTGCTTTTCTAACAGATTCTGATATGATAATCTAATTTAGGCGTAAATCCCATTCTAAAATAACTTGACATTTTCAGAGATACTCTCATCAACTTGTTGTGTCTGTGATATGGACTATGCCACGACAGACTGCCTTAGCATTTAGACAAAACAAATCTTTGATACCTTTTCAGACAATCTTGACTAATCACTTTCCAAGCTTAACATTGGAAAAAAACACAGCTGGCCTCCTTCATTATTTACCACAATTTCAACAGGAAAACAATGATGGATATTCTCAAGAAAAACAATTTATTTATGTGACAACGTCTAAGTCGTCTATGCATGCAAATGGATGTTATGCTGTTTATCAGGAAACACACAATCCTTTGAGCAATCCTAGTGGAGACAGACATTCCCTAAAGTCACAATTAAAGGACATCTCAAAATGTCCACATCCTGTTATTCATATAAAGTCATGGCAACAGACATTCCTAAAAAAGGGTTGTATTTGCATAGCTCAATCAAAACAACAAGTTAAAGTAAGCTTTCCAGATCAAACATCTTTTCTCAGGAGTTCTCCTCTGCATGTCAAACTCTTTTTAACGTTATTTCCCAGCAGAGGAAGTGCCTAGTTGACGCACACATCAAATTATAATCATGTCCAAAATTGGTGGCTACAGCTACGGATACGGCTGGATCGCCGCCTCAATGTGCCTTGATGTGAAGGATGTCCTTAGCAACACTCTTAGCAACAGCCATAGCCGTGGCTGTAGCCGCCAAATTCATATACGGCCTATGTTACAAATAGAACAACAATACGCAAAGAGGAAATCCTTTGCTTGATAAAGTGTCACTTTGTGATGGTTTTTGTGCACACATGTAGGGGAACAACAGTGATAGACAAGTTGGAACCAAAGGAGCACTCCTTTGAGAAACCTTTGAGTAACCTTGAATGTACCCCCATATTGTGTCTTCATTGTGTGCTTGGAATCGCAGGAATTCTTTAATGAGTTTTAGGGGGTACTTCTGTACAAGAGGAAAATAGCGTGTTTAAAGTATGGGAACATTGTGTGTGGGGGGGAGATACCCTCTGCCCCATATCGGCTATGGTATCGGAGCATTTATGTCCTGTAACTTGAGTCTGGTACCTTAACTGGTCATCTGCCAAATGCCACACAGAGCAGTACAAGATATACATCATACCTTATTTCTATCATAAAATTTTTAATATTTTTTACGCTTTTAAAGAAATCTTATACAGAAAAATACTTTATAGTTTTAGTCCGGTCTTTATAGAATCAGTAGTTTATTTTAACTTTGTGTATTACTGCAGATGGAGAGTATCTGCCATTACTTTTTCGTTTATCGTTCTTATAAATTTTTGAAGTTTAACATTTACACACTTTGTTCTTAACAATTTTGCTGGCTAACAGGTGCAATCGATAAACCAGAACAGCTTTTGTCCCGACGACGACCATCAGAGCAAACTGGTCAAGTTGTTACACCACCGGTTCTTTTCAGAACCGCCGTAACTCACAGAACGGGGTGTTGCGGCAAACCCTAACTACATGTAGATAAGAATATTGATACAGAGAAATGCATCCAGAGTAAACTTTGAGTAAGCTTGAAGGATCCCTTTACTTACCCACAGTGATTCTCAAAAGACAAAATCACAGGGTAATCTGTCGTCTTGAAGGCAGTCTCTTTTATGGCCTCTATCACGTCCTGTAAACATGCAACCACAGAAAATCGTAAAAATCAAATTGGCACGCTACCTGCTTCCAACCAAAATAAAAAAAAGTGTTCATTAAGTCTGCATTTTTCTTGGGAAGGTTTGTTTTTACATCACAAGAAGAAAGCTATCGTGACTTTTTCAAATTACGATTGTCTACATTTCAATCAATTCAAAATCATAGCCGACATCACTCGTTTAAATTTTCCAACCTTGAATGAGACTTCAGTGCACATCGTGTATCCATGTGTTATAATTGGTTCTTCTTCTGCCGTCTTCCCATCCCAGCAATCCAACTCTACACAACGGCAACCAGAGAGCAGAGTCTGGCGGTACATCTCTACTGAAGATTTACCCGTCAACTGATGCCCTACAACAGCAAAGGAGATTGTTTTGAAAACGTTTACCGGTTGAACTGTGCCGGGACATGGGAAATCCATACGGGAAAAAGTAAACGACAAAACTCATGCTGACATATCCAGTACCTTAAGTGTAAAAACGGGGAGGGGAGTGGGGGGGGGGGAGGTCACAGGCCTGGAATTTCATCTTAGAGAGGGCAAGGCCATTTTCATTTTGCAAAGGGCACTTCCATTGTAAAATCTTTTCAGATTTTAAAAAGTCTATGGGCAACTTTTGAAGGCGCACCAAGGCCAAGAGCAGGGCATCCGTGGCCTCCGTGGCCTCTGTGTATTTCCAGGCCTGGGATCAAATCATCATTTAATATAAAGGTTTATTTTTTACATTATAACTATAAAATACTTTAGGCTAAGATTTTTTGTTAAGCTGCACACAAAGCAACCAGCAATGCATGCAGGATAACAGTTTTGTTTAACAACAATGGAGTTTGGTTGACTACGATCTAGCCGATTGCATTAGCAAAGGTGAAATTCACGTTCTTTGGTTCCCGAGAGCAAGGGAGAACAGTCACCGCGAGTTGTTAATCTTGTCTGATTACTGACTGACAATTTCAAAATGCAGCTTGAAAAGTACACAACTAAAGAAGACATTTCATTCTTGTAAAATTTAACAGTCTAAAAGGCAGATCCTCAAGGCCAACTGCTGGGGAAAATACTGAGCAAAACTCCTTCCCAATGTGTTGATGTAGATTTATGGAGGCTTCCTTGATGAACCTCATAGAATACCACTTTCCCAGGTACACTGCATGTGTGTCATTTCTTTTATTTGAAATTCTGTAATTCACATTTTCTTACCCTACTCCTCCCGACTCTACACCTGAGCCATCGTTTGTTGAATTTTATATTTTTCTACCCAAAGACCCCTGACTCCCCCGACTCAATAAATCATAAGTTCAAGAAAATAAAAATCCTAGCTTGACCCAGCTCTCTGTTCATCCACACCATACCCACCTGTTAGGTACGTGTTGTGAGATGAATTAATAAAGTAATGCATGAGGGGTGATCCATGTCATGGCACATGAGGTAAGCATCAGGTCCCACTACCGAGTTCTCTTCACTCAGCAGGTATCGCAGGAGTCCATCAACCGAAAGCTGACCTGTAGGAACAAGTCAAGTTTCAGGATTTTTTTTAAATTTGCAGTTATTTTTATTGAAGTTGTGGGTTCAATATTACAAGAGGCCCGGATATAATTTAAGTATGTGTGTACACTTTGCTCGGTAAACACTGGACAATTTCACAAAGTCATTTTTAAAATTTGTTATGTGCATACATTTTCATATCATCACATTAACTTCCTTCGCAAACCTTCTTTGCATTTTAGCATGGCTCCACAGTTTTTGTCTGAATGCAAAAATCAAACTAAAGGGATGGCATACCTTTGGTAATTGCTCCAAAATGAATTACCATAAAAACTTACTTGGTAAGAAGCACTGCAGCTGTTGATAATGTATGATTTTTTGCTATCCATATCTGTTATTCCCCTCAAAGGAATGTGGTTTTATAGAGAGGGATTCAAAAACATTTCAATCTTAGAAACGTTTCTGCATGAAATGTTTCTCAGATTGTGTATTCCAATTACGGATTATTCTTCTTGCGTGGACATAACCGCTCAAAATTTTTGGCGATATCTCAAAAATGCTACCACCTTTTAAAATGACATTTCCACAGGTTAGTTTTATTGTATATACCTACATTTATATAGAATTAAAACAATCGAACGGTTTCAAAAACCAAACATATACTTCGCCTTTAAGCTCCTAAAAATGTTGGATGTTAACTATATAGTCAATCAATCAATCAGTGCCATCCAATTGAACCCAATTAAGGAAAAATGGAACGTAAATTAAATTGATGATAATGCAATGGAGACATAACTACCACTAAATTGCCCTACACAATTTCCCAATTCATTCTGTCACAATTACCTGATATCACCAGAATTGGGCATCCCTTTTAATTTCACGCTAAGTCAATGCATCTGTCTGTTACATCCTTGCAATGTAGGGTTTTTAACATAATTCTACAAGTTGTAGCTTTCTGCACAAAAACCCAAGCATGTGCAAAAAGAAGAAATCGCTGTGCTAAAGCATTATTGCACTGACAGGTGAATTATAGATACTTCTAAAGGATGTCATCTCCCATTGAAATGCAATTTGTTTGAGGAATAACTGTCATCAAAATTAACATCCCAGCATTTCAAGCAGTCGGTTCCATATCTTTTGCGTGATTGTTCAAAAAGCGGCAGTCATATAGCGTATTGTACGGGACCTATTCAAGGGTTATTTACAGAGACCGATATCAATCAAATCTACTGACCCTTCCTCATGAATGCTTTGTTAGGTTCAAATTGGTTGATGAGTTCCTTGGCCTGTGGGACGTCATAGAATGGGTAAATGATCTCGTTCAGTCTAGGATCCCTCTGCTCGTTGTTCAAGAAGGTGATGACTTGCTGCGTAGTCAAGTAGGGTTTGTTCTTGGCTCCCCTGGGTCAAGGAGAATAACAAAAAATGGCTGGAGGTTAAACTGCAAAAAGGAGTGTAGGAATAGACCTTATGCACGCGAGTAGGGCACCCTCAGCTAGAGGTCAAAAGAAGGTTCCTCATTGGCCGATTCTGTGAGCCGCGCGTACATAGATGTGCGTTTTCCATTGTTACGTCATCTTTTTACCTCTAAGATGGCGGCGTGATAACGCCAATACACATCCATTAGATAAGTCATTTTCAGTGACTGCACCACTGGAATGCACTCCCACATCACGTACAAATCCTGCCAGACCAGTGACTCTTTCAAGATGATGTCTTGAAACACATCTTATGTGAAATGCTTTCTGAACAATTTTTACATGCATGTACTTGCATGTTCATACAGTATCTGGTTGTTCCTCTCCAAATCTACCACTCTTATAAACTCCACTGCACTTTTTTGCTCCATTTTGATCAATATTGAACAGTTAAAAGCAGGATATACTTTTTGGTACTTGTCAAAGACTAGTGTCCTCACTTGGTGTATCCAAACATTTGCATAAAATAACACACATGTGAAAATTTGGGCTCAATTGGTCATCGAAGTTGCCAAAAATAAAAAATAAAAAAACCTTGTTACATAGAATTGTATGCTTTCTCCTGAAGCCTTTCTCAGATTCAAATGTTTTAGTGAGAAATTAACTCTTTCTCAAAAACTACATTACTTCAGAGGGAGCCGTTTCTCACAATGTTTTATACTATCAGCAGCTCTCAGGTGCTCCTTACCAAGTAAGTTTTTATGGTAATGTATTTCTTGAGTAACTACCAAAAGTATCCACTGCCTTTAAATACAGGTGCTTAAAAACTATAATCCCAATTTCAAAGACCGAAAGCAATATATTTCCACAAAAAGCTCCAAGAGATGTTCATTATAAAACACCCGAACGTAAAAAAAATTAGGGGAAAAAAATCTTTGTTTTTGGCTGATATCACAGAACAAGGCTGCACACAACAAGCTCAGACCATACGAATATACTTGTATGTAACACTCAACTCAAGCCTTACGTAAATACCAAGGCTAGAGTGCAACATGGACTGATACAAGAATCTGCTTGGTGTATGAATAACCCATGCTCTTGTCACCAGGATAACAATATAATGGACATATCCTTTATGAATTGCACCGTGGCAAGTTAGCGCGCTGGATATGAAAAATTGATTACATGTGGTTACGACAAGAAACACAATATAAGGGTTAAACTTTGCATCCATCTCGTTAGCAGTTTTTCAAATGGTTGGAACTTTTTTGTTAAGTACCTGAAACCACCAAAAAGTGGTTCAATAAGTAAATGGACATGCATGCTTACAATGAAAATAGTTTGAGTCGTTAAGAAGAATTCATTTTTGAGTTACTCTAAAATGTCATTCAAAAATGGACGAAAAAAGCAGGTAACTTTTTTTGTCCACTTTTGATGAAAATTTGAGGGTGGTTTTAAAAAAACAACAACAACAACATCAACTAAAAACATCAAATAAATCAACTTAAGTTATTTTCAGTATAAGCCTGCATGTCCATCCAAATGGTGAAACCCCTTAGGAAAGTTACAACCTTGGGAATTTTTCTTTTACCTTTATTGTGTTTCCTGTCTTATGCTATATCACGCTTTCAGCGCACCCTGACAATCATCTGTTCTTAGTCAGCTGAATCCATAAACATGTCGTCACAATCACAGTCAATGTGTTTTCAATCGTGCAAATATTTTGATGAATTGTTAATTCCTAAACACATAAGTTGTGAAAACAAAAAAAGGGACGTGCGCGTAGAGCACTTCGTACAAACCACTGCATTATAATTTCACCAGTTTGTGAAAACGCCAAATTTAAATAGGTCAACAGCTACGCCAATCCTACCAGGCATGTTTCGCACCTTGCCAGCGCTATGTAGATCAATACAGAAAGTAGCCAATCTTGTTTTGTCACTTCGTTAAAATGCAAAATGGCAAATCTCGTGAGTCATCAGTTATGTTAATTAGTGTAATTATGAAACTAGTATGTGCTTGGCCCTGAAATTTTCTGAAAATATTAACAGCAATGAGTATGTTACAAATTTCTACAAAAACTGATTTGCAAAATTTTGTGATTTTTATCGATCCGTGAAAGCGGTGTAATGTACAGGACAAGCTCTGACAAATTAAGCATAAAGTTGGCATTTACAATACTGAGTTTATGGCATTTCTTCATTTCAGTAATAAACAGTCCACAAAGGAAACTGACCGAGCAAATTTTAATAAATCTAGGGTTGAACAAAGAAAAATTGACTAGAGCGGGGCGTGAACCATTGACTTCCTCATTGTCATGCCAGCGCTCTACCAACTTTACCATCTAGACCGATGTGGCGGTCTCCCTATTTTGACAATAACTTTATTCAGGGGTGCCAGTCAGAAGCCATTCAACCTTTAACAGCGGTGTAGCCAGGGATCAAACTCAAGTTTACGATACAACCTGGAAAGCGGCAGGAGAGGGATCATCTTATGAGGATGTGACTTTTTTGTTTAAATATAAAGTAATAAACCACAAGGTTTTATTACTTGTGGTTGATTACCTAATGATATTAGCTGGAATAAAAAGTACTATTTGACAGTTTATTGTTGAAGTATAGGTTTTATGTATCACTGCTACAAGTGTCATGGGCCTCCTAGCAGTTAATCTATGTGTTTATCCAAAATTAGCCAAGTACCAGCCACAAACAATAAACATTTATTGTAACATAGCATCTTGACTGGTAACCTGTTTCCCACATTGTGTGTGCTTGAAAGCTCCATGTGAAACTGACCCCAGTCCACAAGTTCACTAGACAATTGCTTTGTGTTGTAACAAATACAAAGTATTAACCCTTTCATGCACCATTTAATTTATTGATAAATTGATCGAATGGACACATAAATTGTTTACTTGATTTTTGCAAATCGCGACCCCCACCCCCCCCCCCCATAATTTTTTTTTTTTTAAATTGTTACAATAGCGCCCTTAAGTCCTCTTTCCCATTCTGAAAACTGTGTGGCCATGGTATCTTTATTTTTCGTTTTACAACTACTTTTCTGCAGGGATTTAAAACAGTCGCTAGCAACGGGTCGGTGCGTGAAAGAGTTAAGAACCTAGATACTTATTGTGCAACGAGTAGAAGAACTAAGAACAGTATCATGACAACCATTACACTGAAAAAACAAACTCCTATTATGTAAGGAAAGATTAAAGGGGACATTGCCTTTGGACTGAGCACTTAGGGCTGTAGAAAGTATTTGTTACGAAAAGAATCAGTTTTGAAAGAAATTTTACAAGTAGAATATTATGGTTCACATTAATATCCCTTGAAATTGTGTGCTTTTTGTTTTTCAGATTTCATGACAGAACAACGGTCCGCCATTTTGTAGGAACAAATTTTCGACTCCACAAAATGCTGGACCATATGCTCCACTGGTTGTATTTCCAGAGGCAAATGTTTGTTGTTGTTTTTTTCATAACTACTCACTAATCGCAACACACTGCATGTATTTGAGTGCATGAACAACTCTTAAAAATGCAGCAAAATTTTACGAGATTTTGATGGACATGTGCCACTTTAAAGCACAAACACTTCATTTTTTCCCCTCTTAACGACAATGGTTAAATTCAAATTCAAACTGCCACAATGCACTTGACATGCCCAACAATGACAGGTGAATCCAATGTCTGCACTAGTCCCTGATTCTCATCCCGATTACAATACAACGACACGTAAGATACAATTTTACTTTCTTACACAGATTTTGTTCCCCCTTTTTGTATCCAATCGTTACAGAGTAAAATAGGAAGTCCTACATGTATGGGCGTGCGGAGGGGGGGGGATCTAAATATTTTTTATTTTGGGATGTTGCAAAGGCAGGAGTCAGAGTTTAATGTCTTGAGGGTCTGGGCAACAAGGATGGCAGCTGGATGCCATTTCTAGATCTACCTGGGCCAAATGCTATGCTCTAGTTACTGTAGGTGAAAAATCTGCGCTTTTGCAACTAGGAAGATTCCTTTTCTATAGTTCATAAATTAGCTAGAAATTAGCTAGGGGGCATGGGCACCCCACGGTCTTAGCATTCTTAGCTTACAACAGCTAGCACAAAAATTTGGCGATAACTCTATAAGCGGAGAATGATTACCGTAAATGTAGAACTCCATGGTAAGCATAGACTTTTGGACAAGCCGTTAAATGTTTGTTGCGGTGAAAGCGTAATGACTCTCCTGTATCTCTCGTGATACTGCTGCTCTCTCACGAGACTGCTGGCTCCCGACCAATGCCCTGTTTAGCCCCCTATTTAGCCGTAGTCACGCGAGACGAGCACCGGTATCGAGATTCACGGGCGAGCCAGATTCACGCTATCACGCCAACAAACACTTGTCCCCAAGTCTATGGTAAGCAGGGACATGAAATCGGGACATGATGTGACAGAACTGTTGCTGGTCCCCGATGCTGGAACTGACTACCAGATCAAATTCGCAACATCAACTCACTCCAGACTTTCAAGTGTAAATTAAAAACACATCTGTTTTCTTCTGGCCCATAAATTGACATTTTTGTAGCATTCTTTAGCAGCGCATTGTATCTCTGGAAAATGCGCTTTATAAGTCTTGTTATTATTATTATTATTATTATTAACTGGCAATGACTCTCTTTTTGTTTTAGTCCTGCTGAATTTCTGGTTTTGTTTTTCAAGCTAACAGAACAATACAGACTCTAGAAGTGTACAGTAATACAAACAAATTCTGAAATACACTTCATGAATTAATCAGTGGCTTCTAAGACAAATATCCAATTCTAAAGGTACCTGACATGAATGGGGGGTGGTTGTAATGAAACTTTTGTCTGAGCCGATACAAGAATGAAGATTCTACGGGTGCAACAACTTCTGACATAAATTTCATCAGAAGCTTGGGACAAAACAAGCAGAAAGTTTCAATAATAATTACTTTGTTCATACACTCATTCAAATACTGCACAGCGAAGCAAACAGTCTAAGGGGACATTTTAAAAAACTTCAATTTACTGCATGGTCAATTTTGGTTCTTCATTTTCTCCTTAAATTAATTACTCTGAGATGGCAAGGACAGTCAGTTCTGTTTGAAAAGTAATTGATGCTGAAAATCAAATAAGAACGAGATGAATAAATACTTGTTTTGACAAGGGAAAAAAACCCTCATAATGAGCAGTTCTGCGACAAAGAATGAATTCAGAGTAAACTGAGCAACACAATTCAAACACATCAAATAAATGTATGGTGAAGAAGGTGGGAAGGGGAAACTGTGTCACACCTACACAGGTCCATGGGAGAATATACAATGGACTGATGCTGTCTGTATAGAATCAAAGATAGGGGGGGTGAATGACAGACAGCCAAGCGCAACACCGTGGTGAGAGAAGACCATATGGTTGGGCACAGCTGAGATAAAGGGATTCTGGTCTATCTAGTTTACTGATCCAGGGGGCTTAACTGCGCAGACAGATGAGTTGCAACAAGTGATGTGGCGGAATATGTACTAACAATTAGCTGCACTCCGCTGTGTACATGTACAACGTATGTCGCCACTCAACACACTGCAGATGGCAGCTTGAGGGGAGCAGAAAAATAAAGCTAGTTTTCTAATGTTGAATTCTGGGGCTGAATGAAGCCATTATGCTAAATAAAGATTTAAAATGGCAGGGGAAATTTCAGTAGTGGGGTAGACATTGAAAGGGGTTAGCGCTATATGGGAGCTGAGGTGTAGGAAATGAACAAATTATTTCTTCACAAAAAAACTATTGTGATAATAACATTTGAGTATTTAAAAAACATGATGAAGAATTTGTAAGTGTTCAAAACACAAGACACATACAACCCTATTACTCAGTCATATATACCTGAAACACCTTGACAAAAACATGCAAATAGGAAATAGTTAAAAGCACGGTATCTAATTTGGAAACAATGGAGATAAACTTACAGTCCTTGAAAAACTTTGTCAATTTCTTTCTGGCTGATGAGCCTGGTGTAGAAGGTGAAGAAATCCTCAGTACGGAAGCTGGTTGGTGGAATACTGTCATCCTGAATGTACAAGAAGAGATGGACAGCATCAGTAAGTAAAGCGGGAAGGACTGAGATGGAGGCTAAAAAAGACATCTCCCTCCTTCAACAATTCATCTGCCCCTTATTCATAGGAGGTATGTGAAGTGTCATTCTGAAGCAATGACCAACATTCTCTGATTACTGGATTCGCACTCACCTCCCATTACTGTATTTTACAGGGCTTGAATGTCGAGAAAATCTCCAGTTGGCCACAGTACTTTCACGTGAACTTATTCACTATACTAGCCAAGAACCCCATGGTGAGAAGACAAGGAAGGAAGTTTCAGTTTTAGATGTGGGAGGAAAACCCCAGACAAATTATTCTAGGGAAAACCCACGCAGTCAGGTAGGGACTGAAAACCCAATCCACATAGTGCCCTCAGCAGGGATTTGAACCGGCAAGAAAAGATACCACTACGCCAACCCGACCGCCCATTTTTACGTGACTAAATATATTTTCTATCCTTTGCACATTCTTCCCTTGCTGAACCTCAGGAGGAGGTATGGACATATCATCATTATTGTATCTTTCTGGTACCGAAACCAAGGAACCCTCAAAAGTGCCTTGCCCTTAACCCGTTGGCATGGAGATGGCTGTGAAGAGAAGATGATGAGGAAATATCAAGATGTGGGAGGAACTCCCCAATTCGGAAAAGCCCAAACAATCAGGCAGGGACTGAAACTCAACCTACATAAATGCAAGGTTCCAGGCTGAGGCAGGAATTGAACCGGGGTCCACAGAGGTAAAAAGGCAGGGCAAGAGACTAAACCAACCTGAAGCTCAAATGCAAAAAAAAATCTTATAAAAGGGTATTTGTAAAAAACACTGGGATGCTGGACTTGTTCAGTTTGAACTACTTTATTCAAGCATCTAGTCCAGCATACACCTCAAGCCCTGGGCAAGGAATTCATGGTTCATTCACAAAAAGTTCAAATTGTTCAAATTGTTCAAACTCAATATTCTTACACAAGCTTAGAATTTGCTGTTGCCAAGCAAGTACTCTTAACTAGATGCTACAACCAGCTCCAGTGAAACAGGTCCTGTGTTGGTTTATCTACACACCAATGCACTCCAGATATTGTCAAAGGCATTTACTAAAGAAAACCAATCTTGCAAACCTTTTTGTCAATGTGAATGCCCACTGCCTGCAGAGCATTCTCCACTTTCTTCTTGTCTTCTCTTGATGACGCAAACATCTTCTTAATACTGTGAAAAAAGGTCAAAGGTTAAAAATGAAATGGGTAAAAGCCTGAAATAAAAGATGTTTTGCAAAGTCACGGATCGATATATAAGTTTCAGTTTGCAATCATCTCACCTTTGACACAATTTACCTGACATCACCAGCCCAAATCAATCTTGGTTGCGACATTTTGGGAGTCAGATTCCCCATGCAACTGTGCTGGGCTAATATTAGGCAACTGGCGCATGAGTAGACACACACCATGTCTTTAGATGCAATTTTACTCTCAAATTGGCAGACCAAGGTCAGACATTTAAAGCATGTGACAACAATGCAGGGGTCAATAGGAAAGTTTGATCTATCTAATAGAGTTCTTAAAAAAACCTATATGTAAAAACAGGGAAACATGTTTCAACATAAGGTTTCGACAAGCCTGCTCTGTTCTTCATGTGAAAGCTTTAAAAAAGGTAATCTTGTAAAGCTTGCAGTTACACCATAGACTGCTCCGCTTACATGGGTGCGGTTTCACAGTCGTAACCAATAACTGTTTCGGTTGACTTGGCCATTGTTTAAACACCGGGCAATGACCGAAACATTAATTGGTTCCTGCCGCAAAAACGCACCCCACGTTAGCCGTGGAATGAGGTGCATGCTAGTTAAGTTTGTGACAAAGTTAGGTTTTGAACAAGACCAGCATACACCTCATTCTACGGTTAACGCACGCCTTCCCAGTATTTGCACAGTAGTCTATGCACATGAATCTCTCCTGTCAGTTGTGGTCGTTCTGAAAAGAACCGGCGGTGTAACATCTCAAAGTTTCAATCAGCATGCTCTGATTGTCTTCAGGAGAAGGCACCAGGGCACGCTGAGCGAAACGTTGAGTTGCTACACCACCGGTTCTTTCCAGAGCCACCACAACTCATGAGAGAGTATCATGTACATGGTGTCACCGCAAACCTTACTAGATTGTATCTCCACCATGCATAGTTTCAAATCCTCTTTAAAAGAGGCAAGACAATTTTTGTAATTAAATATGATAGGTTATTGAGGTCAAACATCAAAAATCACCACCAACGGAAGTGTTAGAGTGAACAAAAAAATAAGCCAGTGATTTAGCCTGGAACCTCCTCTTAAATGAAATACCATAACTTATTGATTTTTGTGAGCTGGTCTTGTCATGGTCTTACATTAGGAGAGCAAGCTCCAAGGCAGCCATCTTCAGCTACCCTTATCTAGTCTCATCATTGATATGTGCTCTTGAAGCATGCATGTGTGTAATTGCTTTTTACCAACTGGTGTAGAGACTTTTAATTAAAGGCTGGCGAGTCTCGGTAGGGAAATGTACCTTCCCGTTTCATGCCATTTATTGCTTTAAAGGGGAAAAAAATTATATGTAAATAAATCATAACGTCCTTCCATGTCTCCATGTCCGAGGCACAGTGTAATATGACAGTGTTTTGGATGAAAGTTCAAATTTTAGATTTATGATCTTTTCAATGACTTTCAACACAAATTCATATTGAGTTATTCATATTGAGATATTACTTGTGGTTTTAAAAAATGAAATATTAAAAGGGTAAGGTCTTAGAGTTATTTATACGCTTTAAAATGCAGGAGAAAATCTTTATGTCACATGGAAGCTGTTCTTTGTACTACAATTGTGTACAATACATGTTTAAAAAATATATATATTTAATGTAGTTTGAAAAGATCGATTAGTGTTAAGTTGACACAAGAACCAACTCTTCAAAGAAATGCTTCTATTTGAGCTGCAATCATTATTGAAAAAAAATTTAACTAAAAAATGCCAAATTGAATAATGCTTTTTGACGTGTGTCATTCCCATAAAAGCGTAAGTGAATTTTTTTTCAGTTAACCGCAGCAACGTGAAGGTAAATCATCCAAACATCAACATTGTATCTTTTCTTCGAGTGAGTCTTGCACACGACGACGGCGCCATCTCTAGACTCTTTGTCCAGAGGTGGAATCGTCCTTCACCTACTTTGTTTTCTCTCTACATCTTGTGTAACTCTCATCTAACATGCCCTAATCAACTAGATGCAGGCTCAGGATGTAGTCCCAGTGGCTAATGGGTGAAATCACAAGAGGAAGCTGATTACATGGCAAGCTTGCGTGTTTTTCATGGGGGGCATGTATGGTTGCCATGGTGATCACCTTATCAAGCACCTGAAGTTTATCTCATAAATGACACCCACAAAAATCAAGTTACCCTTTTCCCTCGAACCTTTTGCAGGTTTTCCTCTGATTTCCCTCTGACCATAAATCAAAAACGACTCATCAAATCCACAAATCTGAATCATCTTACATGATAAACTACCTGAATTTTGCTTGATCGAGTTGTTCATTTGAAGAAGAGAAAAAAAGAAAGAAAGACGGATAACGACTACCACCCTGATTGCTCTCTGAATGACGTATCATGTACCAGAGTTTTATCTGAGCTGCCAAATATAAACCTGTATTCATTAATTAGAACATGGAGGAGGCTCCATGATTGGAAAGCCTCTCCTAAAAAAGGAAAAACAAAAATGTACTGGTGATGACTGCCCAGTGATGATCATGGTGGCTTTTGTGAAATGACGAAAACTCCCAACATCGGCAAATTTTTTATCCCACCGATAAATGAAACCTATATGCGTTTTTTATTGTGATTACCCATCTGTCGCAGAATCTTTGAATGAGAACTACATTGTCTGGTTTGGGGGAAAAAACAGACAGTTACAAGATTGGTTTGAGAAAAAGTATTTTTTGGTTTGTCTTGTTTTACATTCAATGACCAAGGAAGAGGCTTGAGGGCTGGAATAGACTAAACCCAGTGTCTTTATGAATTCATCTCCAAGAAAACAATTTGAGGAGTGTCGTGGCCGAGCAGTCTAATGCACCACAGACCCAAGCTCTGGTGTTTAGTGTCTGTCAGAGTGTGGGGGGTTCAAGTCCCGGCCAAGGCACTTGTATCACTGAGCAAGACACTTGATAATTGCTTCGTCCTTCGAATGGGACGTGAAGCATAGCTCCCAGTGTGATGCATGTAAAAGAACCCAGAACACTTATCATAAAGAGAGGGTGCTCGCTCTGGTGTTACTGGCATGGTTGGCAGCAGTTGGCACCGCATCACCTTGTAAACCCTAATAATACAAGGTGCTATTCCAATGGAATAATTTAAACACAGTTCTGCATACCTGTCATAATGAGCGCTTTGAGAGACCTGTCAGGTGTGATAAAGCACTTCATAAGTACTGCATATTAATACATTATTAAATCAATTAACAGTTCTGGACTCACCTTTTAATTGGTATTTTCCCTTCCTTGTTCACCATGATAGTCAACTTTGTGTAACTAACAAAAGGAACAAAAGAAGAAAAAAAACAAGCTTTTATGTTATTTTCTAATTTCCAGTCCTGTGTTATGGTTTTCATAATCAAAGCATGTCATATTATCCTCTCCAGAAATTTAATTATAACATTTTTTGGAATAACAGTGAAATGAACCTACTGAAGGATACATAACTGGCTTTTGTTCTGGCCCTTTTTTTAACTTAAAATTAAAGTTGTATATTCCAATAATATGCCAGACCACAAAAACCTTCAATTTATTTATTTATTTATTTTTTGGAGTGAGAGTCATTGCTGATAAGAAAATCTGAAATTAGGATCTAAATCGTAGAAGGCAGGTTGATATTATTGTCATTTCCATCTTTTTGGTAACCCTCCTGAAGTTGATTCCAAAGAGCTTTTAGGAACATTATCCTCAGTGCTAGAGAAGTAATTCAAGGCGCATGATTTCTTTGTATCTGAAGAAAATAAAAGCTGTTTTTTGTTCACTATGCAGACATCTGAAGGTCTGCATTCAAACCAACGTCTGAAATTTCTCCTCCGTGTAGTTTACCTGTATCCTAGCCAACCTAGATTAGACTTCACATTTTTTCAAAAGGAAAACACACACATATACATGTAAGTAGTCAACTTTCTGTGACTAAAATAAAAAAGAAATTGAAGAAATCAAAAAACAACCTTGTATGTTATATAATTTCCAGTCCTGTGCTACGGTTTTCAGAATCAAAGCATGTCATGTTAGCTTCTCCAGAAATTTAATTATAACATTGTTTGGAATAACAGGAGTGGAATAGACCTTTTGAAGGATACCTAATTGGCTTTTATTCTGGCCCTTTTTAAAACTTAAAAATTAAAGTTGTATATTTCAATGTTATGCCAAATCACCCAATTTTTGAATTGTTTTCTCAAAATGAATAAATTATTTTGTAAAATGGTTGTGTAAAAAAATATATATAAAAAAAAAAAAAAAATGAGGGGCAACCCCACATGCACTAAACAACAACACCGGCAATGGCAATATAAAATTGTTTGAAACATGCATATTGCTTGTAAATGGCCTGTCCTTTGAGATAATGTCCAGAAAACAAAAGCTAATTTTCATGTAAAAAAATAACTATTACGTCATATTTCTTCAAAAAGGAAAAGACACATATAGGCCTATACATGTAAGTAGTGCCCACACTGTGTTACGTTTAAAATACTCACATTTTTTCAAGCAGTTTGTACGGTGAGGGATACTGCGCTGACCTGTGATAACCGATCTTCAAAATCACTTCTGCCCATTCCTGTCACACATCAACAAAAAAGAGAAGAATATAAATAGCAACTTTTATTTAAGCTCTTCTGTGCCATACAGGCTCCCCAGACCAACTTCATAACGATGTTTAATTTTTACAAACTGTTGGCCTCACAACTAGAGAAATTTTGTATAGGCATTGTGTATTTTATAAGTGTATTTCGTAAATATAATAAAAGCTTGGTAACTCATGATTAATTTTTTCATATGACACCCTCATGTGCTAGCCAAAATAACCAATACATTGTCATGCATTTCATCTTGCTTATAGTAAACAGCACTGTTTGGAAGGTGCACTCGAGAGAAAGCATTTGATTTTGGGTTTGAACTAAGAAGTTGTTTACAGGCAATGGCTTGTTAGTAAAGCACAATGTACCCAGTCAGTTTCCCTTGTGGTTTACTATTTGATAAACACAATGTACATGTACATGAACCTGTGATGTGTTGGTACTGTATGCAGACAACACTTGAATTTGAAAACACTTCAATTTCCAGTAATGATAAGTAATTTCTCTTAAGGTCACAATCTAGTGTCTAATGTCCTTGTCCTGATCAAATGATTGTCATCAGAAAAGGTCATAAAAAGCTGAAAATTTCTTAAATATAGATTCTATTTGATAATTTTTATCAATATACAGTTTTAACTTAATACTTTTTCCCCTTGCACAAAAGAGGAACAAAATTCAGGGTTAATAATTGAATATTGATACCTGTATAAAATTCATGCTCAATGAATTGCTGATATTGCCCTATTGTTTTTTGTTGCAATATGAAAAAAGAAATGATGGAAAGTATTTTATTTTATTTTATTTATTTTTTTATAGTTGGGAATATTTTTGATACTATTTACAGATGTACATGCATGTATCCCTTTGTATTAAGCATGGGAGAGATTCTAGTGTAATATGGCCGATTATTGACCTAAAAGTTCATCAAATTCACCGGCCACAAATACCACATTTTATCAGAAGAGAAAAAAAGAAACCTCGGTGTGTTTTATAAGAAAGTCTGTCGTCTGTGCTTGGTTATGAAAAAAATATTACGTAAATTTATCCTGAATTTGTTTCTAAATTCCCGGTAGTAGGTGGTTTAAGTGTACAACATTTGTAGCTCTACTAAAAATGAAAAGCACGACAAAATAAAACATTACAAGAAAAAAAAAAGACATGGAAAATAAGCAAGATAAATGATCTGGTTTTGTTGACTACATGTAGTTCACTGGTGACGAGTTCTATAAACCATAGAGCACACTCCGTGCTTTCACTTAAGATAAGCTTTCGAGTTCTATATTACTCATTCAACCCGTTGGAGTGCCAGCTTGAAAGATAATCCTTCAAACTTTTCTCAGGAATACATCGCTACATCGATAATACATGACTTTCCATGATAGTGCAGCATACCGGCATTGTTGTAAAGTCCAACACGTTTCTATCATACAATTACAAGTGTGGGAGCTCCACAGTGTATTCCTGAGAAAAGTTTGCACTATCGTATTCCGACTCCAATTCTTCTGGTGGAACACTGGAGGTGTAATTTTATCCAGGGACAAAATTGAGAAGGTGCATAATAAATCATTTTCATCGTGGGAGATGCTCTTAGTGTAAGAGGCTGGATTCTGATTTCTAAAGATAAAAATGGAAAAAAATGCATATTTGAAATTACTTTCAAATAGTAGTAAATGTATATACATTGGATACATTATATGTATATTATTTTTTAGCTATAACTTGATAATAATGAGGAGATATACTGGACAAGTTGAATTAAACAAAAAAAATTGAATTAACCAGAAAAAATAAAAGCTTTTTTACACTGTTGGGAACTGTTAGTAGAGAGAGGCCTTGCCAGCTTGGGACATCTCACAGATGGAAATAATAATAAACACGCTTTAGGAGAAGTTGCGTGTCTCGTTCTAATCCTGTGTTCACAGTTACACCCCGGAGGGTTAATAATGAAATAAAATCCAGAGAAAAATACAGCCATGACGTTACTGCACACAATGGACAGATAACAGCATCTGTGTGTGTGTGTGTGTGTGTGTGGGGGGGGGGGGAAGTTGTTCAAGAAAATCCCCCTGGCAAAGGCAAGATCCGTCTCTCACAGCAGAGAGGTCTCCACGCTTTTACAAGATGTGACATGTCTTGGGGGGTTTCATTCTGCTGTCTCTCCAGCCGGTTCTTGTTTTTTGAAATTGTTGATTAATTGACGTCTTAGACCCCACAGTCAGCTCTAGAGGAAACAAGTTCATCCATCATCCCACCTGGGATTTGCTGGGATGGGAGGTAAGAGAGTCTAGAAAACGGTTGGGGGTGGTTGAAATTCCTGCAGAAACTTCTCTTTAGCAATCTCAATCATTACATTAGACACTGTTTTCATTCATATTTGTTGGTCATAATGTATACAAACACCCAACAGACGTAACTTTACAAAATGTAAAGTAAACCAAAAACTACCAGTAATACTGCACTTAGGTAAGAATGTTTTTCCAATACTTTCTATTCCTACAGAAATAACAATTTGTGTATGCAATTTTCTGTGACTGACAAAAAGATTCTTTACAAGTTTATTTTCCTGAGTTGCAGAAAAAATTGTTCACAATATTTGTCTCGATTGTGTTAGTCAAAAGCACACCACGGATAGAGTGCAATGTCCAACATGTTAAACAGCTTTCAGCCGGGGGAAAAAGAAACAACATTTCAAAAATTTCATTAGATTCTACTGAATTTTTAATTCCATAAGGCCATCTATCTATCTTTCTACAACCTACAAAACTGACAATAACTCCCGGAAAAACAGGCCCTGATTGTTGTTATCTAGTTACGCCGAAGCTTGTAGGCGACTCCGTGCAGGCAGATTCCCAAGGTGTCCACAGAAATCTAATATTACATTTTAGCTTACACTGCATGCTGTTTCCCCCATGCATGTATACCGTACAAGACAAATCAGTTGCTCGTAGTATACCTTTCACACTTATCAAATAAGCGTACCCTGAATCGATGCAAACACTCACCAATATGCTATCACCACACTTTGTGTGAGAGCCCCTGCAGCAACCACAATTTGATTTACAAGGAAGACCAAGAGTGAATGGGAGGGGGAAGGGGGCCATGAATGCTTGTTTTTATATTCTGTGTAATCAGGAATTAAGAGTTTCAAATCTCCTGAGTAGTGTATCTGCTGAGGTTTTCTATCTGACTGACTCACTCCCTGATCCACCTTCCAGAGAGTTCCTAGATACTCCTCAGGGAGAACAGAGACAAGGAGGATTGCTTTCTCCTCTCTTCCCCCACCAGCTACATCGGAGACAAGACAGAAGTACATTACCCTCTTGTGGACAACTTCCCTTAGGCGTGTGTAAGAATACCTTTTTATTTTTTTGTCATCAGGGCCTTTGAAATGCCCTTTTTTTTTTTACTTGACTTACACATATTGTATGAGGCTCGTCGTGTAAGACAAAAAGGTTAAGATGTATTATTTCAAACTTGACACCTCTTAGACTTTTTTTTTTAGAGTAACAGATTGGACTGACTGCCAATGCCACCTTCCATCTTTTGTGTTCGCTTGATGTTAAACTAAAAAAAAACACTCAGTGCTCATTTTTATAAGTGCCTCTTTGTAGATTCCCCATCCCCCTTTTTTTCAATTCCTGTAAAACAAAACTTCCCCAGTTCAAATCTTCAATCGAAGAATTTAACACTGTCCACATTTTCATCAAAACCTTCAACATTACTCTTTTTTGTTGCATTTTTTCATTGATGTCCCTTATAAACTTCCAGCAACGGCTGGTAGTGATGTGAATTAAGAGGATGCTCAAGATTGCCTGGAGGTCCAGGGAAAGTGGATATTAAGTCCACTGTGTGTGAAGCTTTTCTTGACAGCAATCCCACTCAACAAGATTTAGAACAAGTGTCACACAAGATGTGAGCGAGTGAGAAAATGAGATGGGACAACATGAACGGATCAATGTCACGGCACTCAGGGAAATTGGTTCGGACATCTAAGCTGCTGGTTTTCTGACATCTACCAAGAAGCAAAAACCATCCCGGCAGCCCCCACAGCTGGAGATTTCCCATCATTTTCGGAATTGGAGCATGAACACCTGAGAGGCTAGAGAATGCCTGGCTCGGAGGGAAAAGGAAAACAAGAGTAGCTGTTGATCTCTTTGTGTTTCCCCTCGGTGCGTCTCAACGTGTCGTGATGGCAACAGGAGGAGAGTCAGCCGCCTCAAGAAATGACAACAATGCTCCACCACATTCTGAGAAATCGCTCGATTCTGGATAAGTGCAGCTCATTCATTCCCTCGGGAAGGTTGGATGTGAACATTCAAAGGATCTTTTAGCACTCCAAAGTAACACAACACTTGATTTTTTTAAAAGCTGTTCGTTTTCGAGAAGTTGCATAGGCCTTGTCTGCACTATTGGCTGTGGCTTGATCATCAAGCCAACAGACGCTGAAGCATAGGATGCCCATAGCAACAGCCTTAGCAACAGACGCAGCCATAGCCCCCATTCTGACACTGCCATACTGCATGCTTTGTTCTTTTGAGTAAGGTACAAATCTTTATTACATCTCTGGATCTGCAAACACTTTTGGCAATAATTATCGATGACTTCAAATGCTAAGAAACACTTTCAACCTATTCTGGATGACTACGTTCTTAGGATGTTAATAACAATAATATTAATAGTCAGTTCTTATATAACGCTTTATTTACGGTCGTCTCAAATCTCTTATTATGTTTTAAGACAGGTATGTTAATTTTTTGAATTATGATAACCATTTATATGGCACCTTTTAAGGGTTTACAAGGTGTTGCAGCACAATCTGCTGACTCCTATGCCAGAAACACTGTGGCAAACCCCTTCTCTTAGCAACAAGTATGACTGGGTACTGTGCATTGGGACCTACGGCCTTACATCCCATCAGAAAGCTGAAGCAATAATGGTTTAAAATTGTCTTGCTTAAGGACATAATTGATGTCAAGACCAGGGCCTGATTTCCTAGGGCTGCTTAAGCACACAAAGTAGCTAAGCATGTCAAAAATTAAGCTTACCAGAATAAGCTCACCAACCAAAACACCATGCTACGTGTACATGTAACCATCTTTGACTGATATCCTTCTTATTTTTGCTTAACAGAAATTTGTTAATTTCTGCTTAACAGCAGCTCTATGAAATTGGGCCCAGGACTCGAACCTGTACTTTGCTGATCAGTCTGGGGCGCTAGACTGCTTGGATGCGACACCCCATAATGTTTAGTGTGTCTACTATCATTATGAATTTTTCATCCATCCTTGAGGTTTGACACAAGTTACTCTGATTATAAGTTATAATCAAAGATTGTTTTATTGTTACAAGTATAAATAACTGGTTCTGAATTGATATTGCTTTTCTGTGGATGTACATGTACCTGCACGTGTTCTCTGTATCATCATAGCACAATCCCATTGGTGTGACAGCACAATAAAGTTGTATGAGATACTCAACCTTTTAGTACATACAATAAAGTTGTGTGTTTCTTGGGCACCGGACACACAAAACAAATGGCATTTAAAGTAGGAAAAAATGTGTTTGAGTAAAAAATATCCCAAGTAGTATAAACTTCTAGCGCTGAAAAGTTGAATGCCAGAGTCTGTGTAATTAATGCATGCTTACAAACAGTTGCAACCCATTGAAATTGTTCTAAAATAAGGTTAAGTACACACTGTCTGACAAACAATTTGTACGACAGTCTTTCTGTTCTCAACAAGATGGAACTGCTTCCACAAAACGAAAAAAACAATATTATTGGTCCACTGCAAAAACTATTTTCCTGACAACAGCCGATTAATTCCAGAATTTCTGGGGCGATGTCTGATTAATTGCCACCTAGACTGTGAGCATCGTCAACACACATTCTAGAACAATGATGACGCATTGATTGCCCTTTATGGCGCACTCATAAAAAAGCCCTGACAGCATAGGAATTAGGACCAGCAAGCGATCTTTATTGACAAGAATTAACAGTCTGTACACACTCGTTTACACAGCTTATTTATTCATGGGGTGTTATCTGCACATAAGGTAGAGGTGGTAATAGTTGCTGGAGGCTGTGAGATAATGACTCAAATTTTCAGGATTCTAAATTTAAACACTCCCCCCCCCCCCGCAAAAAAAAGATTTGTTTGAAAAAAGAGGAGCTTTCCATTTCATTCTTAAGAATAAATTATAATAATTTCTGAATATGTATTACCTTATAAGGTGAGGCTCGGACACAAAGATGTTAAAAATAAAGGAATTTGTCCCCCATTAATCAAGAGTTTTTTTCCATAATGTAAGGAAGAAAAGTCAGGGGAACTTCTTTGAGGTAGTAAAATGGTGAGCACTTCTTTCACCTGAACAGCAGGTTACAATATTGAGTAGTTATCCACATCTGCTTCAGAAGCTTCTTTCCGTCACGTGATTACATTCATGTTTTGTTTATTGTTTATTTCGTTTATGTGTCATTTTATTTGTCAGTTTGTCAAATGTTTTACATGTACATCAAGCTCATTCACACAATATTTGAAGATTTTGTACTCTTTATCCAATCCTACAACGGTGGTCCACTACTGACTGTTGGCCACCATAAAAAATGCAAAGACACACAACAATCAAGAGCATATATTTAGGTGATCCTTTTCCTGCCACTTCCCAAGTTGTATCGTAAACTTGGGTGTGATCCCTGAATACACAGCAGTCATAGAGTGATTGCCTTCTGACTGGCAACCCCGAACAAAGATATTGAAAAAATAGGGAGATCCGCCAACATAAGGCTATTTAGCTCAGTTGGTAGAGTGCCGTCACGTTAATCTGGAGGTCGTTGATTCAAATCCCTGAATCTGTAGTTAATTTGTCTCACTTCAACCCAAATTAAATCTATTAGATTTTTGTTATCTTTTTAAATGAAGAAAAAGAGGAGAAAAATCTTCATACAACTTTGTGTGAACTATTCATAAGTAAAACAAATAAATGGCTTTAATTTGAGAGTTCATATAACTTCATATACTCTCATAAGTCCTGGAAACTATTTTACCATCTGAGATACTGCCATTAGCAAGAGAAGAAACAAGGTGAAGAGAACCCAGCCTTACCTGTGTAAGTTTGTCACTGTTTGAGCAGAAATTCAGAGTGCTATTGTTGACCATATCTGGCCCATAGACAATGGTCAACGTTTTGTCTTCCAGTGGAGTATCAGGTGATCCCATAATGCACGTTTCTCGCAACTTCCCATCCTAATAAAGACAGAAAGGAGAGAAACACAAATTGAACAGATGAAGAAGAAAAAAGGAATATGGAATCATAAACTTCAGTTTATTTTACTTTTACAACTATAAGTACCAGAAGTCATTATACCGGTGGCATTATACACTGTACATACATGTATATGTAGTTCTCATTACTTCTAACCCTGTCAAACCCCCAAAAAAGATACACCAAATTTTTCCTCCCCCAGAAATATTACAACGCACTTATTTTACAATATGCACTTATCATGGTTCTGCCCACAGTGGTTGGTGCCGGAAAACTCCCCTGGCCCAACTCGCCTTCCCCAACCACCATCGGCAGAATTTTCCCCGTTTCACATTTTCAAAATTAAACTTGCTATTTCTTTTCAAAAAAGTTATCCAAAGCCATTAATTTTGAGCACTTCTTTGGTTTGAGTCTATTTTATGATCTACCGTGTAACTGATCCATCTGGCAATGGTTTCCAGGAAATATTTTTCGCCACTAGAGAAATTCTTGGGCAGAACCCTGAATTATGAGTGGTTCATGTTTTTTATTTGGCTTTTGTACCAGCAGAATGATAGATTGATTGATCTCTTTTCATTAAAGTTGCTTTCTATGTATGTAATTAGTTTCCAATGATGAAGTGTCAAAAGTGTAGTTCTGTCTAGAATCCTGTCATTAGCAGTCGGGTACCAAAACAATTTAATTTTAATTGAATTTAAATTTAACAATATCTCTTTAAGACTGAAAGGCCCGATATTTTGCACAATTGGTAAAAAAGTCATTTCAAAATTACAATGTCGATAGCTATTTTCCAGTAGTCAAGAGAAGTTTTTTCATAATCCTTTTAAGACATTGCATGGAAAATTAAAAGTTAACAGTAGTTAAAGGGTAAAAGTGAGTTAATGTCAGGACCCAACATTATCTCAAATTACCAGCAGCAATCTAAAAACAATTTGCATATTACAAGTATTTCATTCATTGTGAGTGGCATACATGTGTATGCGAGAGAGTATGTTATGTCTTTTTCGTTTTGAAATAGCATCATCTATTCAAATTCGATGGGAGGAAACAATTCTAAATGTTTTTTGTATTTCAGAGAAACAATTGCGCTGAGCTGCAACCACTTTACATCAGATGTCGTGTATATCTGCCAAATTTTTTTGAAACTGGCTTATGGCGGACAGTTTTGTGTCAGTTGGACGTCCACTCGACATGGATGTCCACCCAGTTTCACCGGTACAAAGAGGGACAGAAGGTACTGGAAATCGTGCCCGTAATCTCCCTTTCTATGGGGCATACAAAAATGGACAAGCTGCCATCATTGTTTATCATTGTAGTCGGCTCAATTGGAGCTAAGTCTGAGCATTCTGAGATTCAAGCATACCATTATTTCTCACCCAAGAACTACAAATCCCAGTGATGATTATGAGAACCTTTGTTGTCTTTTTTTTGTCAAGTCAGGGTTTCATTGTGACAGCGATATTTTCAAAGGAAAATTGCTACTCCGTAAACTCCAAAATGTTCCCCAAAAATAATACTGCACAGTCGCACAGAATTCCTTTTTTTTTTTTTGAATACCTACCCAGAGCGGTTAATAAGAGAGGCTTAACAACAGAGACCACTTATACATGTAGATAGAGAGTAAAAGGACAGGCAATCAAACTGGGAGTTCATGAAGTAATGAACTCCCATGATGGGTAGTACTACCTACCAGCATCATGCTACCAGCAATGTCCATAAAATTATTCCAATCGGTTTTTGTTTTCTTCACCTGTACTATTTTTAGAGATAAGAATGAAATTTTTCTAATGCAATTCCCTAGTGAATTTCTGTTTGTCATCCAACTAACAAAAAAACACAACAAAATCTCCCCAAAAAGAAGGCTTCCTAAGCTTATCCACACCATGTCTGCAACCCGGTAAATTAATGACTTATTTTTGTTCTCCCATTGTTTGGACTTGGTAAATCAATGACTTATTTTTGTTCTCCCATTGTTTGGACTTGGCTTTATTTAGCAACATCCGCATTGGTTTTGTACAAGCAAGCAATGGGCAAGAATGACCTTGGTCTGTCAAAACACCAGGATCCCTGTTGTCAAAGTCATTAGTTTTTAACCAGTAGACACGTTCATGAATACACATGGGTGTGTTAAACGATATTGCACTCAGCACAATCACAAAAAACATATGCTTTGAGGGGATGTTGCAGTCTCTTTTTTGAGATGTTTTAAAGCTCTTTACTATTTTTGCAAGAATACAAAGTAAAGTATATATGAGTGAAGTACACCTACCAAACAGAAGTAAATAAAACCTGCATGGGAACTGCCTGCAATTTCCACATTAAGGAAGGATTTTTTTGTTTCCAGCGAGAGGCAAATACTGTACACTTACAACCATGAGTCTGAAACAATTGTATGAATTATGCGCACGAGCCATGCCTCAAACACCTCATGTATCTAATATAAAAAGGGAAAAAAAAACCTAAACCACTAGTTGTCATGACAACAACCATTAACTGATACCCGGCAGGCGTTTATGAACACAAGAGGTACAAGGATGATTTAATGTTAGATGTGTCGAGAGAACCATCCCTGTAAGTGAAACTCCAGGGAGGTGTGGATAGGGAGGAGTGGGGGGGGGGGCTTAGATTAAAGAGCTAATTAGCCAGCTTGTTAAACCCCAATGAGAAGTATTAAAAGTATTACAATCTCAAATGAGATGAAGCTTTTGAGAATATCTGGGACTGGAGGCAATAACAGTTATCAGCTAATGAGGGAAGTGTGCTACATGTACATCACATCTGTTCAAGTGTTCCTTTCAGTCTCACACCCAGTGCAGGACTTAATTGTTTTTCATCACCCCATATATATTAATCTTTTTGTACTGAGATAAGATTCCAATCAGGAATAACTTTGTCTGTTTGTATGATTGGCCTCTCCTTTCCCTGTGTAGATTTCATCCGGGGGGGGGGGTGCTGCTGCTGCTTTCCAGACACAGCTGAAGTTTATTTGATTGATTTAAAATGAACACTTGCACTAAATTCATTCAAAATGGCCTAACTATTGGAGAAAAAAAATGTGTCTAAATCAAATACTTTTTATTTGGAATGCCAAGACTCAATGCTCACTTAACCATGGAGAAACCAGTTCTTCCCTTCATTTCTTAAAGCCCTTTGAAACCATGCATTACTGTATGTTGTTACCATACAGTAAGGTATGTCTGATTTTGCAACGCTTTTTAGCTGTTTCGTAGCGCAGCGCTTAATTTGTATTTTTCAGACTTCCGGAAGTCATTGAAATAATGCACGATTCGTTCAAAGCGGCCTTTTGCATAGTTCTTAAATAGCAATTGCAATGAAACTTTCAGTGATGAAAGGCATTGGTGCAATGATGATCCAAGAACAATGATGTCATGATGACGTCATCACCTGTCACGTGACGTCAGCTTAAAGGTTTCTATTTTAAATATTTGAAAATCTGTATCTAATCAGCCACAAGAGACCGTAGGTTTCTGTTTGCGGGATTGTATAGGGATAAATTAGGTCTTCATTTTATTCAGTGTGCGTGACCTCACTTGACCTCTACTTCCGGTCGAAACCGGAAGTGCCTTGTAATTCAAAAGTGCTAAATGTTATGAACATGCTTTCAACAATGTTAGTGTCTGTTAAGGGTGTGCATTTAAAAAAAAGTACTGATGACGTCATGATACATACGAGCGCCCTCTAGCGGCAGGTTGAAAACTGTCAAAATGGACTTTTTGAAGATGTGTGTGGCGAAGTTTTGTGTATTCACTTCAAAATTTACACATATGTTGACCGTCAGGCAGCCATCATATGTGTGAAATTTCAGATCAATTACGTCATCGGGGGTCACGTGACGCGGCATTAAAGATGCCTTTTTCGAAGTCGTATATCTCCTGATGTATTAGTGCGATCATGTTGAAACTTAGCAGGTTGTTAGATATTGGCAAGTTCTTGTAAATTCTGCAATGATGTCATGATGACGTCATCTAATGATTTTTTATGATTTTTTTCATTTTTGCACCTTTTTGTCGTAAATTGCTAATAAAACGTGGTATAATCCAAATTCTTTTTAAACAGGCTTGATACATCGTAACTGCTTTGAATACAAAAAACTTTCATATTTACTTGAGTCATTTGAAAATGTTATTGCGAAACAGCTCGGCATTTGTGCACAAATGCAATTGAGTCTAGTTTAATTTTTATTATCCTTTTGTAGTACCAGAGTCTGAAAAATATATATATAAAACTGAAACTTTTATTATTTTTTAGAAACTATCGACAGTGGTCAGGACCCCATTCAATCCCCACCTGATTGGGTGTATTTCCTTATTTAGATATTTCCTTTTGAAGCATTTAAAACTGAACATTTCTTCATTGCTATCCATACACAAGTATCATAGAGCCTACATTTACCGGTTACAGTCAGGGCTTGAAACTCACACTGGACCGCTGGCCCGAGGCCACTAATTTTAGCATCTGGCCAGTAAACTCATGACTGGACAAGTCCGGCGGTTTTGTGTTTTCATTCAAATGTTGGCTTTCAGTCTGATAAAAATCTTTCAATTCAGTTGAAGTACTTAGTACTTACCCATAGTACAAATGAGATCAATCTTCCTTTAGTGCTTGTTAAAATTGAAACATTAACATGTTGAAATGTGTAGGTGTTTTCTTTGCTTATTTCAATTCTGGTTTGGTAAAATAAATTCTGGTTCAATAATAATTTTGAGCTGCAAGCTTGTGGATTTTTTTCCCCAAGTTCAAGCTCTGGTCAGTGCTAGTCACTTTTGAAGGTCCTTTGATTTTATTACTGGATAAAGATTTTTTATAATAATTTTTTTAAATTAGCCTTCTCAAAGGTTCTGCTAGTGTTGGAAGGTGAGGATGTTAAACAACTTTTGAAAAATAATAATGAAACTACATATATTAGTGCAGCTTTAACACATCAAACTTACTGTTTTATGATCTACAATATATATCATGGGTTTTATTTTACAAAAATGCAACGGATAATAAATTAAAGGTTGCAGCGTAAAACTGCTGCTGAGGACACAACATATGGGGATGACATGGTAAAACAAAAAAAACCAACATGGAAACCATTAATTCTCTCCTCTCTGCAACAACTGACAGGTAAACAGTTGCCAGAGTGCATCACCGAGCTGTATGGTTCTTTCCCAACCTCTCTAGTTTTCAGCAAACACACCATACATGTGTACTTTACCTACACATCAATTTCGGTGGGTCATGTTTGAGAGAAAAGTGCAAAAGACAGTATAGGCCCTCATTTTGTCTCAGGGTTTTAGGGGCTTGTTTTGATGGCAGAAATCAAAAGTAGCATCTGTGATTCGTGTGGTCTTCAAATGATATTTCCTTGATGTGGTCAGTATATGTATCAGACAGAAATATTTTTGTCTAGAGGATCGGGACTGGTAATGAACTTTATGGTCAGTGATCTTTCATGTTAAAAAATAATCCATAGTTTTCCCGATAATTCCCATTCATGTATGCTTTATCTTTAAAGTTGAAGGGTACATTCCTAACTAATGCATTCGTGACATAATACAAGACCCAAGGGAACGAACCGCTAGATTGATCATAATAATAATAATAATAATAAAACCACATTTATTTTGCGCATTTCACCATAAAATGTTCAAAAGTGCATTACAAAAATCTACAATACAATATCATAAAAAGTCAGCACAATGGAGTAAAACAGAAAGGAGTTAAAAATAACAATGTAAGATAAACGTATCTCATCTCACTCAGATTCTCTGTGATTTCTCTTGCTGTTTCCAACCAACGCATTTATTTTAAGCACCCAAATATACACACCATAGAAGCCATTTTGTTTCAATCCAATTTTCATCACATACATGCGTACCCACCTGTCCATACACTTAAACCCCACTATCTAAAAAGCTAACAGGGCTCCATACCAGACATCCTAATCTAAAGTAGGTCATTATTACCCGGTATGAAAAAAAAACCAGGCAGTACACTCCATTTCAGCCACTCTATTGCAGGAAGTTGCACCCTTATTATGACCCGCATTAATTGGGTTTGTGATAGATGGCTTCAGCTGCTCTATCCCCACTCCCACTCTCCAACATCCACCTTTGAGTAAAACTCTTATGTCAAATCTGCTTCAATTTTTTTTTTAAATAGGGTGTCATGGCTGAGCGGTTTAGAGCATCGGATTCAAATTCTGATGGTTCGAATCCCGGTCATGACACTTGTGTCCTTGAGCAAGATGCTTTGCTTTAATTGCTTCTCTTCACCCAGGGGTATAAATGGGTAACTGTAGAGGTTGAAATTGTGTTTGAAAAAGCCTTTCGGAGCACCATGGCAGCCTAGGGCTGTATACTCCCCAGGGAGCTGAGAAAGGTTACAGCAATGTTATTAACCCAATGACCAGGGCACTAATGTAAAGCGCACTGATACGTTATCATAAAATATATAAGAACCAGTTATTATTATTATTATTAGTATAAATAAAAAGCTTCTGCTAATTATAGAGCTATTTGCCCTCAAAATAAAACATCTATTAAAATATCAATTATGTAGCTCTATCATAAACAAAAAATTGTACGCTTGCATGAATAAGATATTGACCCATCACGCTACAATCGCATCAGTATGGCTAACATCACAATTTCCCAATCATGCCTTATTATCGGAAATTTGTGCACGACATTTTCAGGGCAGTGTTTACGTCGCACAGCGGTGCAACACGCCCTCATAGAGAATGCCAGAATACAATCTTGTACGGTTTGTTTATTGTTATTGTTTAAGCCTCCAATCAAATAAAATAAGATCTATTCGGACGTTCCGCACAACTGCAAGGGAGAGAATATTTTCAATTGTTAAACGATGGAATATGTTCCATTCAACTGGGCTTCGCCTTGATGAGTAGAACATTCCATCTTTCAGCTCATGAAAATATTCTTATTACTGCATAAACATTCATTAATTGTATACTAGGAGATGAGGGGATAATAATTAGGGAGCAGGAGAAATGCAACTGGAGTAAAGGACCACAATTGTCTGATCTTTTCAGAACCAACACTGAAAAGCCGTACAAGAACAAGCAGAAATTGTTTAACCATTCAATGTTTCAAATCAAATTGAAAACTCTACAACATGAACAGCAGACTACCCTAACAGGCATTAGAGTTAAAAAAAATAATCATTTTACGTACCTTGGGGACATTTGCATATTTTCCATATCTTGCATCTCGCAGACTGGTCAGCTCAAGGCAGTCTGTGTCCTGAAGCAATCAAAACACAAATAAGAATATTTCAATGATTAGAATTAACTGCCCTCAGGACGTTTCTTTCTTGCTTCTGATGCTCATTACTGCTGGATTTTTTCGCCGTAAAGGAGTGCCGCCACATACGAACACCAGAGGCAGAACAAACAGTCAAAGACACACACAAAAAATATGAGGAAAATAGGGTTTTTGTAATCTAATTGTTGGTCTCCGAGAGGCATACTATTTTCATTAATGTTAATATGAGGAACCCATGGCAATGGTAAAGACATCAAACACAAGTCATTAGTATTCTGAATATTAACGATGACCAGAAGGCATTGGAGAGACCATGTGCTGGAGTCATGAGTTGGTCAGATATCAGATGAGGCAAAGCACATATGATACAAAACAACAATTTACATAAAACTCTGGGACAACAAAAGTACCAACTGTATATCCTTTCTCTATGGTATAACCACCAGTCAATGGGAAGGGAAGAAAACAAACACAGTTTTTTGTAAAGATGAATTTTTGGATGTGATGTATAAAGCTTTCGAGTGTCTTATCCTCCATTATTTGTGCCCATAAGCTCAATCTTTTTCCTCTACGACAAGCACATGCCCTCCTCCCACCTAATCCACACTGGCATCAGTCTATATCTCCATCGAAAATGCAATCAGTATTATGTCCTTGAAAAAAGGCACCCAACAGTGATTGTTTTTAATATCTATTATCTTTTTGCTTTTCTTCTCCCTTTTTCAGTCATAGTGCATTTTACACTTCAATACGTTTGGCACTTTAAAAATCCAGCTAATCTTTCAATAGAATAAGCCACACAATGCAGTGAGCTTTATGTAGTTGGAAACTACAAGAGTTGATTACTGTTAATTCAAATGTATAACTAATACAGCTTATCTCCATTTCCAAAGTTGTGTACTTGATGCTACACCTACAGAATACTAAATGTAGCTCAGAATACAAAGCCAGTGTATTTCTCCATTTTTATGTGGCAAAAAGCCCTTGTAAAAGAGAGTGCCTTTAGTGGTTTTAAATGTAGCTCCGATTTATATAGTAATTTTGCACTTGTTTAAGCACATAGTATATAGACAAGTACATTTTGAACAGAAGAATGCCTACTTTTTCATTGATGCCACAAACTGACACACACGTACATACTAGTAAAGACTATCAATCAAAGAAAACAACATCTTAAGTTGAACACTTTTTTACAAAATCCCTATCCTTCATAATTTCAGATTGTTGTCCACTAGCTTTCTTACAATGGACACATGATACTGTGAACATGATAAATATGCTGTTTTTGAATGTCTCAGGCCATAAATTGATAAGCGATAAAGTAAGAAAGGTGCATGTCAGTTTTTGAAACCAAAAACTAAAAGCAACAGACAATTTACATTTTCACGAAGTGACACATTTCGATGTATTCGATGTACTTTAAGCACTGTATACTCAGTGCTTTCCCGAGTGAGTGATGTGAAAAAAATCCACACTCGGGTGGGATTCGAACGCACGACCTTTGTCATTCTAGAGCAGGGCCCAATTTCATGGCTCTGCTTCCCGCGGATTTCTGCGCTTACATATCATAGAATTATGTGCTACAAGGGCTCCGTAAGCGCAGAATTCCGCGGTAAGCAGAGCCATGAAATTGGGCCCTGATGTCTTACAAACTAGACTGGCTTTGTACACAAGGTGTCAGTTTGTGCATGGTGTCAGTGATGCGTTACTTTATCAAAACGTGCACAAACAATTAGCTCAAAGAGCCTTGTCACTACATTTAACAGTAGTGCTGTAGTTGTCCATGTATGTAAGGTACACACTACATAGTAACAGCAACACTTTGTCAGAAAAGTGTGTTTCTAAAATATCTACTATTATTATTATTATTATTATAAATTTCTGGTAATGAAACCAAGGATGCCTCATAAGTGAACTTAATCACTGTAGCTGGCAAGCCTGAGGAAACCAGTAAACAAGGATGCTTGCTACATGTATGTGAACCAGAAACACCGAGGATAACCCCTCCTCTTCAACGAAGAGTACACGGGACCCACGGTTTAATGTCCCATCCAAAGGAAAAGCCAATTATGGTAAAGTATCTTGCTCAAGGACACAAGTGCTATCACCGGGACTCAAACCCACACTCTGCCGATCAGAAACACCAGAGCTTGAGTCCAGTGCCAAAAACTTGATGAAAATTAATCTACAAAGGACACTGTGTAAATACTGGTTAAGAGATGTGATGAACATAAAAAGAGCCAGTGCTGTAACAAACCAGTCTCTAATCTGTTTGGTCTGATCATTTTTAGGAGAAAGCTTTAGAAATTAGAACTATATGAAAGGCAAAGGCAGCAGTCCACATCTGTAGACAGTCATGTTAAGTTATCAAGACAAATACCTTGTCTCAAGTTCTGTGACGATGGTTTTCTTTGAGTTTTGGGGAAGGATACCAAAAAGAAAATCCATGGTAACATTAGCAGTAGCTGCCGATTCCACAGGTTGTTCATTACAGGAGAAAATCATCCCGTAGCCATGTAATGATTGATTGGCAAGTGTGACAAATGTCGCATGTGTGCTTTATCTTCAAGCGTAAAACATCCTAGCAGGTAGCACTAATTCAGCACTGTCTTCCCATATTGGATTGCCAGTCTTTCGCTACTAATGTTTTCCTCTGATGTAAAGGCATACAACAACAATTTCTACTTATGTACTTGCACTTCAATTAGTAACAGCATGCTTCTGAGTACATGTAACCAACTCTTTAATGCAGTTAATTGACGGCATTGAGCAGAAGGACCTTCTGTTCTTTCCTTGACATTTGGCAATTAAACTGTGTATTGTTAAAAACATGTAGTCCTTCGCAAAGGATCACTGTCACTGAATTTCTGAGTCTAGATGCACGTGGGCAAGTACTTTCAAGGAAAGGTGCAAGTATATTATTCTTTCTTGGAAGAGTAAATTAATTCCTGTCCTCTAGTTTCAAGGGTTGAGAGTCGTTTTTTTAAGCCTATCTTTTTAATATTTGTATTTATAGGGCCTCTAATTATGTAAGTTTTTGTATACATTTTTATCTGTAAAAATTGTCTTAATTCAGCCTCTGGCTGTGCTGACGTGTTTTTTTTATCAATAAACCATTTCAATTCAATTCAATCATTGACAAATAGTTCTGAAACTAAGATCCAAATTTCAGGAGGTACATGCATGTTGACATGATGGCATTTGTAGTAACCCCTGGAGTGATGGTTTTCAAGGAGCTTGCGAGCTGGTTGAGAAGTAGATAAAAGAGCAAGATTTCTTTACATGCAGTAAAAAAGGGACCCTTTTTTAAAGCAGACATAAAAAGCCTGAATTCAGATAAAAGTCTGAAACTTCTTCATCCCTGTAGTTTTCAATAAAGGTGCAACCTGGCGAACATATTTCATCAGAAACAGTGGCCATGTTAAACTTTGACAACGACTCAGGCACACAAGTCAAAGCATTGGGAGTTAACAACCAGCTCCTTCCAGGGCCAAATTCTTAAAGGAACATTACAGAATTGGTAAGAAAAAAACTTGTAAAATAAACTTTTTGATCACAGATTTATATCAAACTTACGAGGTCTAATGATGATGATAGTAGAAAACATCCCTTGAAATATTTCTGTCTGAAATGCCATATTTAATGAGAAATTAATAAACTAATTTTCCGATTGGAGTTTATCGCTCAGTGAGCGTTTTATTCATTTGTTGAATTTATATGATTTCATGCAAATGTGTAATCGGGTTTTCACTATTTTCTCATGACCCAGATGGCCGATCGATCTCAAACTTCTACAGGTTTGTCAGTTTATGTATATGGTGGATTACATAAAGTGCTTACATTGCCAGCAACTGTTTTGTTAGCAAAAACCAATTCTGTAATGTTCCTTTAACTAAAGAGATGTGTAACATGGTGTTCTTAAAAAACACTTAGTAACAGTAACCGTCCATTTCAGAAAAGGTTACCATTTACAAAAAAACCTAAACACACAGGCTTAGTCATGTTTCAATTTAAAGTACATGTAACAAATGGGTTTTAAAAATATATTGCTAGGTATTTCATGCACATTTGTTTAGGGCTTATTTTGATCGCTGCAATCAAAATAAGTCTTAGTGAATTGTAGGGGTCTTCAATTGCTATTCTCTTGACTTTGACAGTAACTCAGACCTACATGCACATGAACTTTCTAGGCAGGATTGGTACTGGTATGCATTTTATCATCCATACAGCATTCAGATTGAAACCAATCTGTTTTTTAGGTGTTAAGATAAACACACGGAACACCTTTTGTTTGTTTGGGTTTTTTTGCTTTTTTTTATTTACATGTACCAATTCCACACTTGCACTGCTAATGTACAAACAGACATGGAGGGTTTTCCTCAACCTTGTTCCAAGTTGTGTATAATATCACCGTACCATTTTTCTCTCCCAGAATGCCTTGCTCGTTCATAATTCCTGGAAGTGTGACTTTAAAATATCAAAACATATTGGATATTTCAATTAATCCTGTATTTGATCCAATCTACAAAACAGTCACAGCCACCCTCAAAAAAAGCATCAAGTCATAGAGCAACTGGTCCCCTCTCATTCTTCTTTGGTCTTGTGACATGTCTAACTGTGTTGGGTGGTGCATCTTTCCTGTGACTGTTAGGGTAGGTTCCCTCAATTGGCAAATGGATGATGTCATTCTTTGTCAGAGGATGTTTCCTGCACATAACTACCACCACACCCTTTTTCTCCTTTTTCTTGGCTTAATGTGATTAGTTAGCATTTATTACAGGTGAACTCCCTTCCAATAGTGCGAAGGGTGTACAGTGTAAATGTGTACATGTACTTAGTGGACTATGGACAGGTGGAGCTCCTGTTGTAAACCCTCTATTTCTTTAGTTCATTTCAAGATGCTCATTGAGGGAAACACCTTCTAATGCATCTTATTTCCAAGGGAAACTCCACAGTTACTCACATTTCGTTGACCACTGTTAACAGAAATTTTGCTATTTTGTTATTACAAATGTTTTTGGTGACTTGAAAAAAACACATTGTACTTGCTAGAATTACAAGAAATAACTTATCTCACAATGTGAAGCCTCAAAATGTATACATATGTATCAGCTTTGGTGATGTTAATAGCATATGTCGATAGATCAATTTTTGGAAAATCATCAAGAGAACCAGATTTCTGATACTTGTTTTCGATGTAACTTGAGAAACTGTAGAATTGCCCACAATGTTTTCTTTCTTAGAATCTTGGGATGATACAACCACGTTCAAAATATGACGCATTCATCAAGGTTGCCTCTTTCAAACAGGTATTCCATGTATTACCAAGATGCAAATTTATCTATTATTCATTCATGAACAGAACTTTCCTACTATCAGCCTATTTCTCGAGACAAGCCGAGCAGTCAAGCACACCGGACTCAAGCTCTGGTGTTTCTGATCAGCAGAGTTTGGGTTCCAGTCCCGGTCTTGACACTTGTGTCCTTAAGCAAGCCACTTAACCATTATTGCTTTATCCTTCGGATGAGACCTAAAGCCGTAGGTCCTGTGAGTTGTCTTATGTGTGTAAAAGAACCCAGTTACACGTATTGTTCAGAGAAGGAGTTTGCCCCATGTTTTTATGGTATGGTTGGCTGCAAATTGTGCCACAGCACCTTGTGAAGCGTTACATGGTGCTATATCAGCATACCTTGTAGACAAAATAATGAGCGCTTTGAAACGCCCTCAGGTGTGATAAAGTGCAATATAAGAACTACTATCATTTTGATTAATTATCTTGGAGTATGCATCTATGCAATCTTCTCCTATTTAAAAACGCCTCACAAATGTAAAATGTTGAGGTTAAACAACTTGATCATGTATGGTGTGAAAATATTACCATTATAAAAATGCATCATTTTCAAGATTTCAACATTCAAATGACAAATCTTATAGTCAACCTATAAACCACTGTACCATTGTAACGTAATTTCGAGTGAACTTTAAAGCCCCCCCCCCTAATCACATTAATAATCCATTATAACTGACTAGAATTAAATCAATTAAAAAAGAAGTATTCAGATTACAAATAAAATTGAAAACAGATCCCAGTGTGTGAGACGGAGGATTCATTGAAACAGCTAATGTAGTTTTACCTTGTAAAAAAGGCTCACTAGACATTGCAATGAAACTCTTTGGGGAAAATGCTTTCATTAATTTCCTTCTCTCTAGTCACGTCTTGCACAAGGATATTCCTCCAATTTCTTAAGATGCACGCATCATACATGGCTCAGTTAGGTTAAGCCATCACATGTGTCTTCAGGCAGGAACCATTGTGTGAGTGTAATCCTCTGTGAAACTCTAGCTCAAATTGGCTCACACTTTTGGCACTTGAGAAAAATAGAATTAGCTGTGGAAAACTGCCTTCCAACCAAAAGGACCTGCGGTATAAATGCAAAAAAAATAGTTAGTGGCAAGACGTTTTTAGAGTCGAAACGTCAGGCCACTCACTATTTTTTGTACTTTTGGCACTTGGATGATTGAGAAATGGCCTAGTCATCCCATGGTCTGGAAAATTCCGACTTTGGCATTGGGATTTGGCAATAGAACGAACATGAAAAGTGCGCCATTGGTCTTCTTTGAATTCCCTACAAAGCTGAAACTGAAAGCAATTAATTCACTTCAAGCTCTGCCTTCTAGAGAGTCCACATAAAGGGGCTTGTTTGCTTTGTGCCTGCATCATTAGGGTGAAGTGAATGAGAGGTACATTTATGTGTGGCAGGGCATGAGCGATAAAAGCATGGCGTGTGAATAAGAATGCAAAATCACTTCTTTTCTTGTGAATCATGACCACTGCGTGTAGCTCTGCTACTGCATTGGTATATTATGTTGTTCCTTGTCAACCTCTTAATAGGCTCATACAGTCTAATATCTTAAAATTTTGTTTGTCTCCATATATACAAAAACAAAAAAAATCGTACTGTAACAATTTTGTTTCAAATTGACAACATGGTTCAAAGCTGTATAACCTCAGGGAAACTCCGGAAAACTTTGTGGGAGACTGCTGGGCAGTATTAAATGGATCAACCTGTGCTTACGTAAATGTCAAATATTCTCACCTGGGGCAGGTGTAGTATTTAACTATTACACATTCAGATAATCACAAGTATCCTTGAATAATGGCTGGATATTTGAAGTCTTAAGGATATGATTAATTCATTAGTGATGACAACAAAAATGAACAAAGATTTCTAATCTAAATGCTTATTTTCTTACAGTGGTTTTTTCCCCTGCCTTTTGCCTCTGTGGACCCTGGTTTGAATCCCACCTCAGACCGGAGCTTGTATCTTAGGTGGATTGGGTTTTTAGTCCCTCACTCAGATTACATGGGTTTCCCCCGTTAGGGTTTTCCTCCCACATCTAAAACAACATTTCTTTCTCATTTCCTATACATCCTGTTATTGACGCTAATTGTACCATCGGATGTGTGGTAATTAAACAAAATAAGTAGTTGATACCATAACA
Organism: Pycnopodia helianthoides; assembly: GCA_032158295.1. Classification (NCBI taxonomy): domain Eukaryota; kingdom Metazoa; phylum Echinodermata; class Asteroidea; order Forcipulatida; family Asteriidae; genus Pycnopodia; species Pycnopodia helianthoides. The sequence continues at coordinate 15,436,179 of CM063243.1, forward strand.
ACTGACCTGAGATATATTTCCAAATAAAAACAAATTCCCTGAAACTCAGTCTTTATGTTCCAGATTGAACTAAGCACATTCATGTACACTTATGTGGCTTGGGTTAACCCAGCTTAGTGGTTGGGGTTAACCCCGGTGTTTCTGGTTCACATAGAAAGCACCCTTGTTTACAGGTTTCCTCAGGTTTGCAAGCTACAATGACTTAGTTCACTTATGAGGCATCCTTGGTTTTATTACCAGAAATATGTAGAGGTTAATTTTACACAGGAAATAAAGATGATTATCTGCATTTTTTGTCTTTACACCGGTGTACATACTCAGTACTTTCATGAGTCCTGTGAAAAAAAATCAACAGGCTATCAGTCGGGTGGGATTCGAACCCACCACCTCAACCATTCTAGAGCAGATGTCTTACCACTAGACCACAGAGCTAGCCCGGTGGCTAGAGGCATTTCAAATCCTTTTTAAGCAGCGGGTGCCGCAACAATTCAATAAATGTTAATTTGTTAATCGGGAATCAAGTTTATTAAATTAGGTTTTTGCCGTTACACCAATGTGTTTTTTAAGCAATGTACAACTCAGTCCTTTTCCCGAGTCCTGTGAAAAAAATCCACAATCATTTTCTTGGTGGTGGTGCTAACGAACTGTATCTTCTAATACACTGTATAAAGTGCTTTCAACATGCCCTGTAACACTGTGTAATGATAACATGTCATTGAATACAAATATTTAATCCTGACCCTGTGCAAGTGTGTGATTCCGTGCAGCCCGTGCAGTAAACAGGTACAAAGATCTGTTGGTGTACATGTAATTCAGCTTTCACATTCGCAAGAGCTGCCGTCGACCAACGCGGGGTGATCTTTGCTTTATAATATCTCTGGAGTCTGCACACATTTTGTTGAGCGTTAACACTGCGGAGATTACCTTATTTGCATTTCAAATCATACATGTACACTTTTGTGCATTGAACATTCATTTTCAATCAATATTTACCAAAAGGTTTAATAGTGATGAAAAAGGGAATCAAACAATGTTTGTATACACACTTATGTTCAGCACTCTTTCCTGTCCTTTTTTCCCTTCATTAATAGTACACAAGGCTCTACTTCTATCCCTAAATATTCCAAAGCGGAATGAAAGATTATTGCTTTTTTGGACGAGTATCCCAAATTTATTTCCTCCTCCTAGCTGCATTAAACACTGGCGAAGCCAACCTGTGAAGATTTTATCCAATTAAGTTAGAAAATAGTTAGTGGCCTAACGTTTGGACCCAGAGTCTTTCTCAAAGGCTATAATGGTTTGATGCTTATGGGGGGGGGGGTGCATGTTTATATTTAGCAAACTGAAATAAGATTAAAGAGGAGCACCAAGGTCAAATTCAGTTTTGTGATGCACTCATTTTCTATAGATAGAGTCCTTATGAAAATGGGCAACAAATTATAAGTCTCTCTAAACCTCACGTTGGAACGATGTAGAGTACCACTGTGTTTGATAACCTTCAAGTGAAATTTTTGTCAAAATAAAAAAACCTTTGATGTGGTCACATTTCCAATATATGGACTGTACCATTTTTTGTGCAGAGAATTTTTAGTTCATTCCTGAATTCATATGATATTCAATCTAAGAGGCATTGAGTTTGACCTTCTGACTGGTGCAGAAATTCCTGTTTGGAAAGTATTGACCCATTTTTGGTTATTCCACCAAGTTGGGAAACACTTTGTGACATTTTAATTATGACTTGTGCATGATTTTAGTCCTGCCCCATTTCTGCTGTATTTAATCACTGACTATCACGAAAACGGTTTTGCCTGGTACAATTTGTTCCTTGTAATTAGTGCACGAAGTGAATTTGCACAATAATGTATTTGAGTGTTAAAAATTTGAAAAATAAACTTCTGGATGTAACATGGACACGGTGTCCGTGTTACATCCAAATCACACATTTTTCATAATAATTTCCATCAAAATGCATTAAAACAATTTATACTTCATCGAACATTTTCACACTCAAAGGAGAATATTACATGAAATAATTGGGTCAAATAAATGATTTCTTTTCATAATATGGACAAATATTGCACAAAAATCACACTGTGTCTCAACTTGGTGGAATGACCCTTACGTCCAATGACGTTTCAAATAATTAAATGTTTCAAATTTCGATCTGAAAGAGTATCAAATAAAATGGCATTTTCCACTATTTTTATTTTAAGAGACTTGTAATTTTGTCCCCACTTTCATGTGGACTCTATGTATTGGAAAATGAGTGCATCACAAAACTCAATTAGACCATAGAGACCCTCTTTAAGTACTCAGGATTTTTTGTTCTTGGACATCCTATTTAATCAGACAGAGACATTTGCCAGTTCAACTGTAACAGCAAAGTAGAAAGCATTTAGCTTAAAACCATAATGTTATTAGTTTGGATAACTTCAGGCCTGAGCCCTGCTATTGGCCTTGGTGCCCCTTCAAAAGTTGCCCATTAGACTTAAAGATTTTCCAATTGAAGTGCCCCACAGCAAAATGAAAATGGCCTTGCCCTCTCTAAGATGAAATTCCAGGCCTGTAACTTTATCAATTACGCAATAAGTCTTTAATATCATTAGATACCCACAAAAATACGTTTACCTCAAAATCTAATGCAAAATATGCCCTCTAAATTTTCCCCCTTACACACACGTCCATGTAACTCCTTCACTTCCTACATGCTCTCCCATAACTGACAGATTATCTTCTATATTTTATATTAACCTGACATGTGTTAGAGCCATCTTGTTTGTTTGTCATATAGGCTGATCGTGCATCGATTCACTGGCCAATTTAACATGAAATCAACCGTTCATGTGTTTCCTAGAAATTTGTCTGGGAACATCACAACCATCTGGTGATCACAGAGCAAAACATCGCTACAGCTTGACCATGCACAACAGCACAAGAGAGGGGGGGGGGTAGGGGAACTAGCCAATTTGTCAAATGCAACACCTATATAATTGACACAGGAGGAAAGAAAACAATGAACCCTCTCGTAATGCCTGACTAGATGTTTTTTTAATTGCCGGGAAATGTATTTGTATCCATCAACAACAACAAAATGATCAACCTAGCAGAATGTACAGCAACAAAAATAAATAGCAGCCTGAATCGGTTGACATGGAAACTGGATTGACAAAAAATGCCAGTAGATTGTATTGTGTCTATTCACATGTATATATATGTATATATATATGCATTTGTGGCTTTGGAAATAAAAGTTACCTTGACCTTTTGCTGTCTAAATGATTAACTCATCAATAAAACTTGATGAAACTGAAAAATCAACTTCGTTGATGTTTTGGTTTCTATGTTGTGTGCGTGAGACCTTGTATAAAACAAATATTGTTTCTTTATAATATGAGAATATGTCAGCTAACTACTTATGTTACCATGGAAACCACTCAGTTATCAATGGCTTACCAACATGCGGGCGATACTTGTACAGGTGGGCGTTCAGCACACCTACGCGTACATACAGTACATTGTATGCAACGTACTACAGCTGGTACTTACAGGTATATGGCACAGTAAGGGGCAATACTTTCCTAGGTAATGCTTCTGACCGTCGGTTAACAGCCTCAAATTGTCAAAACGTTGTATCTTATTTCAAATAGCCCGGATGTATGCGCCAAGGTTTAATGTTTTTACTCGGAGCATTTTCGTGTGAGATTGCACTGACAAGATGATTTTCTAAGGAAGCTGTTACCCAAGAAGCTCCAAAAAGCTTAGAAAAACAATAAATGCAGCGCAGAGGCACAGAAAATTGTTTGGAATATTGACCTGATGTGATTAATACATTTGAGAAATCTCAACTAAGACCCAAGACAGGAGCTACATTTTGGGTACAAGCAGATCTATGTTGTAATTTGGCAAAATAAACTGTACACAATTGTTTATATTTTGTTATTGTTAAATTTGTAAGGGGGCAAGGAGATGACCAACAGAGACTATAGCATCTATTGCCTACATGAATTTGTGAACCCTGACCTTAGGGTTTCAAGAGCATTTTAATAACAGCCAAGATTCTTATCTTTCTTTCTGTATCAGAAAACCCAGCGCCAAATTGCATGTTTCTATTTCTAACATATTAGGTTTGATCTTGATAACGAATACTAAAAATAAAATATTAAGTATCCAATGTGAGCAGACTGCATTGAAATCAGTGTAAGCTTGCTCACAGGCAAAACACAGTGGTGGTTTTTGCTTTTTGGTTACAAAACTTCTATTGTCTCACACTTTGATAAAATCAAGTCTAGAGGCCTGCTTTTCTTGATTTTTCCTTGCATTCCCCCTGATGAAAAAACCCCACCACAAAAAATCCTTCAAACTTCATTTTCTCCAACGCTCTCTAAAATGAATCAATAGTGATTTCAACCATTCAGCTAAAATTACAATGGCGATATTTATACATCACATCAAAATATATGCAAACCAAACACGCCGACTTTTGAATGAATGCAGATACTGCTGAATGCCTCCTCGATGCTGTCTGTGCCGTCTGTTTGCTTGCTGCATTCATATAAAATCCCAAAGACTTCACTCTACAGTATGTGAATGAAAATATGGTCAAGGACTGAGTCCATTAAGAGAGAAAACTCTGCAGACAAGTTTGGCCATCGCCAGTCGATAACTTGAAGAAAAAAGCCCAACCTCATCTCAAGAACCTTACTATTCATTGCTAAGAGCATGCTCTTGTCACAGCCTGATGGGACTGAAGAGTCAACCAGGGAAAAAGACAAATTTGCGGTAAGAGCATAACAAAAATACAGCCAAATAGCTTTGAGTAGCCATTCAGGTCTATCAATATCATGAATAAAAACACACCTTTACTCAACAGGACCATTTGGTGCTAAAACATTGATTTATCTCTGGTCATTGACACCTTTCTGATCTGCAAAAAAAGGTTCCTCTAACTCTTCTCCCCTGGCTTGGAGCAAAATGAAAATGTAATGACTGACACTGACAGTAGCAAGATCACACTTACCTTGAGTTGGTTTTTCCAGTAGAGAAAATGACCGTGTTCATCAACACGCAATGTGACAGGTGTGCCAGTACTGCCTTCCTGTAACAAAAGAAGACAGAGTGAACAACGTCAGTGAGATGAATTCACTCAGCTTGGTGACATCTTTCTTTTTCCATTAATTTTTTGGTTTGTCTAAAAGTGTCTAACATGAACATCCAAGAGACCTGACCGGAATAAAGCTGCAAAACACGACTCACACCAGAGGGAGCTTAAAACTACTTCATTTTCAACAAACTTAAAACGACTTCATTTTCAACAAAATTCCTTTGGATTATTTTTCTCTTTTTGTTCACCACACCCTCAATATGACACCAATTTGTACATCTGTACTTATCAATAAAATACTTCCATACATTATTTTATGTACAATGTAAAACACACTTTCGCTAGAAAGAAAGTTTCAATCACAAAAAACAAAAATTCTTGTTACTATTATTTGTTTTTGTCTTTAGTTTACAAGTTCTTTTTATCTTTTAGGACACAACTCTTGATTGAACTTACCTGTATATGAACAGGCTCTAACATAACTCAAAAGGTAATTCAAGGACTTCTTCTTGTTCTACCACTGAATGGACTTACTTTGTTTTATAGCGACAACCCCATCACTTTTGTACACAAAATCAAACTGAGGACGTACTCAGTCTGTCAATCCACCGGGATCCCTTTTGTCAAATTCCTCGGTGTCAACGGGTAAACACCGTCACCAACTCATCCAATCCATATCACCATATACAGATGTTTTTAAAAAACCTTTGCCAAAAATGACAGTTTTCAGGATGCAATTAACCAGAGGGGAACAAAGAGTCGGGGCTTGTAGGCCTTTATCTAAAACGGCACAAACTTTGCCCTCAGAAAAACACAGTCAATTTTCAACTGTACACGTATCACGTAATATCATTTTTGCACTTGAAATCCTGCTTTATTTACTATGTTATTACCTTTTGTTTATACCTAAAAACCCAATAAATTCCCCAATTAATTTTTTTTTTTTTAATATGAATCATTCACACTACTAAGGATATGTAGGAACTGCAGCGTGCAATAATTTAAGCCACCATAGTGTGTATAGTCTGAATGCAGTCCCACTCATCAGACCATCTTAGAATGTGATATTGGATTTTCTCCACCATGGCAACCGTACAGGAAGTCCAACCTAAATCTACTATTCAATGTCAACAATTCAATATTCCTGGGTACCTGTACAAAGGGCATATAGGCTTCACAGTGAAATGGCTACCTCCACAATATCGGCCCGGCTAATGTGTATGGAGGATATAATGGACACTGTCACTTTACTTCTCTCTTTGTGTTCAGAACACCTCAATGGAAATTTCATCAATTTTCTTTCCCATTGTAGTCTCAACTCTCAACTGAAGCATTTTTTTTTACAGGAAGACTGTTGTTCATAATATAATAAAGGCTTAATGCTTCAATTCAATAAGAGGCATTTGAGGAGTTCTCTACATTCACTAAAAACAGGTCATAGGTGTGTGTTCACTTCCACGCCTTGCACTGTACAGTGTGCACGTTTAATTCAGAGAAAATGGAATTAACATACAAACACATGTAAAGGAGGCCTACATATTTTATCACGTGCTTTGCTTGTGAATAAAACCATTCTGTTTTAATTGTGTACGTGCAAAGCCATTTTATCTCATCATTTACAAGGAAATGGTCTTTTTATTTAATCTCGTTGGTCATTTATCCTGTTTGCAAGTGTGATGTAATTCCACTGTAAGCCACGCCCACTTCACAAAAAATTGGCTGCAACAATTACAGTTTTGTATGAGGATTTATGTAAGGAAAGTTTAATAATTGAAGTTGGCTTTTACATTATGTTCATCACAGACTCAAGGTCTTCTCCGAATTACAAGTTTCTGTCATAAGAAATGCCATTGAAGGATGAGATGAGTGATCTTTTGGTAAAACTACACACGGCGTATAATAATAATAATACGAGATATTTATATAGCGCATAATGCAGAAGCCTCTATGCGCAACACAAAACATAAAAACAATGACATAAATATAAAAGTAAGTTACACAACTAGAGATTCAAACAAATGAGTTTTTAAAAGTCCCTTGAAAATCTGAAGAGAGCCAGCTTGGCGAATATGAAGTGGCAGAATATGAAGTGTCAACTTTAGAGCCGGAAAGAGCGGAAACTTTGGGCATGCAGCAGTTGGGTGCACGTTTGACAAAAATTACTTACTAACAGGATTAATGTGTATGTAACCTTGATCAAATAGTGAAGTTCAAAGTAAATTTGTCATTGGACAGACCTCCAATACCTCCTCTTGCCCTATTAAAACAGTTTAAAACCTTATTTGTTTCCTTCTTTGGAAAAAATCCCAGCCATCTTCTTCATCCCAAATGAGATGAGCACCTCACGTTTCTATCTTTGTCGTATTTATATCGTTGTGTCGGTGCAACAAGGTCATTTCTCTTGTGAGAAACGTGAGTTTAAGAATGTCAAAAGTCGTAACTCGCTGAAAATGGTGGATGTACACACAAAGTTACTGGACACCGAGATACATGTATGACATTTTTGCACGGAAGCATTTTTCACACGAGATACGACTTTGTTGCAGAGTCGAGTGACGACCTTGTCGCACTGACACAATATTACATTGGACATCTAGAACCCACCAATGCTGACTCATTTCACAAAAAGGTGTCAAACTGTCACCTCTTCCAACCTCCTTTTGTTTATGAATCAAACAGAAGGAAAAGGAAGATGGCCGCGCCATGTTGTTGGTCTGATCAAAGGGTTGCTTGCAGGAAAACATGAGCTTCACTTGAGCAATTGAAAGATGACAAGTACTGATTGCTCTCTGCATTCATCTCATCTTCAATTTATAGTGTTCTTCAGAACACCTGATCCATCAAGTCAATCATGTAATGAGTTTTAATCAAGAGTCTTTCATCACATTAAATAAGCACTGCTGTAAAATTATACAATTACGATGGGACTTTACAATGAGGCGGGTAGGCGAGTGTTGTGTTCATAATGGATTACTAAATACATGAAGCAATTTCCATTGATTTACTACAATGTACATGAATGAAGTACACTTTATGTCAGTTTCAAATGCACCATAAACCAAACCGCGCTACAGAGTGCAATTTAAACAGCTTTGTTTTCAAACATTTGATTTATTTGTACAAGATTGTGGGCTTTTACTCACTAAGTCCTGCACGTCGCCTCGTGGGTTTAAAATATTATCACTGTTAAAATGGCTGTTAACTGTCCTGCTGCATTGTCATAAATAGAAATATATAATCAACCCCTTCACTGAAATGCTATTTTTAAGGACAAACATTTTTTTAAATGTTGCAACCCAGAGTGCAATTCTCATCAAATACTGCATTAGGCCCAATTCATTACATTCGAACTAATGTATCGTGGGAAAGCCATTTTGCGACTACTAAATGCAGTAATATGCATATTCCATGGCAACGAATTCCCTTGTTTATTATGTACATGACCATGTGTACATATATTGTATAAATACACGGAGTGTGAAGCCAACAGGGAACAGTGCCCTACCAATTAAATTTCCACTGAACTTTGACCATGATGAAGCCAGTTTTCTACCTCTCCCATGTAACGCATACATGTAGTACGTTATGAGGCAGCATTTATCAGCGTTCAACCAAATGATGATGCTGCCAAGCCTATTAGGAGCACCCTACACTACATGTTTCAGTAGTTTAATATAGATATTTGATACAAAAATATGCTTTTATAGATGTAACTACTACAACATGTAGAAATTTAAAAAAAATTTACTCAAATAGCTTACGCATTTTTCTTTTCTACCAATCTCATGAATGGTTTCCATTGAAATGTTGTCATTACGGTATCCATCAGGTCATACCCAATTTTCCTAAAAACCTCTATGTACTTATGTAAATGTTTCATTTTCAGATTTACAAGATTTGATTGTTCTTCCTGAGCACTCTCTTCATAGCTGATCACCGTGCATACATATGTAAATTGACTGCATTTTTTGTTGTAAAGGCACTGCGTGGGAGTTCATTGACCCTAGAAGGAAGTTACAGTGTTTATTCATAATCGGTTGATAAGTTCCATTAAGTACATTATTTTTTACTTTCGAGACAACATCAAAGTCAAACTCACAACAGGTCTCTATAGGTCTTTTGAGTGGGAAAAATCAGTGTACATGGAAATGAATTATGTATTTTTTATCAGCAGGAGTCCACAGGCATGCAACTGTGTAACTTCACCGAAAAAGAGGAAATTACAAAATTTCAATGATTTTGTACAGTATTTTTCAATTTTGAATGGTAAAACTGTGAATAAAAAAGAGGAAATCAGCTGATCCGAGGAAAAGTTGCAGGCCTGAGTCCAGGAAGGGCAAGGGGGAAAACCCTGGTTGTTTGCCATGCACTGGCTGGGTAATATAATGTCGCAGTCCGCAATTAGTTCACATGAATGTTGTTTTAAGCTTTACATGGTCGGTAAGACAGGAAGAAGGTTTGGAGTTGACACTCTCTGAAGACTGATGGGGTAGCAGAGACAGATACAGCCACTCATTCATATATACATGTATATCACAGGTCTTTGACTGAGAGCATTTATTTTAGCATGCTGGTAGCATTACCAATAGACTTTACTTCCTTCTTTTACTGAACGTGGCACTGCAATGTTTGAGACCTTTTCATGCTGCAGTCACTTTGGCAAGCTTTTAGCCCCAAGTAAAGGTTTTGATTAGATGATTTATTGCAGCAATTGGGGGTTGATTGTCATGTCCCATTCACCATCTATTTATTTTAATTGATTTTACTCAATTTTGTGCGTTTTGCCATTGTAACAAAAAATCATTATAAAAAGTTGCATCCCCTTAAGGTGATCCCCTGGCTGCCGCTTCCCAGGTTGTATCATAAACTTGGGCGTGATCCCTGGCTACACGGCAGTTAACGGTTGTATGGCTTCTGACTGGCACCCCAAACAAAGATATTGACAAAATGAGGAGTGCCAACATAGGGCTAGATACATGTAGCTCAGTTGGTACAGCACCAGCACGTTAATCCGGAGGTCGAGCTCTAGTAAATTTTTCTTTGTTCAACCCCAAATTATTAAAAATTTACCAAGTCAGTTTCCCTTGTGGTTTATTACAGTGTGTACTGGTGACAAAATGTATTTACATTTGCACATGCGCACACATGCAGACTTACTGTGTGGGAAGACGTCGCGTACTGTGCATTATGGCATACACGAGCTACGCATAAATTGAATGCTCACAAGATATGTAAGCGTGATTATATAATTGGCAATCAACTTCTTAGATCCTAAAAGTACAAGCCTTAACAAGGTCCAATCGGAACACTTTTTAGAAACCAGAACCTTCCCTAACAACACTTTTTTTAAGAAGGTCACACGGTGGTGCAGTTTACATACGGTGAGTTTAAGAGACTTGGCTCGCTGAAAATTTGTTTATTGTAAATCTTTAGACATACAATGCCCCCACCCACCAAGAGGATTCAAAGCTCCATATTCAGGGAATAGGGCCCTAGCACCTTTAAGGAAAGCAATTGGGAATTCCCAATTTCTCTTAAATGAGAATCCAGAACTTTGGGAACATTACCTTTTGAAAATGAAAGTAAAAAACGCTCAACTGTTATCAGCTCTCTGCAAAATTGTCCTATATTTCCCCCAGACACTCTACCTCTGCATGATACCAAGGGTAGTATCTTACAACTCTGTTTTGCTGTTCAAAAAGGTGTCCCTGTCCATTCATCCTTAATTACAATGTGTCAATAGTTAGTACCCAACTTTATGATTTATAGTACCAGTAAAAAATATTGTTATTTTTATTTGCTTTCTTTCTGCTTTCATGGCATTTTACCATCCACCTCTTCTCACTGTTTGTAACTCATACTGTCATATAATATTGGTTTTTACACTTCACTGTGCTTTCCCTGAGTCCTGTAGAAAAAGTAAATACATACAACTCAGGTGGGATTCGAACCTATGACCCCGACCATTCTCAAGAGCAGATGTCTTACCACTATACTGTCATTAAGTACGTGTTTTGTCGATTTGAAATCCCAGTGATTAAATATACAATGTTATTATGAACGTGTACATGAATGTTATTTTTTCATTTTATTTCATTTTCATTGATCAATTCTGGTTGTGAAGCCATGGACTCTCAGAAGGGTGAACTTAATCACTAGCCAAGAACCCCATGGAGTGAAGACAAAGAAGGAAGTTTCAGTTTTAGATAAGGGAGGAAAACCCCTGAAAGTTATCCCAGGGAAAACACACACAATCAGGTAGGGACTGAAAACCCAATCCACACGGTGCCTCCCAGCAGGATTCCAACTTGGGTTCCAGAGGTGGAAGGCGAGGAAAGATACCACTACGCCAACCTAACCATCCATGTCACCTTTTAACAGACACCACAAACTCTATTTACTACTCCGTCATTGCACAGGTAGTTCAACTTTAGACTATGATTATGAAAATAAGCTTACTTGATGTATGCGCAGGCTTTTTACATGGGAATGTGTGTACAGGTACATGTACATGTGTACTACTTAAATGAAAACCAACTACATTGCACATGTTTTAGCCATGGTTCTCCAAAACAGCTGCACATTTATGTCATGAAAAGTCAAATTGTCCACAATACATGTAGACCGTGCAAGTCTCGCATGTGGTCAAAAATTTGGGGGCCTCTTTGGTCCCACGTACATTGTTTCAACACATGAAGGAAACAAACAAACTCGCGCACTTTCACGGGTCCTGATGTTCAAATACGCAAATGACTTGCACAGTCTAGTCTCAATTTTGTACACACTTCAGTGAAAGACTACCCTTGAATAGCCTCCAGCAAAATGCTAAACAAAGTGTAGCAAATCATCATTTTCTACTCAATACTAGCATTCAGAGTGCACAAAACATCCAGACTACAATTTTGCGTAGCAAAAATGCTGGATAAAATTGTCCCCTGAAAATAACTGCTCTGTTTAAAGATGCATTATTGCTTGTGTTTATAACAATCTTTAAAAATATTAACTTGTTCGGTTTCAAACAAGAACTCTTGATTTTTATAGACAGGTTGGTTCTATTGTGTGTTTTGTTTGTTGAAATCTAGAGGATGGGGATGAATTTTCCTTTCCAAAAATCAAAAGCATCATACAGTAGGCCCCCTACAAAAAAAATAAATCACTACTTGATTTTCAGAGAAAAACAGAAAATCTTTAATAACAAATCAACTCAAAATTTGCTGTAAGTGTCATTTAATGCATAGTTTGATTGATTTACTATGAACATGTGGTTGAAAAGGTGTACCTTTTCAGTCATTTTTCCCTGTGCAGAATTTGAGTAATAAAGTGCTCACTAACCGAGCCACTATGGGAAACAATCGATCAACAATGAGTACTTAGAAATCACCTGTTCGTGTCATCGGACACCTGCACTTAACTTCTTCAAAGCCATGTGTATTCTAGATGCAACATCATTATTGAGTCGCATTAGCCACGCATATCATCGTCAACAAATAATCTGAACAACTAAAATATATGAATTCGTGTGTCTTGTCCCAGAAGTTGTCTGGAGTGGTAATAATCTCAAAGAAGCAAACATTTCTGAAAGTTTCCTCAGTGCTACTTGTTAACATTGATTCAAATACTTTGCATTTTTAAAATTTGTTTTTGACATTATGATTGTTCACAAATTGGACAGGTGGATTCTTTGAAATGAGGTCCAACAGCCGATTTTTCATTGGATCAAGTTTGATTGCAGATGACTTGGTGAACATTATACAAATTTTTTTTATTTGTTTTTTTTTGTGATTACTGTGTTGTGTCCCTCAGAGGGAACCCTGAGCATTTACATGTACAGTGTACTGAAGCCTGCCCGATCAGAAAAGATTTTTCTTTTTGAGTTATGTATGGGAAGAGTATGGAAACTTTTAGACCAAAGGTAGGCCTACATGTACACCTACAGAAGACACTAATACAATGCATAGTTCAATTACTCACACAGTTACTCAGTAGGTCTAACAACTTTCAGGCTTCCTTAGTACATGACTACAGGTACATTTATAATCAAAACTGTCTCACTTTAAAGAATCTCATTTAAGCTCTAGGCCTATTCATCCCGTGGGTGCTTGGTGTAAGTATTTCAATTTGGGAAACTAAATTTTGTTTTGTCAAAATTTTCAAGTATTTATTATTGGAAGTGCATCCAGGTCAACCAAATTACTGAGTTTTTAAACCTAATTGAATTACTTTTATTGTTTTATCAAGGTTGTAACGAATGACGTAGTCTCTCTTTACAAGTGTGCACTTTTTCTTAGCAATTTGATGCAGAAAATTATTATTTCTTTATCCCCGATGCAATTATTACATTATTAAATTATGATTTCTGTTATTGAATTACTTGTTACAAACAAAGCATTTAAAGCAAGGGAATGCATTTATTAGTAAACAAATTTACCCCTAACTTTGGGTTACACTTTTGACCAACCATATTGTTGTAACTGTACGAGTTATCTATGTGAATAATTATATTTATCACACACGTTCAAAGTGCCTCGCAATTGTTATTAGCCCCGTTCATCAGGCCCTTAGCATTACCGATGAAATCTGCTGCTCAATACACTGGAGTGGGGACCGCTGGTATTCATCCAGGGGGAATGTACTAATATCACATTTTTCGCTGAGCACTATGTCTATAGATATTAATGAAAATGCGAGGGAATGAATTCACGCTTTACTTGGCTTCGCTTGGCTCGTCTTCCCGTGTCTAATCCCATTGTTGTGCCATACAAAGAAAAACAATTCGATTACGGTTGGCATAATTAACCTTTATCAGTGTAGCTGTCTTAATGGCCTTCTATTCGATGCAATGTAGCCAAATTGAGACTGAAAGGGAAAGTAGTCTGGCTCTGTGTGTACAATATAAACATACTCAGAAAGGGCCAGTGTCTAGTTCATGTTGTCATGATCTACTGTAGGCCCAAACTGCTCTTGTAAGAGCTTTTTGAAGTCAGTCGTGTATCCAGTGAGTCTACATGACAAGGAGGTAAAGTTAACATGGTGTAGACCTACACAAAGTTTATTATAGCTTGGCATACATCCAGAAATTTGAAGGGTCTAGTGTACCTGTTTTCAGGGTCTGGTGAACCCGCTTTTTGGGGTCTGGTGTATCCCCTGTTAGGGGCCGGTGAACCCGCTTTTGGGGTCTGGTGTACCCGCCGTTTTGTGTTCAGTGTCTGGTTTGCCCAAACATTCTGCATCCGGCACAACATAAAAACAATTGATTTTGACTGCCGGGCATTAATTCACAACATCTGTGTATTTCAATAGATCTGTTAAATTTGCATCGAGGATAAACAATATTATTTTATTTTACCCTTAAACCGTCGGTGTAAACCATGTATACTTATTACACTCTGAAGTCCTGTGGAAAAAAAATCCACAGACATGTTACTTGGGTGGGATTCGAACCCACAATCTTTGCCATTCTAGACCACCGAGATTACCCGGTAGCTAGAGGCAGCTCGAATCCTATATTTCAGCAGCGGGTACCGCAACAACTCAATAGATGTTAAATTTGCATCAGGATAAATAATACTATTCGGTTTTACCCTCAGCCCGAGTCCTGTGAAAAAAAAATCCACAGGCATGTTACTCGGATGGGATGCAATCTCACGATCTTTGCCATTCTAGAGCAGATGTCTTTCAAACTAGACCACCAAGATTGCCCGGTGGCTAGAGGCAGTTCAATCCTTTACTTTCCTCAGGAAAGTACTGAGTATACAATGCTTTATTACACACATCGATGTTGTAAGGGTAAAACCAAAAAATATCTGTGTATTTGTTGTCGATATTGGAGTCTGATTATGAGCTATGCTTTTAGAGACCTCACTTTGAAAACTTGCTAGTGTGTATTTGTTAATAATAAAAAGTATATGGAAATTATTGTTTTTCTGAAAACCGACGCCCTGTTATTTGAAAGCTTTCGGTATTTCCCTTTTAAACTGCATGAAAAGAAATGTGGATATGGTTCAGAAACTTGATTCTTATCCTCATACAGCGCACTGCATTATAAATACCACCACAGTGAAACAATTATCTTGACAAGGTCAAACGCATGATTCAGTTTCAGAATACAGGAAAATACTGCTACATGTACAGCATGTAGCCCTAGAGTTATCACTGACATGATACATCCTGAAAAGTGAAAACCAGCCGTATAAGGCTACCCAGTCACCAAATTTTGAACAGAGATTATTTATTAATTGATACAAAACTGTAAAACAGGCCGAGAATCCGTTTCCAACAGGTGTGAGGTCAGTGGCGTAAACAGACATTGGGGTGGGGGAGGGGAGGGGGGCAAAGACATCATTTTGGGAGCTATTTAATTTGTTGAACCAATTACCATTCATTTGTGCATTTTTTTAAATTTAAAATCCTTCTGGGGGCAAGATGCGGGCAATGGTTATGAAAAGGGGAGGGGGCCAAGCATACCCCCACCCCCCTACCCTACCCCCACCCTCTCAGTTATGCTACTGTGTGAGACAATTTTCACTTAAAAATTCTCACTCAAAAAAAAAAAAATTATTACAAAAATTGAAGGTCCATGGAGGAGAAATAATATAAATGTTGAAATTATTTAGTTTATGATTTTTAAAAGGATTGTGCGTCAATGTAAAATATGACAACTTTTATTTAGGACAATTTTGTGTACATTTATTTTACAATTAGCATGACTCTATAACTGTGTCTGTTTGTCTGTTGTGTCCGTTTGTCTGTACATTACCTGTAATAATTCTTAAGTATCTGTTCCATTTCATGTGTCTTACTCTTGTCTTACGACTGTTGCAATGAATGATAAGGAAATAGAAAATTGATTCAAACTTAAGTCTCTGTTTATGAATTTCAGATTATAATTATTAGCAAATAACATTTGTAAACAGAAACAAGTTATACTTTTCTCAAACTTTCACAACTCAATTTTCAAATGAGAAAAAGACACTGTAAAGCACCACTTTAACTGAGTGACACTAACACTAACGTCAACAATACTGTGAAACAATTACAAGGAGGGAATAAGGATGCGGTTTAAAAATGGCGGAATATTTATGTTGCGTAATTTCCACAACTTCCCCTGCAAGTTTTACGACTGTTTGTTATCTTTTAAAAAAAAACAAAGTGTTATGACTATTTGTAATCTTTTTTATATTGACATACCTCATCCCATTTGATGAACTTGTTCCCTTTGGTCATCCATTCAGGCACTACCACGTCTTCCAACTTGAACACCCGCTTGTGTGTTTTAGCTCCAGCCATACTGCCGTCCCGGGCTACACTACTTCAGCAGTGCGTACAACACGCACTGGCAATCCGGAAGTGTTCCAAACACCACCGCAAAATGTCACCACACTGTCATTTAACAACAACAAGTCGCCAAGATAATCCAGAAAAAGCGTCCCTTGTCTCTTTTCCCTGTCTTGTTGAGGCTGAAATTAATGTAGGTTTTTCTATCTTAGTTCTTGAATAGCGTGAAGACGGTAGGCAATGTTGACATCAACCTCTAACCTTACCATGTGTGGTGCAGCTATTCGGTATCACTCAGGTGGTCGTGTTTGGGAATCATACCGTGGAACGACGACAACCCACGGCGCACCAAGCAGGTGTGTTCCTGCTCGCAACCCGGTGCGAGCCAATATTGACAAGGTGTAACTTTACGTCTTGCGTTGCAAAATTCCTGAGCCAGTTCAATTATTTTGTGGCATTAATCAACACATGACTATGACTCTTTCACGATGGCCGTTATACATGTAGAGCAAGTAACTGGGAAGTTGAAGTACTTAGGTGTTGAAATATTAGCTTTTTGCCTGTATGATTCTTAGGACCACAACACCATCGGCTGTGTATGCGTCTTTGCTAGACTAATCGATCACGCACGGAACACATACAGTACACACACGTACACACTCCGTTAAGTCGGCTAGTCTTGTGCTCAAAGCCATTTGACAACAGAGGGGGCTGTACACATTTTCTCAAAAGTTAGGGAGGACCACAGAGAGGGTGGGGGGGGGGGGTGGTGTGATTAATTTATGCTAGATTTCCATGAAAGATTCAATGTTGACTGTCAATCCAGTGCAGTAATAACAACTATTTGTTACATCTTGATACATTTTTGCATTCATGCTAAACAAAGATTCAACAAATATGTAATAAGAAAATGTAGACGAAGAGTTCTGCCCGACATTTTATGGATTTAAAAAACAATGGCAAAGTTTCATGATTTGGCAATTCCAAAATTGAGATGATAGCTTACAGATCAAAAGTCACTACAATAACAGAACTGAAATTTTGGGTTAAATTGAGTTTTGTCATGGGGCTTTGGTGGCACACGTTCGTCTTTGGACCATAAGTTTGATTGCGGTAATCAAAATAAGCAATGGTGATTTGCATTTTTCAGCAGGGTCTGGTGAATGCTGCTCCCAAGATTCTGGCTCTACCCGAGTCTACTTTCTACTAGAATTAACTTAACGCTTAGTAAACTTTCAGATTGAAACATTATTTTGTTTCTCTTCAAAATCTAGCAATACTGTACTTTGTCTAAAATGTGCAAATCAGAAACTCGGGATGCTGTGATCTGATTTAAGATCCCCCCCCCCCCTCCGGCAGAATGGAGTTCACCATGATGGTGTTCCACAAAGCTGACTGCCGACCCCTTTTGTGAGCTTTGTTATGCCATCTTTAGACCATGTGACTGCATGGGGGAGAACATACACCATCTCTGTCCTTGCTCGATGGGTACACATGTCACAATATTGTTTTTAAAAACAACATGTATAAAATAACAGCATGAATAATTCTTACGTGTACCTTTAAAACTGCATCAGCAGAAATTGTTGCAAACAACAATTAGTTTCCTTTTTCTGAAAGACTGGACTATTCAAAAGCAGATCTTGTTTGTAAGTGTATGAACAAAATTACTCCTCTGTATATGACAAACCTATTTACACTGTAAATGACAGATGGGAGAATCTAGACAGTCAACTTGTGTGTCACCATAGAGCAAGAATGTCTCTTCAGTTTTTTGTTTTTTCTGGGATTTGTGTGCAGTTAGCTCAAAATACTAAAACACCTTCCTTAGTGGTCTACTAATGATGTGGTAATTTGCTTACAGTTTAGCCATGTGCTAAGCAATTTTCACTTTTCATTAGAGGGTCTTACACAATAATCCACCAAAACCCCACTTACTTCAATATAAAACATAAACTGCATTGTGTATTGTTGCGGTAAAACACCAAAGAAAAAAAAAAGAAATTCTGACTAAAGAGAACAAACCAATTTTTCTTTGGAATTTTCTAACATTAGCCTTAAAGGTAAAAAAAGAAGAAGACATAAATGAACATAAAACATGAGATTAAGTTGGTCAAAATGTGCACTTTATTAACCCAACAGTATTGGTACACACACCTCGTATGTATAATATACTCATTAATTTGGGCAAAATCACGATTACATAGAGACGGCTGGTCACTATAGTACTTTTTATTTGCCATGAAATGTTTATACTCTATACATACAGACCTATCAAATGCAGTGCATGAACGCCTTCATAAAATCTCATGACGATATCCCCACATACAATAAGTATAACGAGATATTAAAAATTGAAATTATTTTTAGTTCTGAAGAAAAACACTCATTTTGTATCAACTCTCAGATTTTGTAGCGTTGTGGATGTTTGAAGGAAGAAACTAAATGCTATTGCTTAGTATTGATTCATTTGTACAATTTTAATTTTGCAATTTAAATACAAACATAACGTTACAAGAAAGGTGGTCAGCCTGACTTCTTGTACTGCATCCAACTGTAAACAAAACAACAGTCATGGGGCATTTGTAACTCATATTCTTCATGCTCAGATGCTACGACCTTGTGCAGTTTAAATCCATGAATTTTCTTGATTCTATTTCTAAAAAAACAAGTGAAGTTCCTGAACGTTTAATTTATTGTTCACTGATGGGTCATTTGTTTAATCCATCCCTGAATGCGCAGCTTGAATAAATAACCACTCATCCAAAGGCAAAAAGCTTATTATTCTACATCCAACATAAGGAAGCACAGTTAAATTACACCTTAAAATGACACGAGTGGGAAAACTATAGCACAAAAAAAACCACCACATAAATGGACAACATAGCTGATGAAGTATGTAACTATTCTTCACTTGTACCTTCTCAACAGTAATAGATCTTTATCACGGTGAAGCCATCTTGTATTGATTACATTCAAATAAATTAGATCAAACTGAGGCTCGCAGGACAAAAATAGTCTGGTAGAATGAGAATCGGCGTTCATTATTGGTAATGCACACGGGGAACAACACAATGATGGTCCAGGCATGAGCAAGCAGGGTTGTGTACAGCATGGAGGATGACTAGGACTAGTCTCAAGAATACCATACTGTTAATGATAATGACCCTTAATAAGACAGACTCATACTCTATGTAAATGAATAGCAAATTGTGACTTGAACAAGTTTAACGAGTCTCCAATCACCACCATCATCAAGACATCACAGTATTCTCATGCTTCCTTTTGGATCCTTTAAGAGCTGCTAAAAGAGTATAATTTATGAAAAATCATAGCCCTAATTGTTTATTCAGAGAACTGTATGCACTGTATGTCTGCCAAAGGTTCATGGTCGGCAACGTAGTACAATAAGAAGTACCACCAAGAACTGACTGAAGAGACCTGATGGCCCTGCTCTGAAAACGATTGGAAGCTATTGCCAAAATATTGGGGTTTAGCATTGACCTGTGGAGCTTCTCCTTTTTTTGGGGGGGGGGGGGGCTCTAGCTCTGGCTCAGGAAAAATATGCCATTTGTAGATCTAGTTTGCAGAACACATAGTGGTTTACAGAGCCACTGGCAAAACTTTTGAAGAAAAGTCCCCTGGTCCATTAGGGAGAGAGAAAAAAAAAGCCTGACATTTTAAACTCAATTAAAAAGAATTTACAATAATGCAAGGTTGCCGTTGTTCAGGGGCTGAGAGCATGGGATGTAACTACACTTACAACGCTGGATTTATTAAGTGTTGCCCTTTTCAAGAAGAGCACCACTTAACATTTAAAGTAATAAATCAACTGCAAACAATTACAAGTATGGTGTACCGACTTAACGATACTGAGTAAATAACAACCAAAACGCTTAGAAAGGACCGGAGCATCACGGTAATACAACAGTTTGTGTGAAACTAGCTGCCATGGGAATGTGGCATCACCGTTTGGGTGAGCCTATTTTCTTGCAAATGAGATCGTGCATTTTAAAGGAACATTACAGAATTGGTAAGAAAAAAACTTGTAAAATATACTTTTGATCACAGATTTACATAAAACTTACATGGTCTAATGATGATGATAGTAAAAAACATCCCTTGAAATATTTCTGTCTGAAATGCCACATTTGATGAGAAAAGAATAAACTAATTTTCCGATTGGAGTTTATCGCTTAGTGAGCGTTTTATTCATTTGTTGAATCTATATGACTTCATGCAAAATGTGTAATCGTTTTTTCACTATTTTCTCGTGACCCAGATGGTCGATCGATCTCAAACTTCTAGAGGTTTGTCAGTTTATGTATATGGCGGATTACATAAAGTGCTTACACTGCCAGCAACTGTTTTGTTAGCAAAAACCAATTCTGTAACGTTCCTTTAACAATGAATTACTGTAAAACAAAAAACTCACTGCTAGGCATCTCGCTGGACATTCTTCCCACAGTCAGGACAACAAACGAAACCCAAACACTTCCGTTTTTCAGCAGATAGCACTGGACGGTTCAAACAAAAACTGAACTCAATTTTAAAAAAATGCCCTATTTTCAAAACATCTTTGAAACCTTATACACCGGTGTGGGGTTAAACCCGCCAACACAAAAAAACATGTCAAAGTTGTGTGTGAAAAGGGTATCTAATTTATATATATATATATAAACTAAATATACTTTAATTAATGAAAGACATTCAACCAAACATACTGTTCGATGACTTAATATTATGCAGCTAAATAAAAATAGGAATACAATAAAAACACAGCAATCTTTAAGAATCAGTGAATGCAAAATGGACGCCCGCATCAATAAAGTTTAGTACCTCATTGCGTTTCTGGCACTATTGCTATTACACTCACTGAATCTCAGAGAAAAGACTTTGACAAATGATTGACACGGCTGGCTGGAGATGGGGCAGTTGGACATGATCAAAGGGGAGGTTAAATAAGATGAAGTATTGACAAAAGGGGAAGGTGGACGGAGGCGAATGTGGACAGAGCAAGTCACTGATTAATAAAGGAATTGTTTAAACATTCTTAAATATTTCAGGGGTTCCTGAGGGCAAGAGGGAAAGTAGAGAACAAGATGGAGGCATACTGTGGAGAAGAAAAGGAAACAGCTAGGATGGAAGTCTTGGAAAGAAGCCAAACCTGTGGCCTAATACAGAGGGAACAGAAGAGAGTGCACTGCAGCCTTATGGGCCACTCGGCCTGAAGATGATAGGTGAGGTGAGGTCATCAATATTGATATGCATCATCAAAGGAGATGAGTCACAGAAGGGATAAGTTGTAATCATGAAGGGTGGATCTTAAGAGATAGGAGAAGGTTACGTTTTGAAGGAGGAAGCAGATTCGAATACGTTATCAAAGTGAACGCATGAAACTAATCCCCTCTTTCAAGGACATGCTTGGGTGAGTAGACATTATACAGCTAAGTCACGCTGCTTTATCCATGCTAAAAAAGATGTGCGATGAAAATGAGGATTCAAGGAAAATAGGCCGGCCCAATCATCTTTTGGTTATATCAGTGTCCAACTGCTGTACAGGGTACCCAACCAAGTTGGCTCCAACATGATACTTCAACCCCCTCCCCCCCCCCCAATTCTCAGACCCTTGATTGATTCAATACACGTTTGTGGAGTAACAGATGTCAGATTTGACTGGTAAGTATCAGGGGGAATTCATAATGTTTTGGGGATCATTAGGCACTATTGCTGTCAATCATTTGCAAGATCTTTCTCTCTCTCTCTCTATTTCACAACAAAATCTGCACCAAAGCAAAAACAAAATGGCTACAAATCAAAATATTGTCTCACACCCACTATACAAATGATTAAAACAAGTCAAATAAAAATAAAGTTATACTCTATATATAATTTGTATTCAGCATTCCAAAACGAAATAAACCATTATTTCATACGATGGTGTTTACCCCAAACAATAAATTAATTTGTGTAGTTATTCTGACATTAATACAATCACCTGTATATACATAAAGAAGAATCGTTTATGATATAGTATCTTTTTTTTTCTCAAAAGGATTTTGACAATTGGGAACAACCACTGAATGTAATTTGTACAATCTAGCTTGGATATTGCAATCAACCTTGATTCCTGATCATCTAATCAAAGAGCCTAAACCACACAAACCTAAAAATAGAAAGGACCTGTAATTTATCATCAATTCTTATAATAATATTTGATTTTTTTAAATTTATGATACAAGACAAAAAGTACGACAAACAACACCACTCTAAGCCCACACCCTGACAAGTCTAATTAGTTACGACTCCCCACCAGCTACTAAATAAAAAAGTATGAAACTATGTCATCAATATCTGACCGGACATCTTACATGATACCAAAATATGTCTTAAAAATCATAACAATAAATAAATGTCCTTGAACCGAGACATACCAAGCCTTTGACTGGAAACCAGCTATTCACATTATATACAGCCTATAAACAAATCACTGAAAAGGTGGTACCCACTCTATTCTAAACCATGCATTGACTATGCATTGTGACAGGCTACCGGTGCATCCCAGTATGTCTCCAAGGAAGGAAAAATAAAATTCTGATTTTAAGTAAAACGAAAACGAACAAGTAAAAGCAAAACAATTTCAGTCTTTTTGAGCAGTCGTTTTAGTGGTGACTTAGACAGACCCCTGCCCCCCCCCCAAAAAAAAAAAAATAAAATTAATAATAATAATAATAAAATAAAAAAATCAAAATTAATAAATAGATAAAAGAAAATTATATTCCCATATTATGTACAATGCATAAGTCTACATTATCAAACTTAAAATGCATTTTAAATCCAAATAAAAATTCACTAGTTCCTTTCAAGCCAACATTATGTCTATGTCAGGAAGAGAGATAAAATGCACCATGTATACACAATTCCATGAAAAAGTCTCCTACGAATGTTTATCATAAACAAATATATGTACACTGCATCAAAAGATTTATTATGTATAACCTGTTAAAATCCTCAAACTCTGTGATACCTATTTTTATTCAACTATGAAACACAAAATACACATAGTACTTAGTTTGTACTCATAAACACCAAGATGTACGTTTGATTCTGTCTATTTACATAATATTTTAATTTTTTTTGTGTGTGTGTGTGAGTCAAGAATGAAGTCTGTTTGCTATTCTGTACATATTTACAAAAAACGGTTGTTTCAGTCAGTCGAGATTTTCTCCGTCTAACACTGTTACGCAGGTTGAATAGTCCCCTGTGGCCCAGGGTACGTTTGGTTTGAACAACAAGAAATGGGCTTCATCCAGTAAGAACTGCTAAAAACCGTTTGCAAAGGAACATTAATTCAAAGCCTATCAATATCACACAGTGGGTACGGCTAAAGTATAATGGACTGAGTAGAAAGCCAAACCAAGCTTGGTCAAACTATTTGTTGGCAGTCCTCATGTTTGGATGTCAAAGTTGGGCCACGCAGTTGAGTTGCGATGGATTCCTTATGAAAATATCTGTTATAAGTTGTGCAAGTCTTGTGCATGTTTGAATGTTGGAACCTAACAGGTGAAGTTTGGTTTCCTTCATGCGTAAAAGCAAAGCACATGGGAACCATAAGTTCCCTAAAGTACTTTTGAAAACACAGACTTGCAGGGTCTGCTACAGCCTTGAACGCTTCCTTCCATACACACTGTTAGGAATCTTTGAATACTAATATCAGTTGTTTCCATTACACAGGCTTACAAGTGACTTTTGGTACAATAAGACCTTGAGTGACAGATACATTTTCGAAACTTGAAATGATCAAACCTGTTGTCTTTCAGAGTTTCAATATGACAATGGTTGATACCATGTTAGCCATGGTTTGCCATCACAGTAGTGTTTATGCTTTTTATCATCATCCTTAGTCCGTCACAAGCAGCAATTCGGTTTGAATAAATACGGTATAAAAACAATGGCAGGTTCACTTAGCTGCAGTTTTGAAAAAGGAAAAATAAAAGTCACTGCTCTTGTGTGTGCATTCAGCATTTATTCTCAGTATGTTGAAGTGGGCCTCCTAAGTCAAATTCAGTTTTAAGATCAACTCAGTTTCCAATAAATAGAGTCTGTATGAAAATGGGGAAACAAATTACAAGACTTTGAACTTACGTTAAAATGGTTTAAATTGTCACGGTATGTGACACCCTTCAATTGCATTATTTTTAATTTTTTCAAAAATGTTCGATGACCTCACATTTAAAATATTAGATCTATATACTGCTGTTCAGACAAATTTAAGTTCATTCCTAAATTTTCATGATATTTAATTGAAACGGCACTGAGCTTGACCTTTTGAATGGTGCAAGAATTCCTCTTTCGAATGTACAGACTCGTTTGTTTTTGGTGCCCAATGACATCATGTTTCAAAATTTGCTCTGAAAGAGTATCAAACAAAATGAAATTTTACACCATTTTAACAAATTTTCCCCCCACTTTCACTGGGACTCTATCTAATGGAAAATGAGTGCATCACAAAATTAAACTTGACCTTAGATCCCCTCTTTAAAAGTATAAAAAAGAAAAACAAAAGTGCATGGCTAAAACACCTCTAGTCAAACCTACGTTTAACACCTAGATAAACAAAACATATCTTATCCACTAGCAATTAACAGTACTGCAACTATTCCCCAATATACAGTACTGACTATCCCCTTTCATTTCTTTAATGAGAGAGGAGTACTGATGTAAAAATTGATTTTTTAATTTTTTTTTTCTACCAAGGTGCTTGGAATACAATCTTCACAAATACATACTCAAACAAGTGTTTTCAAGGTTTTACAGTTTATGCTAATTCTTAAATTTAGGTCCAATGCCCATTTTTTGAATACTCTACGTTGAGTTAAAAGTACCTTTATCTTTGAATTCGGTGCAACATGACCCCATTCACATGGCAAGATATTTTTATCATCATAAAATAAATAAATAATCAATTAGATTTCTACTCATACTTTTTGAATCTGTTAGAGCAACAAATTACTTTCCATGATATTTTTGTTTGCAGCACACATAAGACTTACCACATTATTAGTTTAAGATTAGCAATTACATTATCGCCATCATCAAAACGTGCATTTTTATTTTTTAGAGAAAAACTTTTCTGCTTTCTCCCAGAAGTTCAAAATAAAACCTTGATTAAAAAGTATAATTTAAACCACTTACAAGGTCTTTCTGTTTGTATTGAATCAAAGATGCTCCCTCAAAATTCAAATTAAAAACCAATTATCTAAACTGATAAAAAGTCTGCAATAGGGTTCACACTAAAACACTAAAAATACAAAGTGTCAACTTTTTTTGTAGAGCTGCAACTACCCTATAATTACACAACAACACAAGACTAGTTAGTTGAACAAATTTGCCACACTATTTTGTAGTACTCTGCGTCCTTGTAGTACGCATCAAGCATGGAGCCAGTCAAAGCGTCTCATCAAAACCAACTCCTTCTGCCAATGGCGTAGGTTTTATCCGCCATTTTGAAATCTCTGCCTTCAATTGATGGAGTTGCGATTGTGGAAACTGCTCTTGGCGAGGTGATCTTATCAGGACTACCCCTCCCCCAGACACTCTCGATGCACAATAGTTTGAACTCATTTAGGTTTGTTGAGACAACAACTGCTAAATTACACAAGAATTTGGGTTGAACAATGAGGCCCGCTGAAGTATGCTCATTTGGACTACTCCTACAATTCGTTCCAGTTTAACAATACCAATGTCTCTCCATGGGTACTTGAGGGCACTGTGGCTGGTTTCCATAACCCCAAGGCTAATTAGCTTTATTGTGAAAGCCTTCTACATGCCACATGCATCTTGGTCATGAAGAACGTACGAAGGAAGGCTCAGTTGGGGGATAGTTTCAAGACAGGAGAAGGGGTGGGGGAGGGGGGTCTTGTAGAGAATGAGGATCTACCTTGCAGTATGTTGGGTCGCTGTGTCCTTTGTAAGAAGTCGTTAACATTGAATCTGTTCCCGTACTACAGGCTCTGTCTTGCCGTGTGAGTTATTGGTCTCTGTGGTTTTGGCTTTGTTTGCTTCTATCATCTGCACAAAATAAACAATGATGAGAAATCACAACATATTTAAAACAAGAGAAGGGGGGGCTTAAAACCAAACCAATAGACAGTTTTGTAATAGTGCATCTCTCTTGAACACCCACAGCTCATTACAATGAGAAGGCACTTCAGGGAAAGTTAGCTGTGTGCATGACTATGCATGCAATTTATCTAAAAGTAAGGTATCTTCCTTGGCAAGTGTTTGTTTCTGTTCAAACAAAGTTAGCTGAGAAAAGCTCTGTACTGAATGGACTAAATCAAGTTGATGCTGATCATGCCTAGATGAACCATTAATTTCACTGTTACTCATGTGAAATTGACCACAAAATGTCTGCATTTTGCTTTTTCCTGAATGACATTTATGAAATTTGTTGATGAAAGCACCGACAAAACAATGCACAAAAATCTTTCGGATTTCTCATAGCTATTACCAAAGTGATGCGAGTAATCGTGGAATTGCCTCCAAAAGATTATTTGATTGTACAAAAACCATAGATGATAAATTTGCATCAGGGATAAAGAATATTATTTGTTTTTTACCCTAACACTGATGTATGTAAAGCACTGTATACTCAGTACTTCCCTGAGTCCTGTGAAAAAAACAAGGATGGCATGTAAAGCACTGTATACTCAGTACTTCCCTGAGTCCTGTGAAAAAAACAAGGGATGGCATGTAAAGCACTGTATACTCAGTACTTCCTGAGTCCTGTGAAAAAAACAAGGGATGGCATGTAAAGCACTGTATACTCAGTACTTTCCCTGAGTCCTGTGAAAAAACAGGGATGGCATGTAAAGCACTGTATACTCAGTACTTCCCTGAGTCCTGTGAAAAAAACAAGGGATGGCATGTAAAGCACTGTATACTCAGTACTTCCCTGAGTCCTGTGAAAAAAACAAGGGATGGCATGTAAAGCACTGTATACTCAGTACTTCCCTGAGTTCCTGTGAAAAAAACAAGGGATGGCATGTAAAGCACTGTATACTCAGTACTTCCCTGAGTCCTGTGAAAAAAACAAGGGATGACATGTAAAGCACTGTAAACTCAGTACTTTCTCGGGCACAGACATGTTACTCGGGCGGGATACTCATGTGACACGGCCCAACAAGAAGCATTTCTGCCTATTGAGGAAATAGTACTGACCCATCATGTGACACTGGTCACTCATCAGTTCACACAACCATCACTTTTTGAGTGGACATCTGTATGTAATTTACCCACAGAGATCTGTACCCATGAAGGGGTCAGCGAAGCTACACGCATGACGAAGCAAGGGCTCCCTCTAGTTCTATTATAATATAATGAACTATAAGGCTCTATGACAACACAACACATACCTCTTCATTGGCCCTAATGAGTAGATCCATCTGCTTGTTATGCTCAGTTTTCAACTCGTCAGATTCCTTCGATTGTCTGGAAGAGAGCTACAACAAGACAAACAAAACGTTCCACATCACCAGACGCAATTACACTTTGTGAGAAAAGACATGGCTGTTGTACACTGCTAACCAGACCCCCAAAATGCCAGTGGTATAATTTGAAAAGTGGTAATGGCCTGACAATTTGATCCTCAAAGGCAGCCTTAGACTTGGTCCAAGATATTGTTTTGTGTTTTATCACTGAACCGATATATTGTGTGTAATCGCTTTTCAGAAGTATCGCGATCAAACACTACAGGGCCACGTTACAGAAAACCTGAGTTGAAGACAAACCACTACTGTTCTTACGAGTGATCAAATTCCCTCTACTGGCAGAGTTGTCGCACCTTGTAACATATGGATGGTGCCAACGTAAGTACGTCTTGAATCAAGACTAAGAAAGCTTTTGAGAAAGACTCTCATAGTGTCGAAATGTGAGGCCACTACCATACTTTGAGTCTCATTCAATGAGTAAGAGTAAATTAATCAACGTGAATATGGCAATAGAGGCTCGCAAAGCCCGGTTTTTACTTCAGGCTAAATTCTTTGCCCTAACAATGAAAATGATGTATGTGTCTTTGTTGTCACAAAACTTTGCTTTGGTTTCACCGGTTTCTCACACCTTTAACAATAGCAATCAACACAACTGAAATTATCATGACAACAATATCTGCAAACTGAAATATATCTGGATATATCGTCGTGTCAGTGCAAAAACGTTGTGTCTCAAAAAATAGCACTTACGTTACTCGCGAGTTTGAAACAGTCCAAATGTCGTATCTTGCTTAAAATAGCCCGATTATACAAACAAAACAAGTATGCGACAAGATACAACCTTTTTGCACGATGGAATTTCGTGCGAGATACAATGCTTTTGCAAAATCAAGATACAACGTTTTGCACTGACGTGATGATATCAGCTTTATTTGGCTTTCAGAGTATGCCATTGTAAGCACAGATTCATCGGACACTTACTCTTTTCCTCTCTTCCATGAATTTCTTAGTACTGTTGCTCTGAAGCTCTCTTATTCTCCTGCAGAAAACAAAAGCAGTCCCAAACTTAACATGAGGACTCACCAAATGACATCTTCCCAACAGGTTTAAAGTGTGCAAATGGAAAAACTGCAACTTATATTGATGATTTCACTCATGATGGCATCACACTGGCCAAGTTCCCACAATGACCATTTATCGACAAGCAGCTGATATTAACTGGTACTCATGCTCCAAAACATAGTCTCTAGTCAACAATTGTGATTATTTTTTTGTGCTAGCTACAAGTTTGGATTGTTTTGTAGAGGATAAAATTATCTTTTGTAAGATTTACACATTTAGTTACCTGCTTTTACTAAATCAAAACTTTGAAATTGTAAACACATAACTAAATTAGAAAACATTTTGTGTATATGGATGGCGTTAGTGTTGAGTGTTTCACAGAAAATTGTGCACACAACTGTACTGTCGTTTCAAACCACAACAAAATATTAAAGGAACATTACAGAATTGGTAAGAAAAAAACTTGTAAAATATACTTTTTGATCACAGATTTACATAAAACTTACACTGTCTAATGATGATGATAGTAAAAAACATCCCTTGAAATATTTCTGTCTGAAATGCCATATTTGATGAGAAATGAATAAACTAATTTTCCGATTAGAGTTTATCGCTCAGTGAGCGTTTTATTCATTTGTTGAATCTATACGATTTCATGCAAATGTGTAATCGGTTTTTCACTATTTTCTTGTGACACAGATGGCCGATCGATCTCAAACTTCTACAGGTTTGTCAGTTTATGTATACGATGGATTACATAAAGTGCTTACACTGTCAGCAACTGTTTTGTTAGCAAAAACCAATGCTGTAATGTTCCTTTAACAAAGTGGTTGGAATAAATCAAAACATACCTTTGGAAATGACAAATAATGTCTATGTTACTTACAGATAACAGTTTAATTCTTTTACAAAATAAATTTCTTCCAGTAATGTGTGAAAAACACGACAAAGCCAGCGAAAATTAAGCATTGCCGCTGTCTCTGTATACATTATAGCGCATAAAATGCATTGTACATACAATACGGTCAGTATTACACGGAGAAAGTAAAGCACTGTTAATTAGCTGTCCGACCTTTGAACCTTTGGAACTATATTACGCCATTTTTTTCAATGGTGAGTACATGATATTTTTGGACCATAGGAGTCTTTAGATCACTCTCTTTCAACAGCTATTTGGTGGGAACCGCTAGCACGAGTAAAAACCAAGATACAAAGTCCAGTGGTTCCGGGCGGTACAGGGACTAAAGGGTTACCGGCTATTCTCACCTGTCTTTTTCAGCCTTATTCTTAATGCTCTTGTCATGACTCACTGACTTCTTTGAATCCATGGACATCTTGATTTGATTTCCTTTTAGCTCCTTCATCTCCCTGTTCAACAGGACAACAAGAAATCTCATTTGAAATGTATTGTATAACTGCTTGACTGAATGAATCTCCACGATATCGAACAAAGCATGCTATTTGAAACATTGAGTAAGCCACACGTTGTACTACTTGGCTCTTATATAGCGCACATATAATAATAATAATAATAATATCGAAGTCTTATATAGCGCACATATCTACCACACGGGATACTCAAGGCGCTGAGTTTATACAAACTTTCAGAATTATATGTTATTGCAGTGATGGATTCTGAGACCCAATTATTATAGTATCAAAATTATTAACATACCATAGTAGCTAGATCAAGGCGCTTTGCAACATTATTATCCCCGTTCATCAGGCATACTTGCACCATTCCTCTAACTTTCTCAACTCCCTGGGGAGCACACAACCCCAAGCTGCTTAAATTAGCACCGAGAAGTTAACCCAACACAGTACTCACTCGGCCCTCTCAGGTTCCCATTTATACACCTGGGTTAAGAGAAGCAATTATGCTCAAGTGTCTTGCTCACGGACACACATGTAAGTGTAATGACCGGGAATCGAACCCACACTCTGATGATTCAGCCGTCATAACTTGAGTCCGATGCACTAGACGGCTCGGCCACAACACGCCATAAGCTCTTTTCAGAACAATACATACATGTACTCAAAAGAGAGTTTTCACAAGATGTTACCGTAAGCCTCAATCTTGATGAACAAAGACCCTATACAAAGGCACATTGTGAATATCACAAGACTAGTGTAGTCCATTTGTTTTGAACAGATTGGTCTCAGTTGCTGCGTAGGCCTTTACCGTTCATGTTTCTGCTCCAGCGTCTTCCGTTGATCTTGTTGTTTCTCAGCTATGAGCTTCCTGAGGACATCACACTGCTGATGGACATGGGTCTCCTTCAGGGCATTCATCTCTGCCACGTGTCGCGTCACCACCTTAGACCACTCTTTGCTCTGCTCGGTCACCACATCCTTCACCTGAAGGACACCACGAAACAAAAACAGTACAAACAACTAATTAAGTACTATGACAATAATGACATGATTGTTATGAGACCCTTTGACATGATATCTGGTTAGTTGCAAAATGCCAACTGGGCCTAGTTTTATATACTAATAAAGCTAAAGTAAAAATGAGCAGGAAACCAGTCACAAAATTATGTGTATGACATAGTGTTTTGGCTGGTAACCTTTTAGTGGTAAAGCAAAACTGTGTTGTTATCAGCTTAATGTTGTGTTAAAACAGCTCAAGGAAATTAGGCCCAGGCTGTTAAAATTAATAACCGAATAAGTGAAGAAATAAAAGCTGGAATATGCTCTAGTGCTATATTACGCAAGAGACTATATTGGTTAGCATTACAGTGTTTCAAGACATGCAAACACAACATGCTTGGAACCATTAAAAATCAAACACATATAATTACACCCACATTTATATCCACCGTGTAATTTAATTGATCAAACTTGGGATAGGGTAGCAACATGACATGACTGCAAAAGGGCAGGCAAATTTCCACCACGATGGTAAAGAAAAATGGATCCCCCTCAACTCATAACACAGACGGAAAAAAACTTTACACGGCGTTTTGCACATTGAGAAGTTTGGGTTCATTGTTTACATACAGGTAGCAGCAAAGCGGCCCAAGAAACGTATTATTGCAGACAAAGAGCAGAAGTAAACATAAAAGACTAATCAGCGAAGAGACAAGATGCGGATTTTTAACAGCACTCTGTTTTGACGGGAAGTTCAAAGTGGAATCGAAGGAGAGAGAGAGGAAAAAAAAAAAAACAACTAAACTAACATTGCATTTTAAGTTTTCCTCAAATAAACTAAACCTACCCTCAATTTATGACCTTTGACGATGGAGTGAACCTTGTTTTCTGTTTCTATCTTTAAATCACTGCAGCTGCTCTCTCTAAGATAAAAAGGATATCGTAAGAGGATATCATTACAAACTTTATCAGAATAACATAAAGGGGATTTAAGTTTTTTGCATGACTGATACGATGTCTTGTTTTAAAGACAAAAAACCCCCCCAAAAGATCGGTTAAATTTACCAGACAAGTCAGTGATGTCCAAAGCTTCCTTAATAAAAACTTGAAACTTGATTGGATTTGGATGTTTGGACTGTTGCCACTTTCTATAAAATTGTGTTAGAATAAGATCTTATCTCTATTGACATCCCAAACGTTACAGTATTTCCAACTTAAAAAATATGATATTAAAAAATGTCAACATCTAACCCCGTTTTCTCAGAAATTGCAAGCTCTCTGCGGTGACATTTTGAGAAGTGATTTGCGAAACAGTTTTAATATGTATGAACTCAATCCTTTTTAAACCAAAAAAAAAAAAAAAAGAAATCAGAGCTGACCCCTTCTTCCTGATGGCTTTCTCTAGCGACTTCTCCTCGGAGAGTTTCTCTTTATCATGTGAGACAACCATCTTATCTACCACTGTGCCGTGAGTCTTCTTCACCGCTGCACACTCCTGTATGTAACGAACGATTGCCAGTACATGGAATTCAGATTTTAATCTTGGAATTCCATCTCAATTTATTACAGGACAGCAGCAACAAACAAATAAAATGAAAATATCTTTGTTAAAAGCAAAGTAAACACCACGCTACACTGCTCATTGTGATCTCTATTTAACTACGTTCCACGTTCCTCTGATTTTTCATGGAGCCAATAGACCAACCCGTACCACAAGTGATGCCTACTGCGCCGCCATTGCTGGGGGAGCTGGCAGTGCAATGTTTTGCACACAATGACATGGAAAAACCGTTGTCTTTTTTACTTTTTACGCAAATTAGTTGTCTTGCCAAAACGATTTACACAATTTCCCTAACGTAACAGCATTATGTGGAACATACCTTTCTAAAAGTGTGCGACTAAATTATAAAACAGAAGTGGAATACTGAAATTCTGACAAAAAAAACCTCGCTGACACCTAAACTCATCTAGTGTCTACGCAGTTTTCAGGATTCAGTTATGTTTCTTAGCTGCAAATATTTATGGTCAGTGACCTACATCGATATGTCATGCTTCGCTGTGAGGGAGATTGAGTAAAACACTGTGCAAGACAACTACTTTTTGCCTCCTCCAATATCCTCCTCTTGGACTTCAGATAAGATTGCCAAGGCCCTCAGTCCTTCTGAACCGTTCATTTAGGCAAAGAGGGTCTAGAAGGTAAGGGTTCATTCAGATATCATTACCGCTGACCTACTTCCCTAATTCAATGATCTCAAACAGTCAATAAGACAATAATAACTTCCGATATTCAACCTTTGACAAACTACCCTTTGGCGTGTGCCTGCTATTACCATATCTGATATAACATTAAATACTATTTTTTGGAAAATATAAAAATGCATCTACATTAAATACAACATAAAACACGTGAGGCCACGACACATAGATGTTATTTAAGCACACAAATTTGCTTAGCGCGTTTACTTTTTTCTCAACAGAAACAAATTGCCAAGCTGTGATTTTGACTGGCTTACCACGAGTTGTTGTTTTGAAAATAAATGTTTGGTGCAAATAAATTTGTTCGGTGGTCGGCAACGCTATGGCACATGGGCCTGGTAAACCAACTTATACTTTTAACATGCTTTTGGAATCAAAGGCAAACCATTCTTCACTTACCGGCTTTAGGAGCAACAGAATACAGACACTTGGTAAAACCATTCACAAGAACTATAACAGTGAAAGAGTGCCAGTTGTTGCTGTACAACCTTACCTTGGAATGTTTCCTTTGAAGACTTTCGATCTCCTTAGATTGTTTCTTGAGAACCTTTTGGTATATTCTGTCCTTCTGTAATGTGTCCGTTGTCAAGATCAGCATAACGGCTGTAAGTGGGAGAGTGGAATCAACGATGACTCACAATATAAGATCAACAAACCCATCTTGGCAAATCTCTTTGACTTGCTCGATAAATGCACCATCAAGCACATTGTTGGATTTACAGAAGCAGCTTTGCTGACATCAGATTAGTGACTGGTCTCAAAGAATAAAACTTAATTAAGAGATCTTGGTCAAGTTTTAAGGCTCTACTTACTTGGGAGTTCTGCGCTTATGGCCGCCATTCTTCACTTACAGGGTAAACACCAACTTTCTGCACTAGCAAAGAATGCTTAGTAACAGTGGTCAGTGAAACTTTAAAAAAATTCTTTATGCAAGTTTGCCCCAAACATGGCTAAGAGCCACTCTTGGTAAGGGGCTAAAAGAGGGAAACATTTAGGATAAAAATAACTCAGTGGAGGTGAAGGTAGGAATCTGTATTCCTCCTAAAACAGTCTAGATTGTAGGATGGAGGGAAACATGCACCAGGCAAGGAGTTCCAAAGAGATGCAGTATGATGAAAAAAAGCTATTTGAATGGCTCTTTGTTCTACATCTCAGCAAAGCGAGAGTGTATGGGTGAGAAGAACGTGAAAGTCCAGTTTCACGAGCAAACACCCGAATAGGAGAAACATACTGGTGGCACATTTAACATGAAATATCTGTAGAAAAGACAGAGGCTGGCTACAGTGTACCCGAATGAAGTCTGGACGAAGCTAAAGACGAGTACCTTAGCATGAAGGCATGGTAAAATGTTTGTTTGATTGCTTTACAAAGCTAACTAAAACACAGACACATGACGGAGAGCTTACAGTTTGTGGTAGGTGCAAAGCTGTTGATAGTAGAGGTAGGTGTCGTTGGTGATTTGGTGCCTTGCTTCTGTGTTCCTTTACTGTTCTTCTTCCCTATCGTAGGTACCTCGCTGATGTCATTCTAGAGTGGATCAAGACCAGAGTTTGAAATACTTGTTTTTCTCAATCAACTTAATTTCTTTATTACTAAAATTACTCAGACAAAACTGGGTTTCGGGGGTTTTCTGTTCCAAAGTGTAGTTACAAAGAACTTTATTATGCAATGCTTTCCAACACCTGAAGAAGAAAAAAATGCCAAAGGTACCTAGGGGTGGATTTTGAACCAACTAAGGTAGGATTTGAACACACATCTTCTGAGCGTAAAAAATTTAGTAAAGTCCATCCTGAGCCAATATAGCTGATCAGGTATTTATATCCGGTTTTATTGGCATTAAACGAATGAGAATGTTTCTATTCCCCCATGGACAGGATGCCAGTCCATTGCAGGCTACTCCCCAGCTCTCACCGGTACCCATTTGTACTCCTGGGTGGAGAGACGCAATTATGATAAAATGCCTTGCTCAAGGACACAAGTGTTGAAAATGACCAGGCCAGGATTCAAACCCAAAATCTGTAAATTTTCAGTCCATGGCCCTAGACTGCTCGGCCACAACACCCCATCTTCTGCATGTAGTAGAACAATCATGCAAACCGAGAGACCACTACATGCTTGACATGTAGATGAACCCACCTCTTCAATGCCCATTGATTGCATCTGCTTGGCTCTCTTTTCAGCCTGAGATAAATACTCCAATGGCTTCGACAAAGCATCCACAAAATCTGAAATAGGAAAAACAAAAACAAAAACATTAACATTCTTGAATTGTTACCTTTTCTGTCATCTGGCATACAATCGAATGGTCTTCTTAATGTTTTGATTCACCACAAAAGGGAGCTAAAAACTGTAAACTCTCTTTGAACTATATACTAAAGGAAGCTATGAATAAAAACCAAACTCTCAGACACATTTCTGAAGGGTCACACGTTGGCCCTCTTTGTCAACCTACAAGTTATAAATCCCACCTCCCCTAAATAGTCCAATCCATTAAGCATCACCTCTCAATGAATAGCAATCAGTACTAATGCTAAAAATAGAAGCTCAATATGGTGATGTTATTCAAGTACCCGGATCTCAGACAACGTTTCAAATTTCACTGACAACCATTTTGCAAGCCATTGCTGGTGTTCTATGTTTAATCCCTCGTACTGTACTACTGCAGTCTGGTGCGATGTGGTGATCGCGTGAGTGGTGGAAAGTTTGTCTGACATCCGGGTACTTTGAGCAAAAGTGACATCGTAAGTGTGGAGTGCTATTGACTAATCACAGTCGCAACTGTACACCAAAAAACTGATATGCTAAACTCCCATTAGGATTTATTAATAAGCTGACACTGTCAGGATAGCTGAAATTAGCATTTCATGTGTCGCACAGTGCTCTGGGCACAACCTTATGAAAGCCTGTCAGCAACAGAACTTGACAAGCACAGGACAATCTTGCTTAGCAGAAACAGGCAACCAGCTAAAATTCCATGAAGTTTGCATTCTTACAACTGGTACCCCACTCAGTGTTTTGCTCAGAAAAGAAATTTGCTTAGGAGTATTTTATGCTGAACAGCTTTATGCAACTGGTCGAGGATCGAGGAGTGGAAGTGAACACCGATAATTGGCACTTGCTATGGTGGGGGAGCTCAATTGGTCAGTCTACTGATTTTTCTTATGGACCATGTGACCTGTGAAATCATATGTTTACAAATGAGCCACAGACCCTGAACTTCCTGCAGGAATGATTTGTACAAAAGCCCGATGGAAGAAAACATAAAAACTTGTGTGTTATGAGGATTGCACTGTCTGATTTTTATCAACGTTTGATTTGAAGAAAGGGGGAACATCTCAAGACTTTTTAAATTGCTGTACCCGCTGCTAAACTATAAGATTCAAACTGCCTCTAGCTTTGGCCTCGGCAATCTCGGTGGTCTAGTCTGGCAAACATCTTGGGTTCGAATCCCACCTGAGTAACATGCCTAAGGATTTTTTCACAGGACTAGGGAGAAAGCTGAGTATACAGTGCTTAATACACATTGGTGTAATGGGTAAAATCTCAAAAATGTTCAGCTGTTATTTATAACTCTTGAATTGATGTCACTAGAGCAGTGTAGTATCTTGCCTGCCAGGAAATGCCTCGGAATGAACAAGGTCACTCTTTTTGAAAACAAAAGGTTACACGGTCTATAGTTTACCTCCCAAACCATCAGGTACGTATGTCTTGAGTTGAATACAGCAGAAAACAGTCGGTAGAGACAGGGGGAAGTTTCCCTCTGTGCGGAGTGAGATGTGCCGGTACCCCGCCTGTAAACCATCCAAGGGTAATATCCTCTGCCCGATCAGCTTCCCATTCTCTTCATACACAGCGATTCTCAGAACGGCCAAATCGGGTAAGACCACCTGAGGAATAAACACAATCAGTTCTAAATGATGCCAAGCTTGCATCTGAAATCTTTCCCCTTTATTTCATTTTGTTTCTTTGTAACTACAGGGCCAAATTTCATAGAGCTGCTTTTAAAAGCACAAAAGGTAGCTAAGCACACACAAGTTATGCTTACCAGAATGAGGTTACCTGCCAAAAGACAATTTACACATGTACTATCTGTGACTGCTATCATAATTGCTTAACAGAAAGTTTTCAAGCAAAACTTCCTGCTTAAGCAGCGCTATGAAATTGGGCCCACGCCAGAAAAAAACTCATAGAAAGGTCCTTTTGTAAACAGTAAACAAGGATTTATTTTTTTCGTTGGATTGGGATGATGTCAATTTAATATGGTTCTGATGATAAAATATTCGTCTCTCCACTTTGATCGGTGCCATTGTACTGTATATCAACTGAAGGACCCTTCTTACATATACAGGGCCAAATTGCTTAGAGCTGCTTCAACAGAAAATGATGCTTAACAATTTCCTGCTAAGCGAAAATAGGCAGGGGACCAGTCACAGGTTGTACACGTGACAAGGTACTTTGGCTGGTAACCTTATCATGTTAAGCATAACTTATGTTGTGCTTCGCTACGTTTTGTGCTATAGGAAATTTAGCTCCTGTCTCAAGAGACATGCAAGAAAATGTCGCAGAGAATATCACCAACCAGAGAAAGAGAAACTGACCTTTCTAAAGACAAAGTCCTCTGCATTATAGACCGGATTCAGGCCATTGTTTGGTATCGTCTTTGTCCTATGCTCCCTCCTAATGGTGTCCGTTGGTAACCCATACATGTCCACCTCGATGTATGTACCTACTTTCTTGTCTGATAAAAACTGTCCTGATATGACCTGAAATGAGCAGAATGGTAATACGACTTGAAGCTATGCGTGGTGGTACGTAGAGGATGCAAACAAGATTTGCACTGACACCATGTGGTAATCTCTTTTGTGTAGTGTTGGCTCTGACAAGAGCTGGGGCCGATTTCACAAAGAGCTGAGATTGCTCTTAAGTTGTGCATCACTCTTTAAATGCTGAGCAAAGTGTGATGTCACAACACAAATTACTGTGGCAATATCAACAGCTCGTTTTAAGATGAATCTTAAAGCTTTGTGAAATCCAGCCCTGGTTTGTCATTGGACCTCTCAACCAGTGTGCTCTGGTTGTCTTCTAGAGAATGAAAGAGGTTCGTGACATTGTCATAACCATCTGCGATATCTGCCAACTACTGACATCAAAAAGGTGAGAAATGTCACAATCCAGTGCATTAAGTCTTTCCAACACCCTACAGAATACTACATAAGCTACTCAAAGGTAGATTTTCACAAAAAGCATCATATTTTATATCGTTATATATCGTTATATGGATCATGTTCATTTCAATGTAAAACATTTTTTAGTAAGCTGCCATCATTTGATTTCAAATAAATTCCGTCATCTGCCTCAAACCTTTGAATACAATTGAGGAAGCAACCACTCGTTAAAACCACAAAAAAACCTCAAATTAGTAAATAAAAAGATGGCCTATCATTAAACTAATAACAATAACAGTAATAGTGGCTTTTTATATAGCCCTCAAATCTGTCACTCAG
The DNA here is from genome assembly GCA_032158295.1 of Pycnopodia helianthoides. Taxonomy (NCBI): domain Eukaryota; kingdom Metazoa; phylum Echinodermata; class Asteroidea; order Forcipulatida; family Asteriidae; genus Pycnopodia; species Pycnopodia helianthoides. The sequence continues at coordinate 15,475,241 of CM063243.1, forward strand.
TGACAACATTGTTACCCCTGGTCACTGGGCCATTTATTACATTCCTTAAACCATCTCAGCTCTCTTGGGAGTATACAGCCTGTGCTGCCAAATATGCAGCGCACAAAGCTAAATCAATCACAAGAACCGTCTCTGCCCTCACAGGTACCCATTTACCTCTGGGTGAAGAGAAGTAATCAAAGTTAAGTGTCTTGCTCAAGGACATGAGTGTCATGACCGGGATTCGAACCCACACCCTAATGACTCAGCCACCAGAACTTGAGTCCGATGCACTAAACCGCTCGGCCATGACACGCCACTGATTGTCAATAAAATACAATCACACTCAATCCAGCAGTGATTCCACAAAGGTTTATGGGTACTACATTTACAAATTTTGCGACATGTCACTTTATTTTCACAGAGCTCGTCAAGATAAGTCACTCACCTGGACTGAGCACGTTGCTGCAATCACCCCGTCCACCGGCGACTCTGAGAAGGGATCAAATGATTTGTCTGGTCGTCTCATGAAATCCGGTTTCAAGAGATACCTGTACAGCAATAACAAAAAAAACCATCATAATTATATTGTGGTTTGTAAAAGCATCATGTTTAAAACATCTCTTAAAGGTATTGTACACTTTTGGTAACAGCTCAACATCAGTGTCCACATTTTGTGTGATTAAACATATGCATGAACAAACAAACCTGTGAAAGTTTGAGCTAAATTGGTCATCGAGGTCACGAGAAAATAGTGAAAAGAGATCTTATGTTTTCTGTTTTTTCAAATTATCGCGCCCGATAACTACTACTGTTTTACTCGTTTCTCAGAAATGATAGCATTTTAGGCAGAAATATTTTAAGGAACCCTTTCTACCATTACTTACTTTAAATCATGTAAGTTATGTGTGAATCTGTGAACATTGTGTTTTTCGATCTTACCAATAGTGTACAGGGCCTTTAAGTATGGACAATTCTGGTTGCAAGCAAGCTTTTAAGCAGTGAGCAGCTCAGCGTCTGCTCCACTTCCTAAACACAACCAAAGAATAGACCCTTCTCAGGTGATGTCACTATTTGATCGCTCCCCATGCTGGAGTACTTACATTCACACGTCAGGCACAGTGGTTACTGGAACTGTGCCAACATGTGCTACAAATAATAATAATGACTAGTTCTTATATAGCCTATTTACAATAACGTATCAATGCGCTTTACATTAGTGCCCTGGTCATTGGGCCAATAGCATTCCTGTAATCTTTCTCAGCTCCCTGAGGAGTATACAGCCCCGGGCTGCCGTGGCGCTCCGAAGGCTTTTTTCAAACACAATATCAACCTCTACCCTCACAGGTACCCATTTATACCCCTGGGTGAAGAGAAGCAATTATAGTAAAGCATCTTGCTCAAGGACACAAGTGCCATGACCGGGATTCGAACCCACACCCCGATGACTTAACCAACAGAACTTGAATCGGATGCTCTAAACCGCTCGGCAATGACACCCTACAAAATGCAACGTTGGATGGCACTATGCGCACCTATACTACATGTGCATAGTGCTCCAGCATGGTAGACCTCCTAGAAATGGGAAGGCAGTCTGAAGAGCCTATACTAATTGAAGGGATACAGTACCAGCTCTTTTTCAGAACATTAAGAACTCACATCTTTCCATGGAACGACCACTACCCTCCCTTGACCAAAAACATACAAAATATTTCTTCAAATTAAGATGTTCCTTTAATAATGGGATTTTAGACAAGAGAAAATAGCTTATTCATCTACACCTATAAAGATTTGAAGAGTAAGAAATGGAATGTAACAAAACTTACCCGCAAGACCCATTGTACTCAAACTTTCCCTGATTGAGCTGCATACCGATATCAGGCATCTGGAAGTTGAGGGCCACCATCTGACAGCCAGCGTTCCAGAAGATCTGTGGCATGTAATTACTGGAGTCATAGCGCCCACCCTTGGGGTAGATTCGACTCATTTGGCGTTTGTTATAGCTGGGGTTAGCAGGGTTAAAGGTTCATTCTGATATGGTTTGAACTGTGTGTAATTAATCAATCTATTTAGTCTTTGCTCTATGGTCTCTGATTAAACCTTGGTTGATGCTTTGTCGTGACAACCATTACAACATGGCAGCTCTATTACAACATGGTCATAATAACACCTTTGCTTGTGCAACGAAGGCTGTAACACCTTGGTTCGTTCAACAAAGGTCACAACACCTTGGTTTGCTCAACGAAGTTCGTAACACCTTGGTTCAACAAAGGTCGTTACACCTTGGTTCGTTCAACAAAGGTCGTAACATCTTGGTCTGTTCAATGGAGGTCATAACACTTGGTTCTCTCAACAAGGACAAACTTGACCAGAACTTGACTAAGTTGTTTTCGAACAAACATTCATCAACATCGGATTAAGTGTGTGGTTAAGCGTTACATACGAAGTGTGGACATTGGACCTGAGAACAAAAGAGGTCCACACAAGGCAGGGTTTTGAAATACTATGTGGACTGACACACGTTTTTTGTACAGTGTTGAAGAATAGGATTTGCCTTAAGTATACAGAACAACGGAAATGAACGCAGAGGGTATGTAACACAGAGCTGTGTGTGCAAACTGGCAATGACTAAGAAGATGACCATTAGTTTTCCAGAAAAAAAAGAAAAAATATTTATTTGGTTCAGGGGGGACACACAACTCTTGCAATTGGTGAAACACGATCCAAAGGATACTTGACAAATTCTATACAGCTTGTCTTGATGTAGCCCAAACCAACTGCCTCATTGAAGGATGACATGTTGAAATGAAAACCACGCTCTGAAATATAAAGAAAAAATATATTTGTATGACGTCAAGAAGGGCATATTTGACCATGGACAAAAAATTGTAAAATTTATATGTTATCCTTTGGATGGGGCATTCAGCCCGTAGGATCCATGTGTTGTGTAATTCACATAAAAAAAAAACCAGTGTACTTATTGTTAAGAAAAAGGGTTTGCCCTGATGTTTCTGGTGCTGCAGATTGCGCCACATCACCTTGTACAAAAGGGGGCTATACACATGGGTCTCATACTTCTAACATAGCTCTTCCTAACTGTCAGAAAAAATGATGAGTGCTTTGAGATGCTCCTTGGATGTGATAAAGCGATACAAGAACTGCATACTAGTTATAATGAGTACAAGGGTTTGACCTATACGCTTTTATAAAAACAAATTTCAGGCCAATAATAGCAACCTTGCTGACTTTTCTGAGAGCAAAACAATCGGCAATCAGATTAAAAACAGGGCGAATCCCGCCTGGTATGAAACCTACCTTCAGCGACATCAAAACCTTGGAATTTAACCGGCTGTGCATAGTTAACTAGGGCAGAGAGGAAAGGATGGATGTTAGTGGTTGCTCCTGTGTAGCGGTAGTTGGCAACCATGATGGCCTCCTCATCTTGGGATAACGCCTCCACTCCCTGCAAGAAACAATTCAGTCACAGTCAGATTTAATCACTCTGCTCTCGGACTTTATTGATTAGCAAACACTGCGTCAGAGACACAACGTTAGAGACACTTTGTCCCCATTCAATAATATTTGTTGAATATTGTTGTGGGCCCAGAAGAAGGAGTAAGGCTTCTCTTCTTGCAGGCACACACACAGAGTACCTTGTGTCCCTAACAGAAGATCACAAGCAATCAAATGGCTCCCAACAAAAACAATATGTTACATTTTTGTTGCTATAATTACCCAAAATACATGTTTTTTCCGTTCCCGTTCCGAGTTTAACCATCCTATAATAATTTATGAATGGCAGAAAACCAAACAAACTTTCGCACTCAGTTTTTCTTGAGACACATATTTGCACATTTATTTCTTACGCCCTTTTACAAGTAAAAGTTTTGTTGCACCTTCTTCCGGGCACACAAGGATATATTTAGCACTTCATTGACTATAGTGAGCACAGTTATAGAGCCATGAAAACAGGTAATGGTTTGTTAGATTCTGAATGGTCAGTCAGTCAAGGAACTTTAAAGGCAGGATATACTTTTGGTAATTGTCAAAGACTAGTATCCCCACTTGGGTGTATCCCAAAATATTCCAAAACAAAAAAGCCTGTGCAAATTTGGGCTCAATGAAGCCTTTCTCGGACTCAAATATTTTAGTGAAAAATTTCCTCTTTCTCAAAAACTACATGACTTCAGAGGGAGTCGTTTCTCACAATGTTTTGTACTATCAGCAGCTCTCAGGAGCTCGTTACCAAGTAAGTTTTTATGGTTATGTATTTCTTGAGTAATTACCAAAAGTAACCCCTACCTTTAAAGCAGTACAAAATAAACACATACAAATCAGGAAGGTGTTAACTGCACCTGACACAAGGTGTTAAAACACTCTTTTCTTATTCTTATTCTATACCCTACCCAAAGTATGCACTACTGAAAATGTTGCACGAGTACAATGGTAATAATGCAACCAAATGAGCAGTACTTTCAGATACTGCACACAATGAGAAGCTACTATATCATCGCGTCAGTGCAAAAACATTGTATCTCCATTCTGAAAAAACGTTGTATCTCCATTTTGAAAAAACGTTGTATCTCCATTTTGCAAAAACGCTCAATCTCCAAATTTGCGAAAACGTTGAATCTCGCACGAAAATCCTCCGTGCAAAAATGTTGTGTCTTGGCACATACTTGTTTTGTGTGTACATTTTGGGCTATTTGAAGCGAGATACAACGTTTGACTATTTCAAACTCAAGCATAGTGCAAGTGCTGTTTTATTCCAAAACATATTCCAAAACAAACAAACCAGTGAAAATTTGGGCTCAATTGGTCATCAAAGTTGCAGGAAAATAATGAAAGAAAAAACACTCTTGGTGCATAGAATTGTGTGCTTTCAAATGCCTGAGAAAGGCTTCAAGCCTGAAGCCTTTCTCGGATTCAAATATTTTAGTGAGAAATTTCCTCTTTCTCAAAAACTACATGACTTCAGAGGGAGTCATTTCTCACAATGTCTTATACTATCAGCAGCTCTCAGGAGCTCGTTACCAAGTAAGTTTTTATGGTTATGTATTTCTTGAGTAACTACCAAAAGTAACCCCTACCTTTAAAGCAATACAAAATAAACACATACAAAATCAGGAGATGCAATGTTTTTGCACTGGTACGACAATATTAGGTGTCTATCTGTTATCTGGAACAACAACGTGTCAATAACCAAACTAGGGACCATTGCTTTCTAACCTACAGAATCAAACGCAGACAGCATAACGTATTGCACAATCACACTGCAAAAAAAGCAACAACGAAAAAGTACACTAACTACATTGCAAAACATCCCACATTGAAATGTTCAATAGACCATCATCTGATGAGAACATTCATTTGAAACCGTCTAATGTGTAACAAATGAGTACTAAAAATGTGTGAATTTAATTCAAAAACATGTTTTATGTGTTTTGCAGGAAACAGCACATCGTGGTTTTATGTTTTGGTAACTTTTTGTAGAAGTTCATGACGAGGTCGATCTCACAAAGAGCTAAGATTGGTCTTAAGATGTGCATCAATCTTAATTGCTAAGCAAAGGATGATGTCAGAATACAAGTCACCATGGTAATATTGACAACTCATCTTAAGACGAATCTTAGAGCTTTGTAAAATCAAACCCAGGCTATGCAAATTGCCTATATTCATACCAAGGCCTGTTGCAAACATGTTTGTTTGTTTGTTTGTTTGTTTGTTTGTTTTCAGTTGGACATTTTCCAGTAGGAATGTTACCTGGACCAACATTTTACCATGAAAGCTTTAGATGGAGAATTACTATTTGTCAGTCAGATACCTACCAATCCTATACCGTGTAGTTGGTCTAAAAGCATTTCGAGGGTGCCAGAACCAATTTGAATATTTTTTTGAAAATATATTGAATAAACCCCCCGCCCCCCCCCTGATATTTAAGATGGTGTAGAACACTTGTAATGGACAAGTAAAAATAAAGAAGGCCCTACATAAAGAAAATGCTCTCTTTAAAGAACGGCCTGATGAGATGGCTTGCGTGTGTGCATACTTTGCATAAAGAAATAATCTTTTCTTGATACACAGGTAGCACCAACCTTCTGCAGGCCTAGTGCGTGTTTTTGGCAACCCAGACAAGAAACATGTTTGACCTTCGGTCATTGATTGAGTGTTTTCAAGTCCTTGGATCAGTCAATAATGTCAACAGAATTCTTTTAAAGATGAAAAACCTAATATTGATAAAATTATGAAGACTGAGTTACACTTCTAGAAAACAAGATAAAGGCTCTACTTTTTAAGAAAAGAGATGTACCTACGTCACAAACTATTTCTGGTTCCCGACCCGTTTTTGTGTAGCTCTCGGAAATTGTTTTGGTCAAAGAATTTCAGGTTGGAAACTTGTTTCTGGTCAGGGTCGCCATGAAGCAGCCATTTTGTTTACTACCCATTTCAATCAGTGTTACTAAACAGAAGCTGAAGAGTAAAATAGTCTGACCGCGTTTGGTAGGGTGAGGCTTCATATTCATTATTGCTATTGCAGACTAGGGAACAAGACAAAAATGGCGGCAGCATGGTAAAGATCTAAAGCAGAGAATAATGACAGAGTGGGAATGCTGTAGTAAGTAGCATACTGATCAAGGCCCCTGGTAACATACACTACAACAATGCCACAAAGCATACAGGAAGACATTCGTAAGACATTCATAAGACAATTTGCACACTTGCCTGCGGGGTTTCAGTGCCGTCTGTTTTGGCATCTTTAGCCTCAACCAACTGCACTCTGGATAGGCTCTGGGGTTAGTCACATGTTAGAAAGAGGAAGGAGGTGACGAGGTAGGAGAAAATCAGTCGCCACGGCAACAGATGCGATAACGAGAGAATCGATAGAGAGGAAGGCGTTTAGTCCGGAGTTGAGCAGGTGGTAAAAATGAGGAAAGGATAGAATAGAAGAAGACAAAAAGGGTAAGGAAGAAAGGAGGCGTTAGGGGCAATAGGAGGAGGACAATTCAGGGCATCAGATGTTAGTAAAATTGAAATCAGATTAATTATCAACAATCAAATGAACAGAAAGTGTTACACGAAAATATCCAAGCTAAATTTCATAAAAAGTGCCCCGCAAATTGATTTTGCTTTGAAAAACTGTTCTGTGTGCATTAATTATGTGCAGGAGTTTCATGATTCTGGGCCCCTTTTACCTCTCCAGTGCAGGGATATATTTGACTACAACTTTATCATTATTATTGAAAACAGTACAAAAATAGATTTTTAGTTTGAAATTACCTGATGTAAATTTGTTGCTTTACCACTTTTGATTTTATAACCCAATAAAATGCAAACAATTTCTGTATCTAATACTTTTTATTTGGTTTTACCCATAAACGTCAAAGGTTTTGGGTTCGAATCCCACCCGAGTAACATACCTGTGGATTTATTTTCACAGGACTCGGAAAAGTACTGAGTATACGTTGTTTTTCACACATCAGTGTTATGGTTAAACCAATCAATAACTATTCTTTATCCCCGATGCAAAATCTATTTAAAAATTTGATATCTATTTGAGTAAGAGAAACATATTTGATCAGTCAAGTGGAGGTTTGTGTAATGGGGGACTTTTGGGACGCTAGGTGGCAGCAGACTTACCACGTAAATCCATTGTTCTTGGCAATGTGCGCATGCTTAGAACTATGTAAACAATGGTATTTACTTGGTATGTCTGCTGCCATCTTGCGTTCAAAAGTCTCCAATTAACTCCCTCTGTGAGCTGTGGTGGTTTCGTGATGAAGCGGTGGTTAACGACTCAACGCTTCTCCTGAAGACAATCACAGCACACTGATTGAAACATCGGGTTGTTAACCACCGGTTCTTCTCAGATCCACCACAACTCATAGAGAGAGTTCATTACATGGTGTCGCCGCAAACCTCACTTGATTGTATTCCCACCATGCAAAGTTTCAAATCTTACATCATATCAGAGCAAGAAAATTATGTCAAGTATTTGTTTTCAGCGATGCAGGACACAGGGATTAGGTGTTTAGCTTGGATAGCAAATAAGAATAAACACGTTATGCAGGGTTAGATTTTTGATTCAAGTTTTTTCTTGGCTCCTAAAACAATGTCATCGAATCAATTAATATTTAGTCTTGTTCATCACAGATGTTATCATATTGAAGTCAAGGATGAGATGGAACACTTTCTGGTTAATGGACGAAACACAAAAACTTCCAGAAACATTCCGTGAAACATCAAGTTTTCTCGATGATGCCTGCATTTCAGACAGACCTACTCTCGGGGTGACCGTAACCAGTCCCAACTTGAAACATTTAAAATATCCACATGTGTGTGTGTTAAGCAAGAGCCACCAAAAGGTACACGCCTTTAACTACATCAGACACATTGTGCAAAATAATCCATCGCAAGCTCACTCAAGTCAGCAGTCAGCGTTTTTTTCTGTAGTTTTTACTGTTGCTAAGAGGGTGAATCGGGGACTATGATTGATGTTCGAATAATATTCATGTAGACAACCCCTTCCTTAAACGATCTCATGCAGCTGACGTTAAATGTGGAATGACCTTCCACCTTAGATCTTGGCTATAGATACAGACCATTGAAATAGCCAACACTTTTCTAATTTGAAAAAAGGACTGGTCCCAGACAAGACTGGTCTTGATTTGGCGGTAACCTCTTACCTTCTTATTACTATTCTTCATGCTGAGGGATGGCTTCAGTTTAACAGGCTCTGTGATTTCAGGCGTGACAATTGTTACCTCCTTGACGGCTACTGGCTTTGAAGAAGAATCCCCCGTTGCCTTGCCGGCCTCTCCAACCAGGCCCTCGATGTCTCCCGTTGAGCCGATCTTATTGGAGGACAGCGTCTTCAGTTCGGGATGGGCGTCCAAAAGTTGCTGACCTACAAGACAATATGGCTCCTCTGTAAGTACTACAAAACTTACACACCAAATGGAATGGGCGGCGACATAATTTATGTGTTGGTGTAGGATTGTGCGTTGGACGCTCACACACAGTACAGGTGTCGTGGAAAATAGTTCCAGTCTGTTTTTTTAACATTACACAAGAGTAGTGGTGACATAAGATGTTACTTTGGTACACAGCATGCATGACATTGAGAGTGAACGTGTGCACATGACAACCAAGGCACAACGACAAGTAGCAACAGGGTGAAGCAGTGCAAGTGCGGTGAGGTGATGGTGGAGAAAATAATCAGAAACAAAATCATCGTAAACCTACAAAATTAAACAACTAGAGACAAGGTGTCTGTTAGGTTAAATGAACGCCGTAGTATTGGTGTATTACTGGTATACAGGAAAGTCTTGTTTCCATGAAATGTGAAAAAAACATTTTAATGTTTCGATGACATTTGTGTTTGAATTGAACCACTGTTTTATCTTTCATTGCACTGCGTCCTAAATCTGCTATCATCACAATTCCCTTTGAACCTTTTGTTAGGAGAAGTTTACACGTGTCTACACGAACAAATAAAAATCACACCGTTTCTTCAAAATGTAATCTACTTTATCAAGGCTACTCACATCGGCCTTATTTTTTGTAACAGATGATGACCGTTTGAAGACTTACTGATTGCGGTTGTAAGTTAACATAGCGTGTTTTCTGTACGCAGATCTTAAATGCACCACCAGCTGCCAATCCATTTCTGCCAGGGATATATAGCAAGCTTCCAGGTACCCTCAATACCTTTTGCCTCTGTTTGCTTTTTAAACAGTTAAATAAACTAGCACAACTGTTACTAGCTAGATAACAGTTGGTTTATAAATACTTGATAAGTTTTCCCACAACACAGCAGTATTTGACCGTACTCGTTTGATCGTCACTTGTACACCACTATCATCTGGTGTGGCATATTAGTGAACATGTAAGAAACAAGGTCCAATTTGGTGCTTTGTGAAATATGTTACCATAGAAACATGCATACAGGGATGACATCATGACAATGTGTGCACAGTGAGTTGTGAGTTAACAGCGAGTGATGTGGGCTCTACCAAACCCGTGTTTCCATCCACCCCCATGTTTTATGCTCAAAACCGTGGCTGGACTCAGTGCGAGTGCTTAATAATGCAAAGGTGCCAAACTAGTGAGACACAGAGGTGAAGTTTTCACTTTGTTTTGAATTTGTATGTCAACTGGCGGCAAACAAATTCTGCTCTGAAATCTAAACAGATCATTAGTAACCGATGCAACCAAATAATGTCATCACCCCCAAGAAGCCAGTTTTGCTTACAAATCTAAAGAAGCCTTCAGATCGTCTGCAATATAGCATCAGCGAAATTTAAGTACGCATTTCAAAAATGTGTCCATTATTCATGTACAACGAACGTTCTACTAATCAATGTAATGCATTTAAACACCATTAGTTTAATTTTACAGCATCTATGACACTGTTGCATATTGTCTTCAAGTTAGACTTGAACATTTCAACATGGCTGACGATCAAGCATGACGTATACAGTGCAAACAAATAGTACACATACGCGCACACCCCTACGCACCATACAGCATCACGTATTTGAAGCATATCTATATATCTACGTACAGAAAAAGAACAGTACTTATTTAACTAAAAGAAGAACAAACTCATTGAAGATTACACAGCTACATCTTCTGCCATGACAATGCACACAATTTGTTTCCGGTCAGCTAATTTCTGACTGCCAACGCGACTACTTATACCACTGTAATTGCGATTATTTTTAATTGTATCTGTGAGACCAGAACAAGGCCCACGGACAAATAGTCTGGCACCTCTGATGTCTTGAAAATCAGTGCTTTAATCTTGCTCGAAAAATGGGAAGTCAGACTAAAGTGTGTTGAGATAGGAAACAAGTTTCCGGACTACAGTGATTACCATTTTTTTTTAAACTGACCAGATTTGAGGGGAATTAAGGCTGCGTTCAAATTGGCGACAGCGGCTGCAGCTTGATCGTCACGTGAACAAGCGTTGAAGCATAGGATGCCCATAGAAACAGCCTTAGCAACAGCCACAGTCGTAGCCGAAGCTGCCAATTCGGACACAAGCTTAAACTTGACTTTAAAAAGTTTGCAAATTCTCACTTTCCCATCCTGTTGAGTATCAATCAGGAACATGTTGTAAGGATACAGAACATTAAGGGACATCATGTTAGCTCCGTTACCTGAAGACATACACTTCACATGAACCAAAATATCCCCATACCTCTGGCAAAAAAACCTTAACCATCCACCCACAAATGCTTATCGCAAACAGCTGTTTCAACCCCATTAACAAAAAAAGGATGGGAAGAGGACGGATTGCTAGAAGGGAGAAGAACGGATTTCTAGAAATTCTTCATCAGGTTTCAATAAGATCTCCAGAAGGAGGGCCACCTGAACATAGCAACTAGATGGATGTTGTAGAAGGCTGATCTCAAGATGGATATGAAGTGGTAGCCTCAACGAGGAATATTAAGTGACCCTTAGAATTGAGGTTGGGGAAAATATACAACAATGAGTTTGAGCAGCAAATTAACTTTGTCGTGGCAACATAATGCTACATACTCAGACATAAGATCTAAATAGTTTGGTTTCGCGTCTTAAAAATCTGTCCAATTAGAAATTAATTATGAGGATGTTTACTACCGCAAAACATCTGGTAATTACAAAAAAAAAATTGATGTCATTAATTTTCAAGAACGGTTTTGACGTCTATCAACTGAGGATGAAGCTAAAAAAAGGTTTCAAGGTTTGTTTTCAACAAACTAAAAACGGCAATATAAATATAAGTTTGAATAACACTATGATGAGGCTGAAGGGAACATAAGTTGAGGAAAAGTAGACATACTTTCAAAATATTGATAAAAAAATTAACTTCAGGTATTTTACTTGCTTTTGTTTAAAAGAATATTTAATTTGTGAAAATAGCTACTCATCTTTGACAAATAGACCACAACGGTTTTACTGAGACGACTGGAAGAAGTAAGTTTAGATTTTCTTTAAATGGGCGACATCAGACAAAAATATTTCAAGCGGATGTCCGACGGCAAACTGAAACACCTTTTTTGTTTACAATGTTAATCTTATCATTTCCCCCCAGAAAAACACACAGCTTTGTTGTTTTATAAGCTTGTTTTAGCCCGACCCCGGAGCGACTTATTTGGCCTTTGTGACCGAGGACAACCTTCATGACAGAAAAGGTGAGAACAAAATGATGACTGGTAAAAACCTGACCAAAATAGCCGGGAGAGCACCATCATCAATTGACTGTATCCCTCCCAAATCCATCAGTATGAGGTGTTCCTCTGGCCACCCTCCTCATTTCCCTGAGGAATAAAACCTCAAGAGACTCAATTAACCACCTACTTGTCAAATCAATCTGGGTTTGCACTAAGGGGGTGTGTGGGGGTGGGTGGTGGTGGGCATGGGCAGCAAACCGGGGGGGCCTCTGACCTAGTTCTAATGTACGAAGTGTGAATAAATTGCTTGAGGATTACACTTTGCTACAGTGTTGTGAAGTGTACATATATGTCAAACCAAGGAGGGGAAAGGAGGGGGTAAATGAGGATATCTTTGAGAGGTTACAGCCAGTGGGTGATACAGCACAGTGAAGTGTATCACTTAAATCAAGGCATGACTTCATGCTGCTAATATGTGAAAGTATTCAATACCCCGCCCCCCTCCCCCATCACCACCTGTCAATTTTGTTTTAATGTTACATCCTCATCATGTTTCTTTGTTCATTTATGTATCATTTTTCTCAAGTGACAACCATGCAAACTCATCTACTCTCAAATTGCCAAGTTCCTTTCAGAATTGTTTCGTTCCCAAATCAAATTTCAAGTATTAGAAAACCCCAGAAAATGAGCATGTTATGGGGTTTTCCAGGGTTTTTTGTTGTTGAAAAGAAACATGAATGAACATTGATTGTACAGATGGTGTAAGTTGTTGCTACTTTTTTTTCAGTTTCTTCCTGAAACATTGAGGGTGATTCTACACTAACAAACAAGTGCCTCACGAGGCAGTACAAGAAAGTTGCACTTAAAGATAACATTGAAAGCATTGCTAATATTCACAAAGTTTCTATCACAGTATACATGTATGCTTACCATTTTAAATAAGAGAAAAAACATAAAGCAACCAAGTTTCTAAACCAACTCTCTATACTCATTAACTTTTTGATATTTACCACGACACAAAAATTAATCAAGGAAAACGCCAAGCTTTTTCCAAACTCCGCACTTATTTACACCTTTCAATAGAAATCCCTTTTCAAACATCAAACATGCAACCCTCGGAATTGAATCCATTAACTTACTGCCGTTCCATTTTTTGTGGGTCAAATTTGACGGGGGTTACTACAGCATTTGCATAATTTCACGCAGTGCGGAGACGGTCGGAAATACTCACGTGCACAATATCTCATGTGTGATTCAACACATTGAGAAGCATGGACACAGCGACTGCATGATGCAGTCTACTAGTGGGGGGAGCTACGTGTTACCATTAAAGCTTAACTGGTACCTCCTCTAAATTCATTGCTACGTTTTAGAAAGCAAAACCACCTTTGGAAAGCAATGCTAGTCAGTGCAAGAGTCTCAAAATGTAGGCCTGAGCCAGAGCGGAAATGAACAACTCCTCGGTTATCAGAGCTTGAAAAAAAAAAAACACCAACCCAGATTGCTGAGAAAAAGTTGCCCTTAATAAAGAGGCACAAAGGGTTTACAGCTAGTCTTTGTTAATGAATAGCATGAGTGGAGTTTTTGCTGTGACGAAAAAAAATATTCAATTGTTTTTCAAGCTTCCGTTGGAATAATAAAATACCATACAAAATTATCTGCAAACTTTTTTTTTTTAAAGTAATGAATTTTCGTGACTACCAGAGACATGACAACTCAACAAACAATTTTGCTTTTGCATTTAGTATGGGGGCCGAAATACCTGATTATTTTATCTCATTTATGAACGGTAGATTTGATGAATTGTTTGCCAGATTTCAATCACCATAGAAAGGGGGAAAAGAACAATACCCAAACCTCAGTTTGTGTGTTGTCATGTTGTGCTTGCAAATCGCTAATGGCCTGAAAAGTAACAATACCGGAGTCTTAAAATAGCGCACGTATCTACCAATGAGGTAATCAAGACGCGTGAACAAAGAGAAACCGTTTGGATTGCGTGTTAGTCTAAAAAGTCACACGTGTCTTGAGATTTCAGTGGAAGTTGACTCGAGGGTGAAGATAGAGAGAGAGAGAGAGAGAGATGATGGCTAAGACTGTGAGTTAATAACCGCAACCGTGATTTGCAGAGTGAAACCGATGGAGAATAAAAAAATAATAAGAAGAACGAAGGATGTGAGGTTGATAAAAGACAAAGAGTTCAAGAGAAAAAGAGGGGCTGGAAAAAAAAAATTAATCAAAACTCAAAATTATACAGTGAGAAGGCCCTAGCACCAGGATGAATGTTTAAATTTGAATTGAAGAAATGGATACGAAATGAGATGGCGGCAGAAGAATACTCAAGAAAACTGGCCCACCTTTTAGCTCTCTGTCTTCAACGGCCTCTGGAAAATTTGTGTAAAAAATATTGGTACATTATTGGTCAAATGGCAGTAATGGCGGAATCTAGGCATTGACATTCAGTGGGAAACTCATAGATTAATGTACAGTTAAAGGTAAGTTAGCAAACCTCAAAATGTAAGAAATCAGAGAGTGTTAAAGTCACTAGGAAGAAAATTGTCCTTTCCAAATGACGACGAAATGTCAAGTTATTGAAGAAACTCCCTTTGAAATTAAGAATACAATACACATCTTCAAAGCTCAGTAGTCAAAAAGGTCTTCACACAAGTTACACTTACAGATGGAAAGAAAAACAAGAACCACAAAAAAAGAAACAGAGAAGGGGGGAGAAAAAAATCAAAATACTTGCCTCACACAGGTAAGTAAACTTCAAGGATTGTCAACAACAAAAATTTCTCCAGCCCTTATTCATTCATTGAACATGACAATTATATGAGCTAGACCAAACACCGGGTGTAAGTTCTCACAAAATCACGATAAAACAACCACATTTTTTCCCAAGAGCTTCAGGTTTTTCACTAGAGAGAGGTTATGAGACATTTGAAAATGAAAGGTGCAAATCATTAATCCATTCATTAAAGGTGCCATCCGTTCCCGCGTTCCCTCAACTAATTACCCCCAACAAGCTATCACACTTGAAGGACAGCTTCTTGAAGGACATGCCTCTGAACTTGTACACATGAGCAAGACTCTAGAGCTTGTAATCAAAGATGCTCTACCCAATTTTGGGCCGATTTTGACCCCATAATTTAGAGTAAAATATGTATATCGTTCCTTTCTAGATTTGAGAAAGAATAAGTGTCGGTATCACAACATTAACTCGCGCCCATCAGACATGTACAAATTTTTTGCATGTTACATGTATCTTGTGCAGTGTCCTGGCACAAGTTTTTTAAACAGCATCATATGTCAAACTTCATTCAGAGAAAAAAAATTCTTTAAAAGAATTTCTGTCGCCGAAAATTGGGCGTTGCAACTTTATTGTAGCAAGTTCCAGAGGTTACTAAAGGTAAAATAGGATTTGAAACTTTGCATGGTGGAGATACAATCTAGTAAGGTTTGCGGTAACACCAAGTATTAGTTGTGGTAGCTCTGAAAAGAACCAGTGGTGTAGCAACTTGCTGTGGGCCCTGAAGAAGGATGTAATGACAGTTTTACCGGTAGAAGAGTGTAAGTAATTTGCAAAATTGTGTCCCAAGAAAACCGAGAGTGAAAGTTTGATCGGTTTTCTATGGACCAGTTTTCCGCCATTCATAAGTCATTATATGAAGGTTAAACTCTGCATGGAAATGAGAAAACATGTCTTTGGGGTAATTTTACCAACACAAATGTAACAGCACTGGCATATTTTTTTGCCAGGAGCCATTTTTATTGCTTACAACCTTCTGTTACTGGGACAAAATACTTTGTGTGCCCGGGGTGCCTGGAAGAAGGGCGTAGAGCCTTGCTTCCTTTTTTTCCGGGCACAAGAAAAACTCAACGTTTTCGATCGCCATGCTCTGACTCTCTTCAGGGGAAAACCGATCAGAGCAAACTGATCGAAAATGTAAGAGTTTTTACAGCACAGGCTCTTTTTGGAACTACTACAATTCATCGAGAGAGATTTCATGTACACGGTGTTACGGCAAACCTTACTAAGAAAGCTTAGAATGTTACGCACTCAACTGGTTTAATATTTTTTAGGGAAACGGGATGAACTGGCACCTTTAATTAGTGAACATAAAGTGGTACTGAACATCCTGAGAAGTTATTTCATTTGACGTAATACTGACGTGTGACATTATTATCCACAGGTACCAGACATAATTGGTTACGACTAAAAAAAAAACACATTGGAACTATTTTCAAAATCTCCACAGTTACTTCACATCAACTTGACATCAGTACAAATTCTCCTGAGGAATAAGCTACGTTGGAGATTTCACCCCCCGAAAATCATAAACTTTTCATAATGTAATTTATGAAGTTGAACAGCTTTCCTAGTCGTTCCTTTTCTGCGATGGGTTTACACAAGTTGAAGTCATTTCATGTTTAGACGTCCAAGCCAAGTGCCGAAAAGTGATATTTTCCCCAACAATGATCAAGTTAGGATGGTGGATTAATTGGATTCAGAAGAAGTGACCCAGTTCTTGGTTAACACCTAAGACGATTAATAATACTACATGTATTACTACTTTAGGAGGCTAATCATCCTCACTTGCAGCTGAGAAGCAGAATAGCGAAGGGCGTGGCTACACTTTGGTCAAGGAACAGGCCATGTATAAATGCCCCTCTGGCAGCCAGCCTCACTGACCCATATAGAACCACGGAGCATAGCCAGAGATCATAAGTGTTTGATTTTTCGAGGAGGAAGGTAAACTGGAGGGAACGGAGAAAAACCCTTGCGGCATAGGAGACAACCAACCCACAACTCTACTCACAAAAGGCCCTCGCTGGGAATCGTACCAGGGCCAAAGTGGTGAGAAGGGAGTGCTTTACGCTCTAGCCACCCATGATGAACCTCATTCAGAAATTTTGTTCATGAATTGCAGCTACACATAGACATCGACCACCACAATGTTAATAACTACCCATTTACACCCACAATGACACGTAGTCGTTCACAAAATCAGCTTCAGCGTTTCCAACCCCCAAATTGTCCAGTTTCTGTTTTGTGACTAGCCCTATGTGTGCAAGACAGTCCATAGTGATAGATTGTCTACAAGGTTTGGTGGGTTTTTTTTGTGTGGACATCATCTGAAAGCTATAAAAAATGTGTTTTTCTATGCTATGTATTTGAGCAACACTTTGACTATACGTTGTTGTTTTTTTTAAGTTCATTGGCAAGACACTAGGTCCTTACTTTTACTCAACTACAACACAAGCAATCCCTTTATGTGTGCATATTCCGATACAGTAGGAGAATGACTTCCACCACTTTGTAATAATAAAACGGTCCCCTACGGGCTCAACGATCTCAGTAGTCAAACAAGACTCAAAAAACAGCCAACAAATAGACACATTAAAAAGAAATACTGAAGATGATTGTATTTAACTCAAAATCATAGTTTTTATGATATCTGTGACGACCCACAATACACCACACCACATAAGAAGTCTTTTTATGAGAGAGAGAGCAGTATGGACAAACCGATAACAGGAGAGGGAGGTCGACCCTCCTACCACCTCCTGTCAATCTGTTGCTGTTACAGTAGAAAGCTCACATAGTATTACAATGGGACCATGACCATCCAATGTGCATGTTTGTTAAGAGTCACCCCCCAACACTTACAATAAGACAAAAAAATTACCACCTTCCGTTCTTCCGTTAACAAACTCAAAAAAGTGGAACAAAATGAGCAAAGCAAAGCAAAACATGAACTAAACAAAAAGTAAATGATTACCTTGGGGTGGTGGTTCCTCTGAGTTTTCTAAGCATGTAAGTGATAAAATATTCTTATTATAATATCCTTGTCATTTGTTTTATTGTGTTTCACACGCATTTCAAACTCAAGTAAGACAACTGAAAAACCCACAAATGAATACCAAGAAAAAGTTTAAAGTGTGAAAATCCAAACAGTGAATCACACCCCAATCTCTCAGAAATAGTCACGCGAACAGATAGCAAGAGGTGCCGAATGATTAAGACAAAATGTTAGTGTAGATGAGAAAAAACCCAATTTGGAACCACACTTAGCCCACTTGTCCCATTAAATATATATATATGTATAAATAAATATAAAACGTGATATCTGTTTGATTAGTTGTGAATTTAACCTCCCCCACCCTCAACTCCCTGGGTTAGGTTCTTTCTTTTTCTTTTTATGGAGAAAACCTTGACCATAGCTTTTATTTGTGACTGAGCAATGTTCAGAAAATTGTCCGAGTCAATGTCATTTGAAAAGAAAAGAAAACTCACACAATGTTTCCGATTATAAAGACCACTTGTTTGCAACCGTGTCAAATTCCCATCACTCAGAAAGCTTGGCCGTACAAATAAATAACAACTTTTGGGTTCTGGCTACTGGCTACTGGCTAGATTTACTGTGCAGCCAGTGGCAGAGCCAAAGTTGTCTTCTATTTTGGGGCAGCTTAACACGGTTGTAGTACGTTAAAAGGATAATCGGCCAGAATTAGTAGTTCAGTCACCCACTCAGTTCAGACACTCAAACAGAATGATCAGAAGATCAGGTGCTAGTCTTCTATCAATACCAAATGTATTTCGTACCCACCTTTGTTGTTATTTACAAGTTTAGTTTTCTTAGCTGGAAAATGGTAAAACAACGAAATGATTCGTTTACTTTTCATGGCACAAACGCAAAGTGTTCATAAAGTTGACGGAATTCATAATGGAACAGAAATGAAACAGAAACTCCAATGGGGAAACCTATCAAAATGTGGAAACCAACAATCACAGAACTCATAAGATAATGCACTTGTTGAAAACAAAATGAAAATGAAAATAAGGTAAAACAGAAATTGTCAGATTTCCAATGTAACAAGAATCACGTGGAGGAAAAAAGTTCTCAGACGTGTAGAAGTACTAATGGAAGACAGTACAGACTCATGAGATGTAGGATACCAAAGACGATCGTGACCCCAAAAACGAAATGACAAAATATTCACAAAGGTGCTGTCCCGATAATAAGTTCACCATCACGATGCCTACCTTAAGAGGCCCAAAACTGGCGTACAAGTGTTAATATATTCAGACTCAAATTTTAAACCACAGGCACTGGCTGTTCACAGAGTGGTGATCACGTTTTTGGGATGAGGGGGATGGGGAGTGGGGAAGGGGGAAACCAGTCATAACTAGGGCAAGGGAATGAAAACCACTTGGAGAACGATCACGAAGGTGTACTGTATTTGTGCTGGAGGAAGTAGTCTTGATGTGTGTATCTAATACCCATCACCCCCATGTTGGATATCAACTTCAAAGGTAGTGGTAGAAGAAAAAAAAAAGTGCATAATGGGGAGAGATCTTTTTTTTTAGAAATACATTTCAGGGGTCTGGGGGCTGGGGTAAGGTCAGGGTGGAATACAATGTTGTGCTGAAGATTGTAGTTTACGCACCTTCGCTACTATTACCACTGTCCGGTGTGTCTGAAAGATTACATGGGTTTAAAATAGGAATCCACAGTCAAAAAACAATGATGGAAGATACGCTGAAGAAAAAGATCAGTGACTTGGGTTGAAACCGTTTACATTAAAACATCACAATTTTTAAAAGAGGAGCCAATGAGTTCATAATAATGCGAGACCTTCCGGTGCTGTAAGGCTGGATACAGGTACATTAGTGCAGTCTATAAATCAAGGACTCCGAGTGAGTCATTAGGAAAAAGCTTTCACCAAAGAAAATTTGTATTACAAAGTGTCCAAGGATGGTTACCATGATTGATGTCAGATTATATGATACAGCGAATAAAAAAATAATAATAAACAAAATAATGAAAATGGGACGGTGAAAATGCAAGAAAAAATATCAGTAGAGAATAGAGTTAAAGAGCCCATTATGGAATAGACCCCTTGCATTGGCGGCCATTGCCAAGGTCAAACAATGGAAACGTGCACACGTGAACAGATGAACCACGCACATTTCTCAGCCAATGATAGATCTCCGGTGACCTCAGTGATGGCGCTGTTTGGGTCAAAGTTGTGCTGTCATATGCAAGAGGTCTATCAAAATATTCTTTCTATCTCTTTTTGTTTATTTCTAAAAAATGCCAAAGCTGGTTGGTCTATTCTAACCGACTATACTGTTGATTTAAAAAACAAAAACAATAAAAAATTCCCCCCATACCACGATTTCACCCTGTAAGTAAATTTGCCGCTATCCACGTTTAGTTTAAACCTTGTGCATAGCCTGTGGTGGAAACAAAGCAACAGGAAAGAGTGTAATGCTAAAGCTTCCAGGTTACAACATTACTTTTACAAGAGACAACCATAGACTAGAACACAAACTACAATACCAAGACTCTCCGGCAACCAGTTCAGATTGATTGGAAGACAGGCGTCTGCCATCACAAATTTAGATCATTAAGCCTATAGTTTGCCCTGCTTTTCTAGTTGAGCTGGTCTACCATCACCTGGCAAGGCTGGTATTTCTAATGGTTCTAGAACGTCAATACCTGAGAAAGCTTACCACTTCTATAAGTGTATATTGTACAGCATACAAGTACTTCGCTTTACAATTAAACACACTTTTAATTCTTCAAAGCATGGTTTTCTGTAAGACTATCGGATATCCAGAATATTCACAAAAAAAAATCTAGCAATGAGTAATACGCAGGAGCAAAAGAGGTGTAAACAAGTGGAAAATTAGCTTTTAAAAAACAAACAAACCCAAAACAACAATTCCATGACCATACTAAGGTAGTTTTTGTGTTGTCTGAACTACAACAGAAGGGCGTTGGTGATCATTTTTATGGTAGGCAAATGTGTTTCCTACAGCCCAGTCTGTAAAAAAAAAAAGTTGCATAGATTGGTCAACGGATTGAGAGAAATGATTTGTTTGTAATTGGGAGCAAGTATTTGTTTCTAGCTACTCCCACAAAATGAGAGATAAGTCACATGTGGCTACTAACAGCATAAATCTCTCATTGAGGGGTATACTAATTAGTTTTTTCCATTCCAAAGTGTTGAATACTACTAAAAATCTAGTCCCAAACTAGAAAAAAAAATTGCTTGAAATCTTCAACTTTTAAACAACGCTAACTTTACTTCCACTATGTGGGAGGCGCGATCATCTTTAGTATTTGACATTACCACTAAAACCTATCCTATCTCTTTACTACGCATCAATCATCACAGATCAAGCCTCCCCCATCCCCCTATCATGCCCCCCCCCCCCATCCCACTTTCATTCCCCACTCAGGGCAGAGACTCTGACACTCATCGTATGCCCAAAAAAATAATTTGAAAAAGTCAGTTGTGAGAAGCATCAGAGAGAAGAACAACAAGAGTAGAAATAGCATCACGAAACATAACGCAAAAATGAACGATCTGATCTGTAATATTCAGCCATGAAACAGCCGCACAGAAGCACTGATAATGCGGCAGGCAACAGCCGCCTGGTACAACATCGTCATTTTCAGCACAATTGTACTTTTAAAGGACATCTGTACACAACAGTTGTACAATGAAAAAATAAATAAACAAAAAACAAAAAGCCTGTCTACCCACTGTTAAACACCACTTGTTTTTGTTTTTTTCATACTTGTAGCTATAGACAGCAGACGCACAAGCAGGACAAAGTACACACAATATTCCACAGAAATCAACGATCAAGTCCACAGGTGAACTTGCTTGTTTTGGTCTTTTCAACCTAGTAGTTATCAAACTATTGAACATCAAACCTTTTCATTTTTTGCACAAAAAAGATAACCCGACAAATGATAAAAAAGAAGAGGGGAAAAAAAACCCAAACAATTCCAGAATAAGAAGTTTTTTCTTGCAGTTACGGCAATGGGCATTTCTTAAAGATTTATATAACCCCCGATATCGTAGTTTGATAAGTAGAATGAGTCAAGTCAGAGGTAGGTGAAAGGTAAGGGGGGAAACAAACCATCCAACCAATGTGTAGGGGCCTTAAAGGCCAATAGATGTAACATGTTGGTTTGTCAACAAATCTGTACAGTTCCATGCAGCTATGATGAAGTGAATGAAACACACGAAGGTCACCAAATGATGGTTTATGATCAACTCTACAGGCCAATAAATAAATTAAAAAATAGAGGTAAATATGGACCAAAAAAAATATTTAAAAAAAACACATGTATGTACCAGATAACTTGGATTGTCTGCGTGTGCGCTTGTTGGCCGCACTAGCAGTAGGTGGGCGAACGTCATCTTCCGAATCGCTGTCTATTGAAGTGCATAAACATATAGTAGTGGTTAAGATATCGGTTTAAAAAAAGCAGAGGCAGTAAGAGGAGTAAAAGGGGAACGGAGGGAAGAGAATTAGAAAATCCAAAACAGGTTGATAAGAATTGGATACGGTGTTAGCTTTTGACACACAGACAAAAAATATGGATTCATTCCTGAGATTAAGAGTTCGATGGTGGATCAATGTTATTCGAGAAGAAAGAGAGAGAGAGGAAAAAGGGGGAAGAGGGGGGTAATAAAAAAAAAGGGCGGTTAATTATGTCACATCTTGCATCTGTAATGAAATGGTTAGCAATGGCGACATGGTTAGCACAAAGACAATGGGGGATGGGGGAATAATCATGATGATGAATCTGTTCCAATGGTAACCAATGATGACTCAAACCATGTTATTGTCACTTAGAAAAATAAAACAACCTGACAGCCTGGAATAATGTTATTTATTCCACAAATAAATGGAACACCGGATTCTTGGTACATGACACCGACTCTAAATGGAAAAAAAAAATAAATAAACAGTATTCTTGTCATGAAATAACCTTCTCAGAATGTTTTGTACCAAAAAAAACACCAACTACTCATTTTTCATTTCAGTTATTGGAAAAAGTACCCGATTGTGAGGAATTTCTTGGTCTTTTTAAGAGGAAAGTTTATAGCTTTAATAAATTTGTTTACCAGTTCAATCAACTAGTCTTCTAATAAAGATCTCTATTCCCAAACTAGTTCATTTTAACTGTGCGTTCCAAACAAAAATATATCTGGTTTTTCCTTTTGTAGTGTGATAATTAAAAAGTGATCTTTTGTGAGAGTGCATTCTTGAAGGAGAAAGGAAAAACAAAGAATGACAAATATTTATACACCATCAAAAAATGAAGAACACATCATACAAGATTGGGTTAACGACATACGTACACACATGCACAACATGTCCTTGGTCTGTCTGAGTTGTTACCTCCTCACTGGGGGAAACCCTACCCGCAGAGTCACTGGAAGTTTTCCAGAAACATCGACAAAACTTTCCTGTTCGATGGTTGATTGCTGAGGACCAACTGTCTTTCCCATTATTAGTGCCTTTATTTATTCGCTTTTGTTTAGTTTCCTGTTAAGGTTTCCTGTTAAGCGCTGTGGTGCCCAGTGTAAGAGCGCTCTATAAATGCCCGCTAGTATTATTTATTTATTATTATTAACCTGAAGGGTCCAAATGCATCTATGTGTGTTCAGTCAACTTGTGCTTCTCTATCACGACAAATTGATACCCAAGGGCAAACGGATACCCGACTCCAGAACCGCTCACAAAATAGATCTGAATGGAAATGAACTGTACCACTGACCATCCAAGGTATGAATACATGTACCAAGGACAGTAGGGGATGGGATTACAAACTAGTCAGGGGCCATTGACATTGGGGGGGGGGGTGTCTATGGTTGTCAAACGTTACTAGATTAAACTTCATAGTAACATCCAGGTCAAAGACAAAAATGAAGAGGTCATAAAAACTATTTGTATGAGTGTAAGCCACAAGTTGACCGGCAATGAAAAAAACAAACTTATATTCTTGTAGAACTTGAAATAGTTTGAAATAAAATAAAAAATGCACGAATTCTTAGAAAATTGAATGTGTAAAGACCCCTGCTGCACTAGATTCATACCTCAGAGATTTTCTTAAATTGGTTGTCTTATTACTTTATTCAGTGACTCCTGCTGTACCGAAATTTCAATTGATTTATTGACCTTTTTGTTTGTGGAATTATTTTTCAAAATAGAGACCAGAAATCCTACAGAATAATCAAGCAGATGATGAAGGTTCAGTTCAAAACACTTCATAATTTGATCCACTGGAACTAAATTGTTACAACACACTGCAGCCCCAGATTTAAGAAGAAAAAAAAGAAGAAATTACTCTGCACCCAAACCAACTCATTCAGTTTCCTGTTAGAAAGCTACTAAATATTTCACTTTTGAAGCTGTACTGCAGCAATGTATCCCACCCTCTCAGCCCAAAGTACAATAAAGAAAAAGTAGGAACAGGTACAGAACAAGTCTTAGGGGGACAAATGGAGGATACAACAATGGCAGACCTGACGTTAAAACATAAAGCAAACGGGTTACAACACAAGGAAAAAAAACTCCACCATGACCGAGCACATGCAGATAACATCCACAAATATATCATTTTCTGTCCAGATAATAAACAGAATAGCAAAACTGATATTCAATAGAAAGACAACGGAAATACAGTTTCAGAATGCCGGAGATAAAAAACATGTTGTGGTTGGTAGATCGATAGAGCAACGTCTCTGGTTCTAAGTAAGATCGGAACTAAAGACAGAGATACTATCAACCTGGTTTTAAGGCATTGGTGTAAAGATTTTATGTATCTCATTGATTGGATGATTGAGACCTAAGCTCAAGAAAGATAAAGAGGATTTGTTGAGGAGAGGAGTCTTTCTTCACCATTACTTAAAGAGGAGATCTTATTTGCTTTCTTGAGGTGACCTACCTGATTCTGGTTCTTCATCTTCTTCATCTTCGGGATTCAGAATGGCTCCAGGTTTCAACCTTAGCTGCTCCAGTTGCCCTTGAAATCAATCCAAATAGTACAAACAACTTCACACACAAGTTACAAAATGTTCACCCAATACCTTATCCCTAACTCTCCTTAAATAAATTCCCTCCCACCCCCAAAAATGAAGAAGAAAAAATCAGCTCATGTGGGATCTTGTAAGTCTGCTGGCAAACACTGCAGGGGACACTAGTTACAAAAATGTTCACAATCAAGGCCCAATGTCGTAGCTCTGCTTACCGCGAAGTTCTGCGCTTGCCGCCTTTATAATTAAGTGTTTTACAGGCATCATTAGCGAAGAGTATCGCTATTGGTAATTGTCAAAGACTAGTATCCTCACTTGGTGTATCCCAACATATGCACAAAAAAACAAACCTGTGAAAATTTGGGCTCAATTGGTCATCGAAGTTGCAACAAAATAATGAAAGAAAACACACCCTTGTTCTTAGAAGTTCTTAGAATTGTGTGCTTTCAAATGCCTGAGAAAGGCTTCATGCCTGAAGCCTTTCTCAGCTTCAAATATTCTAGAGAGAAATTACCTCTTTCTCAAAATCTGCACTACTTCAGAGGGAGTTGTTTCTCACACTGTTTTATACTATCAGCAGTTCTCAGGTACTACTCACCAAGTAAGTTTTTTATGGTAATGTATTTCTTGAGTAATTTCCCAAAAGTATCCACTGCCTTTAAGAAGAGCTGTGAATTCGGTAGGACTCAGGTATTTTTAAAGTAACCCTTTACCGCCAAGCTTTTCAATTGGAATCAGAACCTATTGACTCGTACTGACACTCACTTTTCTCCACCTCTGGTTTAAGTCTCTTGTTCTTGATGAGGATCTTCCTCTTCAGTTTGCTTGGACATGGAAGATGAACTCCTGCATCCAGCTAAAGACAAAGGAAACAGATCTTAGTAACATTGTATAACAATAATAACTATAGTACTTACTAAATAATAAACACATAAATGTCAATAAATACCCCAGACAGTTTAGGCAGTGCTATTGGTTGAAAGGTGGTCACATGATCATGTTTACCAGGGCCCAATTTCATAGAGCTGCTTAAGCAGAAAATTTTGCTTAACAATTGTCTGCTAAGCAGAAATGAGCAGGATACCAGTCACCTACTGTACATGTAACATGGTAGTTTGGCTGGTAACCGTATTCTGTTCAGCAAAATTTTGTTGTGCTTATCTACTTTTTTTGCTTAAGCTCTATGAAATTAGGCCCTGGTATTAAACAGCTGAAAAAGACTTGGTTGGAGCTGTTTAAGACCGGTTGGCAAACCGCAAATTGGCGTGCCAATAAAGCGTCACACAATCAATACATACCGGTACCCGATGTAAAGTCTATTAGTACGTGCTCATATGCACAATTTGACCCCCAGCTAGCGGAGCCTGATGACAGGAATTGAAAATTTACAAAACAGAAAAGTTTTACAGACTTTCCTCAATTGTTATGCTTTTTAACAAAAAGGGTATGTATGAATGGGAATAACAAGGTAGTTACTTGGTCTTAAATGGCCGTTGAGACCTTGCAGGGTCGTGGCCGAACAATAAACGACCTCGACCTTCAGCTCGGTCCTTTATCACCTGGCCACGACTCCGCTGGTTTTATTCTGCAGTTTAAGACCTCGTCACCCCTCTTTTGTTCCCTTAAATAATTAAATAATAAGTTTTGAGCACCGATATCTGCCTAAAAAAGGCCCTCATGGTGCTCGATCAGGAAACAAAATTAGGATTTGGGAATGTCTGAGCAAGCTTGGTTGAGATTTGATGTTCGTCTTGCATGTTGTAATTGATGAGGATGATTTGCCAGTCAGTGGAAGTTAGTTCCACACTCGGGCTAATATAGCAGTGAAGGAATCTATCGCACCATAAAGGTCCAGGTCCTGGGGGCTCATGAAGCTCCATTGGAGTCCAGTTCATGCACAAGAGTAGGGATAGATGAAGACAACGACATGACAATGGTGTGGTTGGAGTTAAGCACCACTGACTACAACAGGTGAATGGGAGACCAAGTCCCTGTATTAGCAAAATTGGGTAGATCTTCTTCTTCTTTGTGTCAAAACCGCTACACTTTTCCTACCCACAGTCGGACATGTACACTTATCTGGCCCAACTCCTACTCTTGTGCATGAACTGGACTCCACTGTAATAATGCTTCGGACTCGGGTTCATAAAAAATGAATGAGACATTAAACTGTAAGTCCTGAATGTTGTGTGACGCAGTAAAGGAAATACAACACAGTTATTTTATGCTATTTGCAGTGCGTGCATGTGCTTTTCAAGTGTGTGAAATCGAGAGGTAATACAAAACATACACAATGACAAAGATTCATTTTACCGGATGTTCTTGAAGTGGTTCCTTTAGCACAAACTCCCCCAGGTACTCCTCGCAGTACTTGGCCAGCTTGTACTGCTGAAACTTGGTACAGTGATTCTCAAATGACAGAATCACCGGGAAATCTGACGTCACGAATGCTGTGTCACGGATAGCTATGATGACATCCTAATCCAGGTAGGCGTTGAGAGGTTGGGGAAGATACAAAGAGTGACTCATTTATTCAACTACATCGCTGATTTATTATTAGTCTCGGTGCTCATTCAGTCGAGACTGTCTGTCATGGGCCTTGGTAGTACAAAGTAAGACCTGAAAGTACTTTGACAGATGCATACTACAGAAAATGATATTAAACCAGTGAACTAAGGGGTCTCCCAATGCAAATGCTAGCGTATCAGGGCCGGTACGGGCCGATACACGTAAATAGCGGCTGTACTCAACATCAAATTCACAAAAATCATGAAGATAAACCATTTAGAATGCCCAAGATTGCATAGTAGGGCTTTTAAAACCAAAAATAAACACCAAAAAAGTAAAACAGTAAAAAACATTCCAAGGACCTAATTTCAATTCAGCGTGCTTCGGCCAAACTTCAAAAACTTGGGTCCAGAATGCCCTCACAGTTTTCAAAAAATTCCACAGAGAATCCTGGATCACAATTGCAGAAATATTGAATATTTAGATGTATTTAGATAATCATGGAATACTGCTGTTCGTACAAAAACTTCTTTGACAAATGATTTCATTTACATGTAGGACATGACCATTGACTTCCTGCTTGAACAACTGCTAAACACCCGTGCAAGTGTCATTATATGGACACAAAATGTAAAGTGTCTGGAGTCTCATTGTCAAAGTCTTAACTGACTGCTTTCATTATCAAGTCATACAGTGTGGAAACATTGTGTGTATGACCGACTGCAAAGTGGCAGACAGGGTAGTTGACGCCGCGCGATTGCGGTGTGCAGGCTGCCACAACCCACTAGCCAATGAGCGCTCGAGCAACCCCGCAAGTCATCTTATGCATACTGATAAAGCTAGCCATCGTGGGAGTTTGCAGCCAGGCGCCCTCACTCACACCAAATAGGGCGACTGCTGAATCACTACACGTTTGACTTGTTTTCTCCCAAAGTTTAAAAAGACATTGGTGTCTCGCTGAATATTTTTCTTTAATAATTCATAGAAATTGCTTTGACACAAAGAATGTGATATTAGATACATAAAATTGCCAAGAGATGTGTACTTCAGATGTGCACTTCAAGATATATTTTCAGTCAAATTTACGCAGTTTTTTTCAAGCAGGGTATGCACTGATGACATTTAACTTAAATGACGACAGTGTAGGAGAAAAAAAAGTGTTAACTGGGAGCTAAAACACATACATTTTTATCAGGGGGGGTAGATAGTTACATGACATGCCCACATGGGGGTCAATCACATTTTATCACGTATCGCTTATTGCTCAAGAGGGATTATATACCATGCTGGAACAGAACACAATTGAGACAATGCCATACCTTGAAGTTGATGTCTGTGCACATTGCCAGACCGTGTGTAATAATTGGTTCTTGGTCCTCATTCCGACCATCCCAACAGTCCAACTCAACGCACCTAGTGAAGAAAGAAGGGAAAAAAAAAAACACGTTAACTCCAAATCCCGTTACATATTTGGATGTCGTATCTCCCACTTAAAAGAGCTCTCTCAAGATCTACTTTGAGATAATTTAATTGCTACCGGTAATGCAATAACTATTACAATTCTAACCCAAACATTCCAAACATTTAGTAAATTAGCGAGTGGAATACTTCAAGAGTCACCCTATAAATTCCACCCTGTAGCCAGTCTGCCTGATTGAGTAAAACGTGGCGAGGGACCGAGCAGAATCTTGCTGCAGGACCTTTATGTTCCTGGCCCAACTCCAGTACACTTACAAATCTTAACATGACTAATTTCAAAATTAGCGGGTGACCAGTCACATGAAACATACATCACATATATAGCATTCTGGGTGGTGCCCAATGTTAGCAACGCTAACAGCAGTTTATACCTGCATCCAGCGAGTAGGACCTGCCTGTACATCTCCACAGAGGACTTGCCACCAAACTGTCTCCCCGTCAGGTACGTGTTGTGAGATGAATTGATGAAGTAGTGGGATAGGGGCTGGTCCATGTCTTGGTACAAGTCAAGACGGTCCAGGAACACTGG
The DNA here is from genome assembly GCA_032158295.1 of Pycnopodia helianthoides. NCBI lineage: Eukaryota > Metazoa > Echinodermata > Asteroidea > Forcipulatida > Asteriidae > Pycnopodia > Pycnopodia helianthoides. The sequence goes on from CM063243.1 coordinate 15,504,743, forward strand.
TGCGTTCTCATCGGACATCAGGTATCTGCATAAACCGTCCACACTCAGTTGATCTGTAGGCAAATAAAAAATTTTTAAAAACAACAACAAAAACGATAAGATACACATTATCATAAATTTTATTGTGAACCCAACAGAAGGCAGAACGAATGTTTTACCAGAGCGATTAATGTGCAAAATATTGTGTTTCAAGAAAACTGAGCGCGAAAGTCTAATCAGTTTTCTGCTATTTAGAAGTCATGTAGGTACATGGGAATACGAAAAGATGTCTTTCGGGTAATTCCAGCAACAAAAATGTAACAGAAAATGCCATATTTTTTATGTCAGGAGCCATTTAATTGCTTAAGACCTTATGTTACAGAGACAAAAAGTACTCTGCCTAACTGGACTGGACCAAGGGAGTAGAGCCTTCACGGGCGCATGACGATTTTATCCTTTTCTAAATAACCACCCTCTATCCCCAAGAAATACATTCCTGTATGGCTTTGTGCAAAGTTTTTTCAATCACCATGACTGCAGTTTGGAAGTCAGTTTTACTTTTTCGATTTCACAAGCATTTGCATTTAGTGAAACTTCAAATGAATTTGTAAACAATTCACACAAATGCCCACTGACAAATAAAATGTCATCAGTCTTTTTTAGATACTGGCAAATTGAAAATGACACAGTAATGCAGCGTAGAATGTGTAGTAATGAGTTCATCCACACCAGGACCGATGCAGTCATTTACTGATGGCCTCCCAGATTGATCATTTAAACGTGAAATCGGTCAAAATGGCAGGAAATGTCGCACACAATAAATACCTCGCAAAAAACACTCTTAGGGCAGTACCAAGATCAACTGGACAACAAGAATGAAAATGTGCTCAATACAAAAATGCATTGTCCAATATAGCAATGTCTTGGCCGAGCGGTCTAGTGCACCAAATTCAAGTTCTGCTGGCTGAGTCATAACAATGTGGGTTCCAATCTCAATCCCAGCACTTATGTCTAGACACTTAACTATAATTGTACCTTGGCATTTATATCCTAACTTATGGACTCTGCCGAGTAACGAAGTAGAAGTAGAAATTACTTTAACGTCTCCACGAGCATCAGGATTGTGCTTTCTTCAGAACGAAATGACATTTACACTGTTTAAGCTTGAAAATTCCTTTTGGACAAATTAATTTATAATATGAAACGAATGAAGTGTCTTGTTCGGTAATGTATTCCCTTTGGGTTAAAGGAAGTTTAAAGTGACTGAAGTTCTCAATTTCACAACACAATAAGATTCATCTTAAGATGAGATGTCAATAGTGTAGTGCCATGGTGATTTGTATTGTGACATCACACTCTGCTTAGCAATTAAGATTGATACACACCCTCAGAGAAATCTTTGGTCTTTGTGAAAATAAGCCTAGATTCCGTCCAGAGACTAATTTCATATTTGGCTGTAAGCAAAACCTTGCTTAGCTGAGAAATAAAAAAACAGGTTACCGCGGTTGAAATGACATAAATGTTTACATTGCTGTGACTGGTGCCCCACGCATTTGTTTTGTTTAGCAAAGAAACTTGCTGAGCAGTGTTTTCTGCTTCACAGTCTCATGACATTGGACCCAGACCCAGTCCACGTTTTCAGCCAATTCGGAAAGACAATTTATTTTCTAAATAGTTTTGGTCAGTTGGAAAGCAAGTGAGACACTCCGGGGCCCAGACTCATGCTTACCAAAGATTTATACGCTTACCGCCCAATAGAATTCTGTGCATTATTCGTAGTCAAAAGTGCAGAATTCCACAGTAAGCAGCGCCAACAAATTTGGCCCAGCTTATTCACAAAAATTGCCAATGATGCATCACACCTTGATATTATACAAAAATTTGTGTTGAATGTTCCAATTTGATTCCTTTACTGATGATGACACTGTAAGACCTACTGATGTATTTGACATTTAGGATGCCGTCATTAGAGTGGTTGGGAGTGGGGGTGCGGGGCGGGGGGGATAACGACAACTCTCCACTATCAACAGGAAGACAAACTCTCAGTCATTAGTATGCATCACTTGTTGATGACTACAGGAAAATGCAAAATGGGGCAGGTGGATTGGACGAGACGACTCCCCTGGATCGCATCTAGGATCCCCCCCTCAAAAGTTCCGGGTAATTAACTTCACTGCCCCTAAAAAACATTTGTGCCAGGTGGAACAGGCAAAAACCTCCATGAATGGAGTGTTTTTTTATGTTGATACACGTGCCTTCTTGTTCAAATTGCGTCATGACTATAAGGGGGTTCATTATTCTTTTCTATTTGGAGGACCTTTCACTGACCTTTACGGAGACCAAATGTTAAAAAAAATATATAGAATTCAGTTCTTTAAAAAAACAGATCCCTGAAAAAAAGAATCTTAGGTTTGGAATGATTGTCTCTCCAAAAATTGTTGAGTCAAACCAAACTGATTCTTTGGTATTTTTTGCACGAGAACAAGTTGAACAAAGTATTTTCTGAGTGGTTTGAGTTAATCTTAATCACTGTTGCAGGTCATTTGAGTAGTTTCTTCTCTCAGTTGATGCTCCATGCAATACAAAATTGTCCAAAGCCCAATCAGAACGTCAAAGATAGAACTTCTTCAAAAGTTGTCAAAAAAACAATCATTTCATTTCAACAGACGTGAATAATTTACCGTGAAGTTATAGTTTAACTCATGTTGTATGAAGTGGCTTTAACATCGAATCAGTCATCATTTGGTGAGATTTCTTTCATAATTTGTTTTTGAATAACAAGAATGTTCAAGTTTCCTTTTTTCATTTGAGATACCAATCCACTAACCTCTCTGGACAAACTCCGGGTCCTTCTCGTAGGTGTTGATGATTTGAAGAATACGCTCACGATCGTAGAATGGGAAGAGTATTTCGTTAAGACGCGGGTCTCTCTGTTTCTCATTGTGGAACTCAATCAACTCACTTACAGTCAGGCCCTCTTGTTTACTTTTGCTTCTAAAGTCCAGAGGGGGAAAAAAAACCAAAAAAACATAACAGCATTCTACAAAAAATATCCAACTGCAAAAGTATCATCATCAGAAGAATAACACAGCGTGTGTTAAGGTTTACTTAATCAGTACGGCATTGAAAGGTGCCCGCCTCGACGACGAAAATACGTAACAAAAATGACATTCAAAACTAAAAGCAAGTGTGAAAAGATGTGCTTTGAGCTGCTGTGAAAACAGTGGCTTGTTATGCATTCCTTGAGGTCTTCGGAGAAGGAGTTTGTTAGGAAATTTAGGTACTCTGGAGGAAAAAACACTGTCCCTCTAACTAAGAAAACCAACAAACAAACCAAGCCTCTGGCTACCGGGCAGTGGGCTAGTGGTAAGACATCTGCTCTAGAATGGCAAAGGTCAAGGGTTCAAATCCCACCCAAGTAATATGACTGTGGAATTTTTTATTCGCAGGACTCAGGAAAGTACTGAGTATACTGAGTGTGTATGAGTAAAACCAAAAAATGTTCTTTATCGCCGATGTAAGTTTTAACATCTATTAAACAAGAAGTAAAGTTCCTTGGTGAAGTCAAACCAAGATTCTGAATTCTCGTATACAATTTAGCAACACTATGACTTGCTATGTACACCTGCTGGGCAAAATATGACAAAGTATACTGTTTTGATTGATTGGAGAAATGTAAATAATACTCTTATGACTTTTAATATGATGGTAACATTGTTTTTACAAAAACAAACGATGATTCCGGGTATACCAGCAACACAGACCCAGCCGTTGAATAAAGACAAGCTCATATATTTAACTGGTTCAAAGGAAGATACCTAACTTAGTATCTCAGAGATGAAACATTGTTCATGCGGGGAAAAAAAAGAGAGATCACTACCAATACCACATCAAACTTTGCACAGTGTTTTTCCGTTTTCAATGGCACTAAATAAAAAAGGGAAAAAAGGAAATCAGCTGAGAAGTTGCACGCCTGATTTCAATAAACTTATAGAATTTTTTTTTGATTTATCGCCTTTCTTAAAAGCACACATTTAAGTCCTGTGCCAGACTTTGTGCCGATCATTGTGAAGAAATACAAACTTGAGGAAGACGGAGGAGGATGAGCCAGCTTACATTTGCTTGAAGAGGTCCTCTATGTCAGTTCTTGGGCAGATCTTGTGATACAGATCGTAGAATTTGCTAAATGGGAATGTCTGAGGATCTATCTCATCATTCTGGAAAGAGAAACAGGAAAACCCAAGTTCATTAATGGAAGTCAACACACTTTTACCGACTTCGTGAAACCTTTAATGTAGCCAGGGACCAATAGACCCTTCCCAGGAAATATGTAAATTGGATGTCGCCCTACCGGTTGGCAAAATGAGTGACCATCACGCCTTTTTGTATGGGACTGATGGTGGCTTGATGCACACATGTTTGTGCATCTGCCTAGTGCACAACTCTACGGCGTTTGCCAACCAATAGTGTGTGTACTCATGCGTGAATGTATTTAGCATATTTCATGGGAAAGGTCCATTTCATGGCTCTGCTTACTATAAGAGAAAGAAATCTGTGTTTACAGTAGAAGAAAGAAACTTGCTAAGCGTATTTCACAGGTAAGCATGAAATTTTTGCTTGTGTGCGCGGACATGTGCACTTCATAATACTAAGCATTCTTCGCTAACACAGCTAGCAGCCAAAATTTTGCTCCAACCCTGCAAGCAGAGAATGGTGGCTATAAGCGCATAATTCTGCGCTAAGCCGAGCCATGAAATTGGGCCCTCACCTGTGGCCTGTGGCAGGTTCAAACTAAAGTTGGAGGTAATATAAAAAGGATTGGCCCAATAAGAGGATCCGAAACGCTAGGTGGCTTCAATAAGGCCTTCAATTTGGCTATGGCTATGGTTTTGAAATCATGACATCTCCTTGCAATAAGGTTCACCATTGGCTTTTGTTTCCCAATTACTAAGCCAAAACTTGCAACTATCTTAAAATAGTTTACAAAAGTTGTTGTTTTCTCTTGATTTGGTAGCCTGTTTTGTAATTTCCTAGTTGAAACATCAAGAAAAAATACAAGGAAACTTTTTCCATCCACCAAAGGGGAGGCCCTTACAACTCATGATTTGGTGAAAACAATGAAGACACTTATTCCATCTTTGTTGCTATAGTGTCAATCATCAAAACAGACATGACTTTGGAGATCTCACTGATAGTTTCACAAATTTCCTAGCTACTTTTTTCCCCCTCTTCCTAACCTTTCCTGAGGGAAGCCCAAGTTCCTCCAGGGACTTGAAGACGATCTTCTCCGTCTTGCCCGAGGCAAAGGTCCTGGTGAGGTTACGGACAGGTATGTTGCCACTCGGATTCACCTGAAAGCATATCTTCATCCAGCTGCATGCAAATGGGTATCAATGAAGGAGAACAAAAACACAGAAGAGAGAGAGAGAGAGAGAGAGAGAGAGAGAGAGAGAGAGAGGAAAGCCTGTTAGTGACGATGCGGGAGGTTCTCTCTACAAGAGAGGGGAACAAAAGAAACCACAGCAGGGACCTCGTCTTGAGTTGCGGGAATTATTGACTTGAAGAAGTCAATGGACATCCCAAAGGGGGGGGGGGGGAGCGGTGCAGGTCGGCTTCCCCTCCTCCTATTCAAAAAAAGGTATTACTTGATAGATGGTTCACATTACACACAGATGCTGCAAAACATGCCTGAGTTGTGCGCAAGGCTGGCTAAAAGGTAACACTGCCTCGTTCAGTCATTGTGTTGTTCATTCAACCGCATTAATTTCTAAGTATAGAATGATCTAGAAAAGATCGGAGTGTTAAGTGAGAAAGAAAGAAAAAAAATCCAAAGAAGATCAAACAAAATGTGGTCAAAGCTGCTGCAAAAATAGATGTCAGAACAGATTCGTCCAAACGATACAGTTATGGATGACAACTGTACATGACAGTGCTTCAGGACAAGTACGAATCGTTTTACTAGGGCATTCCATGGTTACCCACAGTGCATCCTAGAATGGGTGTGCTCTAGCTGTTTACCAGTTACGCATTGAGAATTGATTGGCATTGGTTTATAAGTAGTGTTCAACCTTGAGGAAAATGGTTCTGTATGTTCTGCACAAAAACACGCAGTACCTGAAGTGTAGTGGGCGTGGTGATTGTCATTCTTATTAATCTGCTCATATTTTCATTGTAGTAAAGTATTAAAAAAAAAAAAAACATTAATTGCATTGACAATGCTTTCAGTCCCTAAATAAATGTATGTAAATGCAATCTTGTCAAAGATTAATCCTGCCAGCCCCTAATAATTGACAGTGCATTAACTGTTAGTCATAATTTTCCCGTCAGGTGTGCAGTCACGGAGTCATCTACTTAGGAGCTATCAGTGAGGGTGTGAGAATTCACAGTGCCGTTTCCCTCTCGACATAATACATTGACCTAGGTCCTGACTTACTGCTTCATTAGGCTGGTCATCGGGCACACATTGTTGGCTTTGAAGTTGTGAGTAATCTTCAGAAGTCCGTCAAACCACTCCTGTACAACGAGGAGGAAAAGGTTGATAGGGGAGAAGGAAGGAAGGAGGGAGGGAGGGGGGTTAGGGAGATGAGAAGAGAAGAAATTGATAATGAGATTATTTAGTTGACTTGAAGTTCAGGGTTAGATGTTGTTTTTTTGATGAGACATTGATACAACGAGCCAAAATAGAAAACCTGACAACAAGCCACGGCTAGGGTTGATATGCACAGATGGTCAGGAACCAATGTGGGGAAAACAAAACATGCCCGCTGTCAGACAAATAGAAAGTGATAGACTGGACAGGTATCAGACCATCGGAACCCTTCCAATCCGATGGTTATTGAATAAAAAAAAGTGGTTTTCTTTCGAGGACCTTAAAAACAGCCTTGCACGTACATTGGATTGACCTATCGCCACCGCTCACAATAAGTGACGTCTAATAACTGCACTTATTCAATACTGCATGTCCGTAACCACCCAAACCATAGAAAAACAAATCACATTCGCTGTTGCAGGTAAAATATTCAAATTTAAAGGTCACTCCAAATACAGGTTTATTTTTTATTGAAGGAGAAACATTATTGGACAATATATTTATATCTCATTGCTATCAATACTTCTGTTTTACCATATGTGACTACTATTAATTCAAACACAACTTTCAAGAAGGTGTGAAGATGGAAAACTGAACAGACTGTCAGATGAAGTAAGACAAGGGGTTAAATTAAACCACATAACATTATAGAAGTCAGTACTTGCCAACAAAGTTCACTAATTTTTGACAAAAATGCCCAGGAAATGACAAACTCAAAGAATTTATGACACTTGAGAACTGTGTTCCTTAAAACACAGACGATCAATCGCGTCTTCGAGAAAAGAAAAAAAAACAACACCCAGAAGAAAATAAAATCCACATTAACAATGCAAAATAATGCCACGCCAAAAAAACAGATATACTTTCAAATGTAACTTAAGAAGACGCTTGTAGGTTAGGAGCGTCTTGTATAACACTGCAGAGGAACCTGCAACGACTCCTTGACAATGCCACAAAGGACGCTATGACATCACGCTGCAGAAAACACAACCCCCGGCAGTTGCCATGCACTTAGAGGTGGTTGCTATGTGATGTCACTGCAATCATTTAGGCGCAGGGAATTCTCGTTTGACATCGCTCATGCTGGGGTGTTTAGCATTTCCCCAGGCCCTTTTTTCACCTCCTCTGAAATGGTTAAGGCCATTTAAGCCCACATAATTTTGAACCGCCGCCCGTATATAACCCTGCATCTGAAAAAATTGTAGTTTCGATTTTATTCATGCGGACATTGGATTGTCCGGGGGAAAAACATGTTTTCTTGCTGTTACTGCATTAAGATCTTTGTAGTTAACAGTTCAGATATATTCCTGGAAAGGAATTTGATAAAAGACAATGGGTTTCTATTGGATTCCACAAAAAATCAGTTCAACCTTTTACTGCACTCAACCACTTATAAATTCTAGCTTTTCACATCATGCCAATAATGACTCCTTTGACGTTATCCTTTGTAAATAATAAAGAAGCCGTCTTTAATAGTCATATCAAGTTCAGAATGAAACACTTTGAATTCTTGCCTTTTCATATATATTTTTTTATGAAATTTATTAAAACTTCTATTGAGTAACTTTTTTCCACCTAGTTTGGTTGGCCTGCAGACATGAACCGATGCTTCCATTATAATAATTTTTATCACTCAAGTTAAATGACTTTAGTTATTTATTTTTTCTATTCAATTTGTTTTTTAAATAATCACAATTTGTATCAATTTTTCTCCAAATGACATACCACCGCACACTTAAAACAATTCTTCTATAATTTCATTGCACTTAAAAAAAAAAAAAAAAAACTGCAACACCAAGTCACACCAACTTCTATGAAGAGCGAGAGATAGTGGACTCCAATCCACACTGATCGACAGCAGACACCCTAGCCTAGGTTTCACGTATCTGTTTGCTTTCTGAGAATCGACTTTCGACTCTCTCAAGACAGCCTGTTAATTTCCTGAAGACAACACGACGATTCTTGTGATATCATACGACGTCTTCCTATTGAACATAGCGTGCCATCTGCTTTCAGAAATAGACTGGGGGATTTGAGGATTACGAGGTGGGGTTGAGGAGGGGGGGGGGGGGGTCTTCAGAGGAGGTAATTCAGAGCAATATTGTTTTAGAGGTGTCAATGATGAGCCTAAGCAACATTTACGCACGTCTTCATTAGTCCGTTCTACATTCATTCACTTTGGACCTAAATCCCAAACTTCAACATGGAGGGGGTACACTCATTAATATTGACTTTCTCATAATACTTGATTAGGAATCAGAACATGGGGAGGACTAAGGTGAAGAAGATGCAGTTATTGAGAGTGGGGATGTTCAAAGAGGAAGGGAAATGACCAATGCGTCGTATTTTTGATCGCGTGAGGGCGCTCTCAAAATTATTTGTATCACTTCCGGGGGTATAAGCGAGAGAGTTTAGTCAGTGCTTCTAAGGTGGGTTAATAACGGCTCCTTTAAAGGTCTTATTATCCCAACTAGAAACTATCACGCACAGAAGTGACAGAACACCGATGTTAAAACTGTACACAGCTAGCTGAGCAGACGATAATCGCTTAAGTTATACCCCCGGAAGTGATAAAAATGTTTTTGAGAGCGCCCTCACGCGGTCAAAAATACGGAGCATTCAAATTTGTGATGTTCTCATTTTCCAATAGACAGACAGAGTCCTCATGTGAGTGGGGAAAAAATTACAAGTCTCTGACCTTACATTAAAATGGAGTAAATTGCCATCATATTTCATACCCACACTTCCAGTGCACAATTTCTCAACATCCAAAACATCTGATGACATCATTCTGAGAAAACTTGGTCTCTACATTTTGGCACGGGGATGTTTTGGTTCATAACTGACCTTTTCAGAGCGAAATTTGAAACATCGTCATTGGAATTCAACAACTAATGAATCTTTACATTCCAAGGAGGAATTTTTTCGTTAGACAAAAGGTCAAATTCAAGGCCGCTTTGATTATTGAAAGTAAGTTATGAACCAAACATTCCCGTACAAAAATGTAGAGAACCATATTTCTCAGAATGATGTCATCAGACGTTTTGAATGTTGACAAAAATTTGCACTGGAAGGGTATCGAATACAATGGCAATTTACACCATTTAAAACATTTTAATGTACGGTTAGAGACTTATAATTTTTCCAAACTCACATGAAGACTCTATCTAAATGAGAACCTCACAAAATTGAATTGTCTATTTCCCTTCCTATTTGAGGTCTGTCAATGACAAAGCCTTCAAATGTCTGACGTTTTGTTCCATCAGCAGACATACTCTGTTATTTTCAATCGATTTACAGTTCTACGAACATCAATGCAGGGATGCAAAAAATTACAAGTTTCATTGTTTCAAGACTTTAGCCAGAATTTTGAAAAATGTGGTATTCGTGGTAAATTGAAAACATTGTGTTGAACAAAATAAAAACTTTGAGTTTTTCAACTGCCAAATAACAATATTTGTATATTGAAGATTCAGTATTGAGATCAATTTCAAAGAGTGTTTCAACACGTATATTACACCTGTACAACCCACTGGCTAACACATTAATATCAAAGATACATTGAATATGCACATGTGAGTGTTGAGTTAGCATTTATTAGCGAGTCGTTGCTACCTCTTCTTTCAATGCAATCTTACTGACTTTCAGTTCTACTTGCATCCCCAAATGGAGGGGGAGGTGTATCCTACGTCAATGTCATGAATGTGCTAACACACACGTCCATGTGCACGTAGTTACACAGTCAGGGGATCCTACGGGGTAGAACAGCACAATGCAGGCATTTCAATACACATATATCCAAAACCTGTGGGTTGACTACATGGAAATGTTTCTGAGGATTGAACTACAGGAAGGAACTATAAATAAATAGTAAACTTGCGGGGTACAACCATGTGTAAATCTCTTTTGTGAGAGTGTTGGCTCTGAGAAGAGCCGGTGTGGTCTTGACGTTTCGAACAGTATACTCTGCTCGTCTTCAGGATTCCTGGAGACCACAACGGCTCTTTTCAGAGCCAACACTCTCACAAAAGAGATTTACACATGGTTGTACCCCGCAAGTTTACTATTTATTTATAGTTCCTACTTATTTTTCCACACCATGCAAAGCTTCAAACAATACTTAGGATTGAAGTAGTTTGTTTGTTACATTCTTTAAAATTTGCCATTTCTGTGGGCTGAAATATGCACAGTTTTGACCCAATTTTGTTTGTTGTCTCCCTAGTGATAATTTATGCAAGTAGTATCCTGGCATTCATATAAAGTTTTAGTTTTTAAATTTTGAGAAATTCAAATCTAGTTTGGTCGTTCTTTCCTTCAAAATCTTATGTGGCTTTGTACTTCTTACTTTCCCCCTTTTTTTAACAAAGAATATTCTTTAGCCTTTCTGTAGCTTATTCTATTAAAAAAGGTAGAAGGTTTTTTATTTATAACTCACACCATACTAGTGACTACGTGTACATGTACATGTACAAGCTTACTGGATTTGAATGCTTAATGTACGGCGGCCAAGAAAATGGGAGAGGGGAGGGCACTGAACTAGCTGCAATGAAACTAACCCGAGCCAAAGAGAATCACGGAATCTCAAAGTTTTTCTCGCAATGAGCACAAACTGAACAGCACGTCGTACGAACGCTCCCGACGGTGTGTCCGAGAAGAAGAAGACTGAGGGAACTATTTGATATGCAAGGTCTGGTGGATCAAGCGGACTCAGCATCCTCGACGCTGACAGATTTACGCTATATTTGCCTTGATTAGGAATCAGCCGGCCGTAAGTAACCGTCAAGCTTTGCGGGTAATCTTTAATCATCGACTTGAACACGTTCAGGTTTTTTTTCCTGTTTTTTTTTCGGGGAGGGGGGGGTCTTTTTTGTGTGTGCTTCCCATGCTTACTGGAGGGTGCGTGGAACATGGGACTCGCCCCCTCTCTCTAATGGGAGACTTTTACAGTGAGAGTCAATGCAGTCGCTGTCAGGTCAGGTCAGGTGTTTCTCCCTCTTAAAGCAATGTGACATCAATTTTTAAACCAACTCCTACAATTGGGTTCCCAAAGTCGTTATCTTGCAAACAAATTCTGCTCTGTGAAAAGACTACACACGCAGTAATTACAACAGGATAGAAGGTAAGGGATATAGTTTTTTTTTTGAGTTAATGAATTGGAAATGAAACAAACGTATCATTCTTGATGTAATAATTAAAGAAATGTTTCTTTTGAATGATAAAATTTACAAGAAATGGTTATTGTATGAATGGCTAAAAATCTTTAAAATTAGCATAAGAGATTATATCCAATCAGTAGCTCTACTCTCTTTGGTGAAACAAACAAAAAATACAAATGCTGAGTAAAAAGTTTGCAATGACTGTCAATTATAAGCATATTCTAACAGGTACACAGGTGTACTGCATTCTTTCACTTGGTTCTAGTACATTAGTTACTATTGTATTGTAAGAAGCATCTCACTATATGGGAATAAAAACGTTCACCAAATCACTCAGACTTATTTCATATAAGTAACTTGTGGCTTAGGCCAGGTCCGAATTAGCAGCTGCGGCTTGATCATCGAGTGGTTATGAATTGAAGCTTAGGATGCCCATAGCATCAGCCTTAGCAACAGCTGTAGCTATAGCCAAAGCTGTCAAATAGAAAACAGCCTTATTTAGGGCTCAATATACCCACAGGACCACTGGTCACCACCCTGTCAATTTAGCACTTGGCCAGTAACCCACACAATCGCAGCCAGCTCTGTGTTGCATTACACTCTGTGGCCATTTCTTTGTTCTATATGAAAAATCATATTCTTCAACACTGTAAAAAAAAAAAACACACTAAGTGGACGTGTGTAAGTCCACATAGAGTTTTAAGTCCCCACTTTGTGTGGGCCTCATTTGTTCTTAAACGCTTAAACACAAGTCCTGGGCCCAATGTCATGGCTCTGCTCTCTGCAGAATTATGCGCATACGGCCCATAGAATCATTGTGTGCTTCACGGGGCACTGAAAGCACTGAATTCCACAGCAGGAAAAGCCATGAAATTGCACCCTGCACTCTAGTGTGTTTCCAAACATATACTTCAAACAGTTAATACTAAATCATGGCTTCTCAAACTTTTCAGCTCCAAACCTCCTCATAAAAAGTTCATCAAATATCAAGAGAAGTAAATATTTCATGTATGTAAAACAATATTTTGGTGCCCGTTAAAATTCTGAACAACAACAAGACGTGTGGTCTGGTTTGCAAATTCTTGAAACTCAAGCTCTGTCATTGTAAATGCACACAAGGTGCGCAAGTGCTTATTGCTCAGCATGTGAGAGGTTACTTTGAAATACGTTAACCGAAAAGAATGATTCCTCCTCCCCCCAAACTCTCACCAGAGGGCAATGTTCTCCACTTTATAGTCTTTATAGTTACAGAAATCCATAAGCTCAGCATTTGCGCACGCTCAATCAATATCACAGTGTGTGTGTGTGTGTTTACTGAAGTCAGCATTTGAAGAAGAAAATAATTTTAAAAAATAAAAATATGCAGCCCAGCGATGAACCTATACTGCATTGTGTTTTTATCGAGCTCCTTCTTTTCTCCCATCCGGAGGTGACTCTCATGCTCTGTGCATTGGTAAACAGCCCTCTCCTACGCTACTGTACACACACATGCCGCGTGCCGCACACGTTGGCAGTTTTAGCCAAACCTTGGATGCGGGGGTATAAGATGCACCCCGGGAGATCAAACATTACAGGATAAATCTTCAAGGAATCTGGCTGGCTGGACCGTGGGACTCCTGGGATTCTGAGAGAGTCTGGCACCATGAGACAGCTCAACAGATCAAGGCTAAGAATTCCGATCAGGGAAATTTTGCGATGATAAGGCAGGAGTCTTAGAGACAATTTTTTTAACAGTACCGGGGTTTTTTGATTGATACTGAACATGTATAACTGGATTTATCTGACAGTGCTTAGTATTAAGGTGACTTAATATGACTTCACCACGATGCAATTGACTTTTAATATTGCGTGGATTGCTGGGTGCCTTTATGGAACTTTGCAAAGGCGAGAGATAGAGATGGTGTCTCCAGGAGTAGTAGAGCTCTGTGCCCCATTTCCTCGACAGGAATCCTGGAGCAAGTTCGATCAAGTACCAATGGTTAACTAGTGGTTGGTTTGTGATGTCCGTAGCCCATGCTCTTTGAAGTTGAAGTATTAACGACTCCAGTCGAACTATTTGTCATGTCAATGTGACCTTTGATGAGTTTTTGGATGAGTTCATAGATGGAAGCAACAGTGATTTTTTGCTCAGTATCAGCATCAATTGCAAAGTGGTTTATGGAGAGAAAAATGGCAGTAGCTTTATTATTTCAAATGAAGACAAAGTAACACAAATAGGAATATTCTGAAACTAAAAATGAAATGATTATTCAGTACTATTGCATTTTTACTTGTGTTTTTTCCGCCATTTTTCTGATAACTGGTCCACTCTAGTTTGGACGCTAACCTTGAGTCAATTTGCAGTTTAAATCGTGCATGTCTTGTCCGTGTTTCACTCAAATGCATCTAGTGAAATAACCGGTCAAATCTAGTTAGCCCGTGGCAGCAACAAGGCAATGACGACTGATGGGCGGATGAAAATGTGATGACCCGTCTGTTCATTTTCTTGAATTTCTCTACATATAACTTGAAGATTAATATAGTGCAATAATCAATTATTACCTTACTGGTTGGCATCTCAAGCAAACACCTACAATTTTTTTTATCGTTAGACCATGGAGTACTGTAGGAGGTAATTGTTAAAATTTACTGTGCGTGTGATCACAAAAGTTTACAAAACTTTTTCCGCTTCGTCACGTAACCTAGCCACCCTCCTAAAACAGTGACGCAACTTGCGAATTTGACTGGAAAAACAGTGCTCTGGGGCTAGGTCGATGGAGTTGGACTAGCTAGTCAAACCAGGCAGCGTTCGAGTGACATCTAGATCGACTACATGGGTAGGTACTAGACACCTACCCAGACTTGCTCATGTATGTCACAGCGCGTTAATAGTTTGTGTCCAGTGCTAACATAGAGGGCGCATCACAGCAGACACAGATGACGATCAAGCACAGCATTTTCCTGATTGTATCTCTATGAATGCCAACCATTCAGCGCTTCAATTTGGGAAATACACCAGGTCTTTTTTTGTGTGTATGATCATGAGCTACTGTGTCACCATGGCAATCAATTTTGATGACAATTGGAAGTCATTCCTCGACGGAATCAACATGAAAGTTTGGAACGAACTAAAGCCATCTAGCATCTGCTTATTAACATCATCTACGTGTGTACCTGTGCAAGTTCTGATGAGGAGGCAACCATATGCATGTAGTTGATGTTGACAAGGTCCAATCCGCTACACACTGTGATAGTTCTGTCATCGACACTGCCCTTGGCGTATGGGTCTAGGATGGGTCCAACTTTGCCGAGATAACTTGCCTCCTGCATAGGACAATCAGAGGAAACAATGCTGTTAAAATGTGTAACTAAATATTGTCAATTATTTACGCTACCATTGCCTGTTACTTTGTGCACTTAAAACCTGCTTTAATAAGGTAATTGCTCTTTGAAATGTTATCCCTGTGTTAAACGATTAGCAGGCACTGGGGGAACAGGTCTAGTCTATTAAACAAACAGGAGTTCTGTAGGGCAGAATACACTTACAGACAAGTTGTAAAATGTTTGTCGCAGTGATAGCGTACCGAGTTTCTCCGCGAATCTCACAGCAAGGTAACGTTCTCGCAAGACTGCTGGCTCCCGCGACTACGGCCCCCTAATGGGATAGATAGTCCCGAGCCAGCAGTCTCGCGCGAGAGCAGTAGTCTCGCGCGAGAGCAGTAGTCTCGCGCGAGAGCAGTAGTCTCGCGAGAGCAGTAGTCTCGCGAGAGCATTCTCCCCAGACAGCAGCAGTATCATGAGATTTGCGGAGAGAGTTGGTACGCTATCACCGTAACAAACATTTAAACGACTTGTCCACAAGTCTAGGGGCAGAAGAGCATCAGGGAGAAAATAATAGCAGAATAAAATTACTTTTCATAATGTGCATGTACTTAGAGACATGGTACAGGATTGGTAATTATTATTTAAAACAAAAATGTCTATCAGATTCAGCCTGAAAGCTCACTGCTCAAAAAGTACATATCAGTGCCAATCCTCCCGAAAAATATTTCCTTCTGAAACACTGTCACAGTCAAGAAAAAAATGCATCTGAAAAACCCTACAAGTCACTGTTGCTAAATTTGAATTGAATACAATGTGACGAACTTGTCATTAGTTGTTTGTGCAGTGTGTTTTTTGAAAAGAAAATGATGGGTATTCCATTATTCTTCCCAAAACCAATGATGTACATTTGCCTCGAAACCATCCATTTGTTTCACCTTTAATACTCCATAACTACTTGTACATCTAGATTAGCTGTATGTGTACATATGTCGGCAATAATAATGAAAACTGCAAATCTATAAATGCACCACACTATGGAGGATGGAGCACCCTTTGCCAGCTCTTGTTTTCAATCATCTTAGCTGCAGAAGGAAGGGTCAAAGGTAACAAATTAAACCATCAACTTGTTTAGTAACCAGGTTTGCACCTTCAAGTGACCGAGATGGCGATGCCTGAACAGCTACATACCTCAGAGAATAAACTCAAGAATTAACATATCACGGGTGAGCCTTACCAATGCAGGCATATTTAATTCCGACTGAATTTCTCTTTACACTAAACTCCTTAAATGTCAGATTGTGCATACAAAGAAAGACAATGACTTGAGTCTGGCTCCGGAATACGAAAGAAACGTCAAATGTTCAGAACAATGAATCATAGAGGAATACTGAACAAAGTCTCCAGAATTATTGACGATTGTCATGTCATTCATTAATAAATGTTGACTAAATGTACATAGATCCTCAATAACTTGCCTTTTGAAATTGACAATTTTATTAAGTTTCAAACCAAATGAACCTTGAAAATTTGGTTAACCCCAACCCCCCTGAGCCACCCCAAAATCAATCCAACTCCAACATCATTTGACAACTTGATGCTAATCACTCCTAAAGACTCAATTTCAATCAGAATGCCTCAGGCCTTCCATCTTATATCGAGCCTTTGGCTGTCTTTTGACTTCCTTCGAATTCAAATCTGTCAATAATTGTGTTTATCTGCATGGTAAGATATTTACAAAATCGTCAGTCAGTGACATGCATTACATTTGTGCTGTAATTCGCGCTTTGATGAAAATATCATGTCTGCCAGGATGTTTGGTTTATCTTCGAACCGGAAAGCTTTTAGATTATGATTTTTTTTCTCTTTCTTTTCTTCTTCTTCTTCTTCTCATCTTCAAGTAATTACCACTGGCTTACACAACCCAAAAGTAATATACACATATTGATAATTCACTCCCTAGTTGTTCGCATCATCTCTCTCTCTCTCTCTCTCTCTCTCCCTCTTTCATTTTGAAATCTCAGCAGACATAATAAACCCAATCAAAGCACATTGCGGTCGTCATGGCAACTAATGAGGAAGCTAGCCTGATTTCCTGGAGGCTCTTTCCACGGACGGAAATATTCCGATCAGAACAGGTGACGTCTTCCTTCTTCCCCACATAAACCATGGGACTATAGCGAATGATAATCACGATCGAGACGTACACAGCCCTCAGTGTGCAGTAACGCAATGAGGAAACTGTGGTTTGATGATCAATGCGTATTTAATTTTGTCAGGGAGGTGCACTAAATCTGACCAGGGCCCAATTTCATAGAGCTGCTTAAAAACAAAAAGAAGCTCAGCTCAAATCCAATTTTCGCTGATCAGTTTACAGTTACCAGCCAAATTGCCATGTGACAGGTACCATCTGTGACTGTTATCCTGCACATTTTTCCTTAGCAGAAAATTCTTAAGCAATATTTTCTGCCCTGACTATTGCCACAAGAAGCATGCATTTTAAATACTGGGATCTTCGCATAAATGTAGTTTTACGAATTTGGTATCCAATATCTGGCTGGATGTTGGCTGTTTACTATTAACACCTTTTTAGGCCTAATTAGAAAGTAGTTCATTCGGATACAGTGTTTGTTTTACTTATTCACAAGGCAAGTATAACAAAAACATTTTGTTTTACCAAAAGTCCTTTTTGCAGGAGGAGGCGGGGGGAGACCATTGAAGATCCAAAAGCTCAACCATGCAACTTTATATGACCAGCATAAAAGTGTTTAGTGTTTTCAATTGCGTATGTCTTTCCTATCAGATAATGGATCTGATGCAAATGATGTCACTGGATCAGAGCGCCCTCTTCAGCCCCCTTTCACAGTAGACGAACTTCCGGGGAACATTTGGTTGACCTTCTCAAATTTGAACTGCTAACCCTGGCACTCTCCCGGGAAATGTCTTTTTCCCAGGAAATGGCTGTAGACCCGTTGCCTTGGCCGCCGCCTTTGATCAAACGTGCACGCGTGAAGAGCTATCATTGGCTGAGAGTCGTACACGCATGCACGTTTTCATTGTTTTTCATCAAAGATGGTGGTCAATGATGTCATGTGCAATCCATCTATTGGAAGTAGCAAGATAACCCCGGGGTTTAGCATACTGAGTGTTCATTCTTCCCAGGAAAAGTATGAAACAAATATTGGGTGGTGATGGGGTTTTAAAACTCCAGAGGAATTTTTTGTCTTCGTTTTGAATTGGCTCTGTAATGTGAAAAGGACTTTACTGTCCCTAGTCACCTGACGTCATCATCACAATAATCTTGGTTGCGCCATTTTGGCAGTCAATGTCCCTGTGTGTTATACAGTGACACGGCGTTTACACGCTTACCTATTGACTCCCAAAATGGTGAGTCTGGCACAGTCGTTGCGTGTGACGTGCCTACGAGGGGTCAACACAGGTTATATATTTTTTTTAAACGGTTGCTCATTGGTCCATTCTGTATGCCATGCTTACATAGCTGTGTGTCTCCATTGTTTCATTATCATTTGACCTTGAAGGTGACAGTGGGATGCCGTCAATGCATAGGCCCAGTTGATAATATTGTGGACCATTTATGACTATGTGGAGTTTATGATCACTTTGGTGCAGTCCTTGACCGTCCCAGTTTAACCCACAGGAAAATGTGTCTGATTTTAAAAACAGATTGGAAGGTTGTCCTTTTTAATATGAAAACCAGAATGCGGTTATCTCTTTGACTAGTTTGAAAGTAAGGTGCATTGTAACATTGCACAGTGGCACACATGTATGTCAGATCATATCATTAAAGCCCTTTCCTTTTTTTCAAAGTGTCAAATATTCTTTTTTTAAATGAAGTCCTCAGTTTTCTCTTGGAGTCAAGTTAATAAATTTACATTCTGGGGCCTTTTCCAAACGTAGCTCCAGCTCCAGCTCTGGCTCTGGCTCCGGCTCCATTTAGTGTTGAAGCACAGTGCAAAATCCGCACTGCTGATGAAGGAGCCCAAGCCCAAGCCATAGCCTGAGCCTAAGCCGAGGTTTGGTGAAGGCCCTGGGGAGCTCTTAGTCTAGTTCTCTCTCAAAACAAGAACACATAACTACTTTTACAAGAAGTCTCTTGAAAACTAGATGGCTTAAAATGAATCTTAAAAAACCATTCCATTAAGTTGCACTCCAAAGTTCCAAAGACGAAAAAACTGGCGTTGGATAGATGATGTCCGATGACTCAGCTCAGGCTGTAACCTCCAGGGCACTGCTGAAGTGAAAACATCAAGCAGTCTTAATGACTATAAAATCCTTCACTGCTACACACAAAATGTCCATCAACCCTTACTTGCTCTTCAACCACAATGGGGGCCATGATCAACCCCCGCTCAGTCTCAGATGATAGTCCCCTTGAAATACACATGAGGCCACCTTCCCAGGGGAGATTTGGCTTCAAAGGTGATAGGTTTAGGTTAGACTTGGGTGTGAGGTTGAGTGTTCACTGAAAGGTGTCCGAGAACTTGTGAACATATCAGTAGGACAAATCTTAGACGTTGGATTTAAAGGTACACTGTACAGTGTAGTACAATAACCTCTGTGCTCGAACAACTGCACTGGCTGCCTATTCAGCATCGAATCAAAATTCAAAATCCTCATCATCATCTGGAAATTCATCAATTCCCGAGCCCGATCTTACCTTTGTCGTCTCTTGATACTTTATTACCGCGACAGTAAAGATCAATTTGCGATCCACTCAACTTGAACACCCCTACCTGCTCCAAATCGGTTGGCGGTGGTGCCCTTGGTTGTATTGGACCCTGCCTTTGAAACAATCTCCCCCGACAACATTCGCTCTTCAACCTCAGCTGCTACATTTAAGAAATTGCTCTACACTGAACTGTATCGATTCTAACTGACATTCCATAGTCCGGTCAGCACCTCGATCTAGCCCCTATGATTTGTGGGTTAAGAACCTAACTATTATTACAGCACTTGTTTCTTGAAACATTTTGTACTATATATAGTGTCAGTGTGAAAGTGTCAAGTCTTGAAAAACTTCCTTCACATGTCGTACGTGAATGAAGAAAAAGTGCACAAGTGTTGTATTTCACTAAACTATCCCAAATGTATACACAAATCCTACGTGATACCAATATTTTTTTTGCAAGAAGAAGCCGCTGTCATGCAATACACAACATTATAACTAATTTGACATTTTTGAATTGTTATGATGATATGAACCACTACTTGAGTTTCAAAGGAACACCTCATGATCCAATTTGGAGCTTAGTCATTTGAGAAAACATGGCATGTTGTGGCCGAGTGGTCCAGAACTTTGAACTTAAGTTTTCTATTTTTTTAAACTGTCCTGTCCTGTTCTGGAGCTTAAATCAGTTTTGAACATGTAAATTTCTGATTTTTATCTTTTTAATAAGTGGAAAACAAATGAATTGACTTGAATTGAATTAAAGTTTTGATGGTTGAATCATCAGAGATTGGGTTCGAATCCCGGTCGTGACACTTGTGTTCTTGGACAAGACGTTGACCTATAATTGCTTTTGATCACTCACCAGGAGTGAATGGGTACCAGTGAAGGTAGAGATTGTTGATGTGAATGCTTAGCAAACCGTACGCCAATTTGGCTGCTGGTGCTGAATATTCCACAGGAGTTGAGATGGTTTCAGGAATACTTAAGGTACAATAAACAGGGGTAGTGATAGTGTAAGACGCTTGGATACAACTCACAAGCCCCCAAAATGCCTATTATTATTCAATTAGTTATTCAACTTTACTTAACTACTACTAACTCAACATTTTATTTTTCTTAAAGGATTACAGAATTGGTAAGAAAAAAACTTGTAAAATATACTTTTTGATCACAGATTTACATAAAACTTACACGGTCTAATGATGATGATAGTAGAAAACATCCCTTGAAATATTTCTGTCTGAAATGCCATACTTGATGAGAAATGAATAAACTAATTTTCCGATTGGAGTTTATCGCTCAGTGAGCGTTTTATTCATTTGTTGAATCTATATGATTTTATGCAAATGTGTAATCGGTTTTTCATTATTTTCTCGTGACCCAGATGGCCGATCGATCTCAAACTTCTACAGATTTGTCAGTTTATGTATAGGTGGATTACATAAAGTGCTTACACTGCCAGCAACTGTTTTGTTAGCAAAAACCAATTCTGTAATGTTCCTTTAAACATTGTTTGAATTCCACATTCAAACAAT
Source organism: Pycnopodia helianthoides (assembly GCA_032158295.1). Lineage (NCBI taxonomy): Eukaryota > Metazoa > Echinodermata > Asteroidea > Forcipulatida > Asteriidae > Pycnopodia > Pycnopodia helianthoides. The sequence continues at coordinate 15,525,992 of CM063243.1, forward strand.
TGAACATTGTTTGAATTCCCAATTTAGGATGCTGAGGAAGTTGGTAGCGAGTACATGGACACAATTTTACGGGTCGTTTGGAATCATATACTTTGCAAAGTGTTGGAGCATGACATTTACAGGTATAACAACTGTATTTTTTGTCATGACATTGCAGGGATCCTTCACTTTCTGTCCCATAAAACTTTCCACTGGCATACAGACAGTGTTCAGCATATTCTATAGCTCAACGATCTTATAGACAATTAAAACAAAATCAAACGCTGGTATACAAGCTCTTGCTATAGGTTTCTCTTAACAAATACCATAAAGCCAGCAGGTTTTATTGCCAGCGGTTGCTCACAAAAAATATTTATTCTATGGAAGTGAAGGTCAATATTAACGCAGTACTAAGGATGGATGTATATTTCTATGAATACATACAATTTATAATATTTAAAGGAAATGTATTTATTAATATACACTCGGTTCGATTTGCTGGTTTTTAAGTCATACTTAATGTCAGACGATAAAATTGTGAAAAAAACGTTAATTCACAATGTTATCTCAACAAAAAGAGACCAGTACAAAAAATCTCAAATAATAGTCTGTTTTGTGTCAAGGGTGGATAAAATAATGTTATTGTGACATTGTTCTATCTTTGCCAACCTGGAGGAGGGAAGGGAATAACCTACAGCTATCTAGCCATCGGAAGGGTGCTTGGAAAGTTAATCACCTGGAAGCATGATCTACATTCTGACTAATGCCCTTCATCTACATCTATTAATGTTAAATATCTGTTCTACATCAGCTTGGAAATTGGCACACACAACAAAACTAGTACAAAATTTTTAAAATTCAAATAAATGACATAAATGTGATTAGTTGTTTAACCCATAGTTTGACATTTAACATCTGCTTGATTGGCTGTCAAGCATTACACCCGTCAAGCTTTATTGAACCCACTTCAATGTTACGCACTCATGAGAACTCTGTTTAGTTAAATCCTCCATGGACAACAATTTATCTCCTCAAAAAATCTTCCCGACAGTGGGAGCATTTTGTGGAGTACATCCTATTAGCTACTAACGCCTCCTCCAGTGTTCAATCAATTCATTAAAAAAAAATGCGCATTAGTATGAATATTCATCATTCAAATAACGTTCAATCTTGACAGGTGTGTGACTTGTAAAGAAGCGTTTCACGCTACAGGCTGGTGGCTTTGAGAAGCAATTAACACGCAGACCCTCGGCTATATAGCCCTCTCTTTCGGTGAAGGGTCTAATTGCAGAGAACAAACCTCTGTATATGTCTGTCACTATAATGAAACCACTAGTCATGGAAGCTTGAAGAGCCTGATGAGATGAAAAAGCATCATGCCATTTAAATTACTCTGACCTGCTGTTAAGGTCAAACACATATATATTGGTCATGCAACAAATAATTAAGGGGGGAGATGAGCATTGCATGTTTTTTTGTACGCCTGTAAACTCATTCAAGTACTGCATGTGAGATGATAGTACAGGGAGCAAGCTTGAGTAAAGTTTTAGCCAATTTGGCTGACCAAATATTGCTTCCGATGGTGAGTTCAGTAAAAACAATGTTCTATTAGTAAAGCAAGTAATTCATAAGACATAGTATCATTACTAAGAAAGGAAATTGCATCGGAATTCACAAGAGACTGTTTTCTCGTTTACTTATTTACTTGTTTGGTGGATTACTTTTCTTTAATGTTCATGTATACTCGTTTCATTGTAATATTTCTATCGTATTTTGAATTGTATTAATGTAAATTTAGACACAATTCAATCTTTTGTTTGTGATGTCTTTTTGTATTTTGAAATAAATCCATTAATATTTGTGCGATTTGGTCAAATATTTAAAAAATAATGATAAAAAAGGACTCTTCTGTGTCTTAACCAGATATTTGTTTGCAAGAGGATTTCCTAATATGAGACAACCATATACAGGCAGCCAATACACACAAAAAATACAGTATACTCCCCCCCCCCAGGTTTCCTCTGCGTTTTCAGCTGCTCTGATCAATCTTAAGCCCATCTTTGGTTTCATTCCCTAAAATGTGCAACAAGAATTTCCAATCCCCCGGATATTACAGAAATAACATTTCCCACACTGATGAACCGCAGATGACTTCTCATTTTTTGAAGTGTTTCAAAAAATTCCGTTTACATCAGTGTTTTTTTTTTCTCTCTCCCTCCCCCTCTCACTCTCTCTCTGGAACCAAAAACGAACAAGCACTGAGACTTGGATAAAGAGAAGCATAGCCATAGATGGTAACAGATGGTTCATTCACTCACTGTTGAATATAAAGCATCCATATCCGATTGTCTGTCAGATTAATTACCATTTAGACAGCCGGTTCCCTTCACGGTCATGTGAAGAGCCAGTTACTAATTAATTGTTCCCTTTTTACTAAAACCACAGCACCAATCAAAAGGAGATACCTATCTACTATAGCACCCCCCCAGATAAACGTCAGAAATTTACTTACACCAACGATAAAACCTTTGTCACCCTATGTCTGATTAACCATTAAAACAAGCAACTCAACCTACATCACAAAGATGTTTAAAATATCACATGAATCTTAAGTTTTATATGGTCACCTTGAATTGGTTCTGCTCTGCTGAACATGACATTTTAGAGATATCTACACAAGTAATTACAACAACAACCCCAATATGATTTCTAATTGTTAATTAATTTTGGGGGGAAATCATGAACCAAAATTGCTGAATATCAGAGGTGGATTTTTCTCTTGAAACCACCTTAAAAATAAATTACTTGGCATTTCTGCCGTCTAAATGTTTTCTACCAGCATCCCTGTTATGGCCATGTGGACATCCAACCACATAGGGGCAAAAACCTCATGCAAACCACTGCCCACTCCTAAGAGTGCCACCAAAAGGGAACAATTCAAAGCTTGTGTTAAACTACCCCATAAAAAAAAAAACCTGCTCCTAAGAAAAGGTCAACATCTTACTATCTTAACCTCTCTCGCCACCCCCACCCCCCACCCCCACCCCAAATCTTCATGAGGTACCATCGACCTGCGAATGAGCATCAGGTCTCAAGCAATGCCATGGAGGCCATTTTGCACACAATGTCCAGTCTTAGTCTTGTCCCTGGGTGCTCTTTCAAAACGTTCTCATCGTTTTTCTTCATTTTCCAATAAATATACCTTTTACTCAACAACAACAAAAGGGAAAAAAAGACCTTTCCTTTTCAAAGGTGATTATCTCAGCCTCGGTACTACACCTGTTGAAGCCTTCGGTAATAATGCCCTTCTTCAAAGAGAAAATCCATCATGTTGCGAAACCCGATTAAAAAACTCATCAGCATTAAAAATTCAAACATTCTCCCCCTAATAATTGACACAGATATCTAATCACAAATTCACAATCCACAATGTAAACCCACAAGTGTACCCAAGAGTTTACTAGTAAAGAGATCAATACATGGTTGTACCCACAAGTTTACTAGTTATAGTTACTTCTTCTTCTTCTTGTTGTTTTTAGATCATTGCCAAAGCTATAGACTATCTTTAAAGGGCTAGTATGAGTAAAACTGAAAGCAATTCTAGTTTTCTTGCAAGGCAAAGAGAACTATGGTCAATCAGTTAAAGTTGTTTTGTTGTACTAATAGACTGCACACCATTAACATGTGCGTCATACTAATACCCCAGATGAAAAAAGATAGAAAATATCCAGAAAATATGCTTTCCTTTCCCACGTATAATTACAACGTGTTAACTTTCATGGACTCCTTTTCAAACCAGAGATGAAGAACCAGAGATGAAGAAACTCACAGTGAATTCCTTTTCCCCCCAAAACAGTGACAGAACAGATTTGTTTGTATAAACATTTCAGCCAGACTTTCAGATATTATTAGAAGGTGCCGACAAAAATGGGGCCGGGGGTTCACATAAAGTGAGCTCCCAAATCCTGAGGCTCTGGTTTGGCCGCTCTTTGCCACCTCCATCTCTCCTCCTCCCAATACCAGAATTTTAATCTATTTTAATCTTGGCTATCTATATTAATATCCCCCCTCCATCTCCGGCCAGCCCTTGTGGCCAGCCCAATAGACATGATTAGAAGGAGGGGTGGGGGGGGGGGGTTCTAAGCATGAAATGACACAAGACACAGGAAACACTACCTCATCAAATTAAATTTCGGTGGGATCAATTTTCACACTAATGGCCGCAGGAAAGTGTTTCAGATTAGCTCAAATGCTTTCCTTTTCTCTGATGAATTCTGTAAGAAGTGAAATTGACTTTAAAAATATATTTGTGGTTGCACGCCATCTTCCGCCCTCTCTGTCCTTGGTGTGGCTTTGCTAAAAAGGGGAGGGGGGGGGCTGGAATCCTCTAGTTTATCAAATTAAAATATCCATTCTGCGGATGACAGCTAACAGCCGACCATCCATTAATGAATTACACAGCATGAAATGATGAAGTGTTCAACTAAAACAATAGAAACAGATTCTGATCACAGTCATGGCACCAAATTAGCCCCCTTACAAACTCCACAGTTGAGTACCATTTTCTGTTCCCTTTCCACTCAACAACCACATCCCGAGTAAGTGCATCAGCCTCATAGAATATTTGAACCTTCAGACATTTCTTTTTGACAGTACAAAACATGTCAAAAAGTCAAAAAGTCAAAAAGTCAAAAAGTCAAGTGTAGTCTGCAGATAAATAAAGCTCACTTTAAAAGAGGTACCAGACCATTTTTGCATCTGTCTTAATCTAAGATGTCAAACTTTTCTATTATCCAGCACCGTTTTAAGATTGTCATTTTGAAGCAAATTTGTTTTGACTTTGTGTTCAATAACTTAGAATGGATGATTCAAGTTTCCGTATCAGTTCTAAATCGATGAGAAATCCTTTGATATGTCCATTATTGATGAAAACTCTCTTACGATATCACCACAGAGCCAGTGATATCACAAGGCGAGTCATTCGGCCTCCCAATAGCCCAATTGGGGGGAGGGGGAGCATGACTTCCCCTGTGCCTGGAGGCTGGGTCATGTGGTAGATTACACGGTTAGCTAAGCAGTAATCAGCGGTTTAACAGTGGATTAAGAGCATTACTTTACTGCACATGGCTTGCATAATCCTACCGCTGGTTCAATGCATCCTTCTTCTGTCTTTGAAGTGAGGAAGAATCGGTGCCTGAGGTCAAGATGAGATGATGAGGACATGGTGGGCGTATTGTCAGGGGAAAAGGGCAAGGGCCATCCCAACCCCCTATTTCTGCATGAACTGTCCACTGGATACAACACTAAGTATTAAGGGGCCACAAATAGGCTATGGTACAGACTTGTTGAGTTTACCCATAGAGAAAGGGTCCTTTCTCTATGGTTTACCCAACACAAGTCACAAGATATTTGTTTGTCAAGTAATGAACCACAAGGGAAACTGACTGGGTAATCCAAGATATTTGTTTGTGGGAGTACTTCGCTCATGTGAGGCATAAAATAATGAGTCGTTTGATATTAGTTGTCCACCTTTTGTGTTTTGCTTTGAAATTGTTCAACTTGAAAAATGTGAACTATACAGTAAGGTTTGCACCAAATCTATCACAGATATTTACAATTTATTTAAATTGGGACAACAAAATAATCAGCCTGTTTGTCAACTTCAGGGAATGAATAAAATAAAAAAATGCATCAGTTTCACACAAAAATGATTTCATCACGTATTTTTGCTACACTACACTCCAAGTCCAGGTTGATGCTTCTACGGTGCATCACATGCATTGGCAGACATTTCCCCCCTTCAATCTACAAGGACTTTGAATTAAAAAAAAAAGAAAGGAAAAAAAAATCTAAGAATAACTTGCCAGCTGCTCAGGTTATTATGTTATTACAGTAAGTAATTCACAGCTAAGCCTGAAAGGAGGTGCGGAAACACAACTTGCCAGAACAACACATACAATTTCCAGTTTGGACAGAAGACTACCTTGGAGAAGCCACATCCAGCTGTTGCACTCTAATTTATAAATCAATAAACAAAGTGTATCCGCAAAGTGAAATATTGTACATTATAGAGTCGGTTTATACAGAAGGGAAGTAATCAATCCTATTCCCTTTTGGTTACTTTGTTAAACCATGGAGGTAGGTTAAACTGTATGTCCTAACCATGCGTCTGTATTCTGCGCAGTATTTATTTATTTAATTTTTTTCCCCGGAAATTTTCTATTGAGAATATTGTTGTCACAATGAAACCATGACTTAAACGAGCAAAGACAACAAATGTTCTCATAAAAACATTCTCATAAATAAAGCACCAGGATTTTTCATTCTCTTTCAATAAATTTTGGACTGTCTTACCATGAACAGGCCTGAACCCTGGCTGTAAGCCACGGCCAATAATCGGCCATGGTGTGCTAGAATCTCGGACTTGCCTCCCATATGCCGAATACAATGAAAAGCAATGGTGGCAAGCCTATCCATCTCTCATAATCCTTGTCTGTACAACAAAAGGATGAAGGTCTGGAATCGGGGACTACACAGTAACCCCCGGAAAAAGGGAGATTTTGAGCCTGATTCCAGTCCCCTTTGTCACTCTCTGTATGAGAGAAACTAAGCACAGCATGATAGGTGCACGCCTGTGCACACTACATGTACACATTTGTTTCAATGTACACCTGACTTGCTCCAACAAAACATTGAGGTGCAACAACTTTTAAGCAACTGCGGGAACCATTAAGTCCTTAATTGGCACAGTCCTCACAGCGGCTGCGAATATTTACATGTACAATACATGAATGAATCAGAAATGATTTTCTTTTCTTCTTACAGACGACACCACGCCAAGACGAAGTATTTTCTCTGGCAGGGTATTCCATGTGAAAAATCCCGCCTTAACACCTGGTGAGCTTCCAGCATGTTCAGACGCTAATTGGGTCAATTTGTAATTAGGTTCTTACCAGTGTAGTACCTTAATACAGCAATTTCCTGATAATTGGAAAAGCCCCTCAGGCCAACTATGAATCAACCAGATTGAAACACTATAGGGCACCCAGCGTAGATACACAGTTTTTATGGGCACCCCCTACAGATTGAAAACACATAAAAGTCAAAAAGACTATTTCTAGTAGTGTTCGTGAATAAATTGTTGTGCTCTTTAACAACTCACATTGACACATTTTTTTCTAAATTGTTGACACATTTTTTTCTAAATTGTTCATACTTAATAGAGTTCCACATGATCAAAGACCATTTGAATTGGAAAAAGGATTGACCCCAAAGCTCTTCTTTTTCTGGAAAATGCATCAGCTGAAATGAACAGGGTCTGGCCTCATTATGCTTTCTATCCTATTGGTTAGTCAATGTCAAAAGCACAGTATTTTCTTTTTTGCTGTTTCATAATCCAAAGGTATTTCTTGCAGTAGAAACTTACAACTCGTGTCGTGGCCGAGCGGATAAGAGCACCGGACTCAAGCTCTGGTGTTTCTGTTCAGCAGAGTGTGGGTTCAAGTCCCAGTCGTGACACTTGTGTCCTTAAGCAAGACACTTAACCATTATTGCTTCGTCCTTCGGATGGGACGTAAAGCCGTTGGTCCCGTGTGTTGTGTAATGCACGTAAAAGAACCCAGTGCACTTATCGAAAAGAGAAGGGGTTCGCCCCGGTGTTCCTGGTTTGATTGGCAGCATATTGCGCCACCGCACCTTGTAAACCATTACATTGTGCTATAAATGCATAGGTCTCATACTTCAAAACGTAGCTCCACATACATGGCAGGTAAAAATACTGAGCGCTTTGTATCCTTTGGCAAAAGGCGCTATATAAATACAGTTATTATTATTATTATTATTAACTCCGACCCTGATTAGATTAAATTTATCTTCTGACACATATTCCTTCAAGAAAAACTAACTACTGGTATTGGTAGGAGCCAGTTTGAGTGAAGTGGGCATTGCTTACAGCTGAGTTACATCACACTCATGAACAAGATAATGGCACTAACAATTGAAGCTCAATATGGTGACATCACCTAAGTACCCGGATCTCAGACAACGGGTCAAGTTCCAAGAGCACTGTAACCAGTCAAGAGTTAAGAGCACTGTACCTCCAGATATTTGCGCATGCACACGAAGCTTGACGCACAACTAGTCGTCCATGTCGCAAATTTCTTGCGCTTGCTCATGTAGTTAGTGAACCCCACATGAGCATGTTTTAGCCAACCAAGATGGAGGAGGAGAATCAGCAAGAGGTATGCTATACAAAAGCTCTTATTTGAATTTATCAGTCCATTTGACCTTCATTGTGCTCCTGTCAATATGTTGCGCAACAACAGAGTTGTCAGATTAAACATTCATAAAAGAAATCTTACTAATTACATATCACCAAAATCTTTTTGGAAAAAAAAATGGAACTCTGGGAACTTTAAATGTATAGCATGAAACCAAAGTATCATTAAACTACTAAATACATTTGTGTTGAAAACGTGAAAATAAACCTCTCACTTAGGTGTCACAGTTTTAGTTTGAACTTTTTGTTAGAATTGGCTCACTATGTTTTGGCAGGCACTGGTATTGAGATCCTTCGTCGCTTGACGTGTAAGATGAATTGAAGTGAGCAGGCAGAGTGCACGGGTTCAAATTCTACAAATTGCATCCACCATGATGCAATCTCCATCACCAAATCGTCACAAATTCACCTTTAATTTTTCAAACACTTCTGACGTTCGACCGGATAATTTTAGGTTAAAAATAATGAGTCTTCCCTAACCCTTAATCCCCTTTCTCATGCCATTCGACTATCGACCAGGATCAACTCTGAGACAAAAGGTGCATCCCCCTGAGATGACATTCCACGGAATATTTGAACAAAGTGCTTTTATTGACGTAGGCAGGGCAATTAATAGTCACCATGGTAAGGTTACGCAGGGACTAAGCACTTCTCCATTTATGTCGTCACTGACATCTTAAGTTAGCATAGCGGTAATCTCCCGCACACAAGTCCTGTGCTGGGCCAATTTGGCCCAGGGCCCTCCATTTCCCGCTGAATCTCCGGGTTTGAACGCACACGACAGTGAGCCACTTCTCTCAATGCTGGGACAGAAATACAGCATGCCATCAAGTAGATGTGGATCTATTTGAAGCCAGGGCTACTCCGCTCTGCTGGCTTGGCTGGCCAAGGCCCATATCATGTAGATCTGCCTCAGGGTGTCCAGGGAGCAGCTCCTTCTTTCTCTATATCCTTCTCGCTCTCTCTCTCAGCGATGTCAGGTCAGGCCTTGGAGAAGCAAATATAGAAGCTGGATGACGTAGGGCAGTGTGACAATACTAAGAATACTACCCCTCCTGGGAATTCTGCAAAAATGATGTATCAAATTCATCTCGGATTTGCGGGTATCTCCTTGGCATTTCACTCCAAATTGAGTTTGAATCTTCAAACTGGGCTGTCTCTATAAAGTGCACTTTGTTTAAACTAGGGATATTTTGTGAAATGGATATTTACTTTGTGGACAAGAGGTATTTGCACTTATGTTAAGGTAGATATGCTTTATGAAGTCGAATAGTTGGCATTTGTAGGAAAAAAGGGAGCAGGCTTTTGTCGTTTTTAATCCATTATTCTCTTCAGTTATGATGACCTAAATCAGTTCTACAAAGAACAGCACAAGATTTTTTCTACTAATTTGCAAGATAATTTTAAGAGATGTCCGGTACACTGACTTGCTTGGCCATAAAACTTAAGTGAATGCTGAAAGGTTAAAGGTAATGTACACTTTTGGTAACAGCTCAAAATCAGTGTCCATATTTTGTGTGATTAAACACATGCATGAACAAACAAACCTGTTAAAGTTTAAGCTCAATTGGTCATTGAGGTCACGAGAAAATAGTGAAAAGAGATCTTATGTGTTTTCTGTTTTTTCAAATTATCGCGCGCGATAATTACTATTGTTTTACTCGTTAGTCTCAGAAACGATAGCATTTTAGGCAGAAATATTTTAAGGAACCCTTTCTACCATTACTTACTTTAAATCATGTAATTTATGTGTGAATCTGTGAACATTGTGTTTTTCGATTTTACCAACAGTGTACAGGGCCTTTAAGACTATTTAAGACAGTGTTGCTTGTCACATAGTTTCGGGAAAGCTTCTGAACACACCAACCTTCAAATTCCTCAACCTTTCCAGCCTTTTTCCATTCACCATAATTAAGCAGGGGTGTTTGGGTGTTTGCAGTCTCTTAATTAATATCACCACCAACTGATCACATCTCCGTTATGGATTGATTATTTTTTTTCAATTATGAAGAAATGCGCTGACCAGATCCCCAAGATGTTGCTAACTTGACATGTATGTTGGGTGGGAGGATAGTGACGATGGGTAGTTCCGGGTTATCGTTATATATATCTAGGGATGAGATTGGATGGATGTGAACATTCATGGAAAATTACTTGCGGGTCTGGCTCCCCCTTGTTCTAGACCCAGAACCTTTCAGATAATACAATTCAGGAGGTTCACTGACTCCGTGCATCACCAGAAATACACAACTACAGGTTTGGACACAATGTGGACTATTTCTTTCTCCCTTTGGTGACTGCTTTGCTTCTTTCAAGAAAATTTGAAGGCTCAAGGAGGTTTTGATAAAACCCTGAGAAATCACGTGCCTGTATATAATTTTAATAGCTGCTAAATTTGCATCACGGATAAAGAATACTATTTATGATTTACCCAAACCCATATGTGTGTTAAGCACTGTATACTTTCCCCGATTCTTGTGAAAAAATATATATCTAGAGGAATATTACTTGGGTGGGATTCAGGCCTACAACATTTTAGATACAATATAAACAATGCCATATCTTTCCCATATATAAAAAAAGGCATTCAGAATTTGTTTTATTTTAAGAAAAGCATAAACCTTTAAAACGTTACTTAAGCCCTTGCTACCTAAGCCCACTTGCCCACAGGTGACCTCGAGCCTCCACTATTCTCCTCTCTTATGTCACTTCACCCCATGTTCACAAGATCATGTTTGGAGTTTGATAAGATTGGTATGCCTGGCCCAGTGATAAGCAATTGTTATTTGAGCCAACATGTACAGTGTACAGTCCTCAATCCCCACAATCAGACAAACTTAAAGAAGAGGGTTTGGGAGGGTTACAGAAAGTTAGTCATGCTAATTTACTGATTACCTCACAGCCCAGTCAGACAATTATGGTACCAACTATCAACTTTAAAACAAGTAGTAGGCCCTGTCCAAATTGGCGGCTATGGCTACAGCTATGGCTGGATCGCCACATCATTATTCATTGAAGAAAAGGACGTCCCTAGCAACACCCTTAGCAGCAGTCGTAGCCATAGCCATAGTCGCCAATTCGGATACAGCCCAAGTTCAAATCAACGATGTATTCTTTAGGCAAAACTTGAAGTTGGTATCACCATGGTATCACTATGAGAAATGCTCTACATATGAAGTGCTCTTATTGGAACATGTTTCATGTGTACAATAGCAACGATGAGTACTGATTCTAGTTCTATTAAAAAAAGCAGTCCAACCACTCTGTCCTTCCAGCCTCCTTTTGGTTAAGACTGGTTTGAATGGGAGAGCAAGAATCCAACCTCACCATGATAAAGGTCAATTGGATTAAATGCACTCTTCCACAAAAAATCTAAATAATGTTTTAGTTCCTTTTCACTCTTGTTTCCAGTCCAGGGACACCTGATGTTCTTTTGGAGGTAAATCTTCACATTGTCAGTGCTCAAATGTTGTCAAATGTGTTTTATAAAATGTGCTGACTGAAGTCAAATGAGGTATAAACTCAATGACATTATCTGTAGTTGTTGACATCGCAATTACATTCCTATAACAATGACAAGGTGGCAGCAGCTAGGGTGTTCGGCCACCAAAACTACCACCTCAACTATTCACAGTGTGCACAGGTAAAGTGTAGAATGCACTGAGTCAGAAGGAGATGAAAACCAGGGCCCAATTTCAAACTACCATGTCACATGTACAATTTGTGACTGGTATCCTGCTGATTTCTGCTCAGCAGAAAATTGTTAAGCAATATTTTCTGCTTATAAAGCAGCTCTATGAAATTGGGCCCAGGTAAGAATCATGGTAGAATGTTACAAAAAAATTAAAACTCTTCCGCTGAAAACCAAACACCCATAAAACTCAATCTTATATTCACCACATTCCGTCCAAAAACTGTTCTTGTTGCTGGTGATGCTCTTTTGACATTTCTACATTACCATGCAAAGCCTAAAATGTTTTGATTCTTTCAAAAGTTTAAGCTTTTAAGAAGGTCTGTACTTTTTGTAAAATATTTGTAGTTTTAACTCAAACTTTAAATGAACAACAAGATATACAAAACCAACTGAAGTATATTGTATCTTTTCAAACTTGAGGTAACATACTTCATAATTTCTTCAAATAGCATGTTTGGATTGTTCTGAACATTGTCCTCAGCCTTGCCCAATGCACATTTTGGCGGGAAAAATTATCTGGCTCCATTTGCATAAATGATAGTCAAAAGTCATCATTGCGAAGGCATAAAGGGAACATGAAAGAGAAACTGATTGCAACGGTGAATGACCAATAGTTCCTTTTATCTTTTACATTATACTTGCATATTCTCTTGAGAGAGACAGATTTCCTTTGGAGTAACTCAGCATTTCTTTAAATGATGCCATGACCATTATCTATCATCGTGTAAGTACCATAATTTCGTCTCTTTTTTCTTTTTTTTCTCTTCTTATTTTGCCATCAGTCAAAAAAGTAGAAGAAGAAACGCACATGAAATGTGACTTCAAAAATATGAGAACCTCAATTTTTCAAGTGATTTTAACTTTCAAGACGAAAGATAAGATATAAAGATTAGCAGGGGGGTTTGATGTGCTTCATAATTATGATGAAGACAAGAACAATTTGGAAGAACCCAGCAGCGGACACAATTGAGATGGAAGTATCTTTGGCGGCATGTACATCAGCACTATCATTAATCCCCATCAGAACCGTGCCGCTCGTCACGACGACGAGGCGGTGACGTCAAGCGGAATGGGGCGCTCAACCCTTCAAGTATCCCTCGATGAGGTCAAACAACTCACAGTGGGTTTCCTCTCACTTGGCAACCTGTGGAGACAATGTCACTGTCCTGCCGAGACCGATCTCTTTTTCTCCTCTTTGGCCCGGGCCTTTTTAGAAAGAGTGTCCAACCGATCACCTGACAATAATTTACAGAGGCCACCCTGAATTTTCTTCTTTGATTTCAGACAAATCTACCTTGCACTCCTTGTGGTGATTTAAACAGTCACTGAAGTCACAAAGGCAAATCCCTTTTTTTGTTGTCTTGATTTTGTATGAATTACACACCATGAAAAACAACTCCTACTTCAAGCCCTAATGTTACATGCAATTAAAAGTTTTGGCATAGGGCTGGTTTCACAAATGCTTAATGAGCGTATATCTGCTTGTCAGATGACATCAACCGAGCAGTTCATCGCCGATCGAATTCAAGTAAATCACTGGTACTATGCCACATCACTTGCTTAATGCTGTCATCACAGGCTTATTGATTGGGTGGATTAGGGTTGAGGAAAGGGTGGGGGGATATCTGAAGGGGGCAGGGGAACGGTCACGGGGTATGGTGACAGGATGTGGTAGGGAGGACGGAGCAAATGTACGAGTGCACTTAAGAAGATTATAATGTTTGTTGCTGTTCTCCACTATTGGTAGAATGGACATAAATCTTTACTTGAATCAAAAGAACTCTACAAAATTAATATCACCCTTGGCCCACATGTTCCAAAATGTATACAAACGTACAATTCCTAATGGGTATGACAAGCAGGCTAGGCCATTCACGTCCAAACAGTAGTGTATATCATCAAACATCTGTAATTACAGTTTCAGAATGTTAATTTCTTTCTTCCCTGTGATTCAGCTAGGAGAAAAAACTGCATTCCTCCCACTGGGAAGACGGGGATATTGGCTGAGTGGAATCCTCAGAGAAACATATATCGATTTTGACCGGGATCACTCAAGGCAATGTGTACACACACAAACCCCATAGACCTTTATCATAATACGTCTGTCTTTGTCACATTCCCTGTCAACAATCACAATAATGGATACTGACGCTGAAGATGCAGACTATTTTCCCCCTGCAAGCCTCATCTTGGTTACACTGAATTCAATTCAATGTCCTTGGTTACAGGAAACTAGACAAACACCCTGTTGCTCATCAAAGAGAGATGAAGTAACACAGCAGCAAGAATCCACCTTCCGTTATTTTCGAAGGCATAATAACACGCTAAAAATTAACAGAGAAACAAACAAATTTTGGATGAACGCAGAAAATTTTACTAGAACGTGAATTAAACCTGTGACCTCCAGATTAACACGCCGGTGCTCTACAACTGAGCTATTTCATGCCCTACTCCCTTTTCTGTCGATATCTTTGTTCGGGGGTGTCATTAAACAGTAAATTTTAAGTTGGCAACAAATGACAATCACCATTCAAAGTACTTCTGTTCAATGCAAAACAATTCAGTCTCATTGAAAACACCCATTCTGCCATTTTTAAGGGTTCTCTGTTTTTAGAACTTTCCAGTGTCCTTCAGTTGAATTTCCCCCAAAAAATTACAATAAAAATGTAGAATTTCTTATGAAACATACACTGTTCTTATTGCCACTTTGCTTATGTCAAATAATCAGCAGTAAGCAGAGTTGTGGAACTGGCAACTTATGATTAGAGCTTAGAACCTAACTGAGTGCCCACCATAGTGCTAGCCAGAGGGGTGTCTGTGTGTCTGGGTGTCTGGGTGTCTGGGTGTCTGGGTGTTCTGGGTGTCTGGGTGTCTTTTGGAAACCCTGTTTTAAATTTGGACACCCTCTTTTATCTGTCATTTACATGTAAATGTGTTGTAAGCGAAACAATTTGGACACCCAGTTTTTAAATTTCCAGCAAATTTTGACACCCTTTTACAAAATCCTGGCTAAAACCTTGGTACCCCCCCCCTACCGCATTGTTTCACAAAAATTACAAATCCGTGCTTTGGCACTTGGAAGATAAATCAAAAACCTATGACATACAAGTCATGATGCATGCCTTCGTGGAGCGGGGGAAGATAACGTGAGCCATGGAATGAAAACACAAATAAATTACATCAATTTAAGTCCTTTATCTGTGATAAACTGTTACTTGAAGGCTTGACACACCCCCCCCCAAAAAAAAACCAGCTAAAAAAACCTATTGACATGCGGCACTTTACGTCATCATGTTTTTAAGCCAATTCTTCCCACATAATGGCATGCATGCAGTGGAGTGTAGTGATAACTGAACTGTAGTTCTAATGTACACCATACCTTGTGCAGAAAATCCAGTGACATTTTATCATAACAAAACATCAGAACATAAATCAACCGATTTTATGATGGTCATGACTCTATGAAGTATACATGTATCAGGAAACAACTATACGAAATGAAAACCAGATGCAAACATTAAATTTCCAGACTGTTGATAATGTTCCAATTATCCAAAAGGTTATCCAATTAATAATCAAATTACATCCACATCATTGGTAATGAAGTGCTGACAATCTTTCTTCTGTGGAAAGCTTGATGGAGCCACCTGAGACCAAAGGATTTCCAGGAAGAGCACCCGCACAAATGCCGTCACTTTTTCTCAAAATACCCGGCTGTCAAACAAACTTTTCACCACATAAGCGATCATCACCCTATCATCAGCGCGCTAAACCGCACAAGTAGTACAGTCTGTGCACACGAGTAAACACAAAGCATGCGTGCGTACGTTAGTGCAATTTGACGCGTTGTCTGAGATTCGGGTACTGAGCGTCCATTTGTATCAGTACAAAGTTTATTCCAAGTAACCTTTCAGATTAAAATGTTAATAATTTGGGTTTTACTCTTTCTAGATGTACATACATGATGCAGGAATCGCTCTTTACTCTTGTCAGGGCAATATTTCCTACTACGAAGGAAATGTTAAAAATTTACTGGAACATTTTTAAGAGGCACCTAGGCAATGACCACGGAATAGAAGGAAATTGCCTCTGTTGCCTCCGTGAAGTCTCTGGCCTGCGATTATGTAAACCATACTTAGATGTTAGTGCATGACAGATTAATGTTACTTGTTCTCCCCAGTGCAAGAGTTACAATAATACACGGCATGCGATAGTGATAAAATAACTTCCCGGCCCCAATAAATATCACAAAAGCTTTACTTTATCTTAAAAGGTCCTGGAACGGATATCATTAAAGTACGCATAACATAAATCCATCAACCTGGTCAACCTGCCCTCTGGACCAGGGTAATTGTTGAACACATCTTTGAAGAGTTCGGAGATAGCTACACAGAATGTGAAAAGGAGAGGGGGAAATTTTTGTGTTTAACTTGAGGCCACCGTTCTGCATGTTTTCCTTCTCCGAGAATGAAAACACATTCCCGTATGCCTCCGGAGCAAGAGAAAGGATCAATTTTGGATGAGATGAGTTGAGGGTCTTTTTGTTGGTGGACTTTCTGATTTAATCTGGTCATGATTCCTTGCCCGATGCGAAGTCGAGTGTGAAGTCATTATTTATTGATGAATGGCAATGGTTTCTGACCCATATTGACACTTTCACTCACCGGGAAATTGCTTTTCTAAACCACCATGACTGCCTCGCCTGAATCTGTATTGATTCTTAGAAGAAAAAGAGCCCAAGTGTGTTGCATGTTCCCAAATCTTCCTTTAGATTCAAAAAGTTTTCTGGGCAACATGGATAGTGTCAGAGCACAGAGGACAATAGTATCCTCAGAGACTCTCCATATTTTTCCAAGGAAGCAGAAATAACCTAACCTTACTGCAATGTGACATGCAGGTCTTGACTGCTGCTGCAATCTAGAAATCTGCAGACCTACAGAGTCTACTATTATTACAAATATGTGGCGTGTCGTGGCCGAGCGGATAAGAACACCGGACTCAAGCTCTGGTGTTTCTGTTCAGCAGAGTGTGGGTTCGAGTCCCAGTCGTGACACTTGTGTCATTAAGCAAGACACTTAACCATTATTGCTGCGTCCTTCGGATGGGACGTAAAGCCGTTGGTCCTGTGTGTTGTGTAATGCACGTAAAAGAACCCAGTGCACTTATCGAAAAGAGAAGGGGTTCGCCCCGGTGTTCCTGGTTTGATTGGCAGCATATTGCGCCAACGCACCTTGTAAACCATTACATTGTGCTATGTAAAGGAATAGGTCTCAAACTTCAAAAGTAGCTCCACATATATACCTTGTAGGAAAATACTGACTGTTGAAGCGCCTTGAGCATCACTGAGTGACAGATATGAGCGCTATATAAGAAGCCACTACTATTATTATTATTATTATTATGAAACCAAGGATGAACATAATCACCTTAGCTCCCAAGCCTGAGAAAAACCTGTAAACAAGGGCGCTTGCTATGTGAACCAGAAACACCGGGGTTATTCCCTACTCTTCCATGATAAGTGTTCCGGGTTCTTTTACGTGTACCACCAATCGTAGTACACGGGACCTACGGCTTAATGGCCGATCAGAGGGACAAAGCAATCGTGGTAAATTATCTTGCTCAAGGACACAAGTGCCACGACCGGGACTTGAACCCAGACTCTGCTGATCAGACACACCAGAGCTCGAGTCCTTTGTTCTTAACTGCTCGGCCACAACACGCCTACAGAGCTGTAACTAGCTATACACAGAGTGTTTGAGTTCCTTTCACATCGCACATGATGGGGTGACTTCAATTAAGTCTTAAGAATCGCATCTTAAGGTGCCAAGAGTCTCTTCGATGCCACCACCATTTCATCTAATCAACGGAGTAAACAAGCGTGTTGTTTTTGACCATCAGGCACGATCCACTAACTGTACAGTGCCATCAAGTTTTATATTACTCTTACTAATTACCAACCCCACGACACTCATTTACTTAAGACTGAGTTAATGCAGGGTAAAAAGCATAGCCCTTGAGTTGACTTTTACACTAAAAGCTCATACTGTATGCACAGAAGCAATCTACCCACAGAGCCAGCCCCAAAATAATTAAACACCAGGATGTGGTCTTATGGTGGCACTTAGTGATTGGCAGGAGAAAGCACTATGGGCATTTTAGCTGATGATGATGTTGGGATATCGTTAGCGTACTATTAGCATGAACCTCTGTAATCATCATGTAAACACACACACACACACACTAATGGCCTGAAAGCTTATCAAAGGACTACTGAGAGAGACCAGACCAGAACGAGCACATCATTAAGTTTGGGTGACTTCAAAAAGATTTCTCAAAACCTGTTCATAAAGAACTCTTCTCTGATGGCGTTGTGCTACAGTACATAAATATTGCCTAATTTCATATACTTTTTAGAATGCCTTGAATTGAATGTTAGAATTAGATCTTTAGATGTGTCAATGTATTGATCCCTTGTACCCAACGTAAAACATGGCTACTGTCTGTCACGGTCGCCATTTTGGGAGTCAAATTGCGCTGAAAACCAAAGCCTGTACACATCGCATTGCCTAAAAAGCACATTACACTGCATAACACCACTGATCTGTACTAAAACACAACAACGATATCGACTCCCAAAATGGCTCAACAAAGATTATTGTGATGATGAATCAGGTGAACTGGGTCAGTAAATTTATTTGCTTCTTTTTTTTTCAAGGGGGTTGGGAGATCTGAGCTCAAAGAACCCCTTGCATTGGCTGCCACCACTGCAGTCAAACAAGTCTCAGCCAATAATAGGTCTTCCTTTGACCTCAGTGAGGGCGCTGTTTGGGCTTGTAAGGTCATACACAAGAGGTCTATTCCTATAGCTGAAAGCTCCATACATGGGCAGGCATCACTTATTAAATCCATTCCCTAATCAGGCTGTGCCTTTCACAATAGCACTGGTTTCAGCTATTGGCTACGTACATAACTGCTTATATATTACTTCAATCATGACCTTCAAACAGGCCACGCTTTGTCCAGCACTGCCACAACCAAAAGACACTGATTAGGTTCCAATACGGCCTCATTTTTACCAGTTTGGTTTTCCTTTAAAGTTTAGGTGTGTTGAAAAGTAGAATGGATGCATTAGTGAGTCATCCTGAGATTGCTGCTCACCGGAGTCTAGCATCAAGTTTGATCCCTGGCTACACCCCAATAGTATGGGTAAAAATGTGCTCCTAGATCTATGAGGTGCATTCCGCTATCGTCTCCACTCCCAGAACTATGAGGGTTTTCCCCCCATCGTCTCCACGTGTGGAGACAACGGCCGAACGAACCTCATAGTTCTAGAAGTAGGTAAAAAAGGTGTTGGGCAAGTGGCTCAACTGAGTAGATAAACTATACTGGGACCTAAACTGCTGGCCTCTGCTGGTTTGAATCCATTCTCTAAGGATAATGACCCCCATTACGTTAATTCAGTTGTAGTTAAATTCCAGAAAAACTGTCAGCGGATACTGACTGAAATTTCGAGGGAAAACAAATCCCACTAGCTCTTCCTTCCCAGAAGCCAGAGCTATTCACAACAGATAAATCTAATGTAAATTGTGTTCCTTCGAATCTTCCATTTTAATCCTTTATTTCAGCAGCAATTTTTTTATTTTTTTATTTTTCATTCTAAAAGTGGTGTTTTACAATTAAATTGCTAAGTATGGCTTAAAGGTCATAGATTGGTAAATACTCCAAAATGAATGAACATAAAAAACTTACTTTTGTGAGAAACACTGCAGCTGTTGATAGTATAAACTATTTCTGAGAATAGATTCCCCGTTGAAGTAATATGGTTCGGATATTGTTCACCCCCCAAAAAATTGAATCTGAGAAACGATTTATGCATGAATCGTTTCTCAGATTTCTGAAGGTTGGTGTCCATTCCCGAATTATGCAGCCAGAGATGCAGTAGGCACCCGCTGTCACCTCGCTAAACGTAGATGGATTTGACGTTCTTGTGAAAATACAGTCTTGTGACAGGTTTTTTGCTGTTTTCTCGCAAGTAGACACAGTATTCAACAGAAACTCTCACGTATGACTATTATTGTATATTTCTTTATAATTTTGCCTACAATCAGCATAACTTTGACAAAAAACAAATCTATAATCCTACCTTTAAGTCTTAATAAAAAAAATATGATGAAAGTCGGACAGCGTTATCAAGCATGACACCGAGTGCATAAACACTGTAGGCACACTCATGGACTGCTGTACACATGCATTTGTCCAATTTCCCTAAATATTTGCCGACTGCTGAAAAGATAACATGAACTGACCCTCAAAGGAAATCTAAGCATTGGACAGGAATCTCGACTTTAAAAAAAAAAAAAAAAAAAAAGTGGTCCAAATGTAATAAATTTTATGATTGGACGAGAATGCCACGCGAGGCATTTATTTTTCTTCGGCACAAACATTTTGATTTGTCGTGACGGATGGGAGGATATGCCGTGAAGAAAAAACAAACACGATTGCCAGTTTGGAGTAAACAGTTATGAGGATCACTGTACGGCAAGTCCCCTTCCACCACCCCCCCCCCTCCCCCTTAAAATCAATGTGAGTGTAAAAACGAACGGAATGTAAACACAGAACCAGAACAGCAGATATATATCAACTGCTGAATAATCCATACTATTTTTAAACAACAATTTTTTTTCAGTTTTACTCAATAAGTCAACCACGTTTTTACTTAGATTTTCACACAAAAATACACCAGAATCATTCCTCAGATGATGCATATCTATTTCAAACAAAAACAAAACAACATTTTACTTGTTGTTGTTGCTTTAACTGATGAACCCTATAATTATAAAGATAACATAAATTTATCATAAACACCTGGCTTTAGATTGCGCTATAACTAACACTTTCTGCTTTATTTCCAGTGTAGAATCATGTACTGATTGGTCTAAACCTCTTTAATGCCTCTTCCTTTCTGTTCTTTTTTTTCCCCCCGAAAGGTACATGTACCTAGAAAAGCTACTCCAAACACAAATGCACACATAGGCTACTACATAAGTGTGTACCAAGGGTAGATTCATTGGATGCAGCATTGCTAGGCAACCCTTTCAATGTGAGGGATTCTATTTTCTGCAGCCACACCTGGTTCTCATTTGATGAGCATAGAAACCCTCATGATAAAAATAATTAAAAAAACTAACAGTGCGCCAAGGCAGGTTTCCTACATGTACACGTACTACCACCTGAGGTTGGCTCGGTAGTTATCCCACAAACTCATTGTATATTTCCTCAACCAGAACATAGTGGCCTTGAGATGAAGTAGGAAAAAAAAAAACGAAAAAAAATTAACCTGAACCTTCTTGTCATTTCCTGTTGATATAACTTACATAAAAGTTGCAACTTTTTTGTTTTTGTTTATTCTACCAAATAAAAACACCCACAGTAATATTAGTTCTTCTTGAGAAAAACCTATGCTCACCAATGTATTTGTTTGATCAAAGCTTCCAGTTTACTGTAAACCATTTGACCTGTATAATGAATAGTAACTACAATAAAGAATGTTTTTTTACCTTTAACAGGGAGAGAATTTCTATATCGGGTAACCATTAAAGATTCCCGGTGAAGAAAGTGAACATCAAATTACAGCTTAAATGTGGGTCGGCGTAATTGCATGCCCCTTGACCCAATTCAGTGTGGATCTCCACACTGGTAAAGGCTGTCACTGTCAAATCATCCTTTTATGTGAAGACGTGGTTTACTCCGACAAGCTATAACCCCCCAGGGGTCGATTTCACAAAACTCTTCCTAACTTAGGACTAGTCCTAGGCAGTGCTAAGAGATAGGACTAGTCCTAAGTACTGGTCCTAACTTAGGACTAGTCCTAGGCAGTGTAAGAGATAGGACTAGTCCTAAATACTGGTCCTAACTTAGGACTAGTCCTAGGCAGTGCTAAGAGATAGGACTAGTCCTAAAGTACTGGTCCTAACCTAGGACTAGTCCTAGGCAGTGCTAAGAGATAGGACTAGTCCTAAGTACTGGTCCTAACCTAGGACTAGTCCTAGGCAGTGCTAAGAGATAGGACTAGTCCTAAGTACTGGTCCTAACTAGGACTAGTCCTAGGCAGTGCTAAGAGATAGGACTAGTCCTACTGGTCCACTAGGACTAGTCTAGGCAGTGCTAAGAGATAGGACTAGTCCTAAGTACTGGTCCTAACCTTAGGACTAGTCCTAGGCAGTGCTAAGAGATAGGACTAGTCCTAAGTACTGGTCCTAACTTAGGACTAGTCCTATCTCTTAGCATTGCCTAGGACTAGTCCTAAGTTAGGAAGAGGTTTGTGAAATCGACCCTGGTGGCTTCGGAGATTTTTCCTCAAAGTATGACAGGTTAAAATCATTTCTTTGCGGTGCATTTTCGTTTGCAATGGCACACAGAGACAAATGATCAGTCTGTCTGATGAGCATCCTCTCTGGAGCCTAATATAGATACAAGTGTCTATTTTTGAAAGAAAGTGTTGCCCATTTTTACAGGCATAATCCTTTTTTTTAAACTATAATTAACTATGCGGAAAGCTCATAAACTACAACCAAAACAGGTTTTTTGCATCTGAGAAGTTGTTATGTTTTGGGGGAAATAGACACTGTCGAGAGCTACTTTAAAAATCCAATGCCTAATTTTATTACATTTTAAAAAACACCAATCGACAAAGCTCAACAAAAATCTGAATTGTTTGTACAGCACGCTCCTTTATTACTGTTTTTTTTTTGGGTTGGCTAAACAACAATGTGGAAGTACAGAAATGGTGCATTTCATTATATATTGTTTCTGATTTATGTTAATTTTTTATAAATGTTTTTGTACAGTGCTGGTTTTTTTTGTGAGGATTAGGATGTGGTGTCAAAATCCAATACTGTACTGTCGGAAAGTGCGCTGATAAAACAGTACAACTGTGAATCAGGCCTAAATTTGCTTGCATGTTGATCATAATTAATCCCCTAAATCTTGCGGAATTGATCCATCAGAGACCGACGTGGTTCCGATCCAAGATTTTCTTCAAAGTACAAGGACTTCGCCGAGGTGAAACTGGCGCAGACTGTTTTTATATCAAGTGTGCGTACGAATGCATTATGTGGAGCTTGTGTGCAGAATGACATTTGACATTTGAAGACCTCGATGTGCGGCACCATGCACTGGTAATTTTGAGATTGGGAGAGGAGGAGGAGGAGGAGGAGGAGGAGGAGGAGGAGGAGGAGGAGGAGGGGGGGGGGGTTGGGAAATAATAATTGATCGCAAATCTGTACCTGAAACTAACTTCAGAGAAAGTTGATGACGCTGTGAACCATTCCTTTGATATGATGTGGGGATATTAATTTGAGCAAAATCTATTTAAAATCTATGTTAGTCACATTAAACAAAAAATTAATGCATGTAATTCATTTTTCAAGGAAAGCCTTGAATTTGGGTTTTTTTGTACTAAATGTTTTATTTGTTCTTCTAATATTTAGTAATAAACCATTTTGAAATAAAAAAAAGTTGCATCCCCTTAAGGTGATCCCCTGGCTGCCGCTTCCCAGGTTTTATCATAAACTTGGGTTTAATCCCTGGCTACACGCAGTTAACGGTTGTATGGCTTCGGACAGGCATCCCCGAACAAAGATATTGACAAAATAAGAAGACCGACAACATAGAGCTACATAGCTCAGTTGGTAGAGCACCGGCACGTTAATCCGGAGGACATTGGCTTAAATTCCGCCCTGGAAAATTTTTCTTTGTTCTACCCCAAATTGTTTTGTTTTTTTATTCAATAAAATTTTACCATGCAGTGAAAAACACGCACAGTGTCACTTACTTTCACAGCCCACTTTTTTTTAATAACAAATGCACTATCTCTGTTTTAGCGCTGCACTTATGGTTAAATTGTTTTCATTCTGTAATAAATACCTCCATCTTGATTGATATGGCTAAAAAAAAATGACAAGTGAGTAATACCCACAATTTCCGAGGAAGAAAGGTATACAGCATTTTGTTTTAGATAGCTCTGCCCTCGACTACGCTTGGTAAGGAGCCTTACCCTCTCTTTAGTATATAAGTGTGTGGTTCTGAGAAGAAGTAAGGAGATGACTTAAACTTTCTAAATAGTTTGATCAATTCATCATCAGTGGAGACAACTGAGTACGCTCAGTCCATTCCTTGGACGCAATTCTCCTCCTCCTCCTCCTCCCTTCTCCGAAGAGAGAGAGAGAGAGAGAGAGAGAGAGAGAGAGAGAGAGAGAGAGAGAGGGGATGGAAGCACATCCTGAACGGGATTGTAAAACGAGAAGAAGAGCTGTGCTTGAGATGATGACATAACCTTCACTATCCCATTACTTGTTTTAAAAAACCCAGGGATCAATGCATGGCTGACTGGGATCCTCGTCTCCTTGGCCACCGTTGCCATGGCAGCACATATGTACCCCGGCGGATGGACTGACTGACTGGCACACATTGATGATTAGCGGCTGGGCTTTGTCACTCATGCTAAGGCGATGAGGCAGAGGTGTCCTCCGGAGGACCCACTCTGGGATTTTTTGTTTTTGGGACCAGCATTTCACAAAGGTGTGGGTGCAGCACTGCTTTTATAAAAGGGTACAGTCATCCGTACCCCCTTTAGTTGAGGAAACAAACTTGTGAACGAGCCTGGGATTGTTTCATGGACATAGGTGCACGTAGGGCACTCATTAACATTATTCACCCTGCCTTTCAAAAGGAAAGATACAAATAATCACACTCTGGCACAGAGAGGAATGGTGCAGCACTGATTTTTTAAAGAGTACAGCCATACCCACTAGATTCGATCAAACACATTTTTAAACAAACCAGTGAACAAAATTCTATGGAAATTGGTGCACACAAGAGTTCTTGTACATAATGCTATTCCTCTTGTCTCTCATGAGAAGATTTTAAAAGATCACTTTCAGATATTTTTTTTTTTTTCCTCTCAAAGATGACAGCAGCATTCTTGTAAAATTCTCCTGGTAAGGAACAGCGCTGTTTGGAAAGGTCTAGTAATTCACCAGTTTTTGTTTCTTCAAAACCATGCACACTCATTACAGAGATTGTTTAGACGGTGTTACTGCAAACCGCAATCTTATTGCAGCACGCTAGATTTGAACCATCTCTCAGAGTTTGCTTGGTATCAGCAAAATTGACGCATCTTTCAAAAAGTTACCAGAAGTTGACCTTGTATTCATAAACTTGCTACCTATTTAGAAAAAAAGTCATGCACTTTCCAACAGATTGTGAGGGGTTTTTCCTCCTACATCTAAAACTGAACAAGTCTTCTCGTTTCCTATTCAATCTGTTGGCGCTTGCGCTGTAAACGTGTACTAAAATAAATAAATATAACGTGGAACCATCCAATGGAGGCTCAACAAAAAGTTTAAAAGGGTCGTCCACACTTGATGTGAACGTGAATTATGAAGCAAGAACAACTTACAGCCAACAACTCGATCCACTTGAAAAATTGTGAGCTCTAAGTTGTGTTAAACTCTTCTAACAAGCCTCGGTGAGAGTCACAGTTTGCTTTGTGTTCGGCGTTCGTGTCGGGAGCATTAACGGGCAGTTCAATGGCCGTCTGTTCCCCGCATACATTATATTACATAAATTACATTCTACATGAGAGATTAGTTTGTTTATCACCATAACTGACTTTGCGTGGCTTTAGGCTCTCGGACTATGCACTTATTCCCGGAATGAAACCCTGATACAATTTGACAAATTTCACATTTTCTTTAATTCTGAGGTGAAGAATGAATACTTTGTGGTAGATTTAAATCTCAGGTAAAAAAACCTATATGACAGCCACAATAATGATCTCTTCAGGTACATGTAGCACTAACCCAAAACGATTATCACCATAACTGACATTGCGTGGCTATAGGCTCTCAGACTACGCACTAATTCCCGGAATAAAACCTGATACACTTCCGACAAATTTCACATTTTTTAATTCTGAGGTGAAGAATGACTACTTTGTGTCAGATTTTAAATCTCAGGTAAAAAAATCTATATGACAGCGACAATAATGATTACTTCAGGTAGCACTAACCAAAAACGCTGGCTTAAAAAAGTATCGTACACATTAAGCGTACTTCATGGAATCGCTGTCCAACTTCAATTATCCGAAAAAAAGATGACACTTACAGCAAATTGATTTGGAATCCTCCAGATCGCTTAAAAAGTGGAGATTTATGGCGCGCATTACTTCCAAACTCTTCTCAGAAACAAGAGAACCGTAGTTACAGGTAGGAATCCATTAGTGAACCCTAATAGCAGATTGATCCCCCCATACAGTATGACACGGGGATGCTCTACCACAGCAGAGACAAACTCTGATTTATTATTGCCGAGGTGACATTAAACTCTCCCGATAAGACCATTTTTCTAATAAATTTGCACAAAGAGGGATACAGACATTTATCACCCATCGAGATCATGTTTTTCTGTGTGCGTATAAATCATGTACGCTTCGTGTACAGCTGCTATGAAGAGAGGACATGACACTTTCACAAATGCATAATTTTGTGTACATGTCCACGTATACCGTGCACACATTTAGCTGAAATTAAAGCAAACAGAAAATCCTCCAAACTTGAAAATGTGACATTCAAACCTTGCCTTAAGGAGAATGACCATACGTGGCATTCTGATAATTGCATCAACTTGCTTACGCAAGACTGCCGGTATTTGCATACGGCCATTGTTTGCAATTTAGTCGGTTAGATGCAAAGAACGTGAACATTTCTTTGCAAATTTGCATTTCCTCTCTGTCTTCCTAACACAAAGGGCTATAGATACCCTGAAGAAATGAAGAAGACAATTGCCAACAATGAGCACTGAGACGACAAGTATTTTTTTTGTGTGTGACGATCAACTTTGTCGTTCTGTCTTCGAATACATCTCAAGCACATCCGCACACAAATGAAATCATCTGTATAAACACGCCCATATGGAAAAGGGCAAGGCCACGTACCCGTGACCGGCTGTGCCAAATTACCTCTGCATTAGTATGTGCCGTATGACGGAATGCATCTAGACAAAGGGACATCTTCGAGATCTAACAATGTTTATGAGAAAATCTGCAATAGGTGATTGTAGTTAATTCCAGACTGCTGTGAAAGACCAGGAAATAGTCACACGATGAGAAGGGGGGGGGTGACTCAGTGTGTGAATGTGAGCCCTGGCTTTTGGTGTTCATGTACTGTGTACATTATTTTATTTCCTGTAATTTTCGCATCATTCAAAATGATGGACTGCCTTTGGAAAGAAAATTTTCTCCAGGGTATGCCAAACTTCCTCCATTTTTGACGTATTCCCAAATCAAATTTCACAGCAAAACTTTCTAGATAAGCTTATTAGCTGAGCAAATATCAGGCGAGAAAAACAAACAGTCACAAAATATCATATGAATAAACCAATTTCTCCAAAGCCAATTTAAATTTTTAGTAACATGTAATGCTAAAAAGGTAGATGAAATAGACGCTTGGGTTCATTACAAACAAAGCTGTTAAGCAGAACATATTTGCTAAGCACAATTCAAGAGGGAAACCACTCACAACGAATGTACCTTTACATGACATTTTGGCTGATTTTTAAAATATATTTTTTAATGAGATATTGCCTAACTCACAAGGCCAGACGGCCACTTCAAAGTTAGGGCTACACTTAACTGATTTGGGCTGTCGACTCAAATCAACTGTCACCAGAGGCACATTGCCACCTACTCCTGGGGCTCAAACAGGGTTACCCCCTTCACAGTCCGTTAGGATGTAGGCATGGGTATCATCCACTAAGAGCCTGGCTGGTAGACCAGAATGCACTACCTTCCCAACTTTTTACGAAGCAATTATGGTTAAGTGCCTTGCTCAAGAGCACCAGTGTCATGACCGGGATTCGAACCCACACTCTGCTGCTGACTACATCAGAGCTTGGGCACGGTGAACTAGACCACTCGGCCATGTTAACCATCTTTATTTTTGTTGTTGCTGAGCAGCACGTGTAATTTTCTACGCTTAGCAGATTTCTGTACGTTACAGCTTGATGAATTTGGGCTTCAATCAACTGGGCCCAACTTCACGACAGAGCTTACCACAGAATCATGAGCGTACAGAGCCCTGTATTAGTGCATGAATCTATGGGCAGTAAGCACAGAAATCCGCGGTAAGCACAAGCCATAAATTGGGCCTGGACGAAAGTCCTGCACTAAAAGCAACAAAGGATTCACCAAAGAGGATCTCTAATTATCATCATGATGATAATAGAGGCGCGAGTACAGTGGACATCAAGCATTTGATCTGGCTTACCTTGGGGGCAATGCCTTTGCGGACGTCATTGATCTGAGAGAGATCCAACACTTGGCCTTCCTGCAGGAAAATCAAAATGATAATTAAATTACTATTTATATTTACATTTACTGGTGTCATGCATGTTCAGGTATCTGCATTGGGAAAATATTTCCAGCCTCTGTGATTCAAGTTTTGCTGACGTGTCATCCACAGAAAATTTCTTCTTCAAAAAAAAGAAAGAAAGAAGCTATACATGTGCTTGTTAATTGAATATTCTCAAAGTAAATTGAACAGGAAAAAACTAACAGAACGTACAATGCTTTCTCCCACAGCCATCTTGTACGCTTTGTACATCCTGAGCACCAATTCCTAAACTTCTTTCAAGGAGAAGTTACTCACTATGCATTTAACAATAGACTGTGCAAGTCTCGCGCATATCGAAAAACGAGTAAACAACTCAAACAAAGACTATATTTTTCAATGAAATCAAATTTTCTTTTAAACATATTTATACACAATTTTTGAAAAACAAAACTACCCAGTATCAATTTGTTATAAATACAGTTTAAATGTTCATATAAAAACAACAGCTCAACCTCAAACCAAACTGCTGAAGAAATACGGAAACTGCCTACCAACAGAATATTTGGTAAAGAGTCATAAATAAACAATGGCGCTGTCCAATTCAGTGTCACTCCATAAGTGTTGACTTAAAATTAATAAAACTGTAAAGATAGTTAAACAAGTTTTCAGCATGTGTAGGGTCCGTGTCTGGTTAATGGACCTTATGCATTGACGTCATCACGTCGCCATCTTAGAGGTAAAACAATGATGTAACAATGGATCTACGTCCGCACCGCGCGCAGGATGGGCCAATGAGCGACCTTCTTTGACCTCTAGCCGAGGGCGCCCAACTCAAATGACGTCACGTGCATGAGGTCTATTCTAATTTGACTGGGCTAATTTTTGGTTAGATATATTTAGAGCCCGTAAGAACCAGTATGACTTGGAATGGAACTGGGCAGAGTGAAACTAAGGAGATTTGTTTTCAGATCCTCAAGAACATCAGCATAATTTTATGCCTCAACTTCAGGCATTCATCAGTTGCTGCGAGAATCTAAGAGAATCAGTACGCCTCGTGCAACTTTTTTATTATAGCACACTAAAGAAAAGGGAATGAGCCAATCAGCCGATACAATGCACCCTGATCATAAGCCTGACAGACCCCTCTCCCTTTCTGTGTGTTAGTGTATGCCACAAACAAAGCTGATCAGAGAGGTAGAGTATACATTCAAACTTTCATTTAGAACATTTTGGGAATAGAATCTGGTTCTTTGGAAATTTTTTGCAAATGAGTCAATACATTTATGCACGGCATCTTTAGGAGCAATGCCGGGGGGGGGGGGGGGGGGTTGAGTGTGGGGGAGGGGGTTGAGTGAATAGTTGG
The DNA here is from genome assembly GCA_032158295.1 of Pycnopodia helianthoides. Classification (NCBI taxonomy): domain Eukaryota; kingdom Metazoa; phylum Echinodermata; class Asteroidea; order Forcipulatida; family Asteriidae; genus Pycnopodia; species Pycnopodia helianthoides. The sequence continues at coordinate 15,555,697 of CM063243.1, forward strand.
AGGTTTGTACAGCATTTACAAATCTACCATCTCTGCTTTCAGAAACACTGAATAGAGCACTTCATACATGTGTACACCCTGTGCACATGTCGCCATCGATCAGTGCAGTTTTTGCTGGAAGATCACCAGTGTGTATTTGAGTCCCATGTACCTGTTACAATTAGCTGGTGTGTGACACAAGATGCAATATTGAGCCAGTTGCTACAAAAAATTAGTCTTGGCATGTAAATATACAAAAATCTTTTTAAATCATAAATTGATGACTTGGTACACACATTCATCAGGGGGCATAGGCCCCCTAATAGTTTCCAGTTTCCGGAAATGATAACAAAGTTCCTGCTTGAACCTGTCAAATATTTATGATAAAAAACAACCTTGTGTATTTTTATTATGTCAACGTAATCACCAAATGGCAGTTTGAAAAACATGTGTACAATCTGTTATGTAGATGTACAAGATCTACACATGTAAATGCACACATAAGAAACCTGGAGTTGTTAAATGTCTCCAAAGCACAACCAACACAGGGAGATTCTGATAACCGATTCAGACCCCTCAGCCTCTCCACTAAACCTGCCATGTACATGTGCCTCCCAAGGACCATGCAACTCCAGCACAGACCTTGCACTGTATTGAATGTCTCAATTAAATCCCATCCATTAATTTGGCTGATTTATCGGAAGGAGGTGACACTACCGCAAAAGCAAACCCCGCTGCAAACAAAAACACCAAACGGGATCTGGTAACATTCCCTGATTGACGAGATTAAAGTTTACATGCAAGACTGGCGGAGAATTTGTGGGGGTGTGTACAGGCTTGTCAACAAGCCCATGACGAAAGCAGAGAGAGAGAGAGAGAGAGAGAGAGAGAGAGAGAAGGAGAGAGAGAGAGAGAGAGAGTTTGACGAGAACTTAAAATGTTCATTTGGTGTGACAGGTTTGTTTTGAATTCCAACAATCACAGCACATGAACCATGACTTCATTAGCAAGACTAAATCAAGGCAAGAAAACACATGCACATAAGGAAATGGCATGGACAGAGCACAAACTGACTTATATGAGTGATGACAGACTTTGGGACTGCATAAAAAAGGTAGACCAAAACAGTCTTTCTTAATATATCAGGCCATTTTTTCACCAACATCACTGCCTCATCGAAATACAAATCTACAAGAAAAACCTTTTTGTGTGTGTGTGCCATTTAAACAAAATATCTTATGTGCACCTATAAGTGTTACCAGAGGAGCTAGACTAGTAACCTGTGATACCCAAGGAAGCTTGTAAGACCTCATGTACACCTTGTGATACCCAGAGGGGAAGCTTGTAAGTCATGTGTACACCTTGTGTTACCCAGAGGGGAAGCTTGTAAGACTTCAGGTACACCTTGTGATACCCAGAGGGGAAGCTTGTAAGACCTCATGTACACCTTGTGATACCAAGAGGGGAAGCTTGTAAGATGTGTGTACACCTTGTGTTACCCAGAGGAGAAGCTTGTAAGACTTCAGGTATACCTAGTGATACCCAGAGGGGACGCCTGTAAGACCTCATGTACACATTGTGATACCCAGAGGGGAAGCTTGGGGCAGATTATAAGACAGAGGTTCAGATTGTAAGACAGCGGGTCAGATTGCAAGACTGGGGGTCAGATTGCAAGATAGGGGGTCAGATTGTAAGATGGGGGTCAGATTGTAAGATAGGGGGTCAGATTGTAAGATAGAGGGTCAGATTGTAAGACAGAGGGTCAGATTGCAAGACATGTTGTTTTGTGTGTGTTTTAAACATCTTATTTCTTAACTGAACACCATGCTTAATCAGTTATTTTACAAGTAAAGGTACATATCTTTGTAACACATCATAAATGATAATGATGACATCACTTATTTTGAATGCCAAATTACCAGAGGAAACATACAGAAAGTGAGCGCCACTTTGGACACTCTTAAACTTGCAGGACACCCTACAATGTATTTCCCTGGCTAATATCTTGCACTGAAGTACATGTACATGTTCATGTACGGTACCTAGAACTTAAAATATGCATCTGTAGATTGAATAAATGCCAATTTTAGTAGCACATGAGTTCATGTAGCATGAACATTCCGTTTATCGCAACTATCTGGTAGGCCAATTTTTTTGCCTATTTAAAAACTGTTCTCTTGATGTTAGCAAAAAACTTCAGTTTTACGTGTAAGACTTTCTTTATAACTTAGATTTGTTTTCGGGTAAAAGAATAAAATACAAAAATTTGTAAATGTGTGAGACCACTTTTATTGCACATTTTCTCTGGGTGTATCAAACACCGTACAGCACATCTCCTTACTGAGATTTGCAGAGATGTGGCATCTTGCATTTGCGACAGTTGGGCCAGATATCAAGCACTTAGAAAAAGATTGCCAGCCGGTGACATCACATGCAACAGCTATCGAGTACAGAGCACATGTTTCTACCAGTTTAAGCATGTCAACATTAATGAAACGGGCAGGAGTTGCTTCAGAACTGCCCTTGATGACGATGTCGTTGCATTAAGACTCACAGACATTTGAACAGCAATACACCCCGACCATATTTCTCGTTCAAATAAACACATGAAGTGAATTAAACAACTCAAATTTAATGAAACAGAAAGTAGACCTGCTTTTAAAGACCTTTTACTGTCAACAACAGTTCGTACAGGGAGTGCAAGAAAATGACAAATTTAAAAAAATGAGAGGATGGCAAACAGATGGAGAAAATACGAGATGGAGAGACAAAAACAAATTAGAATCTAATCAATTTTCTGTTTTAATGCAAATCTTGCTCTACAGATTGTATTAATTATTCCATGCCCCAACGTTATTCACTATCTGTCTCCGAGTTTGAAATACATTTTATATGCACATGGCATACTGGGGAGTATTATCTTAATAGCGCAACAAAACAAAACAAAACATGCTGAAGCAATTTACTTGATGTGCAAAGTGGCCCCCAGGGGGAAGTCTCCTGAAATATTTCATTGCAACTGAAACTGACTCTCATCTTTCCTTTCACATTGACATAAACAATTCTTGATAATTCCATTTGGACGGTGGAGAAAGGGGCAAGAGAAGGGGGGGTTGGTTGGTATTGGGAGATGCAGACGGGGTTGGGTAGGAGTGAACAGTGTTTGGCAAGAAGGGGGAAGGATGGAAAGATGGATGAACCCCCCCCCCCCTCTTCCTCACCAATCTGATACAGCTAACGGCTACAGTCAATATCATCACACAACCTTTTTGGAAAATATACATTTTTGAAATGTAAATGCATTGCCACATGCCATGAGGAATGAATTTCAATAATAAAAACAATGCAAAATGCAGAGAATGGCTCAATCCATGGCAGTGGAGTAGGCGGACATTTGGAAGGTTATTTATGCATGAGTTGGTCATCATATACACAACCGTGCAGTCAACAGCAAATGGGATGGGAGAAACAGACCCCAGCGGCGCGTTGGACAAACCGATGAGTTTACAGCAGAAGGCTCCCAGCATTTCTGGCCGTATAACCGGCGCTCCCCGAAAATGTAAATTGTATTTTTATCAATCAGAGGGCTTTTATTTATATTCAGACAAACAAATGCGAAGAGAGGGGATAATATGTCCTGGTGGATTTCCAGGCTGTGGCAGCCGCATTAGAGTTACAGCAGCTTCAAGTTGGCACTGGACACAACTTCTAGTCCTCGTTTAATTCTCATTATATCGAAAAGTGGCCGCGCTATTCTCCACAAATAGTCCCTAATTGGGTTTTAATACATTGGTTTGATTGGGGGAAAAAAATCTGATGGCTGCATCACAACAAAAATATTATGATCACAGGCACTTTATACCTCAGGAAGAGTACAGAATCATCGGTGCATGCTGGGATAAAATTTCAAGTAACATCAACACAGGTCTTGACTCTTACCATTTACACTGAACTGTGGAAAATATTTTTACGAGACCATTATCGATTCCTTTCTCTTTCATATTGAAAAGAAGTTTAAACTCCTTTTAAAGGAGTTTTGGACTTGAAAAAGTACAAAATAGTAAATCTTTCAAAAATTTGTGTTTGGAAAAACCCTTGATTGCTGTTCTTGTTCTTTCATCCAGAATTGATTCCTTGTTTCGAGTATTAGATCGCTGGTCCAATGCAGTAGTTACTGGACTCTGGCCGATGGTCTAGTGGATTTTTCATGCATATAATTTTTGTTGGCTTTATACACAATAAGGTCCTTGAACTTTCCGCATTATTAAACAAGAGAGCAATATTTAGTGTATGCACAAAGCAACTGACCCCTTGAAAAATGGGGAAAAAATCAAACATCAGGAAAACTTAAAGGAACATTACAGAATTGGTAAGAAAAAAAAACTTTTTGATCACAGATTTACCTAAAACTTACACATTCTAATGATGATAATAGTAGAAAACATCCCTTGAAATATTTCTGTCTGAATATGATGATAATAGTAGAAAACATCCCTTGAAATATTTCTGTCTGAAATGCCATATTATTTGATGAGAAATGAATAAACTAAATTTCCAAATGGAGTTTTTATCGCTCAGTGAGCATTTTATTCATTTGTTGAATTTATATGATTTCATGCAAATGTGTAATCGGTTTTTCACTATTTTCTCGTGACCCAGATGGCCGATCGATCTCAAACTTCTTCTTCTATGTATATGGTGTTTTACATAAAGTACTAACACTGCCAGCAACTGTTTTGTTAGCAAAAACCAATTCTGAAATGTTCCTTTAACTGTCCTTGTTTTTGACACACTTTATAAAGCACACGTGACACGCCCACCTTCTTCTCCTCCGCTATCACATTTCTTTGATTTTAATTCTCGATTAATGAGGCCATGAGTTGGATGCTCTCCCACCCCCCCTCCCCACTTCTCTCCCCCCCTCTCTCTCTCTCTCTCTCTCTCTCTCTCTCTCTCTCTCTCTCTCTCTCTCTCTCTCTCTCTCTTTCTGTTGATTATTCCCGACATCAAAGAAATGATTACCATGATAAAGGTCTCATTCTGAATCTAAATGTATGAGGATTACATATAGGCAGTCAAGTAACGGTAATTCAAGACCTAAACCTTCGAACTCGTATACAATTAAACAAAACTGAATTTAACTGGATCAGATTTGATAAGATTGGTACGACCAGACCAGCCTCTGCGTCAGGCTTGGTTGGGGATTTGGCGATGCTGACCTGAATAAATCAAAATGAGGCAAGTGCATGGAGATGGGCGTTTGGAAAGATTTGGGTAATTAGGGTACAACTAAAATGTCTCCTCACACATGAATAAGTAGCCTCTTACTGCAGTCATCAGTAACAACAGCTATTGACAGTGTGTTTGCTCTTTGAAATCCGTACAGTGCTCCGTGTATTTTTGCTAGTGCTCTATCTCTCGTAACTCATGGTACGCAATCTTGCTTTGGGAACAAATAGCAAAGAGATGCATATAATGAGCCTGAACAGCCCCCCCCCCCCTCATCTACTCCCTATGTACCTCCTTGAGTTATGCACAGCGTATTAAACCAAGTCTTCACCATCATCATCCAAGGATCTATTTAATGATGTCTCTTTGAAAAATCAATTTAATGATAGATCTCTCATGTCCCACAGAAGGAACACGCATCTTGAGCGAAATTAATTTTCCCTTCAAGATTTATTTCCATCCCGATCGTCAAGATTTATTTATATCTCATGGGGGAAGCCGTGAACCTTAGCGGCGGACATCAGGGATCACACGGAGCAAGGTATACAGATGTAAGCGCTCACACGGCGGCGGCGGCGGCGACGACGACGACTGCAGCAGCACAAGAATCTCTGACCTTTCTGTGCATGGAATTGGGGCAGGGAAAAAAATCAATGGGCTTTGAATGATGTTACGATGCCTGCCTGCCTGCCTGACTGCCTGCCTGCGCACATGCACTTACATCTCTTAGCCAGCGTATACATGGATGCAGTCAGGGCACAAGGCTGAAATTAAGATGCATAAATCATTCCGTCGTAAGCCTTAAGACGACAACGGAGGGGGGCATGGAGAAGGGTGTTGTTTTTTTGTCCCTTCCTATATTTCTATTTTTGAGGCTGGCTGTAGAGATGTGGGTTAATATTAATATAATTATGTGGATTAAGAGAGTAGCGAGAGCGATCTCGTCTTGAAGTGTTGTTTGTACAGTGAAATGGTACATGACTAGTAACTAAACAACCAGTCTCTACACCCTTCAGTAAATAGGTATTGTTGCAGCAGTATCTTGGTAACTTGACCCGTGAACGCTCAAGAATGCTAAAGTCATGAAATAGAATCAATATTTTGTTAACAATTTGTTTCTGTAGGTGTTCAACTGCACTACATGTAATTTTGAGTTTTAAGTCGCCATGATGTTTCTTGGGTGTATTTTAGCACTGAATTAATTGCTCATTTTGAAAGTTTTCGTGTGGTTTCATGATTCAAGCTACATACAGACTCAGGTAAAGGGGTACTGTTCTCATGAAAGATCAAATATTTCTTCTCAATTTTGATTAGAATTTGTTTTCTTTAGCGCAGACTTTCCATATCAATTTGTATCAGGAAACTTCTAATGGCCTTTTCCCCAATTCAAACCCCGAGTCTACACTTAAATCTAAAGTCAACATAGTGCTTAATCAATCATTTTTATTACTAAGATTAATCAAGAGTTAAGTCCCCAGGGAAACATCGACTCCATTGACTGATTTACTAGGATCCTTCCTCACAAAAATCTCAAAAACTGAAACAAATCCAGCACCATATGGTACCTCCAACCATACCAAACTATTGGACTCTGATTGTGGTGGTGCATGTACTGTATTGTATATATGCCCCATCACATGTAAAAGCTATATTCAGATTAGTAGTGCAGTCCTCAGACCAACAGAATCAAACAAACCATGCAGTTGGATTTTGATGGGTTGGGGATTATTTGGATTAATTAAACAAGATTGACAACATCCTGAGTTTTTAATTAGGGAGACATTAGATATTACCAAGTAATTTTACCATCGGTCAAATCAATACGCTTCCGTGTGCATATGACAGGATAATTTGCGTTGATTTATTTGATGTTTTAAATACACACACTTGTTTAAATCTCCCTCAAATTTCCGTCAAAAATGGACGGAAAAGGTTACCGTTCGTTTTCTTTTCTTTTTTTTAGAGTAATTGAAAAATTAACAACTCTAGTCGACTCAAATTACTTTCAGTATAAGCCGACATGTCCATTTACACGTTGAAACACTTAGGGTGGTTTCAGGGGGAAAAAAGGTGTAACCATCGGGAAAAACTGACAGAGGATAAGTGGGTAATGTACTTCTTGGCTGATTTGTATTGCTGGAAGAATGATCAATTGTTTCATGACACTTCATATTCATAACCATATTTACACTGTGTAAGAAGGCAAAAGGGTAAGGGTTGCACACAAACCTTAAAGGAACATTACAGAATTGGTAAGAAAAAAACTTGTAAAATATACTTTTTGATCACAGATTTACATAAAACTTACACGGTCTAATGATGATGATAGTAGAAAACATCCCTTGAAATATATGTCTGGAATGCCATATTTGATGAGAAATGAGTAAACTAATTTTCCGATTGGAGCTTATCGCTCAGTGAGCGTTTTATTCATTTGTTGAATCTATATGATTTCATGCAAATGTGTAATCGGTTTTTCACTATTTTCTCGTGACCCAGATGGCCGATCGATCTCAAACTTCTACAGGTTTGTCAGTTTATGTATACATGGTGGATTACATAAAGTGCTTACACTGCAAGCAACTGTTTTGTAAGCAAAAACCAATTCTGTAATGTTCCTTTAAAAGAGTGTCCCTAACTAACCATCATAATTTATTAACATTTTTATATATAAGTGCAATGAGATGTATTGTCAAAAAATGTTCACAACTAAAAAAATACTAATTAGAATGCATATTGTGCACACTGACTGATGTGAAATCTCTAGGAGCTGTACAAATTAAGTAACATGAATGATTCCAAAACAAGAACACACTCCCATCGAAGATGAGACTGTCAACCCCCCAAAAAACATAACCTGTCAATTCTACTCCAATTCAATTAATGTCTTTTTTTATAATTCAACCCCGGGAGTGTCATATGATAATGACAAGCTGTATCCTATACATATGTACATGACAGGGGCAGATGGTTCTGTCTCTGATGGCATACTAATGTACAAGGCCAACCTAGTTAATTGTAATACAGTGACACTGGTAATTATATATTGGAGCAACAAACTCTGTCCTTACTCTCTCTCTCTCTCTCTTTCTCTCTCTAAACAAAGTTTCCCCCAGTGAATTTATTCTTTTGGCTTTGCGTTCTTGTAGAGGGTGGGGTGGGGGTATGTGAAGATTTCTTGATTGGAGATTGTATGTTAAACTCTCAATCATTCTACGTTGCTGAGTTCTGACTGCACATCAGGGATGTTGAAATAATCTATTTCCTACACTACGGAATTTTAGTCCTTACATGGATTAATAACTCAGGCGCACATACAAACAAAAATTAGTTTCTCTGAATGATGACCAAGAGTCTCCATGGATCACTTTAAAATGACTACATACTAAAACTTCCACTCGGATGTGCATACATGTACATGACCTTGCATCCAAAATCAATGCATCACTAATCCGAATCAACAATCGGTTGTGCCACTGGGTACAAACAAAGAAAACTCATCAGAGCTTGACATTTGCAAATTAGTCGGGATGGCAAAAGACAAGGAAGGAAAAAAATATATAATAATTCTCAAAATGTGCTCAGTTACAGGTGCAGAAAATGAACTGATGTTTACAGAAAGCCATCCATCCCGATCAATCATGACAACATCGTACAGAAGATCGGTCCAAAGGTCACTAAAGGAACATTCTGATGATTTTTAAATTTTTTATATTTTTTTTTGGGGGGGGAGGGGAAAAACTTGTGGAGCTAGGTTTTTCTCTTTTCTATTCTGCTCAGGTTCTGATTTTGGAGATTCAACTGCTGGCCGTATTTAAGATCGCATCCCTGTCTGAAGAGCCTCCGTATGGAACATCAATACATCTACTTTACTTATCAACACACTCCATTCTCCGAAAGATACAAAATAAAAGTAATAACCAAGTCACATAAAAGTTAGGCCGCCTTTTGCTATATTTGAAAATGTACATGATGCACATGTGCATAAGAAGAATTCGTATGAACGTATGTATACATGTATGTGTGTACGAATTCTTCTTATCAATAAATATAGCAACAAAATCTGTGTTTGTTTAGAAAATTGAAACAGAGTTCATGAACTCAATGTTCATTGTGTGTGTGTGTTTCAGCAGAGGAAAATTTACATTAATAAAAAGCCAACTATGGAATCAACCAAATACATCTATAGAAATTCAAATCTTCCCAAATATTGACTTATCAATCTATCTATATTAAAAAACTCAATCTATTGTCCATGATCCTTTATACAGTCCTATAAGAGTACACACCAGGTTATTGTGAGAGTCAAAACCTACACATTCTATTCTTCCCATCCTTTCTTTCTGACTAAGCTGCCACATGCACACAATCAAAACACTAATAAAAGAATTATTAAGGATCCAAATATTAGCCGTAGCTCTCCCGTAATTTGAAATTCCCTTGATGAGGGAGTTTGTAATATAGATGGGCTTGCTAATTGCATAGTGGTGATGCATGTGTGGCCTGCAGCTTAGCAGTGACATCATTGGGGTAAGTTGCCAATATGGATGTGCACTGTGTAGGTGTTACAGCACTGTGTACAAGTCTACATGTATGTATTTACAGTGAGAGAGCTAGGATTGCCCTGCAGTACAACTACATACCTCCTGAGCTCCCTCCAAGCTTGATTTGGGACAGGAATTAATTAATATATGTAAAAGGTATGCACAATCTATGACAAGAGAAAACATCAAGACCTGGAGATCCAAGACCAAGACCAAAGACCTTGAGATTCAAGACCAAAAACTAAAAACCTGGAACCAAGACTCTAGAAGGACCAACTAGACCTGGAGATCCAAGACCAAACTAAGACCTGATCAGACAAAAGCCTGGAGATCCAAGACCAAAACTAAGACCTGAGATCCAAGACCAAACTAAGACTGGAGATCCAAGACCAAAACTTAGATCTTGAAATTCAAGACCAAAACTAAGACTCAGACATCTAATACCAAAACTAAGACTTGAGATCCAAGACAACACTAAGACCTGTAGATCCCATACCGAAACTTAGACCTTGAAGTCTAAGACCCAAATTAAGAACTGGAGATCCAAGACCAAAACTAAGATCTTAAAGATCCAAGACCAAAACCAAGACCAGGAGATCCAAGAGTTAGATATCCAAGACCTGGAAATATTTGAATTTAACAGTTAATTAATAAAATGCATAATGTCTTAGATTTCCATAACCTTTTTGTTCATAGTGGCCACACTGTTTAGATATAATTTCAAATTATACGGACAAACAGTCGAATTCGAAACTGTCCATGACTGCCATTATCACACAGTCTGTTCTTGCAGAATCTTGCACAGCTCCGCTTTGCGTAGCACCTAGGTATTTGCCTTGGCCAGACTTGAAAATTAATTAGATTGAGTCATTTTAGTCTCAAGTTAAACACCAACATTTGCAAACAAGGCCTTATTCCTCACAGCTGCTACACAGATAATAAAGAGCAGAAATTACCAGGGAGCCAGTCACAGACAACATGCCTTACAAACACACAGCATTTTGACTGGTGACCTGCTTCTGCTGAGCAACACTCTTTTGTGCATGTGTTCTTTGCAGCTGGAAAAAAAAAAAACTGGGCCGAGCTCATCTGCATACAAGTATCGCACACTGTCAGATGCACTAAACCTTTTCCCCCGTTCTGTGATAACCTTGCAAATCTGTTCAAATTACCGCAGGGTCAGTGTTTCAATTAATGATAATTTCATTCAAGCTCACCGTCACCGGTATACTGTAACTCAAGTCAACCTGGGCCTGTGTTCGAGTCCGTGCCAAGCACACACTGCTAATTACCGCGTATTGTATCTCCGTACAATCCAGCCTTGGACTGGAGGTTTTGGGTTACACTTGCTGGTCTACACAACATGTAGTTCCCCCCCCCATGTATCAATGTGCTTCACTTGAATTTATAAAGTTACACGTGCCCAGTCTTGATTCTTTACTTTTATTATCTCAATTTGTGGAAATTTGAGGCTCGCATATGACAACCGAGATGATATGTTGCCTTGGTTTATCCGGAACATGTATACTTTTATCTAATTATTTCTTAGAGATGTGTCCTGTGTCAGTTTTTTGTTCCACAGTTAATAATAGCACAGTCGTGAGTATTTTTGCAGTTGGTTGAGGCCGAGGGCAAAAAGACAGTTTGTGTTTTGGAATAAAAAAAATCTGCAAATAAAAAGGCTGTGGGCACAGTACGGTTACGAACCCTTTCAAAATCATAAACTGCGGCAATATACATGAACATGGCACTCCATGCTTCAGTTGTCTAGAACCACTGCCTGGGAAGACCAATTCTTACAGGAATATTTACTTCCCAATTTTCAAAAGCAAAGACCTAACATTTCAGGAATATCTATTTTCCAATTTTCAAAAGTATACATGTTTCCTTTAAGTTTAAAAAAGATTCTTAATGATACATCTGATACATTTGTAATTGTTATACCTCTGTCTTGAATGCTGTATTTTCATTGGCGCAGAACGATCACATGAGCGGGCAACAAATATCCGAGTACCACTCTCCTGTACCACTATCCATGTACATGTACCATGTCACCGCAGGCAACAATTGTATACTGATACATGTGTAAGATAAGCGTCTTGAAATCTAGATAATTGGAGTAATTGTTGACTTTACAAAAATACTGTTGAAAATCATCATTTTTCAACTAGGGAAGCTCTTTACATACATAAGTAAACTACTATTGGTTCTTACCCTTCCTTCACTTTTCCAAATGATGAAGAAAGCAAATTCATCCACTCGGAAGAGACAGTTAGGCTCCACATTTCCAGAGTCCTGTACAGAAAAAGAGAAATTGAAGGAAGAAACCACAAATGAAAATCGGACAACTCAATCATATAAAATATCACGCACAGCATACGTAAAATATCCAAAGAGATACTGTCAATATCATCTTTCCTCCTTGGTTATAGTATCCAGTGCTCCGATAAGATCCTTCAAATAAATCATTGAGCATTTCAAAGTGAAGTGGGAGACCCTCTCTTGTAAAACATGTAAAACATACGATGTAATTCTCACATATAAAAATGACTTAATTCTTGAAAAACAGGAGCAACAAGGTAAGATGAAAAAAGTCTTAGTGAGATCTTCAACTTCACAGTACATCATGTACACAGACTGTAGATACACTACCAAGTAACATAATGTATACATGTAGGTAATTGCTTAAAAATTACCAATTATTAAACAAATAATGAATGTTTATGAATGCAACAGTGAGAGCACTTTCATTACTTGAAAATATGCAATGTTCCTTTCAACGAGGTGAAGCCAAGTTGAATGGAACATTCCATCTCTCAACAAACGGAGATAGTCTCTCCCTTGCACGAACGCAAAACATTCATTATTTGTTTTATATAACATCCGTGTAGATCATTTGTCGTTCGGCTGCGAGGCTACCACTATTACAAGATCGTGCAAGAGTATATATTCTGGCATCCACCACGAGGGCGTTTTGTACTGCTGTGTAAATCATGATGCACAGCATTGACCAGTGTACGATAGTCAAAAGAGGATGGGACGGAAATGCACGGTGAATAGTAACAAAATGCAGATTTATGACAGAGGCCTCATGGCTTAAATGATGAATGCCACGTGACCCACAATCCTCCTATCAATTAAAATGACAAGGATCTACTCGGCTGTTTTTCAATTCAAGATAATAAACATTTGTGTACAAAAGGGAGTGTAGATATATATTCAGTTTGATCTCAACCAAGAGGAACAGACTGTGTTATTAACACCCCCACCTCACCCAGCAACCCCCCCCCCTCCTTTCACCCTTCATATCCTTGTATCCACTGATTTACACTATGAATCCTTGGAACCCCTGGGACCAGGATTCCAGTACTCCATTAGAACTAGGAATGTGGACTGATATAAACAGCTACAGAGGAGCTCTCTAGCCTTTGGCATTTTGCTTCTTACCATGAAGGGGGGGGGAATAAACACCCTGGGCTTGGCGGCATGAATTCATCATTAACAGTCAGCATAATGCCCTCTTATGACAGACTGCATATTTCCTGACATCGGGTTGGATTCATGGGCAGCCTAGCAGCACAGAAATGTGACAAATCGTTCAGATTTATTGGGCTCAGAGAGCTGTCCTGTGCAGGTGCCTTGGTTGAAACATATTTTTTGAGATCCTTGATAAGCAGTCAGGATTCTGAAACACACCCACAGGCTTTTCCCTTCAAATGTTGTTTCCCAGCTCAGCGTAGCCAGGGTATTACATTATTTAGCTTAGCCCTCACTCTTACAGCAAAGGGACTATGTGTACAGAAAATGAATCAATGTGTTCATTTTGGTTACCGTTTTATTTAAAAAAAAATCACATTGCCACTAAGTAGAGAAATATTTCCAGGCCTGATACTTCATGGAGGCAATGGAGGCAATCGCTTCTGTTGTCACTGGTCATTGCCTTGGTGCCCCTTGATATGTTCCAATGGAAATTTACAAGTTCCTCAGAGAGGAGCCCTTCAAGGGGAAAACCCTGCCGGCCTTGCCCTTTCAAAAATAAATCCTCAGGCCTGTATTTCCACGGGTCTTAACCCAAACTTACATTTAAAAACATAAACGAATTTGTTGGAAATTCGATTGGGTCACAATTTTTCCAACATTTTCAAGTACTTAATCTGAAAAATATTTTCCCCTTTTTGTCTCAAAGCAGAGAAAAACATCCCCACCTAAATACACAACCCAGCTTTAAGACACTTGTTTTTTGCAAGTGCGTACAGGTAAAGCATACCTGTCTACAATATAATTAAGGCTCGCTGAAACATACATGATAAGGCCAGAAATATTGCTTACTCTGAAATCAATAGTTCCTCAGTAAAAGAGAAGGAACCCCGAGTGGTTAACTGTTCAATATTGTGGCTAGCTAGCTGGCATTATCAAATCATGCAAGTGATGACTGATATGATACAACGGTGCAGGTTTCTCCCATGCACAAGCTATGTAACGAAGGGTCAATTTCGGACTGCTACAAACAAAACGGTTGGCACACCTACAAAAATCAACTAAATAATCTTCCAAATCAAAAATAATAGTTAAAAAAAAAAAACCACTTTAAATGCTACAAGTTGATCAATGGAGAATCCTAATTAAACCATACATGCACATGTAGGTATCTGGGCGTACATGTACATCTGGGCGTACATGTACATACAGCTGACCGTTCATTGTACATGTACACATCTGAGTGTACATGAACACATCCGGGCACACAAGCACACTTCTGGGCATACAAGTACACATCCGGGCACACGCACAAGTGTGCAAACAACCGCAATCATTGACCTCCTGTTGTCCCTGTTTTGTTGCACTTTAAGGCAACAGCTCCCATTGGTTTTGAACACACTTTCCTACTTGTTAAAAGTACTGAGTATACAGTGCTTAAAGGTATTGTACACTTTTGGTAACAGCTCAAAATCAGTGTCCACATTTTGTGTGATTAAACATATGCATGAACAAACAAACCTGTGAAAGTTTGAGCTCAATTGGTCATCGAGGTCACGAGAAAATAGAGAAAAGAAATCTTATGTGTTTTTAGTTTTTTCAAATTATCGCGCGCGATAATTACTATTGTTTTACTTGTTTCTCAGAAACGATAGCATTTTAGGCAAAAATATTTTAAGGAACCCTTTCTACCATTACTAACTTTAAATCATGTAAGTTATGTGTGAATCTGTGAACATTGTGTTTTTCGATCTTACCAATAGTGTACAGGGCCTTTAACACACATCGGTACGGGCAATAAAACCAAATAATATTCTTTATCCCTGATGCACAATGAACATCTATCAAATACTGGTTATCATTGATCATTGGGACTACAACGCCAAGCTACATGTACGTAAATGACCCGTGACTTGCTGCTGTTTGTGTGAAGGCAACCAATTAACAACTCCAGCACAAAAAGTAGATACAAGTGTACATGGCACCGTGTATCCCGCATCTTGCAGACGGTGTCAACAAACCCATGACGAACCTAACAATCTGCCACAGACTTTACTTTAATTGACAATTAAAGTGGCTCCCGTTGTCCTGATCAGAAGTGTTTTGTTGTTGGCTTACATAATGAGGATTACTTACATCTTTACCGGTTCCTTTATTTCAAAGAATTGTGATTGTTGTTTTGTTGAAAGGGAGAAGGGTGGAGGCCTCGGCAAGAGCCTTGTAAGATTTGCTTTTCTTAATTTTGCGGGAAGTGGCAATATCTTACGAATGGCATTTTTATGAGTGTAGTTATGCTATTTGTCATACGTACTTTGGGATACACTCTGCAATTTAAATAACTTCTAGGAAGAGGTGACTTTTACATCACACCAATTTATATAGTTTGTTGTTATGGGAAGTTGCCAAGCACAAGGCCCTAAACAGGCCACTCAAGTCACGGCTAAAAAGGGAGAAAGGGGATAAAAGATAAGGAAGTCAAAAAGTAGAAAGATGACTGTTGGTATTGCGTTTGAATTGAGACATGGTTATAAGAGCAGGGAAGCAGGATACAGGTAGTGAGTTTCCAAAGTAAGGCAGTAAAATGATAAAGATTACCCCCCTCTCCATCCCCCACATTTCCCCCCACCCTGCACGACAACAAGCACCTCCCTGCGAATCTTTCACCAGCTGTATGTACTTGTAAACTTACAAGGACAAATGGTCTCCTGATGGTTAATGACCAAATGCACAGCTTGGGAAGAACGCCTGACGGAAAAGAAAATGCGGAGACAGGATGAGTGCGACTGAATGAACTTGATCAATAATTGGCTTGTTGCTAACTAACGACCCCTGTGGCAGGTGCATTGGGATAGTTCTGTTCATAAATATATCTGACCTTTAAGTGACTGTGTTTCCATGTGTCTGTATGAACATAACATATAATATTCTATGTCTAAACAAAATCGAACACAATACTGTTAACACAACCAAGAAAAGAAAAAAACGTAACATTGTCTGCTCTGATTTGCATGCAATTTTCTTGATCACAAACTTCTTATATGGAATGGTAGACTTTGTACCACTAGGTGGCAGCAGGCATTCCAGGTAAATTTCCATTGCTTGCGTACATGTAGTTCTGGGCATGCGCACAATGCTGAGAACAACGGACTTACACCCGTAAGTCTGCTGCCACCTAGCATCCCCCAAAACCACCAACATGCATCTAGCATTTTGTGTGATGTCACAGTTAGACCCTCCAAGAATACTGGGTCAAATTTCATAGAAATAGATAGAATGTAATTCAGGTTTATTCTGGGGATGGGAGGAGCTCTTCAAACTCCGCCCATCCGCCTCTAACCCCTCCCCACCCCCTTACACAAAGCCAACCTTATCCTGCGTCTGTTCTGCTCGATGAGTTCCCATTGAAAACTGACCCCCTACTCTTATTCTCTTTAATTAAACTGACCACTGACGATGTGCCCATCAATCACGTTTAATTAGAAAGTTACAGTTTATTAGAAAACCCTGAAGATCAGTCTCGTCTTGTGTGTGTCCCCCCCCCCCCCCGTACCCCCACCGACGCCATGAAAGAAATGAAGAAAGAAGCTATGAATATCTCTAAGCATCATCAGACGGTGACTAAGAAGTACACGCTGACCTTGTTGAGAATTATGCTTTTCTAATTACAGACGTTAAGACGACCAAAGCACGCTGTTTGAAACAGCTCAACCTCCCCCCCCAAGTCTATTCAGAATCAACACTTCTCCCAAGAGGGATATAATTCACGTGGTTATAACCATGCAGTAAACGGCACCAGTCCTTTACTTACCTACGCCTGCATGCATAGCTTAAAGTCTTACTTCATTACAGACCCTTAATATATGCTAACAAAATCCTGTTTACGCTCCGTGTGTTCGATTACAATAAAGAATACCGACGATACATAAAATATGTAAATGTGTGGCTTCTGGAGCACATTCATATAGTGACCTCCCTGCAACACTAACGCACCTGTTGCCTCCCTCTCTGGTCAGTTTTGAAAGCCTGTATAAGAAATCAACATTTTAATGTAGCAATGCAGTCAGAGGGAACCTTTGCCCTTCTAACCTCACTTTGGTTACACTGATTTGAATGAGAGAATAAACAAGATGGCTGCACCAAAGGTTTATTATGAAAGACCCCTTGCATACACATTCATAACACGATTTAGACATATTTTCCTTTCATAATTTTAACAATATTGTGCATTGCCACTGGCCAAACCACTATTGTCCTCCTAGTCTAAGAACCCATGCATGCCATTTTTCCCACTTGTGGTACATGAGACTTTCTCCCTCTATAGCATACTCAGGGGTTGAATTCACATAGAGCTTATAATAATAACAATATTGAAGTCTTATATTGAACATGTATCCACCAATCAAGTGCTCAGGGCGATTGAACAAAGAAAAAACACTTTTTAAGCCAGGTTTTTTAAGCTTATGTATTATGAGACCCATTTATGTAGCACCTTATAAAAGGGTTTACTAGGTGCTGCAGCACACTTGGCAGCCACTGCCAGAAACACCGCAGCAAACCCCTTCTCTTAGCGATGGGTGTAACTGGGTTCTTTGATGTGCATTACACAACACATGGAACCAATGGCTTTACATCTCATCGAAAGGACAAAGCAATAATGGTTAAGTGTCTTGCTCAAGGACACAGGTGTCAAGACTGGGACTTGAACCCATACTCTGCTGATCAGAAACACCAGAGCTTGAGTCCAGTGCTCTTAACTGTGTGCTCAGCCATGACACGCCATCAAGATTGATGTAAAGTTGAGTATCAAGCTGATTTGCTCTTGACACAATTCGTCGTCATCACAATAATCTTCGTTGCGCATTTTGGGACTCAATGTTCCCATGTGTGTTATACAGTGTAGTGTGCCTTATGGGGACTAGGCGTTTACACGCTTACTATATTTTCACTGAATTTGGTTCCCACTGCCGTGCCATTGGTGCACAGAGGTCAATAAAGCAAAGTGTAGGTGGTGGAAAGTGTGTCCGACATCCAGTTTTTTTTAAAGCAAAAGTGACATCATTAGTGCGGAGTGCTATCACTTGCCATTGACTTAATTCAGAAATGAACCAAGGGAATGATTGTACATGTAGTTCAGACAGGTGTGCAGTGCAAAGACTTAAACTTTTCATGGATATCTTTGACAATCAATACAGACTCAAGTACACCCATTAGTGTCTTCTCATTAACACATATCCGCCAAATGTTCTCTCATGGCCTCACTCCATGACAAACAATTGGCCCTTGTAGGGACCATGAGGGCCTAATGATTTTTGTAAGGGTAAGGCAGTTTTTCCATGGTATCCAATTCGTCGTCATCGCAATAATCTTCGTTGCGCATTTTGGAACTCAATGTTCCCATGTGTTATACACAGTAGTGTGCATTTTGGAGACGAGGCGTTTACACGCTTACTATATTTTCACGTGAATTTGATTCCCACTGCCATAGTGTGACATTGGTGCATGGAGGTCACTAAAGCAAAGTGTGATGTCATCATACAGTGAGACAACACATCTTCAGACATGTAAAATGAATCTCAGGGTATTTTTTTATTTTTACGGAGCCCCAGATCACTCTAAATTGATGCAACCATGAAACGCTTTGAACATGAGCCTCAAGGTCAGGCACATAGCAGCCATTGGTTACACACACATCTGGAGATGGCCGTGATGCTTAATACATGGTGTGTACCTCTTCACTCAATCAAGTCACATAAAAAACATGCTCATGCACAGCAAATAGGATCGATTGAACTTGAGCGACTGGCGAGCGATCAATTGCAAATTGCCATTTCAGTTTTTTGTTTTTTTTCGGACTTCCGATCAGAATACAGGCTGCAGTTCATGGCATGATAGAACACCCACGATACTTTAATAATAAGGGTTGAATATATTTTAGAACAACGTACATGTACATGCATAGCCCAAAGTCTTGTGTAAATTTAACTGTATTTATACACGGACGTCACACATGGACGTGTGTAAGATGAAACAGCGCCATTTGGTTAAGTCCCTAGCGATAGAAGAAGCACACACTGTTTAATTTACTCAAATACAAATCATCACTAGCTAGTGTGAGTGTTTGAAACAAGACAAAATGACTTGGATCGCTCCAGAAACAGAATTTCACATACGTCAACATGTAAGGCCATTATTTGTTTTTTCCTTCTCCTGGGAAAGACAAAAATATCCCCAAGGAAATAAGTTTGGGCTCTTCCTCTGGATAGTCTAGTTGTCTATTGGAACATTTTGAAGGAACACAAACACCAATAACCCCCCCCCCCAAAAAAAAAAAAGAAGCAGCAAAATATTTTGTTGTATTTTTTGTTAAATGCCTACAGAATGATTGTTAATGCAAGTAGCACTGTTCCTTCAAGAGTTGACGGTTACGGCTACAACTGGATTGCCGCGTCACTATGCGTTGAAGTATAGGGCGTCCTTAGCAACACCCTTAGCAACAGTCTCGGCGTAGCAGTAGCCGCCAACTTAGATGTTATAATAACAATAATAGTGGCTTCTTATATAGCGCTCATATCCGTCACTCAGTGACGCTCAAGGCGCTTCAACATTCAGTATTTTCCCGCAAGGTATTGTGGAGCTACGTTTTGAAGTATGAATGAGACCTTTTTCCATTGTATAGCACCACGTAATGGTTTACATACGTATGGCCTTATTCTTCCCAAGTTGTTATGATATCCTTTGTAGTATCTTTAAGTCTCTAGGCCTTATGTCCCTCAAGAGACGGAGAGGATAGGTAGGTAGTTTATAATATCCACCTTATACACCCTCTTGGGTTCCAGCATAAGGGAATCAATGTACATGCATTAATCCATTGCAGACTTTGAAGTGCTTTGAATTGTTACAAGACTAGTCCACACCTCCTATTCACCTGTTCTTATTAATTGCTTCGCGCTACATTTCCCCATGTACTGTCCACGTAAACAACACCGGTTAATTTTCGTCCCATCTCGATCAGGAAAGGTACGAAACTCTAACAATAAAAGCATTTCCCCACTGGCAAGCAGGCTAAAAGCACCCATAAAACCTATCCGGTGCAGATGTGATTATCACCTGTGGTCGACCCGTTACACCATGGTGAGATGTTTGACGGCAAGCTCTCCTGTCAACATCCAAACACTCTCCTCAATTATCATCCCGGCAGATGTCAACCAACAACTCTTTCTTAATTGGAACTTCTTTCGCCTTTTTCAAGTTTTTAGTGTTTGTGTGGGTGTTAGTGGCCCAAACTATTGTTAAAGAACAGAGATAATCAGAAAATCCGTGTTTACATTAGAGGTGAACATTGAAATGGCCAGCTTCAGTTGATACAATGGCCTCTTCTGTCAAGCGTTAAGAGCACGCTCATACACAACAGGATACTGTAAGTCGCATGGTATATTTCCATTCCATTCTAGAAACACTGGGGTAGGCCCCTTCCCCCTACTCTACAGAAATGGAGAGTCCAGGTTTTTTTTCATTGTAAATTCCGCGAGTGAACTCCATGCTTGTGCTGAAAATAGAAGCTCAGTACATGTTCCTGGATCTCTGACAACGTGTCAAATTTCATTAACGTACGCGCGCAAACATGTTCAAGCTTTATGTTAACTCGCGTGTACCGGCTGTGCTACTGCGGTCTGGCGCGCTGAAGCGGTGGTCGCGTGAGTGGTGGAAAGGTTGTCGGACAACAGGGTGTTTTGAGCAAAATGACGTCATAAGAGCTTACATGTAGGTGGTGGAAAGTGTGTCCAACATCCAGGTTTTTTAAGCAAAAGTGACGTCATTATTGCGGAGTGCTATCACTTGCCATTGACTTAATTCAGAAATGAACCGAGGGAATGATTGTACATGTATTTCAGACAGGTGTGCAGTGCAAAGACTTAAACTTTTCATGGATATCTTTGACAATCAATACAGACTCAAGTACACCCATTAGTGTCTTCTCATTAACACATATCCGCCAAATGTTCTCTCATGGCCTCACTCCATGACAAACAATTGGCCCTTGTAGGGACCATGAGGGCCTGATGATATTTTGTAAGGGTAAGGCAGTTTTTCCATGGTATCCATGGTATCCTGTTGAAGTCATTACGTCACATACGTGCATACATGCTGCACGCTAAGCTTACTGCACGCCCAATGTTTTCGCTATACTTACAGCTCCAAAGCTGAAATACGTTTGTGTGTAATTTTTACTAAAACTAACCCGTTTCATCGTTCAAGTGCTATTCTTATGACAGAAACTTACAATTCTGAGAGAACCTTAAGTCTTTGAAGGATGTATGTCAAAAGCCAAGTCCAATTATCTTTAACTTTTCTTACATAAATCATTTGAAAAGTAGCCCAATGCAACTCCTATATTGGGCTTCTGGTAATCATTGGAGCCAGTTTGTATGAAGTGGGCGTGGCTTACAGTGGAATTATGTCACACTTACAAAAAGAATAGAGCACCACTACATTTTTTTTGAAAATTTATACTGGAACATTTTAAGGGGCACCAAGGCAATGACCAGGGGCACGGAGGCAATTGCCTGAAGTTTAGTGTCGGGCCTGACCATGGAATGTTCAACAAAATCGATGCTCCAAATTATCTCCGAAAAATACAACTTTTTCCCCTCCATATTATTGTCATTTTACAACATCATTTTAAGTAAGGATTTGAAGATTTGCATGTTCAGCAATAAGAAATTAGCTCATGGGTGATGACCATGTGGATGACATCTCAGCCTGTTCACCAGAAAACAGGTGTTAATAAAGTCATTATCATACTTATTTACATCATTCTCACATGCCTATGGGCTACAACAACAAATCTAAAAATAACTACCTGTTACTACTTGTTTATGGTAATACGTCAGCGTATACGCTGACCTGGTGTATAAGCAGCATGAATGGTTTTGGAGGGCCAAACTCAATGCTTATATGCCAAACATTTTATGGCATTTCAAAATGTGTTGAACGTAGGGCCTACAAAATAACTACAGTAACTGTTTTACTATAAGTATCATTCCAAAGGGATATGCTTGCATATGTACATGTACTGTAGGAATTGCCTCCGAAAAAGGGCTCAGCTGCCATGCAGCACTAGCTGGTGACCCACTTTTACATGACACACCTTCACTAACATGTCAGATGAAAGAGGTCTCAGGAATAAGAGACACTATAGTTTCTTTATGTCAGGTGTGTGACGACCATTCCAACAGAGCCATCAGCAACCTTTCAGCTCATTACCAGCGGTGCGCGACCCCCCTTCGAGGAACTGTCATCGTCCTTCTCCAAACGAGTAAAATTACTTCTTCATCGGCGTGTTTACATGTTAACCTACATCCAGCAGCTAACGTTTACCTCCCAAAGCGGTTTCCTGGGGACTCACGGGTCAGGGGTTAAATTTTGAGTGGGGGTCTGGATATGCAATGAAAAGGGCACCTGCACCTCAACGTGTTTCTGAGATCTTCCTCACAAACAAATCTGCAAGGCAGTGTTTCTTGGGATTTCTTCTTTTTTTGTAGAAGAAAACCAATGAAAAAATAGTTTGCAACAATAATTTGCAATTACTTTCTTGCCAAGATTTTAATCACTTCAAATTCTCTTCCAGCGCTCAACAATAACTAGACAATAAAATTCTAACAAAACAAATTGTTACTTTATTTGGTTAATACTTGTATCAACATTGCAATTTTTCCTCCACAGGGATATGCCATTTTGTTTGAAATAATTTAAATTGATAAAGTCACAAGAAAGAGCTCAATTACAACCAAGATGCAGCTATATGTATTTTACAAATTTAAATTTGATTACATGACACTGTGTGTACGATTATAATAATTAAAATTGTATACATGGGAAACAAATTCTCAATGAAATAATGTAACATCAAATGTAATAATAAAATATAATTAAAAAATAAAAATTAATATTCTGAGATAATTTCCCATGTCTAGTCACTACGTTACTTGTAAATTATAGTGCAAAAAAGAATGGATGTATGTCAAAGTACAATAAACACGTAACTGAGTGCCAATATTTAAAAAAAATATTCCTTAAATAAACGCCTTCTGGCGTGTCGTGGCCGAGTTGTTAAGAGCACCGGACACAAGCTCTGGTGTTTTGATCAACAGAGTGTGGGTTCGAGTCCCGGTCCTTGCACTTGTGTCCTTGAGCAAGACACTTTACCTTAATTTTTTGTCTTTCGGATGGGACATCAAGCCATAGGTCCAGTGCACTAAGAATATGTATGAACATTAAAAAACCAAGGAAAGTTGGGGTTAACCCGGTGATTCTGGTTCACATCATTAGCAAGCACCTTTTTTTACAGGTTTCTCAAGCTTCCGGTCAGTGGTTAAACTCACTTTATGGGGCATCCTTGGTTTCTGACCAGAAATACATAATAATAATATTAATAATAACAAAGACGCTACACAAATGCAAGTAAACATTGATGTTCTCATGTTACTCAACATGCACTAAATAAAACATGTACATGTTCAATTAAATCCCCTCTTAATGGATGAGCAAATGTTACAATTGTACAGGGATTTGAATAAGCAGAGCATGTTCATTTCTACAGATGTATTAGCTTAGTTTTACGGCAATGCTAATGCAACACGCAGTGAGGAGAAGAGAAAGAGAGAGAGAGAGAGATAGAGGGGGAGGGAAGCATTTTTCTTACACCCAGAGTTAAGTGTATGTAACGACAGCACGCCAGCACTGAAATGTCAACCTCCATAAACGTCACTAAAGGGAGAGAAAAAAAGAAGACCTATTCAGGAGAAGATTGCTCTCCTAAAAATAGATCGGCCGAACCATTTTGACTGTCAGGTTCTGACGTCAGGCACTGCTCGTCAGACAAGGTTTGTCTCTCTTTAACCGTCGTCCAGCCCCCCCCCCCCTCATTCTCATCTTGCCTGGCTGTAATATCTTGGGGTTCTTCTTAATGGATTTGCCAAGGATGGGAATAGGGATGCGTACAATTATCTCGTTCTTGGATCACTGCTGCGAAGATGCAACACTGATGCGGTTGTGTCATCTTGTGTTGCATCTCCCCGATGGTACAGTAGTGCTTTGTCTTCTAGAGACATTCTCCCCTCACCCCCCCCCTCCACCCCAAAATGAATCTGAGCTGAATTTTTTCAGTTTGAACATAATTGTCTTATCTCCTCATTAAAGTGATGGTTTGTGGAAATGGATGTCTTCTGCATGAAGGCATCTTAAAGAACATTATGTACATCGTCCTTTTTAAATTGTTAGAGTGAGGTTTTTCTCATCCGAATTCTATTTCCCAGGACTTGGGTAAGTACTGAGGACACAGTGCTTTACACACATCGGTGTGAGGGTAAATCCAAATAATATTATTTATCCCCGATGCAAATTTTAACATCTATTGAGAAGCATTTACATGTACGCATACTTCTTTTAGGCTGTCTGTATTGAACAGAGACCATGAAGGCCAATGGCGGCTGCTCCTCCACCTGTAATCCTGTCATTCTATTCTCATAACAGACATTCTCATTTTTTGTTGAACTCAAAGTATCCTTTACGCCTGAAATGTGTCATTATTCCCACAAGACTGAAATTCCAAGCCATAATTCTGCTTCACTAAATGATCACAATTTGTTTTGCTTCATTTCATTTTTATTCGCCAGCAAACATTTTTACAAATTGCACGATCAAAGGATCTACATGAAACATGTAGATAAAGTAAGAAGCATTTTAAAATGTAACAATTCTTTCATTAATTATTTAGATATTTGATGAGGTTTCAATAAAAAGAATAAGTTGTTTTTTTAAATCAAATTTTTGATAAGGTTTCAATCTTGTTACTAATAGCCTACATGCCTTATCAAGGGAATTTATTTTCAATATAAAATAATGTTTGCCTTTGAGAAAGACTCTGCTACGTCCAAACAAGAGGCCATTTATTATGTTTCAGCATTAATACCGTTTTTTAGTTAGTAAGCAGTTTACAACAGCTTCTCAATTTTTGTTTCTTTTAAATTGTCCAATGCTTTAAACTCCATTTGTAAACATCGGAGTTCACACGCAACAAAATATTTTCTGTCAATGTGAAACTAATTGCAACCGCTTTCAAAGCAACTATAGGCTATCCATCTAGGTTTAAATCAGTGTGACCTGTGAAGTGTGTCAACTTCACACATTGAGTAACCTTTCAAGACGAGCAGTTGTTGTTCTCCTGTCAGACAGGTCGTTAAAGAAAGAATGACACGTCTCATTGCCGCAATTTAAAACCTAACCACTTGAACCACCCAATCCCCGAGCCGGGGTTCTGATGCACTTACCTTCATTACTGCAAGTTTGTAATTCAATCAAATCTCACCCCCCCCCCACCACATAACCCCCTTTTAGCTTGTGCTTGTTAAAAGCCGAGGTGGTAATTAATGAACTAGTTTACACACAAGGCATTAACTCTAGGCTCCTCATGAAAAGGTGCTACCAAATAAAATAAAATCAATTTTATTTCATTTATAAATTGTTTGCTTTTCAACTCAACTAGAAACATGAGACCCGCCTTGGTGGGGTGAGTTTCCTCCAAACAAATGATGGCATATCGATTAGTGGCGCTACCTGACTCTTTTTAAAAGCTTTCTTGTTTGCGTTTTGATGATGGCGTATTTCTTAGTGGTAGCACATTTGATGGACTTAAAGTGGATTGTGGTTTTCAGGGGCTTAATAAAGCACACTGTTTTGCCATTTTCTGGGAAGAGTTTCCATATAAATATCCGAGAAGAGTAAACAAAGACATTGTTTGTAATATTTAATTGCCTAAGTCCACTGTCAGACAGTGTGTACTAAATGAACTAGACTGACTTTCTCGCATGATAATATCCATCAAAGCAAAGCTGAAAATACGGCGGCAAACTATCTTCATATGGTAACAAAGCAAAAAGCAAGTCTCATTATAATAACGTTTACTATTTTGGATAAATTTCACAAAGACAAATTCTCTTTATAATTATATGCATACAGTAGAACCTTGTGGCTATTTTAAAAGACCACACTTGAAGATGGTTCACATTGTATGATGTGCAGTGTATAACAGACGTTATGAAAAAATGAGAACGACAAACGTTTCCAAGTATTTGACCACTAATACATGTATGACTTAAATCTTGGAGACGCCATGCATGTAGGTTTATTGAACACTCATTATAATGGAAGGCCCAATTCAAGTTGACACTAATTTCCACCTAGAGGCGATAATCACCGAGGTAGAGCTAGTACCAACATGGCCAAACAGTATCACCATGCTATCACCCACAGTCCTGGTTTATTCTACTTCTTTCCCCACTGGGATTCACCTTTAAAGAAGTGCGTACAAAACCCCTCAAAATTGAATTGGTGGGCGCATATTGAAAGACCCTTTGGGTGTAGGCCTACTTGGGTATCAAAAAACATGCAACACAGTCTACGTACTTATCACCTTCTTTAAAAAAAAAAAATCAAAATGTGTTACTACCGTACATTTTAGCATTTAAAGCAACAAGACGTAAAAAACACGTCAGTCAAAACTACAAAGAAGTATCACACAGACTTGTGGCTTTTGATGAAATTAGGGCGGGGGTGGATTGTATCAACTTTGATTTTCAAATATACAATTTAGTAAGTGTGTTTTTCTATTTTTTAGGGCACCTTTTGTTCGGTTGCTTGTTTGTCCGTCTTATTTTGCTGATTGGAAATGACAAGCAGGGTTCTGCCCACAGTGGTCGGTGCCGGAAAACCCGCCCGGCACTCAGGATTCCCTATCCACCACTGGCAGAGTTTTCTCTGTTTCCGACCACCACACATTTTCCAAATTTGTAAATTACACTTGCAATTTCCTTTCAATAAAAAATGGTATCCAAAGCCATTAATTTTGAGTACTTCTTTGATTTCAATCTATTTATCCTGATCTACCATGTAACATATCCATCTCGGAGATGGTTTCCAGGGAAACATTTTTTCACCACTAAAGAAATCCTGGGCAGAACCCTGGACAAATCACTGTACCGTGTACATTTTGTAGGATAGCTTTTGAGTTGTCCCTTTTATTCATGTTGTTGTTTTGTTGTTGTTTTTTTAAAGTGTTGTTGGGGTTTTGGGGTAGGGATATTACCAATTGTTTAAAAAAAAAAATTAAAAGTAACCCAACCATCCTTGACACTTTGATGTCTGGGTTGTTCTATAGTAAGATCAAAGTATTACTTGTTTTGACTTGAGTTTATGATATACAAGTAGGATTTCACATTTAGTGGTTTTCCTCCCACAGGAGTTCGTTCATTCCATGAATGTGGAACCCAAAGTTTGACATGAAGGTCAACATTTCAAGTTCATCACGCAAAGGAAAAACAAGTTATATTACCTTATTTATAACATTTTGTTGTACCTCGTCATATTTTCCTCAGGAAAATCGATAAGTGAATACTTTAATATATTCAATTCCTGCTTCCACTGATATGAGGTTAACAATGTTACAGAGTTACAGGGGGACAGCAGGTCTTAAGTGTTCCACGTTCACAGAGTGACCCAGTTATGAAGAAAAGAAGCAGAAAGCGCAGATCAATTTGACAGTCAATAATCATACTTCAGTCAAGCTCAGAACTAAAATTATGCATTTTCATCTCATCTATAATATTTCCACAGATTTTGCTCAGATTTGATACAGACCCGTACAGCTAAACATGAACAAGTTGTTCTGAATGTGTCAGGGAAAAATCTCTTGGGCACGTTTCAGAAATGTGTGTATTGTTAGTTAATTTCCAATCACCCATTGAGAATGGCCATTAGAAGTTAAATCAGTAGAATTATAGTTTTGTCGTCATGGTTTATTACAAAACATTGCAGTTGTAGCCAAAGGCTAATGTGAGACAATGTAAACATTAAAACATAAACGCCTCAATAAATAGCACCAACAAAAATCAAAAGTACTGAAAACAAAAACAATTCAAAACAAAATTCAGACAAAATCTAAGCTAAGACGCACAACTGTTGAAACACTGACAAATTAAAGAATAATACTTTTTTTTAAATCAATCAGTCTTACACTCAACTTGTTGTGATAATTTGTTGGCCTGTCTGCATCGATATTACTCAGTGGTATTTCTTGGTTGTATTATGTATTGGAATTGGTGTTTGAATTGGTATTGATTGCATTATGAACATGATGCTTTGTTCCTTTCCTCCATGCATTGATGTACATGTAGTACACGAATACTTACACCGTGCAACAATGAAGCGGCAAAGCAAGGCTGTTGATTAGAAATAAGGTGTGCACAAAAATGTCGCATCTGGAAAACAAATTTTAAGTCAATCTACATCGGAAACTTTATTGATTGATTGCGCCCATTATAATTGTGAACTGTAGCATGAGAGACAATAATTATAGCATATTTTCAAAGGGACTGATGATTGCATAATGCAACAGCAGCTTGACTGTGACATGAACGCAGTGTGCCAGAAGGTGTGTGTACACATATTTGATATGAAATGTTTTAGCGGTGTATGTGGAGTTACATGTACATATCAGCATGCATCTAATAACCAAGTAAAATAAAGAGACAGTGTAGCTATAGAGTTACGAGATTTTCAGGAGAGTGTATTAAATTCAATCCTAACATTTTCAAGAAACATAAATTGGAATCATCTACAGTACATGTATCTGTATACATGTATGAACCTGTGTAAATGTACAGTAACCTGTGGAAATTCATTGGACAGGAAGCTGATGTTTACAGGAGCATGTTTTGATTTGGGTTTTTTACAAGTAAAGTATTTGTATTATTCCCTCGGAAAGGCATTTTTTTTAAATATGGCTTGATTCAAGCACAATTTTTTAAGAGAAACTTTTGTACCCATACTTCTGGCAACTATCAATCCTTTACTGTACAAAAACTACTCCCTGTTCAAGCAGAATATGTTGACAGCTCCAATATGTGGATGTACTTTTCTTTCAGCTCTAACACATTGCATTCAGTCGTCAAAGCAATCGCATCCAAATAATTGGCAGATTTTTTTTTTTTATGCGAAAGAGACCACTGCACCGCAAATTGCATTCTTCAAATGACGACGCTCCCCGCCAGCACCCCACTGACATATACAATCGGTCATTTGGGTTCATCGTTTGTTCGCTTAAACCAAGCGCATGGGTTGCACATTGTCATACTCATATCTTTATTGATTAATGCCTAATTACTCTATACAGTGAATCTCGCCAGGATCTTCTGCCGAAGTTTTTTCCCGATGAGTCCAAATCAGAATCACGGGCCGGCATATTAAAAAAAAGTTAATAAAATAAAAAATTAAAAAACCTAGTGAAAATTTATTTGCTCGTCTTGATGAATTCATGAAGGCATTCCAGTGGGGTCTTAAATCATCCAAATGAACGAGCTGTCCGTGTCGGGACACTTTGAAAGATTATTTGCCTTGGACGTGCTGCATGCGCCGACCATGTTATAATAATATCAGCATTTTCATGAAGTTTGATATGAGAGAGGTGGATGTCTTGCTGTGCATGTATGACGGTCGGGATTGACTTGATTGCATGTGACAAATTTCATACTTTGTGAGGGGCGAGTATCACTTCACACCAGGGTGTTCACTAGTATCACTTCACATCAGGCATTGCACAAAAAAACTAGAAGATGTGCGAGTAAACATGACATCAGACATTGCCCCAAAGTCAAACACTGGAAGAGGTAAGCAGAAACTACAGAAACAAGCACTTTCTGCAAGTGGTCTCAAGAAAAGGGAATGCTGCATCTCATACATGTATGTTTCAGTCATATTTTAAATTTGAGAAGCAAAGTTGTCAAAAAATGTCTTAAACGATAGGGCCTACTGGCCAACCTCTTGGCAGATCTGCAAAGGGACATTAACAGCTTCCTTTGTGAATTTCAACTCAATAAATAATGAATTGGAACCTAATACTTTTTCTCAAACACCTAAACGCGTCACCTTCACTTTAAGCGGCAATGAACATGAGGAGTTGTTTTTACCAACCTACGTCTGATCCTAGAGCGATACAATTTATGGTGAAAACACATGCCCAATTGTCTTGCCAACTGGCGATATGTAACATGAAGCATGTTGGTTTCCTGCAGAAAAAAAAACCCTGCAACTACCCTTTTTTAATGGTAAAATTGGCAACGATACTGACCTCTGTGTGGTTAGTGACCGTGTGCTTGTGCCTGGTAATAACCGTGATAGATTTTCAGTGGGGTTGATTTCTGTAGAAATGGCAAGCTCAGAACAGGATATGCAGACCTGTCAGAGTTGAATCTAATGGAAATAATATTAGGATCGGAATAGGCCAAATGCATTGACGTCATCAAGCCGCCATCTTAGAAGTAAACCGATGATGAAACAACGGAGACGCACAGATTTGTACGCGCGGCACACAGGATTGGCCAACGAACATCTTCCTTTTGAACTCTAGGCGAGGGCACCCTACTCAAATGACGTTATGACCTTTATGTGAAATAAGGTCTACGTTATGTGAAAAAAGGTCTGTTGAAGAGACTCCACTCTTGTGATTTTATGGTATTATGGATCCCATCAAAGCTTGAAGTGGTCCATAAGTCCCCTGCATTTGTCACCTAACTCGTTGCCGAGGTCGACATGTACATGAGCGCAGGCGTGTATGCATCAACGTTACTGCTAAGAACAGAGCATCCTAGGCCAACGCGTTCTTTTGACCTCTCTGAAGGTTTCATTTGAGCTTGTGACTAGGATACTGGCTAATATGCCTAATGCCTCTCATGATTCACAATGATAATTCTAAGTTAATTTTGGGTTGATCCAAGAAAAATTTACTAGAGCGGGACTTGACCCTGTGACCTCCGGATTAGCATGCCGGCGCTCCATCAACTTCTAGCCCTAATGTTGGAAGTGTCCCTATTTTGTCAATATCTTTCTTCCGGGGGTGGGTGCCACCAAGTAATGCATACAATTACAAAGTACACAAAAAGGAGCCACATGATTTTGTTCTTCCAATCTTTGACATGTCAGCCTTGTTCTCATGGGCAGCTTGCTGTATCATTCCCTCTCATCAATAACCCCTGGAAGGTAGACACAGGCAAGCAATGCTGACTGGCTCCCGAAAGCGACTGTTTTACACGTTGACAAATTTTGAGCACTTGGAGGGCCCTTAGCACGTATGCGATTTATAGATGCAAGTATTTGGATGCATGCACTTTTAATAAATCATACTTTATGCGACCCTAAACTTCATTCAGTTAAACATGTGGTAAGACCAAGAAAGAACGAGAAGGGATCATCAGTTACTTTGACTTATGCCTCTTTTGCAGGCTATAGACCTTAAGCTTGTTGCTACCATCGATGTCAAGTCCCCTGTCAACCCCATCAATCATGACTACTGATTTTCATTATGCCAAAAAGGGGCCTGACTAATTTCCTTCCAGCCTCGGTTTTGGTGCCATTGATTTGAATAGGGTAAAAACTAGATGGCTTCACCATGATAAAGGTCTTTTATGCCTGAGCCTTGAGCATGCGCATAGAGTGGATCGGCGCACGGCCTACATGTAATTAAATTATGCCGTATTTTTGCACATTTAATTTATACGATTCCAGGGGTTATGGATGAGGTATATTCAAATGATATGGCAAGATCAATACATCCACATGAACAAGGTTGTTGCTTCATTCCATTGACCTGACTAGATAGCTGCAATATAACAAATGTCCTTGAGACTGAGTGGACATAATATTAAGTTAGTCACACAAGCTTGAGTTGAATACAGATAAGTAAAACAAAATTATCCAGCCAGCACAAGAAATAATAAATAAATAATAATAAAACGCAAATAAAACTCTATTTTATTTCCCTCTCATATTTGCAACCTAATCAGCTGCTTGTTAGCTGCACATCTGCTGTTTGATTAGTCTTGGCACAAGACGTTCTTATGTTGAGTTAGTAAAACCATAAAACCATTACACACGCCATGACTATTCCACCAATAGAGGGCGCTCCCTGGAGGTCAGGAACCCGTCAGCAAGTTGTGTAGTGGTCGATGGAAGTTTTCGCAACAGCGCCCGCTATTGTTTGATAGTAATGTGCACGGCGCGGAGTAGTGGGGAATCGGGATAGTTGAGTGATAATGAACAGCGGCGTCTTGCACCAAGACTACTGTGTGATGTGTTTCTGCCATGACAATCTGCACAACATGCAAGATGCATGAGTATTTAATGTACTTGAACATGAACATATAATGAATGCACAAAAAGCGCTCATGATATTTATAAGAATTCAGACGTAAAATGTAGGTATTGACCCTTTGCACCAACGTCAAACGAAACTACTCTCTGCAACGTTCGCCATTTTAAGAGTCAAAGTGCACTTACAAATTATTGTAAGCATGTAAACACTGCATCGCCTAAAACTTGCAACACTGTAGAAAACACACAGACTCCGGAAATGGCGCAGCCAAAACGTTTTGTGATGATAATATCAGATGAATTGGGGGCCATTCAGAGTCACCAATGTTTCAAAATTTCGATCTTTTTTGGATATGGTTTGACCCACCCATCCATCCCAAATTTCAATTTTTATATATATTGACAGACTACGTTATATAACCCTATACACTGAAGAACAAAGTGATACCTTTAATAAAGCAGATATTTTAGATCGAGGTCCTCCCAGCTCAGGAGTTTTCAATGGCTTTTCCTGGCTTCCAGCAGACAATTCGATAGTTGAGATAATTTTGCACCATTTCCCATCAGGCATGAAGGTCAGCTATTGAAACAAGGTTGACCCATAACAATAGACAGTACAGACAGGACAGACATCTGGAAGAGATGGTGGGTATTTTTCCCCTTAAAAAAGTATTTTTTTCTCTCTTATTTTAATTGTACACTGACTTTTGAGTTTCAATTTATTTTGACCCACCCAATCACAAAAAAAAGATTTTTAGACAATGACCAGTTCGAATGGCCCCATGGGTGAATATTTTAGGCTATTAACCATCAGAATGGAGGAGCCGCTGACACTGGATGATAAATGGTTTTTTTAACACTGAAATGATGGAAGCAAGCTTCCTTGTTGAAAATCACGAGTGTGACAAGGGAAAGTAAATGACCTGTGCAGCGTACCTAAAACAACATGTGTAAAAACACAATCAAATAATCTGGGTTTGTTTGAAGGCTCTACTGGGAACTTCATGGCAAATATACCATCCTGTACATGTACAGTATGTCACAAAAAGCAACACTAATTACTATTTTTCTGGTTTATGAAAAACATTCTAATCTCGCCGCCCAAGGGCTGAATCCACATCTGAATTCACAATAAGCATAGAAACATGCTAAAATTCAGAAATCAAAGAATAAAGGATACTTACACAAAACACATTCATACAATAAAGAAATATTATTGAGCATTTTAGTTTAAAAAAGGGATGGGGCTGTTTTTATATCTGTCAGTTCGGCAAAGAGGGATGCAAGTTGGTCAGAGTTCTGAAGTTGGTTGGACCTGCACAAAGGAAGCCATTCTCTGTACTCTGAGTCTAGAAGTATTTTACCGAATTTAAGGGAGCGCTGATCTCATCTGTAAGTGCTTCAATGTTTAACTTATTACAAAGTTACCAAGTGTAAGTATTGGAACTATGCCAATTACCAAGGGTGCTCAATAACTCTTAATTGGTTTTAAAATGCAGGTTTCCATCCACTGTGCTATAATTACTACAGCAGAAGATCATAAATTACCAGATCCTTCATGAATGTTTTACGTGTTATAATGTGTAGCATCAGAGTGTTTATTTTGTTTATAAAAATTGTTATGTCAAGTAAAAAACCACAAGGGAATCTGACTGGGTAAATTTTGAATAGTTTGGGGTTGAATCTTTGTTCAACCCCCCCCCCAAAAAAAATGTAAATGTTAATCAGAGGAAGAGCCAGTGCTGTGACAGGCACCCAGCCGGCACACTGCTCTACGCACACTGGCTACACGCATTCACTGCATGCACATAAGTAGTCTATTTCAACATGTACTGTAATCCAATCTGATCTTCGATTCCGGCTGTGCTATAATTGGACTATGCGCCATCTACGCGGTTTTAAATCCCTGTGGTGTGAGAGTGTAGACCCACATGCAATCAGACATGGGACTCTCGACACAACGCCCCTCACTTTAAGGCAGTGGGCAGGACCTTCACTCGTGACGGGGAAAGCTGTCAAGCAACGCGCGAGGGACAAACTACCTTTTACAAAGTCAATGTCTCGGGTATACACATTCAATAGTGCGCATGACCAGTACAAGCCGGCTAAGGTTGTTTTCAAGGCATTGGTCACTTTTGATAAACTGCCAAAGATGGTCAAACAGTAGGCAAAGAACAAGTTTACTAAAAAAAAAGTGTTATCAGTGTCAAAACTTAACTTTGTATTTCTATGGCATATTTGAAGTGCTTATTGCCATTCATCATTATTTGGCACCATTAATCTGATTGTTTAATCTATTTGAAAGATTCTGATGAAGAAAATAACGTGGGGAGAAACCGAGTTTGAATGGGAACCCAAAACCCCATTTCAATGCTACTATAAACCTGGGTCAAAGATGTGGGTGAACAAAATTCCCCTTGTTATAAAAATATAAACAAAATAGACATCATAATCCTTGTTGCACCCATAAGTTTACCACAACAGACTTGGGTCAAAATTAACCTCCAAAATTTATCATGGTGTACTTTCTTCAATTTTCCACTCAAAATCAATTTTGCACATTATTAAATGTTATTCTACAATATTTATATTTATACAGGGAAATCCACTCTTCAGCTATCACAAGAGTGACCGTCATTGAATGCCGAGTCTAAGCTCTCGCGTTACTCCAGACTGTATATCAACGAAGTAAATAAATCTTACCCTTCACAGAGTAAGAATGGGAACACCATTGTTGTGGATGCATACAACTATCTCCATAGTCAATGAATGGAGTGCGTAATGTGTAAAGTTATACTGGGAACGTACAAAGGTACGTTCAAGCGTAGAATGTGGGCACACTGCATAGGGCCCGACGTCATGGCTCTGCTTACCGCCGAATCCTGTGCTTGCGATCACCGTTCTTCGCGTACAGGGCAAGCGACGAATTACTGTGTTAGCTATGTAAAACAAGAATGCCTAGTAATGTTGAGTACGCATGCGCACAAGCAAAAAATGCTAAACTGTGAAATTTGCTTGACGCATGTTAAGGATTCCCTACTTCCGTAAGCTGCGATTCTTTGCAGTAATGAGAGAAATGAAAGAGGGCCCAACAGAGTTACAGTTACCATGCTGCCTCGTATTTTTTGTCATGTTGCCTGATGCAGCAACATCCTAAATACTGGTGCCCAAATTCTTAGAGCTGCTTAAGCAGTTTCTGAACATTTTTCTGCAAAGCAAAACTTAACAGGAAACCAGTCAAAACAGTAATGTGGTAGTCTGGCTGGTACATGTAATCTTATTCTGGTAAACAAAATTGTTTTAGGCTTAGCTAGCTTTTGTGCTTAAGCAGCTTGATTAAATTGGGCCCAGTTCTCATCTTACAAAAGGCAGTCCGACAACTCCCTCTTGCATCAGCTTGATTACATGTTTGGGTTGATTGCTCTGGTTTTAGTTCTGGTGTGTTTCTGCATGAGCTCCTCAAAGGGGATCCACATACTAAACAAGCAGTGCTTGTGGCCAGATGTGCACAACCAATTTTGCCATGAGTTATGAAGAAAAACAAAAACTGGCTGTGTCAGTTCTCATCTTACAAACATTTGTATATTTCCACCTCTAGTCTTACCTTGGGTTTTGGCACACTGTACATGTATGTGTACACATGAATGCACTTTTCTTTACTTGAATGATGCAAGAACAAACAGATAACTGCACCAGCACTGAGATTAAACTTGAATTGAGGACAAACTGTATGAACGATCGATGGATTGTGAAATGTTGAGCCTAGCCATGAGAGTGTAATTAGTAGTAACTTAGTTCACAAGGACACGCTGACCAATTTAACAAATACTTGTATTCTAACGCATGTAAGCTACCCAAACCATACAAAAAAGTAATAGTTAGGCCTATGAAACTGATTGAATGAATTCGAAAGGTCTACTACATGTAGATTGAGGCAGCATTAAAAAACAAAACAAAGATGCACTAATTAGTAGATTAGTTTTATTAGGCAGTTGAAATAAAAGCTACAAGGTGTGCGTGTATTTCATAGAGCTGCCTCAACAAACAATTTGGGTCTAAACATTTGTGCTGAGCAACTGTAAGCAGGACAACAGTCACAGATGCTACATGTAAAATGGTATTTTAGCTGGCAACCTTTTTCTGGTAAGCATAATTTTGTTGTTCTTAGCTAGTTTTTGTGCTTAAGCAGCTCTATGAAATTGGGCCCAGATCAGACAACTTCACACTTTTCATTAGTCTCTTTTGTGTACATTAATCTCCAGATTCAAAACAATGACAAATGTTTACAAGAGTGTGAATTTTATCCAGGACCATCAACCAGCATCATGTTTATACCCTGTATGTTTACCCAAATAGGAGTTTAACTACCTATAGAAGGAGAGTAAAATAACATAGCCCAAATGCAAATGGCAAGCTTTTTAGCGTAAACAACGGGGGAAACAGCGGGATTTTATTATCAACACAATAAAGATGCTTTGCCTGTCTTCCATATGAAGTAAGAACCAGCCACTCGTCAAGGAGACAGGCATGCATGTTTGTCTGTATCAGAATCAAGTCTAACTTAGTCTGGACTGCACATGCATGTCTCAGACATCCTTGAAACATCCTGTGACAATCTTTTTTAATATTTTTTTTCTCCGTGCAGCACTTTAATTTGGCATGGAAATAAAAAAAGGGGGCAATTCATTGAACCAATGCCCCATTTTATCAATACATATGTACAAATGTATGCCAGTTATATACAAGATGGCCATAATTAGCAAAAAGAGTAGTGTAATTATGAACTTGGGTTGTTCATATGGGCATGGCTAAACATGTATGTTCTGTGACCATACCTGTACATGAATGATGTGAAATAGATTAGGTTAACTCGGGTACATCAAGCGTTAGGGATACTGAATAGAAAGTATCAGAAAAAAAATAATAATAAATGAAATGTTAAAAGCATTTCATTTATTAATATATTTCCGATGGAAAATTTCTGAAGTCGCCAATGCATCATCAACTCCTACTTTTTAAAGATGTTACAATAGTTACAAATACAATCAGCGTTATAATTGCATTCCCAAAAACTATGAGTGCTGGATTTCTCACAAGAAAAAGATACTTTTTTCATGTCATAACTGCAATCAAGAAAAAACGAATATTGTTTAGGTGTATACTCGGTGCTTTCCCAGAGTTCGGCAGAAGAACAAATCCACGACCCCCACCATTCAAAAGCAGGGCCCAATTTCATAGAGCTGCTTAAGCAGAAAATATTGCCGAAAATTTTCTGCTAAGCAGGGAATCAGCAGGATACCTGTCACAAGTTGTAAATGTGACATGGTATTTCACCTGGGCCCCATGTCATAATTGGGCTCAGGTGTCTTTACCACTAGACCCAGACCACCAAAGAGTGCCCGGTGACAAGAGCTTGAATCCTGTATCTAGCGGCAGGTAATACCAGCATTTTATTATTTCTTTTCAAATCAACAGACAGGAACGACCGAAGACCCTCAAAACCCAACAATATTCCACTCCTCTAATCAAGCTGAACCTCGTTAATGGAGCATAAAGCCAAACATGACATTATATATCTGATATCTTACAACGATCTAGTCATTATATTGAATGGAGTTTAAGAATGCGGTATATATACGTAAGTTCAGCCATCCATGAGGTTCAGACCAGGCAGCTGATGTCATAAGAAGTCATCTTTCTCCATGAAGGATATAATTAGTCAACCCGAGCGCATCCAGAAATACTCTATAGCTGATGGAACACACACAGCATACATGTACTTATAAGTGAAACAAACGACCTAGTTTTTCTTTGACATAATTTAAATTTATTTTGTCTGAGATCAGTTGATTTTAAGGTTACAGATTTATGTTTTTTTTTTTTAATTTGTCAGGTAAAATAGTCAACTTGGTCAACAATACATCATTTTTGACGTTTTCTCAATTTATTTTTGAAAGCAATTTATTTTCCAAACCAACTCTTTTTTTTATCATTAGATGGCTTCTAATCCACAACAAATTACAATTATTCATCAGGGTCTTGCAATTAGTATTCCATCCTTTCCACGGATCATTAAAGCCTTATTCCCTTATAACCCTGCTTTCGATTCTGACCTCAGATAATCTCATTTCCTCCATTAAATTCTGCCTGTTTTTTCCATGATTTTTTTTTTCTTTTCACCCCGGCGCTGTGGGACCCAATGGAATTCCCATTTATAATGTTGCACCCATGGAACAGGGTTCTCCTGGCGTGGCATTTGCTAGTGTTACTACTGTTCAGGGTCAACACAGTCAGGAGAAACATGAAGTGTAGGCCTACACATCATAATTTTGACTCATCACAAAATGTGCTGTGAATGCATTCCTGTAATACCAGCCGCACTGAACGCTAATGGGCTGTGTTTATCAAAGAAAATGTTAATGGCATCTTTAGGTACCCCGTAGTGTGTACATGTAACACATTCAAGTACAGGGCGTGTACGTTCTGTGTGGAGCTCACAACATAAACAGGCACACATCTGCATGCCCTACTATCCAGCTCATCCCTGCCTTTACACAGTACATTGTGCATTTACTTTTTAGAAATATTTAAAAATTTAAGCACAATGCTGGTAAAAAAACTGCATGTGGTTGTGCACAACAAGTACAGTTAAATAATTTTGTACAAGAGAACTAAAAAATAAAAAAATAAAAAATTGAAGAGTAAATGTACAAGTAAATGATTTTTTTATGCACAATATGGGTAGAGCGAACAGACACGTTCATAATCGTTAAGAATTTAGAGACCACTGAATGAAGTTCCAGCATAAATACTGTTCATGTACAGTATGTACAATGTACCTGTAGGCGGTAACATAGCGATATTGATTAGGAAATGTGCCAATATGATTTTATGCAGTGTGTGACAGACACAGTGCATTATGATTGAAGCTTGGTTCATGCAGACAGGACATACACATACAGTAATCAATTTACACCGAATGGTACACCAAAAATTTGAAAAACTGTGTTATTGAATTTGTCAGTTACCGGTACTTATGTTGTGAATTTATGTGAGAAATGATGCACTCAAATTCATGGTATATCAATTTAGTTATTCCCTGCAGATAAATTCACACACCATTGCATGAAACACATGTATACATTGAAGATGAATCCAAGCGACAATCGTGTTCTGCGATTAATGGGTAGGCACTATTCCAAACACTGCGCCTCGCATTCATTTTCTATACCACAAACATCTCCGACCAATGACGATGATGCGCCAGTGTAACACAAGATCAAATCTGCACCGGCGCATACACTAAGCATTTTAAATGCATCCCAGTTTTGGCGAAAGTGAACATACCTGTACATTAACCGCGAATTGCCCTTAAAATATATTGGTCTTTACAAGTCGACATGCCAATTATAATTTAATTACATGTATATTGGTCAACTGATGTGTGCAAAATGTCCACAGATGTATCTTCAAGTACTGCATATAAATCTAACTCACACATCATGCACATTGGACACATTGTAACATGCACACATACATGTACCTGCAAAAAAATGAGAGTAATTTATGGAATCCAGTATACATAACGGAATACGAGTAACTCTGAAGGATAGAGCCTGTACCAACCCTCTGGTTAGGTAAGAACTAAAGAAGGATCCAGTCTCAAAAGCCAAGTTTATGTATGGCCATTCTGCACGGCTTTCACACTCAATCAATCAATCGATCAATCAATCAATTAGTAAATTTCCAAGGCGCCAATCTAACATTGATTGCTTTATGGTTTTCGAACGAAGAATAACTCGGATTTAAGAGACGTTTCGAGCAAGGATATTGTAGAAGACTTTCTGATCTACATGTATGGTAGATTCCTTCACACCCTAAGGGCTTCTTGGATATATGAAAAAGACTACATTATTAGCATCCGCTTGTAAGGTTTAGAGCATTCATGGGCAGGTTTGATTCTAGA
Organism: Pycnopodia helianthoides; assembly: GCA_032158295.1. NCBI lineage: Eukaryota > Metazoa > Echinodermata > Asteroidea > Forcipulatida > Asteriidae > Pycnopodia > Pycnopodia helianthoides. The sequence continues at coordinate 15,596,092 of CM063243.1, forward strand.
GAATTCAGAATAATAAAGGCTTCTATTTTAAGGGAAACAGGGAGCAATTTCATCCAACACTTTTGCACAACAAAATATTTTGACCCAACAGATTTTGTGCACACAGATTGCTAATACTGAGTGGAAAATGGTGATTTTTGAGTAGCAATTTGTGTAGCATTTTGCTACACCATACAAGAGAAATCGTTCACTGGGAAACCCTGCATTGGCATCAAAACTTTGACTGGCATCCATACGGGAAAACCTCCACGTCAGTTTGGGTATTAACCAATTTTTCTTTCGAGACAGGTTTGCACTACCTTCTGCAGTTAAGCTATCAGAGGTAAACATCAAAGAAAACACATTAACAGTTCAGACTGAGGAAGGTCACTTTATACAGTCTGGTAGATTCCAGGAGTTTTTATGACAAGACTTAGTCAGACAGGATTGACATTTCTCCCCATGTGTAAATATACATGTTGCTTGTGTAAGCCGGTCACTGCATTTTTACAAACATTCTTACAAAATGCATAGTCGATAAACAAATTAATGAACATAGCAAAATAAGGACGGACTGCCATGGGACTATTTGAGTCTAACTGTGCACACTGCTAGGCGTTCTGCGATTATGCTAGCTTCCCTTTCCAATTAATATGGAAATCTTAGATCTGGATCTGGATCTAAAATAGCCAAATTAATGAACATTGTAATATCAGGATATAAAGGGATCATTTAATTTTTAGAGATAGCCTAAGTCGATTGCTGTCTGATGTTTTCAATATTTCGTTTTCATGGTCATAAAAAGAGTAAAATAGGGGGGATATTAAGAGGTCATGGTACAGTGTACAACTTCAAAAATGTGTGTTGCAAATGCTGGCATTTCTACACAAGAATCAATATGTGCAAACACAAAAACTGGGAGAAAAATACTGAATCAAATGGCTGGCATCTGGGGATCTTAAAAAGTAATACTGTGGAATGTTGAAACTTGTGGACTTACCTAAGCATTTCTGTTTTGTATTATTTATATATACAATTTCTTTCCATATTTTGTTTTACTACAGCTGCTAACAGAAAGCTACATGCAAAGTACACAATAATATGAACATGCTATCTATCGCATCATGAGAGGTTGACTCACTTGACTGTACACATTATCAGACTTTTACATTCTTTCTGCACACAGTGTACAATATACACGAATTTGAGTTTTCGATATAATTGATACAACTTAATCTGTTTAGAGGTAAAACGATAATGAAACAATGAAAAACACTAATACATGTACGCGTGGGGCACAGGATGGGCCAATGGGCAACCTTCTTTTGACCTCTAGCAGAGGGCGCCCTACTCAAACGACGTCATGCGCATGGTCTAATTCGTTCAGTGGAGGGTACATGTACATGCAAATGTAGGGATTAAAAGTGGTCCTAATCCCGCCCTTAAGTTATACCTTCAACTCCTGTGTGTTCCGTCAAAACTCTAGAATTGTCCTAACTATAGCTGGGACCAGTCTCACCTTGAGTGTAACAGTTGGGACGGCCCAACTATAGCCGGGATACCATGATAGGGATCATGACACTGGTAGTACATGTACATGAAGATGACCACAATAAACGGGCCTCTGAAGTAATTTTTGGTTCTCTCAAGGTTCTCTTGGCATACAACGGGACTCACACGTGATACACAGTATTTCTCATGGCGAAACGTAAGTAAAACTTGCCGAAAAGTATCGATTATTTCTCCATCACATAGGCCTACTGCACAACTGAATTCACAAGCAGTCTAGTTCTACGACCATCAAATGCATAGTATAACAGCTGCTGGTTCCCTCCTGGTTCCCTGCTTGGCGACAGATCTCTGGATTCCAGCTATAGACCTTTCCATTGCAACGGGCACAGCCTGAAATTTTGCCAACCAAGGTTGGAAAACTATGGAAAACCATAAATGCACCTGCAAAAACACATAGCCACAGCTTGTAACAATGTTACAAAATATTTTAAAATAATGTTGAATTTGTTGGAAACAAAGCAACCAAACATGGGATGTATTTTTGTTTTAATTGAAAATTTGCAGAAATGTTGATTTTGGTCACAACATCTGTCAACACGATTGACTGTTTTGCTAACATTCGGCCGGCAATGCCAACCAGCTTGGTTTGTTACTTTGTTTTTCAATGATGGAAAGGTCTACAGTTGGGCCAATTGGAAAGTTGATGTAAATGTACACTTTGATATGTAAGGCCGATACATCAGGTAGTAGCAGAGTGACAGTCCACTGCTGCCAGTTCAATGAAAGGACTTGATAATCAAGGCCAGTCTGCATAATCAGTCACACAGCAGTTTCTGTTTCATAAGTGCTTTACGTCTACACCTTCAGAGAGAAGAATGGTGACTAATTGTCTCCTTGTTCATCAAGAAGCCAATGTGTTTATGAACAGCAAGTATCAACTTACAACCTAATACCTGTATCCTTTATAAAGTGCATATGTACTGTACATGTTTAGCGAAGGCATGCCCATACCTGCACTTGTCTCACATTAAAATACTTTCCATGCAGCACAAGCTGTAAATGTCAAGGTAATTAAAACAGAGAGCTCTCAATCCAACCAATGACAGCCGGACCTTGCCTGGCGAATCCTGCAGATGTGCACTTTCAACAAAATAACAAACAAACTAAACAGGGTATCTGTTTTGAATAGAGGAAGATTGCTGTTTTTTTAGTGCTAATCAATTTTTAATTGCAGCACATCAGCTAAAATGAAATGAAAATAGACACTGAATAAAACTGAAGCTTCCTCTCTCGCTTGATTTGGGAATAGTCAGAAATATTGCTTGTCATCTGAGCACTGTCCAACAACAAAGCGGTCATTTGGTAAATAGAACATTTTGGTAGGCAGCTGTCAGACCTCAGTCGTTTCACATAATTTGCAGAAGCTCAAAATGCTGAAAAGGGTTATAATCCACATGTCTATCACCAATCCATCAGGCTCTGGGGGATCAGGTTGGCCCAGTGGTTTATTTCCCTGCCTTTCACCTCTGTGGACCCCGGTTCGAATCCCATCTCAGCCCCGAGCCTTGCATGTGGATTGGGTTTTCAGTCCCTACCTGATTGCGTGGGTTTTTCCCATGGGGGGTTTTCCTCCCACGTCTAAAACTGAACATTTCTTCTCATTTCCTAGTAATCTTGTTATGTGCGCTAACAGTGCTGTTGGAAGTGTAATAAATAAATTAAAAAGTTGCCCATCACGACCACAACATCGCACCCAAAAAATCAAACAAAACTCTGACATGTTAAAAACCCTGTTACGTAATTATATGCAAACTGTATCCATTTGGATTGCCTGGTTGCATCACATTGCGAGAAGCTTTTTTGTTGAACTCACGGGTGCCCTCATTGGTACTGTTGACAGACAGTCGCTATGGTGGGTGGGGCTTTATGAATCAATGGATTGATCAATTATAACTTGATTGCCTAACCAAACACTTCGTCGTCAAAGTAACGCATCTCACAAATCACATCACTCCTTGTCTTGGGTGATGTTTAGCGCATCTGACTCATTCATCACCGAGAGACAATCATTTTGACTCCTTTTTCTCTGTGTTGTGAATTGCAAGATAACAACTGTGTGACACGCTTTGGAGAAATTAGTTGTTAGTGTTACGATAAAGAATAAGGCAAAACACAGTTTAACATAAATGGCCCTTACCTCATCATAGCGATCAAAGGATGCTCCATTTATGAGGCCATCAGGGACAGTTGTCTGCCACTGGAAGTCATACAATTTAGCCATTCTGGCAAGTGGTTTCTGGCTGCTGCCACAGTGGTCTCTAGTGCATCAGTTCAGGATCTGCGTTATGAACCACAACGCCCTGGTTGTGATCCTTCTCAGGGCGGATCTCAGGTCCGAGAGCACAGCTGAGGTTGTGATCTTGGCATAAAATCTGAAATAAATATGTTCAGGCAATCCGAAGTTTATCTGCTTTTGCAGAGAGTACTGTGTATCATGTCGACTTTCCTAATCGAATGGTGGCATCAACCCACAGACTCTTTTACCAGTTACTCTCCAAGGCAACACTCCTCTCAATAACAAGTGCGGTGGGCCACAGAAGTCTGTTCTCGCAGGCTACGGAACCTCAACAAGTGCGCTACTACACATGCAGTAGATCTTCCAAGGGATCCGGCCCTGCCCTTCCCCTACCTGACGATCAACACCTCACTGGGGATTATCTTGGGAGAGTCTTTCTCGTCGCCCACATGTGGGTGTGGGAGAAGATGACCAGCTTTGCCAGGTGTTAAGAGCCGAGGACTCGGTCCCGTGTCAATGCCCCCTTGCGCTGCTCAGGTCTCTGTTGCCAGCCCAAGGCCCTTCCGCATTTGGAGAAAACCCAGGGCGACGTTACAGCACCGGAAAAACCCTGCAAGGGGAAAGACAATACATTATTTACACTTACACATCACGGAGAAACACTGGGATCTGCACATTCTAAGAAAACAAATAACCTCATCCGGAAGTTGTATGTGTACAATGATGATACACATCTGTTGTTGATGCTGTCGTACGATAAGAAGGGAAGAATTTACCTTCTGTATCAGGAAACCAACCTTAATATGATCACTGACACACAAGGCCTTATCTTTCATTAAGATTGGCACATTTGACATTTTCTACAACAAGGTCTTGGCAGACATAAGTTTGCTATTGCGTTTCTTTCTGTCCCTGTGTGACATCTTTGTTGTAAGGACAGGGTAGTTTTTCCCTTGTAAAGGGCACTTATATGAGGAAATTACAAATTTGTACATTTCAAGGGGCACCAAGACAATGACCAGAGGCACGGGGGCAATTGCCTTTGCCCTCATGAAAAATTGGGCATCTCTTTCATTATATATGAGAGTCTGTTAACATGTCTGTCCCCATGAAGTAGTGGTTTCTAAAAACACAGTGGCTTTAAACTCCTCAATGTTGTCTTTTATTTCAAAAGCAACCGACACTACTCCCTCGGCAGATTTGCTTGTTATGAATTCTAAATTACGTCTCACATATTATAAATCATACATGTACAAGTAATTACAAAGATAATCTAAAAGCGATAAATTGATAATCTTTTAAATCCACAGGCTTATCGGATTCCAGACGAACTAATAATAATCTTTGAAAACCAATAAAAACACTTTGAACAAACCTTCCTGAAAGACTCACAAATTAAGCTGACCAAGCAACGACAATTTTTCAAAACAGACACATAGGGTCTTGGCCTACTGATTTTTTAATCAATGTCAACAGTTCACCTCCATTTAGCTACGAGCTCGTCTACTATCATTTGCCTCATCAATTAGGAATTTCTAATTTACAATTCACTGACAGATTGATGACTGGAAGTGTAATTTCAAACAGGGTAGGGGTCGGGTTTATACTTCAATGGATTGTGAAAAGTACAAGGCCAAAGAACCGTTTGAATCTTTAAAGGGGGTTCACCATCTCGCGTGGTCATCCGTACAGTATTTCAAAAGTGCATTATAATTTCACACCAGGTATCGCACAGACCATGTAACCTGTGACATCACAGGCTTACAAAAGAGCCCTAGAACCTGCACTTCCTAGGCCCAATGACAGAAAACATTAAATTTTATGTTTTATGGAGATTTTATCAGCTTTCATAAACTTTCATGGAATTTTTTTAACTTTTGATATGAAAAGGGGCCACATCTCAAAACTTGTTTTGCTTTTGTTTTTATAACTCTTGAATTTATGTGGAATTATGACCCAAGAGATGAAGTTTCCCATCAAACCAGTGTGAGTAGCTTGCCTGCCAGACAGGCCCTGAAATTTACAAGGTCATTTTGGGGGTAAGGTTACAAGATCTATACATGTAGCACTGATTTAGAACCTTTACCAACAGATTACTTAGTAGGGGGAAGTTAGTTTGGCTACCCAACCAATCAGCCCGATAATGTAAATGTACATGTGGGATTCTGACTCTTTTATAAAATGAAATTTGTATTTTAAATTTTTCTCGTTGGACGAAATTGTGTTTGTAATATGTAAACTTGGTTATATTTTCACTGCCTGGTCATAGGCAATAAGCCACTTGCGAATTAGATTTGAATGATGTCTGGTACATAACCTTGCTTCAGTTACAAGCTAATGCGCAATTGGAATTCCTCAGACTAAATACAGTGTTTCTACATGTATGTCACATGGGTTGGGGGCAAGCTTTTGCATAGTTGCATAAGGACAACAGATGGTACATTGTGCACATGTACATGTAGTATTTGCTTTTCCTGGAAGTTGCTATACAAAACCTTGCCCCAAACCATGTCATTGTACAGTAGCAACAGTTTTTAGTCATGAGGAATTTAAATTCATGTCGCTGTATATGACAGTATTCAAATTGCTTATTTAAATAAACGTTAGAAAACTTTAAACATTTATTCTTTAAATGTTGTATCGTCCTAAGTCTACTATTAATTGTGTTTTTGGGGGCGGAGAGAGGGGGGGTCCTCCTTCATGTGTACATGTAAAAATGAAAACCACTGGCAGAAAAATATTTCACTAACGTACCGGTATCCATCAAGTCTTGACGCTCATGGCGCGGTACAATGACAACATTTCAAAAACAACATGTATCAATTATACAACACCAGCACAAGGAAATGGGGGTTCAAATGGTCTACATGTATTCAGGAAGAGATGGGTGTTTTGAGAGCAACCTTGAAATTACTAAGGGCAACTCATGCAGTTAGGCATCAGACGTACTCTAAGTGGGAGCTGATTCCAAAGGTAAAGTCCAGAATGGGAAAAGGATCTACTCCCCTGCATGTCAGGGGGACGGCTAATAACGAAAAAAATCAGATGAACGAAGACGTCTAGTGAGCTAAATATTCAACAATTAGGCTTCTATTATAGTAGGGGGCAGAACCATGCAAGGAATGAAATACCATCAACAACACCTTAAAACTAATACGGTCACATACTGGGAGCCAGTGGAGAGTTTTTAGTATGGGAGTGATATGAGTTCTATGTGATGAAAAGGTAACAATAGTGCAGCAGTTTTTGAAGTTTCTGGAGACGAGCGAGTTGTGTGTGAGAGAGCCGATATAACAACGAATTACAAAAATCGAAGCAAGAGGAAATAAGAGCATCAACAAGTTTCTCTGTAGCTGCACAAGTTAAATATTTACGAATAAAGCCTGAATTTCTCAGTTGATATCGCACTGACTTACTAATACTGCAGACATCGGAAGACAATGATATGGAAGAATTAAACATGAAAGAAGATGAAGGCTTTTTTAATGACATTGTTGGAACTACTCTCATTCCATTATTCAGTATGGCAATTTGTGCAGCTTAAAAACCAGCACAAATAGCGTGTAAATATTTTGACTGAGTTTCCCTGTTTAAATATGTAAAAAATTGACACAATATTCTACGACTCATTGATTTTTCATGCAATCTCATTCCCACAAACGAGTAGTTTATGTACATGTACATGTAGGTGCTTGTACTGTCTGCTGGGCTGTACATTTGCCTGCATGTGCCTGTACTTGTGCAAACAGCAAGGCAAGTACAGCCTACCGACGCATGAAGCTTGCAGAATATGGACACTCAATGTATAGAAATAATTACATGTATTTATGATTATTTAGATACTTGTAATGTTGCTTTTTTTTTTACAGCATGTTTGTTGGTCGTCTACATATATCGTCCCATTCTAGGGACAGAAAAACCAGCATTGTTTACAAACTTGTCTCCTCACCCTTGTAATTTATTTGTTCTAAAAATTGTCTTGTACTTCTTGTGGGCACTGAACCACCCGTTCTGGAAGATTAAGCATCTTCTACTTACTTAATGACATTTGATACGATCACATTGAACGTAATCGTGATCGTATCACATTTAATGCGATTGTGATTATACTCTCAAACAATCAAACGAATTAACTTTATCGATGTGCAACAAGTTTGTAAAAGTCTTAAAAAAGATGTGCCATGGTGATTGAAGTTTACGTTCTTTTTTAGTTTTCTGCTTTCTAAAATTTGTTGCATTTTTGTTAACATTACATTAACAAAAGAAGTGATATTTGCAGGGAGTTTTACTCCTTTCTACATTATCAAAATCACGTAAATGAAGGCAGCAAACAAAACATGATGTCACTATACGTACTGAATCCCCGGATGGTCTGTACTGAGCAATGCTTCAATGAGTAACAACAAACAGCCGTTCGACAGAGGAGTACATACTGCGACGTCACTATTCTTTTGAATTTTTTGAGACAGCTTGGAAACTGCGTTGTAAACGCATAACCATTCTATAACTCTGTCACAGTGTTTTCTTGGTAGATATACATGTACATGTAGGTGTATTTAGGGATGTAAAACTTTTTTTTAAAGAGTGACCTCTAGTGTGGCCCAACCTATTTAACCCCAAAACTTGCACAGTTTTCTATCATCAAAGTTTGCGTCCACCCTGATTACCCATCATGTCACATATGCCCTTGAGCATGGCACATATGCCCTTGAGCATGGCACATATGCCCTTGAGCATGGCACATATGCCCTTGAGCATGGCACATATGCCCTTGAGCAATAGCACATATGCCCTTGAGCATGGCACATATGCCCTTGAGCATGGCACATATGCCCTTGAGCATGGCACATATGCCCTTGAGCATGGCACATATGCCCTTGAGCATGGCACATATGCCCTTGAGCATGGCACATATGCCCTTGAGCATGGCACATATGCCCTTGAGCATGTCACATATGCCCTTGAGCATGGCACATATGCCCTTGAGCATGTCACATATGCCCTTGAGCATGGCACATATGCCCTTGAGCAATGGCACATATGCCCTTGAGCAATGGCACATATGCCCTTGAGCATGGCACATATGCCCTTGAGCATGGCACATATGCCCTTGAGCATGGCACATATGCCCTTGAGCATGGCACTCAACCATAATTTCTTGTCTTAACCCAGGTGTATAAATGGGAACCTGAGAGGGCTGAGACAGTATCATATTAGGTTAACCCCTTAGAGCTAAATATAAGCAGCTTGGGGGGTTGTATGCACCCCAGGGAGTTGAGAAAGTTTGAGGAATGGTCTATTTTGTATGCATGATGAACAGGGATAATATATTGTTGTGAAGCGCCTTGATCTAGCTACATTACTGCGATATGTGCTGATAAGAACCCACCACAAAATATGAAGAAGAAATTCTCTGGGTGTCTTTTGACATGTTTTTCCAGTTATACCACCACTACATGTAAGTCACATTATGAAGGGAGAGTTTGCTCATTGCGGAATTCGCCCTTCAGGGAACAGTTTCGTCCAGCACATTCGCACAGCAAAATGTTTTGCCTGAACAGATCTTGTGCACACAGATTGCTAACATTGATAGCAAATGATGATTTTGGGGTAACAACTGATACAATCTGTGTAGCATTTTGCTATGCTATTCAAGGGAAATCATTAACTGCCCTTGACTTTATATTCACAACCTACGAATTAGTGTTTTCCAAAAACCATTACCCTTTTCGGTTCACAGCCATGCATATAAAGTACACGTAAAAGGACTTTTTTTGTTATGACAATGTTAACATTATACAATTTGATTGTTTTTAAGGATGACTTTATTTTTAAGCCATGAACTTTGTACGTAATGCTTTTCAGTTAACTTCCCTACATTGAAAAAAGAAATAGACGTTTTATTCATTCGTTTGTTTTGACTGTTCAAATGGACTATTCGGAGATCTGTGATTAGTTCTTGACTGTTAACATGCCTTAGACTAGTGTAGGGAGGCGGTGGCCACGCCATTGCTGATACTCAGGTGGAATGCATCCTACTGGTCACCGCACTAGCATTAATGATTAGTTCTTGACTGTTAACATGCCTTAGACTAGTGTAGGGAGGCGGTGGCCACGCCATTGCTGATACTCAGGTGGAATGCAACCTACTGGTCACCGCACTAGCATTAATGATTAGTTCTTGACTGTTAACATGCCTTAGACTAGTGTAGGGAGGCAGTAGCCATGCCATTGCTGATACTCGGGTGGACGCATGCTGCAACCTACTGGTCACCGCACTATCATTAATTGTTGTTCTTGACTGTTAACATGCCTTAGACTAGTGTAGGGAGGCAGTAGCCACGCCATTGCTGATACTCAGGTGGATAAAATGCTACAACCTACCGGTCACCGCACTACCATTAATGATTGTTCTTGACTGTTAACATGCCTTATAGACTAGTGTAGGGAGGCAGTAGCCATGCCATTGCTGATACTCAGGTGGACGCATGCTGCAACCTACTGGTCACCGCACTATCATTAATGATTGTTCTTGACTGTTAACATGCCTTAGACTAGTGTACATGTAGGGAGGCGGTGGCCACGCCATTGCCAATGCCTGGGTGGCCAGTCACCACACTAGCATAATGATTAACAACGGCAAACATTGACAGAATGATTGAAACAAAATTTCTTAAAATTACAAACAGTAGCTTAATTAATGAAACAAAATAACCACGGCTAGATTAAAGGGTTTGGAGTCTAGGGCATATTATGTTTCATCAACGTACATTTAATTTCTCAGGGGAAATTTACAGTGCAGATCAGACTCTTTAAATTTCATAGAAAATTGTACCAATATGCATGGTGCCAAACCCCTTCTAATTAGTATTAACAGACAATTCTGGTAGGGCAGCTGCACGATCAAATGAACACACAACATGATTATAATATAATATAGACTTTAACTTTATTGTCTTAGTCACTGTGATATAAATACCACAAAACACAAATAAAATTGTCAAATTGTAGGCCTATTAATTTTTGTGGTAAAGAGATCTATGTTTCGTTTGTCATGAACCTTGAAGTTGCGCAAAGAACTGGCATTCATCTTAAACTGCTTGCTATTATCACTTGTTTTAATATTTTAAATCCAAATGAGTCGTTTGATCAAATATTCAGCTAATGACGACAATTAAGGGAGGAACGGTCATCACATGAAATTTTTATCAGGGGATTCTTCTTTTAGGTAGGTGAGCGGCTCCACACATTGTCATATTTAAGGGGTTCGGTGTGTGTGCGTGTCTGACCGCTGAAACCGAGGACTTTAACCAATGAGGGCGTTGCCAAAAAAAAAGTCCAACAATGGGAGAACAAAGACAAGACTAGATTTACAGGAATCACAAACAAACTTACTGGGTGCTTTAACAATAAAACAATGATACCCCACCAGGTTTTCTTTGGTCTAGTGGTACCCATGGAGAATTTCTTCAGAAAAGGGAATAATAGAACAATGGAAGAACCCCGTAACTGCCATGTAAGGGTGGGCTTACAGATTGACCCTTGTGGGGTATTTTCCACGATAGAGCAATGGACCCCGCAAGATTATTCTTTAGAAAAGGGAATAATATAACAACAGTAGCAGGACCCCATAAACCCAATCCATAAGGTTGGGTGTGGGGGTGGGGGGGTGGGGGGCATGTCTACCCAATGAAACCAAGGTCATTTACAATGTACAAATAGAAGTCTGGGTGTTTTCAAAGATGAATGATGCCCTGGGTTCAATTTTGTATACAAAACAAATGAGAATGTCATGATTTGTAATATTTACAAAAATGCCTACTGTACTTCGTCTCAACTGACATGTCGTGGGAGTGAAATATTGGCAGCCAGAGCAATCCCGCATGACTATTGTTGCAGAACATTGTACACCTTTAATGGTGTGCTGGTGACATTTTTTTAATAGACCTTTACAATATGCAGGGTGGGCTTTTTGGGGGCAGCAATTGGGTAATAAAAATCATAATCTACTTGAACCTGTAAAAAGTGCACGCTTTAATAGTTTAAAGGTACAATTATATTACATGTAGTTTTTTCTTTAGAAAAAACAAAATTTAAGCAACAACATTGAAAACTAAATCCTAGGGCTCGAAATAGGGGGAGGACCACAAAACCGCAGGGTGGAAGTAAATAGCTTGAAGCTCAACATTTTTACTAGACTAACATTCGTTTTAGTATCAAGATGTGTAAAAACACTTTCTACACAGTTCAACATACAAACTGTTTTCATTTGAACAAATTAGAGAAGCTTTGTCTCGTTCGTCTTATTGAAAGATATTTATCAGACTCGAGTCAACATTTGAACATAACTTGTTTTCATTCAAGATATAACACACACAGTAAGGCACTAATTGTTCAAGTGAAAAACACAAGACCGCCGCACTTGTGGGGCCATGAGTTTACTTATGCCCAACTCTAGAATCGCTGGCCTCTGGCCTGCAATCCTGTGTAAATTTTGAGCCCTGAATCCAGTTCCCAAATTTGTTTTGGAGATTGACCATGACTGACACATGAAGGGGGTAACTCAGTGTGAAACAAAATGTTTCATAGTTACTTAGGCCATGTAACAAAAAGTAGCTGTTTTCTTTTTACATGTGTAGCCATTTTAATTTCTGTAGGTTAGTCATGACTTAAGGTGTTCCAACTTCTAGATGTTGTCGTTGTATGTTTCAGGGTGGGTTTTTTTTTTTTTTTTTTTAGGAGGGTGAGGTGAGTTTCCCCATTACTTGATACAACAATCAACTTCAGTGCCTGCCCTCACCATGCATGTAATAAGGTTGTTTGCTTTGTTTTTAGGACAAAACGAAGGGTCGAGGGCATTTCTGCCAGTCAAGTTTTGATGCTAAGCAACCACTTTATTTTACGTGGCCTCACTGGAAATCTTTTTCCAAGTCACTGAATACTTTGTAACTACATGTACATGTAACAAAAGCACAATGCAAAGGTACATTACCTTTTACGGAGATTTTAACAACTGATCAAATTGAATTTAAAAGGTTGACTTTACAAAGTTAAACATGGCAAGGTATACACCTAGGTATAACCTTATTCCTCCATGGTATAACGATGCTTTATTATTCACTTGGTTTGTTGTTAAATTAAAACTGCTGACTAACAAAACAATAAATAAACCTTCAAGATTCCACACAATTTACAAAAGAGCTAAAATGTTAAACAGAGATGATTCACGTTGGGAAGTTAGGGTTGTTTTATTTTACCTATCACAAAAAAACAAAAAAAACAACAACAGACAAACAAAAAGGTTTACGTGTCTTTTGGCACCCAATTTAATATTCAATGAGGCCAACCCGGGCGACGATTAATTCAAGATTATGCATGCTTTAAAAATGATTTTTAAAATGACAACATGGCAGCCAATATTACACCAATACTACACTCAATAGGCCTAGAGTCTTTTGTCCCAAATTGTACATAGTTAGGAGCCTAATTCATTTTAAAAAAATTTCCAGATAAGTTATCAACGTAAACTTTGCCTAGACATTTAAATGAATAAAATTGTGCCACATTAACAAACCTTTATCATGTTCATATGATTCAAGAGACGACCACAGAGTAAGAAATACACTGATCCAAACCGTTCTACTAATATTATTATTATTAATATTATCAACTGTTGTCCACTTCAAAATAAACACCGAATCTGCCAATTAAAGGGATCTGTTTTGTTTTGAAGATGTTCATCACACGGGCGCGTGTACGGACTGTATCCCAGATGACTATAATGTACACACCCACATTCAAGTGCAGTCCCGAAGACGAGGAAAAAATATAATTACCTGCCTACGTCTCACAGTGATGAAAATCCATTTTCTATCAACTCCGAAATACAACTCGTCTTCTCAGGAAAACAGCAAAATATCCAAAAAGTGTTACTGTCTTTTTCCCCCACTCGCTCGGGTGAAGAACCGTGTTGACCAGGGTCCGGCGGCTGACACACTCACGGTGAAATGTTGCTAATGAAAGAGCGAGCCACCAACTTGTGAGACGAAGAATTTCCGTTCTAGGTCAAAACGAAATTCTGTATTTCAGAAATGGCCGCATCACTTCATCAACTCCGTGAATGCAAGCCAGCATCTAGCTAGCAGGAGATGGAGAATTAGAAAAAAGTGGACGATGATGACGCTAGCGCCTCCTCCCCTTCGAGTCTCAACCTCCGCAAAACACTGATGCTTTAGCAATGGCATGAACTCCCCCACCGCCAACGTTCAGCGATAATTTGCCTGATACCTGCACTTGTTTTTGTCCATAACGTGGATATTGCACATTCTCGGGGTCTGTTTTGGTCGGGGTACCAGACAGTAATTCATCGATTCATCGATCATCAAAATAATAGCGGTGCCGTGATAGCGCCACCTTGCGTTAATTGAAAAACACAGGCAGTTGAAGAAGCCAGAGTTAGTGGGCGTTTAATATACCAAACTGGTCCAAAACATTAGGCAAAATAGTACGAAGGACCCAAGCTGGGTGAATTCTTCGTATACTTAAATCCTTTCCACCGAAATAGTATACAAATAGTAGATGCATATGAGCGCCTTTTCCCAGAATATAATCTGGACTATTCCATTTCAAGACGCGAGTGAAATGGAAATGACACCTAGTGGTTATCAGAAACGAAACGCATTCAATATTATTCTTTATAAAATTCACACACAGATCCTTGTCATTATTTTGATAAACACAAAATCACAATAAACACAATCATGCTAGACACAGAATCTCGTCCAACTGACACTCTGAAAATTCTTAAAACAAAGTGACCTTCTAAACAACGTGGACAACTCCATTATAGACACCAACCTTGTCCGCAATGTGACGACCTTGCCGCGTTTGTCCCACGTTCGGACAAACTGACAAGGAACAATTATTTTGGAAACAACGCTGCGAAGCGTCCGATGCGTCCTATACTTATCCATATAGGATTCCTATATTAAAATGTGGAGTGTGGCAATATACCGTGGCAAAATAAAGGAAGATCCGTGGTGCGTGTTCCACCAATCAAATGACAAGGATCTGCGTAAATGTGCGGTATGCCTATAATAAAATAATATGTATTATTTTGATGTCCCAAAAACTGAAAATAATTTCATGGGAAAATATAAGCTCAAATTTGTTTCATTAACTTATTCCGTTAACTTTTGAATTACTGCTGTTTCAAACAAAATACAAAAACATATCAATAAGTTGATCCAATTCCTACCATAAAAAAGACTGAAACCCCCAAAACCGCCGTAACTCTTTCGAAAAACTAAAAGTTGTAAAGTGAAACTCTTTTTGCAGATCAGGTTTTGATGCTATGACAGTGTGTGAGGGCGCCCCCTTTTTATTTTTAAAGGAACGCCCGATAACATACAGGAAAACCTAGTTTTTGTCACTACTGATGACAACAAAATACAACAAATCAACTAAAACACCGTGGATAAAGTGAATATCTCAGCGAAAACGGGGTATTTCACAGATTTGCACAACGGGCGAAAATGTCACACGTATAATTTATAGAGGGTAGCATCTCGCAGTATGGGTGCTTCAGCAGTTTAGGGTCCGCCCGCCGGTTGATTACTCGGCAGACCAACTCCGTCATTTACGCTTTTGCCTTTATCTATGATTTATTATACGATCGCTTCTTGCACAATAAATATTACGATTATTAATTTTATCATGGAGACGGCTGGAGAGGCCGAACAACATCCAGTTCTGAAGCTTCATATTTGGAACTTTTCACAGCTATTTAGAAATAAAACAAACCGTAAACAGTCAAATCAACTTTCTCGTACCCCTTTGTAACGAGCCTGAAAAATCCTTCAAATTAATAAGTCGAGAACCATTGCATCAAACTACACATCAAACAAATCGTTCTAGAGCACGTCCCATCTATCAAAAAAAAAAAAACAAGGGTGGACGTTGAGCCAACGAGCGGTGCCATCCTGGGGTGCAAAGCACTTACAAAAGTCATCATGATCAAACTTGGTGATGACCTTTTTATAAGAAAACTATACAGACGCCTTCATGTGTAGGGGCAATGATCTCCATCGAAGTGTGCCTTAAATGGCCCCAAAATGCAGAAACTTGTTACTATTTCGTCTACTTTGAATAATGCGTAAGGGAGGGGTATGGATGTATTGAAATGAATAAGGTTATTGGGGGGGGGGGGTTCTAACGAAGGCTTAAGCCTACATCATACAGTTCGCACTGGTATTATTCAAAATAATGTTCTCGAAAATAATAACAGCAAAAAACTGCGTTGAAACAACCCATTTGTATCAACAATGTCATGCAGTTCGTACAATGATCAAGGGAGACCCTTTACACACAATATTATTTTTGTCATTCTCAACTGCATTCTTTATCAGAGAGTAACTTTAATTTTGCTGTTGTACAACAATGTGTAAACATATTTTAAAACAACCAATAATTATAAGTAATATTGGGTGCTGACTTATTGTTAATTATAATCTATACATTAAACAAACCTTTGAATCAGTAGCATTTTATATACAGCTTTAGTTTGTTGACCTGTATTCGTTTTTTAAACAATCAAAAAAGACTCCCCATTCCATCCCATATTTCTAAACCCGAGGCTGTATCATGCAGATAGCACCACCCTCTTTTGAAAAATTGTGTTTTTGTTTTTTTTAAACACAAAGGAGAGTATCAATACTTTTAATGGTCAAGGCACTACGGCAGTCAAAACATAAATAGAAAAACAAAATTAACAAAGAAGAAAAGATGACCATATTGAATACATTTACCACAGGTGAATTAACGCTGTTTTGTCTCTATATATGTTTTTTGTCTCTGTTAGAGGTTTTAATCAGAATAATTAAAAACATCTTTATTTATACTCGATGCTTACTCGCTTATGGGCGGGCACGTTTTTCCTGCCAACCGGCACACACCAACATTTTTGATCCTCAAAAACAATTTTAGAAGTAGTGTATTTGACGTACTTTTTTTGTAAAGGATCTTATTACTATTTTCTAGTATGAAATAAGCCTCTTGATGTAACCTTTGACCGATTCCAGATAGACGATGAGTTGGGCTTTCTGAGCCTTTCTCTGTCAACGTGATGATTAATACTGTGACATCATATTTTGCTTTTATCAAAAAGAGTGATTCAACAGCGAACTCGTATCATATTATAGCTCTCTGTGAAACCGGGCACTGTGTTCCATTTCACAAAAGATATCAAATTCATCTCAAGTTACTTTTCATAAACGTCACATTTTGCTCATTCATCGGTTGACTCATCATAAAACTGTTCTTGGTGCTGTGTGAAACCAGTGTTTGATCTCACAAAGCACTGAAGGTTCATCTTAAGACGAGGTGTCGATCAGTCTTAGCTCTTTTCTAATTGATTCCTTGGCTCGATTTCAGAAAGAGCCAAGACTAAGAGTAGGCCTCTTGTAAGATTTAATTCAAATTGCTGGGTAAAGTAACAATAGACATTATGCACTGACGTCATCCAGCCGCCATCTTGTAGAGGTGAACCGATGATGACAATTGAAACAATGGAAACGCACAGTACGCGCAGTGCAGACCGGGATTGCCCAATGACTAACCTCCTTTTGACCTCTAGGAGAGGGCGCCCTACTCAAATGACGCTACATGCGTAAGGTCTATACAAAGGCAATAAATATTGACAACTCATCTTGGGATGAACCTTAGAGTGCTTTGTGAAATCGAGCCCATTAATTGGGTACTACCCATCAAACGCAAGCACATCCTGCAGTGTGCTAACTGCTGATTGGATAGCGTGTGTAGTGACTGCCATTTGTTGGCGTACGATCTCCCAGCGTGATGTCTGATCTGGATCTTCATCAATACGGTACATGGCGTCGATGATGCCGGGGAAGGCATCGGCTGCGTAGTAATTCTTACTGCTCGGCGCAAACACGATATGCCTGAAAGAGATATCATTTCATCTGGCTTTACTCAACATCAATTCATTTGCGAGTTTCAAGCGCATTATGAACAGTCGTCAGAGTTTTAATCACAATATGCCTAAAAGGAGAAATCATTTCATATTTTTGTTACTGCGGCAGTCGGAATCAATCAATTCATATCATGAGTTTTAAGCGCATTAGCAAATAGTCTTCATTAAGTTTTAAACAAAAGTATGCCCCAAAGGAGAAATCGATTCTCGCACGTACTTCGGATAGTTTTTTGGAACCCTTGGCTCCCCACGTGTCGTGCTCGTGTGGAACGAGACAAACGCGTGAAACTTTTATGGTCTATCCAAAATATATTTTGCCTTGAAGTGACAATTATTTTGTTTATGTATCAATATTAATTACATAATAAATATGTAGACTGGTTATTCTTTCGGGGTTTTACATGTAAGAGCATGGAGCAAGGACCAAAAGGGTAAGACCAACCTCAGGAATTTTCGATCTGGGAGCCCAAGGGGATCGATGAAAGCTCTCTCTAACTGCATCAACTGATCGTTGACACGACGGGCAGCCATCACACTGTTAATAATCACACAAAATGTTTGTATTGTTAATGAATCAATTGCATGATTATCTAATAAATTATACTTTCCAGCCTTACAGCATACTATTTTGGACCGACACGGTCACTCTTCCTATACCGTCCGATAGGGATACTCGAAGCCTAGTGGAACCGATTTCCCGGTGAATTAGCATCGAAATCCTGAGCCAACGTGATGATAAACTCCCTTGTACTTTCTGTAAAGGGGTTTAAATCACGATAACATGGGAAGACGCCATTCTAAAAATAAATTTGGCCCTTATTTCATTCATACTTATATCTTATTCGTCATGCAAAACATTTTCCCCCTACAAAACAATGACTGTAAAAAAAAGAAGATGACAATTAAAATGTAAGAAAGTTGGGGGAAATGTTGTGATTGAGAGTCTGTGTGCTTTCCCGCCTAATTATGGCATTATGTTTTTCCAAATCACAGGTAAAATTGCAAGGGAAAAGACTTACTCTTTGCTGTCAGTCTGCTCAATTACTTTATGAAACTCTGCAGCAGCCGTGGAGAAGTTAGACAAGGCAGAGTCAATATACTCTGTCAAAGGGATCAAAGCAAAAACAACTACATGAGTAAGAAACATGAAATGGGAACTGAGCAAGGAATTTTATAAAATAAATGACGAAACCACATTATTATTAAATAGACCTTGTGCACATGAAGTCATTTGAGTAGGGCGCCCTCGCCTAGAGGTCAAAATGAGGTTATTTATTGGCCAATCCTGTGCGCCACGCTTGCAAATCTGCGCAATTCCATTGTTTCTTCATTGGCGGCTGGATGACGTCAATTCATAAGGTTCATATTATTGAAAAGCTACTCTCTTTACTAACGGTCCAGAGATTTTTCGATGCTTTCCCTAAAACAGGGACAGGAGCAAGAAATTCATCAGGAAAAGATTATCTACTTTAATGAAATGATGAAACTAAATCTATAAGCAAAGTAATGTGTTTTCAAACATGACGCATGACAGAACTTCAGAAGACAGAACTATTTACAGCGCCCTCTCTAGTCGGTAACCGGTCATTTCGGCAGCTTCTCCCCCCACCCCTGTCTGAAATTTGCACAGGTTGGACAACTAGAGGATGAACATTTATTTACTCTTCCAAAAACACAGAAACATAGCAAGTGATTTCTTACCGAATGTAATCCCTTCCAGTGCCATCTGAGATTCGTAAACAGTCTTGACGTCATCCATTGATCCCCGAATCTTATCTGCATAATCATTGCAGTCGAAGGGCAAGATGGCCGACTCGGACAGATCACGTGTCACCTCTGCCCACAGTCTGGCCACAGCCTGGTGCCTCAGGAATCCATAATCAAGGAACGTTTTCATGTAATAGAAGGTCTCGTAGACCGAATGGTAAACGGGGTAGCTTGATATACCAAGACTCTGTTTACGAATATACAGACAAACTATTAAGAAACAACATTTTTGCATTAAAGCTACTTCAAACAAATATTTAAACCAAGATTGGTCTCAACGCGCTAAGACATTTCAACGAACTACAAATATATTTAATTTAAATTTGTAACATCAAGAAATAAACCAAAAGGGAAACTAATGGGTAAGTTTAAATCAATTTAAATTGCGGAGGTAGCAGGTTCAAATCCCGCTCTAGTAAACTTTTTTTTGTTCAACCCGAAATTCATTTTAGTTTCTAAGTCTTCTACCCTGCTTAGTTAACGTCTACACAAGTGGCACCTCATCTTCTGGTAAAGGGAACACTTGAGGTGTTTGTGATAACTATCTTCAGCATGATAGCATAAGGGGCACTTGCTTTGCATTTGTACTGTACGAGAAGGCCACAATCCATCACCTCAATCATCACAGTAATCTAAATGACTTCTTAAAATCACATACCCCGTCATAATTATATCTTAGATCAACGGCCGACACTCCAATACGGTACATAAACGGGGCAAAGTCACTCCCCGCACCCAAATTACTCATCCTAAATCAAGAAAAGAAAAGAAATGCAATGTGATATACGTTTCTATCTTCTCCTTCTCGAAAGCCAAGATGAAGAGTGTAATTACACCTGCACAGTGTATAACGAACCATCTAGGTATATATATAAATAATTATATAACAAAAGATAACATAATTAAAATGCATAGAATGTACACGAAATAAAAACAAATTACAAACAAGAAGAGACAATCCTCAAGGTTGTGGCTGATGTAATGAACTTGCAAGGCAACACCCAGACGAAGCACAGCAGCCAAAAACAACATAGTTTATGGCTATAGTTTATGGCTAGTTTATGGCTATACACACTATTTGATGGGCCTATTGTTGGGAAAGTAAAACTTTACGATAACATAATTATTTGAAAGTCAAATAATTTTAACAAATCAACGAAGAACACCCGAAAATAAGAATTGAACTCTGTTTCTGGTTACTTGCAAACAATATTAAGAATAATTTGCCCAACCGCTCATTAACCAACTCCAGGACTTGAAGCCCGTGAAGCACATGGTCCGATTCAAGAAAAACCAAGATATCGATAACTCTCCTCCTCACCCAGAGCCCTCATCTGTGAACCATCTGGCAGAGCGATGCCATCGGAATGACACGCTTCCCCCTCTTCATGGACATTGAAGCACAATTCTCCAGACCGAACTGCATCCCTATGTCATCACTGAAAATCCTGACGGTCTGCACCAAAGAATCGATCTCTGCCTCATTCTTTGCACAGAACTTCAAATCGTACATAACAAGCAGATTCTTAATCTTACATCCGTCCTTCTTCATTACATAACCAGCACATACCTTAATATAGACAACTTGTGAAGGATACTTTACAAACTTAGACCATGTCTATTGATACTTACGCTGGCATGGAGTTGGGATCAGTTGCTTCGGCAGGACGTCGTTGTCGCCAACTTTCATATAAAGACGAAGCACCGCCCTCTGGATCTGGTACCTGGAGACGAACAAACCAACTGTGAACTTCGCTCAAATAAAGCAAGGTCTACAAAATGGATGTGAGGCGAATCATCACGCCAAAGGAAGATTCACGTTGACATATTTTTTTACATAAGGTTGAGCACAAGGTAAACAAAATCCTTTGCAGAGATTGCCTAAATAATTGCAACAAAAATAGTAATAATGTTTATATCTGAACCAATTACGGTCCCATTCCACGCCACTGTTTTTATTTTTCTAAATTGAAAATTTACTAAAAGTATTTTAGTTTATAATATATACCCAAGTGTAGAATCTTGTCATATTAGAGGAAATGTGGGTCACGTGGCATTCATTAATCAAGTAATTACAAGCCTACATCACAAACCGTGCATTCTGTTTAAATCGGGAATGTACCAGTGTGGAACAATCCATTTGCTCACCACTGAACTCTTAAACAAGTATTATTTGTATACTTATACATAGGCATATCGCAACCCATTGTATCCAATGATGAAAGTACACCGTTTTCAAAATTGATACTTGATTTTGAAGAAACAACACATCCGCAGAACATTGACGTCTTATTCGCCCTATGCACAGTCAGCCAATTGCGTGTAGAGCCTCGAATTGGGGACATCAATGAATAGAAGCATTATATAACTCTGTATTGTCACAGTAATGTATTGACACTTTCATCCATACATAAATACAATACAAATGAAGCATGAAGTCGAGGCTCTACACGCAAATGATGGATCCGTGCAAGTAGCGAATTCTTTGAAATCCCTGCTGTCAGAGTGAATTTTGTTAACCGTGAAACAACAGACCATGTGTCCTGTGACATGACAATGTTTACAAAAGAGCCACAGAGCCTGGACTTCATACAGGCACAGCTTGTACACAGCTCAATGGAAGAATACAACAAATCTTAAGTTTTATGGAGATTGCACTGTGTGATTTTTCTCAACTTTTGATATGAAGAAAGCTGTACAGTTGTTGCTTTTGTAAGTCTCGAATTTATGTGAAAATTATGAAACAAAATGTCAATTTCCCCATATGGCCTGTGCAGTATCTTGCCCGTCAGGAAACGCATTAGAATGTACAAGGTCACCACTCTGTAAACAAAGGTAAAATGGTCTATAGGTTCACCTTTTTAGAAGCTTCCCAGATGGTTTTGTAGAGCAATGGTGTTGTCTTCACAGCTAGGCTGTAGTTCCCTGAAACGGCTGCATCCACATTAATATATGCAACAGCTCTCGCAGCAAGTATCCGCTGAAACTCCTATGTAATATTCATACAAACAAGAGGTTTCGACCGGTTATTCCATGAAAACAACTTATTTGTATATTATTATTATTACCAATGTTATTTTTGGAGGATTAATTTGTTCACACACACAAATATGATTATTGGTCGTTATTCTTGTTATTATTTGGTTTGTGGTATTGTTCATTTTATAATCGCAATATAGGCGTTACAGTATTGAGGAAATATATGATTTCAATAAGGTAACTTGACAAGACATAGTTTGGACATTTTGGACACCTCTAAAACACGGGCTTCACATTCAGCTCAGCTCCAGCAAGTTGGCTTTGACAGCAACTTAACAATCTTTCGCTTTTGGCGCGGGGTTATAACGAGACAGCCGGAGTCAATGTCAGTTCCGAAGCCTAAAATGCAGTTTCGATATTGATGTGAGAAGCCGTACCTCTACGAACTCAGTTGACCCCAAGAGACCATACTCCTCAGATCCCCAGCTTGCAAACAAGATAGATCGTCTAGGCTTCCAACCTTTTTGTATTCAATAATAGGTACGACAATATAACACTCGTCAAAAACTTGTCATCAACAGTGGTATATTCAGTTCTCAATTACTCGATTACATACAAAATGTAAAAAGAAATGACAACGAGTGAGTAGACAGTGAACAAATTTACAAGTATATACACACAAATATATTAATTCATCAGGTGAGAAGTATGGTGAATTGTCAGAGCATAACAAAATTCTTACCTTCTTTTCTAAGTTCTCCAAAGACACGCGACACCTCCATGAAAGCTGCCGTGCCACTGCTCGGATCAACGGCCCCATAAACCCAGGCATCACGGTGGTTACCAATCACTACATAACGATCTGTTGTATGTACGTGTATCAAATCACACTACTAATTAGACGTGGTGTGCCCGGGAGAAGGACGTTGAGAAAGTTTACCAGTAAAATGGCATAAAAGCAATTGGCAAAATTGTGTTTTCAAGAAAACTGAGCGGGAAAGTTCGATCGGTTTTCTTCCACTCATAAAGTCATTAAAAATAGGAAGATTAAGTTCTACGTGAGAATGGGAAAACATGTCTTTAGTGTAATTTAGCAACAAAAATGTAACAGTAATGCAATTTCTTTTTTTCCTTTTTTTTGGGGGGGGGGATCAGGAGCCATTTTATTGCTTACGACCTTCTGTTACTGGGGAAAAAACTTTGTGTGCCAGGAAGAAGGGCGGAGAACCTTTCTAGGCACATGATGGGGGATTAAAGTTATTGATTGAGTATGATAACTGCATTAAACCTAGGGTAATACTGAGCTTTCCATAATGGACCTTATGCATTGACGTCATCACGAGCCCATCTTAGAGGTAAAACGATGACGTAACAACGGAAATTGCACATCTATGAACGCGCAGCGCATAAAAGTGACCAATGAGTAACCTTCTTTTGACCTAAAGCCGAGGGCGCCCTACTCAAATGACGTCATGTGCATAAGGTCTATAGCAAAGTGCCCAAGGCTGTTTTTCAAATCTAAAATGCACAATTTGGACCACACTCCTAAACTCTTCGCTACGTAATAATGGTTTTCACCTGGCTCAATCTCTCCGCGGATGAACCCAATGACGTCATATGTCGTCCGCCTTTCCCTGGTAGTGTGAATCGTCATTTTCACTTTTCTGTATGCATGCCATTTATGACACAAAGACAACAGAATTTGGAAACATGAAACAGCCGTATAGTATAATATTTATCAGTTTTTTGTTGTTTGATTTTTAGCTTGACAGCTTTTATGTTGTTGCTGGTACACAAATAATACTAAACGATTGTCACTCCTAAAATGCTGGTACTCAAAAGAGTTAAATTTGCATCCAATCTTACATGTAACAATGTCAATACCAACAACTTATTTAAGCTTCATAACCAGAACGCATACAAAAACTTTTGAATTGGGAGCACCCTCCAATTACAATGTTCAAGCACATTTACAATAGGCTTCTTCAAACTGATAAATTCACCTGAATTATTTGCGACTGACGAACAACCATTACAGAGAGAGGAATTTGGGGGATTTCCAGCGGAAGACTGGGAGAGTACAAACCTTTTAGGGTCGGCAAACCCTGGCCCGAGGCGGTAGGTAATTGGCAGATGACCCTTCCACTTTTCAGATACCTCGAGACCTGTCATATTCCTAAAGGAGAAAAAAAATGAAATAATTGCAGGTTTTTAACTTTTTAAATCGTTTCCTTTCTGGACGTTTCCAAACTTCTAAAGAGTTTGAATACACCTGAGTTAAGTTCTTCAAAGGTTGATTTAGTGAAACAGCATTAACAAGTTCTCAGTACATAACATTTATTTTGGTTGAACAAAGACAAATTGACTTAAACCTGCTACTCCGGACTAACATGCCGGCGCTCTACCAATTGAGCTATATAGCCCTATTAGGTTGGCAGTCTCCCTATTTTGTCAAAAACTTTGTTCGTGGTGCCAGTCAGAAGCAACTCAATCTATAACTGCCGTATAGCCAGGGATCAAACCAAGTTTACGATACAACCTGGGCCTAATTTCATGCAGCTGCTTAAGCTCAGAAAGTAGCTAAGCACAACAAAATTATGCTTACCAGAATAAGGTTAGGCCTACCAGCCAAACTACCATGTCGCATGTACAATTTGTGACTGGTAGAGCAGAACATTTTAAAGCACTATTATCAGCTAAAGCAGCTCTGTGAAATCAAGCCCTTGGAAGCATTTCAAATTTACACAGTCAGTTTCCCTTGTGGTTTATTACTTGATAAACAAAACAAAGTATGATCTTTTGCGTCGTTGTTCATTCTTAAGCCAATGTTATTTTAATGGTGTGTTTATTGGTCCTACCATTTTTATAAACCAATTGTTCAAAATGGGATCTATATGTATTTATTCCTAATTGTTATTTTGTGTGGAGGTTAGATAGTAGATCTACGCTGAGCGTCCAGAGGAATCAGTTTGTAATTTACCCCAGGAGTATCTGAGCGTCACCATAACCAATGGGGTGGACTGGGATCTTGGGTAGCGCTGTGTCATAGTCGTCTATCCGGTACGCGAAGGCTGACGGGAGAAATAAGTTGAGACAATTTAAAAAAGATTGAGATTGTTAAAAAATCTTACAGGCAAAGCAAAAAGTGTGAGTCTGGCTGTTATTATTGAAGAATGCTATTCCTCCTCTGTATGTTCTCAAAAATAGGAGCCGGGTTTCTAGTGCTGTGATTGGAGAAAGTATTTCAAAAATAAGATGGCGACCACAAACAAAACACATTGAATGATTTAAGTTGGCAATTATCACCCAGTTCACCCACACACACACACACACACACACACACACACACACACACACACATCCTTACGGATCCGGTTTGTGGGTACTGCTATTGTTGTTCTATTATTCCCTTTTCTGAAGAATTCCCTTGTGGGGCCCAATTGTTCCTATTGAAATGACCTTGTGGGGTCCATTGTTCCATTGTTGTCAGGACCCCACATATGCCCTTCTGTGTGTCCACACACACACACACACACACACACACACACACACACACACACACACACAAAGTTATAATAACACAAAATAAATAAAAACAAAAACAACCACAATGTACACCTCTAAAAACGAACACCGACTAGAATTGACCCGGATTCCGGGTCCCGGGGGAGGGGGCGGGGGCTAGACTCATAGTGGGTCAAGCTGACCCGAACAGTGGTTAAAAAAGGGATTTTAACTCAAATTCTACGTCAGTTTGACCCACTTCTGAGTCCTTTTGACACAGATTCCGGGTCATACCCAGAACCCAAATATGGGCCAGGCCCCACGGAACTAAGATCAGTGTCAATTCTGACCAGGAAGTTTTCAGAGTGTATGCATTTTAAAGGCATGTGATTACAAGTGTACCAGTATTTCTAGTTCTGTATATTACCTTCTTTTTCTTCTTCTAAAAAGCTATAAGGTGTTATCATGTTTCGCGTATAGACTCATCTGGATTAATAATACGAGATTAATGGTTATAGAAAAGCTGCCTACGTTTAGCCGGGTAACCTGGTGTGACAGGATCTCCCTTAGCATCACTGACAAATGTGTTTCCTCTCTGGGCACCAGTCTCTGGTAGCCACCAACCATTAGGATACACCTGTATGTCCCCGTCATCAATGGCATAATCAGCCGGGTCCGAGTAGAGTATTAGACCCTTGGCCCCCGCTGCCTGTGCGTTCAGTGCCTGTAAGTTCCAAGTGATAGATACTATAGTCATTTATAACCACTTCGAGGCCCCGAATTCGCGGTTCATTTTCAGTATGTTAACAAAAAAATCTATATATAAGCATTTTAAGCACTAGGGAAAGAGTACATTTGAATACATAACTCTTATCCTGAAAAATCTGAATTCATGAGAAATAATAAATAAAATATAAAAACTTCGTTTGAAAAGTTATAAGAGTATACTACAAATACAAATGAAATTCACAAAAACGTTTTGTCTGTAACTTCTAGTACCTATTGACGATACAATTATTTAAATAATGCCAAAAAGGAGTTTTTAAAAACGTAAAGGGCGCCAAAATCCGTCCAAAAACACGCTCAAAATAAAAATCAAAACAAGACAGTTAGAAATTTCGCAATCACTCAAAAGAAACTGCAATAAAAAGTAGCTACACTTTGAAACATTACTAAGGTAGACACATGCGTACAGGTTATACATAATATCATAAAAACAACAAGTAAACTTGCTCTACACGAAATTGTTTCGGAAATGCTTTCAAGTTAAAACCCTCAGAGCAGCCGAGGGGCGCGGGCAGAAGGAGCAGCTTTATTCTTTTTTTAATAACTACAAAATGTGTGGATCAATTCCGCTGATTTCTTTCTTGGACTACCCTTAAACACCCCTCGTTCATAAACTGTAGTGACTTATGGGTGAGTGAACTCAAAGGTTGACAAATAGTGTGGGAAAGCTGGGTCCAATTATAACGTAAACACAAAAATCCTGTTGCACCCCTATTTGTGTGCACAAAAAGTACTGTTTTGAAAATTAGTAGTGAACCAATGTGTACATTTTCAGAATGCTTCAGTGTGTGGGTCCAGGGAACATCTATTCATCTGTTCAGACCATTAGAACCAGAATTGTGCCCCAAAACACAGTTATTTACCCGTAAAACAATCTGCCTCCCGTGCGCGCTCCGTGGGTCCAGCGTGTAATTTTGTTCCCTTGGCTGCTCGGACGGATTTATTAAAGGCAGGGAATACCTTTGGCATTTACTCCAGAAATTAATGACCATAAAAACTTCCTTGGTAAAGAGCACTGGAGAGCTGTTGATATTATAACACATTGTTAGAAACGGCCACCTTTGAAGGAATATAGCTTTAAAGAAAAGGGTAATTTTTCACCCCCAAATTTGAATCTGAGAAAAACTTCAGGCATGAAGCCTTTCTCAGGCACCTGAAAACACACACAATGATGTTTTTTCCATTGATTTTGTCTGCTTCATTATTTTTTCACAACTTTGAAGACCAAGTGAGCCCAAATTTTCACAGGTCTATTATTTTTATGCATATGTTGAGATACACCAAGTGCAGATATTGGTCTTTGACAATTACCAAGAGTATACCCTGCCTTTGAAACAGGGGTAGGCTGACAACAGGGTACTTTTTGGACGCGTTCGGGCTCGTTTCATCCCGTGTGTGTACAGCTAGCTCCTTACCTTATTCCCGCGGAATATTTTCCCATAACGAGCAATGATGATGGTATCGGTTAGGTTGATGTCCGCGTGATTCTTCTCCAAGTATTCAAAATCATCCACCCTTGCATAGTTGGCATAGACCAAGTCACCCTGATAGTCATAAGACAAACATTAACAGGTAACTTTCAGGACAAAAAAAAAGGTTATTTGATCACCTAGACAAGCTTAAAAAATAAAAAGACCAACAGAAAACAGATTATGTCAGGTTCGCTCACCCCTCTTCTCCAAATTACGTATTTTTGCAAAGCCTTAATTCTTTACACACAAAAAGCAATGAATGGCTGATAAAATGTCACCCACTCTCCCACTCATAGATTGTTTGCTCGATTGTTTGCTTCTAAAGAGAGACACAAAACCCCAACTAGATTACGGTATCATGATTAATAACGGCTGTGAACCCTTGTTCTCAGGGGATGTTATTTTCATACTATTATTTTGTGCTTACCTCTGGTTCACCTTTGTACGAGTATGCATTGAATGGAGGTACAACATCGGGATGTTTATCTTCTGGTCGAAGTATTGCCTCTTCCATTTGATTATGGAATATCTCCACGCCATCATTCAAGATAGATACCTGGAATTCGTAATCAAATTGGTGAGAAACAAATAAAAAGGGCTGGTACCGCATTGGCTTCAATAGACCCTTCACACGAAAGTATGTAAATTGAACATCGCGCTTGCGCACTCTCCCTGCTGGTTGGCAAAATGAGTGAACATCGCGCCCTTTTGTATGGGACTGATGCATAGATATAGAATATAATACCCCCTTCCTATATGGAATATGCTAATTACATTTACGCATGCGTATAGACACTACTTGTCGGCAAACACCATAAAGTTGTGCACTAGACAGACGCACAGACGCTTATGCGTCACACCACCACTCGGCCCCATACAAAAAGGGGAGATGTTCCCTCAGTTTGCCAATAACCAGTAAATGGGAAGGGTAATTAAAAAACACGTCATTCAGCTAATTTGAGGAAATGTCACTAAAATAGGGGGCCTAGTCATGTAACCAGCCTCAGTTTCTAAGAAACTGTGAATAATGATTCAATGTTGAAATTCAAATGCTTGCAGGTCAATAGACCGGCCAGGCAAATTTATGATTGGAATGAATGACATTTTTCTCGATTCTGGTGTTACCTCAAAGATCTGTAAGTAAGCCCTAAGCGTACCTTATTGGGAGTTTTCTCATCTGGATAGGATAGGAGTACATCGTAAGGTATGAGTTTGGCAGAGTCTAGTCCGTGGTCGAGCCAGGCGTCCCGTATGTACTCGGCGTTTTCATGCTCTGCCGGTGAGCCACCAATATGTGGTTTTTGTGTAAAATGTCTGCATTAATAACAACAAAAAGTCTAAAGTGCGTCAGGTACTTACTAACAATGAAACTTGCAGCTCAAATCTTCATGGCCATCGAGTGATACAGTCCCAAAAAGGGTTTTATTCTGAACTGAAAACCCCCTCGTCTCATTGCATTTTTGCAATAACCCATTGCACCGTATTGAAAAAAAATCCAACTGCGACAATAAAAACATTCTGCTCTTGTCATGTGCATCGTGTTGGGCCTATCCACCACCCCCGCCCCTCCCCACCACCAGGAGGAACACAGCAAAGTAGAGTGGGTTGGAAAACAACTAAACCAGTTCGAGTCGCCTTAAAATGTTTCTGGCACAAATGTGACAACAATTTAGAGACGGGTTCAACTTAATATTGACCCGTTTGAAGTTCTGTCCGATAGTTTGCCCCTAAATGCGTACATTTTCATTCTACGACACAGTCATAATGCAAAACAAATTCACGAAACCGTTTATTTAAAAAACTTCTCGCAAATGTCAGCTATTGCTTCTCAAAATGTATGGTAACACAGTGGTTGTTTCATATGAGTATTTTATCTATTGCAGTATTCATTTCAAAAAGTTAATACAGTATTAAACAATGCATACACCTTACCGCAAGTTCTCCTCAATATTAGCTGCACTGATCTTGTCTATGACATTCGTTGGTGTTCCCGTAGTGGAATCAGCAGCAGTGCACTCGGGTCCAGTTGGTGCCGAGAAATACCCAATGACTACCCCGAGACCCAGACTAATCGCAACAAGCAAACAAAGTATGGCCCAGAAAATACCACTTGGCCACGATGTGGTTTTCTTACTGGATGGGTTGTTGTCAAATTGTTCCATCCTTATAAAAACGATATGAGCGCTTGCGATCAGAGCTTTTAAACACGGCCGATTTTATAAAAGTGCCTCAACCGTAATGTCAATGTGCGGTAATACCGCAATCGGAGTATTACACGGGTCCTAATACTATCGACGATCATTTGGAGTAGAGATTATATTTGAACTTTGATACCCCAGCACATAAAATACTCAGCTTGATGCCATATAATACGAATGTAGTCTATGAGCAATCACAATAACCAAACAAACAAAAAGATATTCGATTGTCGGTGTCCTGCGATGAAGGCAAATGACTGTTTTGTTGCAGTGCCTTTTCTACCCTGAATATATATATTTTCCCCCCGTGGTTTGCTGTGGGGGGATAACGGATAAGTGGGCGGAACCTAACTTGTATTCCTACCATGCTGCTTAATCGTTTAGATGTTTCATACCCCTCGGTTATAACTTCATTAAGGTGAGGTCAGGTTTAAAATTGCGGCGACCAACTTTTTCAAGTACTTATACGTATGTTATTAATGCAGCAGGAACTTCGAATATTGCAAAAGAACGTGAACTTGAACTTTAAGAATAATCCCACATCATACTGCCCTCGTGACACATCACAATGTTACATACGTTGGTGAGCAAAATATGGACCGGCCCGTTAATGATCTTTGCAACAGTATATCAACCTTCTGTAGATCTGACTGCACAACGTAAAATGATAACAGATTTTAATACAAACAAAACTTACAATCATATTATGGGGGAAAATTCAGGATGATTAAACACGAACAATGTGTAGCTATCTATTCTACTAAAACAAGTACTTTCTTCTGCTGATACTTTCTTCTGTATTTCTTTTTTAAAGAAAGAACATATTAACGATGCTCCTCACGACAGCGGAATGCCTTCACGAACGCCTTACGATAATAAGAACTTGCTGTATTGTAAATGATCGGATTAATTGCAGCATTAAGGAACACAAGAACGTGGCTGACTGTTAGGGGAAACGCAAGCTTCCTATACGAATAAGACATTGGGGTACCAGACAGGTGTTCTACAAGGAAGATCAGTGTGATTACGATGAAGGGGGTCTGACAGAGAAAGAATACAGTTCCATTGGTGATCAGCATGCGTGAGACTTGGTTTCGGACCCTCACGTCCTGAAGTTGTTGACGTTTCTTCTTCGTGATCCTTGCACTCAGACTTCTGATAGTTTTTGCGTAAAGGATGCTGTTTACCACCACGGCAATCACAAAGACCACGAATTCAACAATATGGCCGATAACCACTCCCCACTCTCCAAGTGGGGTACAGAAGCCAATGATCCCCGGCAGAGCTTGATATTTCTCGGATGAGGTGGGCCAGATGACACAAAGCTTGACCAGGTTCCAGTACCTAGTCATGAGTAAAAGTGCTTCAACGACAGCGGCCGATAAGGCAACCAGAGTCCATCTGAAGGCCACCTTACTTTTGCCTCTCTTGTGATAGTCAACAGGCCGACATACGGCGTGGTACCTATCCCTGGATACCAGGGTCACCATGGCAATTGAGGCAAAGTAGGTGACGTACTGAGGGAAGAAGGCGCCAAAGCAACCGATCCTGGAGGCGGTGTAGAGGTGGCTTCTCACCGACTGGCGGTAATACGTGTAGTAGTGGAAGACACCGACGGAGAGAAAAATGGAGTCAGACAACGCAAGAAAACTCAGGTACACGTTGGTGGTTGTTCGCATCTCCTGCACTCTGGACACGACGAAGAGAAACGCCGTGTTGCCGGTGAGTCCACCGCACAGGATAGTAAGCAGGATGACGAGCATTGCCCTTACTGTCTGTTGCGGTAAAATATACATGTCGGCAAGGTCTTCATTCGTTAGGTTCAAAATAGACAGTGAGGAGTTACTGCACCTCAAATCCGCGAACTCCATTACAGCTCAAATGTGAGTTACTATAGCAATACACTCGGGAACCT
Source organism: Pycnopodia helianthoides (assembly GCA_032158295.1). Taxonomy (NCBI): domain Eukaryota; kingdom Metazoa; phylum Echinodermata; class Asteroidea; order Forcipulatida; family Asteriidae; genus Pycnopodia; species Pycnopodia helianthoides. The sequence goes on from CM063243.1 coordinate 15,628,490, forward strand.
TTCGTGGACATCCAATAGAATCAAAACTCAAAGACAGCTTTCATCGTCAGATATAAAAACGAATATACGCCTCTGTGTGACTTTTTGTTTGTTTCAAATTTTAATGCATATCTGAGGGCATTTAAAGATCAATGCAGACAACTGTTACAATCTGTGAAAGTCGACTCATATTATCGTGACCTTACACATATTATGCTGGTTGATTTATGTTGCGTAAAATCTGAAGTACCTTGTCATGTTTATATAGTTAAAGCCATACAGTTTACGCCATTGAGCCACAACGCATTGGAACTCATAAATTTGAGTAAATACAGAGGTATCTGTTTCTGCTTTGTCTCTGTCTACAATAATCCGATCACAAGGGTACCGTTAATACAATAAAATGCTCTTGTCATACCCAACTAATTATTGGATATAAAGCAAGGGCCAGCATAGAGGAATGTGCCAGTATAGAGCAAGGTCCAGCAAATAGCAAGGGCCAGCACAGAGCAAAGGTCAACATAGAAAAAGGGTCAGCCTAGAGCAAAGGTCAACATAGAAAAAGGGTCAGCCTAGAGCAAAGGTCAACATAGAAAAAGGGTCAGCCTAGAGCACAGGTCAGCATAGAAAAAGGGTCAGCCTAGAGCAAATGTCAGCATAGGAAAAGGGCCAGCACAGAGCAAGGGCCAGCAAAGGAAAAGGTCTGCATAGAGCAAGGTCCTTCCCTCTACCCGAACTCAAAAAACTCCAGTCGATAGACGTTTTCTTTACCCAGTATGTCTAGGTCTTTACGACTTTTCAAATTCAGATTTGTTCCTACAGGAAGATTTTGTTTGCCTATAGTATAGTACATTGTGAAAACATCAACAAAGTTGCTTTTATTTTCGACGTGCGACTGTGTACATAGTACTCATGATGGCAGAGCTAATTTAATCTATACTCTTAAAGTTTTAGATTGAAATTCACTCTAATCGATTGAAACTAGTGACAACCACAGATGATTTTGTTCCTAGTTTCAATAGACTAGAGTGAATTCAGTCTCAAACTTTAAGAGAGTATATTCGCCAATCTTTCAAAATGCTATTAGGAAAATTTGTTATTAATTCGTATATCGAGGATCCTTGTCATTTGATTGGTGGCACACACGTCACGTTTCATCCTTTAATTTGCTATGTATACTGCCGCGACGCTCCAAATTTAATATAGGAGTCCTATATGAATAATATATGACGCTTCAGGCTTCGCAGCGTCGTTTCAAAAGTAATCGTTCCCCGCGGCCCGTTTGTCCTAAGAGACAAGGCCGTGTAACGGCAGACAAGGTTGGTGTTTACATGGAGTCGTCCACGTTGTTTAGAAGCTTGGTGGGTTTTTCAGAGTGTGGTTGGACGAGTTTCCTCGTCTATTCGGTGCTTATTAGGAACATTTTCAAATGACTATAGATCTACATGCGAGTTGCTTCAAACACATATTAAATGCATTTCGCTCGTGTACTGTCGGTGAAATCTGGGCTATTCCATTTCACACGGCCTCGTGAAAATGGAATAGCCCAGATTTCACCTCATGATTATTGTAAACTGTAGCCGTGTCCGAAATTGACGGCTACAGCTACGGCTACGACTGTTGCTCAGCGTGTTGCTAGGTACGTACTATACTTCAACGCATGATAACGTGACGATACAGCCGTAGCCGTAGCCGCCAATTTGGACGCGGCCTGTGCAAGTCTCGCGCGTATTCGACGGTCCCAACTATATTTAATTTTTACGTGTGCGCGATTCTGTTTCTACTGCGTAAGTTATGGCTATAAAAAATATATCACATTTTTTGGAAAGTAAAATTTTCCCATTATCAATTTTAAAGGAACATTACAAAATTGGTAAAAAAAAACTTTTTTGATCACAGATTTACATAAAACTTACACGGTCTAATGATGATGATAGTAGAAAACATCCCTTGAAATATTTCTGTCTGAAATGCCATATTTGATGAGAAATGAATAAACTAATTTTCCGATTGGATTTTATTGCTCAGTGAGCGTTTCATTTATTTGTTTGATCTATATGATTTCATGCAAATGTGTAATCGGTTTTTCACTATTTTCTCGTGACCCCAGATGGCCAATCGATCTCAAACTTCTACAGATTTGTCAGTTTATGTATATGGTGGATTACATAAAGTGCTTACACTGCAAGCAACTGTTTTGTTAGCAAAAACCAATGCTGTAATGTTCCTTTAAAAGTAAAAACAATTGAACAAATCAACAAAGATAACCTGAGAATAGGGCCTAAGAATCGACCTTCGTTTCCGGTTACTTGTAAACAATTAAGAATATTGCCCAACTGATTTTAATACATGTATAATGAAACCTAAGTAATGGTCGCACAAATTTTGGCGTGATAAGCATCCTCGTCCCAAATCTTAATCTTGTTTCAATGTAAATTAAAAAATAAATTATTTGTATTATACACAATTGAAAATGTATTGATAACAAATTGCTATGGGTATTTCTGTTTTCAAGAAGTTTGTATAAAACAAATATTTAACACAAATATCGACCAACAATATGGTGGCATTAGGGGAATTATGCCCACTGGGCAGTCTATAGTCACACAAAGTTACTATGTTCACTGGGGTACCAGAAGTTACTATGTTCACTGAGGTACCAAAAGTTACTATGTTCACTGGGGTACCAAAAGTTACTATGTTCACTAGGGTACCAAAAGTTACTATGTTCACTTGGGTACCAGAAGTTACAATGTTCACTGGGGTACCAAAAGTTACTATGTTCACTGGGGTACCAAAAGTTACTATGCCCACTGAGGTACCAAAAGTTACTATGTTCACTGGGGTACCAAAGCTATGTTCACTGGGGTACCAAAAGTTACTATGTTCACTGGGGTACCAAAAGTTACTATGTTCACTGGGGTACCAAAAGTTAATATGTTCACTGGGGTACCAAAAGTTACTATGTTCACTGGGGTACCAAAGGTTACTATGTTCACTGGGGTACCAAAAGTTACTATGTTCACTGGGGTACCAAAAGTTACTATGTTCACTGGGGTACCAAAAGTTACTATGTCAGGTACCAAAAGTTACTATGTTCACTGGGGTACCAAAAGTTACTATGCCCACTGGGGTACCAAAAGTTAATATGTTCACTGGGGTACCAAAAGTTAATATGTTCACTGGGGTACCAAAAGTTAATATGTTCACTGGGGTACCAACAGTTAATATGTTCACTGGGGTACCAAAAGTTACTATGCCCACTGGGGTACCAAAAGTTACTATGTTCACTGGGGTACCAAAAGTTGTTCACTGGGGTACCAACAGTTACTATGTTGATGTGGTTCTTAGTATCAAAGGCCGTGGCAATAACCCACGGGTGCATGACATCATCACAACACTGCACATCGTAGTAAACGGCGCCTATTTAAGGATATACTAACTAAGCTGCACAACTGAACTATAATTTACATTTTTATGAAGACATTCTGACAATAAACCACTTATTTACAACTACATTTTGAGCATATTGCATGCAGTCTATCACGTCCGCAACAATAATAAAATGATCATCACGGTGAATTTACTTGAAGATTTAGAAATCCATAAATGTGCATCTATATAAAGAGTCTGACGTCACATATGAGGTGCCAGGATATTGTGCAGCAAGTCTTTCTCTTCAAATAAATGCAACCATGTCCGATAAAGTAATATAGAGTTAATCCCCACAATAAGTAGTTAGTGTCGAAGCCAAGAACAGCACAGAAATTATACCGGTATTGCATTTTGATAAAGGTATATTACAGCATCATATACTCATAGGGGCAAGTGCCAGAAAAACGTCTCAGCCGATATTATTAAAACATACTTTGAGATAGTTATAGTTTTTTGGAAACGACTCATTAGACATCGTCGTTGTCTTCTTCTTTTCTGGCTACTCTGGGGTGATTTCCCTTTGAAGAAGAGGAGCCGCAGAAAGCCTGCACGAAAGCATTCCGGTAGTGGCGACTTGACACATTGTATATGAACGGATTCACGGCCGAATTTAGGAAGAGACAAACGTGGCTGACGGTAATTAGAACCACCAACCTCTTGTAAGTAACCGTACCGGCAACTCCCCGTAGAGTGTCGATCAGTGTCGCGAACGAGGTGGCAACGTACGGCGCCTGACACAAGAAGAAGACCACACCATTGCCGACCAACATCAGGGCCACTTGATTCCGGACGTTCAGCGCCTCCTTAGCGTGTGACGAAGGCACCACACAGTGTTGGCGTTTCTGTTTCACCCTGGAGTGGAGGCTAAATACCATCCTCACGTACATGGTAACGTTTGCCACCATGCCAACGGAAAATACGCTTATTTCCAGCAGATGACCAGCAACCAGTCCCCATTTGTTCACCGGCACGCAGTACCCAAGAACTATCGGAAGGTCGTTGTACTTTGCCCTATCTGGCCAAATGGCGCAATACTTGACAAGTCTGCCGTACCGCAACATGGAGACCCCAGCAAGTCCAACAGCAACGACCAAGCTACCGATAACAAATTTCCAAAGCCACGCCTTCCCTTTGCCCCTTCGTATTTTCTCGAGCGGTTTGCACACTGCCTTGTAGCGCTCCAAGGTGACCATAGTGACCATAGAGACGGAGGCGAAGTAGGTGATGTACTGGGGAAGAAAAGCACCGACGCAAGTGACAAGCGAGGCAGTGGGAAGGTGACTCCTCACCGGGAGGGTAAAGTAGAAATTGTACTGCACTATGCTGACCACTAAGAACATAATGTCAGATATGGCCAGGCTCGACAGGTAGACGTTCGTGGAGGTCTGCATGCACCGGACACGGCAGACAACGAAAAGGAACGCTAGGTTGCTCGGGATGCCGACCGCTAGAATGCTGTACAGCACGATCAGCATTATCCTCCCCGTGCCGGCATTAAGGATGAACGTATCGGCTTCTCCTTCGACCGTCAGGTTCAAGAACGATAAGTTGCTACACTCACTATTAACAGTGTTTAAGAGGTCGTATTCAGTTCCAATGCCCGCATCTTAATCCTTCGGTTACTCCCCTTCAAGTGTTCAAACGACCGTGAGGTAAACTGACGTCCCTTCACTATGACGCACTATTTTAGACTGTCAGTCCAACCAGTAAGTAACTCCCTGGTAAACCGTCTCACCGACATCTCACCACTTCCTGCAAGTTGATTTTCCATGACACGCACATCGATTATTAATTGCCCGATATTTATAGATATGAGGGTAGTCTTCTATTTGCGACACCACAATGGGATGTGAATACGATCCAACCTCACAGAGTTAATGAAAACTTATTGGCAGGGATGGCTAATTTGGACGAGGAGCAAGATTATTATGCCTAAATTGGCACAGGCACAAGAGGAGAAACAAAAATCACTTTCATTGTACCGGATCTGTATTGAGTAATTTGGATTCAGTGTACGCTTCAAGAAATTAATAAATCCAAGGGAAGAAAAATATGCAAATCGAGTGCAGTATTGATAAAAGCCGCATCGTTTCAATCACGGACTGTCAAAAAAAAAAAACATTTAATTTAATTGAAAACGACGTAAAACTGCCTGCGCACCCGTCAGTGCTTGGTTCGCAATATGCAATTTTGACGATGTCTGTTAATCAATTGTTCATTAATGCTTCTCTATGGTCCGAAGGGCTTTTAAAGGCACTGGACACTATCGGTAATTACTCAAAATAATTGTTAGCATAAAAACTTACTTGGTAACGAGCAATGGAGAGCTGTTGATAGTATACAACGTTGTGAGAAATGGCTCCCTCTGAAGTAAAGTAGTTTTTTCTCACTCAAATGATAAAAAGACTTCTAGCTGAAGCCTTTTATTATGCATCTGAAAGCACCACACAAAGTAATGCAACAAGGGTGTTTTTTCTTTCATTATTCTATTGCAAATTCAATGATCATTGAGCCCAAAATTTCACACAGGTTTGTTATTTTATACATATTATGTCGGGTTACACCAAGTGAGAATACTGGTCTTCGACAACTACCAAACGTGTCCAGTGCCTTTAACTAGCTCGAGAAACACGGCATACAGGGGCAACGACTATGTTGGTTGCATCGAAGCCTGTTAAAAAGTCCTCAACATATCGAAATAAGAGTACTTTTCAAGCTAAGAGTACTTTTCAAGCCGCAACATTTCTTGTTGAAACAGTTGAATTTAATTGTTGCAATTCGTCATTCTGGTCCAACTGTGACAACCACTGAAAGAGCTTGATGGCAAATCTGCATGGGCAATCCCCGCTCAATCTCTTCAAATCCGGTATATTTGCTTAGAAGTGATCTACAAGAGACGCTTTGATATTTTCCCATTACACTATGTTCGTATAAAGGGCAGTCCTACCAGTAAGCACACCAATTTATTCAACAACTGCAAATTACATAAGCAACATTATATACGTCACGCAAAGAGTTCTTAAGCCAGTCTGACAAAAACCACCCAGCAATAAAACCATTCTGAATCCATATTGCTGTAATTTCATGGGGAATCTCTCGTCAAGTTACGTCAATTCCCTAATACCATCAAGAGACATGCATATTGTTTAGAGACACCTTGGAGGAGCTTCACCATTAGAGGCCGAGGCTGAAGCACATCAATATGAACAGAATAGACTATTAGCAAGTCATGAGAAGTACATGTAGTATTTTATAGATCATTTGTTCCTTCAGAAAGGGAACAATTACCTTCCACAGTAAGACACCAATAAAAGGTAACGTAAAGAAAACAATTCGAATCATAAGAACTCAAAGAAACGTGAGCGAAATATTTCGACCCGAGTTAACAAAAACAAATAAACAAACAAACAAACGAAAATCAAAACAAAAAGCAAACGTTTTCAGCTGAGCTCCTTCAGTTCTCTCTCTCTTTATTTATACGCTCCTTTATAAAATGCCCGTACACTTGCCAATAGAAGTACATCTCAGAAAGACAATTTTAGTGCCACGATATTATATCTATTTACATATCAACTATGGCCTCTACATAAAAAACAAGTTTTTAAATAGTTGTAGACCTTATACTCGATTGCAGTGTCATTATCTTGTACAGTCGCCTACACTGTGATTTTGTGTTGCCCTCGAATAGAACATGTACAGACGTGGACAGGGTTATTCGGAGCGGTCTCTGGGCGTCTTCTTACCCATGTTCTATCTGCCATTCACATTGACAAGTGTTTTCAGCAGACTTGGATATCCTTTTTCCAGGGAGATCCTGAGCGACACCTTTGATACTTTAGTCATGTTTTTGTTTTTCAAGTGTATAGTTTTTAACTGACATTTTGCACGGCACTTGTAATTAAATGAGTTGCAGATACATTTCTTCAAACTTCGAACACAGTGCTTTACCAGCACTACAAAAATACAATTTTATTTTTCCCAAGGCAATACTCTAGCTTGTGCCTGAAAAAATCGGCAAGATATTATATATATAAAAATCTAATCTTCTGGTAATTCTACATAACTACATCTATAAAAAAAACTATCGAAATCTTATTGCATAGTGTCTCCTTTAAAATGGTCGTTTGAACCGGTTTACTAAAACATAACCTGATCTCTGAAGAATCATTCTAACAAAAGTGAAGTACCAAACAAAGTCATCACCTTGTGCTAAAAGGTCACTAACTCCAAACCACACAGTAATAATCTGTACACGCTCTAAGAATCTAATCTAAATCTACAAAAAGTTATAAGACTAAACATGGCCATCTGTGGAATGTTTTTGTTAAGCTGTAAAAATAAAACCTCTCTTTGAAAAGGTTGTGACATTTCTAAAAAAAAGAAAGGATACATCAATTACATTGCACCCTAACTTAGTACTCTTTAAAAAACAGTACTCTTTAAAAAACAAGTTACTGTTCAATCGTTGTCTTTATGGAGAAACTTTGTTTATATTTGTTTATGGAGTGACACCACACCTGTTCTCAAGACTGTACACCATTCTCCTCACCTTCTTTCCCCCCATTAGCCTGGGCTGAGCTTTCCCCAGTCACATTCACATCTGTTACCGCTGACGAGCGTTCAATCACCACCTGGCCAGGCTGTGGCTTGGGGACCCTAGGAGGTTCGTAGTACACAGGATTTCCAAAACTTTCTGACCCGTGTGTGAATGAAGTGTCACCCAACTCATCAAGATCATTAATGGTGCATTTATGGGTCACACGAAACTCGCCCTCCATGCCGTTGGCTTTCCCTCCATTTTTGATAAAGCTGTAACCAAAAATATACCACAACATGCTTATTACACTTCAATGTTATTCTCCCACAAAAATCTTCCAAGGTATAATGATTTGGGAAAATCTGACAACAATTTCCAATGTGCAAACTTACGACAGAATCCCATGTCGACGACGAATCACGATGTACAACACAAGCAATGCAACTGAAACAGTTACTATCACCACAATAACAATAGCGACAGCTACCACTGGCTTGATACCTGTGAACAGTTACAAGAAAGTCAGAATTATCCATCATTTGTCTTGGTGATACCCTCCATTCATGTTTTGTTTCCTCCAATTTCGTTTCCAAAATTTCAATAAAAAAAAAAAAACTTACTTATTTATTTTTTATTCTTACTTGGAAAGCTTTAAATGTAGCAGTGTCAAGCTGGCTAATTAGCTTTAAAGAGCATAGCAACCATTACAAAGGCCGCAATGAGACAACTTTAGAAATGTGTTAACAAATTAACTCAAACTTGCCCAATATTGTCACAGTACTTACTATAGTAACTTTACAGAGCTGGTATTATTCTGACTTAATAATTATAATACTCTACATGTATACCGCACTTAATACTATGTTTCTAAGCGCAAGATATGATGAGCTACGTTTTGAAGTAGTAGACCTATTCCTTTACATAGCACCATGTAATGGTATACAAGGTGCTGTGGTGCAATATGCAGCCAATCAAACCAGGAACACCGGGGCAATTACCCCTTCTCTTTACGATATGGGTTCTTTTACGTGCATTACATAACACACAGCTTTATGTCCCCTCCAAATAACGCAGCAATCATGTTTAAGTGTCTTGCTTAAGGACACAAGAGTCACGATTGGGACTCGAACCCACACTCTGCTGATCACAAACACCAGAGCTTGAGTCCAGTATTCTCATCCGCTCGGCCACGACACACCAGTTGACTTGATACACAAATCCTTGTTGATGCATTGATTTAAAAAAAAATGATAGCATCATCCCCTTGGGCTTCCTATATTGTTACGTGACATTTTGAATTTGTATTCTATTTCTATCAAATAAACCTTAGCCCTAGTACCAAAGTTACCGAGTTGAATGACAAATGGAGCAAACTGGCACCACCAACATACCTGCTCCTGCCTGCTGGCTCTGGGTGCCTGTGGAGTTGCCAGGCATACAATTACTGAAACATTCATTGCTGATATGGAAATCAGTACCAAGGATTCGGATAGTTTTTGTCTTCTTGACGAAGCTGACGTAGCTGTTGAAGAGGAGCCGAGACTGGCTTGCACTCACGGCGAACATCTCTACTTGGTAATACACACTGCCGTTGAATAATTTGCTATCTGCTCACCACAGAAAGAAGAAGACAAAAAAGTATTAAAAGTTGACAAGGAAAAATCAAGGAACATAACTTTTTTCTCAATTTCTTGAAAACGATTGCATCTATTAAAATAAGCAATTATCCCTGCAGATTGGTTTGGTAGGAAACACAGCAACAACTGTTTATTTAATAGCTTTATCAAACAAAGATCTGACTCTTATGAGTTGGTTTATTTTAAGTTTCATAATATATTTTATTATTAAAAACAAGTTTTGGATAAACAAACTTCTATTTAATCAAACAAAACAAAGCAAAAACACCTCTTATATAACATTGTACATAGGAATGTTGTAGCTCATTGGTTTTATGTGTGTTATACCAGCAGAATTTTGTACCAGCTTAGTTTTGTTATACAGCTTTTCCAAGTAAACAAACTTTTAAGAATATACCTGCATATTCAATAAATATAAGAGAGTCTTTATTTGCTGTTAAAGGATATTGTTGTATCTATAAGACTGTGATAACCTTCCGGCTGAGGAAAACAATTTGATAATTTGGGGTTGTACAAAGAAAAATTGACTAGAGCAGGACTTGAACCTGCCACCTCCAGGTTAAAATAATCGATTACCGTATAGTTGTTTGTTCTCCAGACTTACATCATTTAACATTGTTTTCTCATCAAAGCCTGTCAATTCAGAACAAAAACCTCCAGGCAAAACTGACGTTCAAAACAAATTTAAGATGAGTGCCGATAAACTCATAAATTTGAATTTCAATCAACGCTACTCAAATCAAACAGATGTTTCCACCCTTCTCACCTTTCAGGTAAAACTCCCTAAAACCACACTTGCACTCAGCCTCCACACCCTCAGCTATACGCTTCTTAACGCCGGAAATAAATTGAGGGTTGGACGTCCACACATCATAAGCGCCGTCCAGAATGTGCAGTTGCACCGTCTGGCCGAACTTCCTGCTTGGACATTTGTTGGTGCGGCCTGGAGTAGGCGTGGACAGGGTGAGGACCGAGGGATCTGCGGTATCACAGCAGATGCAGCGGGATATGGAAGGGTTCTTAATGTCGGCTACAGCACTGTCGAGGTAGAGAAATATGACGGGGAGTTATTCTCTTGCATTCAGGATGGGGGTCAAGGGGGGTTGGGAAAATTGAACTTAACTGAATATAACTTTGTTTCCGATTCCAAACAAGATTTGGAACAGTGGAAAAGAGTATAGATAATGCAGTAGAAAAGGAAAAACAATTATTTGGATTACAACAAAGTTTGGTAATGGAAGGGTCCATAAAAAGCACAGCTTTTCCAGTATGGGCCTCCTTAATTATGTTGTTTGTGGATTGGGCACATCAAAGGAAAGGAAAGGACCCAAACTACAACCAACACAGTAGAATAAACAAGAAAGAACTAAATGTAACATACAGTGGCATAGCCAGGGGGCATTGCTTTTCAGTGGGGGTGGGGGAGGGGGGGGGGCAAGGGCCATGTTTTTTCTTTTTTCTTTCATGGCACTACATGTATTTGTATTTGTTCGAGGGGGGCTCCAGGAAAAGTGTGGGGGCATGTGCCCCCAGGCACCCCTATGGCTGCACCGCTGGTAACATATCAAATTAAGCAATAGAAAGACAGTATAGTAATATGAAGTGCATAAACTTAAAAGGATAAACATACAGGTAAATTAGTAAAACTACAATTCAAAGTGAACAATATTTTGTCGAGGAATACCTCAACTATGAACTGTGTTCTTTCCAAGTCTCTAATAAAATGTTAAAAAGCATGTACTGACCTGAAATTTCCTGTGAAGAAGCCGTGAAATCCTGGGGTGAGGATAGAAGAAAGCTGCGTCGTAGATTGTGAACTGTCATTGGTAAACACAACAGCGTCTACGAGGTCTCTACTCTCCACCGCTGAGCCCTGTATTGTAGCGCTGTAAGGCATCTGATAAACCGCAACAGCGCCCTCACCGGGCCGTATCACACTGTTACCGGATACTGGAAAGAGGGCGTTTGGCGGTGGGGACACATTACTCGTACCAATTACGAACGTGCCCTCAGACGAGATGAACCGACTTTCCAGCGAGAAGGCATTATAGTAAACGGGACCCTTGTCGGAAGACGCAGCAAGCACTAATGTGAAGGCATCTAACCGAGTACCAGGAGGTCCTCTCAACTCCACAAACTCCTTGCTATTGGAACCTTTGGTCCATGGCCTTACCTCATTGATAATTATATCCGTGAGTGTGGCCACTGTCGTACCTGTTATACACAGATTGTCCCGTCGAGGTGTGGGAGCAGTCAAGGCGAATGCAGATCCCTGTAGCTTCTGGCAACACTTGCATCTGCTAATGCTCATGTCACCGTGGGTGAATTCAGAGTTAATCTGGATCTGAGATTGGCCTGGTAGTAAGACATCGATAACTTGGGTACTAGGTGGGTCCCTGTACCCATACACCATAGCATCAACCAACTCGCCGTCATTCATGGAGGTACCGGTCTCTCCATGTCTATACAGAGCCACAGCACTGGAGCCAGAGTTGTGGGGAAAGTTTGGTATACCAGCTCTTATCTCCAGGTCAACTTGCCATTCTGTACTAGGTTTACCATATACAAAATAGCCATTCCTGTCACAAGTAAAACAAAGTAAAACAATAATCAGTACCCCCCAACAAAAATCAGTCATCAGTTATTCTGAAACTCTGCACTTTTAAGATTCCTACACAAAAATGAATAAGCACTTCACAGGCATTCTTAACAATCTGATCACATACAAAAGAAAACCAGTAGATACAAGACTTCTTTAACTGAAGCAAATGATGAGAAGACAAACACAAATAGTTATTTCTTAAGCACTTATCAAAAACAATGGCTGTGTCCCTAAGATACCATCTCAAAAAATGCGTAGATCAGATATTAACCTTCACCCGAATGTTTGAAAAAATATACAAGAAAAAAAGTGCAAAAAATAGTTAATGGCCTGACATTTCAAACCTGGAAGAGTCTCTCTTGAATGCTTCCTATCATTCGAAGGCTTTCTATCATTGATTTCCCTCCCATCCTTTTATTAACTCACATATCTGTTGAGTGGCCGACTAGAGATCGGCCAGAGTAAGCTGTCGGACTGTCTTCTCCGTAGTCGTATAGTACCACAGTGATTGAATCCAGAGGCGTGGAGCCGCGCCCACCATCATACAGCTCAATAAAACCAACTTGGTCTCCATCTAGCTTGACCTCATTGATGACCACTGGAGTCATGGTGCAGAGATTTGGCCCACCTGTCCAATGCAATACACATTTCTTTGAGTCAAAAGACATCATTTATAGATACTGAACAAATACAATAATGACCCAGACTTGCTTGACATGATATTACCTTTTGTTTTTATGTTAACGTTAGTTGTTGCTCGGAATATTCCTTAAAGGGAAAACGCGACTTGTATCTCGGCTTGAAGACATGTTTTTCAATTTGACAACTACCTCCCCTGTTTTTGCTTACCTTACCAATGTTTTGAGCAGTAAATGGCGAAAGCAAGCAGAGACAATGCACCGTTCAATGGAAGACTTTGGAGTGCTAGGTGGCAGCAGACATTACTGTTGGTAAATGTCCTTGGTTTACGTATTTCTGAGCATGAGCACACTTAATGAGAGCATTGGATTTACCTCGTTAAAGGGAAGGTATACGTTTGGTAATCATTCTTAAAATTAATGGCAACAAAAACTTGCTCGGTTAGAAGTACAGCAGCTTTCGATAGTATAAAGCATTTTGAGAATCATTTTACTTCGGAGTGATGTGTTTATGGAAAAATATATCAGTTTTTATCAGAGAAAATTTGAATCTGAGAAGCCTTTCTGTCGGAAACGTTTCTCAGACTGTGTATTCCAATTGCAGATTATTCTTCCTGCTACCACCTTTTGAAATGATATTTTCACAGGTTAGTTTTATTGTATATATCTACATTCATATCGGATTAAAACAATCGAACGGTTCCTAAAACCAAAGGTATACTTTGCCTTTAAAGTCTACTGCCATCAGGCATCCCTAATAATTGCCAATCGGACTGAACTTTCATTTTTATTTAGTCCTATTCATACTAATCACCTGGTGTTGGCTGGGCAACGGTAAAAGCAGACAGTGACACCGAGTGGTTACTCAGACAACGAGAGAGGGACTCATCTTCCTCCAAGTACTCGGGGTCCTCAATGGCAGACATCTGACCTGGCGCTAGCTTCTCCAGTAGTGTCTTATCCCCCGTGCCGTCGTCTTGTCCATAGATAACTACATCGACCATGTCCATGGACGTGGCGATGGTACCCCGGGGGAACAGTCGCGCGTCGGTGTAGTACAGAACAACGGCATCGGGGCCATTCTGTAGGAAGTTATCATGGAGGACGATATCAGGTGGGGGAGTGACGGAAGATGTTCCCACCACAAGGAATCCTTGTGGATTAGTTCTGGAGAACGAAAAACAAAATAACAGAAAACACATTTTCATAACCAACATTTAACAGTCCCCGAGTATGATGCAGCAGAAGAAACCTGTACAGAGTGTTCAGTCAAGTGAGGTTTGGGGTGACACCTTGTACATAAATCTCTTGTGAGTAGTGGTGGTTCTGAGAAAAAACGGTGGTGTGAAAACTGTTTCGATCAGTATGACCCCGTTCCCACTGGACCCCGCATTGATCCGCAATTCGAGGAAAGGGCGATCAGACCCCGCAATTTCTCAAAAGGCGATCAAAGGGCGTAAGTGGAACGTAAGTGTAAGCGTAAGTGGGAACGCGAGGGCGATCAGGATCAGACCCCGCAATTTGATCCACCTCGGGAGTAGGATTAAAGCGGGATCTGATCGCCCTTTTGGATTAATGGGCGATCAAAAGTCTAGTGGGAACGCAAAGGGCGATCAGACCCCGCAATTTGAGGGCGAACATTTGGTCCGGTAGGCCCGAATGGCGCGAAAACGGTGTTCTTTTTTCTTCTATTCCCAGCACGCACCACGCATTTGGTGACATAAAAGAATTGCAAGTAAAGCATAAAGCAGTATTGACGTCACGTGACGATACCAACTACACGTTCTGTACAACGCATCCACACTAAACCCAAACCCACGCCAATTTTTTGATGCATTGTACGTTCTTTAAAGATGGCAGCGCCCAGCAATAAACGTCCCATAAATTCGTCCAAAAAAAAACCCCCAAAAGATGAGAAGCGTGGCAAGCTATGGTCGGACGAGGAGCTGGGAACTTTTTAGACATCTGGGCCAGTCAAGAAATTCAAAACAAACTGGATGGCACCATGAGAAATAGCACAGTATTTCAGGTAATTGTGAGGAAGATGGGCAAAAGTGACCTGCGTTGGTGAACTTTTGATCTACTTCCGTTTACAAAAGGTGGATCAATGCGCGATCATACTCAAGTTGGAACGCGACCGCGATTCACGTCTGCGACTAATCCTTTTGCGGGGTCAGGATCTTGTAATTGTGGATCCAGTGGGAACGCGGTCTATGTTCTGATCATCTTCATTCTCCTGAAGACTATCAGAGCATAGGTCTACTGATCTAAACGTTGAGTTGTCAAGCCACAGGTTCTTCTCAGGACCACCACTACTCAAGAGAGATTTATGTACATGGTGTCACTGCAAGACCTCACTTGATTGTACTCCCACCATGCAAAGTATCAAATCCTACTTAGGAATGTTCAGCTTTACAATCATGAGGGTTTAGCAAGCCCCAAACCGAAACTCAATGTTACCAGGTATGGACTTATAACAACTCAACATTAATGGCTTCAGTGCCAGGCGGGAACCACAGAAGTCACGTACAACTGTGTCAAAACGATTCCCTCATTTTGGGTCAAACTGTGGTTTGATCAGGTGCCCATCTTCAAAGACCTGCTTAAGCACAAAAAGTAGTTAAGCACAACAAAATGATGCTTGTCAGAATAAGATTACCAGCCGAAATACCATGTCACATATACAATATAACTGGTATCCTGCTCAGCTCTGCTTTACACAAATTTGTTCAGCACTGTTTTCTGCTTAAGCAGCTTTATGTAATTGGGCCCTGGGGTTGATTTCACAAAGCACTAAGATTCATCTTAAGACGAGTTGTCAATATTACCATAGTGATTTGTATTGTGACAACACACTTTGTCTAGCAATTAAGATTGATTCGCACTTAAGATCAATCTTTTCTCTTTGTGAAAAACGAGCCCAGGTCTCATTTGAATTGCCTGGTCTGATGCAGGAGAAAATCTAGCCAAGGAGGTGATCGCTGATCACATCAACGTGTGGATGTCATCAATCTTTGCAAAATTAAAATAGGAACAATAGCGACAAGCAGTTTTTGTTGTCAGTGATATAAACACACTAGTAGTGAATTATAAAGAAAGTGGCTTTATGCTTTGGGTGAAGTAACAGATGATAAGATTAACCCTTTCTGTACTGAGAGGAAGCTGTGACAGCCACGAGGATACAACACAGAGTCTTGTGCTGTATCCTGTAGGGTGACACACGTGTCAAACCTCATTAAGGCAAGCACCACACAGCAGAACTTGACAGCGCCTACACAAGTGTATGACAAGTAGCTACCTCTGATACTACCTCTTCTCAAGACTTTTTGGGGGCATGAACCTTGAGGATCTAAGACACTTACCCATTGACCCCATTTACACACTTTACTTTTGGTATGACTGTATTTATTTTACTCTATTTATTAGTATTTTAAGACAGCTTGGTATTTTAACAGCTGTAGCTGAAAGGGTTACAGTAGTAAAATATATTACACCAACAAAAAAAAACAGCGCTGTATAGGGCCAGTAAAAAGTTAAAATGTAACAAGGCATAGATAAAAAAAGCAATCCAATACAGCTATATTGCAAAACTTGCTGGAAAAATTAAGATAGAAACATTGACATTAAAACAAATTTATTACAGGGTTTTGATGAGTTGTGGGATGGTAGAATTTCTGTATCTCTCTGTGTTGCATTTAATTAAGTTCGAACCAGACGTGTTACGTAAGCTCCTACAATTAGTGCAAGAGATTTCTAATTCTAGGGAGGCAGAACTATATGTGTGTTTGTACGTCTGCTCATTCAATATCGTTCACTGTGGCTTCTTGGAATGATAACTAAACTGTACCAGCCTGCAATCTCTGGGGTGAATGAATCTACAAAGTACAGTCGACTCTCGTAATAACGAGATCCCTGGGACTGGCCAAATTACCTCTTTATAACAGGAACATTGTTATAAGAGGACAGCAAAACAAAGAAACACCAAGCAGAAAATGAGATTCGGGACTCCGGAATGTACTCTTTATAAGCAGAACATCGTAGAGCTTACAACAGTGCTCTTTATAATGAGGGGTGACTGTACACACAACGTACAGAGTCAGTTCTGTCTACAGCTGTGCCAAAACCTGTACAGTTGAGTGGTCTTAATTGGTTGGTCACTTCACTGGAAAACATCACTAAGGGTAGGAGGGTTTTAATCCCAGAAATGACGTAGAATTAATAGTGTTGTCGTTTAGAGACTTCTGGTTTGTTCGCAACATTTTGATGAGTGTCTTCCACTATCATCAGCAGAAGACCAGCAAGTATTTAGACATTAAACTAACATACAATAATTTGTTTTGTATTGATATGTTCTCAATCAGTGTGTCAGGCATACAGCTGCAAATTGTCAAATTGCAAACTGTCAATTTTCACTGTGTTTTTCAGTTTTCAGTGGCACAGCTGAATAAAACAAAAGCGAGCAAATTAGCTGATCAGCTGAAAAGTTACTACCTGGTGTGTACATTATTCTGCCCAGGTTTTATAGCTTAAAGGCTGGTGCACTTTTAGTAATTGACAAAGACCAGTATCCTCACTTGGTGTATCCCAACATATGCATAAAAATAACAAACCTGTGAAAATTTGGGCTCAATTGGTCTTCGAAGTTGCAAAAATAATGAAAGAAAAAACATGCTTGTTGCATACACTTGTGTGCTTTCAGATGCCTGAGAAAGACTTCATGCCTGAAGCCTTTCTCCAGTTCAAATGTTTTAGTGGGAAATTACCTCTTTCTCAAAAAATACTTTACTTCAGAGGAAGTTGTTTGTCACACTGTTTAATAACATCAGCAGCTCTCAAGTGCTCCTTACCAAGTTTTTATGGTTACATATTTCTTGTGTAATTACCAAAAGTATATACTGCCTTTAATCTAGCCGAGAGTTTTTCATAATCAGGTGCTCAGTGTTGACTTTTGACAGGTGACATGCAATATACTGCTGGGAATTTACAGATAACAACCCCATGGCCAATTTCTTTAGAAACTATTTCAGGTGCAAGTGTTGACTTTGGGGAGATGATGTGAAACAGGTTAATATGGCTCATATTATTCTTTTCATCTCAACTAAATTCAATTTGACATCTTACAGTATCAACTTTTAACAATTGACATGAAACAGGCCTATGATAACAGTATGGCAATCAAACTGTACTGATAATATCAGTCTTTTTAAAGAATGTACATTAAACTGAGTTACCATTGTCAAATCCGGGCCAGATTAGATGAAATTTAAAAAAAATTCTCATTTGCTCATTAGTGTAAGGCCACACCAGAATCCAGTGACTTTGGCTATGGCTATGGCTCACTAACCGCAGTGGCAGTCTTGAAGAATATGATTGGTCTTTTTTTTAGCAATCCTGCCATAGTCACTGCCGAAGCTGTCCATTCAGACAGGGCCTTACATTGGATATAACCAACATGAACTGGTAGGGCCAAACAACCAAAAAGTCTAAAAGTTTAAAACATCCAAAGATGATGTTCTGGAAATAACTTAATACATCCTGAGAAGGGAGAACAAAAATGGGGGGCAAAATTTTGGGGCAACTACCATGCCCGACCATTTTCGTTTGATTAAACCTATGGAAAAAAATTGTAATTTAAAATATTTTTGGTTCAACGTTAAATTCAAGAAGACATCACAAAATAGGCATTTCAAAAAGATTTGAAATTTCATCTTGTCATTGAGAGATAACTTTCAGAAACAACATTGCTTAAAATACACGACTTGTATCTCTTATTTTTCATACAACAGTGCTCAAATTTTTCAAATTACAAATCAATTATCAGGAAAACTATAACCTTCTGCATCCAAAATTGTCTTTTGCAAAAAAATCAAAGCAATCTTACCTGTATCCTGAGAGATCCAGCTCCAGGTATGATCGATCTTGGTTCCCCCCGTTGTAGAACACCAGCACAAAACCATCGAGCGGCACGAACCCTTTGGCCGGACTGGACAGCTCGATGAATTCACCACCTCCATTACTGGCTTCTACATTCACCTCGTTGATCAGGACATCTTCAAATTCAAATTCAATTCCACATTTTACTTGTTGTTGTTTTTTCATTATATGTGTGTACACGTTATTTTCTATTTCTATTGCCTGCACTTAAAGGAACATTACAGAATTGGTAAGAAAAAAAACTTGTAAAATATACTTTTTGGTCACAGATTTACATAAAACTTACATGGTCTAATGATGATGATAGTAGAAAACATCCCTTTAAATATTTCCGTCTGAAATGCCATATTTGATGAGAAATGAATAAACTAATTTTCCGATTGGAGTTTATCGCTCAGTGAGCGTTTTATTCATTTGTTGAATCTATATGATTTCATGCAAATGTGTAATAGGTTTTTCACTATTTTCTCGAGACCCAGATGGCCGATCGATCTCAAACTTCTACAGGTTTGTCAGTTTATGTATACGGTGGATTACATAAAGTGCTTACACTGCCAGCAACTGTTTTGTTAGCAAAAACCAATTCTGTAATGTTCCTTCAATTTAAAAGCTGATAAATAGGTAATAATATAAATACTACTACTTGTTTCTTATATAGTGCACATTTCCTAGTTGCCACAATACCAACCAAAATGCTTGGGCCACTTGACAATAAATATACCCTCCCCAGTCCACCAAACAATGTCGTTATCATTTCAGATTCCTTTCCCATTTTGAGATTGGATAAATGAAACCGCTGTTAGTTTCACTTTTATTCATCCTGGCCATTTTAGAATGGGTATGTCTTGTCGTGTGATTCCAATAGACTGTGCAAGCTTGCGAGTATTTGAACTTCGGGGGCCATTGTGGTCCCATCCATAAGGAGTTTTACGTGGGTGGGCAAAATAATAATAGCATAAGGCGGGTGGGCACAATTTCTTTTGTATAACGATGTGAAGTGGTTACTACAATGTTGGGGGCCTTGGAGTCTGAAATTTGAAATTTGTCAACTCAAGTGTGAACTCTAGTCAAGCTGCTGAAGTTTAGAACCCTTCATCATCACAACATTTATTGTAAGATAAATTCTGAAACGAAAGACAAACTCTGAAATCAAATGTACATTTTTTTTTCTTACAATGATTTGACTTGAATCCGGAATTTAAATTGATTGCTCATACCTGTCTTTGATACACCACTTTGCCGAGTACAGTTATTAGCCTGGCCCGGTGTAGGTAAGCCCATGCTGTAGACGTCTGGACTCAATCGTTGGTTACCTTTACAACGGCTGATGGTTTCATCACCAGTAGCATGGTTGGAATCTTCTACTACAACAAAGCCACCTGCAGAAATTGGAGGAAGTTACCGGATAATAATTTTCATGAAACTTTATTGAATGTATGCTTAAAATGCACCAACCATATAAACAGAATTGAAGATTAAAAATCTCTTTGACTATTTGCAAAAAGTCAAAGCCTCCTCAAAACAAACATACAAATACATACATTCAAACAAATGCAGAAATTTATATAGAATTTGTGACTTTGCATCATGATAATTCAATCTAGCTTTGTGCCTTTTGTTATAGATCCCGGTTTGAACCTCAGCAGGAATATGTGTAGGTAAATTTTGCAAAATGTATTTTACCTGGCGTCAGCTTTTCCACCAGACTAATATGTTCGTTATCCTCAGTAGAATAGATAACAGCATCTACTAGACTCCTAGGTGTAGCCTCAGTGCCATGGGGGAAGGCTCCTGCAGGTGCCCGATACAGCGCAACAGCGTCAGGACCATCCTGTAGAAATCCTTCCATAGAAGTGCTGATGGCCACATTGCGAACTGGTTGGGAACAAATAGCAATATACTTATAGGTAGGGTCATAGATTGGTTTTTGTCAACACAATGGTTATTTCAGGCAATTTCATAAAGTAATATACAATAAAAGTCACATGTCAAAATTTCAGCTGAATATAGTGTCTACTTGCTGAGAAAACAGCGAAAAACTGTCACAATATTTTCACATGAAAGTTGAATCTATACACGTTTGAGGTGACAGCAGGTACTAACCACTTTTCTCGTGTTAACGATGTCAACGTTGAAAAAGTAAAAACTCATCAAGACCTTCAAAACTAACTGGGATTATTCATTTATTTACCTCCAGTGAAACGCTGAGAAGCTATGACAAGGTAGCCGTTGCGGTTTGTGCGTTTGCCGTGAAGATCCACAGTAAGGTAGGAACGATCCTCATAGTTCCCGTTAAACAAGACCAAAGTCAAGAATCGCAGCCTGGTAAAACCGACTCCGCCGTCGTACAGTTCAATAAACTCTTCCTTGGCTGATTGGCCTGGGTGCTGGACGTTGATCTCATTGATGATCACGTCATTTGAATACACAGGGCAGTTGTTGAAGTCCTTGGGAGACTGGGGTTGGGAGACGAAAGACCGCGGTGCCCGGCGTTTAAGAGACAGGCAACGACTTAAAGAAAATCCAGATGTCTGGAGCGATCGGGAATCCACCTGGATATAAGGAATTAAACTGTCATTATTTTCTGCAAAGTGTTTTAAATGAATGAAAAATAGTGATGAACATTCTGACCGTTGCTGAACATTTCATTCCATTGTTCACTCTAAATAGTTTAGTTGAAATACCTGGTAAAGATATAAAGCAAGATTAAAAACATAACTGCCTTTGAAACAATACATCATTTAAGACATAAATATTTCCCTGGGCCTAAACCACACAAAAAAGGCAGGCAAAATATTTTTTTTAAATTTCTAAACTGAATGTGAACTCGCTAAGTTAATGATTGCATTAGAAGCGAACCAATTAAAATCTTGGGCAGCTTTGGTACTTACGGCTGGTAATGTTGGAGTCAGTTTATCGGTAAGTTCTGTTGAGTGATTGTCTAGGTTTGAAATAAACTCTTGGGCAGTTTGGGTACTTACGGCTGGAAATGTTGGAGTCAGTACATTGGTAAGTTCTGTAAAGTGGTTGTCTAGGTTTGAATGAAACTCTTGGGTAGTTTTGGTACTTACGGCTGGAAATGTTGGAGTCAGTACATTGGTAAGCTCTGTTGAGGGATTGTCTAGGTTTGAATACACAATTGCATCCAGGAGACCCTTAGAAGATGGTGATTGGCCCTCTGTGACTGTACCCCCCAATGAGGCTCGATATAAAGCAACAGCACCAAGAGCATACCGCATAAAACCTGCAAACAAAGGCAACAAGGCATCATTAAAAGACCAACACTGGAGCAAAATGACCTGGACTCTGTTATATAAGGCCATGTTCAGACAGCGTACTAAAGTCAGGTCACTTTGTGGATTGGGTTTTCAGTCCCTACCTGATTGCGTGGGTTTTCCTTGGAAAAGTTATCTGGGGTTCTCCTCCCACATCTAAAACTTAAACTTCATTCTTTGTCGTCTCTCCATAGGGCTCTTGGCTAGTAAAGAAATTAAGTTCACTTTTCTGAGAGTCCTTGGCTTCACAACCAGAATTAATAAATGAAATGAGATGAAAGGAAATAAGTCTGTTAAGGTTTGAAAGAGCTTACCATCAGCAAAGACGAACTGAGCTCTTGGGAATACACTGTTGACGCCCATGATAAAGTAACCCATACTGTCAGTGGCAAAGCCTGTCAATGGGATACTCCACACAGACCTGTCATCTTCTCCAAACAACACCACCACAAAATCATCTGAGATGGATTGGATAAAATCATCACAATACACAAAGTGAAACTACACTGTTCAAATGTGAAGACAGCAGTCCAAGTAGTATCCCTGTCTTAAGAATTCATTGCTGATCCCAAGAAGTGACCTATCTGTCAAAAATTACACAATGTTGCAAATCTATTTTTTTTTTATCAAAATTATTATTATACTCATTACTGTTAAAAAATTAGCAAGTTTCAGTACCTAATATGTAATAGTTTTGTATTACATTAATTAGTATGAACAACATATCATTAAATTTGCCATTTTGTGCTTCCACAAAGTGACCTATTTTGATGCCACTCTACTCATAATATACATAAACATTGTTCCAAACTCGCATGTGAGACTTTTGCACTTTCTCAAAGTGACCTGCATGTATCTGTCAGACCTATTGAAGCGCAGTGCTTTCACGAAGTGACCTATCGCAATACGTCTCAATATGCATTGGTTTGCACGCAGCGTTCTGACCGCAAAACTTGTCTTTTCATTTTCACCAAGTGGCGTTTATGTTTAGGAATTAATTACTCATTAAAATAGTTGCAATGTATGAATGAAGAAGTCAGCTTTATTTTTGTCAAAAAAAAATATATATATATATAGCAAGCAGAGTCCAAACAGCAGTTTGAAAAATAGTGAGACTTCAATCGTGATTTTCTCCAAACATGGATTTTTAGGGGCTGTGGATCATTCAGGTCACTTAATGGGACCAGCGATAAATTGGTAACTAAAACTCAGTTAAAGTATTGCAGTCCATCGATGCTTGCTCAATGCTCATTATCTTTTATATGCTCAATGCTAAATATCTCAGCTCAATGAATGATAATTTACTTTGTACCCAGAGATGCTGCACTCATACACTTACCTAGAGAGGTAAAGCCAGCACCGAGATCCCAAAGCTCAATAAACTGCTCTGAGGGAATCAGGTTGATCTCATTGATAATCAGCTCAGCGTCTGCTCTACTCGGACAGTGATTGGGTGCTTTGGGCGTGATATGAGCCAATCTGTACACAGTGTTGTTCTCCCCATCCTGGCAGCGGTTGACAGACTCATCTCTCTCACTCCAGGAATTGACCTCGTTGATCTGAAGCACGTTGGGCTTGAAGAAGTCGATCAGGTGCTGAGCTACCTGACTGGCACCCCTGCCGTGTACGATGGCATCGATCATGCTCTCGTTGGTTAGCGGTGTCCGTTTGGGAAAGTTGTACTTCTCCAGGCCTTTATGGATGGAGATTGCATTGGGCCCTACTCGGATGCCAGTGTTTGGGGCAACGAAGGGGGCAAGGTCTGGCCGCGGTGAAGAGAGGCCCTGGTAACCAATCAGGAACAAGCCATTTTTATCTGTCCGTTTACCGTTTATTACAATAGAGCGGTATGATAATGAAGTGGATCCTCTCCAAAAGATCTGGGAAAAAAAATAACAATAATTACACATTAAGATGAAATAGTTTTAAATTGAAAGCATATTTCTGAGTGCTATTTACTTCAGTGTTTATGCTTTTGTCATTCTGTTTCCTTGTTGAACAGAAATTCTAAAGAATAGTTTGCTTACCATAAGTATATCATTAAGCGGGAATCTGGGGATACCGTTGCTAGACAGTTCCACATACTCTCCGATGGTGAGCGACACGTCTTCCACATTCACCTCATTGATGGTGATAGGTGGCAATGGGCAACCAGCATTGGGCAAGCCTGGGGACACTCCACCGATGGAGTATGCAAGGATGTCAAATGCTTCTCTTGAGAAACAGCGGAGGATAGATGTCTCACCTAATGACAGTTCAATCAATTTATTGAAATTCCAATCAATTTATTTACATTCCGAACAATTTACACTCCAATCAATTTAATGACATTCCAATCAATTTATTGACAATCCAATCAATTTATTGACAATGCAATCAATTTATAGACAGTGCAATCAATTTATAGACAGTGCAATCAATTTATAGACAGTGCAATCAATTTATAGACAGTGCAATCAATTTATTGACATTCCAATCAATTTATTGACATTCCAAACAATTTATGACATTCCAATCAATTTATGACATTCAACCATTTATTGACATTCCAATCAATTTATTAACAGTGCAAACAATTTATAGAAATTCCAATCTATTTATTGACAGTTCAATAAATTAATTGAAATTCCAAACAATTATTGACATTCCAATCAATTTATTAACAGTGCAAACAATTTTATAGAAATTCCAATCTATTTATCGACAGTTCAATAAATTAATTGAAATTCCAAACAAGTTATTGACATTCCAATCAATCTATTGGCATTCCAATCAATTTATTGACAGTGCAATCAATTTTAAGACAGTGCAATCAATTTTAAGACAGTGCAATCAATTTGTAGACAGTGCAATCAATTTATTGACAGTTTAATTAAATGAGAATTTGGGAATGATTAACAATAGTACTGAAGTGATCAGGGGTCGATTTCACAAAACTCTTCCTAACTTAGGACTAGTCCTAGGCAATGCTAAGAGATAGGACTAGTCCTAAGTTAGGACCAGTACTTAGGACTAGTCCTATCTCTTAGCATTGCCTAGGACTAGTCCTAAGTTAGGAAGAGTTTTGTGAAATCGACCCGACCAGTACTTAGGACTAGTCCTATCTCTTAGCATTGCCTAGGACTAGTCCTAAGTTAGGAAGAGTTTTGTGAAATCGACCCCAGGTCCTGACATATGAAGGGGGAGGAAGGAGGAACAGTCCTCTACTAAAACATACAAAAGGGGGGCGGGGCGGGAAGAATCAACAGTTTCTGAGAAAGATATGCTCTTAAGTTCAACAAATACCAAGATGTACCCAATTTCCTAAGAAGGAATTTTCTTTGTGGGTGTACAATGTCTTACCTGTTGAGATTGGGTAATCCAATGGGTCCTGTCCTGGTGTAAGAAGCGCCACAAGAAGTAAGTTGCTGTCACCATATACTACCGCATCCATGAGATTGACGGAGGAGGCACGAGTGCCTGCTGGAAAGTCCGATGATGAACCCTGTGTTCAAAAACAGCAATGAAGACTTTTATTTTATTTACGGGTTACTGATTCCTTTCAATGTTGAACTGAGAAAGTCGAAAACTGAACATAAAGGAAAAGATCTATACAAAGAGGCTAACTGAATTGTCAGGGGAGATTGCCCATTTTCCCTCCCATCCCTGTTGGCAAACTGAAAGCCCCAGCTGAAAGTGAAAGATCTTTAAGCTCTCTACCATTTAGTATATCATCACTGTTTTTGCAAAGTGACAATTTAGCCCCTCAGCCAAAACACCTGTTTTTACAAAATCACATTTACAGTTGAACTAATTTTCAACCTATTGTTTAAGACACTATTTAGTGGTTTTTATTTTAAAGTGTACAATCAAAATAAAGCTGAATTCTTCAGTCATACAGAACTGTCAGTATTATTTCAATGGCCTCACTGTTTTGATGAGTTATTAAATCCTAAACACATATGTCACACAAAGTTGAAAAGTCATACCTTGTGTATTGCAACAGCTCCAGCCTCGCCCTGAAACCAATGGTTCTCATCGACCAGGATTCCTGAAGACTGGACAGTTCTTGGCCCAATCACTACAAAGCCACTTGAGTCAGTACTGATGCCATTCAGATCTATTGCCTTGTAAGAGCTGTCATATGAGAAAACCAAAAAGGTAAGTAGACTGTGCAAGTTCTCGGGTGTATTCAAACTTCCCGGACCAAGTTGGTCCCAACCATATTGAGTTTTTTGTGGGCCATTCTGTTTCTTCAAATACTTTAGTTTATTGTAGTGTACGGCAATAAAAATCATCTTATTGTTGGGAAAGTAAAATGTAGCCATGAAATATATGACTGTAAAATAAAGAAAACCTGAGAAAATAAGAATTGACCTCTGTTTTCGGTACTTGTGAACAATTAAGAATTTGACCCAACTGACGTCCATATTATCATAAATTCTATGTGGTGGTCGCACAACTTTGGGCGTGATTGGCAAATGGTTTTTTTTTTAAATAAGCATCCTCGACCCAAGTTTTAATTTTGTTTCTGTGTTAATTATTTGTATTATATACAGATTGAAATTGCATCTATAACAAGTTGCTACGACTAGTTTTATTTTCAAGAACTTTGTAGGAATAGAATTTCAAAAAGAAAATTTGATTCTATAGCAAAATAAAGTCTGCATCCGAGTCGTTTGTAATTTTTGATAAGAGTGAGAATTGAACAGGTATATTCAGAATTTTCTTTTAGCATTTCTCACAAATACCATGGTCAGGGAAGAAGGATGTTTAAAGCACATGGACAACATTGGCAATGTCAAAGACCGGTATCCACACTTTATGTGCTCCAACATATACATGAAACAACATACCTGTGAAAGTTTAAGCTAAGTCGGTCATCGAGGTCATAATAAAAGAAACCAAATATGTTTTCAAATCTCACCTCTCTCCACGACTTGAGTACAGAACAAGTACCATATCATCCAGAGCTACACCTCCAAATCCCCCGTCATAAATTTCAACAAAGTCTCCGTTTGGTGTGTCCTGTCTTGAAATCCGAATTTCATTGAGACGAATTAAGTTGACGTAGTATTTGAAAGTCTCAATATGAGTTTTGTTGTTCTGGACGCAGTTCACGTTGATGTTTCCTGGGCTGGGAGTTCCCAGGCCGAAGGCACTCGTGTTTAGGCTTTGGCAGCAGGAACAGCGACTAATAGACTGATCCGCTGAGATGCTGCCTCCCAGTTCATTCAACACCTGTTGGTTCGGCAGGAGCATATGCAGTAACAGTAACGCTGGGCTATCTCCGTACACCACCGCATCAATAAGATTGTAGTCTGTGACTTCTTTTCCTCGGCCAAAGCGCTGAGGAGGACCAAAGTGGAGGGCAACAGCATCGGGGCCTGGTTGCAGAAACCCTAATGAAGCATCAAATTCTACTGCAACGTCAACGTTCGTGCCGTTATCCCATCCAATCACACAGAACCCTTTATCGTTAGTACTGTAGCTTGTCAAATCAACAGCATTATATGACAGAGAATTTCTTCCGTTGTACAGAACAACCACGACACCATCCAAAGATTGAAAACCAACCCCACCGTCAAATATTTCGATAAACTGATCAGTGATTACTGTGTCCACAGCTACATTGATTTCGTTGATAAAAAAGACAGGCAGGGGCAGGGTGCATATGTTGTCCTTCCCTGGGTCTGTGTACCGATAGTAAAAGCAGAGGAGTCAAGACGCTGCCAAGACCGACACCTAACAATTGACAAATCGGTTTGGTCATCTGGCTGCACTAGAGGTGTAGCACCAGCATACAGTACATCAATGAGAGCACTACTACGGTCGCGGCCTGAATCTGCGTAGACTACAGCATCCATAAGATTCTGACCGGTGACCGCCGTCACAGAACCCATGTTGTCTGCAGATTCAAAGTACAGTGCAACGGCATTCAGTTTGTTAGTGCGAAGGGTCCTTCGCAGTTCGGCGTCTGGCTGCAGGCTTGGATGCCCCATGAGGAAATATCCCTTCTCATCAGTTGAGAATCCTGCTAAGCTGATAGCGTTGCCATAAGATGCTTCAGTCCTGCTCCGGTATGTCACAATAATGATACCATCCAGGGATACATCACCGTAACCACCATCATACAGCTCAATGAACTGGCCGGATGTTCGATCAACACCGATTTCATTTATGATTACATGTGGAAAGACATCTGACATCCCCGGAGAGAATGTCGGGAGATCAATAATTCCAGGGAAGGCACCCGGCGGTGTCAACACAGGTGCATCAGTCGGCAACACGGAGCAATTGTTTTGGGATCCAGGGGTGAGGACAGTGAGGTGAAACTGGGAAAGCTTCAACGGGTCCATCCCGGAACACCTGCTCAAGGATTCATCCTCTCCACGAAAGTGTCCACCGAACTCTCTCAGAGCCACCTCGTTCGGAGTGAGGACATCCACAAGAGCATTGTCTGTACTTCCATCTTTGTAGTACACCACGGCATCAACTAAAGATGTAGCAGTCGCAGACATGCCCACAGTGAACTGTGTGATCGGCCCTCTGTATAAAGCAACAGCAGCGACACCATTCCGCAAGGTGTTCACAGCTGTTCCAAAATTTGCATCAGGTTTAGGGATGACGTTACTTGAGCCAATGACGTAATAACCATCTGAAGCTATACTACCTCCCTGTAGTGAAAACACATCGTAGGCCGCATTTGTTGTGCCATCGTACAGAACGATGACATAGTCGTCTAAAGAGACCGGAAGGGTGCCGTTATTGTACAGTTCAACATATTCCTCAGTGTCTTGACCGGGAATATTTGAGTTGAGCTCATTGATCAATACCGCTGCAAAAACTGTCTGAAGACAACAGCCAAGGGTAAGCAGAAAGAAGCAATTCTTGAATGTTGGTTCCATTTTGGCATACCTGAAGAATAGAAATTTAAAAATGTTGTTATTTGCAGGTCAGATTGTCTTCTACCAACATCTGTTAAAATCAGCTGAATCAATCAAATGGAACTCCCTTTTTGAACTCCCATATAAGCGGATGTCTTGCCAGTAGTAATGAATGAGATCAAGTGAATTCAAACCTCCTTTTTCAAACTGTAATATATTCAAAGATTACCCCTTCGAGGCATAGACTCAACTGATTTATTAAAAAAAACATGCAATTTTCAAAAAAGTCTGTGCATTCTGTCGCCAGAGAACTTTGCAAACCTGTATTCAAATTGCAACTTGGCAGAATATTCACCAACATGTTCAGTACAAATAAAGCTGAACAATGCACACAAGTTGTTTTCTTGATGCCCTTTGACTAATGCAAAGAACATCTTTTATAACAAGTAGGATTCTCTACAAAAGTAACACAATTTTTTTCAGGTTCATTTACCAAAGAATTTACCCTTCAAATATTTATCCTGAACATGGCTTTTACCCTCTCATTGTGCAGCACGGGGAAACCTGATTGACCCACAGAGTCTATGGTTGTGAAGCAGTGAAGCGAAGGAATGGATTAGGAGTGGAAGGGGAGTCACTGTTGACTCTAATTCACCCTGACTTTGAACTGGTGAAGCGAGGTTAACAAGTTAAAGCAATGGAATAAACAATTGGTGTACAATGTATATAAGAGACCTCATGCACTTAGGACAATGACAACTGGTAGATCACATAGTTCCCTGCAAGTGCAGAGCTCTAAAAGGGATGTTATAAAATGAGGTTTTTCTATTGAATCACAAAAAATTAATTATTACAAATTTTTGCTTCATTTACAATCAACTGAAGTCTTTGTATTTTTTAAAAATGTAAACTCTTTTATTTGTGCAAAATTATTATGAAACTATGAATAAAAGGTGGTGGTTTAGTTTCTTTTACAGGAAACAGTTTATTTGTTTACAACAAGTTGTTTGAATTCACAAGCCATCATCCAGGAGCTATTTCTTAGTGACATTCCATGCCCAGTGAGCCATAAAACAGGAATCTGGCTTGTTATAGGGAAGACTAGTACTAGATATATATTACTTTCCACCCACTATTTTCTTCTCAGTGCAAAATTCAATAACAATTCCGACAGGGTTGGCTGCCAAGGTTATTGACACAAAAAGAAATTCAGTATTGTTTAAGATATCAAAACCATTCACTGTCAAGCACTCTTTGTGCAGATCCTTGCAAAGGCATGAATGTGAAAGTATGAATATAGTGAAAACACATGACAGTTTTCAGCATTGTTAACACATAGACCGTGCGAGTCTCACACAATTTTGGGACCACTTTGGTACCACGTTCATTGCTTCAATGCATGAAGGAAAACAAACTTGCACACTTCAATGGGTTTCAATGTTCGAATATGCCCAATACTTGCACAGTCTGTAGTAAAATGGTTAGGGTTCCCACTGTCTGAAAAAATGCATTCTGTAGAGGTTTCTACATTTTATTTGTTTTAATTGTTTGTCTGCACAAAAGAGATTTACTCATGGTTTTACCTGCAAGTTTACTATCTATCTTAGTTCCTTCCTAAAGGAGGACTGGGCCCAATTTCATGGCTCTGCTTACCGCGAAATTCTGCGCTTACGGAGCCCTTGTAGCACATAATTCTATGGTACGTAAGCGCAGAAATCCGCGGTAAGCAGAGCCATGAAATTGGGCCCCGTTGTCATGATCGATGCAGGAATTATTGGGGTGGAATTATGAACTCAAACCCAGTTACTGGAAGAGTGAACTAATGCATAGTTTCAATAGACGTCACACTTCAATTCAGTGGGCACAATACAACAACTTCATTCATACTGATGCTGATGCTGGTTTCGGTTGCGGTTCTCAAAATAAGCCGTGTTGATTTGTGGGGTCTCCAAGTGCTATTTTCTCTATTTTTTAAATCAGCGAGCTTTCAGATATATATGAAACCTAACAATTTTGTCAATACTTTCTCTTTGCCTTTCAAATTTAGCAAACATCAACTTTCTCTGTACTGATGAACACGATTCCCTTACCTATCATATTAGTTTTCGTTCACGGAAATAGATTGAGAATGTAAGCGATAGGCCCTATATCCTATTTTGAACCAAAACCTTTTATACCAACTTAAATCGCAAAGCAACGTAGAGTGTAAGTTACAAGATCAATATCCTCTGGTTCTCTTTAGAGTGAGGGATTACTGTATAAACTTTCCTTTACATCTTTTATTTCTTTATCTTTGTTGCCTTAATTGTAATTTAATAGTTAACCAGATTTGTCCAGTTTTAGTATGTTTTATAACTGCTTGATACATTAATAACTTGTAATCTAAATGTATTTTGTATATTTTGCCTTAATATTTTAACCCTTACAGTCCAAAGTCCTTTGTTTTATCCAACTGCCAAAGTGAAGGATGAAGAAGGATTTGGGGCGCGGTAGGCCCAAACAACACTTGCTTATCACATTCTTAGGGTCAGGCATTCCAATCTTTTCGAGACAATTTGGTCTGGATAGACAAAGAAGAGGATATTGGAGGATTGAATTTGAGGCCACATGCTAGTCAAACTGTGCTTGTCTGTAGTAAGAGGTCAGTGGTTTCTTCCCTGCCTTTTACCTCTGTGGACCCCCCCCCCCCCCCCCCCGTTTGATTCCCTATAGCCTTGCATACATGTGGGTTAGGTTTTCAGTCCCTACCTGACTGTGTGGGTTTTTCCCTGTTTGGGGTTTCCTCCCATGTCTAAAACTCAATGTCTTCTTTGAAAAAGTTGGTGTGATGTTTCCAATGGGATGCTTTGCTGAGTGCAGACTACATGTATACAGTATATAATTCCGATTCAAAATGTATGCATCCACCATTTGGCCCCTATGGCCCCTATGAATGCATCATTAAATCAGTATAACCTTGATCGTTTTGGTGAGTAGTCTGTCCACAGTTCCCACACCTTTTTTTTATACTTGCATTGACATAGTTGAAGCTATAAGCTTGATATTTGTGTGGTATTGTCATCAGAAACGACAATGTTAGTACGACCTTGGCCATATCTCAACCATTTTTTGAACTAGAAACTGTCACGGTCAGAGATTGTGGGTGGGATAAGAAGTGAACTGGAACTTTAAAAAACACCCAGAACAACCTCACTTTTGTGAACTGTAGCTCGCAAGCCTGGGGAAACATGTAAACAAGGGTGCTTGCTTTGAGAACCACAAAAACCATGCAACATTATAATGACACTAATTTGTGTCCTTGGTTTAATGTGTGAAGTATGGAGGTCTAACAGTGGAGGAGCCTCAATCAGTGTCGATGCAATTTGTGGAATGAGTTGAAAATTTAGTTTTAAATAGATTTAAATAGTTAACATTAACAGTGTAACACCTGTGCCTTATTCAAGTATCAAGGCCAACCACAGTATCGTTTAACCACTCTCTCCAGAATAAACCCATAATCGTTCATACATAGAGCATATAGCAAGTAAAACCACGAAAAACCATGTGTCAAAACTAATCAAATATTGGAGGAAGAAATAATAGGGGGCCTAAACTTCTCATTTTTAAAAATTCTCCTCGTTGAATTTTTCATCTTGCAACCGAACTTAAAAGATGAGTAACTTACCTGAACTGAAGAGACGGAGCCGGAAATCACAGAATCTCTAACAAGAAAGTTGAAAAGCTGGCCTTGTACTGTTCCATCGGATTGCACTCCATGCTCCTGACGACCGTGTTTGTTGCTGTACCACTCGGTGCCACTGAGAAACTGATAGAAATACCGACGAAAAACCCACCACACAAGTTCTGACATACTGTGTACATTCAACCTTACTACATGCGGTACACGCACTCCCTTGAGTGTGACAAGGCCCTGGAACCCCGCTGGTCGAGCTATGACGAAAGGGGTCAACTTAGAGTATCAAATGACAACTTGATAGCTGTCGCTTATAAAAGCTATTTCATGGTATAGGTAGGTGTGGAGCAAGACTATCCCTGAAAATCAAGCGCGGAAAACCTGTGAAATTTGAGAAACACAAGGTTGATGGTTATCGTTTATATTCGCCTCATTGGCAGTCATTGCCTGGAACCATCTGGAGCTATTTGTTTCTTCTGCTGTTCACTCTTTTGGATAAGACATATATTTATGCATTGCCAGTGTATTGAAAAAAAGAAAATAAATAAAATAAATAAATAAACAAACAAATCAAAATTACAAAATAATTATAGTACAAGTAATAAATAAAAATAAATGACTATAATTAAATAAATGAATACAAATAATCTCCATGGAAAACACTTGGGAGCACCCCATCAAAATTGGAGGACAGGTTGACAAAATTAATATACATGTGTCTATATGTGCCTGTGTGTACATGGGGGGGAGGGGGAGGAGGAGCATGGAGGAGGGGGGGAGGAGAGAGGGAGGGGGAAGGTGAGGGGTAGTATAGGAAGGATACCCAAGAGGTCGTTACATAATGGTTAGTTATTACAAAGAACAGCAAACATAAAAAAAACGTTTCACTTGAGTCTCCTGTGTTTTCATCAATGTCTCCACTTTTTTATTGTTTCATAATTATGAATTATTATAAAGTACCAGTGTCTGGAACTGTACACGACATAATTATTTAATAACCCACTGGCCTATCCTTTCATATTTAGCACTGCAGGTTAGACATAATAATACAAAATTTGTCATTGTTTTTAACAGAAAATCATTATTAAGAAAGAGTAGTTAATTAACTAATTAATTAATTAGTCAAGGGGACGAGGTCACAAAAGGCAACAAAGGGACAAATGATAAATAAAAAATGACAACATTTTCTAATTGATTTTCTGAAGGTGAAACCATGGAGCTCCATTGTTGGTCATGCTCCCTGTTCTGAGCAGCAATCACATAGTTTTTTATACTGTTTTTTATTAGGCAAAAGTGGGACCATACTAATTGGTGATCTTTCCACCAGCCTCACTTTGGTAGAAAAACAAAACAAAGTAGATGTTCAATGCTCTCAGTCCATTCATCAACTGAACATAATAACTTACAATGGCCATTTCTTGCATAACTGAAAGTGAAAATACAAAAGGTCATCTAATTACCCCCAATAATACAGACCATTGCCACGCCCTCCAGGGGGGCATTTGATCAACATGTGGAATTGCAGTTAAGTTTGTTTATAGTTTTCAGTTGACTCCTACCTTCTACTGCTACTAATCTCACCATGTGATTGAGCCTTCACTTTTGTGGGTGACATTGTGGAGTTAGCATAAACAAGTTTGTTTAACTTTCTAAAGTAGAAAAGATAACCCATCAAGGTGTTATTTAAAGTAGAAACGTGTCGCGTAAGCTTTGAAAACAAAAGTGTCAAATCAAAAGTGATAAATAAATGAACAAATTACAGAAAATTATTCAAATTACATTTATAAATACAATAGCTTATTTTACAACACATGCACAGTATACCAAATCCTGTCTCTTACACAACATGTGTCATTTTTTTTTACAAAATACTGGTGCACGTACCACATAGGCTACACAGCGTGTGCTTTTACTTGCAACCGCACTACATTTTATACACAACTCTTATTTAACTATAAAATTGTCGAGAGCTTACATACAAGATTAAGAACGTGGAAAAATATATCACAAAGTAGTGATTGTAATGATTGTACATTTTGTGAAATGATGTATGCCAAACTATTTAACAGTGTAGATATAACATATAAAAAAATGATAATAATATATATACAAGGCTTTATGAGACCTACCCAAGAATAGACACAACGGGGCGGTTGATACACTGCTTTATCTACAGATAGCAAATTCTTGTTTCCCATAAACTATCACTTTAAAAAAATCCCACACAGTTTAAGTGGTGATGGCCTCATCATTTGACCCTGGCAGAGTCACTCTCATTTTTAGCTGTTGAAGTAGACTCTGCTGGGATCGCAATGTGTTTATAACCACCTCCAACATTCATAACACAGGTCATTTGGGTTTCTTTGTATATTTCATTAAAAAAATTAACTGCAGGGAAAAAATACTGAGGAAGTGCAACATTAAAAAAATAAAAAAGATTGATAAGGTATTCTTTTAAACATTTGTGAAAACCTTCAAATGTTGTTTTCTTACACTTAATAATGTTTGTTTAGGGCTGCAGAGCATGCAATAATGCTCAGTGGGTTTACTCGACACTGGAGCAACAAACACATGAGACGGGATTTTGGTTGGTGATTAATTTTTGCTTCAGCAAGACTTTTCTGTCTTTAGGAAATATGTGTTCTTAGCAGCATTATGAAATGGACCTGTGACCCAAGTCCTTTAGGAGATTTCCAATGCAATGCCTCTATATAATGCAATGGCCGCCATTATGCTTGTTTTTTTAAATCTTTATTCACACACGCAACTTTGGAATTGCATCACAAAATGAGGAAATGGCCAAGCACAACAAACTTTTCCCAGTGTGTTTCTGTTTTCTATAACTGTATTTTTTTTATAAACAAACGAAAAAGATATCGGCTGATCAGCTGACTAGTTTCGACTCTCTTAGAGACCATGTAACCGTCGTCTACAAAAAAAAAGTGACTTTGTGCCTTTCAGGGCCTTTCTGGCAGGCAAGATATTACACTGGTCATATGGGAAATTTTACATTTGGGGTCATAACTTCCACATTAATTCAACTGTTATAAAAGCAACAGCTGAACCAGTTTTGAGATGTGCCTTCTTTCTTCATATCAAAAGTTGATACAAATCAGAAAGTACAGCCTCCATAAAATATAAGATTTAATGTGCTGTTCCATTGAGCTGTGTTCTAATCATGCCAGCAGGAAGTCCAGGCTCTGTGGCTCTCTTGTAAAAAATGTGATGTCACAGGTCACATGGTCTATAGAGAATGGAAAAATTTCACATGTTCTCAACTGTAGTTTTGAGAACTGTGCTTTGGGAATGGAACTTTTTAACAAACCTGTCCAACTTACCACATAACAAAATAAATGCTCAATTTTTTGTTTGAATAAAATCCTTAAATAAGTTAAATTACTCAACAATTTTCACACACCTCCAAATCCATATAGAATTTCATACAATACTGTTCAATCGTCTTTTTGAAGAAGATAATATACATTTGTCTTATTTATGGGCAAAACAAGCAACAACAAGTTGGAGAATTAATTGAGGAAAGCGATGTGCTATTTCACCTCATTTATAGAAAAACTTACATTTGCGATTGCTTTATATTTATTAAAGCAGCTATTTGGTTTTCTGTATAAAGTGATATAAATTTGTCCATGGGTAACCTTGAAGGGAAAAAATGAAGGCAATTTAAAAACCTGAATTGATAAATTCTCAAACTAATTATTCGTCCAAATGCTCATCTCTGTTTAGAATATTTTTTAAAGAGAACAACAGTTACACTATTAATTCATCAGCTCATTTCAAATGCTGTTGGGATAAATTCCTACTTCTGCATAAACGCACTGTGTATTCTTCTGTATGTCGAGGTTTCATGTTTTTTTAAAAGGCTTTGTAATTTACAATGTTTTTTTACAAACATGAAACCACAAGTAAAAAAACAGAGAAGACAAATTTTAACAAACTGCATCAAACTGCCAATACGTTGTCCGACTTCCTCTTTTCCACCTTCATCACAAAAGTAGCCATTGAATGCCCATCTGGGGATCTTTGCAAGAGGTAAAACTGATGTGTCTTTCTTGTCAAGATCTTGTCTTGCATTCCTAACTCTGCTTAAAATCGGGAAAACCTTGTAGTACGATAATGTATCACTACGAGGTTTACCACAAAGCGTATCAACCACTGCGAGAGTTTCAATGCATCACTACGAGGTTTACCACAAAGTGTATCAACCACTGCGAGAGTTTCAATGTATCACTACGAGGTTTACCACAAAGCGCATCAACCACTGCGAGAGTTTCAATGCATCACTACGAGGTTTACCACAAAGCATATCAACCACTGCGAGAGTTTCAATCAAAGTTAGCCACTACTGAAATTGCACCTTCTTCTTAACGGTTTCCTGTTACCTTATTTTTAAAAGGTAAACTAAACTGTATTCAGCATTTGTATACAGCAGACTTAAAAAAGCCTTGAAAAATTTAAAATTGGATTAGTAAACTCACTCTCTTCACCACTTCTGACCTTCGCAAAAGGGATATTTTTTTCAAATTGTTACAGATCCCTTGCTGGCATGTATTGCCGGCCATTTTAAGGGTTACATCACAGTAAAGAGTGTGGCGGTTTTCATACACACACACACACACACACACACATACTGCTGTACGAATAATCACAGCTGATGCTTTAACCTGCTCATTTCAATCCACATAATTGCGCAGCAGTAGTTGATGACATCGTCTGGGGTTATATGGACCCGGTCAATCCAGGGGCAGTTGACACTGATTATGCAGTGGCACCTCAGCAAAATATCACACAGATATTGGGCAGAAAATATTACAACTTAAAATGTATCGAGAAATCATTCACAAACAATGCACATCACATTGAAAGTAACATGAATGGTCACCTGTTTCTACAATTAAAAAAAAGTTATCTGTGCTGCTGTTACAGCTGTATTATGTTGGCCCCAAACATGGCTGAAGAGCACAAATTCTTCAAGCTTTTTTGGTTACACAACTGAATATTAAGTATGTAGACAACAAAAAATTGCCATCCTGACAACTGAATGAAAAATGCACAAATTCATGACAGGCTGGGGTACAGTAATTCTGGACATGCAATATTTGTTTTGCACCTTCAAAATCTCAATTCTACTCCAAACAGGTGCAATGCACAAAGTGAATGTCAGCATTCTTGTTGGCCAATGAGGTTACACAGCTTATATGACACACAGTTAACAGCTTATAATTGGTCAATTCCCTGTAGCGAAAAAACAAATTATTTGATTCGATTGCTAGTCCATGTACATATACATTTCATCTCGACAAATCAGCAGGCAGAACCGAAAAACACTCTCGTATTTCTGTTGATGAGTTTCAAAACCCGGAGAAAGCGAGACAAAATCACCAAGGACATCCGCCAGTAATCTCCTTGCAGGTCATCCAAGCAAATTGCTTAAGTAGTCATACTCCACTAATACAAAAAAATATCACACACATAATAATGCACTGCAGTTGGTGGCAGCAGATCACTTCTCAATGGCGTTGAAGAACCAGTCGGTGAACTGTTGGAGTTGCTCGGCTGTGGTCACCGACTCACCCTGTAGTCGCTGGTTGTCATGAAGGAGCTTGTGGACTTGACCTGCGAGCTCTTCTTTCTGCTGTCGCTCCTGGGTGGTGTACAGAAATACAAAAATTGCACAAAATTTAATAACTGGAAGTAAGAAATAAACGTTTCAAATTGTGCATGTGTTAACTCGATTCATATTAATACTTTTAATATGCAGACTTTAAGTCCTTAAAGTGTACAAGTCAACTTAGAGTACCATGGCTGAGAGGATTCTCTTTGCTGATAGCAAACTACTTGTTGGTCTCTTTCACAACAGAACCCCAAACATTTGGAAATAGTTATCTTGATTGCTCTTTAATTAATGTAATAATTGCATCAGAGATTAGGAATAGTATTTTGATTTTCCCCATCACACAGATGTGTGATAATCACTGTATTGGGTTCCAATCACACCCGAGTGGAATATGGCTAAGTAAACAGTGTGAATCACACATTGGTGTGGGGGCAGGGGGGGGGGGGGGAATCAAAATATTTATAATCCTAGGCAAAGTGCTATAAAGTCACCTGCCAAAGTTGATCAAGTTCAGTGACTAGTGATGACCTCTTGCACCAACGTAACACGCAGCTACCGTCCATCACACTTGCCATTTTTGGGGAGTCACATTGCACGAAAAAATTAAGGTAAGCGTGTAAACGCCGCACTGCCTAGTATGAGCATACCCTCTATAACACACAGGACATTTGAATCCTAAAAATGGCGCAACCAAGAATATTGGGACGATGACGCCAGGTGAATTGGGTCATTACTCTCTTATCATGTTTTTTTGTTGGATGAAAACACCAAACAAAGTCTTTGGGCTGCATCAAGCGTTCTAATTTTTCAATGAAGCCTAGTAGTTTGCTGACCAACAATGGACAAAATTTGATAGACCTCCCGCGTGCTGCACGCGGTACTTAGGTACCATTGCCGTAAGAATGGCCAACTTTACAGCAAATGACGTCAAGTGGAAACTATCCATTTCACAATTAAGATTAGATACACCTTCTTTCTGAAGTTGATTGAAAACCCTTCCGACTCTTTCAAAGTTCAGGTCAGTGACCTTCCCAAATCAATACAAGTCCTCCACACCATTCCCCCAACATCCACGTGGTTGAACTCTGATAAACTTGCACGCCTGTTCTGCATGAAAGAATAGGTGGTTTTGCTGCAAAGCACCTAGTCGTCGAAATTTTAGATCGAAACGTTACGCTAAAATGTGGAGAGCCTGGGGCTAATAAGCAGAAAGGAAGTACCTTGCTCAGCCGCTCTCGTGTCCTCCTGAGCTCCTGCTCCAGAAAACTGGGTGTCCGCTTCAAGTCATTGTTGTCGTATGATTTACTGAACTTGTGGGCTTCGTAGTCATTGT
This sequence comes from Pycnopodia helianthoides, assembly GCA_032158295.1. NCBI lineage: Eukaryota > Metazoa > Echinodermata > Asteroidea > Forcipulatida > Asteriidae > Pycnopodia > Pycnopodia helianthoides. Next base: position 15,668,034 of record CM063243.1, read on the forward strand.
TGAGTTGAGGGCGGGCTCTCCTCGTCGTCGAGGGGGAGAGGGCGTCCGTACTCTTACTCAATAGCTTCTTCTTGTCCATGCTGGAGGCGGAGTTTAGGAATGGGAGGGTGGACGCATCCCCGATGTCATGCAGCTTATTGGATGAGGCCGACTTAAAGCTTGGATGGTCTAGACCTGAGTGTAAGAAAGAAGAAGAGAGCTCTTTATTAAACGAAGAGGGAATAGCATTGGCTGATCAGAGAATGATTCAAGAAAATAGGATCTTTATCCTGAAATAACCATTATATTATAGTGGCAACTGTTACACAACTTGTCTTAAAGTGATATTTCCCTTGTCTTTGTTCAACATGAAGGTAATAATCTAGGGGTAGAAATAGTCACATGTCTGAGCCATGCATATAGACTCTCTCCATTAAGTAACCTACTAACTATCTAATAGAGATAATGAAAGTGAATCATCCACTCTACAGTAATAAAACCATCCTATACACTGGTACCACAGAGTGCCACAAAGTACCACCTTCTAGGCTAGCATTGGGTGCATGGGTTTCCTCTGTTTGCACAGCTGGTATTATCAAGAAACCCTATGGGTCAGTACTGTGGACTTAGTCTCCACAGTCTCCTGTGGAATTTTGTGGCAAGAGCCAGTTGGGCACGAGAGCACAAAGATAGTAATAAGGTTTTAACTAAGTTACGTAACAGCACCATAACTTGTGCAAAAGAAACGCAGAGCAGGAAAAATATTATGGTTAAATGACTCAAAGTTTGCTAAGTGCAGAGGAGACATCCTTAGCAGAAACAGGTTACCAGGCAAAATCCCATGTATATTGTATATTGTTTGTAACCGGTGCCCTGCTAATCTGTCCGTAGAACTTGTTTATCAATATGTTAAGCCTAACGGCTTAACTGCCAGGAGAAAACCTAGCAGTCCCAAGACCTGACATGGATTTTGCTTTTGCAAAGAAACAAAACATGGAAACTAACTACCACTCAAAACTCTGTTGTGTTTTTCAGTTCTCTGTGGCATTAATTTTTTTTTTTAAACAGAGAAGGAGGAAATCACCTGCAAAACCCAAGACGCCAGTACACCGTATTACTTGAAATATTTTAAGGATGTTTACCTGTACCCATTTCTAAAACAGTGATTTATGAAAATACAATTTACATTTTGATCGTGTCGTTGCCAATCTGCACCAGTACCTAAGTATAAAATCAGTTGCGTAAAGTTCCTGAAACCAATCAATTACAACCTTTCAAAATTGAAAGTATGAAGGACCACACTGACGGAATTTGATTTTGACTGCGCTCCGTGAGAGCTCAAGAGTCAAAGGGAGCTTTTTACAAAGTATTAATCACGAGGGATGAAAGTGTCGGGATATTGGTGTAATGACCTCCATCCTTCCAGCCCCAATCATATCAGCATCAGTGCATCTGTCTCTACAATTACCAAAGATGATTATCGCAATGATGTACACAGATTGAGCATTACCTAATCTGACTAGCCCGTGATAATTTTGTCACGCAAGATAATTTGCTCATTGAGATACATTTGGTCTCTGGAGAACATGGGGCAGGAAATAGCCTCAAGAACATTTTGGACTTAAAGGTATGTGTACATAATGAATACAGCCATGCCACTGTTTCATGAGGTACTTTTTTTGTGTGCAAATACTAATATAACTCTCATTCAAATTTACGTTTGGGGAGTGAGTCATACCCTTTGAACATGAGGGCGCTCTTCTTGACTTTCCTCGTCACTGCATTAGGCCTAGGTAGGCAATGCATTCATTGTCAACCCAGTCAGTGAGATTATAAAAGGGACAATTTTGAGTGGTCTCTGTTGCAATCCTTAAATCTCAATGTAGATTTTAAACTTGGGTGGAAAAAAACCCAGAATATAAATCACAGCAGGAAGTATACCACCAATGTGGGGTTTATTTACTTGATAAAAATAACAAAATTAGCCATCCTGTAATCCATTACACACGTAGAAATTGTCAGAGGTAATAAAGTGATCAAATCGTACATCATTTATAAAATCCTGTTTCTAATTGCACTTTTCCGAGCAGTGCAAAGAGCTCTCCTCAATAAATAAGGAGAGCAGTTTATAGCTCTCCTGTTTTTTTATAATTAATTAACCCTCTTGCTGTTGACCATTCAACACCATTCACTGTGGTTTTGAATGATAGGTAAACTATGCCAGCCTGCAATATGATACCATGAGGGAATGCATGTACACAGTACACAGTTAGTTCTGTGCACAGTTGTGCCACCGTACACAACCTTGGCAGTCGAATGGTTTCAAATGGTTGGTCAACTCACTGGAAAATGTTGCCAAGAGTCACTGAGAGTTGGAGGGTTAGGACTGGGCACTGTAAAGGGAAGAAAAACTGACTTGCCAGACTAATATCAGGGCCATTTGTCAAACCACAACTTAGGCTTGATGGGATTGGGCTTCGCCAACTATTTAGAAAAGGTCCGTCTTCCTAAAAAGCCTTCAAACAGGCGGGCCAAAGCCACAGCTTACAACACAGGGCAAAGACAGGTGACAACCTGGCTCTAGGAGGATTTGGACCCACTGTGTACCCATCTATGGGGAGGGGGGGCAAGAAATATGTTGCACTAACTGGACTTTGCTTGAAATCCTATAACATTTACGTCACAATTTTTTGAACTAAACTGTTGAAATCAAATCATCACAGATAGTTGCTTCCACCTTCCAAAGCTAGTACAAATTCTAGGGTCTTACGTAACATGAAATGCAACACAGAGAGATACAGGAAATCATCATTCTAAAACTCGTCAAAAACCTGTAATAACTTTGCTTTTAATGGTAATGTTTCAATCTTTATTTTTTCCAGCAAGTTCTGCCGAATAACTGTATTGCTTTTCATTATATTGAATGCCTTCTCACGTTTTGACTGTTCACTCTTATGTCCTACAGTGTTAGTTGTTTGTTTGTTTTGTGTATGTAATTATTTTCTTAATTTGGGGCTGAACAAAGAAAAATTGACTAAAACAGTCAAGTTTTCTTCGTTCAACCCTAAATTATCTGCGATTAACCCAGTCAGTTGCCCTGTCGTTTATTACTTGATATTATTTCGATTTTTATAATTGCTGAGTGACCTTTCACCTACAGCAGTTGGTAATTTTGTCTTTAAATAGCAATGAATAAAAAATGATGTGTGTTTATGTCCATGTACAGTAGTTCTTTTCATGCGACTACACGTACACCGTACAGCCCCTTGATTTTACACAATGATAACGTTAAGACCCTACTGCACGCAACGATGTGGTGGTAATGTTTCCAATTAACTTAGGCACCCATATAGCGTGAGGAGGGTCCCATGATGCAACCCGTCATAATATTTAGTGTGAGGGGGGCAATTGTCAGGAAATGAATCATTTGGAGGCCATGCACATGCACCAAGTGTGTATAGTTCACAGATCTTTTCTAAAGGGCTAACTAAGTTTGTGTACTAAATTTCTCTAACTTTCTCCATTTTTGAACCACATTCTATATCCTGTACCACCTTGATTGAGATTTGTTCAAACAAGCAGTTTTTGTTAAACGGGTCCATTTTTACTGAATGCAAACGTTGGGGTGTAATAGGTCTCCCAAGAAAGCCCACCCTTAAATGTTTCAAAATTGAAAAGATTCAAGCCCAGAGAACACCTGTTCTTCAGAGCACCTAGATTTCACGGTTGAAGTCTGTCCGTTTATCTACACCATGATGAAATGGAGGACAATCAAGTCTGGCATTCCGTACCCACATGTGACAGTCCCTCACATGTGACAGTCAAACCCCCCCCCCCCAACCACACTAACTCATCAATGCCTGGTGTCCACAGGTGGGGAAATGACAACATACTGCATGACTGCATACAGGATGTCAAGAATTATGCAGGCAGTATGCCAGAAGGCAACTTGTGGGCAGAAACAAAATGCCCTGAAATATTACCAAACGACTCTTACCGTCACTTCATCTCCGGGGGGGGGGGGGGGGGGGGGGGCTGAAGTTTTAGAAACAAATTCAGAATCCTTCAAAACCGCTTCATGTACTTTTCGGCAAATAAACTTTTGTAAACTACAATCAACTCTTTTGGTTGATCATAAGACCCTGAAAATTTTGACTTATTTTTGTGATTAAATGGCAGTGTTATCACAAACCAAATTTTGGTCTTTTGCCCTTCTACTGAAAGTTGAACAAATGTTTTTAGTCTTTTTCCCTTCTATTGCAAGCCGAAAAACAACTTGAACTGATTCCTACTGAGAGAAAAAGCAGTTTTTTTTTTGTCTTGGATCTTCGTGCCAACATTTCAGTTTGTTTGTGCAAGCACTTGGAACATGAGAAACATAATCCTGTGTATCTGAAAACCAGACTAAAAGAATGAGCCAAAAACATTATTTCTCAACGAGGTGGTAATCATCACCCCCACCCCTTCCGAACATTACAGACAAAGCTTTCTGACATCGGCACTCGTTGCTTATTTGAGATGATTCACTACCATGAACTGGGGGAGAGATGTCAATCTCTCCAACAAATTATCCTGATATCCCTGGGTTCCACAGCAGACCACTGAGGATCCTTGCACAGCGTTGTCAAGGGGAACAAGTAATTAATATCTTATTATAGATACATGGGGACTGCTGCAAACGCAGAGGTGCTAATCCTGCCACCCACGGGCACACATCATCCTGGATTGCGTGTTAGAGAGCGACATCCCCCAAATTGAGTAGGATTTATTTAATTAAGTCAACAAAGGTGCAGACACAAGAATAATCATCCAATTCGAGGGCCATCATAACCGCGGGAATATTTGGTGACATAAAAGCGAGCCAAATTTTTCACTCTTTAAGTTTTCTGAAGTTGACACAACATGAGTTGACTTTTCACGTTTTCAATTCGCTCTCCATGAGGACTGCCTTATGACTCCACATGCATACTTTTTTCAATTTTCACAACACTGCTGCGACGCCTAATTCACGAAAGAAGTCTTGTCAGAATCCACCCGAGTTTGAACCCCGACATAAATCATGTTCTGTACCCACCCCCTACCTCCTGTCCAATGAATTATTTTGATTTTTTTAGAAGAGGAAATACTTATTTAAAGTGGGGGGGTGGGGGGAGAAACTTGTTTCCCTACATTGTCTGCTCCTTGTCTTGAATCATTGAGGTGCAGGTGGAACGCAAATGGCAAGTACCAATTATCTATTATCCCCGAAGAACAATTCTCTTGATGCAGTTGTGATCGAGTGACTGATGACTGCAGAGTGTACCTCTGCCCCAAGTGGACAGAGTTATGATACAATATTTGCATGATACAGGAGTCATGTATTATCGAGCATCATTTTCTGTGGACAAAATAACTGTCATCAAATTCAAGAGACAACCTGTCCTTGACTGCACTGTTACTTGTTATTGTTCGACTGGAAGTGTCAAGAAATTTCAATAACATGATATGAATAATTAAACAAAGTGGAGTTCTCTGCCTTCTTTGCTCTGTTAGAAACAGGAAAACTGAGAAAAGAATGTAGTTTCACAATTTATAATTTGGGAGACTAAACATCCTCCCTCGCAGCTGAGAAGCTGAATAGTGAAGGGCGCGGCTAAAACCTGGTCAAGCCCTGGCATGTCAAGGTGCCTTTTGGCAGCCAGCCACACCACACACAATATGACCATGGAGCACAGCCAGAGATCTAAAGTGTTTGATTTTTCCGGAGGGAAAGAAAACTGGAGGGCCCCGCAGAAAAGCCATCTTGGCATAGGGCAGCTCACAACTTGAAACAGGGCCACATTGTTAAGAGGCGAGTGCTTCACTCACCACGCCACCCAAACACCACCCAAACACCACCCAAACACACCAACTCCCAAACACCACCCAAACACCACCCATTATGTAAGCTGTTTTCACTTCAACAGGTGTATGAACTATTGAAAATGACACCATTATCTGTGGGTTATTTTTAACTGAGGGATGACTACTGAATGTTTGACTTCCAGGTGTTAACAGTTGTGTTATGATCCAAGTGTACATCAAGATCAAAGCTGACAATTCCCAAGTTAAAGACACTGGACACCTTTGGTAATTGTCAAAGACCAGTCTTCTCACTTGGTGTATCTCAACATATGCACAAAATAACAAACCTGTGAAAATTTGAACTCAATTGGTCGTCAAAGTTGCGAGATAATAATGGAAGAAAAAACACCCTTGTCACACGAAGTTGTTTGCTTTCAGATGCTTGATTTCGAGACCTCATGCGTGAGGTCTCAAAATCAATTCAAATATTTTACTGAGAAATTACTTCTTTATCAAAAACTACGTTACTTCAGAGGGAGCCGTTTCTCACAATGTTTTACACTATCAACAGCTCTCCATTGCTTGTTACCAAGTAAGTTTTTATGCTAACAATTATTTTGAGTAGTTACCAATAGTGTCCAGTGCCTTTAAGTAAAAACACAATTTCATGACATTTTAACCTTTAAAACAACGCCCCCCCCCCCAAAAAAGAAAATTCCCCCATCAATAATTTAAGTTAAGCATATTACAATCGATTAGAAAGCTCTACTCTCATATGACTTATTCTTAATATCATATCGTAAACCCGGATTAATAACTTTGATGATAAAACATTTCCGACATGTGTTTAGTTTCAACAATAGCAGACAGGCGAACTGATGTATCGCTGGTGTAGCGCCACCTGCTACCAGCAGATGATACAAGCCTTCATGTCTCATTCAGAATAGATCTATATATAGGAGGTTCAGTGACAATACAATGATCAAGGGAAGGATGTCAGGATTAGTCAGTAGATGTCACAAACTCATCCTCGACTAAGTACTCCTTAGCTAAGTGGGCTTTACAAACTGGAGACATTGTTTAAACCCCTTTCACACAAGAGCAATTTAGCAGGGGTCCTTTGCTTTATTTTAGAATGGTTGTACATATTTTTACAACTGCACGTCATGTGAAAGGACAGCAATGTTTGGACTTTCCAAGGTCCCTAGTGAAATCGCAATGGAACGAAGTGACAGACAACCGGCACCCATTCCCGAGGACCTTTGTTACTGGTGCTCGTGTGAAAGGGACTTTAGAAACCTTTCTCTGCTGCAGTCATCGAGTTATATACCAGAGCTAGAGGGCGTACAAAACCGTGTGTTTGAACGCTACATACGAAGTGCAGGGACTTGAAACACTGTGTGGACTTACACACATCCACACAGTGTTTATTTGACAGTGTTGAAGAATAGGATTTTCCTTAAGTGTACAGAACAAAGGAATGTCAACAGAGTATAATATGCAGCACAGAGCTGTGGGACATTGCCCGACAAGAAGCATTTTTGCCCATTGAGAAAATGGTGCTGACCCATCATGTAACACAGGTTACGCACCAGTTCACTCAACCAACATTTTGCAAGTGGACATCTGTATGTAGTTTACCCATAGGGATTCGTGCCAACGGTGGGACAGCGCGGTTAAGTGTGTGTGTAATAAAGAGTGCTCCCTCTAGTTCTGTTAAACTCTTAGTTTAAAATCAGAGCACAATGAGTTGTTACCTCATTCTCGATAGTTCTTTTCTGAGCCACCTCTATTCCTGAACACTGACTATTACTACATGTACTATAGACTACGAGAGTCAATGTCCACATTTTCAAAGAGCTGCTCAGCAGCAAACATTGCTTAAAAACAATTCTTTTACCTGGCTTGTAACTTGTTCTGGCTTGTAACTTGTTCTGGCTTGTAACTTGTTCTGGCTTGTAACTTGTTCTGGCTTGTAACTTGTTCTGGCTTTGTAAATTGTTCTAGCTGGTAACTTGTTCTGGCTTTGTAACTTGTTCTAGCTGGTAACTTGTTCTAGCTTGTAACTTGTTGTGGCTTGTAACTTGTTGTGGCTTGTAACTTGTTGTGGCTTGTAACTTGTTGTGGCTTGTAACTTGTTGTGGCTTGTAACTTGTTCTGGCATGTAACTTGTTCTAGCTTGCAACTTGTTCTGACTTTGTAACTTGTTCTAGCTTGTAACTTGTTCTAGCTTGTAACTTGTTCTAGCTTGTAACTTGTTCTGGCTTGTAACTTGTTCTGGCTTTGTAACTTGTTCTAGCTTGTACTAACTTGTTCTGGCTTTGTAATTGTTCTAGCTTGTAACTTGTTCTGGCATGTAACTTGTTCTAGCTTGTAACTTGTTCTGGCTTTGTAACTTGTTCTAGCTTGTAATTTGTAATGGCTTTGTAACTTGTTCTAGCTTGTAACGTATTGTCCCTTGTAACTTGTTCTGGCATGTAACTTGTTCTGGCTTGTAACTTGTTTGATACCATTTTGGTATTACCCATATGATAAGCACTGTACACTCAATGCTTTCCAGGTCCTGTATAAATAAATCCACAGGCTACTCGGGTGAGATTCGAACCCACGACCCCCACATTCTACAGCAAGTGTTTTGACCATTAGACTACCAAGAGTGCAGAGTGGCAAGAGGCCTGTTCGAATCCTGCCTTACTAGTAGCTGGTACTGCAGAACTTTGATGCTCTGCGAATTTGAGTCATTTGTACCAGTGGAGTAAAGTAAAAAAGTGTTAGACCAGTTTAAGAAGGTTAACTCTCTTGCTGTCTGACCATTCAATACCATTCACTGTGGTTTTGAATGATAGATAAACTATGCCAGCCTGCAATATGATACCATGAGGGAATGCATGTACACAGTACACAGTTAGTTCTGTGCACAGTTGTGCCACAGTACACAACCTTGGCAGTCGAATGGTTTCAAATGGTTGGTCAACTCACTGGAAAATGTTGACAAGAGTCACATACAGTAGGAGGGTTAATGGAAAGATTTCCAAAGAGTTGTATAATTTTGTTCCTTCAAAATAGAGCCACTGGAAGAAAAATCTCTCAATGCATTCAAACAAAAATTGTACTTTACTCTTGATCTCAAAATCAAATGAGCATTCACAAAACTTTGTGAACATTTTGAACCAATACTGTTAGCCTGAAATACTTATTTCATTGGGAAAAACTTCATTTTACAGGCACTAAGCTAGCCAGCAATATCACACATGCTCTGTGCATAATGACAGTGCACAATTAATTTAGGCAACTGACAGTTGAGTGGTTTTTGAACGATCTGTCAATTACCTTGGAAATGCAACCAAGACCAACATGTACATGAGAAGACTTGGACACTTTTCAAGAGCACTAAATGTCAACTACTCGGCCCCAATTATCACACAGCTCAAGTAGTAATCTACATACGCCCAGCGGCTTTGTCAGTTTGTACCCCTGAGGGACCAAAATACTTCCCCCCCTTCACTGAAGTTGATTTGACAAAATCAACCGCTTTTGCTAACCATGCGTCACGGAGTGCTACCTGATACCCCACAAAATGTCAAATGGCAGTCAAGTCGGTACTCATAAAAAACTGTGGGCATACCGAGGTGAGTTTCAACAGAAGAGATTAGTGCTAATTTCCAAGAGAAATTGGTTGATCTTGCTGCTGTTCTGATTTTGGTTTGGTTTCGATTTTGTCAATGTTCCAAACATACATTCCTCTGAAAGGTGAGTGGCAGACCTATCAACATGCCACGACAGTAATGGGTGTCTTTTCAATATTACCCTTAACAAACATAATTGAGACATTTGAAACAACCTGTTCCAATCCAGACACATAAAAAAACCAGCAGATGAAGAAAAATATGAAGACATTTGTGAAGCACGGTCCTGCAACTCTACTTAAGGACCCAACTAGCAGCCCCATCCCATACACAAAACAAATATGGAAAAACAAAACAATCAGTACATGCTTATTGTGTCTTAACCTCACTTGGGGAACTATATCTGCTTATGAAACGAGTAGCTTAGTAAGCACTTATAGTAAGTGCACCTGATATCCAGTACATAAATTACTCTTTATAAAATTGCATTCCAGCAAAAAAATTTAAATGCATCAGAAACAATTGAACATAGAATCTGTTTCAGTCATGCCAATGGAATTTAGAAGCTACTTCAGTCAAGCAATAGTATATGCCACTCCGATAAAGAATCAAATCGGAATCAAACCCACAAGACGTTTCAACAGACAAAGAAAGCGATGTGTTTAAGCAAATACAGACCGTAATACAGCTCCATTTCCTTGGGGAGATGATAGCAGCCCTTCTGGAAGAAACCCAAGATGACGTTCATCACCGAGCTGCCACAGCCACTGAACCATTGACACACAGCTCGCATCCTCTGCTTGAAATCCAACCAATCAAAACTAGGCACTTGCTCCATGATGGCTCTCTCTCTCTTTCTATGAATGGAAGAATGAACCTCCTTCTCTCTCTATTGCTCTACAATTAAATCAGCTAGAGAATTCAAACTCTTGAGTCTCTCACCCCAGCAAGTTACCCACTCACCCAATGACGAGACCTGAACACATGACGTGGAGCCAATGACTAGGAACTACCGGGCATTCAACAACTTGATGTAGTGGCTGAGAAGCTAGTGGGGGCCTCTTTGGGTGACTCCACTATTTCGTAGGGGAAACCAAGGACACACATCCCCATTTATTTGAACAGCCCTCCAGAATAAACCAACCATTAAGTGACACATGAGAAAACCAAACCATTAATTAAATTGATAAACTACAATACAAAACCAAATGAAGTTTCCTCTCCACTCCTCTTCGAAAACCCCCAAAACGACCACCCCTCCTTACACAAAATATATATACATATCCTTAACGCACGTAAGCACTTCATTACTGTTCTCGTGGTACATGTAGCTAGTATCAGTGACTCACCCAAATATGACCAAACTTTGCGGTCAGAGTCATATAGCTTTTTAACGAGGAAGTATCCCAAGAAGACAGGTATCGAAGAGGGTACTGATTGAACTCTACAGAATGGCTCATTGAATATTGGCTATAGCATCCTGATGTTATTTCCTCCTAGGTAATGGGTAAATTAAGCGAGCTCAACCAGAGGATACAGCCCGAAATACGTCTAATCCAACCCCTTTTTTTTCATGAATACGGTATGTTCCAGGTTAAAAACTACACATTGTTAATAATCAACACTCGAGAAGATTGCTAGTAAGCAAAAGGCAGACTGCTATGAAAAAGCAGTAACTTGGCACACACACTCTGAAGTAGAAACTGCAGGACTCAAAAATAACGCTGGACAGCAGGCCTGAGGCCTGTGATTTTAGCATCAGTAAAATCATGACAAGACAATCCCTGTTGTCTTGTGTTTTTCAATTGAATAAAATACCTCAATTTGGAATATCTTTGTGAAAAGGTGTTCATTATGAATCTTATAAATATATTTCAATTGTACTGACGTACAATTACACATAAGATAAATGAGATAGATTTTCTCTTACTGCTTGTTCAACTCATTTAGATTAGGGTCTTGTAAAATAAATTCTGGTCCAGTAAACATTTTGAGCTACAAGCCCTGCAGTCTTGTGGATTCTACCCCAAAATTTGAGCCCTGGGCCTACTTTCATAGAGCTGCTTTAAAGCAGAAACTATTGCTTCACAATTTTCTGCTAAGCAAGAAATGAGCAAGATACCAGTCACAAATGGTACATGTGACATGCTATTTTGGCTGGTAAACCTTATTCTGGTAAGCATTAATGTTGTTGTGCTTAGCTACTTGTTGTGCTTAAGCAGCTCTTTGCAAATTGGGCCCTGAAGTGGTGGTGTTGGTCAACTGCGGTTGCAGAGCATGCTTTTTAAGAAGAGGTCAGAAGAGGTGAGAATGAGTACCTTGCATTCCTTTTGGATGAATAGAAGTTGGGAGGGAGACAAAACACAAATCTATCTAATTGTCCATGCAGACCTAGTGATTGTCCAAGATATCACTCATGAAGTTTTTGTACGTTGTATGTATTTTAGTGTTTAATATCATTATTCTCGCTTTAAGAGAAGTGGTTCCAATGGGCATTCCAGTTATGATAACTTTTTTCAAACAGGCCTGGAATTTCATCTTTGAAGGGGCAAGGCCATTTTTTCAAAGGTTGCAAAATTCTGAAGGCTATGGCAGTATATTAAAGGGCCACCAAGGCCAAGACAGGGACTAACAGAGGCCATGGCCTTCATGGCCTACATGGCCTTCATGGCCTTCATGGCCTTCATGGCCTACATGGCCTTCATGGCCTTCATGGCCTTCATGGCCTACATGGCCTACATGGCCTTCATGGCCTACGTGGCCTACGTGGCCTTCGTGGCCTTCGTGGCCTTCATGGCCTTCATGGCCTACATGGCCTACATGGCCTTCGTGGCCTTCGTGGCCTACATGGTCTACATGGCCTTCATGGCCTTCATGGCCTACATGGCCTACATGGCCTACATGGCCTTCATGGCCTTCGTGGCCTACATGGCCTACATGGCCTTCATGGCCTTCATGGCCTACATGGCCTACATGGCCTTCGTGTAATTCCAGGCCTGAATTAAGCAAACAAATACTTTTATCCAAAAAAAACATGGCACCGATAGAACTTGTCAAACCATCTTTTCAAAGATATACTGTCAGAAAAGTGAGGGAGAAAAGTCGTGATGATGAAGTTAAAGAGAACACTCCACAGCAGGCTAGCCAACATTGGTGAGACGCATTCACCCTGCGGCGTAACAGACCATTACATAACCGATCCAGCACGAGGCGGTTCTACGAGAAATGAATATGAACGTCTCCCATGTCTCACAGGAAATCAATCCCTAAGCCGAACGTTTCCCTCGCTAACTGATATCCTTCAGCAATCTCCCGGGCGCCCAATACACATGGGGACCAGGGAAGACATGAACTGTTAACAGCCTAAATGGAAGGGAGGAACTGTAGACAAACCTGCCCTTATTAGGCGAGGGGTTTATTAAGATATTTTAAATTACCTAGTAAGATGAATGGGTGTGGTGACTCTATGAGTTCTGCTATCTTAATGACACGGCGTAAAATGTGTGCCAAGGGTTTGTGTCAGCACCGTTGGGAGTATAAATATAGAGTTTTGTTTGATGCGCACTATTTCGAGTGGGGAAACAAAACGGGTTGATAAAAAGTATAGGGAACTTGTCGACTGGACTCTGTCTAGAGCAAAGACACATACGAGAGATCAACTCGAATGCGTGGAAAACTATCCATCACTGCAGTTTGTTTTTGTGCATTCATTGACATTAGACTGGGTCGCCGATCTAGTTTTTCCCGAACCACATTTTGTTTCCCCAACTAAAAATCAATTCTTCACAGACGTTAGCTTATTACCAAACTAAGCAACCCAACCAGCATTTACACAGCTTTTTTTTACTCAGTCACTGCTGACAAAAACAGTCTGAAACTGGGATCCAGTTCTCAGAAGTTAGATTCGAAATGATGGCATTTCCACCTTTTGATTTACCCCCGGAGTTATAGATTTCAAGGAGCTTTTTGGAACAGTATCGTTAGTGTTGGACAAGTCAATCAAAGAGCATGGCTTATTTAATTTTGAGAAAAATACAGCATTTTTTTGTTTACCAGGCAGACTTTAAAATGTCTGAACTCTAGACAAAAGTCTGAAATTTACTTCATGACAAACTTTACGACAGCAAAATGACACAAAATATAAAATGAATGCGCTCGGAATCCAATTCCGAGGTTCAACTCCGAGGTTCGGTTTACTTTCACAACATTCACAGAGTGTAGTTCAGTTCTAAAAAAGACTACCCACCAGTATCTTGAAAAGCGTTGGCCGTCTCCACCAGATTATGCCAATCCAGATTAGCCGCAGAGTCCGGCAGGGGAAACAGGGATGGGTTGGATGTTCCGCGGTTATTGTTAGCGTTGAGGTCATCCTTGTTCTTCCTGGGCTCTGTAAAGTGGTTAATTAAGATCACGGTGGTTGAGCCTCATGATTTTAAAAATCCGAGTTGCGGGGGAATGAAAATTGGTCGGATTAAAATGGTGCCAGGGTACGGCTAGTTACAACCTCTACTTCGGTTCCAGGTCGGAGAGATCGGATTTACCACAACAAATAGTGGGAACCTTCATTTGTGATGGGAAAGGGGAAGTGGGGTATTGCACATCTCTAAGGAAAAACTCCCTGATTCTCAGATTCTCCAGTAATAAACTGAAATAAAAAATCATTGGGACTCAAATTTTGGCCAGGCAAGTCATTCCAAAGCTGCGAAATTCTACAACGAAATAAAACAAATCACACTCTATAAAACACAAATAAACATTCAATAAGAAGAACATAAAACAACACACTGGATGCTTAACAACCAATCCGTCTATAAACCTATACATCATTTCTGGTCGTGTTCCCTGTATACATTAACAATCATGAACATGGACTCTCACAGCAAACAAAGAGACTGCAGCTGTTGCTAAGGGTGTTGCTATCGGCAGCCTATGCTTCAATGCATGTTGGCATGGCGATCAAGCCGCAGCAACAGCCACTAATTCAGACATGGCCTTAGAATGAGAGAAAAAGAAGAGAGCTGCATCCATGATAAAGATCTGTTGCTTATAACAACCAGAGCTCATTCAAGAAAATATACACTAGACCACAGGTCCTGTAGCTCACAAGAAATATTCTTTACAAATTGTAAACTATTTCTTCCTTTCAAACAAACAGTTGCTGAAAGGTATGTTAAGAAAAACACTGGACTGGACTTGTTTGGTTGTGTGGTTACCGGAACAAAGTTAAAATAGCTGGACTGTGGTCAGTGGTCAAGTGGTTATTTGGAGTCGTGATAACACATTCAAACAAACATCTACTGTACATACTGCAATATCCAACTATAAGTCAGCAATACCATGGATTGATCGAGTAGCTTGAGGGATTGTGCCACATGCAACACACTGCAAGAGACCTTTAATACACACACAATGACATCACACACTCAAAACAGCTCCCTCACTGAGGTCAAACATTGACACATCATTAACCGACAGATCAGTGGTATGACTTCAACACGTCTGCCTGCTCAATGTCTGGCCTCAGCTACGGTAGCATACGCAAATGGTCATGTACAAAACGAAAAACTTGCGATCTAGTTAGAAGAAACAGAACTTATCTATCATTCTGAAAGTCAATTTTCGAAAAATACCAGTTTGAAATATTTAAAAGTCATAATCCAGAACAACTTTGTTTTTTAAACTGATTCAAAACTTGAATGAGTACAAAACCATTAGAACATATATCTAAAATGTTCTTTCCAAAGTATAACTCAGTCCTGGTTTTTATTTTAAAAGAAGAGCATTGCCAGTCATTTAAATTCTTAATTGTATCAAAGTAAAGGCAATAGAGCAGTCAAGTACATGCATAATTTCTGGTTGTTATTAAGTGATAATGATCCACGACAGCATTCAATCAGACAAAGCATGGACAGTTATCAGACTGCGTAACACACAATGATCACAACCTACTTTTCTTCCCCTTGTTAGTCCTTAACGGTTGTTGTGCTTTGGATCGTAAGGCTTGGTGGAGATAAAGATCAAAGGAAATTCATGCAAATGAGTTAAACACCTGATGATGCAGCTAAAGTAAGCTTTCGGGAGAAGGTTAATTAATTTTCCAGTTATCTTTTCCATGCATTGGTCCATCTGGGTGTTGTGCTTTTTTTCCGGATGAAATCTACAGTATTGACCCCTTGCCGACACAGAACATTCCTCCCCAAAATGCGCATCTACCTTTTCCATCATTATTAAGGTCATTTCCTTTGTGTACATTTTGACTCCCAAAACGGGGGACAGGACAGGCACGTGTAAGTGCGCTGCGCGTCGTGCCAGGGGTCAATATCAAGTTCAAGGGCAACCACTGTCAAATCTATAACAGAGGGTAACAGAGTTTGTACAAGAATGCTATTAATTTGACATTGGTCTATCAAGTTTCTAGTCAGTTCTGATTGGTCGGCTACAGGCACCAACCTCAGGGACACGGTCCCTTCACTGGTACTCAACAACTCACATATTTTGTCATTAGACACTGGTAAATATATTCTTAAAGTTTTTTTTTAAAGGCTGGAGTTGGAATAGGGGTGGGGGATTTATGATGGGAATGCATATCAGTAAATGGAAATACACTCGTTAATGGAAGACTTTTGAACGCTAGATGGCAGCAGACATACCACGTAAAATTCCATTGATCCCGTAGTTCTAAGCATGCGCACATTGCCAAGAACAATGGATTCACCTGGTAAGTCTGCTGCCACCTAGCATCCCAAAAGTCCCCCATAGTTACTGGTTGAGTGATAGTGGGCTGTGTGTAAATGCTCAATGTAGGAACAAGCCTTATCGGTTATTAAATTGTTACATTCAGAAAAGTATGTGATTGTTAACACAGAAACAAAACATCAGTGATAGGGTCAAATACAAAAATATCCATGAAAGAAAGACAATTTTGATACTTGTATTTCAACAAATGGGAGAGGGCAATGAATAAATGGTTTCCAATACTTTTTTATATTATTTGGCTTTACCCTTTCACCGATGTGTGTAAAGCACTGTATAGTCAGTAATGTTCTCTTTCCCCGGTGCAAATTTAACATCTATTAAATACCTTTGTAGTTGTCGGGCGCCTGTGCGTTCTGGACCTCCGAGTTGGTACTCGTAAACAAAACATCATTATGGCTGTCCATGTCATAGCTATCCCTGCGAGGGGGACGATTGTATGGCCCACCCCCAGCGGCGATACTCTCATCAGAGTAAGTGCGATGTAGAGGCCCAGGTCTGCCGGCCTGAGCATGGTCCCTTGGTGGGTTGGCCTGTAAAGCAACAGGGTTTAATCACACATCATTTTATTGAGCAGTTGTTGGAAAATGACAACAGTAGAACAGATTCATTCTTGGATTTCAGAGTAATATACATATAGTTTGGATAATGGTATTTGTATGCAGTTTTTGCCACAACTTTCAATTAAAATTACATCACAGCAGTTATATAAACAACTTGTCAAGTTTCATGCATTTTAGCTTCTAAAACAAACACCTCATATTCAGCCAGTAACGTACGAACAGTAAAAGAGTTCACAATTTTTAATGTCACAATTGCAGTAGCTAGCCTAAAGGTTAAGCAAAATTTTGAAAATATATTAACAAAGAGAAATAGAGAAAAAAGGACAGAAGAAAAAGGTGAAATAAAAATGCAAAAGAAACAGTGTATTTTCAAGGGAATGTTGAAACGAGGGTGTGATTCTTTGCCAATGATTTGCGCTATTTTTGTATCTCGCATCTATAGCTCAAAAAGGCTTCGACGGAAAACCTACAGAGCAGAATTAAAGTGAAAGAAATCTGTTCAGATTTGACATTTTTTTCTAAAAATAAATTGTAGCATTTAAGTAATTCAATCTCTGATAAAGAAACTTTGTATTCATAGTTAGCGCAACTAAACATTTTCGATGTTCCTCCTACACTTCAAAAGAATGGAATTAAAAAAATTAAAAAAACAGCATGCAAAAGAGGAGAGACCTACTCAAGAGCAAAACAAAACCAGGGTTGCCACTCAGGAACACATCAGCCCAAACAACAACCACAGCCAAGAGTGAGATAGCATATTTACCCAGACATTCGGGAAACCAAGGAAGGCATCCCGAAAACGAGTCAGAGAACGACTCCTCTGAGGTACCCTTGAACCAAAGTGGATGGGGAGAGAGTGAGAGAAAATGGGCTTGGGCGGAAGAGGGGGAAGCTGGGCACAGTAAGGGAGCGGCGGAGGGGTGCTAGAAGGGGGCGGAGGAAAAGAGAAAGTCGGAGGAGAGCCAAGAGATGATGGTGAGACCGATGATGTGACGGCCTTCCTATTCACCTGTGGTCCCGATGAGGAAGATGCAGCTTTGGATGGCTCAATGTGGAGAGACTCGGGCGCGATTAGTTTTCGAAGGTTTTCCTGGACCTCGTTGCTTGCAGGAAGCGATTTGGACCCTGCCATTCCCTGGCGGAGTCGGGTGTTCAGAGAGTCGTTGGAATTTCGGACCTCTGTTGTTCTTCTGCATGGCATAGAAAATTGTATTCGTAAAATGTTATAGTGTTTGTAGAAAGTTCATGATACTGTAGAGAAACAAGTACATTGTAGCATGCTTTATTTAAAGCACATGGACAACATTGGTAATTGTCAAAGACCAGTATCCGCACTTTATGTGACCCAACATAAACATTAAAAAACCTGCACAAATTTTGGCTCCATCGATCACAGTCACACAAAAATAGCGAAAAAAATCCTATATGTTTTCACTGTTTCAGATCATCAACAAATTTTGGTTTTGCAAGATCAAAACTAATTGCTTTACTCATTTTTTTTTTTAACATTTTTAATTTCAGGCAAAAATATTTCAAGGGAAGTTTTCGACCATAACCATCTTTACACCATGTTTCTTGTGTGCAAACCTGTGAACACTTTATATTTTCAATCTTGCCAATGTTGTGTACTCCCTTTAACAAAATGCAAACATCAAGTATTCAAAAGTTGTCCTTTTCTTCTCATGAAAATAAATCCTTCAATAGGGAGCCAAAAACCCCAAAGAATCTCTAAGAACTCATTGTATCAAACTCACCTGCGAGCGATTCTTGGACTAGTGCTACTTTCGCTGATACTGCTACTGGATGAAGCAGAGGGACCAGTTCTCTTGTGTCCACTACTCGTATAATCTCTCGGTCCAGTGCCGTGTACCGTGTTCCTACGAGCCTGCTCTGGACTTCGGTTAACCATGGGTGTACGCGGTAGACTGCCTCCATGAGACCGTAGATAGTCACCTCCTCGTTGACTTGACCCGCTGGAGTGTGTGGAGTGCGATTGCAGCGAGACGTCGCTCAGGTTGGAGCTGCTTGCCGCGGGGAGGTTGAGGTTGCTCGTTATCGGAGCCGGCCTCCCGACCCTCTGCTGCTGCTGCTGCTGCTGCTGCTGCTGCTGCTGCAAATGCTGCTGCTGCTCCAACTCACCCGGCGTCTGCTGCTCAGGATATAAATGCTCTGTTGGACTGTAACGTTCAGGCTTGCCGTACAGGTCGCTGCTGTCTCTGTACTCGCCCGGTATACTGTGTTGAACTGGTACGCTCACAGGTAACATGCTGTAGCTCGGCTCAGCAACGTTGTCATGTGACGAGGCAATGCGGCTGTCATGGTAACCGTTGAGGTCGTCATTGGTGTCGTACCATTTCTCATCAAGAGGGTCCCCACCGGATGTGTGTTTTGGGGGCTAGGAAGAAAAGTAAAAGGGGGGGAAAAAATAAGAAGATTTAGTTGAAAGTGTGCACTGGCCTTTCAGTTCTCTGAAATTAAAATTCTTACAGCTAAATATGTTAACTGATATTTACTAAATGAATTGTTGTAAATGATTAAGTTCATAATAAAAATATAATGACATCTGGTGGAGAAGGGACCTGAAAATGCAGGATGAATTACTAAGATTCTTGATAGTTTTTTGAAGTTCTCTAAAAAAAAAAATATTTACTTTGTGCCTACACAAAGATTGATAAAATCTTTAAAAAGAGCATCTATACTTTTTGCTCAGGGTCACTTTAAAAAAAAATTACATTTCATTAAACAATTTCCAAAAAGTGGTTATTCTTTATAAAAATACAGTGTTACAATCATGCATTAGTAAAGGGCAACAAATTTAATAATTGCAAATATATAACTTAAATAAGCCATGAAAAACATTCCCAGCATGTTCGACTATCATAATTCTTTGATGTAATATTTTGATAAATAGTTTGTAAAAAAAACCAGTTCTGCTTTATTATTGATTCATTCAATGCCTTAAAAGCAAGCATTATTTACCCAAATAGCGGTCTCCCAGTACATGGTCGCCATGTCATAGAGTAACTATGCAAGCTATTCTACAGGAATCTCTACTTCCCTGCGTTACAACTAACAAGACAGTATCCAAGACACCCCTACATGATTCCCATTCAAAATACTAGACAGGGCAATGACCAGTCTCAGTATGAAGGGAGCCCTCTGTTGACCAGGCACAGCTTTAATATTGCATTATTCTTATTATTGCATCACTTGGTGGGGTTTTTGTGCCGAGTTGACATTCAATGATGTCACAGGATGGCATGTGACTCTTGTGTCTGTCTAGGTCAATTTTATTTTAGAGACAGCTGGACCAAATTCAGTATAAATTGTCAACAGACGTTTTTCTATAGCTTTCAACTTAGCACATGTTTCTAATGACATGCCATGCCAATCTGAATTGATGACTTTGGCAGCAGTTGTGGCTGAATTTCAGCTGCAGCCACAAGCCATAGCCGTAACCGAAGTCGCTTACACCGACATACTTGGATAGAAAAAAAACCTTGGCTGAACCAAAACTGTTTATCATACGTTTTTCCTCATGAAATTGGTGCACTATGTTATTTATATAAAACACAAAATTGATGTGTATGTACTATTAACCTGTGGATTCTTGTGTACTTCAAGTGCAAATAATTTTTGACTGATACTAGAATCACCAATATTTTTCCATATATAATTACCGACATTAAAGCTTTTCCATTTATATTCTTTCTCAGTAAGAATCTATAGCTTTAAAGAAATGAATGATGGAATAAATGCTGAAGAAACCATTCAGTGTACTTACACTTTAGATTTGACCAACTCCTTTTTTAAGCCAAGTTCAATGAACATTAATAGATAAAGAATGTTAATTTCTTGACTCACCACTCGATAGTGACTGTTGGGCGCGGCGAATGGGGGAGGATTCCCTCGCTCACGATTCCCCTCGGGATACGTTGCAGATTGCTGATGACGTCCTGACCGTTGCCACGAGGACTTAGACGAGTCGGACAAAACTGTAGGACAATCAGACCATTTTTTTTGTTACTGAATCGTGAGGAGATGGTTTATAATAGGAGCAGAGGGTTGTACCTAGACTTGGTTCAAGTCGGGTTTCGTGCTAAACAGAGTCAATGGTACATGCTAGCGCTGATGAGCTTTTTAAATGTGCGCCCTCTAGTGCCAATTAGTTGCCAATCCAGACAGTTGGATCGCGAAACCCGACTTGGCGAATCCGCCACAGGTTTGTGCACGGCCTATGGAGCTTATCTACCATTTGGGTAGCAGCCAATGAGGTTGCAGCATTCAGCGAATCAATATGCAAATAAATCTTAACTTTGACCTCCACTGTGAGAACGCAACGACGTTGGGTCAAGTCTAGGTTGTACCAAGCAGAGCTGAATATTCTCTTGAGTTGAATAGGACTTTTAGTGATATCATTATTTTAAAAACAGAGTAAAATGTAAAATGGTGAGAAACAAAACAGATATGTACTGGACTGTGGATGATTGACACAGAATGTGAATCATGGACTCTTTGCTCCCTCATGTTTACTTCACTTTACATTGTTCTATTTAGTTAATAAATTTCTATTTGGTTCATGATTTCTATTTGGTTCATGATTTCTATTTGGTTCATGATTTTCTATTTGGTTTATGATTTCTATTTGGTTTATGAATTCCATTTGGGTCATAATTTCTATTTGCTCCATGATTTCTATTTGCTCCATGATTTCTATTGGGTCCATGATTTCTATTGGGTCCATGATTTCTATTTGGTCCATGATTTCTTTTTGGTTCATGATTTAGATTTGGCTCATTATTACTTTTTCGTTCAAGATTTCTACTTGATTTATGATTTCCATTTCTGTAATTTTGTTTCTCCTATTTTCATATTTTTTTTCTTTTTCAAGGGAAGAAAGATCATTGCTCTTACCTCTGCCTCTAGTGTAAGGCTCTAATTTATCCTCCATCGAGTTCTGTCTTGCATGTGAGCTACCATCACCAGCTACTCGATTGAGTTCATCTTGTGAGCCCATATTCTTAGATTGCCTGACGGCTGCTTGTGATGAGATCTGCTCAAGCTCTTCCTGAGAGCTTTGTAACCTCGCCGGCATCTCATGAAGTCGCGGCCTGAGCTCCCTCGCGCTGCGTCTGTCATTCGCCATCCGCGAGAACGTCATCTCCGCCCCGTCCCGCGAGCCCCTGCTATCCAGTGAGCCGTGACCCGACGAGATGCTGGAATCTCTGATGGCCATCCGGTTTGCCTGGTTCACCTCCTTCCAGTAGTTGACTGTGGCGCGATACCGGTGTTGACCTCCGGCCCGGGGTTCCTGCTGGTGGGTGATGCGTCGCTCGAGTGTGGCGATGGCGTTTCGGACGTTGTTTGGATTGTCAGGGTCTTCGGTGGATCTGGACATTTCTGAGGCGGTTCTGGAGTGGGAGATGGAGGCAAGGGTACCGGGTGTTGTGACTGACCTTGAGTGTGACCCATGGCCGGTTCTTCCATCTGAGAGGGGAAAATATATATCAACTCATAAAAATACAAACCAATGTTTTTAATACTAAAGTTTACAGACTTTTAAGTGTTCATTTAATTTGAATACCATGAGCATACATATATTAAGCAGGCCTGATACTGTGTTCTTGTAAGGGCAAGAACATTTTTTTCTTAGTAGGGCACCTCTATGAGGGACATCTCAGTTTCTACTTTAAACATTTTAAAGGGCACCAAGGCAATGTCCACGGACATGTAGGCAATTGCCCTCCGTGAAGTATAAGTACTTTCCAAATAAAGTACAAAATGACAAATTTGTATAAATATACACAGAAACAAAAAATTTAGCTCCAGAAATGGTCAAAGCTTTCTCATTTTATTCAATACAGCAAATTAAAAAAAAAAAAAAAAAAAAAAAAAAAGGAGGACTGGCAGATGATGCACATGTATGCTGATCAATGTCTACCAGTCAAAGTAACATACCACACACCAGTCTTACCTCTGCTTATTGTGATAGCTGCACGGTAGCTATGTCCTCCTTTGCCACTGCTGTAGCTCCTGTTGAAGGGTGTCTTGCCAGTATGGGGCAAGGCTGCGTCGTAGTCGATTGGAGTGCTACCCCTTCATGAAGGAAGAGAAAAGTAATAAGCCGCATGATAATTGCATCAAAACGGACTGATCCTCCTACTGTTCTGAAATCAATGGGGTTCTACCCCTCAAAACCCTCCACGGCTACCATTGGAATGTGGAACTTTCTTTCAAACTGAGTCCAAGCAATCGCCACCATTTTTATCCCCGTGTTATTCTCTCGTCCAGGTGACCAAGACGGAATTTTGCAATTGAACCCTCCATCTTATTTTTATGGGAAAATTAGAGGACAGAACCAACATGCTCTTGGGAGTGGATATCCTTTATAACTAATTGACATCTACTTAGAGGCAAAATCCATAGGAAAAATAACTACCTTGATCTCTTTACGTAAGTGGCAAACACTACTTTTACGAAGTAAATCTTTAGTTATGTTTTTCTCAATTTTAGAAATTGAAATAGTTGAGATAAAAAAAAATTAAAATATGGCTCAAATAAGTTTCAACATCGACTATTAAAAAATACATAATAAAAAGAGGGAAGAAACACCACAGAGCATTTTGAAAGAATCTTTGCCGGCTTTTACCAATTGTTATGACCCCACTCTTTTAAAAAGAAATAATCATACAGAATCATGTATACTGCTGCAGAGTTTTAACAAAGAGTTAAAATTATACACAAAATCAAGGGCATGAGGTATGATTCTCATCATATTAAGCAATGAATTACTGAAGTATTGAGGCAAAGGAAGTAGGGTAATAAACTTTTTTTAAAGTGAAAACAAATTTGAACCTTCGTGAAAAAAAGGATGACGCATTACTTTCATCTCAAAGTGACTGCAAAGTGATGGAACGCAGCACTAAAGTATCAAGTTGCTTAAGGGACTTGAGGGAAATAAGCCATATGTCACCAGGTCAAATTGATGGACAAACTCTTTGTCCCATCCTGCTACCTGCTCGATTCTCGTGGACTGGACGAGGACAAGAAATCTCCTAATCCCCACTTCTGACTGATTTAACCTTATCTTGTTTTCCCTCTTGTTATACCTACACATAAGTCTAAACTGAACTGAGTCTTCAACAGGTTGTCCAGAAAGTATATAGATGTCAATTGACCAACTTATAACAAGACTAGCTGATACAACTCGACGTCCCAAAGTCCAGGCCGGAAGTCTAACTGACTGCTTGGGCTAAAGTTTGCTCAGCAGGACCCTTCTAACTGATTAAGGCATTCGGCGCTTACAGTCACCATTCTCCACTTACAAGGTTAGCACCAAATTTCTGCGCTAGCTGTGTAAGCAAAGAACGCTAATAGCAACGTGAAGTATGGAAGTGCACAAGCCAAATTTCCTTGCTAACCTTTGAAATACACTTACATTTGGTGCAGATTTTATTGTTAGCACCGTTGATACACTTATTGTGAGCAGAGCTGTGAAATTGAGCCCCGAGTGCAATTGGTCACTCAATTCTCAGTATACATATAAGTCAAGCACAAGAAAATCTTGCAACGTAGTAACGGGTTACCAGTCAAAGTGTCACATTATGTAGATTGGTGGTGACTGGTTCCCCACAATTTTTTGTTCAGCAAATCAATTCGTGGCAGTTTATGAAATTGGATCCGAGGCCTATTTTAAAAATGCTCTCAGCAGAAAATCTTCCTGACAAAAATTAAGAATCAGACAGAGTATCTTGTAAAAAGGAATTCAAAAAAGCTGTTATTACCTTCTTGGGCTGCCATCTTCATGGGGTGGAACAACAAGAACTTTGACAGTTTGTGAGGTTCTGAGAAGATCAATCATTTCGTCGTGACTTTGTGTACAGACGGCAATCTCACAAATCTAGAGGACAGTATAGTATTGTCATACATATAAAAAAATATATACACATATTCATGTTCAAAAGTGTGACAAAATTTCAATATAAGCCACGCCCACTTCACACAAACTGGCTTCACCCATTACCAGAAGCCCATAGGAATTGCATCAAGCTAGTTTTTGTTTAAGGATCTTATGTTTAAAAACAGTGCTCATACAGCCTGTAAGTTTGAGCTTAGAGAACTCAAGTTATTTAACTTTTCTTCAAGATGACCTTCTTCAAAAAACGTTTTTTCTATTATCATCTCTGATTGCAGAAATTGTATTTCAAAACAAATGAGTTCTTTATCAGGCCTCAAATCTTTAAGGAGAAAAAGCAATCAGCTTCCAACGTTATTTTCAAGGGCTCTTCATATAATCAAGAATTTTTAGAAATTACGAAAAATATTCACATCTTATTCTTGCAATTTTTATTAATTTTGTGTGTGCATATATTCTCCATCATATTTCGAGAAAAAAATCTGCATTTTCACCGACAACTTAAAGATAATGAACCGAACTTACCTCAACCAGCCTGGCCCCCTTCCTGAGGCCAGCTTGCCACGCCCAGCCATACGGATCCACTTCTACCACAATACCCTGATAGTGGACATGGAAACCAAGCTGGCCGAGACCGTTACGCAGCAGGGTGATCTCATGGGTCTGTGGAGAGAGAGAGAGAGAGACAAAACTTAAATCAGTCTTTGGGTTAATATGAATAGAATTTGAAGGTTCACACGATATAAGAAAAGTAAGAGAAGCAATTTATAATTGTAGATTTTGTAATGTCTAATTTGGCGTATTGTGGCCAAGCCGTTAAGAACACCGAACTCAAGCTCAGGTTTTTCTGATCGGCAGAGTGTGGGTTCGAGTCCCGGTCGTGGCACTTGTGTTCTTGAGCAAGATACTTCACCATAATTGCTTTGTCCTTCGGATGGGACATTAAGCCAGAGGTCCCACGTACTAAAATTGGTAGTGCATGTACAAGAACCAAGAACACTTATCATGGAAGAGTAAAGGTTAACCCCGGTGTTTCAGTTTCACATAAGAGTACGTCTTCTGGAGAAGACTGTTCCCAAGCATTATGACCTGCTTCATAAAATACAGTAAACACCAAATCTCTGGACTGGACAAAAATGTCAATAAATCACACAGCCTCGGCCCGGCACCAGCTGATGAACAGAGAGCCACCAGGGCCCGGGCACCATAACTCTTCCGAACTGTCAGTGTAATATGTGGATAATTTTGATCCCTTTTTTTATTTTTTGACCCACAGACCTTGATCCCAGTTGTAACAGCTGTCAGTCTCTTCACCATCTCAGGAATCTCGTCTAAATGCTCGTCTGGAATGCGTATCCGAACACAGTTGCCCTCGTTGAAGTATACCTTGATACTGGAATGCGAAAAAAAAAGAAAAAAAAGCCATTGTGTATGATTAGATTACTGTCATGGAGGACTACAAGAATTAACTGAGGCAATCAGTTCCGTTACCGGAAATTGTTTCCATTATAGGAAAATAGTTTCCATTAAAGATCTATCTATATCAAATTGACAGAAGAATTCCTGTTGGATACATTTTTCTATCTAGGGTATTTTTGTATGACACCTTCCCCATCCCCCTTTTAGTTCAATTTATAACTTTACTTTTTTCTCAGATAATGAGAGTACATGCGAATCTTGGCACAGAGTAAACAGTATTCAGGACACATTCATCCAATCATAGAACAAATTTGATACAGCACTATGCCTTCATCATATATCTTTTCATAAACTGCCTTCAATGATCAATCATGGTTTAATGAAGGACATCCCTTGATTTGAAGTACTTCCGCCTCTCATTTCAAATAAAATGCAGATTTTAATATATTTGTGAGAAGTCCCCATTCTTCTCAAAACTTCCCCTCCTCTCCCAAGATGATATATACGTATTCATTTCGCATGGTTGCCACCCTCCCAATAATTGTTTCTCAATGTTTTCATACCATGCTAAGCCCTAAATCTTATTCATTATTATCCGTGTCACTATGACGTTCTTTGGGGTATTTGTGTCATGTACAGAGAGAGATCCGGGCCCAAATTCATGACGTTATTTACCATAGAGTTCTGCACTGACTGCCCAAAGGATTATGCACTTTACGGGGAACTGTGAGCGTAGAAGCAGTGCCGTGAAATTGGGATCCAGAGAGATCTAGGTCGAACTTCATGTCGCTACTTATGACAGAATTCTTCTCTTACTGGCCAAAGAGTTATGAACTTTACAGGGATGCGCAAAATTCTGCAATAGAAAGCAGCGCCGTGACATGTTAATCGTTTGTCTTACTTGCGTGGGTTGTCGGTCCATCCGATGATGGCTTTACAAGGAATACTGAAGATGACGTCTTTGTTGCATTCCCTGACCAGGGTGAAGAGCTCAGGGGAGACGGCACAGATGCACTCCACTGGATCAGACAGGCTGAATTCATCCACCTTCGAAAAAGGAAGAAAACAAATGAAGGCCAAGCCTGAGAGTTAGTACAATTCCTTTGGATGAATTCATTCTCATGAGATTGCCCATCGATTTGGAGGTATTGGATTCTTTAAAATATATTTTCCCATTTTGGGGAGTGTTTGATACATCCCCCAGGACCCAATTTCCTAAAGCTTGTAAGCACAAAACTTGCTAAGCACAGACAAATTTGCTCAACAGAAACAGGTTACCAGCCAAAATTCCATCAACTTTTCGTTCTTGCGACTGGTGCCCCACTTATTTTTTGCTTAGCAGTATTTTCTGCTTAACAGCGTTATGATGAAATTGGGCCCATTGAAGAATTGTCATAAGAGAGTCATATTTATCATGTCAAGTCTAATCTAATAATCAAAAATTACATAAAACTTGAAAATAGTCTGTTTCACAAATGTACTTCACAGTGATGCATACAATGGAATGAAAGGTAAAGGGGAACCAGGTTCATACAGGTAGCACATGTTCAAATGTTCCATTTTACAACTTATTTCAATTTTGCCCTCTTACACACACACTGATCTCACACGCAGCTACTGTCTGCCATTTAGGAAGTCAAAATGCAAGTAAAGATCTAGCCCTTGTCAAAATGCCCGCGTGTCACCTACAATGCTCACTGCACAGTATAAACGCATAGAGAATCCGACTCCCAAAATGGCGCCAGAAAGATTTATCGCGTGATGACACACCAGGCTAATTGGGTCAATACTCATGTGTTCTGTTTGGAATCTACATTAACAAAATCCAGTGACATCGGGTGAGAAGTCAAACCCAGAACCTTTTTACATTCTTGAGCAGAGATGTCTTAATTGTTTAGCCGTAGAGCTTGTTCAGTGAAGGGCAAAACTATAATAAATTGCTCATTATATCCCCAATGCAAGAAGTGGACAGTTCTATTCTAGATACATATACCATAACACAGGAAATATTTTCTACCAGGTTCCAGGTGTAACAATCAACAGTTATAATGCTTAATATGGGAGAAGGATGAGTCACGGGGATGGGGCACCAACATGCTCAGGGAACCAGTGGAAAAAACACACAGGGTCCTATCACCATATGCCATGCATACATGTACCACTGATACCAGCACATCTGAATAGTAGACCATTATCATGGTGCTGCCGTACTTCTCCTTGCATTGAACTTAATGAACTAACACACGGCTGGAAAGAAAATAGTTCATCCCTTTTCAAATTGATAAAAAAAAAGGTTGATTCTCTCAGTGCATGTACAGAAATTAGGCAAAGATTGGCACAGTATGATAAAGAGTCATGACATACACATGTACATAACACCTGGGTATAACAGTGTACAATAAACAACTGATATAAGCCCTTTTCAAAACCACGGCTTGGGCCTGAGCTTGGGCTTGGGCTAAGCCCACCTGGTTGAAACCCCATAAAGGAAAGCGCACATTTTCCAAATAACTGACGAAGCCCAAGCCCATGCCCAACCCCAAGCCATGGTTTCGAAAAGGCCCATAGATGTGCTTGTACAGGTGAACAAATCAATTTTACATGAAACTTTAACCTTTCAAAATGCCTGCAGCGATGAATTTAACTCCATCTGTATTCTCAATCAAAATAATTCAACTCACATTCTCGTTAATGAGACCCTAGAGAGACTTTTTTTTAGTAAAAGAATAATTTTTCATTAGAAAATGTCCAAACCGCTACAATTCACTAATAGGGCAAAATGATATCAAAGATTCCAAGGAATATTTTTGTTTGTCAATATCGAAAGTTATTGTAAAATAAATTGGATTAAAATTTACCCAGTCAGTCGCACTTGTGGTTTATTACTTAGTATTACAAAGTGTGAGCCAAAAATCAAAATCAGAAATTAAACTTATTTTCTTGTTAATCTGACAACTTAATAATTCACTGAAAACGTAATAAAACAAACAAATTAGAAAACAGTACACCTTATTCAACCGTACCACAAACAGTAAATGGATGTATATATGTTTAGTGAACAAACAATATAAACTTAAGTTGGGTCAAACAAATTCGACCAATTAACAATCATAAAACAGTCACTGTTGAGAAGTTTCCACAAATCAAACAGGTTTACAAAGTGAAAGTGTGCTACGACACCCAGATGGCAACCACTTTTTCAACTGAACACATTTGAAGAAAAAAGTCATCAAATCTACAACTTACATTTACAATTAGAAACAATCAAAGTTAGCAAATCGATCAGCAACATTTGATTATTCTTTTCAAAAGTAAACAATTAGAGCAAAATGCGAGGAGGGATGAAACGTCGATGCACAATATTCTTTTGTTCCATCGGATCTTAAACCGAACATGCTGTCACCTCATGCAACAAACTAAATCAAAAATGCCAAATGGAAAGGTGAGAAACCACAAAGCAAAAAAAAAAGAGAATGCAAAAATGACCCAAAATGACAGCATATCAGTGTCACCTTTGTGTTGTGGTCGGTCTTGATAGGAGACCAGAGAAAGACCTGTGATGGTGGGGGGGAAAGAGTTGACGACAGAACGGCAAAACTCAAATTAGTATCAAAGATACCGATTCCAAAATGTTTGGGGGGAATTGGTTGGATCCAGCTTCCTGTCGAGCAAGATGACCCAGGGGGCAAATTTCACAAAGCCTATAATAAGCACATATATTTTCTGCTTATTAAGCAGAATTTCCATTTCGTAATCTCTGCTAAGCATAAGCAAAAGCAAGTGGCACGCTAACTTCCAGGTTGTTATTGTAGGCCAATGGGTGACACGACAATTTATATTCAATGTAAACACCCTCATGCGGAACAAAATTTACTTGCTGAATAATACACTTAAAGGCAAAGTATACCTTTGGTTTTTGGAACCGTTCGGTTGTTTTAATCCTATATAAATGTAGATATATGCAATAAAACTAACCTGTGAAAATTTCACTTCAAAAGGTGGTCGTGTTTTTGAGATATCATCGAAAAACTGGAGCAATATATTTCCACGCAGGAAGAATATTCCCCATAGGAATACACAGTCTGAGAAGCGTTTCTGACAGAAACGCTTCTCAGATTCAAATTTTGGAGAATAAATAGTGATATATTTTCCGCAACCGTAGTACTTCGAAGCTAAAAGTTTCTCAAAAATCATTATACTACCCAAAGCTGCTGTACTTCTTACCAAGTAAGTTTTGATTGCCATTAATTTTTAGAGTCATTACCAAACGTGTACTGTGCCTTTAAATGCTTCTACTGAAGCACAACAGCTTGATTACCAGTGAACAACTTTATGGCCTTGAACCCCCCCCCCCAAGATGGATAGTGTGTAGAAACAACAAACATACGTCTCCGTTAACAAGGTTTTGTTTTTCATCCAAACAGGGAAGTTACCAAGCTTCAGCTAGCCTACATAAATACTGTGCCCACGTCAAACGGGACCAATATATGCTGGGGTTGAATACACCGCCACACAGGAAACCAAACCAAGATGGTCCAACAGGATAAACTCCTTTTATTTGGCAAAATCATTCAGACCTATCTGGCAATTTCACAAATCATGTCCGGAACTTGAGATTTGGGCGAGAATATTTTTGGATGCAACGATATGTTGGGTTGAACATTACTTATATTAACTTCATACAATGTGGCTCTCTGGTCAATTTTATAATCAAGATTGTTGACAGTATAGACCTTTCTTTTGTTGATCAACAAACCGCGCTAGTTGGCATGGAGGGCCGAATATTAGCAAAACATTTAAAAATGCAGGTACAGATGTTGTGACCAAAATTCAACATTTCTGCAAACTTTCAATAAAAAAAATAGACATCATGTTACAAGCTGTTGCTACCCGTTTTTGTTTTGCATTTATGGCTTCCCATAGTTTTCCGACCCTTGGTTGGCAAAAACTTGGGCTGTGATGTTGCAAAAGAAAGGTCTATTGTACACGGAGTTAAAAAACAAATAAATAACCACCTAGATGAAGCTGCCATTAAAGTAGTCTAAAATTTGAGTTTTTGAAAATGGCCTTACCTCAACTCTCCACACGAGGGCTCCCTTGCAGCAAAAGTCTGGTGCAGGACGGGGGCAGGTCTTCTCTCTCTTCTTGTGGGTTAGACTGAACTTGCTGGATTTCACTCCAGAGTCAATTGTCGTGGTCGTCACACTGTTTTCGGCCAAATCCTTCAGGTACTCAGATTTTGTTCTTGTCGCCATGGCAATAAACTTTTCTGATTTGTGGACCACATTTTCAGCGTTGATGACTGTCGGGAGAAAAATGAAACAACAATTTATAACCAAAGCTAAACCAAAAAATAAATAAAATATATACAAAAATTCATTTATAAAACCCAGAACAAAGATATTGACAAATTAGGGAGAATGCCAACACAGAGCTAGACAGCTCAGTTGCTAGAGCGCCGGCACGTTAATCAATAGGTCGCTGGTTCAAATCCCGCTCTTGTCAATTTTTCTTTGTTCAACCCAAATTAAAAAAACAAAACACTTTTTTACAACAAAAAAAGAAAACAAAAAAGTAAAAACATAAACAAGTTCTGTCATAAATTTGTTTCCATTTTCTTAAAACAAACTCCAATGAATGAATAATAATATCAGTAAACTTTGTAAAAAGTATTGATGGGGTTAGACAATACACAACACAAAGAATAATTAAGATTTATTAATGATACAGAAATTGAAGAAATTGCATAATATTCATACGACCACCTATGACTCTGGTCAGAGAATTAAGCACTTCAATAAGTATTCAGTTCACAATGAACAAAGCAGCATGATTATAAACCACCATTAAACAGCTATCTGAACTTCTACTATCCACAGTTCTTTTTAACATTTGACTGCGGTAAAACTTACTTTTTGCCAACAGGAATTCACTGAACGTGGGTCCTTTGGGGAAAGTCGCATTCGCTGGAAGGGGCGGCCCAAACGACGCCACATCCTTGGACCTCGTCACCGCGACCCTAGTGGTGTAAATATAAATACAATACATGATTCCGTCTCCATGTCGTCCTCACGGGATTAAAGAACAGCATTTCCAAGATGGCCGACCGGCTCAAGCGCATTAAGACATGATGGGCCCTCGGTTAATATTGTCTGCAAAGCAAACGGGCTTGCAGGAATCAATCCTGACAACTTAATATGTTCAATTTGGGTCCGGGGCGGATGGGTTTCAGTGTTGAACTGAAACCCCATGTGGTGTAACACATCAGGATGGGTTGATGCATTCTGGCATCTGTCAAGTTCAATGAAAAGCCACACAGCTTGATACTGTCTCATCAATGTGTGTACAATGCTCACAGGAAACAGGCTCACAACATGGTACTGAAATTGCTCACATGGCAATGACCATCTCATAAACCATCTACACAGCTTTCTTAACGCTTGTAATTCAAGGCTTGTACTGTCAGTTGCAGAAACCATGGAAAACCATAGTAAAGATTGCTAAGGGACCGTTCAAAACAGTAGATGCTTCAAATATTGACAGATTATTTAATAAACCCTATACACTGAAAAACAAAGCGATGCTTCAAATGAAGCAACTATTTCACTTAACAATGGACAGCACAGAGAACAGACGAACTAAAAGGGACAGCTAGGCATTTTTCACCATAAACGTTTGTTTTTCTATTATTTTAGTTGTATATTGAATTTCGATTTCTAATTATTTCTTTTGACACACCCACCCATTTCAAAAAAGGTAGATATTTGTTATCATTGCACATAAAGCACATAAAT
This sequence comes from Pycnopodia helianthoides, assembly GCA_032158295.1. Taxonomy (NCBI): domain Eukaryota; kingdom Metazoa; phylum Echinodermata; class Asteroidea; order Forcipulatida; family Asteriidae; genus Pycnopodia; species Pycnopodia helianthoides. Next base: position 15,700,906 of record CM063243.1, read on the forward strand.
ACAGAATATATACACTTTATCTAATACACGTATATCAGAAAGTTCTTCTGTTGGTTAAATGTAACCAAATTATGGGTCGACAAAACTTAATGTCTACAATTTTTTGCCAAAAAATCCATGCGCAGTAATTTGTAAAGCATGTACATGTAGAAAGAGATACAAATAACATTGAACATAATAGTCTCTGACAAGTGACCACCCCATATCCAACAACCTCCAAAATATTCCACTCAATGGTAACTTAACACCCACAACATGTTTGTACTTGAACAAGATTGGTATGCCTGTTCCAATGACAGGCAATTGTCATTTAAGCCTGCAGTACCCTATCAGACAACTTCCTGAATAGGATTTGAGACTGTCATGGTTGAAAACAGTCAATTTTTAGAACCTCTGAGCAACGAAATTTAAAAGAAATCAACAACACGCACACAAATCCAAGTTAGACAAAAATACTCATGGAATTCAACCATTAGCATCACAGCAAACTTACGAGTAAAACACGTTGTCCGTGTTGGGGTCAATCACACGGATGACGACAAACACGTGCTGGAAGTGCGAGCGTATCGTCTTGGGTGTAAACGGCTCCGCTCCCGGTTCTTGGAACACGATGGTGACGATGTCGTTGCCAATGTGTCGCTTCCGCAGCAACTGCTGACGATTATTGGCGGTGAAAGGCAGCATGGTGGATACGTGGAACATGATTTCCTGGCTTTGGTATGTGGCGTAGATGGAATGGATACCAGTGGAATCGGCTGCAGTGTCATTATAAACAAACAAAAGCTATTAGTACAGGGAGGGGTTGGCGAACGGAAATGGTTTTGTTGACGCCATTCTAATTTTTGGAAAAGAATTACTGGTTCTAATCTCATGAAGTACAATTGAAGGGAACCATTTTTGTTGATGATATACATCACGTAGCATTTTGGCCGGTATCCTGTATCTCGAAAATAATTCTTAATTCTGCTGACCAAATTCTTCTTGTCTTAAAGTTGGTCAAAAAATCAAAAGCAAATTGTTCTTACAAAAAGGAAGGGAAAGTGCCATGAGCACTTTCGTGGATACCGGCGCTATAGAAGACGTCATTATTATTATTATCTTCGTTCATTCTAAATGCGAGACTTAGACAAGTCACTATAAATTTTGTGTGCTCAATTTTTTAAGTTCTTCACAAACAAAATGTTTCCTTCCAAAGTTTGGCTCAACTGATAATACTTTTTCCACATAACAGTTAATGTGAGAATATCACAATATGTATTTATGAAAATAAATTCACAAAAACTCGAACACTAATTATGAGAAACAAAAAACCAGAGAAAAAGAGAAACCTTATTGTCAGTAATTCTTGTGTGTGGTTTTCTTTTGACCCGAACAGACTTTTAAATACTTGGCATGTCACTTCCCAATTGTTTCACATAATTTCCTGTCATCAGCCCATCTTTCTGGGAGAGGAGGAAATGCGACCAATTGTATGCAGACAACTCTGGAGATTTTGTTACCATGGGACACGTTGTCCTTCGAATCTTGATGTACTTATTAAGTATTGAAAACAAATGATTTGCTAACATGCAGCTGTCTAGACAAATAGTCATCCACAGTTGTTGTTTTACCAACCCCCAAACAATGCTTGAAATCCTTACAAACTATACATAGACATAGTCATTTTGACCTCGAAGATGGCACAGAAGTTGATTGCAAGGGATTTAATTTTGGGTTAAACAAAGAAAGCGTGACCGGCTTTGGACTGGCACCCAACATAAGAACGGGATAGCTCAGTTGGTAGAGTACCGGCATGTTAATCTGGAGGTCGCACATTCAAATCTTGTTATAGTAAATCTTTCTTTGTTCAGCCCAAAATTGAATTAACAATCTACCCAGTTTCCCTTGTGGTTTATTACTTGCAAGGGATTTACTGTTAGTTATCACACACGCCCGAGTGGAATATGGAAATGTATAGCACTTCTGCATTCGGCCTTATTAGAAATGAGACACCGACGCACTAAATTTTTCCGTATTCCAGGAGAGCGCGAGTGATATCAAAATTCATCTTGAAGCAAACTTGACGCACAGCTTAAAACAGCGCAATCCGCAGAGTTAGATAAGCGCAAAACACAGGGTGTGATATGGACCGTGCAATGTGGGTTAATATACAATTTTTGTTGCCATGGATCGACCGATCAGAATCGAGGACTAAAGTTTGCTTGAAGATAAATACAAATGTCTCCTCTCTGACAACATACAGGACAAATTTTCATTGTTTGCGTAATTCTGGGCAGGCGAACAATTTTACGATCAATCTGCTGCCACCTAACATTTCAACAGAATTGCACTGAGGTTTTGAATTACGGTTAACGATTTGATTTACTAAAAACAATTGCCTGGGGTATGGGCAACTGGGAACCTTACTCTTGTTGTCCAGTTGAGCTCTGTACTTGTCAAACCCTTTTAAGCGGACTCGCTCTCCGATGCATTCTAGGAACTCATCAAAGGCTGGGGTGGAATGCTCTAAAAAAGGCCAGATGACAAAGAAACAAAAAGTAGCAAACATCATTGTCAAGTAAATGTAGATTCATTCAAGTTCTTCTAGTGTCAAACTGGCATTGGCCTTGGTGCCCATTGGGAAGTGTCTCCTGGATAAACATATCAAGATTTCAATCCTAGACTTGCTGAAAATGAATAGACACACAGCTAAGTAAAAGCACACTTTGTACTCCACCATCCGAAAACAATCAGTTGTTTGCTTGTGTTCTATTCTTGGATAACTTATTTTCAGTTTTTGTTGAACGATAACTTACCTCCTCTGTAACTCAATGGGATTGCAAATAAGTTGTTCTTGGTTTTTTTTTACACAAATAATAAAGTTGGACTAGTGAGACTTGCCCGGTCTACACAGGGAATCGAACACAGCTGGGCCAAATTTCACAGAGTTGGTTAAGCACAAAAATTTAGCTAAGCACAACAAAATTATGCTCACCAGAATAAGGTTACCAGCCAAAATACCATGTCACTAGTACCATTTGTGACTGGTATCCTGGTCGTTTCTGCTGAGCAGGAGTTCGTTAAGCAACATTGTGTGATATTAAAGATCGCTGATGAGATACTGAAGTGACTTACCGTTATTGTACATATCTTCCTCTGTATTCTGACCAGTTTTACACAGCATGATGCCCACTTTGTACTTGTTGCTCACCTGTTGGGAAATACGGTTTATTAACACAAATCTGGATGCAAGGCAGAATGTTGGGCTTGGATATACTGTAAAGATTGGACATAGGCTCTTTGGGAATAAAGTGCTTGATCTCAGGCTTCAAATTCAATTTTTTTTTACTATGATTAGATTGTTAAAGGCAAAGTATACCTTTGGTTTTTGGGTATCGTTCGATTGGTTTAATCTTATATAAATGTAGATATATACAATAAAAATAATATGAGAAAATTTCATTTTAAAAGGGTGGTAGCATTTTGGAAGTATCACCAAAAACTGGAGCAGTTAATGTCCACGCAGGAAGAGTAATCCGTAAGTGGAATACACAATCTGAGCAATGTATCATGCAGACACGTTTCTCAGATTGAAATGTTTGAATACCTCTCTCTAAAATCACATTCCAAAACGTTACACATTGTAAACAGCTGCAGTGCTTCTTACCAAGTAAGTTCTTATGGTCATTAATTTTGAGAGTAACTACCAAAGGTATACCCTCCCTTTACGTCAAAGCTAAAGTTTTGGCATGATGTCTGTGCAAAAGGTGGTTTGATTACATTCTAGATGTAACATAAAAAAGGATCCCTTTATTCAAAGCCAGGAGGAGACAAATGTGTTTTATTGTATAAAGTAATAAATCAATTTGAAAAATGAAAGGGAGACTTTGAACGGGAGGAAGAAAGAGTGTAATGAGGTATTTCGCACGAATGCCATGAATTTGACATTTTACCCACAACCGATGGTGAGACTTTTGGGACGCTTGGTGGCAGCAGACTTACCAGGTAAATCCATTGTTCTCGGCAATGTGCGCATGCTTAGAACTACCTAAACAACGGAATTTTACCTGGTATGTCTGCTGCCATCTAGCGTTCAAAAGTCTCCCATTCCCCATCCCCCAAATCCCTGCCCTGCCCCAAACCCTTAAATTGTTGGATTCTTCCCACGGATTAAGAAGAGTTGGAGTAAGAAAGGGATGACAACCAGCCAGAGAGAGGTCAACTAGGACAAATCATTACCCGCCTCTCCGCTTCACAAACACACAACGCACAAACTCAAACAAACACACAACGCACAAACTCAAACAAACACACACAACGCACAAACTCAAACAAACACACAACGCACAAACTCAAAAACACACAACGCACAACTCAAACAAACACAAACGCACAAACTCAAACAAACACACAACGCACAAACTCAAACAAACACACAACGCACAAACTCAAACAAAAACACACAACGCACAAACTCAAACAAACACACAACGCACAAACTCAAACAAACACACAACGCACAAACTCAAACAAACACACAACGCACACAAACTCAAACAAACACACAACGCACAAACTCAAACAAACACACAACGCACAAACTCAAACAAACACACAACGCACAAACTCAAACAAACACACAACGCACAAACTCAAACAAACACACAACGCACAAACTCCAAACAAACACACAACGCACAAACTCAATCAGAGTGAAATCTAGCATACCCCTTGCTCATCAAGCTTGAGTAGCTGCTCAGTAACTTTGGTGGTGCTCAACGCCAACCTCAGGCAGGCCAGGGGGAGATCTGGGACCACGTAGTCCAAGACGTCTCGCAGCGGAAGTCCCTTGGGGGAGTTGTGCTTGGCGGTAGACGGGATGGCATCCTCCGCGATGACACCTCGGAGTGTGACCAGCTGGATTGGGGGGGGGGGGAGGGAGGCAAATGAGATGAAAAGGGTAATCTAATCATTAGGGTCACTCTAATGGACGAATGACCAATTATGCATGTGCATACTGCATTTGCTTGCAAACACGGCGGACCTTTTTATATATATGTGCCATGGGGGTTGTTACTAAACCCTTCATAATGAAAGTACCTTTACTGAACAATATGGTCATAACACAATTCACTAACTGTAGTGTGTATTCCCTCCATACCTTCAACGATTAAGTACAGCATTTTATTGTATACACAATGAGCAAAACTAATGGACCACATGTTCAAAACATGGCAGTACATGTATAAAATATTTCCTTTAACATTGTTGCTGAATTCAATTGAGTATTCCCCTCATCAACTTCTATACTTTTACAAAGCGTAGAGTAAAACATTTACAGGCACAATATTTTGTCCTTGGGAAAAAAGTAGGCACATTTTATCGAGTGCTAGGGCTGACCTACATGTACACATGGTATAGGCTCTAATCAAACTTTTCAGACCACATTAGTAACGATTTTTCTGATTTTCCCCCCAAGGACAACAAAATTGGAAAATAGACTAAGAGTAGGAAGAATATCATGCCTGCATTTATCATCAACCCAATGTTCTGACCAACACAAGGGACTACAATTTTACGGTACACTGTATACTAAAACGTAGAAATACAAGAAGCTACAGAAGGTAATCTAGAACTGGAAGGCAGACAGGAAATGGTGTCAAGGGTTATTCTGCAAAGGAATGTTCGCATATCACACAACCATATTTTCTCACTTTCCTGTATGTAAAGTACAAGGACTATTTCATTCAGTCCTGATCATGGTTAGAAATATATCAAAAGGTGAAACATTCTTTTGCACATTGGCACTGAAGAGCTGGTTGCTTACACCCTTTTTTTCAGTGCAAACCTGGAATTCTGATCCGGTCGGTGTACAACCATTTTCCTTAAATGCATGTACTGTGCATTTAAACAAGGTTTTAATCAACAAAATATCCGAGTGTCTACTGTCTATAGGAATGTTTGGGGCACCATGGCAAAGACCGTGGCAAAAAAGGTCACCTAGGGAGTGTACCCGTAGAGTCAAAGATTTCACAGTCTATGAAATTTATTTTTGGTTTTATTTATGCAAGCATTGAAGGAAGCTCAAAGCAGCAAACTACAACTGTAAAGTACTAACTACATGTATGTGCAAGGGACTCAAATCTTGAAATGTCGCACATGTAGTACCCACTGTGTATCATTAATATTGGGAACTTTGGACAACTCCTGCAAAAATATTAAGTCTTGTGAGATGATCCACAAAACCGGCATGGAATAGCCTCTGTGACCAGTAGCCCTAGCCTCAAAGTCCCTTCTTAAAACTTCAATGGCATTTGCATTTTCCAATCCACAATTGCCCTTTACCTTAATAAAAAAAAGTATGACCGTGCCCGTTCAAGAATGCATGTCCATGCTTGACCTTATCAGTATACGTCGTGTGCACTTCAAAAACACATGAAATCCCTCAGTTTAAAATGTCTACAGATTCATATGTACACGCTCACAATATTTCTCAAAGTCCGTTTCAAACGGACTCTGTACATTCCAGCTGTCTTTTCTGTGCATAACGTAAACACTTCTGATATTTGCTCACGGTGTTTGCAAACGCATTACAGAACAGTCGGACAGAACAACTAGGTATGTATGGAATTGCCAGTCGGTAAGCGTGCAAATACTTTAGTACATTTTTACGTTTGCATCTTGGCAAGAATGCTCCATTCTTGTCCCCAGGCTTGTTATGAGCCATGCCAACCCAGGAATTAATAACTTCCTTTTTGCTTCACACAATGCCCTCCAGAGAGTCATGCACACTACCAATCAGACAATATTACTTTGTCAACTTTGTGGTTATCAATCCCCTCTCCCCCCCCCCCCCCCCCCCCGCAACCCCCCCAAAAAACACTGGATCAGATGAGCTGTGGAATTAATACGAAGGGCTTTTGACCAAAAAATCAAATCTGGAATCCAACTCAGGATCTGATTCATTCCAAACGGAAAGTGAACCCAGCAAACAATAACAGTCAACAGTGGTAAACCGAGAGAGTGAACACGGCCCACGTCAAATTCTTTGGCTATACTCTTGTTTCCTGTTGGTTACCCAATACAATCTACATCCAATATACAAATGTTGGATGCATATGAGTACAATATAGCAAGAATACAACCATGATCGTCTTGTGAAATGGAACAGTCCAGATTTCAACTAGTGGTTTATATTTTGCTAAATTGTATAAATAAAATGCATCCCATATTTGTTTATATACCTCACCCGTACATGTAGATCCTTGTTATTGGATAATTTTCATATAGTTCTTAATCTATTTATTTCAACAATAAATAGTGAAGAAGTTTTGAACAATTTATCATTTATTTCAACAATAAGGTATCAAACGGCTGATACAGTCATAGCTGGAGCTGTTTAAGACTGGTTGGCTAAAGCGCGTTCGGCATTCATAAATACGTGTGCTGGCATGCAAGCTTACAACGTATGTGGGTGCTACTAACGTATGCGTAATGCAATCAATACATACAGTACTCATTGTAAAATCTATGCGCAAAGAGTAGCGGCCAAGCGTCCCAATATTACATTTAGGAGTGTCGGGGCAGTATAAATGGAAAAATGATAAATTCTAATTTATAATTTCTGGTTGGGAATGAATTGTGAACAGGACTGATAGCACAAACGTATTGAATGACAAGTTTTATTTGACATTTCTTCAATATTTCCACCCTTTACAAAGTGCAACTGTATCAAATATGCACATACACACATCAAATACTGTTGAGGAGTGACAAAATACAAATCATTGTTTTAAAAAACAAAAGCACTCTTTTTGTGTACAGCTTCAACAAACTTATTTCAGAATTTACCACTGTTGCAAAACTCCATATTTGCAAACACTGTTAACCTACACGTGCGCTCCCTAAATCCAATATTGAATTTTGTACACGTGTCGCCCCTTTACATGCAAGTGCCCAGTACTTAACATGTAGCACACAACCAGAGGTTACGCTGCCCCAAAATGACCTCTTCTGAACCTCTGTACAGTTATAAGTAACACCAATGCAAAGAAGACCCTTTGTTGCAACTCCTCAAGAACTGCAAATTTGGTCCCACACAAAGATAGGTTGACACACAAAAAACAGCTTCAATTCCTTGCTCTATGATTTTACAGCTGCAATATAAGTTATCCCTCAAATCAGATTTTCGTTGGCACTCTGTAAGCCTAAGAGGATTAAGGCCAGGAAATAGAATAATCCAAGCAGCGGCTAATCTCTGGAGCAGGAGAGAGGATCCATTATGATAACTATAACAGTTCTTATACAGCGCAATTCAAAAGGAATGATTATTGCGCTTCAACATCATTACCCCTGGTCACTGGGCCATTTATCCCAGGAGCTCCCTGGGGAGTATACAGCCCGCGCTGCCAAGTATGTAGCGCACCAAGCTAATTCAATAAAAAGAACCATCTCTGCCCTCACAGGTACCGATTTACTCCTGGGTGACGAGAAGCAATTATAGTTGAGCGTCTTACTCAAGGAAACAAGTGTCACGACCAAGATTCGAACCACACCCTGATGACTTGGCCACCAGAACTTGAGTACGACGTACTGAACTGCTCGGCAACAACACGCCACTGACTGATTGGATTGTTCTTTGACCTTTTGAAGCGGCGCCAAGTAATGTTTGAAAATCGCAGCACAGAAACGAGGGCCTCCCCTTCGTGATTATCCGCCTTCCAATAGGCTAGCGGTTATTTTATACTCCCTAATCTTGCAGTATCCTGTACCACAATGATATAGTTGCCATTGTCTGGCTTCTAAATATTCATTGGTTTTTGACAATTGGTTCTTAAGGGAATGTAAAATGCTGTGTTTGAGACAGATCCAAGCTTAGCAACACATAACCTCTGTAAAAAAAAAACACCTGCAATCTTTTTGCTCTTTGGTCAGTAATAATACAAGTATTGAAGATTTAAGTAACATAAACACTTCTTCAAATTAACAGTTGGTTGTAGACTGACTGGTCGCACACTTGTTGTTTTCAAGTAATTTTCCTGGTGAATAAATTTTGCAAAATTTACCAGATTATATCCTGATTTTCTATTGCCATACTTGGCAGATTATATCCTGATTTTCTATTGCCAAAAATTATTTTGTTCAAACTTTTTGAGAATGTATTTATTTCAGAATCTACAATGCACAGCACTGTCAAACTCCCACATGCACAAGCACAATGTACAACTTGAAAAGCTCATTACACGTTCTGGTTTTTTCTTTGAGTGATATCTTTTAACAAATCAGCATCCTATATCAAAGGACCTTTAAAAAATAAACATAATAAACAACTGGCTATGGCTTTGACTAGGCCACGGACCGCAACCTCCAAAGTCCATTCTGAAAGCACACACCTTCAAAATGGCCGAAACAGCAAGAGCCGCAGCCAAAGATGAAGGCATACATATAAACAATCCCTCAGTCCTCACCTCACTCATTCTAAAGATGACTCTGTATTGGTACTTGGTCGATGAATCTTTATCTTTGATGTCTGTCATCCCGTCACCATCGTCTAGCTTCTCCCTGCGGACACTGACTGCCACTGCTCCGTAGGTTTCATCCATTCCAAAGAAGTTTTGATGCTCTGTGAACGAGGGATAAAGAGTGGGCATTTTGAACCGGTGACAAAATATTTCTGCAATTCTTGCAAAACATCAGGCCTGCTTTCCATTCATAAGCATGAAATATAATGCCCCTTTTTCAACCCAAAACCTGGAATCCCAATTAGAGCACGACCTTGTAGTGCTTCAGAATCCCAGCTGATGTTCTTGATTCTTGAACAGTGAGTACTGTTTTTGCTTTGCCTGCCTAACAAAGGTCCTGTCTATGGAGGCAGACCTTCTTTTTACCCCGGCATGGAAATGTTTAAGACGTTCAGGTTTTTTGGAACCATTACATAGAAAAAGATTAATTTAGATTTAAACAATCCTTACCAAATCCATAAAAGTACTTCCTATAGTACATGGCCCCATGATCCACAAATTCAATCACAGGTCCCTTCCACGTGGTTCCATACTTCTCTGCTATCCGCCTGTCGGCCTCCACCTCCAAGATCGCCCGGTGTTTCTCACGGTGCATAGCCCGGGCATTCAGCATGCCGATACGCGAAAAGGAAACCCGGGGCTCGACCTCGTCACCGATCTCATTCCGGAAGAAGGGGCAGCTCTCGATCAGCAAGTTGCCCCTCCCGTCCCCTTCATCGTTGAGGTGCTCTACCTTCAGGAGATCCTCTAAGCTACCCTGAATTATAACAATAATAATAATATTGGAGTATTATATAGCACACATACCCACTATTAAGGGTGCTCAAGGCACTTGAACAATGAGATAAACTTTTTAAGACAAATTTTGTAGTTTATGAATGATGAGATCCATTTATGTAGTAACTTATAAGGGTTTACAAGGTGCTGCCGCGCATTCAGCAGCCACTGCCAGGAATATCGGGGCAAACCCCTTCTGTTAGCAATAAGTGTAACTGGTTTTTTTTAACGTGCATTACACAACATATGAGACCTACGGCTTTACGTCTAATCCAAAGGATGAAGCAATAATGGTTTTAAGTGCCTTGCTTAATAAGGACACAAGTGTCAGGACTGGGACTCGAACCCACACTCTGCTGATCAGAAACACCAGAGCTTGAGTCCATTGCACTTGACCGCTCCACCATGAAATGCCACAAATACAGAGTCAATTTGTTGTCAACTTTAACAAACATGGACAGCTAGAATTAAAAAACTAGAGCTCAATTGCATTTGTGCACAAATGCCGAGCTGTTTCGCAATAACATTTGCAAATTACTCAAGGAAATATGAAAGTCTTTTTGGATTCAAAGCAGTTATGATGTATAAAGCCTGTTTAAAAAAAGAATTTAGATTAGACAATGTCCACATAGCAATTCATGACTTAAAGGTGCAAAAAGTTTTTAAAATTCATAAATGATCATCTGATGACGTCATCATGACGTCATTTCAAAATTTACAAGAACTTGCCAATATCTAACAACCTACTAAGTTTCAACATAATCGCACTAATAAATCGGGAGATATACGACTTCGAAAAAGGCATCTTTAATGCCACGTCACGTGACCCCCGATGACGTCATTGATCTGAAATTTCACACATATGATGGCTGGCTGACGGTCAACATATGTGTAAATTTTGAAGTGATTACACAAAACTTCGCCACACACATCTTCAAAAAGTCCATTTTGAACAGTTTTCAACCTGCCGCTAGAGGGCGCTCGTGTGTATCATGACGCCATCGGTATTTTTTTTTAACTGCACACCCTTGCCAGAAACTAACATTGTTGAAAGCATGTTCATAACATTTAGCACTTTTGAATTACAAGGCACTTCCGGTTTCGACCGGAAGTAGAGGTCAAGTGAGGTCACGCACACTGAATAAAATGAAGACCTAAATTTATCCCTATACAATCCCGCAAACAGAACCCTACGGTCTCTCGAGGCTGATTTGATACAGATTTTCAAATGTTTAAAATAGAAACCTTTAAGATGACGTCACGTGACAGGTGATGACGTCATCATGACGAATTTCTTTTAGGACCCTCCTTGCACCAATGCCTTTCATCACTGAAAGTTTCAGTGCAATTACTTTTTAGGAACTATGCAAAAGGCCGCTTGGAACGAACGTGCGTTATCTCAATGGCTTTTTTCACTGAAACAGACAAACTATAAAAAAAACAATAATACAAAAACTCGCACAAAAACAAGAGCTGTTTCGCTGCGCGCTACGCTGCACGAAACAGCTAAAAAAAATAATAAAAAAAACTTTAACGAAAACAAGAGCTGTTTCGCTGCGCTGCGCTACGAAACAGCTAAAAAAACTTTAACGAAAACAAGAGCTGTTTCGCAGCGCTGCGCTATGAAACAGCTAATAAAAATCCCCACCAGACCACAGGTCTCCTAGCTCAGAACTGCCACTGGACCAGAATTAATTTTTTTCTGGACCAAAAACATTCTTTTCTTTTTCTATAATTGCTGAACTATTAAGAAGGTCTTAAGAGTGTGTTCACTGCAGTACTTGTTTGGTTGTAAGGTTACTGACCCTAGGATGCTAAAATGACTGGACTAAGGCCAGTTACCCAGTTTAGAATAGACTAAACATCCACTACACAATTATGTGAAAGTAAAAGAAAAGGGTATCATGTTACAATTCTACATTCTCATGAAACATCGAAATGAAAGTAACTCTAAAATAACAAGTACGTACAAATAAACAAACCTAAAACCAACAATATTTGAAATTGAATTGAGCTTAAAAACTATTGCGTGTGTATTTGTTCTTATCACTAATCACTATGAACACATGTAAAAGGCCTGAAAATATGTAAAGGGAATAGATGATAAAGTAATGTTAGTTTCTATATGTTGGATGAAAGGATCGAATATGGACTGAAAACTCATGGAACACTTTGAAACTTAGTCAACTAGTGAAAGGACTTGTGCTAACTGGTCTCACTGGTTATCGGTTATTGGTTTGACAGAGGGTTTAAACTTGAACATGTACGGTATGTAAGGCACCATTGAAATGCACAGTCAGTTTGGAGTGTTTAAGTACAGAAAAACACACATCACCAAAAACAATTTGGTAGCAGGTACTTGTTATACATTGTTCTGGAATCAAAATAAACTTGTCATCCAAGTGATGCACACCAATTGCAGACAAATTAAACTTGGAGTTGAAAATCTCTGAACATGAAGTATCATATTAATACAGCCGGTCTTGAAGCCTCTTGACAAATGGTAAAGTGGTAAACCTACATGTACGTGTAGTACAGGTCATTGTCATTTCCATAACTCTGGTTTCCGGTACATAAAAAACCCCTCCTTATTAATTACTGGTTGTTTCCTCTTGTGGGTGATTTCTGTTCTGCTTTCATTTTTTTTTCCCTCTACAGTAATTCCTCAATTTTTACCACAATAGCATGGGTCATGTACACTGTGATCTTTTTTAATACCAATTTGGACGAATTTTGACAAAATTATTATCAGTTTTCCTCAACTATACAAAACAATGTTTAAATCAAAGGGAAAGTGCAGTCTTGAAACTGGCATCAATTTCTTCCATGTGAGTGGGCACTGGGAAAAAACATAGACATCTTTATGTTGCATAGCTTGTGTGGAGTATGTGGAGAGTGATGTAATATAACAGCATAGTATCTTGGCTGGGCCCCATTTTCACCTGCAAATTTGTCCACAAAATTGTGATCACTGATTGCACTAGTTGTAGGACTTTCGCTTCACTGTTATTGTCTGTAAACAGCGGATGATTTGGATTGAAAACAGGCAATTTTCCAAAACTTGCGGCATGCATACGCGATCGTAAAACAACAACTGTTTCGAATGTCTTTAACTTACTAAAATACATTTAGACACAGATACAGGTACACTGGACTGTAGAATTTCAAAATATGTTAATATTGTCAAGCACATAAATTTGCACCAATCTGACTCTGTATACTACGACGTGGTTTTCTATAAATACATGTTTAAACTCTGAATACTACATTTTTTTAATGCATAGCCCCCTCCTCCTATTTTGAAAATTCTTGTTAACAGCTTGATCATCTTTAAATTCACACATTGCACTGGCATGCAACTAGACACATCCTCTTTTGGCACTGTTAATAAACGTGCATTTGAAAGCACATAATGTAACAAGGGTGTTTTTTTTATAACAATAACACCCAAGATTTTTTAACTTCTTGTTCCTTATTTTTTAATTATCGAGCACAAACATCCTTTTGGCAGACTTTCCTGAACTTTATTTTCTCAAATTTCCTGAAAGACGTCATCATCGAGTTGATGGTTGTTAAACACGGAATTATGATTTTTTTGCTATTTATTATTTGTTTTAAGTGTCTGGTATAAATTTTCACTTTCATTTTCAAGCTATTTCTAACAATGACTCAATCATGTTTTTAAAGGCAATGGATAGTGTACTTTTGATAACTACTCAAGAAATCCATTACTGAAAAACTTACTTGGTAAGGAGCACCTGAGAGCTGCTGACAGTATAAAACTATGTAAGAAACGACTCCCTCTGAAGTAATGTAGGTTTTGAGAAAGAGGCAATTTTTCACTAAAATATTTGAACCTGAAAGCCTTTCTCAGGCATTTGAAAGCACAAAATTCCATGCAACAAGGGTGTTTTCTCTTTCATTAATTTCTTGCAACTTCGATGACCAATTGAGCCCAAGTTTCCACTGGTGTGTTATTTTATGCACATGTTGGGACACACTAAGTGGGGATACCAGTCTTTGACAATTACCAAAAGTATATCCCGCCTTTAATCTCTCCCGTTTTCCTGTGAGAAAATCACTTCAGACATGTCCTTGCCTAAAAAGTATGACAAGTACAAATGACTATTTTGGATTGATCATGTACAAGATGGATCATATTGCAGCATTCCATGTCAATGATCCATGCTCTACATTCTTGAGGTGACCTTTAAGGTCATAAGGTCACAAAGCTGACGATTTGATGACAGTGTTTGTACAGTACACCGTGACATTTTTCTCTGTAAAACCCTTGATTGGCAAGTCAAGTTCACTACAATTTGCACAGACACTGTACACTTCTTTTCTTCCTCGGAGGAAACTCAGTTTTTCCGAAGACACTCAAGACATAAACAGACATCGGAATTATTTGTTAATTGTTCGTAACCATAGATACCCATCAATTTGCCAGGGAACAAAATCAATACACAAACCATGAACATTTTTGTCATACAGGACTTTGTTTGCAGATACTTTCAATTTTGGAAAAAAAATTATTAGAGATTTTTGCTTTTCACCCTGTTATTTTCCTCAGGTGTGATTAGCGTACAAACTTTCAAGATACAAGACTTTTTCACCATAATTAAGATTGATACCCTCCCTTTAAATCCAATGTTTGTATTAAAGGGTGCTTTGCCTAAAAGAGGGTTGATGCATTCTTATATTGATTGACAAAACAATTATTTGAAAATGCACACCAAAACCTTTTAGTTACATTGTACCCATTATCAGGGACAAATTTGCCCTGGATCAGAGTACACTTAGTAAAAACTGATCAATTTTGACTAACCTCTGGAGTGTTGCTGGCACTGTGTCTAGAAGCAGCCGAGGCACCTGTTGTTGTATTCCTTTTCCGGCCTGTCAGTTTTTTATTCTTGATGACATCCTCAATGTCAAAGTATGTACTCTGGACGTCGTAATGCTGGAAGGCAAGTTGCCTCGTTCTCTCCTCGATCCTATCCTCAAGACTTATGTCTTCCTCCTCTGCTGCCCGAGAATTCTTCTCAAAGGCCTCCGTGCGGTCGCTGCCCTTCACGCTGCTGCGCAGTTTCTTCTTGAAGAAGGATTGGTCTGCCGCCGACACAGACTTAGTTCGGTTCTTCTTGTTGCGCTTGCTCTGTCTCCGAGACACCTTGGGGCTTCCCCCAAAGTCAGCATTGTCAGTACTATCTTTAGAGTAGAGAAGTTCTCTACTTCCAGACTTCTCAACAGTTGTCTGTTTGGAAACAGAAGGCATACCCCTGTCGCTGTCATCAAAATGGGCGCCTCTGTTCACTTTTCCCTGGAGGAGTTTATTTAACTGAGGTGGTGCAGGACTTCTTTGATCCGTGTCTGCCCGATAATCTTGCAGCATTTGGAAGAAGCTCTCCCCGCCCATACTCTGTACATCAATAGATGACGTACTACCATACTCTCGCCGGGGTAACAGGGCGTTGTGATGGTAGTCCATTCTGTCATTAATTTCGTTGAGGGTGGAGTTACTATTGCTACGACGAAGCTGTGTACGATCGTTCCGTATAAGGCTCCTCACATTATCTGTTGTCAAGGCTGCTTGTCTGGAAGCATCATTGGTTCCCTGAGATGATACAAAGTACTTATTATCTGGGCTGGTGTTATGCCGCCGATGAGGGCTACCAGTTATCCGAGTCCGTTTATCGTCCGGCACGCCATCCCTCCAAAAGCGACTGTTCCCTGACGGTGTGTCTATCTGATCTTGGTTCCGCATCAGTTGCACCCTGGTTGCCGTGCTCATCCGCGATTCTTGAGGGAGGGCCGGTCTCACTTCACCACCTAGCTTTGATCGATCCCCCAACCTGGGATCCTCATAGTTTCTTTCATATTTGTCCTCTACTCTCACAGGAGTAGCTATAAAGTGTCCCGATGGTAGAGCCCCACCGCTATTAGTGCCACTTTGGGCTAGTCGATCTACTCCTTCATGTGGTTTCATTGGGTCATCCATACTTGGTATCCGCCTGCTGTCAAGTCTGGGCGGATAATAGTTGTCACTGCCGTCCCCCGATGGAGAGGTCCTCCCATTGGGAACCATATTATTGTGGTAGTACTCCGCCATTTGTGTTGCACCCTGTCGTACGCTCTTGATCAGATGAGACTGGGTCGTTGGCTGGGACACGTTAGTGTGCATGCATGATGGGTAGACACTTCTTCCTTGTGCAGCCATTGCGCATGTCACACCAGCATTGTGGGCTGAAAACGCACAGCGCAAGGGCAGGACAAGGCAGTGTGGTGTCCTTGCCACAATACCAGTTTCCTTCCTTCCTATTTAGGACCCTCCAGCTTCCTGTACAGAATGTTCTCTCCCTCCCTCCCTCTCTCTCTCTCTCTCTCTCTGCTGAGGAGAGATTGAAACTGATTACCCTGGACACAGTTGTTTTGGTTTCCCCATGTCCAGAAAAACAGCAACAATTTTCACGCACATATCATATTGGTGATTTCATCAGCGAGTTGTTTCATTATAAACTTCTCCTACAAAGACGCTCTCATTAGACGTTTTTGAAGTCAGGATTGTTCTTCTTGCTGGTAAAGTATCCGACGAACACGTTGCTGTCTTGCTTGTTCATATGTCAACAGACGCACTGGTCAGCATTTCTCGCTTCCATGGTAAACTATCACCATTTCTGGAGAGAAAAAAAGGCGGGGGAAAAAAATAATAAAAAACTTATGTTAAGTGTTTTAGGACCAATCATGTGTACAACCATAGATCAAGCAGTACAACACGTGTACAGCTTGTACAATGCAAGATTTAAAAGGTTGGGTCACACATTGGGGTAAAGGGCAAGTCATCCACCACACTCCTGAAAAACAAATTTGAGAGAGACAACATGTACTTTGTACTGCTGACTGCTTCAATGGACAACATACCATGGGAAAATGTGTTTTTCTTTAAAGCTGCATTAAACAGTGTAACTCGATGCATACTCATTCACCGGATTTGGGATAATCAACGACATGTAACTTAAACTCCCATAGCAAATAAAGGGATATGCAAGTAAATTCATGTATTGCATAGTACAATATTGCACACTACATGTACGTTACTCAAAATTAGCAATTTATGTTTTTGAAAGCTTTATAATAGGAGGAAGTTGCTATACTTAAGTTTAAGGTCATTTGCAGTTCCAAATATTTGTGAAATCCTTCCCTTTTTCAAAATATTTGTTTACACTGCATTCTAATAAACATGATACACAATACAAGTGTGTACTATGCATGCAAGCACAATGCTTTTATGAAATGTACTGCTTTACTGAAATCAACCACAAGAACAATTTTGGCTTTACTGAAATCAACCACAAGAACAATTTTGTTGAAATTTGAAGCATTGTACAAAAAATGTACGTAATGCTCTTATCACTAAACTAGTGAATGAGAACAGAATACAATATTGTGTACATTTCCTGAAACTTCTGTACGTACTTTCCCTTTAATGTCAGCATTAATATTCAGTGACAAACACACCCACAGAGACTAATGACCACATCTGTACCAACAACCTTCAATGATTTCCACTTTGGCTCATTCTACCGATATCAGGACACCCCTGCTTGTATAATTAAACATGGATACACATCACAGCATCAAGACCTGGCCAAACATAAGGCAGAGTAGCAGGGAGTACACAGACACCCTGTCAAGACGAGCCGTAGATGACATTCCCTGAATTATACAGAATCCTCAATAGGCATGGGAACAAGTCACCGCCGGCTCAACCCCAAGTAGACCTGTATCCCCTGGTTCAACAACATGCAGTCTAATGGTCTTAATAAAATACTACAGACCTGACACTTCACGGAGGAGGCAAGAGAGTCAATTGCCTCCGTGCCCCTGGCCTTGGTGCCCCTTGAGATGTTCCAGTAGACATTTATATTTCCCGCATAGAGGTGCCTTGCATATTAATAACGGGAAACTGCCTTGCCCAAACAAGAACGAAGTATCATTCCTGTAATACATGTACATGTAGATACACAAAAAATATACCATGCAAGATAGACTAAAGGGTGGTACATGTACATTTACTTAGTCTATGGAGGTAGTCTACCTCCATGCCTAGTCATTGCTCTGTGATACAGCTGAATGCGTACATGTACAGTACATGTATGTCACATTGGTTTAATCTGATTTGTTATAACACTCGGAATGACTGTACACATCTATACATGTGTATGCACCAACATGTACTGTACTAAGGACTGCCTTAGTTTCTCTTAAAAGAGTTCTCAAGTTTCTGAGAAAATGGCAAAATAACAGTCACATGACACATGCTGGTCCAATTAGACTGGGATTAACCGTACATGTCCTTCCCAGGCATTTTAAATGCATGCTCATTGCATTGGCAACATAAACGAAAAACATGAAACCATTGTACAGCATGGGGTGGGTACACTGACTGTACATGATGTATACATGTGTCAAGTCCAATATTAGTTATTACTGCCAGTGTATGGTACATACACCGGTACACAATGGAGGTGGGTATCACTGACTGAACATGTTTACGTGTGTAAAGTCCAATAATACTGCCTATCCTGGTACCGTAGTACATGGTATGCATTCAATGATGTAAAGTGTGGTCATTCATTAATCCATTTCATGGAAAGTTTTATTGAAGTACCATCAACAAAATGACATCACAACATTCAATAAACACTCAACTTGTGAATAGACACGTGCACCTTTGTTCATGCAGTTCTTTCATCATGACTGTCTTTGATGTATGACACTTCTTACTTTGTATATGTATGTTTGTATTTTAGAATGTTTTGGCCGAATAAATAATAATAATAATAATAATAAAGTTGGAAGAGTGCAATTATAACAATTTTTGTTTACATACTTTGCGAAAATGCACTACATTTATAATACACAAATATAGTGTGACAAGTCACATCGAAGATACGGGCAGACCATCATGGGCTTTACATGTATTTTGGAGGTTATTATTATTAGTAATTTTTTTTTTTTAAACAGACAATGAATTTCTTGTTCATCTTCCATATAATACACACATTTATCTGTTGTGTCGTGTCTGTGTTGCATCACAGAGCTTACAATACATTGAGCTTTTAGCTCTGTGGTTGCATGCACATAGTACAATGTATAACCACGCTGGACATGGTGGTTTGCAGTGATTTGTCCCCTATCCTGTACACGGTATCTGCACACAGGAGTGTTGTGGCCGAGCGGTTAAGAACACCGAACTCAAGCTCTGGTGTTTGTGTTCAGCAGAATGTGGGTTCGAGTCCCGGTCGTGACACTTGTGTCCCTGAGCAAGACACTTAACTATAATTGCTTCTCTCCACCCAGGGGTAAAATGGGTACCTGTGAGGGCAGAGATGGTTCTTGTGATTGATTTAGCTTAGTAGCGCATTATTTGTTGCACAGGCTGTATACTCCCCAGGGAGCTGAGATGGTTTAAGGAATGAAACTAATGGCCCAGTGACCAGGGGTAATAAGTGTAAAGCGCTTTGAGACGCCCTTCGGGTGTGTAAAGCGCTATATAAAAACCGAACATTATTATTATTATTACTTTAAAAAGTCAAATTTAAGACTTTTTAAAGGCCCTTTTAAAGCTACACTTGACAAAATTTAAGACCAAAAATAAGTGGATAAAGTAGGGGGGAGAGACAGCTATACTGGCTCACACTTTATGTTACTTTTTTACTTGCAGCGTAATTCGGTTTTTTTACAAGCTAATAGGAAAACTAATAACATGCTTCATCCTTTTTTTTGAGACCTCAAATAACTTAATTTAATACTTTTTTTATGTTTCTTAAGGCCTTAAATTTGGAAAGTTCAATATGAGACTTTTTAAATACTTTTTAAGGATCCGCATTCAACCCTGATGTAATTCCACCGTAGGGCAAGCCAACTTCACACGGTTTAACTCTGACAGCAAAATAGCCCATTGCCAATGCATTGAGTGTGTATTTCTATAAGGGTTTACACACTTCCAGTTCCCTTTCTCATATGCCTACATGTTAGTAAAGAATCAAGGTCTCCTTGTTAAGTTGTGTCAAACAAATTGCTTTGTGTGAAACATAAACTTGTGAATTTGGAAAAAATTATACAAACCAACTGTATGGCAGCTTTGAATTGTACAAAGTAGCGAAAAACTCCAGCATGCTGCCAATGCACACACACATAAAAAATAACATGTACATGTACATGTATACGTACCAACACACTTCTC
Source organism: Pycnopodia helianthoides (assembly GCA_032158295.1). Taxonomy (NCBI): domain Eukaryota; kingdom Metazoa; phylum Echinodermata; class Asteroidea; order Forcipulatida; family Asteriidae; genus Pycnopodia; species Pycnopodia helianthoides. The sequence goes on from CM063243.1 coordinate 15,721,429, forward strand.
CTGTTCTTGGCCGCACTGCCCCTTTAAAATTTTACCCATTCCATTCACTCACAACCTAATATACAAGTGGCCTTAACTCAGGAAAAGTAGACTTCCCCCACATGTGAATGAAATTCCAGGCCGGGTGTTTCATTTTGACAATGAAAATTGTTAATTGACTCCTTAATCAGTGTTATTGGTGGTTTTGACACAGGGGCTACATAATTACATCACGTACATGTACATATATTTTTTTTACCAAGCATGAACCGATCGTAAAAGTGCAAGCCTTCTGGTGAACTCTGCACACTTTCCAAGTGAACAAAGATGATTAACTGTCTCACATGAAGACCTGTGTATACCTTTTTGTACAAGCACATGTACAATTTCTGTCAAGGGCATCCACTATTGTACTTAAAATACTAAACATTCCTAGAAAACCACCAACCGTGGAGCTGAACTTGGATCCAATCCACCTACTCACATACAATGCACAGTGATACTTATCCGGCACTCACGTTTGACATCGTGATTGGCCAGTAGGCCAGTGGGTGTTGACTTTGAATCAGTATGATTAAGAAATGTGAAACTATACATGTATGACCAACAGTTACGCACTCAGGCAGCTGTCGTCGTATAAAAATTGAAGAACCTGTGAATAGCGTGAACCATTTGTTAACTGTAAGAGTGGGAAGTACATACACTTACCATGTACAGTATGCAGACGTTTATAAACATTACATAAAACTTGTTTATTGTTAAATGTTGCTTGTAAAACACAATTTACCACACACGTAGCAGTTTGTGGAAACTTGTTTCATTCTAGAATCTGCTTTCTTACAATTTCATGATTTGTTCCACAACTCAATGTACATGTACAACGTTCGAAAAATAAATTAGATCATGGACCAACAGCTGAAAATTCAAATAAACTTGGTGCCTACTGAAATATTCAATAAGAAATAATGTAGGTGCCCTTTACTTAGGAAAAAAATGCCTCACCCTTACATGTACACTATAACACACGAAAAACGTTGGATTACTTGGAGATAAAGAACATAAAATGAGCAAAAACCGGTCAGAAAGGAAACAATCTACAGTGTACTTGGGTTGCCTGAAGCAAAGAGTCCATAAATTGTAATGAACTCTCTGTACCTTACCAACATTTTGTTCTGCTGCAGATGTCTTGTAATAATAAGAACTTCAAGACCGTGTTGGCCATTGAATGAAAGAATTCCCGGCATTTTGGTTTCACGCCCGTAGCAATGAGGCAAAGTGGTAATAAGTCTCATCTAATGTTTGCTCTGACTGCAGATGTGTCCTGTACGCACCAAGAACCTCACTCCTGTGTTAGTGTTAATACTGATTGAATGGTCCGGTTTTACAGTGCATGCTCATTGGTTTGCCCGTAAGCAAGGAGGCAAATTCGTTAATGAAATCCTCCCTTGATGCAGTTTCTGCATGTTTTTGACTCCTGAAGCAATGTACACTGTCTACTTGGAAGAGATCAAAATCAATTCAGCTGTGTAAACCCCCCAATAGCATGCATGAAAGAAATCCCTCTATACTTAAAGATGTATTCAAGAATTTGCAATTACAGTATCACAAAAAAGTAGTTGCAAATTATTGAATAATTTCTGATTTCTATTGTACACACAGATAATGTACGTTTAAGACCTTGATGAAAATGACAGACCCCAAACATGTATACCAACGAAAACGTACCATGCTCATTTCAAGTTGCACACGTGCACCTCTGTTCAGATGTAAAGTTCTGCTGATTTTGCACTGCTACCTTTTGTGCAACTTCTCCAGAAAAATGTGTGTGTGTACATGAAATGCATACCAATGTTCATGAAATGCATCACAAGGGGTCTATGTAAATTGTTATCAACTTTCCCAGGTGAAGGCTTTATCTGGGGTGAAGGCTGCATGGGCGACCAGTGGGCCTATGACTTTTCAAGAGAAGGTACACACACACACACAGTATGGAGTAAGTTCAGACTAATTTTCGACAAAACTGAAGTAGTGTACATGTCACTCCATAGATTTGTGCACACACGTACGAGCTTGAATTCCAAAGTACAAGCTTAATATATAAAGCATTGTCAATGTTGGTTTTTGACCATAGAAGTTAATAGCTGCACTGCTATTTCTATCTCCATGGTTCGACACAGGACAGGTACCCTTCTTCACAATGCTATTAATAACTAGCTCATTACACACTGTACATGTACATGATGTACCAATACCTCAACTTTTTGTTTCATACGATACAAGTACCAACAATCATAAGCAAACGCTATAAGGATAAAAACATTCAGGAATAACGCAATCTTGCAGAGAGCTGATAATTCTGCAGGACGTGAGCCATAAATTGAAACTTCCTCCAATAATTTCCTCGGATTGTATCAATTGCTTCCGTTTTACATGCCTCCCTCCCCAGGGCACATCCTGCTTAGAGCTGCATGCTTTCTGTTCACTTACATGTATATCTTGTCTTTTTTAGGGGGCAGTCTGTACACAACGCATTTTGACGTACATGCCCCTTCTAACAATTCCTAATGGTTAACTCTAACCCCCTCCCCGAACCCAACCATACACAAACAACCTCAGCTTACTACGGAGTTTGTCTCCATGCTCCTACCATAGAAGTAATAACTATAAACCATGCTCCTATACATATGGTACACAATGTACTGTAGGCACTAAATACAAACCCCCTGTGTATAGCGGCTCGGACAGTCTCGAGTGTGCTCGCGCTAGTTGTAGTACATTCCTTGAAGAGGGCGCTAGATAGATCCTGTCAACGTATTCAGAAACCTAGAGTACTTAAAACGTTCCGAGAATGTCCAAACTGCTACTGGGTAGAGAGGGGTTGTTTATTTAGTGTAGTTGATGTACATTAACCAACTCGAGATGAGTATTTATCTTTTTCGAGCTTCATTGAAAACTTACACAAACTCTGAAGCTAAAAATTCTGAACATTAACTTGCATTTTTAAAAATTTTAGTTATAGGACAAATGTTTGAAATGGCAACTGCCCAGAAGACCACTGTTATACAGAGGGAATCCACCAACTCAAATTTGACTTTACGCGTACACAAGCCCTGTAAACTGACTTGTATTCAAAATCTTGATAAGTCACTCTGCCTTATTTATCTACAGATGTAGTACAGTTAGCTATTTTTGAATAAAAAAATATCTGAAATGCATAGCTTGCCAGACATAAATCCATTTCCACTAATAATAAAATCAAGTTTGCTGTTATCCTGTACATACAGTACATACTGAATCTTTCAACTTTAATCAACAAATGTAGTGAGGGCATCGTTTCCACAAAGGAATCAACTACTTATGAACAGCCCACAAACATGAAAATCTCATTTCACAGTCCAGCTGAGTTGAAATCCCCACTCGCCCCGCCATGGGTTGTGTATATTGAGTGTCTTACTGCCCCTGCTGACAGCAGACCTGGACATGCCAGGCATTCTTCCTGTATTGGGCAATTGGCTAAATAACATCAACAGGCAATACAGTTCTTGTATTTGTGTAATAACAGAGAATGTCAAACTTGTAGAAACCAACTGTGTCCAGAATCCACTGAAAGAGATGAACAAGTATTTGTTCAAGACCCTTTCTTTCTATCCCATTGGATGAGCCTTCTTCAATCCTCCAAAATCAACCAGTTAGTGTGAATGTAGAATCCCTACTAGTACCTCAATCCATCAAATTCAACCAGTTAGTGTGAATGTACATAGGATCCATACTGCCTAAATCCTCCAAAGTCAACCAGTCATGTGAATGTAGGATCCCTACTGCCCCAATTCCTCCAAAACCAACCGGTTAGTGTAGATGTAGGATCCCTACTGCCTTAATCCGCCAAATTCAACCAGTTTGTGCAACAAATAGCTTACTCGCAAACCTGCCTCAATCCTCCAAATTCTTGCAAATCCTCGGCTTGATTTTTGGAGGATCTTTGAGGGTTAGGGTTAACGCATTCCTTTCTTACGGTAATAATCTAATGAACTGAAAAGCCAACTTTGTATCATTAAACTGTTCACTCGCCAACCAAAACAGATCCTTTACACCGGTAAATTATAAACAAACCTTAGTAATTTCTGAATTTCCTCATTGCGTTGCATTGGGTTACAATTCAGAGGAAGAAATGCGTTGCAAATACTGTGTACACTGCACTTGCCAGCAGGCGATTTATCATACGATTAATCATACATAAATGTCAAACGAATTCTTGTACACTATTTACCATAGAGCATTGTGTATTTTTACACCTCGGAACTCAAACCATTAATGTACATGTCATACACATCAGGTACACATCGTGTACTCGTATACCAGATTTTGAACACATGTTCAAAGCTACAAGCATACACTTGGCCCTATGCTTGACCATTGATAGAGCCCTTGTACAAACTTTGTTGTACAAACAGACTGCAACAACAGGGAAACAATTAATAAACAAATAGGTGCAGAAGTCTCAACCAGTGCACAATGCTAAGTACAACCAAATCTACAGTCAAAGATTTCATTAACACCGTGGGAAACACAAACTAACTTCAAGTGCAAACGGTCTTGTTGCAACAAAACCTGTCATTGGGTAATTGTGTAGAGTACTGGTTGTGTGAATGACCTGTCACTGGTCAGTGTCAGGTGAGGGTGAACACCGTGTAGGCGTTAGGATTGTCAAAAATCCAAGGACCCACAAGATTTACTGGCCACACTGCACACCCACAAAATTAACAGAAAGAGGGCAAAATACCTGAACACACCCCCTTAAAACATCCAGTCCACATATCTTACAGACAACTCCCCATTTTAGGATAAATCACAGGGAAATTTGCATCCGCAGGGTCCAATTCCACAGCTGTTCAACTGAAAATAAATGCAAATGCTTAACATAATTTTATGCAAAGCAAAAATGGTCAGGAAACCAGTCGCAAGGTATGTGTACGACGTTCCCGCTTCTGCTTAGCATCTATTTTATCTGGCCAAGTAAATCAAGTCTGCTTACCAGATTTCTGAAATTGATCCAGTGTCCAACTTCATAGACCTGCTTTTAGCAGAAAAAAATGTTGAACAATTTTCTGCTGAGCAAAAATTAGCAGGATACCACTCACAGGTGGTATGTGCATTGGTATTTTTGCTGGCAACCTTATTCTGTTAAGCATAATTTTATTGCGCTTAGCTGTTTTCTAGTGCTTTACACCCAGCCTTCTCCCTTGACAGTGTTCCACTGGCCAAACGCTAGTTAAACAAACCTGAGGACCAGTCAAAATTCTCTCCACGTGGTCTGGCTGGCTAGTTCAGTGTTGACAAACATCCCTATTTCGATTGAAATAATTATGGGCAAGTGAAAAAGCTGAAGGACAAGTAAAAATGACTAGCTAACTGGTCCTGCTGGCCAGTCTCTTAACATGGACAGGGCAAACCCTGGTACCCCAATCATTTTTTGCTCAGCAGTGTCATTTCTTCTAAATAAGTAACAGCTTTATGCAACTGGGGTCTAATCATGTCCACATCAATTACTAAGTTCCTATAATTACTGCAGAACAAACAATTGCATCCAGACCGCAGCTGGTAAAGTAACTCATTATCAATCGATCGTTTGAATGACATCCTTTTGTTTGTCTTCAATTTCTTGCTGTCTGTAATCAGGTTCTAATTGCCTGATCTTGGTGAGAGATAAGGTCTACATATGTCCACTTAGTTAGGCCACGGTTGTGCTTCGCATAATCTACAACTCCAAACAGATGTATAAATAATTTGTGCATGGTCGTTTAATTTTTAAGGCTCCACGGTATCACCCATTAGAAAAGAGTACACACGTGATACATTTAATGCCCCAAGAAAAAGAGAAAAAACACAAAATTTTAAGAAGCAAAGGCCAGTTAAAGGCATCAATTTTTTAGACGACAAATTGTTCAGTAAGCACCTATCATGCTGACAAAGACTGGATCAAATGTACGCAGGGCATGTAATACAGGGTGAGGGCAAGCGTTAGGTTCAATTGTCAGGTCGCAGCTGGCAGTGGCACTGCATGTTCATTTAATATCATTTTGCCAAGTAAAGCTTCCAACTGTATACTTATGTATGTGTAAAAGATAGTGCATAATGTTGAGGTTTGCAGGTTTAATCCTAAATGTTTATCATACAAACGATGAAAAAGGCTAACAGTAAGGTTCAACTCATACAACATACAGACAGACTGCATTATTTATGTATCAACAGAGTGTGTATGCTGCAGGTCAACAAGACCTCAATGCATTGATAAACATTTAAGTAGATCAAAACAAGATCAGTCACTGTGCATTCTCAATGTCATGACACAGCCTGACCTTGTTCTGGATTAAGGTCAAAGGTCATTCAGGGATTGAGCCTTCAACAGTAACTACATGTATTGTGATAGTACTCCACCAGTCCATCATTCTGAGTTCTGAAGAAAAAAGTGAACAAGACTGTGTGTCAACTAGTCTTGTACAGTTTTTTTGTAAGAAAGGTGACTTGTAAAATTGTAATGTAATGCATGTGACTAGACTTGTAAGTAATTGTTCACTTCGCTGTACTGCACTGGGTCAATCAACTGTACAAGTTTACAAAATTCCTTTGTGTACAGTTGTATTGCTGTTTACATTGTACTCTCGCAGAATAGTACACAACTTTGACCAAATAAAAGGTCCGATCACAAACCAGCAGGTCCACGGAGTGTTTGAGCGTGGAGGTTCTAATTCTACCTCCGTGGTTGGAGGAACCACATGAGTCAACTAGAATTGATGGGTTGAAGGTGTCGTGCTGGCAGATGGCTGCTGGTGAGAATTCCAGGTACCAGAGGTGACCCCCTTTCACACGTTTTGGGCTGCCGAAAGTGTGGCATTATTAAGAATAAAGAAACTGTTTTGTGGAGCATTACTTTTCTTCTTCGGGGTGGGGGGGGGGGGGAGGAAGGAGGGAAATGTGTGCCGGCAGATAATAAGCCGAAATCAGTCATGCAACGGCAGTGTGTGCTTGAAGAATTTATGTGAACAGGCCTGCCAGGTTGGGAAATTATTTGGGGTTGAATGAGGGTTGTGTGCTACAATCACAAATTTCAGAATGTACACATGACTATATGTACTCTACTGAACAAGTTTCAAAATAAATTACGTTGACTTGCAAAGAGCTACAAAAGTGAGTCTGGTGTCCATATGTCATCATGATCAAGTCATTGTGAACATCCTTCAATGGATATCAACCTACAGCTTCCAGTGTTGCAATTTATTTCAGACCAGTACAATAAGAAATAAAGACAATGAACAATCTGGAAGAGCCTCTGATAATCTGAAGAAAGCCACTTGGTATTTACATTGTACAACATTTTCTTCAAGCACACATTGTAGGATTTCATTAAGAGACGTGTACACAATGCAGGCCTTGTGCTTCACAGAAGCATTGGAGGCAATTGCCCCAATGCCCCTGGTCATTGCCTTGGTGCCCCTTGAAGCGCTCTAATAAAGTTTACAATCACCACATAGAGGTGCCCAATACACAGGGGGAAAAACGCCTTGGCGCCCGTGCCCTTGCCCAATCAAGAACGAAGCATCAGGCCCTTGCCCAATCAAGAACAAAGCATCAGGCCCTTGCCCAATCAAGAACAAAGCATCAGGCCCTTGCCCAATCAAGAACAAAGCATCAGGCCCTATACATGTGGTTTGTTTTACCTAAGATCTGCAAACCCTTTTTTTCTTTCGAGTGTGCAGTACATGTGGGGGATCCATGGGGCTTCATATCAGGGTGAAGAAATGCGAACCTGTAATTTATTTAGATTAAATTCCCCCCCCCCCCCCCATTTAATTACATTGGAGGATCTGAGTGTGCAATCTCAGTGACAGACTGTGATCATATGCCTGCCTGACTCTACCATCAAAACACCTCAATCATAGCGGGACTAATTCCATAAGCCCATAATTTGATTTGTGTATGTGGTGGTATTAATTACATGTATGTGTGTATATCACATTAACATGTATGTATGTATACAGTGCAGACAAAATGTATCATGTGCCCAAAGTGTACGTGTACATGTTGTGAGTATCCATGGTCCTTTCTCTGTGTTGTGAGTTAAGTATGGACCTAAATACATGTATGTCACACATTAAAGCAGAATCTTAAAACCATTTGTTTTCACAAATTACAAACAAAGTGAAAGAGAAAAAATTATTTCATATTCCAGAACTGCAACTCATTAAATGACTCACTTTTCTTGAAATATAGACTAAGAAAATTAGAAACAATTTACTAAATTCCAATAATCTTAAATTAAATTGCAACTTTTGTTGTTCAATGGAGTACAGATACATACATCCACAAATATGTACATGCATCCACATCTAGGCTCGTACAGGTGCAGTAGCAGCACCTTCACGTTACAGTCAGATCAGTAGCTGCCTTTTGTACTCTGTCCTTAACAACACTAACGGTGCATCTTTTGTAAAGACCACATTCCAACCGCACAAAAGTGTAAATCCCATGGATTTACGCTCCAGGCATAATGACGACAAATGGCAGGCCACTTTACACATCTCCAGTGCGTGAACCCTGTTCTTGGTACATGTGCGATGGCACTAGCACTAATCCTTCCCAAGGTTCTCCCCAGGATTTGTGAAAAATTGTGGGGCATTCTGGATCCAAATCAAATTTTGGAAGCTTGGCCTAAGCGTGCTGAAGGTTAAAAAGAATACTCCAAAATGTATTTTTTACTTAGTGTTTATCTTTGGTATTAAAAGCCCTACTGTGCAATCTCGGGCATTTTAGATGAATTCAATCAATTTTTTTTACATTTATTTATCTGTTTAATTTTGTTTGCGTATCGGCCACAATTGGCACATATACACACGTATAATTCACACTTTCGTATCAGCTCGATGTGCTAGCTAGTGCATGGAGAGAAAGCTGCTTCCCCTGAAATTTGCACAGCGAAGGAGCCGTGCATAATCAGTTTATTTTTTAAAACAAAAATCTTAGAAATCGTACTTGAATCAGTCCTCCTGGGCAAGTGTCGCAGCTGTCAAAAAGGTCTGAAATTAATATCTACATTTTATGAGGTACGCTGAAATGATGGCATTTCCACCTTTTGGTGAACCCTGGAAGTTATAGATTCCAAGGGGCTTTTGGGAATAGTATCCTTAGAGCTAGAGAAGTAGAACAAAGAGCATCAATTCTTTACATCTGAAGAAAATAGGAGCTGATTTTTTTCACCAAGCAGACATAAAAAAGTCTGAATTCAGGCAAGTCTGAAATTTCTCATTTCTGTCTCTAGTCGCGGTCGGAATCATGTTGAGGTTTGCCCATTATTGTCTATCCCTCATTAAGTTAGGAAGATCAGGGCCCAATTTCATAGACCTGTCAAGCACAAAAATTTGCTTGGCATGAAATTTCTTCCTTGACAAAAACAGGGTTACCAACCAAATTTCCATGTGTTGCATATTGCTTGTTACTGGTATTCAGCTGTTAATTGCTTATCCTGAAAATCATGTGGAAATTTGGTTGGTAATCAATGAAGAAATTTCATGCTAAGCAAATTTTTGTGCTTAGCAGCTCTATGAAATTGGGCCCTGTTGGAAGCACCCCAATGTCCTTGGCAACTACATTTTGTATAGCTGAGCTTTTGTCTTCCCCCTATTTCTCCTTTCATGTTTTGGTGAACCAGGTGGTAAGCTGAGAGACTTAATCATAGATGTTTCTGTATGAGACGCTGTTGTAATTTGGTGAATAGTTTTCGTTCATTGCCATTAGGCATACAGTTAAGTAGTTGTCATACATATGTTGACTCCAGTGTACATTTAAGCATTTCCATAGTTCAAGTTTTGTGTAGCACCCATCCAGTTTCTCTTCCAGTTCCCTTGTGACGGTCCATGTACATTATCTGGGCCATACATTATGATGGACAACTTCTACAATTGATTTCAAGATGTGTAGTCTGGTCTTTTCTTTTGAGACCTGATTTCTATACAGCGGTCATTTTGTTGCACGCCGACCATGCCATGATGTAAAACCACTCCTAGATACATATCATCTACTGTGCTTTATTTGTCACCGGTTGGTTCCTCACAGAATTTGAGCTACATGCAGAAGACTACGTGTAATTTGTTAGAAGCTTGGCCAATTTTTTGTATTTATAAGCCGTTAAGCAAAAACAAATTAGCATTTCACTCGTCAAACTAATGTTATCTTTATGGCGATTGGGCTGGTCACAAGCATCATTTTCTGTATAATGTGCTTACCAGCTTCATTAAACTGGGTCCTGATCACATATTTAGTCTGAAGAAACTTATTGAAAAAGGAGCGGAGCAATTTCATTGAAGAAACTTGATTCTTCCTTGACATGTAGACCTACACGCTCAGAACGCACAACATACACTACAGGTATAGTGGGGACAAATTAGTCTTCCTTCTAGTCTTCCTTCCTCTATTCAGAGCAGACTGCCAAACCTCTAACAAACAGAGCGAAAGACGAAAAAGCAGTTAAAAAAGAAGACCAAAAACTAAAACCCTGTAAAATTTGGCAGAAAATAAAAATACCTAGATGTGTACTTAATGCGATCCTTGGCAGAAAAAATTACCAATCATATTTCATATTTGCAGAAATTAGCACACTTGCATAAATAGGCCTACATAAAATACATAGTTGCAACTATCCCCCCCCAAAAAAAATGCAATATTATTAGAAATGTTAATGATCAATCTAACAGGGCCACTCAAGGTGATGAACAAATTCTTGGTCTTTCTTGCTTTTACAATCAACAGTGACAACAACTAACAAAGACAACCCATTTCACGACTTCATGACAGCATTTCTTTGAACAACTGTACAAAAAATTCCAAATAACAATTTTAACAACTGATCAATACATGAAATTTCGTTAAATGTATGACGCCTCCAGCTTGTCATAAAGCCCCCTGGACACAAAGGATCCAACCAACCGCATAAAATACCCTGTCTACTTCAAAAGAATAACATCGTACACTTCTGGATTATCTTGGCGGTGATGACCAAAGGACCATGCTCAATATACCATAGCGTACTTCAGAGCTGGACTCTTCCGGAGGCACACTGACACTGTCCCGAGTATTGTCAAAAAAAAAAAAGCAGCATTACTTCTCCATAGATCATGAAGAGGGAGCTGTCCACATTCATCTCAATATGGATTAGCATTCCAATGGCTGTGCCCCTCGGGCCATTCACACCAGGTACCCTGCACACTTAATACTGGTTGCTGTCCAGTCACCCATGTAATGAGAGGTAGAATGTCTTGGTTACCAGGATAAGTTGTTGATGGGAGAGTTCTTCACCATGTTTGTGCATGTTGTGACTTGTTTGACCGCAAGCAGATGCACGGGTGACTTTTCCAAAATCGGTCTCGGACAAAAGATGATTGATGTCCGAATTCCATAACTTTAATAGTGCTCTTTTTCGTTTTAACCAAGTGTTCCTTTTACACCAACAAACATTGTTCATAGTTGTAGACCACGCGTAATGCATTGTGTACATACAGCAATGCACATCCAACTTTTTTGTGTGCATTCATGAGGACCCAGTAATGCAGTATATACTAAGAGTACCTCCTAGGATATTTAAGCATAAGGCATTTATGTGCCATCTATCTAGTGTACAAGACCCAAGGTTTTAGCCATTTGGTGAAAGGGTGTCCAGATTTGCTGGAAATTTAAAAACTGCGTGTCCAAGTTATTCACTTACAATACATTTACATGTACATGCAAATGACAGATAAAACAGGGTGTCCAAAAAGACACACAGTCATCCCTCTGGCTAACACTATGACAAGACCCTATTCCGAGGTGCAGCACATACAAAACATAACAGGCATCAGTAGAGAAGAACAGTGTATACAACATGAAGACACAAATTATTCAGTGAACAAATCAATGCACATTAAGGTATGTATAAGAAAACATGCTAATTATATGCGAAGTCACACAAATGAGTCTTCAGCACGTTCTTGAATAAGTGAAGAAAACTGCAGCTTCTTATTATTGACACTGACAGGTAAAGTGTTCCAAAGTTTAGGTGCACAAACAGAAAAGGCATGAAACACCATGTTGATGATGTCCTTGGGATGTGCGAAGGGGTGTAGGGTACAAGAAAATTTGCAATGTAAAAAAGGGGTTCAAGCAGATCTGAGATTTAAGAACAATCGATAAAATGTTGTACCGAGTTCTCTGTCTGATGGGAAGCAATTGGAGTTTCTCCAATGTAGGTGTGATAATAATGGTCATCTTAGATCGTGTTAAAATGCGAGCGGCAGCGGTTGGCGCAAGTTGTAGTTTGTTGAGCTGGTGTTTAATAACTTCATACAATAGTGAAGTTTACATACTATGAAGTTTGCCATGGGTATTCCCATAAACTTATATGAACTTGTACTTTCAAGAGTAAAATGAGAACACACTTTACCTTCCGTACGTGTAATAAATATCATATCAAGTCTCGTAAATGGCAACACATGTTTAATGCTAGGGAGTTAAATGTTTATGTAATGCATATTACTGACCAATGTATTAAAGGTGCGAGTTAGTTGAACCAAAAATCCATTCATCAGGTTTTGCCTTATTTTGATGGATTCCGAAGCATGGCATAACCAGTCACGCTTGGCATGCGATCAGGCATCATCCCATGCACACACCAACCTTAAGATACATGTAGGTTTCAAATCCAGAAGTAAACGTTTTCAGTTGCTGCACGTGTACACACAACATTGCACATGTATAATAACCTTTATGTTTAATTACGCTACAGGATATAAGTTGGTTCAAGAGGGTTCCTGCATAATTAAAAATGTTTCAAAGACACTTGAGTTTGGTTTAGAATACATAAATAAACAAAATTACCAGAAGTTGCTTACCACCGACCTCTCTACATGTGGTAAGCACCAGTACATTGTACATTATTACGCAGGATAAGCCATGCATACTAGCCTAAAGTTAATGACCATAAAATAAACACGCATACCAAGGGACACAATATCATTTACATGTACCAGCAAATCAGTTAATAACATTCAGAAAATTAATGCACTGTCATAGGAACAGTTGCCTTTACGGAGCATGCTTTCAGGGACAAGAAGTGAACGTATTGTGTCATCCATGTTCAGAAAAGTATGTGTGAAGTACTTTGGTTTGACATTATTTCCATTTATGGCACGGTATGGCATTTATGGCCTGCCATCCCCACAAAATCATCAACATGTAAAATTACCCCCGACAAATTACAAAAGATTTCATCCCACCCAATTACGCTGCAGATCGGAAATTCAAAGTATAAACTTTGAATTTAATTACCTGAAAACATTGCTCTATTTTTATTTGAGTTGTACGCACACACCCATTTGTATTAACTTCTGACTGGTAACATTTTCAACAAACTCCCCATGCCTACATTTAGATTTCCTTCACAAATGCGACACAGCTAATTTACTTCTATCCTAAGACCATAAAAATAGCAACAGAGATGCCTCACTGGTCAATTAATCCATGATTAATCCTGACAAGAATGAACACCCCTTGATCCAAGCATCACCTCCAACACAAAGCACAAAGCTCTAAATCCAGTTGGGAAGCCGTTATAAATTGTGACTCACCCCTGCAGGGTGACACTCTAATCTGCAGCCTCATTTGCATAGCTAAATATTGCCCTAGATACATTAACCATTGGATGATTAGTGTTATGGTGGGGATTAATAATCCATGGGAGTGTTCTGGGGGGTGGGGGTGTGTGTGTGTGTGAAGAAATGTTGAAACAGGATTGTCAAGGTTTGAATAATTGGAGTAAGATTCCACAAGATCGCAGGGCTTGTAGCTCAGAAATTTTTAACGGACCAGCATTTATTTTGCAAGACCAGAAACTAAACGAGAAAGAACTTTCTATAAAGTGTAATGTGTAAACTGTTTTATGTTTCTTTCCTACCTCCATGATGTGACCAAGGCACCAAGCAATAAGGGAAGATTGATCTTAGTATTATGGGTGAGTAAACTTTGATACTCACAGAATTTAGACATATTTACCAGACTCAAAGTAAACATTTGAACATCACTTTTTGTTAATTTACGATATTAGTACACAGAGAGGTATTATTTATTCAATTAAAAAACACAGGACAGCCGGACTTGTCCAGTCCTGAGTTTACTGGCCTAAAGCTAAAATCACTGGCTTTGGGGCCTGCGGTCCTGGGTAAAATTAGAGCCATGATTGTTACATTGCAGCAATTTGATACAAAGTAAAAACAAAGATATTGTACTTCTGAAGTGAACAGCTATGATGATCTGATCTGCAGTATATGAGATTGGGTTTCCTTTCACATTCAGTCCTCTTATGTTTTAGTTTCTACACAGGAAATTTCAGCTGGAATAATCACATTGATTTTCATTTCAAAAATGATACGAATAATAATTAGTTGACTCTTATTTCATGTCCGGTTATTTCATGGGGATAACGAGATGAACTCAGTGAGTTTTCATGAAATTACTCCACAACCAGTGAACGGTCAAAGCCCGTGGTTTTTAATACAATGAAGCGAGGTAAACAGCTCGTCAAGTTCAACTTGGCACCATACTACGAATCTTCTACATCGTAAATTTTTATGGAGTTCATAAGCAAATACTGTGATTCAGGGCCAGGGACAACAGAGTTCATTTTGACAAGTACTACATTTGCAGATTGTGTTCGGAGCAATCCAGCGATAATTAAGCCCTGCAAAGTGTTAATATTTAACATACAATGGATTTCAACTTCAGATTTAAGTGTTTTGATTGATCAAGTGACAACAAGTTTCATTTGGACACACAACCACTTTCAATGGATTTGTCTGCGTGTACACATTACACAGTACAATGTGTATCATAAAAATCATTGTTCTTCTATTTCGCTCGATAAAAGTCGCACTTGAACAAGCTGAAACAGATGGGAGACACTCAAGGTTACAACAAAAAACAATTGGGAGGTGAAAACAAAGACACAAGGCTATTTATAGAGTGATGTTGGGTGACGTAAGTTGGTAATAACCTGTATCTGTGTGCATGGAGGTACTTTTAGGGCCTATTCATAGTACTGCTTCTACTAATTACATTACAGTTTACAAACTGCGTCAAAAACTCCTTATTAGTTTCACTGTTCTGTATAATAGTATCACAGAGCTGACATCACTTTGCATTCCATTGAGAAAACTAAACCCTCACTTTACAAATTTAAAAAAATATTTATAACAAGCATGTGTACAACAAATTTAAAAAAATATTTATAACAAGCATGTGTACAACACTTCCACCACTTTCAGTAAAATTAATATTGATATGAAAACACTATATTATTTCTGTATCCACAAGCGTGGTACAACAGCAAGCACATTACACACCAGTACATACTGTATGCCTGAATCAGGTGAAGTTCTTTAGCGACACAATATAATAATTTATGACACATGTCTGCCTGCACTGCCAACCCCATGGGAAACTGATGAAAGTACAACCGCCTTGGGACATGATCAGAATATCTTGGACTTAGTGTTGCCTTTGATCTTTTCCTTAATGTCTTTACTCTGTTACTGATATTTCCACTCCAATCTTTGGTGAACTTTAAAGGTAAACTTTTAGACTACTATCTTTGATATGTTGCAGCGCTTGGCATGGTTGGCAAACTGCACAAGACAGTATGAAAATGCAAGTCTTGAATTTTCATCCAGAATGGACACTGCAATTTCCTGCAAATATAAATTTTGACAAACCTTTAGAAGGGCATACAGGGGGAAAGCAAGAGCAACCCAAGGCAACTGCCATCAGATACAGTGTGTTAATTCCTGACCTGCATCTATAATTATTCAATCATAGAAGCTCCTAATTTCAATAAAGAAAATCAGGCACTGTGATGAATTGCTGAATTCAATACCACTCAGCTTGCCCGTCCACCTGGTTAGGTATAGATAGTGGAATTAATCCCCATCCCCCACAAATTAAGTTCCACATCCTTGAAATGCTCTGTTTATGTGGGATTAATTCTAGGTCAGGGTATCACATAGTGGGTATGTAATTGTACAGATTGCCAGTCATCTCGCCCCCCGGCAAAGTCGCCCCCTGCAAAGTCGCCCCCTGCAAAGTCGCCCCCTTGCAAGCTCGCCCCCTCCAGGTACAAACTCGCCCCCTCGCAATGTCGCCCCCTACAAAGTCGCCCCCCGACAAAGTCGCCCCCTAACAAAGTCGCCCCCGACACAGTTGCCCACATGCATTTTTTTTTGCTATTGTTGCAATTATTTTCTAAGGGAAATTTTTTGTTGTTTTTAATTTGATTCAAGAAAGGGAATCCTTAAAGACTTTTTTACATTTTTGTTGAGGGTAAATAACTTAATAACTTTTACTAATTGAAAAACAACAAATTTTTTCCCGTTGTAACTCTTAAAAAGAAATTAAAGAAACATTTTCATACAGATGTATGACTTGTACTTTAAAAACTATCAAAAGACGAATAGACAAATTTACAGGAGACATAATAAATAAATAAATCTTGCACTGTAATGTTTTTTATGTACCTACATAATTATATAGGATTAACACAGTCGGTAGGCTCTATTACCAAACGTGTACTGTGCCTTTAAGAAGAAACTCTCAAAAAGAAAATTATTAAAAACACATGAATATTAATTTTACACTTTAACTTCTACATGCTCCATCACAATTCTGGTACTGCATGCTCTTTTTTCTGGGCGCTGCAACGCTGGGACCGCCGCGCTTGCGTAAACTTTCACGCAAATACCAAAGGGGGCGACTGTGTCGGGGGGCGACTGTGTCGGGGGGCGACTTTGGCGGGGGCGACTTTGTAGGGGGCGACATTGTGAGGGGGCGAGTTTGTACCTGGAGGGGGCGACTTTGCAGGGGGCGACTTTGCAGGGGGCGACTTTGTTGGGGGCGACTTTGCCGGGGGGCGAGATGACTGGTTTCCCTTGTACATCTTCAGAGTTGGAGTTACATCTCAGGCCTGCAATTCCATCTTTGAGAGGACGCAGCAATTTTCATTCTGCAAAAGGCACTTCCATTGGAAAAACTTAAAGTCTATGGGAAACTTTTGAAGGCCAAGACCAGGGCAACAGAGGCCATGGCCTCTGTGGCCTCCATGTAGTTCCAGGCCTGCATCTATTGAGGACATTTATTGTCTCAGTTGCTCTGGTCTTGTCTTGACTTGACTTCTAATAGCTTACTTCGGTGTCCCTTAAAACCCGAAACAACTCCCAGTCCTAACCCTTCAATATCCCATGTTTGGTTTGATTCTGTTGTACGATGGAGATTCCTTCCTCCATGGTTGGACTTCATACAAAGTTACATGTAAGTCCACCTAGTCAACTGCTGCAGGTTCTATAACATGGGATCCCGCATACCACTAGAGATCCGAGAATCCAACAGTTTGGGTGTTACGTTTTACCTATTTGTTAGAGTGAGGAAGGATCCTTGTCAATCCCTCCAGGGAGTGAGGGTTAAATTATTATTCACCTGTTGTAAATCATTTTATACATGATTGTGCCATATTACATGACTTAAACAGCATTTATATTTCCATGTTTATTACTAGCTATCGGTAGTTTAGCTAGCATGTGGCCTAAATCCTCCGATATCGTCCTCTCCTATGTCTCTCCACAGTCATACCAAGCAGTTTGGACTTGGATTTAAGATTGGAATGCCTTACCCTGTGATAAACAATTGTTACATGGGCCTACCAGCCCCAGTCCGTCTAAATCCTTCTCTTTGGCAATTGCATATTATAGATGGAATTGGGACTGTAGGGGTTAACATTTATGCATCTGTCACTTCATTCATCAAAGTCTTCCATCATCTTATACTGTACGTCAAATAAATGACATTGTTAACTGCCATGTACTCAACGTACACAAAGGACATGTACATGATAGTATTGCATGAAAACATGATGTATGTTATTGCCAATATCTTAAGCAACTGAACAAGCCTACACACTAAAAGCGACACTTGCCAAATATTGGGTTCGTAAAAATGATACCCTTTCACACAAAACTGTTCACAACTGCAAAGTTTGTGAGAGATTGAGCAGCCTAAAATTTAGGTGAAAAATTGAGATGTCAGAAATGAAGACCTGGGGGAAAAAATATATGATTATTCAATATGCCCTTGCTCTAACCATGGAGGTAGCCTATGTCTACCTTCATGCACTAACATTTGGAAGAGATGCTTAATCTGATTTTTGTACCGTTTTTTCACTCATTAACAGGCCTGTATGCTTCGTTCTAGAAAGGGAAAGGGCACCAAGGCATTCTCTCCTCGGTAAAGGGCACCCTATGAGGAAATTGTAAATTTCTACTGGAAGATTTCAAGGGCACCAAGGCAATGACCAGGGGGCATCGAGGCAATCGCCTCTGTTGCCTTCGTGAAGTATCGGGCCTGCATTAATGACCAAAAGGAGTACCTTAATTACCCAAACAAGTTGTTCGTGTGAACAGGTGACAGTTTGAGATACAGCATGTAAACCTTATAACTAAACTGTAATGGTCCAAGACTGACAATTTCTATGTCTGCTTTAAAAATGAATTATAAAAATAGTCACAATAATGGCCTATTTTAGTTTTTACATAGCCCCATGCTGAAATTTGAAAATCTGAATCCTTCTCTGTAAAGCGTTAACTGAATACAGAATAGTCAGATATTTACTAAACACACCATTTTTCAAAACAACTTTAGGTTAGTGGACTGTTACACCCAGTGTTAGTAATTAGTGTAATGATTGTGTATTGAAAAAACATAACTTAAACATAACAAGTTAAAATAATTAGGAAAGATTGATAAAGTTACGAATAAGATGAAAGAATTTGGTTAGGGTTAGACTTCACTTAATCATCGACTGCCACTTCTTCACTCGTTGCCTGGGTAATGACACAATTTTTTGTTTTCATGTTTTTCACTGAAAGAAGAAAACAATCTAACCATGTCAACCACAATTTCCACTCTTTAAAAAACAATAATTATTATTTTTAATGTGTAACGTTACTTCAAGTTCAATTCAATTCGGTACAGTACAGTTCAGATACAATTTATTTACATTCCATTATTTTTAATTGGCATTTTGCCATTGTATGTAGGCCATAGTATTCAAGTTTAACAATGAAAACAATGGCAATTGGATTGTAAACTGATTCCTTTATCTAGCCGTACTGTCCAAAATCTTCCTTTGTTTGTTAATAAGTTGAAAAACGTCAAACTTCGCAACATTTTACAAAAAAATAAACAACAAATTAAGATGTCCGGAAACTGGGCAACTCCCAAATGTACAACGGTTCATATTCAATGGACGACTAGCTGAGTGGAGTGGAATATTTTGGGGTCAGCGTTTTGACTTTTGTTCTCTCCTTATTCGAAGAATTTGACAAAGACAAGAAAATGTAACTGATAAAAGCTTACCATCATCATCACACGAGCAATCTGTAATTTCTTCAATGATTATTTCAATCGGATATCATCGAACGAAATTAAAACCCTGTGTCACGAAACCGATCGCTACGACAATCTACGGCACTGCACTGGCGCTCGGCCATCGACCACCGGAAGGAAACAATAGACAGATGAATTTATTTTCCTACGCGCCTCTCGGAGATGACACGCAACGGGTGCACTGCTCCTGTCGGCCCGGGGCCGCTATACGGGTGGGAATTAAATCATAATGTTGAAAATTCTTTAACTGTCACGTGACTTTAATTTTGTGATGGCTGGTTTCGCTTTGATTTCATTTGAAAAGTGACGAGTACCAGTGAAATCAGTGGGCGCTGTATCATACTTCACGAGAGGGCGCCGTTAAAATTACAGCCAAAGATTATTTGATGAGAACTTTTTATCCATTTGCAGACATTCTTATTTAATTCCACTTTACAGAATTCTGTCATAATAAATGCATTCCACACTAGGCTTTTTCCATATTAATTCGGTAAATCATACATGTATGTGAATTCTAACAGTTTTTGATGTCTGCCTGGTGAATGAGTGATTGCAATTGTCAGTGGGAGGATGGGTGTGTTTCCAGTGTTTCAGTTTCAGTGTCTCACACTGGTATTTTTTAGAGGTTCTCACCGACAATGATCATGCAAAGAAAGAACAAAAATGAATAAAAATGACAAATGCAAAGCTGTTTAATTTATAAAACCCAACATCATTTTTTAACCAGACCAAGCCCCAAAGTCAGTTGCAGTTTGATCAGAAGAAACAACTTCTAGGGCAGCGGCGGCATAGCAAGGACTTTTTCGGTTCGGCAGGGGAGGCACAGGGGGGGGGGGGCAGGGGGAATGGGTCAGTGATGGGGTCATGCTTTTATTTTGGAAGGGGAACGCTGCAGGGGGCCACCATCCTCTTATATTTTTGGCATTTTGGACGCAGTATTGATCCCTATCGCTCACTACATTAGATTATACAAACACGCATTTTCCTCTTTTTCCCTTTTCTTTTTGTGAGCACTATCACGTGGGGGGGGCACCGGAAATTTGTGGGGGGACCTCCCCCCCCCCTGACTACGCCGCTGTTCTATGACATTTTTGGCCACTAATTTCTTTTCATTAAAGGAACATTACAGAATTGTTTTTGCTAACAAAACAGTTACTGGCAGTGTAAGCACTTTATGTAATCCACCATATACATAATTGACAAACCTGTAGAAGTTTGAGATCGATCGGCCATCTGGGTCACGAGAAAATAGTGAAAAACCGATTACACATTTGCATCGAAATCATATAGATTCAACAAATGAATAAAACGATCACTAAGCGATAAACTCCAATCGGAAAATTAGTTTATTAATTTCTCATCAAATACGGCATGTCAGACATAATTATTTCAAGGGATGTTTTCTACTATCATCATCATTAGACCGTGTAAGTTTTATGTAAATCTGTGATCAAAAAGTATATTTTACAAGTTTTTGTCTTACCAATTATTCTGTAATGTTCCTTTAAAGGTATTATACAGGATTGGTATAGTTGACAAAACAGTCACAAACAAAGTTAATGTTTTGTGTGATTAACCATATACATGAAATAACAAACCTGTGAAAATTTGAGCTCAATCGGTCATCGAGGTCAAACATCGAGTTTATTATCGCGCGCGATAAAAACTATTGTTTTATTCATTTCTCAGAAACGATAGGATTTTAGGCAGAAATATTTTAAGGAACCCTTTCTACCATTACTTACTTTAAGTCATGTAAGTTATGTGTGAATCTGTGAACATTTGTGTTTTTCGATCTTACCAATAGTGTACAGGGCCTTTAAAGTAAAGCATTTCAATGGCAATTCAGACAACAATGTTTTGTGTCATTAGAACAAATTTGCGCAGATTTTTAGTGAGATTTCATACCCAAGGGTTCAATGTAATTCCCCATTTCTCCTTCTCAGGAAATATGTTGGATTGACAGACCAATAGAGATAACACCAAAAAACCAAAAACATGGACTCTTTACAATAAAAAACTCATACAAACTTAAGTACATACAATCACTTTGGTATAATTGTTTATTTTTGGAATAACCATGTTAGGAATAATCAATATAACAATATAGCCCAATACAAAATATTGAAAGAAAGTAGTAATGGTTACATTCAATAAAAATCAAAGTGACAAAGGTACAATAGTCTCTTTTAAAAAGACGGCAGTGCTGTCACCTTCAAAAAACCTAATTACATTAGGTAAACAAAATAAACACCTACAAATAAAAACTGGGGACAACAGAGCAATAAGATGGACACACAACCAAGTGGAAACTATACTTCAAGTGTGGTTGTGTGAAGTTGCAAGGGGTTCAATAACAGGCTGCATGATTTACTATTCTTAAAAAGTGATCAACATAGATTGTTTTTTGCTTTTTTCTAAGAGATGGTTTGCATCAGGGATATTCAAAAGACTTTATATCACGGAAATGTGTAAAAAAAAAAAAAAAATTAATTATAGCTCTTGTACGTCTCGATACACATTATAATTCTGAAAACAAAACAACTTTCACTGTGTCGCAAACCGACTACCCGAAGGTACCATGTTTCCATTATTTTTTACCCCCTAAAAATTGTAACCCCCCTCCCCCTCCCCCCCTCCAAAAGGAATCATTTCTCAAACCAAATTCAAAGCCTTGCGTTTCAAAGTCGTGTCAGGATTATCATTCCAAATTGATATCAGCTAAACAACAGTTTGCTGGATCTCAGCACTGGTGACAGTTTCACATATACATCAAGTTACAAACCACAAGGGAAACTGACTTGAGTGAGTTTTCAATGAACCTTTTTTGGATTGAACAAAGAAAAATTGACTAGAGCGGGATTTGAACCTGCGACCTCCGGATGAACGTGCCGGTGCTCTACCAACTGAGCTATCTAGCCCTATTGTTGGCAGTGTCCCTTAAATAAAATACCCAAATTGACTTCAATAAAACACCCACAAGAAGGTCCAACATCATGGCTTTCTGTGCTCAGTTGCATAGTGTTGAAAACTAGAAACATACTTTTCGGTTTAAAATCTTGTTTGAAGTGTAGGAAATGCCCGGATTGTGTTGGACAAAAGCCTTGAATTTAATGCAAAAGTGCACAGATAAATCTTTTGTGAAATTCCTCTACAACTTCTTATTTCATTCAGAGATTCCAAAGAATTTATGATACAGCTGATCTCCTCTTCAAACAAAACAAGTGTACATAAATAAATAAAACATGAAATTTTTTACTGACAAACACACCCAGGGAACCTGTACATAAATACTGAATTTGTTACCTTAGTTTGAGATTTCATTGTGTTCACTATAAGTAACCAATGTTTGCCTCATCAAGTAACTAACCCCAACATTAATTATTCAAATGATAAAAGAGGTAATTCCGTTGAAGAGGGTTCTGCTATGAATTTTGAAACCCTTGTGAAATTTTGCTAGAGCAAAAAAAAAAAAAAAGCTTTACAATCTCATAATTACATGTACTACCAGGTTGAGGCTGAAACAAAATAAACCCTGACTGCTGACTACTACCTAACATCAAAACCATTGATGAAGTCTGGGAACCTGACGAATATGGTTGCTTAGTGATTAAGGCCGACGCCTAACCCCGACATCCCCACTCCTCCCACTTTGTCTCCTGTTCACTTTTCTTTGTTCATCTTCTGCTTCTTCTCCTTTCTATTCATTCCTTTGCCACCTTACTGCATAAACCACGCTAATTTACTTGTGTGTTGTATTGTCATTTAGCCTCGAGAAAGACTTGACAAGGCCCAAACATGAAACCATTAAAAATTCCTGTATTCTTCTTTTTAATAAGGAAACAATTATTTTGCATGACAGTTAACAGATAAACCTAGACAACAGAATTATTAAAATCTATTTGTACATTGTTTTGAAATGTTGTCATTCATGAAAACTGTCGTATAGTTTTAAACATGGAATTATTTAAGAGTAAAAACAGTTTAATAGCGGTTTTAATACTGAACCTTACTGATTTTGCTTCACTCACTTTCTACTCATAACTTCTTTTAGATAATTAAGGCACTTCCCTCATTACAACTTTAATACATTTAAAACAATTATTATATCATTAGTAATTACAAAGTGTTAATCACTTGTCATTATATTGACAAACTTCTTATAAAGACACGTTTGGCATAATACACTGGCATACAAAAATATGAATTTACAAATTCTGTACAAAAATGGACAACAAAAGCAACAACTTGCTACTTTCCACTCTCTTTCTCTCTCTAAACAAACACTTCCATACAATAGTACTTAAAGTTAGTGTGAATCTCTCCGATTGCAATAACTTTCAATTGTTTTCAACCATTGAGATTTATCAAATACAGAACTGACTGAATCATGTGCTGATCTATTTTAATCAATTGACATCTGTCTGAATCAACTGATTCAATCACCAATTGATTCAAATATACTTTTTACATTGATTCAGATTGTTAATTGATTCACCCTGTCATGTTGATTCAAACAGCAATCAGTGTACTGGAATCAATCATAGAGTTGTAACAGTCCTTCTACTCTCTGACCCTTCAATACTATCCGCACAGTTTTTGAACGATTGATAAACTATCCCAGCCAGCATTCTAACAATGAGGTGATTGAATGCATCACAGAGTACACAGATAGTTCCCTGCGGTTCTGTGCATATTTTTGCCATTATGCACAAAACCCTTGAATGGTTTCAGATGGTTGGTTCAACCTGCTGGACATTGTTACCAGGAGTAGGAAGGGATCAACGATGACCTGACAGCTTCCAAACGCTCCACACTGAAACACTCACAGATTCATCACTTTATTCATTTTCAATCATAAATTACTTCAAATGACCGACTTTATCATCTCAATACTTGATCATTCACAACATGAAAGTTTCATACCAAGCCTCAAACCTTTCAAGTTATGTTCCAATGAGCCATTTGCGAGTTAAGACTTGAATAATGTCCGGTGCTTAAATTTAAATTCCTCATACTATAGAGACAGTTGCTTTGTCAAATGGTTCGGGGCAAGCTTTCATTTAGCAACCTCCAGACGGGCAAACCTTGGTACCATTGTGCCATACACATTCATTAAGAACTGTGTGTCTGGGTGTTCGCCATCTCTTTTGTAACTACGCAAAAGCTTGCCGCGCACCATTAAACATAGTAACTGTCATATAGTCTGAGGCATTCACATTTAAGCGGTCACTTGTGACAAAGCAATTCATGGTACCAAACATTATTTAACTCATTAATGGGTTACAATTACACACTCCTATTGTTTGACATATTACTTGTCCAACACACCACTGTTCCTAGCTGTCACTGCTCATCATCTTAAAAAATGTATGAATGTTTTGAATAGTTTTCTTGAGGAATGTCAAAATGCAGTGTGGAATAAAACAACTATACATTTTACAAAAGTGTATTGTTTTGCTATGTGCATATTAAATAGTCTCTCACTAGGCGGGCAGGTGACCATTTTGCATAAACTTTCATTTCTTAAACTTTTTTTCCTTGACAGTAATTTCCTTTTTTTTTTGGTACAGGGATCTTCCCCTTCTTGAAAATGAACACCCTTTAAAAAACTTCCTTGATAATTTTACACATGGTCAAGGACAAATTGCATATGGATTGGTCAGTATTTACTCAGTGATAAACATTCAATTAATCAAAACAAGTAACAAATAATAAAATTATCTTCCAGGATTTTCTGGGGTTTTGTTTAGCATCAAGGGTGCTCGTTTGTATCAACAACACAAAATTTACTGGTAATTGGTTGACAAAATTGCTCTCACTAATCTTTAACAAACATTTTTGTTCTGTTTTGCAAGGTCACTACACGGTGGACATTACAAAGTAAATGATCAAAAAATTGTGTGCAAAATTTGTTTTAAAATACCCAAACAATGGAGCACTCAAATTGAGAATGTTACTTACTCATCTTTGCTGATAATGAGTAACATTATAGCGCTTTCCCTGTCAGTTTGAAAATGAATAAATCTCTACTGGTGTATACATCGCCGATGATAAACCTGTTTCTGTGGCAGCCTTATGTATGTATGGTAGAAATATAATGTTTGATAATATATATATAGAGGTCTAGCGTGGGTATGTTCCACTCTGTACCAAGATGAGCTGAAGTCTCCATGTGGAAAAGGAGGCATCGTAACGATGACTGTAATATACTTGGGATTCATATGAATGGTACTGAGGAGTTGTAGATTTCTCTCGGCCCTTCCGATCCATTACATCTACTCCATCTAAAAAGCAGGTGAGGAAGTCACGCTGGTGTTGTTTCTGAACAACATCTTAAGCCTATTAAATGAGTCTTGTGTTCCTTAAGGACTGTATGAGGGAGCGATAGACAAAGATGTACTGCCCAACTGTCTGCACCATCATCATGCGCTGATTCCTCAGTCGTTCCAACATCCTCGGAACGTTAATTTCCTGTGGAGGGGCAGACACAAACAAGTTTTAAACGATGCCGAATTACTACACAATTTTACAAACGGTCCTTTTATTTGATTAATATTACGAGTCCGCCATCTACTTGTATGGATATCTTTTTGGTACAGGTTGCATCGCTTCAAAGACCCTGCTGAAAACCTTTCTCGGTTCTTTAACTAAAGATTCTTTGCAGGTGAACTCAAGTTTTGCATCTTGTCAAATCAGATGTGTCCCAACTTATTTAAGTCAACTGATTTATAGCATTAAAAGTGATTCAGTAAAAGGCTGCATCCACAGCCAGAGCTCAATCAACCTAAATGGGGATACATTGTGCACCTCCTCCTTGTGGTGTTTTTTCAAAGAACTATGAAGTATATCATAAGTAGGATTTGAAACTTTACATGGTAGAGATATAATCTAGAAAGGTTGGGCAGTAACACCATGTACATGAAAAATTTCTCTCCATGAGTTGTGGTACTTCAGAAATTAATGACTGGTGTATAACATGTTAATCGATAACTCCATTTGTCAAACATAAATTAGTCGGGATCCAGACATAAGCAAAATACATCACATAGCATTTTGGCTTGTCACCCATTTTCAACAGAGCCAAATTTGTCTGTCCACTTTATAGTGTTGTGTTCCAAAGGGCAGTTATATGAACCTGGACCCCCCAGACATTGAGTAGATCCGCTTACCTCATTGTGTTCTAGACTGTTCAACATGAGATCGGTGAGGACCAGGACCCCTGTCCTTCCGACACCAGCGCTGCAGTGTACCAGTGGTGGAGCTGGCTTGTCGTTGATGCTATTGGCATGACGACACACTGACTGGAATTCCTCTACAAAAGCTGTCAAGAGGGGAAAATGAGAATAGCAGGACATAAAATAAAACATCATAACTTAAACACAAAAATTACAATCACTATATCAAAAAGTAATGTTATTGCCCCTAGGGGAATTGAAATGACTGTTTAATATTTACCCATTACTGCAATGATAAGCACTGATGTTCCTATTTGACTGAAACCAGCCCTGCCCCCCCCCCTCCCCCAACTAAAAAGAAAGAATCCTGCCAACATGCAAAGGTCAACAGGGTGAAAACTATCTATGTGTCCACTGAATTGGATTCATATCACATCAACAAAAGTAAAGGAGCAGTAAATTATTGCTATATGGTTTTTTGAGGCATTGCATGGTGAGATTATTAATGTATATTTGGTTTGCGGTAACGCCATGTGTAGAAATATCTACTTTGCTGTGTAGATTTTGTTCTTCAGAGAACTTGTCTTGCTATTTGTTCTGCTACCGCGGAGTAGATTTTCGGAATTCGAGTCCAGTGCACTTGACCGCTCGGCCCGACCGATGTGTATCAGACTTACCCAGATACCCATGTATATCTTCAGGACACCCTTGGTTTGGCCAGTCAGTGTACTGAAGATGCCAGACTGTTCGCTGCTCACCGGACGGGACGTGACGCACTGTTAACCCACTGGTTACATAACAACCAGAGTCATTGCAGAACTGACCAATTATTCGGAACTAGACAGTGAATTTTGGAAAGGAGAGAATGATTAACGAAAATCAAATTTGTGCACAAAATATAAATCTAGTTATTTTTGAAGTGAAAAGCTCCTCTGATAGAAAAAAAGAAGGCTGGTAAGAGAAGATAAACTACAATTCTTAAAATGTTTTCCTGATTTCTGAATTACAATTGCAAAAAAAAAAAAATAACAAAAGTGATAAAAAAATTTAAACAGAGAGCACAGAACAAAAACAAGTACCTCATAAAAGTTTGGAATTTCTTTAAAATATCAGCTTTAAAAAATGCAGTCATTATTAAACACAAAAGTAATTTTTTAGTGCCAGTTGTGTTTTAATACTTTAATAGCACTTCACACTAATGCTAAAAAATAGAACTTAGAAGCTCAGTACCTTATCTCACACAACATGTAAAAATTCAATAATGCACGTACGTACATGTATGTCCAAGCTTTATGTTTACTTTCATGTACTGACTGTACTAATGAGTTCTGGCGCAACGATGCGTCGATCATGTGTGGAATGTTTGTCCGACAACGTTTTTTTGGGCGATGTCAATAGCAATGTCAATAGTGCGGAGAGATATTCAGGGATGAGATTGGACAAATGTGAAAATTCCTTAATTTGTCTGGCTCCCCCTTATTCTAGACCCAGAACCTTTCAGATAATACAATTCAGGAGGTTTACAGACTATGTGCATCACCAGAAATACAAAACTACAGGTTTTGAGACAAAGTGGACTATTCCTTTCTCCCTTTGGTGATTGCTTTACTTCTTTCAAGAAAGGCTCAAGGAGATTTTGAGAAAATCCTGAAATCAGGAAAACTCCAGAGAAATCACATATTCATTACTCATTTCACATGAAAAGACAGAGTGAGATGACACATGAATAATATATGGACATGCTTTCTTCTTACCGGTCCAAACTCCACAGTGTTCTTGGATGAACTGCAATCAGGCCAATACTTGAAACACTTATCCTTGCCTCCCTCCTGGTTAAAAAAAACCACAAAACAAATTGACAACAATGGACTTAAGTTTTGACCCTCCCTGATGTATAATCAGATAGCACCATTCAGTGCATACAAAATTCCATGGACAAAAAAAACATTGTCTTTGAGAAAGGTTTAGACATACTCTTCGAGAAAGGTTTAGAAAACAAGTAGTCACCTTAAGATAAGAAAGTCAGCTTTTGTTTTAGTCCAGCCTAAACAAGGTTTTTTATCCGCAAGCAGTGTCAATGGCATAATGGACTTCTCACCACGATGGATATAGTTATGGCACTGTTAAACAGACAATTGCCCTCGAAAGTAATTGTTGCAATTTGTAGTCATTTGGTTACAATGAAACAAGCTTGTTTCCACTTTTATCAAGTTGTCTTCTTTTTAAAGGTGTAATCAATAATCGTTGCATCAGGGAATAAAGAACATTGTGTTATTTTACCCCAGACTGATGTGTGATAAGCACTGTATACTCAGTGCTTCCAGAGTCATGGGGAAAACATATCCACAGGCATACTACTTGGGTGGGATTCGAACCCAGTTATCTTCAAAACACGAAACATGTTTCTTCAATACTTCTTCAAGGCAATTCTCTACTCTATAGAGGAATAATGTCACTACTGCCGAGTTTGGATTTCAGATCTGAAAAGAAAAGTGTTGCTCTTCTGCACATTTTAAAGTATCGAATCAAAATGCCGAAGCTGCGAAATAAAAAAACTCACCTCTACTTTAGTGAGCATTGCAATGACGTGTATTCCTTTTTCCCACACCATACGCCACCAGTCTTTGACTGTATTCTCCATGGGTCCTTGGGTAGCTACATAATGACAGGTCTCTCTTGCGATGGAGATCTTGATGTTGGATGCATTGATGTAGCCGGTACTGTTATCGTGCATAGGGGCTAGCTCTATTCTCTTGTCCTGAAGAGTAAAGTCAATAATTAATGATTTGCGTTATTTAGTGAAAATAAAAACTTTACAAACTGTAATGCAAAAATCTGGCAATAAAGGTCGTTATCCAACCGCCTTTTAGAGATGCAACAACGTAGGAAGAATCAAAGTTGGGTGAAAAAATAACAAGACCACAGGGCTTGTAGTTCAATCCTTTTACTAGACCAGAATTTATTTTACAAGACAAAAACCTAATGAGAAAAAGACTATACACTGTTTTTATTTAAACAAGCACAAAGAGAACGGTTATCTCATTTGTCTTACTTGTCATACTTTGATACTTAACACAATTGTAAGGTATTTATCAGAATCAAAGTCAAAATTTGAACATCATTTGTTTAAATGAAGTTATTACACAGCGAGGTACTATTGCTCAATTGAAAAACACAAGACTGCTGGACTTGTCAGGTCGTGAGTTTACTGGCCCAACAGTGAAATCTTTGGGCCTCAGGCCTTCGGTCCAGTGTAAATTTCTAACCCTGTGTAATGTTCCTGGGGGCATCATGCATACATATTTTGGCTGGTTCATTGCTAACCAAAAATACATCACAATTACCTCATACGGCAGGACGTCTTTGAAGCGATTCCTAACTTCGTTGTCGGGTAGCTGGGCAGTGTAGAAGATAGCACCTGGTCTCCTCTTAGGAATCAGCTCATACTCTGTGAATACTTGACCATCCCTGAGATGCTCCTCAAGTATCTTTCTCTGAATTCAGAGAAAAACCAAGCAATAAATTTTAAAAAACCATTAGAAATCAAACAGAAGACTTTTAATTTACAGTCAGGCCAAAACTATGAAAACAGGAAGAATACACTTAAATACGACAAACAAACAGCAGCCTAGGGAATGCCCAAAAGCATACTAAATCACTATCCAAAAGAGCAATCCATTGTTTGAACATTGCGTGGCAGCACCGACTTCTTACGGATTCAGGAAGGATGGAAGTACTGCCTCAAAGGTTAAGCTGCTCCTAACTTTGGCTAATCACAATAATGCACAAGATTCAAGTATTACATGTACTGCCAGAATAGAGTATTCTGTTCAGAGAATAACGTATATGTCTAGACTGAGACACTCACCCTTGCATCTCTGGGATGTTTTGGATTGTCACTATCGTCGTCTTCTTTCTCTCCAGGCCTGACTAGTGTTAAACCACTCATTGCTGCCAGCTTCAGTGGTCCCATATACTCATTTTTGTCCTTCTCTTTCAACACAGCACCGTGAGAAGTCTCCTCGGGCTCGGACTCCTGAGATGTACTGTACCCACTGGTGACCTGGGCACCTTGATCGGGGCTGGTGTGCACCGATTGAGATGCGTCTGACGATTCGCCGTCACTGCGTTTACCTAAATGATTCGGCGACAGATAAACAGGAGAGGTAGGTGGGGGTCCCGACAGGTTAGTCTCAACAATGCCCGAGTCTCTTTGGCCGACTTGCATTTTGGACGCGTCGACTAAGTTAGCCTTGTCTATGTGTTGCATAGCAAATTGGCTGGCATTGATTTCTTGCATTTCCGGGCTGAGCGGGGATGGACTCTGCTGGGGTGGGCCCTCACCGTTTGGTGTTGAATGCACACCCAGGGAATCAGGGCGCCTGCGTTCTACGGGGCCAAAGCTTGATGCATAGGTTACAATAGAGTCTTCAGGCACGGCGGTTTGAGTACTGACATACATTTCCTGGCTATGACCTGGTAGTTTGAATTGGCGTGGGGGACTGCCGACGCTATTAGGTGATATATTGGAATCTATGTCACTAGTATCAGCAAACTCACTAGGAGGACGCATCAGTGGAATATGGAAATCTTTCAATTGCTTGGGACTTTGAGCCTGGGGGTCCATCGCATAAGTTCTATCGGGCAAGAAGACACTGTCTGGTCTTCATATCCAACTGGGACCTGCATGATAGGGACTTCGGTGGGGCTTGTGCTCCCAGAGTTATGCATGACAAGATTTGCCGCAGCACCATGTTGCGAGGAAGAGGGGAATGCATGTTGACCCATGTACATATTCATGTCAAAATCCTGCGGTCTTGGAAGCTCACCGCTCAGGTGCAAATTGTGGAAAGCATCCATGGGTAGTGACTGTGTCAAGTCAATGTTTCCACTGGAGGTGCTCATGTTGGAAGAGCTCATTCCTGGGTGTACTTCGTGGACGGGGTGAAACAACAGGTGCTGCAACCGTCTGCTGACCAGATCAGGGCTACTGCTGCTCACTTGATAGTTTTGCCAGTTTTGGCGAGCAAGGTCTGGTGTGCTCGTACTGCCGCGTGGGTACGGTGGTGGAGGTCTGAATTTGTTTTTGAGTAACTTGGCCGCTATGTATTCTTCTGTCGTCTGCAGGTGGGAGGTGAGTTCGGGCACACTGTACGTGTGGATGATTGCTGCATGATGGTTCCCTGGTTCATACATCATGTGGTGCAACGGTGCTGATTCTAAAAAGTGTGCCGGAGTACCGTTCGGTAAGCCGTTGTAGCTCAGCCGATACTGCTGCCTGTATTGATTCCCATGCGTATGACTGCGTTGACGCAGCTCTGGTTGTTGGTACAACCGACTGTCCATGTGACCGTACCCGCCGACCACTCCCAGGTTCCCCATGCTAGAGCTCTGATCATGGTTCATCATGATGATATGCTGTCCGTGCACGTTGGGGTTGTAATCGGGGCTGGGCCGGTACGCCGGCAGGGCGGCCTGCAACTTGGCCTTGAGCAGTTCATTCCCAGCAAGGCTAATATTGGAAGATGTGGGGGAGACTTGCATCGGGAGGACGTGATTAGCAGAGTTCACGCTGTAGATGCTGCCGTTGTGATTGGTCACTCTCAGGTTGCCGTTAGCGAAACCGTGGTCAGCGTAGGCGGTCTCTCAAGGCTCAGCTGTGACATATTAAACTGACCCTGTCCTTCTTGCGCCCACTGGTGGTCCAGACTGAGTTGAGACTGGCTGAAAGCTTGACCATCAGTTGCAACTGTCTGATGAATTGATTCTGTCAACAAAACAACAACAGGCACACTTGAATCAAATTGGGTGAATGTCTCTTAATACAGACGGAAAATTTTTTGAAACCATACAAGCCCCCACACGTGTTGTTGTATTCCTGGACAAAATGATGGCTACTTTTGTAGTAACTTAACGGCAATCTGAAGGAAAATCAATCCCTGGTAATCCCTGTAAATCAATTTCTTTGCGATTTACATAAAAGATAAAAAAATGAAAAAATATTTATTTTTACTTGTTTATTTGAGATCATTTTTGCATTAAAAAAACCTATTATTTGAAACCCTAAATTACAGGGAATTCCTACCATCGGAAGAAACATCCTTGTGGTTGGTATTGACGTGATCACTGAGCTCAGAATGTCTGAGTAGAGTTGGTCTTCTCTCTATGGAACCGCCCCGGTAGGAGCTGTTGGTAATCAATTTCCTCTTGTTGTCAAATCCCGAGTTGCCATCGAGCGACACCTCCATGGCAGCAGGCCTGTTGAAGAGAGGATAAAAGCACAAAAGGGTTTCGGCAATAAAAACAACGGTAATCAACTTCACTCGAAGAACAATTCAATAGTTGATTGTGTGTGTGACTTACTTTGTGTTAGCGAGACACATCTTGTAGAATTGTTGTTGCATCTTGCACATTCTCCAGACGTACTTGGCCGCCTCCGCATCCTCCACTTGGAACTGGAGCGTTTCCTCATTGTGTGTCTCGATGCCAAACAGACGCTTGTTGTGGACCATGTTCACGATGTCATTCCACCTAGACACAAGAACAAAGAGCTGTTTACCTCTCACTTCATTACTTGAAAACTTTCTCATTAATCGTGTTTTGGAGACACGAGAGCCTATCAGATGCTATTCAGCACTTCCCATTATGATCGACTCACTCAACACTGTACTTTACTGGAGAGAAAACCTTTTAAATATGAACTCCTTAAGAAATAGACAAAAGTGCAGAATTATCTTTGTGGAAACAGACCAAGGAATCTTTAAAAGTGCCTACAAATATGTGAGGATACAATGGTTTAAACTTTATCAGTTTAAGACAGGGATGAAAAGAACTGTTTTGCTGGGAAATAAATGTCTTTCTTCAATCAAAAATTAAAGTTCATTTTGTGAAAAGGCTGACTTGATTCCCATTTGATAGTTGAAGATGGCATCCTCATTGTTAATCATCACTCTCTCTCTCTGTTTGGCCTGCTACTTACTTGAATGTAACTGTTGGCTGACCGTTCAGGTGTTTGACAAAGATGCCGATGGAGGAAGCTCCAAGAAATAGCTCATTACCCATCTCATCCTGGATGCAGGGAGAAACAGAAACTTTATTCATAGTGGCCAACTTCACGTATGACTGTAATCAGATTAAGTTTTATTGTTACTTGATAAACAAATGCAAAAGTTGGCGAAATATTCATTCATCCTACTATCTGTTGCCATTGTTGAAGAAAATAAACGTGGACAAATCACTGGTATCAAGGAACTAACAAGGAGCTGCTTCTCAACAACAATACAAAAACAGCTCCTACATATTTAATACTTTGAGCTGCACATATTTAACCTTTGAACTGTACAGATTCAACCTCTAAACTGTACATATTCAACCTTTGAACTGTGAATATTCAACCTTTGAACTGTACAGATTCAACCTTTGAACTGTACAAATTTGTTTTGTGAGTCTTTGTTATGTTTGAGGGTATTAACATTACCGGTGTCTGTCAGTATCACATAATAGTGGATTAATGCACAAGCCTGAGTACTTCAAAGGATTATTATCCCAAGGACTGTAGATACCCAAAATTATGAACATCACATCAGCATCTGCATTATGCACTGTAGCTAAGAGGTCAGAGGTTATCCACTATTGAACCCAGCACTGTACACTGAAAATTCCACATGAAGAGGTTATCCATTTGACCTTGAAATAGTTGGGGAGATATTGGGCTTTCTTATCATGAAGTCAGACACAACAGGATCGATGTCATTGACCTTTATCACTCTGAAACAAACTTGTTCTTAATGCGCAGGAGTCAACAAGACCGGAAAAAGTCTAACAAATCAAATATCGTTAACAAATTCCTGAGAGATAAATAAAATGATTAGTTTCTGAGTCACAAACAGAAAATGTATATGTGTATAATATATTATTATTTAAAGCTTAAACACAAACAGAAAAGAAGAATAGTACATTTTTTTGTTTAAAGCTATCATTTTTCTTTGATGATTTTTACTATTCCTGTTTTACCTTGGCGGGATAGTTTTCCTGGCCATACCCTTCTAGTTGTGACGCCTCAGTGATGTAAGCCAACTCGGCGGTGTCCGGTGAAATTCCCGCATGATTAGAGTAGGTATTGATCACCTCTTGTATCAGGTCCACAAGATCTCAGAGTCTGGAGTCATGTTCTGATGGCAAAGGATGATATGGTGGTTAGCATAATTTGTCTTTTCCGGTTCCCAATACATTTTCAGAATAACGAATTTAAGAAAAGGTTTTCTTTGTTTAAAAACACTCAAAATGGATTTAACTAATAGTTCCCTTTAATTGACTGTAACTTTGGTGTCAATATTTTGCAGCAGTTTTATCAGCTATCAGAGTCTGGATTCATAGCGTAGAAGGAAAGGAAGATGATTGGTTGGGTTTCTGTTTTCAGGTCTGGACGAAGGATTGATTGAGCAGCCATGGGGATTACAGGTGCTAAAGGAACCCACCTGTCTGATTGATATAACTAGCTCCAGATTTAATACTTGGAAATGGCAATCAAAAGGAAATAGGTATTATGAGTCGCAGGCACCTTAAAGTCTCACATCAAGGAGTCAATACGTACACCTACATGTACATGATGAGCACTGTACATCAATGTACAGTATTGCAGGCAGGATATTCGGTTCTTGAGGGGAAAAAAAGAAAATTTTATCGAGTACAATAGGGTTCTGCCCAGGATTTCTTTAGTGGTGGAAAAATGTTTCCCTGGAAACCATTGCGAGATGGATCAGTTACACTGTCGATCATAAAAATAGTCTCAAGCCAAAGAAGTACTCAAAATGAATGGCTTTGGATAGCATTTTTCACTGGTAATTACCCAATATTAAATTTCGTTGAAAACCTTTGAAAGGAAATTGAAAGCTTAATTAAAACATTTAGAAAATGTGTGGTGGTCGAAAACAGGGAAAAATTCTGCCAGTGGTGGTTGGGGAATCTGGAGTGCCGGGCGGGTTTTCCTGCACCGACCACTGTGGGCAGAACCCTGAATACACGGGCTGACCTACATAGTACACACGTATGGTGTAGGCTTCAATAGACTCTTCAGGCTATTCCATATTTATAAATCTGATTTTTCCAAGGCCAAAAAAATATCATAATTCACACTTGTAATAAGTAGGAAAAAATGTCATGCCTGGTATTGCTATAAAATCCTTGCACATACATGTGCACTATAGACCATATAACCTGTGACATCAACTGTTTACATAAGAGCCACAGAGCCTGGACTTCCTGCAGGCATGATTGGTACACACTCAAGGGAAGACAACATCAAATCTTATTATTTGACAGAGGCTGCACTTTTTGATGTTTATCAACTTTTTGGTAGGGAGAAGAGGGTGGTGGGCACATCTCCAAACTTATTCAGCCGTTACTTTTATAACTCTTTAACTTATGTGGAAGTTATGAACCAAAATGTAAAATGATCTCTATATACAGTGTGGTATCTCAGTGCCAGAAAGTCCCAGGAATGTACAAGGTCACTATTTTTGTAAACAAAGGTTACTTGGTCTATAGTGACAATGTGAACAATGTGTCATTTCCTGGTCGGACATTTTTAAAGTACTGTAGGGTCATACTTTGTTCATATTTTGGGTCATAATTGTGTAATTTTCATCCGAAAGCCTATTTGTTAAAAAGATGGAAATGGTAGTGAGCATCTTGCGAAATTATTTGGTCTGGAGTGCCCCTGTTGATAAGAAATCTATAAAAGTATGTCTATAAAAGATCGCCTTGAGGCAGCTTTTGGAGATTCAAATTCCCTTGGTGTTTGTTTGAGAATGCTGCGACCAGAAATGAGGTTGGTACCCGTTGTCACCTCACTAAACCGGATGGATTCGACGTTCTTGATGAAAATACAGTGACAGTTTTTTTGGCTGTTTTCTCAACAAGTAGACAATTTTTTTCAGCTGGAACTTTCTGCTAACGTATTTTTTTTGAAACTCAAAGGTTGGGTTGCATCCCTTTCAAAAGAACAGAAACCCATCAACACATCTTTCATGCCTGACACATTTCTTGGACCTGAATGAAAGCAACCCTCTTACCAAGAACAGTGTACTGGAAACAACGAACTAGATGGCATGATCAAAGTTTTGCTTCAGAGAAACACACTTAGCGAAAGTTCCTTGAATATACACACATGTTCACGTGAGTCTGGGGGGGGGGGGGAGACACACGACCTCATTACATATTAATATAGTCAGGCCCTTAAGTGCTACCTGTATATTTTATGGCCATATGTCATCCCACTTGAAGCAATAAACCACATGTCAGCGTCAAGCAACAATGGTAAAGATGTAAATTTCGACGTTGATGTTGTTAAATATAGTTAATAAACGTACATTACGATTATGTACTGGTATGGGTACACGTAAAATTGTCTGCATGAACTTCACCGATTCACCATTTTAGGCGGGGTCAAATCACTCGGTAGAGTGATTTAGTTGTTTCAACCATACGTGCTGCTTAAACTACTGGCAGACCAGGATAAACACTTCACTGACAACCCCTCCCCACCAAAAAGATAATAAATAAATAAATAAATTAGCAATAATAATAATAATAATAATAATAAATAAATAATGAATAATAAATGATAATAAACAAATACAAATAAATATAAAAAAAACATGCAGCAGTGAATGGCAGTCTTTACCATTCATGGTATCCAGCCACAGACTGTATCATGTCTCGTTCCTTCTGCCATGTTTTGAAAACAACGTTGTAAAAAGACAGCACAGTCTGGGTACATGTAATTACACTTGTAAGGAGAAAATGAGTTACAGCTACCTTTGGAAGAAGAACAAACTCGTGTAGGAATTCCACGACATGACGCTGGGCATCAAAGTCTCCAAACTCAGCTGCCAAAAAGAAAACATTAAATAAATCACGATATTGATGTATGTCAAATCACAACACTCAATATGACCAATCATTGGCTAATCCTCATGCGTTTTGTAGTCAGTAGTACATGTACTCAAGTATACAAACCAGCCTTCATGCCTGGCTTCTCCTGGCATTTAACTACATGTATCAGGCTTACAATAATGTCATGTCTGTGTCTGGTACATTTGATTTCACGCCTGTAATAAAATACTATCTGTTCCATCAGATACATAAAATTCACACCAACAGTATTACGGTTCATGATAAAACACAGGTTTTGACAAATGTACTGTACTGTACTGTACTGTACATGTGCACAGCCACAATCATGGGTACACATTTTTTTGTGTCCATGTTATGAACAACAGTTTGGAAACCAGTGATATAACAGTTATTTCAATGTTGTTTGTAAATAAGTTAACCAGCGCTGTGTAAATGAAGAGAAGAAAGTACTTGAGTTTGTCAAATACAAGATCTGCAAAGAGTTACTCAATATTTATGTGTTGTTCATTTGGTGTCTTTGTAACAAAAAGTGTACCCATGATTGTGCACACATGTGTTTGTACACAATTTATAGACAATCGACGGAGACATTTCAGCCCAAAACTCTACGACTTAGAGTGTGGTTCATACCTTGAACGGCATAGCTCGCAAGGAGGACTGCTTGCTCGGGACTACACGGCAGTATACCTTCAATTATGTCACTTTTGAGTTGCAGAAAATACAGGTACCTGGAACATAGATAAAAGACAAACAGAAAATAATTTAAAGTATACTGTATTAATCAGCAAAGTGTGTCAGAGGAAGACAAACTAAAAAGTCAACAGTAATACAGTGATAAAAAATTGTTTTTGCTTGATGTACAAGCATTGTAAAACCTATAAAGTAAATGTGTACATACGCTGAACGTAGACAGTTTAGTATGTATAACCATGGAGGTAGAAACAGTATAACTAACAAAAGTGCACAAACCCACCAACAAGGTGTTCTGGGCGCTAAAACAGTAATCAGAGAGCAAAAGAAAAACAGGTCAAACAAATTATTTTTGATATGAAGTGGGTTTTGAGATATATTTACCAGTAAACAAAAACACACACACAACCACATATGTTTGCGAATCCCGTAAATCGAGGACTTCTCTTTGTTCTCCCATTGTTTGGACTTTTTTTTTAGCGACGTCCCCATTGGTTTTGTACACGAAAGCGAAGCGAGGACGTTCTCGCTCTGTCAAAACATCCGGATCCCTTTTGTTAAAGTCCTCGGTTTCAACGGGTAGACACGCTCACTTACACATACTTTATGTTATGTAAACATAATTTGGGTGAAGATATGCTCTCCTAACATTTGTATTCCCAAATCATTAACATGCATAGCATGTATACTACATTTTCTGTACAACAACTTGGCTAAATGTTCCTATATCCGTTCATCATTAGCAGTGATCACCACACAGGACTAAGGGCATGTGTACAACAAAGCAGTAATTGTGTTTCATCACTGTCTAATACTAATCTATAATGGCAGCTCACTAAGTCCCAGAGAATCTGACAAATTATGCAGCAGTCGTAGACTGTTAATACTTGGATGGATTGACGTCAGCTGATACAATAGAGATCTGAAGAGATCACAATAATACATTTAGTATTAGTACAACTACTGTACGCACAAATATGTGAGTTTGCAGTCAGTGCTTTGTACTAACTTCTCACATAAGTTCCCTATCTTTATACTGCATCTGGCATGTTTTAAAAATATATCTGTCACTTTCAACTGTTTAAAGTATAGAACAATAGAATCAGTGCAGTATTGATGCAATTGTTATTGTTCTACATGTTCAACTTAAAGTATTTTTCTCATAATAGATTTGTACATTGTACATGAGTGTCTGTAGTTTATGTTTCTCTAATGACTTATGATCGAGGAATACAAATTGCAGTGGTTGAGATCATTCCAGTATAATGTTTTTGTCACTCAAACAATACATTGATGGGCATATTCCGAAACAATTTTTAATACAATAAAACAGGTGTTTTTTATATGATTTAGCTTGATACAAGCTATCTGTATGTAAAGAAGCATTTATTGTGGAGAAATGGTTCTGTCAGACAATGATCACACAATATCTGTGTACATGCAAAATATTGTAATGAGCAACCATTTTCAAACAACACTTCAACAGTGTCATGCATGCATGACAAACATGTTTTCACATGTAGACAGTGCCAGCTAACACACATTCTTCTGTTTCCATCGATCTCAATCCATTGCCCAGAAGCAAGTTGAAAAGACTGAATCCCAGCTCCATCATAGTTAAGATTCCAGACTACACAACAGACATTCTTGTAAATGCAGGTGTAAGAAAATCAGTGTGGGAAAATGGTACACCGCCTATCACTGCAAATATTGTAACACTACATAAAAAAACGTGTACTTTGTGCATGCTTGCAATTTGTATTGTAATGAAATGTACACATGAATACATTGCTATTACATACATGTACGTGTTCATCACAATTTACGTGTTCATTAGCAATAATAATAATAATAATAATAAATAAATAATGAATAATAAATGATAATAAACAAATACAAATAAATAAAAAAAAAACATGCAGCAGTGAATGGCAGTCTTTACCATTCATGGTATCCAGCCACAGACTGTATCATGTCTCGTTCCTTCTGCTATGTTTTAAAAACAACGTTGTAAAAAGACAGCACAGTCTGGGTACATGTAATTACACTTGTAAGGAGAAAATGAGTTACAGCTACCTTTGGAAGAAACACACTTTGCAAGAGATAATATTGCTGATTAATCAATAATGTATTTCCACAAACTAACATACATTGTGCGTCAGTAGTCGAACACATCAAACATTTATGATTCACAGTATCTACATGTACCTTGTACTAAACACTGTATGTGAGGTTTGTCAAGCAGATCTTTCCTTGTATGGCTGTGTACGAATCAATCGACTT
The DNA here is from genome assembly GCA_032158295.1 of Pycnopodia helianthoides. Taxonomy (NCBI): domain Eukaryota; kingdom Metazoa; phylum Echinodermata; class Asteroidea; order Forcipulatida; family Asteriidae; genus Pycnopodia; species Pycnopodia helianthoides. The sequence continues at coordinate 15,761,982 of CM063243.1, forward strand.
TGGCTATGGCTGTTGGCTTCAGCCATAAGGACAGGTTGAAGAATACGCCTTTTCTGCAATCCGGCCGTAGCCAACACTGAAGCCATCAATTCGGACACTGCCTAATTTCATTTTTTTCAATGTTTGTTCTCATCACCTGCTCACATTAATAATGGTCGTTTTCAGCATTCGCGTTTATATATTTCTAAAAATGTTAATAGAATCTATCCACTTTTGCTCTACACACCAGCAGAGGTGTATCCTGCAGAATCAGTGAAAATGCTTGGGAGCAATAACAATCCATTAACCTCAATGAACCACCTGCTCCTAGACATGTTCTTGGATTCCTATCCATCAGAGTGTCACATTGGTCAATGCTTAATGTGCCAAGTCCAAGGTCACTCTCAACTAGGGGGTAATGCAAGTCACTCCTGCTCGGGAGAAAAACGAACACCTTGGTGCCTTCTTTCATTTTAGGGTAGGTACACGAACATACTGTTCACTAGATACAGCAAGCTCCATAGTGGTTCAACCATGACAACCACACACGTAGTACATATGTTAAACACGACATCCACAACTGACAATTACACTATACATGTACAGTATGTACAAAATATTTCCATACGCTGTTCATTGCTTGGATTCTAACTTGGTAAATGTAGCCATCAATGCAACCAGAAGAGTTTGAAAAAAAAATTAAATAGTTCTGCTGGACCATGAATGTTACCTGCACACCTTGTTTCATACTTAATTATTAAATTATAATGTACGTGTAACAAACAAATTGAATTAAATATTTTGTTGTTAGTCATTTTATATTTTACAAAATATTTACAGGTAGTGTATTTTTGTTATCATAAGAAAGCAATTGTGATCTGAACTCAAGCATAAAGAAATAAGATCTGTGTACAAAAAGGAATATTCCTTTTAAATGTGCACTCATGTACAGTTGAATCACAGAGCAAGGGTTGAACATGGCAAAGTCCTTTCTCTATGGGGAAATATGAAACCTGTCCATTAGGTCACAAGGCTGCTGTTTCTGTGAAATCAATGTTTGTGAAGGGGGCGGGCTGTGGCAGTTTCTGAGAATGTTGATGACATAATGAACATGTTCATTATTTATTTAGACCTGTAGTGCAGTCGTGAATGCCCTACAAGAAAATTTGCTCATTTAAAAAAAAATGTTTTAATCTGATACTGAAGAAGAAAGAAATCCAAAACCATATTCCGAAGGTAAAGTCCTGCCAATTATAAAGAACTGATGAATTCGAAAATTGGTTTCTATTTCAGGGATTAACCTCAATCATCCGAAGTTCATTCAGAGTAGCAAGAGATCAGTTCCCTTTCAGTGGTCAGTGCCTTTCCAAAATGAATTCAAACCCAATGGGGTTGAAACCACAAGCATGTAAAGTACACAGTTTGTGTTTCGCAATGTCAAAGATTTCTAATGAAATAACTGGCAAAAACATTTATTGAATGTGTTTGTATGGTGTGTGCATAATTGGTTTTTTTTCCTTTGGTAGTGTTTTCCCAAGGGCATGCGTGTATCCTTGAAGTTTAAAAGTTCAACTATATTGCAACATCTTTATGTGCGATAAATTAAAGATAACTGGATCACCGCACATATTTTAAAGGGTTAAAGATCACAAAGCACATTCCTTGTCTAGTACGGTATGTCAATGTGCATTATTTAAATGTTTGGGGTAGTGTATATTACATGTTCCACGCAGGTAAAAATGGTAAATGTACATGGGTAGGCCTAACGTAAACAAGTGTCTGCTTAACTTTCTCAATAACTATTGTACATGTAATGAATGTTTCTTTCTTTTGGGTTGATTATTCTTGAGTAACTTTCCCATAAACCTCATGGAAAGTTGTAGGTATCTATAGATGATAAATCAGTCATGGATGTACACGTATAAATTAGACTCAATCAAACCAAATGACAAAAAAAAACACTTCTTTTGGTCAAAAATGCACCCCACCACAACTTCACTGCGTAATGTGTTCATCGCACACACACAATATTAACATAATGCCAACGCAAGCTAAAACTGAACTGACAAATCTGGAAATGTTGTAAACCTCGCAAGGAATATTTATGGGCCAAAAACCCTTTGGAAAGGTGAGAGCAGCGAGCCGTGTCATTCTGACATGTCTGTGGCACAGCGTGAGACATTCACTCTGCCCACACTATTGTCATCCCACACAAAAGCAAGGTCCATACGGAATACCTGCATAACAATGCCTAGTGTCATTGACAAGGGGCTGATGGAATTTGGAGATGACAGCAAAACAAAAATGGCCGAGCGAGTGGGGTCTACCGAGACCACTAACTAAGAAAAGGCCCTCTTTCCATGGAAATTGTATTGATCTTGATCAGCTACACGTATGCTGCAGATCCTATAAATCACTCATACAAAATGCTCCCAATTGGCCCCCTGAACAGCGTTTGGAATACGAGTGTATTGTTTTAGTAAACACTGATCATGTATACAGCTGTGGTAAACACAGACTTTATTGCATCCCATTAACAGTCAATTTCGCAGAAAGGTTATAAAAAATCCAATAGAAGTTTATCATAATTTAAATGTTCGTGCCTATGGTTTCAAATCAAGATAAGAATTTGACTTAATAAAACTACTCACTGCTTGTACACAGTTAGTTAATAGGGAGTTATTTGGATGCGACTACTTTTTTGGGTATGAGAGGTTTGTACTGATGTCAGTGTTTGGAAAGTTTGTATCTCAGTTCTCACCTCGTGACCTCCTGTCTGAGTTGCTGAACATTGGAAACATAGAGCATGACACAGAATCTAAGAATAGGGTCCTGGGAGTTCTTCTCAAGCTGCTTCTTGAGTGGCTTGTCCAGGTCTACCCAACGCAGCTTGTATCCCTTGTTGATGTACTGGAGCCCAAAGTACATGGTCTACAAGTTAGGGGAAGTCAAAAAGAAAAGAAAAAGGAAAATAAGCAACCAATAAAATGAACATTCCATCAGTGCCAAACAAAGAACACCTGCATGATCTTTATATTTTAACGACTCTTTATGTTAAATCTACATCTGACCCCCAAAAAATTACGATGATGAGACTTGGTCAAGATGCTGGTACACAATTTATTAACTTAACACTTGTACTACAGATATTTCAACAACTAATAAGCAAGTAGTGAGCAAAGAATTGGCCAATGTGGGACTCGAACCTGCGACCTTTTGAACATTGTACCAGCGTTCTCCCTTAACAGCTTGTTAAAACACCTCAGAACCAGTCAGAATTCTCTCCAAGTGGTCTTGCTGGCTAATTCAGTGTTGAAAAGCATTTGGTATGAAGTACAGTATGGACAAGTACAAAAGCTGACAAACTATTGAAATGACAAGTTATTCTACTGGTCCTGCTGGCTAGTCAATAAAAAGGTTGAGGCCAGGCAAACCCTGCTATACGAGTGCTCGATACCAACTGAGCTAAAAGCACAGTTTAATAAAACATTGAAATAAGAACAAAAAGTGAGGAAGTGTAACTCTAAATATACAACAAAATGAGATTCTATACAATATACCATTAAAAAGGACATCCAAGGTGTGATTTACATAGTGAACATACCACTAATCTGAATCACTAAAAGATATGTATGTAAAAAAAAAACATATTGACATTCTCCAAGTCCAATTTCTCGCAAGTCCATTATGCACATAATTATTTTCTCAAGATAAAACCATGAACCCTCTACTGGCCTATGATGATATCAACCAGTTGGTTACATGAATAAACAAAAACCAAGACACTGTGTGAATACCAGCGCAGACAATATTCAGAAGGGCTGGCCCACAAATCTTATTTGGTATTCAGTAGGGATGATGTTTGTGAGTGTTTTAGGGCAAGGTCACACAAATCAACCTGTAAAGTTATGCCAGAAATGTTGCCTGCACTGGACCTGGTCAAGCTGGGGTCAATGTCACTATTATGACAGGAATTTGGCACCGCCTCTCAAAGTGTTAAAACCACAACTATGTGTACCTAGTTTATTGCTCCATGCTTAAACAGGCTTTGAAAGCATGTTCTAAAAAAAATGACATCATTTAATTAAATTCGCCCCAGAACATGGTAAGAAATGAGGCTTTGCATTGTGGATCTACAATTTATGTACACAATGTAATGATTGCTTGTTGTAGTGGTGCTGGGTCTCAGAAGAGCCAGTTGGTTTCTGTTCCTTGCTGTATGGTTTGATGATGACTAGAGCAAGTTAGTGGATACATTAAGAACCATCTAATTGCTCTATTCAGAGCCGACACTTTTTCAAAAAGTGATTATTACTTGTGTGTATTCATAATAACTAAGTATACTTTTAAACCCTAACTGAACACATATTTAATATTTTTCAAATTGAACACCAGTCACTTCACCACACACAGTTCCCGACCCCCTGCCCCAAAAAAGAAAAAGAAAAGAAAGATGTGACACAGCTTTCAATTCCAGGTAGCATTTTGTTATTTCTGGTCCGTACCACAAATTGTCCATTGGGGAAATGAGAATTATCTTGTTTCCAAGCCAGTCACCCTATCTGACAGAGCCAAGGAGTACCAAGGTGTCATATTCCAAGAGAGAACTCATCTGCATGTACTTTTATTCCACAGCCAATCACCCTCCATTTTTTGTAAAACTCCACCATCTTGACAGGATGTTTGTATGAGTTGGCCATCAGGTGTCAGCTGAGGTCACAATAAAAACACAAACAGACACCAGGCTGGAATGGTGCTGGTTTTTACATTATGATGTAGATATTGTGGGAAAAAAACGTGTACTTCATGCATCATTGGCAACAGGCCTAGAATTTCATCTGGAGGAGCTCCTCTGTTTGCAGAGCAGCTTTGGACATCTTGCACAATCTCTGAGCACATCTGTGGGAACCCTAGAGAAGTAATCGTATAAGATCAGTAAGAATGTCTTATAAAATCATCACAATCTGATAAGGTGTCAGGTGGTACAATATTTACAAAAAAAATTGTCTAAATTGCTTTTTTGACTTCATCTTTTCAAACATACTCAATTGCTTCTTGGAAAAGCCACAAGAACACACTGTCTTTAGGCTCACGCACATTGCCATGGTGCTTTCTGGTGAAATTCAAGCCTCTCTGATATCTGCTGTGCATACTTTCACTGCATTATGTACAAGACATAAGTGTATGATGTGGCAGACATGGGATACTTTGACATTCGGGGTTCGGCACATTCACTGAGAGTCAAAGTAGCAGATGATGAATGACTGAACAGAGAATCGGCCAAATCTGTCTTAGTCTCCCTGTCGCCTCTGTATAGTCTTGCATTGCCTTACATGGGAGTCAAATCATGAACTCTTTCAGTTTCAGCTGCTTAATTGTTTCTGCAAATCATGAGCTCATCTGAGACAGAAAATGTTTAAAAACTTGTTCACATTTGAACGAAAGTTTACATGCATGCACATGTCCACAATATAGATGGTGGTACTGGCTTTCACCTTAGCAATTAATTGTTTCCAGTGCATTCAAGAAACTGTTCCAGTCCACTGGCCAGTGATGCGTGGATCTAGTTTAAAAAAACCTTCATGCTCCAAAACCTTTATGTCTACCTCCATGCTCCACTGACTGATGTTTTATATATGTTAAGCCGAAGAAATCTTGGAGACAGCCAACAAATCAATTTGCTATCTCAAAGTGACTATCATACTTGTACATTCATAACAATTATAAATTTGCGCCCAAAACAACCATTTATCATGTGCGAATAGTGACAGCCAATTGGAACTACATTCTACAAAAACTTTGTCAAGAACATGCATACGTGCAGGAATACATTGAACAAATTTAGTATCACCCCCCACACCTTAATTCCATGCCTAATTTGTTTTAGTTACAAGGAATGTTCCGTCTCAGGAATGAGGCAGAACTTATGTAGGTATGTAGAAACCATAATGACTCAGCAAACCCAAGTTTGCAAATTTATAGCCGCATTATTATTGAGACTGTAAATCCTTACAGACATGACCTCAGATGAACTGTACCTCCTGCCTAGCTAGCCAGACATGACATACTGCAGAGGGAATTTCAGTGTGTCCACATCCTCTAGTCTTCTTTTACAAGAGATGCATAAACCAAAAAGGGATTGTGCAACTTATGATAAACAGCCAATAAGGCTTATTAGCTATGAAAACTAACTTAGGAAGTAAATGGTGAAGCCTATAACATTGTTTATGAAAGGTTTGTCACTGTTTGTCACTGTTTCATTTTCAGTCACTGTTTCACCCTCCTTTGTATTGTCGATGTGTACGTTACTGATTTACAAGCCCACCTCTGGTTTACCTCCCCCACCCCACAAACAAACTTTAAAGTGCACTATCATGGAAATTCGGATGAACTTTTGTGAATTACAAATTTGTTACAGATTCTATTTTATGTGGACTTCTGAGAATTGATTGTGGTTACTTGTGACAGAATGATCACATCAACAGGTTTGACAAGGTCAGGGTAGCACTCTAGGTTTTTAGTCATTTCAATATGAAGATGCTGGGTGCACCAAGTTACTGTACAATGCAAAAAGCAGTGGGACAAATTTAAAATAAATAGTTTCAAGTAATTTGAGACTGTTTTCCACAGTTTACATAAATAACACAACAATGGGCTGGAAACTCTACTTTTGACTGTACAGGGGTGTACTGAATCCTATACAAATGTGTTTATTTGAGGACCAATATTTTTTTATGATGACAGATTATTATGGTCAACCTGCATGGGAAAACATCTTAAATGATTGCTGTCATCAGATGCGCACGTATGTGTTACAAGAAATGTACACATGCTTTACACTTCTTAAATTCCTGAATTCCTAAACCAGAAAAGGTACCGGAAGATTACCAGTACAAATCATACAAATAGTTTTTGTTCGGCAAATGTTTCCCCAATTTTAGTACATGTTTCAGTTCCTGTTTGAACATGATAAACTAAATGAATCCATTCAGGCCATTCTCTATGCAATGCCAGCAGATTTGTCACTGATTGTTACAACATATAATTACATTTTCAGGGTGGGTTATTTTTGTTTGAAATGTTATCAGTGTCAAAGTACAGTTCCGAACCTACAAAATTATTCCCCAAAACCAGCATCAAAATTCCACAACCTGTTTTGATGGATTGTTGCTGTACATCTTGACATGAAGGCAAAAATACACGCACATGTAGGTTCCTGTTCGTTGAATATATATAAGGGACTTAGGAAACTTCAACAATGGGGTAAAAATGCTGGTAGACAAGATAGGGGTTTAAAAAGGACTTAGGAAACTTCCAAGGGGTAAAAATGCTGGTAGACAAGGCAGTGTTTGAAACCTACCTCTTCAAGTTGTAAACGCTGTGCAATTGTATCCAAACAGTCTTGTCCCAGACTCTCTGGATTGAGCGTCAACTCAAGCAGTGTATTATCCAGCAGCTGTATACGGGCAACATAGGAGTTTTTGCCCGTCACGTTGTAACGGCGCGTCTTCTTCAAACGTAATCCAAAAGGCATTTTGACTGAATGTCCTCCGGAACGAGGATTACAGCCAAATGTGGTCCCTTCCGCTTTGTATCAGACTGTTTCCTTCAAAATCTACTTAACAAGTTTGGAGAATCATGTTGCGATGCTCAAAGGTACATGTGCGGACATGGCAGGTATAATTCCATTAAGTGTGCACTCCTACATTTCTGGGTGATCCTTTCCAAACACCTGAAAGAAAAAGACAAAATTTGAATTAAATGTTTCAAATGATGGTTGCTACAAAGTTCTACAATTTAATCAAACATGCTGACCAGCCTCAGATGGAAAAAAAAAGAAATCTGAATTATAGTTTATAAATAGATGGACCAGTTAAAAGGTGTGTACACCATTGGTAAGATTGAAAATAATTGTAAATGTTAACAGATTTGTACTTTGGTATGTAGATGGTCATGGTGAAAAACTTCTCTTTAAATATTTTTGATGGCAGTTTTTGAAAGATCAGTAAAACAAATTAGTTTTCATCTGACAGAGCTCGTCCAAAAACCTGATGTTTGAAAACAGTGAAAACATTTATTTTCAAGGGAGTTTTTCAGGAATGTCTTGTGACTCCGATGACCCATTATGCATAAACCTTTCAGAGTTTATTTCGTGTGCATTTTGGGTCACAGTGTAGATACTACTTGTCTTTGATAATTACCAATGCTGTACACATGTTTCAAATGTCTTTGAAACTGTGGTGATTTTTTAAAAGAGACATCCAGAGTTGACTTAATATTTGACCCTGTAACTAGGGCGCTGCTTGGGTTTTTCAAGATGTTGACATCAGCAGTCAAACCACTGCAGATGTCGTACAGTGCCCCAGTTACTGGGTCTAACTAAATTTTTATAAATAGACAGTATCAACCCATCACTGGTTGAAACAAATGAACACTGATGGATCACTGTGTGAATAGGAAACATCCGGCAGAAAATGTTATGTATCCACCATAGAGCTATATATATTGACTAGAGCGCTAACACCCCGTTATACACGCACTAAGGTTTTGAAGCTGTGTGGGCGCATCCATGTTTATGTACAAACCAATACAAAAGCTTGAAATTTTGTACGGCAATTGTACGGCTATTTGCATGATAAAGCGTTTGTTCTTTTCTATGCGTCATCGAACCAAATATGCAGCAAATGAGAACGCACAATCTGCTAATGAGCGTACAAACTGCGAGCGTCATGTGCGTCATGTTTAACATGTGCGTTTGCGCGTATACGTTTTTTGTTTTGAGTTCGTCATTCTTGCCGGCATATTGTGTATCCTTGAAGCAGATTTCGTTTTTTTCCCCTTGACATCTTGAAGCATTGAATCCTCCCAAACAAGGCTTTAGTTCGACTCAGCATTTTTCCTAAGACGTAAGTAACAACATCAGAGAATCACCTACTACATATTTTTTTTAAGACATCACTAAAATCACCTGTTTTACAAGAGCAATGATCGTTAGATTAAATATGGCGCGTACGTAAAAGCGCGCACGCTGAATGCAAAATTTTCGCGGCCATGTGTGCTCTCTTAAAATTAAAATCGTTCCGTAGTCACGCAACACATCAAATATGTCTGCGCCCAGGGTGGCTTCTAAACTCAGAGCAAGTTAGCGCTCTAGTCAATATATATAGCTCTATGGTATCCACCAACTACTTTTCACTTGTATAAAAAATAGCATAACTTTATTTGGATAAGAGATACTACTACTACTACTGTTCAGCAAAAAGTGGTCGTTGGATTCAGCATCTTTTATTACCACCACGCATCAATTAATCAAAGAAAGATGATTCACACTGCCAGTAATAAACATTCCACCACTGTCAAGAAAAACAAAACACAAATCCAATGTGTAAATACCCAGGTTCAAGGATTTCCTCAAAAGGTATTTGAAGGAAACTAAAGACAGAGTGTTTCACGTTATCCCATTGAGGAAGACATTTCCATTTGGGGTTACCTCCATTTCATTTGTATACATTTCTTCCGCAATGCAATGGTTGTCCACATCTTACAAGTTACAGTACACAACACATACAGTAAGAACACACAGCAAACCCATCACAGTAACAATAAACATTGTTCTTCCTTTTGAAGAAGAGAAGCAGGCTGATATTTCAGGGAGGCATCACTAACGTTATTCGTTAAAGCTAACTACATCCTAACTTGGGTTATGACAAAATGATAAACAGAAACCACAATTACCGTAGCAATAAATGTAAAATCAGTTATTTTTCCATTGTTGTTGTTGACCGATCGTCCGGTTTTCCCACAAAAAGAATGGTGCATACAACATCCAAATTAGATGACATCGATGTACAAAACACGATTTGCTAATTTATTTAACGGCTTAACGTTATCCTCCGTGGAATTCACTCGAGCGAATTACAAAAATGTGACAAAATCCACAGGTACTGCTACAGTGCTAGTGCTACGGAACTAACCACCATTTTTTGGATTCCACACGCCCAGAGGTAGGTACCACGGTAACACTGGATCGCCTGATGCCTCTCTAGTTAATTTGCCGGTCGGTGTGTGTGTGTGCGTAGTCTGTCGTGTATGTGGATGCACTACAACAACTAGCGCTACATGTACGACGTATGCGCGTGCGATGTGTGCACACTGGATCTATACGGACTACGTCGTTTGATTACCATCAGACCGCTTCACACAAAAACAGTCTACTTCCGCCGGAACTAATTCATCTCCTCGATTGGGGCAATCGGCTGAAATTGTACTTCCCGAAAAACACCCAAGTGATTCAATTAATGATTTTGCGAAGAACATGAAGGACCTCAGCAGATTTAAACGTTGAGATATGTCTCGTCGACGTCGTTCACATCAACTTTGGTAATCGGAGCTACAGGTGTATTCCTCCGCCCACACGATGATAGATTTTGAGGAATTTCAGCAATGTCGTCATTATACACGGGAACCACTTATCCGACGGATTACTACAGTGATGTGTGCATTATGTGTGTGGTACTTCCCGTCTCGTTTTCTGACTCAGCCCATAATTTCCTTCCTCCATGCTCACAGTGTGAATTAAATCGTCAGGTTTTACTATAAAAAATGTACTACCTCCATATTATTGTGAATGTGACAATTATTTAAAAATAATCATCGATTCCCAACGGACGGTTTGTTCCCTTGAACCCCCTAGAGGCCATCCATTTCTATTTACATGTATACTCATCACCCTGACAACGCAAATATTTTTAATTCTAAAAATAATTTTGCTCTTAAAAAAATCTACAAAACTGCATGAAACAGATTTTGTATTTATTAGCCTACATTTTTATTTAATGGGATAGGCCTACTATGTAAACATTGGAAACAACGGAAATTTCATTTTCGGCCACAACCTTTACTTTGACCTCTTTTGGTTAATGTAGGTCAACTCTTTGCGGCCAGAGTACAGAGAACTTTCAATAAGGGAAAAAAAAGATCTATTTCCCTATATTCCCCAGGTATCTGGTTATTTTATCCCGTAGCCCTCTTTTTGAATTTGTTTTCAAGATTTAAATTAATTGGCAAAGATTGTTTTATTTAGGCAAAATATAAAATAAGCATGTTTAGCGTCCTGCCTTTTTGAAAAAAGGAGGAGGCGGGCTCCTTTTTTTTACAGGAGGCTCCTCCTTTTCTTCTTGTTTTTTTAATGGCCGCCCGACACATTTTTCAGGATTAGCATAGTGTGAACAAACTTGCACAACCACCGCGCCCCTCTATCAAACGGGATTGTGAATTCCTTGATAACTTTCATATGTTAATTGTTGCATTGTGTTTGTTGAAAACTAGATGCGCGAATGAAGGTATTATATTTCATTCATACATGGTGTATAATTAATATCCTAGCGATGTTTTGATTTCCTCGGTGCATGAATGTGTCGTCAAGCGCCTACTCCCACTCATGCGCAACCGCTTACGGGTGAGGTTTAGGTCAGATTGGTATGGTCTGATGTTCATGCCATGGACTTGCCACTCCATCTTTTATTTGTAAGTTGGCGAACAAACGAGGGTGGAACGCACCCCTGCCCTTAGAACTCTGCTGCTCCTAGTGTCACAAGTTTAGGTTTGAAGTTGAAGTAACAGATACAACAGCTTTTAAGATTAGAAGCTGTTCATCAATTAAGGGCCAATCGGATGATAAGTAACTTAGTGTTGATCTTTTCTTCCGAATTTGTTTTGATCCAGTGTTATAATGTAGACAGAACCTCAACACAGCGATTTTCAGTTTGAACCTGGACAGAAACTGCATGGTCGATGAGTATTATCATGGAGGTAGAACTATTTAGACAGGTTTGCTGAATGGGCTATACTGAACAAGAAACAGTGACATAAAATAATGTAATTCCTTTATCATCGTAAGTTTTCACTGGTCCAATTATCGTGAAGAATTAAGTTCATGTGAAATTTTGTCCACCATGAAAAGCCATGTGATGTGTAACATATATTTCCCAATCCCCTGAGGAGGTCGTTCTCACACGGAAGCTCAATATTAGGCTGCTTTTCCTATCGATTATTGTGTAATAATTAAATAAAATCAGCAATCCATCCTTCATAATAAATTTTCGGAGAAAGACGTTATTAGACGCCGGTAATTCCGGTGCGCGATATTTTAAAATAAGTGATACGTACTGATAACACATGTTTCAGGCTCTGAGAAAAAAAGCAAGTTCGGGTAATTCCAGTTCTCCGTTTCGAAAATAATTCATGTTTTAAATTTGTCCTATGGAAGAACATAAGGATTTGCGAAACACAGGTTTTCAGGCTCAGTTGAAGAAGCTTGCACTGTTTCGAAAAGCCATGTTTTCCAAAGTTATCAAAATAAAATTTACGGATACGATCTCCATTATAGAGGCCATAATTAGCGTAATCCAAATATTGGCGGTGTGACAGGAGATTCTGTCCCCGGAGAGTCCCCCACCCCCTCCATCCATCCACCCGTACGGCGAATGTGTATACATTTCTTCTGTAAGCGCCCTCTTTTGAATCAACCTCCTTCAGTTAATTTCGAATTAATTTCCCCTGGGGAATGGGGGAGTCGACTGCGGACAGATTTATCTATGACACCTGCAACGGCTACAACTACGGCTGTTGCTAAGGTTATTCTGTACTTCAGCGCATGATGCATGATGGCGAAATGATCAGGGCCCAATTTCATAGAGCTGCTTAAGCAGAAAATATTGCTTAACAGTTGTCTGCTAAGCAGAAATGAGCAGGATACCAGTCACAAATTGTACTTGTGACATGGTAGTTTGGCTGGTAGCCTTATTCTGGTAAGCATAATTTTGTTGTGCTTAGTTCCTTTTTGTGCTTAAGCAGCTCTATGAAATTGGGCCCAGAAGTAGCCATAGCCGTGACATTATTATTAATTTTAATTTGATCAATGTTGACATAACATCAGAAAGTGTGTAGCGCCACCTTGTGATCATCTTGGTAATTAATATCAGTCACTCTTTTAAAACACTTTCTAAATTATAATTTAAATATATAATTTATTACCAAAATAGATATTTAAAATTGTAAACTACAAATTTTATATTTTACATCATCAAATTATTCAACATACTATTATGACAATATCGTAAATGAGTTAGATTTTTAGACATGTTGAACGAGACTCCTTATTGACCAATCAGCGCGACGCAAAAGAATTCTTTCCTTTGTGCGCCGTTTTTTAAAGTAGTAGTAACGTGTAAACGGAAGTGACACTAGGTGTGCTGTGATCGTTAAGTTTCTTAAAAAAGAAACCAACTGAGTAAGTTAAATAAACTTGTCTAACATCTCTCCAATTGTTTAGATTTCAATATAAGATTATATGTATGTTTGAAGAAAGCATAGAGTGACATTACTTGTGTTTATCAAATATTTTCACATAAAAAAAGCTGATCAGATCACTGGTTTTAATTTGTTTATTGCAAACGATTCGAACTCGAATCGAAGCGAATGCAGGATGATCACAACATTGTCAGTACGGGTGCGTAGACTTTTTACCGGACATTCTTACCAGTCCTTCAATAGTCGGATTTCTTACTATGATCGGAAGTTATTGTCCTCTCGTAGTGGTAAAATCTGACAATGCTGAGACAATAATTATTTGGCAAGCTCTTCGGCAAAAGCGATCCAGTTTCGCACAGTGTGAATAGCGTCATTGTGTTCAGCGTGAAAAGGTCCCTTAGGCCGATCTTGGCAGGTAGTTTTTTCCGGTTGGGATAATAATTTTTTTTTTTACTTTCTTGTTTTCAATTGAAACACCCATAGAAAATACGAACATTTTATTTACGTTTTCAAAAGGTTAAATTAGTATTTAATTTTTCAAATTTTAGGTACATTTTACCAGTAACTTAGGTATTTTTGGAGATCGCTCGCACATGTTTTGCACACGGCACGTCAGCTGCATGACAACAGGATTGAATGCCTAAAACTAGTCATGTCTGACTATTGCAAGAAATCCCACCACAGCAAAAAATCCTGTAAAATGTCTATGCACCCGTACTGATTGTGTGACTGCTGCGATTGCTCAGCATGTTGGCTCCACAAACTGTGTTTCACTGTATTTAATTTAACCATGGGGGTAGAATTATTTGACGATGTGTCTAGCCAGATAATCACAAATCGTGCCAAAATAGACTGTCATTGGCCGTTGGGGCTAGCAATCCCATTGCAATTTTTCATAACCATAGTTAAGTTTATCATCATCCTGATCATTGATCAGACACAGAAAAAAACAGATGATCCAGCTCAAAAAATAAGAATAACATAATTTAATTAAAGCCCAAAAGAATGGGTTTGACAGTGACACACAAAGTGTTCAAATAATTTACCAGTTTATATCTGAAATTAGTCTTAGTTTAACTTTAGCCTAGGCCCCTAGGGTAGTGATTTATTTTTATTTTGAATTACTTCTACTGAATCTGAGTCCATGATCAACCACACAAGTAATGAAGTAGAATAGTACAGTGATATAACGTCATTTTCCACCGTCAGTAACAAACAAACTGGAAATGAATGATAAAGTGAGAATTGTTCTTTTACTTAGGACAGCCATAAATATATGGGGTGAGATGGGACTTCTCTGCAACTTGAAATAAAATGAGTCATGGACTATCGTTAAATTTATTTTTTTCGTTTTTCAATAACTATGGATGGCATGGGAGTATAAGGCATGGCAGGTAAACTTTCAAAATTGAAAGGGTCAGACGCGAAAGTCTAGATAATTTTTTATTTATATTACACGGATTTATTGACAAATGCATTTCCAAAAGACCATACTTGTGCATTCTTGTCTAGATACACATGTACTAAATGTTGCAGACACTAACATGACTAAACATGCTAATTAATACAAATTACAGATATTGATGCACTGGAAGTAACATTGCAGCGTTCAACCTGCAAGGTGCCAGTCCGATATGAGTTGGGTTGTGGATGAGTGGAAGGATGGCCTCCCGGCCAGAGCCTTGCAGAAGATTCAAGAAATAGAGACCAAGGTGGAACGTCTCGGCAAGGAGCAAAAGCAAAAACAGTTCCAGATGGAAAGTTTAGAGGCGGCCTACCAGAAGCAGGTTAGACATATAAGACATCAGAAAATACAAGTTGTCATCGTTGTTGTTGTTGATGTGTTGTAGTATTCCAAGTATTATAATTTGGTGAAAACATTCAAAGCATTAATACCTCAAAAGTTTGATTTTGCTTGATAATGTTGATTGTTCGCAGAAAATCAGCTCATCTAAATAAAATTGATTCTTACACAGGTTAGAAAAAACTGAGGAGGAAAAGAATGCGCAGGCTGCTCTTAAACGAGACAACCAGTCCATGGCTGAGACATGTCAAGACCTGGAACGGAAACGAGAGAAAATCTGCCATGATCTGCAGAGTAAGGAGACTATGGTGTCGTGCCTAGAGGGCAAACTTTCTCATACTCAACAACAGCTAGAGGCTGAGACTAGCCGTGCTTGCCAGGTAAGTTATAATTATTTCAGCCTTTGCAGGCCTGGAATTTCATCTTTGAGAGGGCAAGTCCATTTTCATTTTGTAGGCCATGGGAAACTTTTGAAGGGGGCCAAGACCAGGACAACAGACAAGGCCAAAACCAGGGTAACAGACACGGCCAAGACCAGGACAAAAGACAAGGCCAAGACCAGGGCAACATGGAGTCCATGGCCTCTGTGGCCGCCACGTAATTTCAGGCCTGCTTTGCATGACAAAGATTGTGCTGAAATTTCCCCACTGTACTCTATTGAGCCCCGGAACGCAACTTTGCACAATGCGCGTCAACCATTTCGGGAGTCAATTCCTTTATGTACATTTTGTCTCCCAAAATGGCAGACAGGATATGCGCGTGTAAGTGAGCTGCGCATTGTGCAAGGACTCTACAGGCTTACAGTTATAAACAAAAAAAATCCCATGGCACTAGCCATTGAAGGTTTTTTTTTAATAAAATACTTACCAGCACATGCAGTTGTTACATTTGAATATTAAATTCTAAAATTGACTTGTTTATCTGTCTGTATTACGCAGATAAAAAATGAGCTGGAAAAGGTGCAGATGGAGCACAACTCTTGCCTTCAGAAGTTGGATAAGCTGAGCGGAGACCACACCAGGCTCCAGGAAAACAACACCCAGCAGCACCATCGCCTGGAGGAGCAGGGTCACCGTGTGAAGTCCCTGCAGAAGGAAGTCTCACAGCTGAGGGATAAATTGGACCTCCATGAGGGAAGGGCGAGAAATTACAGCTCCTCATCTCAAGGTATGGCCTATGAAAAAACACACACAAAAAAAACAAAGAAATAATTTGAGAAAAGCTTAATCTGCCAATGAAACCAGTTAATGGTTCAATTTGCCTAACCTTGTTTGTAAAAATTATACAAACATACATACATGCACGTACACTGGGTCAATCATGTAACATTCGGTTTATATGAAGATAGTATTCTCCTTGAAACCTGACAATGAACTTTTAATCCAAAGGAAAATACATTTTTTAGGGGGAAGAAGTTCAAAAAATTATTTGACAAAATACTAAACAGATTGTTTTGTTTCCTTTTAAAGTGAGCTCAGCAAGCGAAGATGAGTACTCCTCCATGAAGCAGCAGCTGAAAGACATGGATGCTGAGAGGAAGAGAGAGGTTGCCAAAGTCAAGCAGTTGGAGGAACTTCTTGCACAGGTTAAGGTGAGACTATCATGCCCTTGGAGATCATTCTGTAATATTTGGCAAAATATATATGCCTTCAGATTTTATCTTATTTCCCCCCTCTTTTTATGTGCTTGTTTATTGAAAATAAATATAATTACATGTTTAATTTACTTCTATTATGCCTTTTTATTTGGGACAAAAGAGTACCAACACTTCTCAGCCGCAGGTCCAAGGGACTCCTGATCTGATGTGTTTTGACAGCCCTGCTAAACCCCAGCAGACACAGTCTATACCTGCATCAAACAGCACTCCAGTCGACCACACAGCCCTACGTGATTTGGAGAACAAACTTGCCGATGTGAAAAGACAAAATGAAGGTGAGATGATCATTTGACATGTCATCTGCAAAAGGCTGCCGGTCCATTATGTTGATTCAACAAAGAATAGTTTACGTTGTTTAAGAATCTTTGGGAGTAGGATTTTAGACTTTCCATGATGGGAATCAATCTAAGGTTTGCAGCGACACCAATGAGCTGTGGTGGTTCTGAAAAGATTGTAGAACACTGTGCTGCTTTTCTCCTGAAGACAATTAGTGTACATATATGTGATCAAAATATGTGGAGCTGTTACGTTCTTGGTTCTTGATAGAAACTCCATCGCAAACTGGTTTCTAGATTGTTTTTCCCCATATTTTACATTAACTCATTTTAATTTGCATCAGAGATAGAGTATGTTTTGTGTTTTACCCATACACGATGTATAGTAAGTACTGTCTACTCAGCACTTTCTTGAGTCCTGTGAACGAATCCACATGTAAATTTAATTAGGTGGGAATTCAAACAATGACCTTTGACATCCTTTATATTTTATTGTAAAACTATACTTTGTAGTAAAACTGTGTCACTGCAAACCTTAAATTCAAAATCTGTAAGTTATTCACAGGAAAGACAACACTCTTCAGTTTCAGGATTTGATATATAATTTGAAGGTAATTCATTTAATTTTGTCGACAGGATTGACCAAGGAAAACCACAAGCTGGAACTGCAGGTCCAGGCTAAGGACAAAGAACTGAGCAACCTGCAGACCAAGATATCCAATACGGAGCAGCAGGCCACAGAGGTCAAGAAAGCCTTGACAGAGAAAGAAGCCGCATTCAGCAAACAGAGAGATGAGACAAACACTTTAAAGGTGCAGCTGGAGAAAACCAATGCACAGGTAAGAAAATTAGAATTGAAACAAGAAGTTCTGTATCAAAACGTTGGCACTACACTTTGAGGATTAAGGAGTGCCAAAAAAAAAACACAAAGAAAATGATAATTGAAAAAATTGAAAAAACCTATTGCATAAGTCACTGTAACTAAGGTCAAACAATAATAATTTTGCCCCAAGCACAACTGTCACTTCATGATTTCCCTCTATCCCTTTTTTCAGGGTTTTTAATTGTGTCATTTATCGGCAATAGAATTTAATAGGCCACTCTGAGAGAGATGGGATGATTAAACAATTTATATTTTGTGTAAAAAACTTAACGTATGTACTGACTTTTGCCTTTCGTTTGCAGTGTTTAATTGGTATAATATTTCAGTAAAAGCTGTAAAAAGTTGTTCTTCCTTTATGCAATCATCTTAAAATAAATGTTGTGTGTATGGATGTTTTTTAACAGCTTGAAGAACTTGGCAGAAAATCAAAACAGATAACCCAGGAGCTGGAGTGCAAGCGCCATAATGCTGAGGCTGCCCGTCAAACTCAGGAACAGCGCTTCAAGGAAAAAGAGAAGGACCACAAACAAGAACTCTCACAGCAGACACAGGCTTTGACCTCCCTGGATAAACAATTCCATGAGACCAAAAACAAGCACCAACAAGAGATCAACAAGCTTACAACGGAGCGAGGCATGCTGCAGTCGCAGCTTGAGAAAGCGCAGTTTGCTGCCCAGAAAACGGAGAAAGAGATGGGAGAGTTGAAACGCAAGGTCGACGCAGCAAGTCAAAGTGTCAGTGCCCATGACAAGACAGTGGCCCAGATGGAGAAGACGATTGCAGAGCTGAAGAGGGAGAAAGAAAACTTAACATGCAGGCTCGATCAAGGCAACTGCAAGTTGGGAAATCTTGAACGCCAGGTTGCACAGCTTAAGCAAGAAAGTCAGCACAATGAAGTTGTGGCAAATGACCTCCGTGGGAAAGTACAGCAGAAGGAAGACCAGCTGGAGAGCATCACCAGCAAGTCAGATAACCGGTTGAAGGAACTAAATAACCTCATGGAGAACTTGAAGCTCAAGTTGTCAACACTTGAGACCAAGCATACATCCGCTCAGGATATAGCCCAGAAACGGGAGCACGAGAATGAACAGCTGTCCACCAAGTGTTTAGTAGCAGAAGAGGCCAAACAGAAATTGCAACAACAGGTCGAAGCTTCTGGCAGGGAGATTGAAGGCTTCAAACAAGAGATTATCTCCCTGAAACAGCAAGGCAAAGATCTCCAGGCAACTGTAGATAAGGCAATGGATGTGCGAGCCCAAAGTGAAAGTAAAATCGAAGAGAAAGACAACAAGATTTCCGAGTTGCAAAACCAGCTGAAAGAATCTAAGAATGAGGTTCAGTCAATTGGGTCTCAACTTCAGGAGCTCTCTGCAAAACAGGAAAACAATCAGCAGATTGTGGATAAGAAGGAAGCCGAGATTGAATCTTTCAAACTTAAACTTAAGGATGTTGAAGCTACACTGCAGCAAACAGAAGTCAGGCATGCTGATGGCCTCAAAGAAATGAACAACGAGGCAAATCATCTCAAACAGCAGATAAATGATCTAGAGAAGCAGCTACTTAATGAGAAATCTGCAGCCAGCAAACTGCAAGAGAACTGTGACCAACTCTCTGAGCAAATCCAGCAAGCAGAAAACAATCTCAAATGGAAAACTGATGAACTTCAGACTCTAGAGAGTGAAATGGTGGCCCAGAAAAATGAACTGAAACAGTCTCTTCATGATGCTGAGGCTCAGCTTCGAGAGGCCGAGAATCAGAGAGCTACCATTGAGCAACATCATGACCATGAGTTGGGTATCAAAGTCGATGAAATCACTGCTAAATCCACCCAAATATCTAACCTTCAACAAGAAGTTGAAAAAACTACTGAGCATCTCAAATTCTTTGAAGCCCGTTGTGGTCAGCTTCAGACGTCCTTTGATGAACTCAAAGTAAAACTTGACCAGCTTGAGTCTGAAAAGTCTCAACATGATGCTGTCCTGAAATCCAAAGATGAGGAGCTTGACAAACAGCAGGCAACACAGGCCCAACGATCTGCTGATTTAGAATCTACTATAGGCACACTCAAACAGGAAAATAGCAGACTTCATGCAGACTACAAGAAAGCTTGCGAACTTGCTGACACTAAAGGATCAGAAGCAACGGATCTATTAAACAGGCTTGAAACGACGGAGGTGGAAATTGAGAAATTAAGGGAGCGGTTGAACAGGACTGAAGCAGACTTGGAGCAGGCCAAGAAAGCTGTGCTGTAAGTGTGATTTGACTATTAGTATTCTAAGGACAATAATAATTTCTCTGATGAGATGTCAATTGGATTGTTTCAGAAGATTTTTAATGGTACAATTTCCAGTTTGGGAATCACCTTTGTGATTTAAAAGATACAATCCGCGACTGGAGTCACGTGATTCAATAGTGGCCATACGATGTAAAAAAAACAAGCAAGGGTTGCGCAGTGTGTGTGAAAAAAAACATGGCTGCCTTCTACCTTATGGCAGAAGCGCTCGAAGCATCTATGCTTTTTCATGCACACTGCAAGTCGCTTGCTTGGTTTGTTTACATTGTATACCCACTATGCGTCATGTGACTCCAGTCGCCGATTGTGTGTATTGAAACACAGCACATGTATTATTTATTTGTTCATTTTTATTTTTTATTACAGAGATTCAAAGAATCTTCAAGAAGATTATACTAAAACCTTGGCTGATAAAGAGGGATTGCTGCAGACTGTTCAAGAAGAACTTGAAGATATGAAACTGCAGCTTCAGAATTCAAAGGAGAAACATCAAGGTGCTGTGGCACAATTGAAGGAAAAATACAACCAGGCAGAAGCCAACATAGAGGCTAAATCTCAAGAAATTAATGAGTTGACCGAGGAAGCAAAAGGTTTGGAGGATACAGTTGAAATGTTGACAAAGCAACTAGCCAATGTTGAGTCAGACCTCCAGAATACAGCTTCATCTGCAGAGGTGCGAGCAACGGAGATATCCGAGATGGCACGCAATTTAGAAGTGTCTGAGACTGAGTTGGGCAGCGTCAAACATGATTTGGACATTGCGGAGAAAACTCTGTCTGAGTCTCAACGCAACCTCTGCATCACTCAAGAGGATTTGGGAAACACTAAACAGAATCTGGCCTGCAGGGATGAAGAGATCCAAAAACTGATACAGGAGACAAGAGAACTGGAGTCCAAACTTGACAGCTCCAGCGAATCCCTCCAAACAACAATCAACATTTTGGAAGAAGAGAAGGCTGTTCTCACCGAGAAATGTTGCAATGCTATGACAACTATTACAGACAAAGAAACAATTATTGGAGAGTTAATGGGTCAAGTTGATAATGCGGAAATAGAAGTTCATGCACTAAAAGAGAAAATCAAAACATTCGAGGAGAGTGACTTTGCTGCAGAGACAACGATGGAGACACTTCGCCAACAGGTTAGTCATCAACAAGAACTTCTTCGGGCAAAAGATGAAAACCTTTCCATACACAGGAAGAATTACACCAAGTACAAACAACATTCGATGGGATCTCCGAAGATCTTAAAATGAAGAATGAGCAGCTTGAAACTCTAAAGGCAGATCTTTCAAACCAGAGTGATCAAAATGAGATTGCGTTGAACCAAAAGCAGTCTCTTGTGGATGAACTTTCATTGACGATAAACTTGACCGAAACGGAATTCATGCAATGCCAGTCAAAATATTCTCAAGTTGAAGAGGAATTGACACTTTTGACACAAACCCATTCTGAGCTAAAAGATAGATTTGATGCAAGCCAAGAACACCTACACAGCAAGGACGAAACCCTCCAGAATAACTTAGAAGAAATTGAAGAGCTGCAACAAAGACTAGATGAAACCTTATGTGAAAAAACAAGATCAACAGAAAATCTTGAAGCATCAAAATTAAGATTCAGTGAGCAGTTGGAAGAAAGTGCCGTTCTCATTGCTGAAAAAGAAACTCTGATAGGTAGCCTCCAGAAGGAATGTTACACTCTGAAAATGGAGATGGAAACACTCACTGCTGCTTTACACTCTGACGTTGCGAACTTGCAAGAAAAAGTTTCGGGCCTGCAGACAGAGCTGGACAAAACCAAGGATCTCCAACGTGCCACAGAGGAGGAGTTAGAAAAGAAAAAAGACAAGCTAACATCAACCACAGAGGAAAACGAGAGGATGCAAGGACGCCTTGATCTCATCCAGATGGATATCGAAGACAAAGATGACTGCATGGAGGCTTACAATGAGCAGGTATCCAAGATGGAGAACAGCATCAGAGCCCTCCAGGAGACCAAGCAACAAAACAGTGAAACCATCAGAGGCTTCAAGATGGAGTTTAGAAAAGGCGCACAATGAAATGGATGCTGTCAGAAAAGAACACGACGACCAGAAAGTTGAGCTGATTAAGTTTAACGAGAAAGAATCACATCAACAAGAAGTTGTGAAGAATTTAAAGGCAGGGTTGATTGAGAAGGAAGAGAGCATTGCAACCCTCACCAAAGAATGCGCTGTTCATAAAGCTGACATTGACAATCATTTGTCTGAAATTAAAGAAAAGACACAAGATGTTGAGTCGATGGAAAGCCAGATTGAAAACCAAAATCAAACCATGACTTCCCTTAAATCGGGTCTTGAGGAAAACATTTTGCTGGTAAACCACTTGGAGGCTAAGTGTGCAGATATGTCACAAAAACTTGAAGAAAATGATACCCTTCTCGAAGACAACCAACATTCATTACAGGCAAAGCAGGAACAGCTGGAGGAGTTGCACAGCAGGTTGTCACAAACTAAGGAAGAACATGACGCCACAATAAGAAAAACCACCCAAGAGGCCAGTGCACTTCTGTCTCAGCTTGAAATCAGTCAGATGGATGTTGAAGATCGTGAACAGTCTCATCAGGAGGTGATCGCTAAGCTGGAACAGAAGGACCAGTTATGCAAGCAGCAGGAGATCAGAATAGCTAGTCTTACCTCCGAGTCAGAAGAACTTGAAAGCAAGACTGAGGAGTTAGAGAAAGTGAGGGTTGCCCTTGAGAAAAACCTATCTCAGCTTGAAAATGATATGAAGGTTGCGTGGAGAAGGAGGAGGGTGTAATAATTGATCTGAGACAGAAAACAAGCGCTCTGGAGGCAGACAACTCTAACTTAAACGATCAATGGCAGAAGACCCAATTTACTCTTGAGAATACGATTGAAGATCTGGACAGCCTAACAGAGCAGTACAGCAAGACTAGTGAACATATAAACAGCAGCAACAGCATCATCTGGAGCTAACATCCAACCATTCCGAACTGATGAACGAATTTAACTCTGTTGTTGGCCAGAAGGATACCCTCCTTCAGAGCAATCAGAGCCTGAGGCAAGAGCTAGAGGAAGCAAAAGAAACCCATCAGCAGGCCAGTGGAGATGCAGAAGTGGAGAGGAAGGCTCTGCTTGAGAAGCTACATACTCTCACTACTGAACACTCACAGCTCCAAACAACATACACTGAGACGGTAGACACATTGACAGGTATGTTTATTGTATGTAATTACTTATCTTTTAACAGAGAGGTATTCTCGTCTTTACCTACTTGGCTCATAACATCCACTCTTTCATTACTTCCTTGTGTTTGCAATTCGTAAATTGTGTTTGCTAAACATCATTTTACATGAAAATTCAAAATCAGTACATTTTTCAGTGAGCAATTGTAAGCTCCCCCCCCAAAAAAAACCAAAAAGAAAATAAATAAAATAAAATAATAATCCTCAGGATGCTTAAGTACCATTCTCAAATAAACCAGAATTCTTTCAACAATTCGATTTGATTCAAAATCCAATTGTTATTCCTTGTTCATCCATGTTTAAGTTGTTCTTCATCACATGCAAAATTATGGCGTTAATTAGTTGCTTTCTTTTTCTTTGTTGTACAGATATTTCTAAACAACAAGAAGTAACTGAAGAGAAACTGCAACAGCTAGAGACTGAGAAATCTGAACAGCTGACTAACTCGGAGCTACTGTAGGTGCATTGAAGGAAATGGTGCAGCAGCTGCAAGCTGAGCTGGGGTCAACCCAAGACACTCTCAGTCTAACCAGAGAGAAACTCTCAGAACAGGAAAATTCTATGCTGTCAACTTCGGAGACTGTTGCAGCAGAAAAAGAGAATCAAACTATCATGGTCAAGGAACTCAAATTAAAGCTGGTAGCAATGGAATCCACCTTGGATGAGACACAGAATAAGCTGACAGAAGCCGAGAAGTCACTGGAATCCTCCATGGAGCGTGTTGCAGCTTGGAAGCCTCAAAAGATGCTCTTGACGCAGACCTTCAAGCCATCAACCATAAGTCCAGTCAACAGGAAAAGGCCATCATCAAGCAGGGCAATCAGATATGCGACCTGGAGGTCGTTGTCAGTGACAGGGAAGCTGAAATCGAAGATATGAAATCACACCTTGATGAAACAGAGGGCCAGCTTTCCAGCAGTCAGCAGGACTACAAGAAGGAGTTGTCAAGCAAAAGAAAAGAGGTTGCTAGTCTCCAAAGGGAATTGTCAAATCTAAGGGAAAGTTTTGAGCTTAACGAAGACGCCTTGCAGATTGAGATGGAGAAAGCTAAGGAAAAAGAGGACGACATGGAGGCTCTCAAAGAAAAGTGTAAATGTGAGATAAGCGCTGTTAGGCAACAACTTGAGAAGGCTGAGAATGAACTAAAGATAGCATTGCAAAAGCATGTGGAAGATACCCATATCATAGAAGACTTGGTTAGCCAAATCAGACTGCTGAAATCACAGTTGGATACCGACAGAGAAATGTCTGAGAAAAAAGAGTTTGAGATTTTAGAACGTGAAGGTCAAGTGCAGGAAACAAACTCAACTCTTAGAGAAGAAATCTCGCAGTTGGAGAGTACAATTTTAGGAAAAGACACGATAATAGCTGAACAAAGATCGTCTGAGCTTGAGTTTCACGAGAGTGCTCTCTTGAAGGGCAAAGCCGGCAAAGAAATAGAAGACCACCTCAACCAACAAATTTCCAAAGTCCAAGCAGAGGTAAGCCAGCTTGAGAAACAGCTTGAAAACAAGGCGGAGCTGGTAGAACATTTAACACAGCAGATAGACTCATTAAAGATCTCACTCTTCGATGAGAAATCATTTCTGCTGGAGTCCCTTGCCGAAAGTGAAGAAAAACTGGAACAAACGAACAGCAAGTACAGAAGTGAAATTGAGCTATTGGAGAGAGAACTAGAGAATGTCAAGGAAGAAAGTCAAGATGCTTTAGATGAGCAGAAAAAATGTAACTTGAAGTTACAAGAAGAACTAGACCACACCAGGGAAACCGATTTATCACAGACAAAAACCAAAGAAGAATATCTGGTGAGCCTGAAGATGGAGAAACTTGGAATTGGAAACTGTTGTTGCTGATATAAAAGTTTCTGTTGAAGAAAAAGAAACTGAGCTCCAGAAACTCAGAAAAGATGAAGCTGACAAAGGCCACAAGTTGAATACAGCTGTTGATCACATCGAGGCCCTTCAATTAGAAATTCGTGAGCACAGAGATGCTGCAATGATCGCTGACAGAGAAAATACCGATGTGAGAGAAGAACTAGCACTTCAAATCCAATCTCAGTCAAAGCAACTCCAGACTCTGTCAGACAAACTTGGAGCAAAGCAACAGGAAGCAGAATTGGCTCTTGAGGAGAAAAAGCATGCTGAAGATGAGTTGGTGCTGCTAAAGCAAAGCATGATGGAAGGTAGTGATGTTTCTGATGCAATTAAGGAAGAGCTTGGGACAAAGCTTGAGCGTGTTCAACAAGAAAAAGAAACGGCAGATGCCAGGGTTACTAACCTACTTCATCAGCTAGATTCCTCAAAGAAAACAACCTTAGAGCTTCAATACGAGCTGAATGTTCTTAAAAATGATGTTGAGTCACAATGTTTTACCAGTGAGGAGCACATGGCAAGAGTGAATGATGGTGTTGCTGAGAATGAAAAGCTAAAAGAGGAAGCTAACGCTATGCAAATGGAAAATACAAAACTTCAGACCGATTGGAAAGCTGCCCTGTGCCAGGTTGAGACACTGAGCGACGAATCAGAGCAGTTTCAGTCAAAGCAGAGTGAGTTGCTGGAACAGATTGGACAAATGGAAGAGCAAACAAACAGCTTCAAATCCGCAATAGAACATCAACAATTCGAACTGAACCAGCTGCATGAGACAAACAGCTGTCTGCAAAGAGAAGTAAATGAGAAGTCAGCTGCTTTGGAGTTGTTGGCATCAGAGAAAAGTGATGTCATCAGCACAAATAATGAACTGAACCAGAAAATGTCAGAAGTGAAAGACACCCTTGAGAAGACCAAAGAACAAAACACTTTGCTAAAGGAAGAGATTTCAATCCTTGAAAGAAAGATCCAAGATCTTGAACTCATTTTGGAAAGCCTCAGAGAAGAAAACTCCAAAGAGAATGCAGAAAAATGGTCTAACTTGGAGAATGCCAAGATATCTGAGAGTGACGTTTTGTCTTTGAATGAAAAGTAGTTGTCCTTGAAGATACAATCAAAAGACTAAGAACAGAAAACGAAGAGATTGTTAACAGTTATAACTCTGCGGCTGAATCCCTTCGCTCATCACAGCAAGAGAACCTAGATCACCAAAGTGCTCTTTCTAGCCTGCATCTGGAGAAATCTGATGTAGAGAAACAGCTGGGGGCATCCCAAGTGAAATTGAGTGATCTTATAGAAGAGAAGGAGAGTCTTATTCAGGAGTTAGCTCTGACAGCGGGAGAGAAAGTTGTCATTGAGGAAGAACTGGCATCAAGGCAAGCAGAAGTTCTAGACATAAAGGATGGCTGTGAGCAACTGAAATTCCATATCAGCAGTATGGAACAAGAGCACACCGCGATTGAGAACCAAAAAGAGCAGTTGCAATCTACAGTCACTGACCAGGTCCACAAAATAACAGAGCTTTCAGAATTGTTAGCAGATGTTGAAGCTGCAAAACAAGAATTTCAGGGGCAATTAATGACTTCAACCGGTGATCTACAGAACCAACTCGAAATTGTCACGAGGGAAAAAGAGCATCTGGCTACCGAAAATGAAGATATTACTGCCAATGTGCTTACATTGGAAACAGAAATTGCAGATCTGAAAAGCCAGCTCAATGTCCAGGAAGCAGATTCCAGGCAGAGAACGGATCAATTGACTCTTGATATCAACCAACTTAAGATTGAGAGACAAGAGGCTGTTGAGCTCCTGGAAAATCTGAATTCAAACCAAACATTAGAGGCAGTTGAAAAAGGTGAGCTGGAAAGTCAAATCAAGCTGAAAGAAAATGATATTGAGGACAAAAATACAATGGTTTCAAGTCTTCAAGCCTCTCTGGAAAACATGGAGAAAGAGAATGCGGACCTGGCTGCAAAATTAACCGTTGTTCAGAGGAACATGGAAGAAGCTAACAATGACAACTGGGAAGTTGACCGAAAGTCTTCAGGATAAACTGTCTGAACTGTCAACTGCAGAAGAAAACATCATCTCTTTGAAGGAGCGTATTGAAACTTTGGAATCAGAAAAACAACACTTGGCTGGTAGCATGAAAGAGGCATCTGCCACTCAAAATGAAGAGGTCAACAGATTAATGGATGAGCTTCAGATTGCTTCAGATAATCTTCAGCAGATTTCTCAGGAGAGGTCCGATCTTGCAAGCAAGATTGAAACATTGACCTCGCAGTTTGAGAACGATGAATCCAGCCTTGTTCATGTTACAACAGAGAATGAAACTCTGAGAGTTGAAAAAGATGAACTGAAAGACACACTAAAACAGATGCAGATAGAGCTTAGTGACAGCAAAGAACACGTCAAGCAGTCGGATCATCAACTGGAATCCTTGAAGTCACTGCAACAAAAGATGGAACAGGGATCAGAGGAGGAAATATCTGCCCTCAGCACAGAGTTGGCTAACCAGCAAGATCAACTCAAGGAGCTTTCACAGAGGTTCAACATCATACAAGAAGAGAACCAAAGTTTGAAGGAGCAAAACAGCGAGATGCAGTCCAAGGAAGACGACTTGTTGGAGAGACTGAGCTGTTTAGAAACTGAAGGACAGAACGGGAACTTGTGGAAGGAAAACTTGGAAGACCAGATTAAGTCCATGGAGCACGATCTTGGTGAAAAGCTGGACAAAGTTGAGGAATTGAGCACTCAGTTGCAAATGTCGGAATCTGTTAAACGTGATATGGGAGAAGAACTTGAGATTGTTGTGGTGGAGAAACAACAGTTGGAAGCAGAAAAGACAAATTTGGAGTCAGAGTTCAGGACTCTTCAGTCGGAAAAGAAGACAGTGGAAGATCAAATTTCAACACTCTTATCACAAAATGCTGCCGCTGAATCTCTCAATATGGAGGCCCAAGATTCCAATGCAGTGCTTGAGTCTGAGCTGTGTAGCCTGAGGTCACAAATTGATGAGGATGATAAAAGATTCACAAGTCTGGAAAAATCCTTCCAAGAGGCAGAGGAGAACAGTAAACAAAGGATGGAGGTGATGAGCACTGAGCTGGAGGAGGCAAAGATGAGACTAGAGGCAAGAGATGAAGACATTGGGAGCAGAAAGGTAAGAATACTATTTTGTGGTGTAAAAAAACATTTTCTTTCCATAGAGAAGTCCAAGTTTTGTGTCTTTTTTTGGTCATGCAAAACTGTAAAAGTTCCTGGCATAAGAGAAGGCACCATGCTGTTGGAAAATTGTTTATATTAAAGGGACATTGCCTTTGGATTGGGCGCTTTGGGGTGTAAAAGCATTTTGGTATGAAATGAATATGGTTGGAAAGATGTTATAAAAGTAGAGTATAATGGTTCACACAAATATCCCTCGAAATGGTTTGGTTTTAAAACTTTTTCCTTTTACTTTATGAACTAATAAGTCCGCCATTTTAGGGAGTCCAAAATTTGGTTCTAAAAAATGGCAGTCTGTGTTAGGTCATGAGGTAAAAGGAAAACCACACAATTGCGAGATATATTTGTGAGGATCATTATATTCTACTTTGAAACATCTTGCCAACCATATTCATTTCATAGCAAACAGTTTTTATAGCCCAAAGCGTCCAATCCGCAGGCATTGGTCCCTTTAACGCTTAAAATTAAACGAAAAACTTGATTTGGATGATTTATACTGACAAGATTTTTTCTATAAAATTTTTAAAAATGCTTTCTCTTTTTAAGATCGAACTTGATGCCATGACCAGTGAGAAGAAAGATCTGGAGAAGGCTCTACAAATGAAACATGAAGATCTACTCAAAGTCCAAACAAATCTTAGCACAGAAGTCGAAAGTTATGAGAGGAAGATACTGACACACGAGGAGGAGTCCAGGACAAACTTGGCCCATTTGAGAGAAGAGGTTAGTTGTCATTTTCTCATAGTTATCATTGAAAAATGTATTTATTCTTGCGGAGTTCAGAGTGTGTGCTTTTTCATTAACAATATATACCTAAAAAGTCTGCGTTGTTGCACTGCAAATAGTCGGGAACTTAAAAACATATTTTTCATGAGAGAGCTTTATTTTTCCCCCAACTGCAGCATGACAGTAAGATTCTCATCCCTGGAAGAGAGACTTGAGAATGAGAAGGAGGAGGTATGTGATCTCCAGAGGCTCCTTGAGACAATCCGAGTTGAGAAGTCTGAATCTGACGAGACGTTGCAAAGTGCAACGAAACAGCTGGAGAAGCTTCAGGCAAAGTCCTCACAACAGGTCAGTGTTGACCCTCATACACTTTCAGTAAACATTTTCAACTAAGTTGACCAACCTTTTGAAACCAATCAACTGCATGGATTGTATATGATGGCACATCTGCCCACAGAACCACTGTGTACTGTGTTGTATGTGTCCACCACATGATATCATTTTGCATGGCTGCATTGTGCGTCTGTCATTTAAAACCTTGTGGATGATATTGAATGGTCGGACAGGAGTGGGCCTAGACGGGAGTGTTTTAATTTCATTGTAAATGACAGTAAAAAATACAAATAATAATAATGATAACAACAAATTTGATAAAACACAAGCGCACACAAGAAGAAACTTAATGGGTGACTAAGTAAGTTTTTAAGTCCTTTCTGAAAATCAGAAATGGAGATGTAGCTCCTCGGATGTTGTGACAGATAATTCCAGAGCTTTAAAACAGGAAGAAAAATCATACACTGTACACAAAATATATGGTTGGAAAAAAACCCCATATTGTCCATGTTCCATTAACCAATTGATGGCTCAGGTGGTCTTCATTTTGGAAGTGTTGCAAGTTATAAATTTTTCACACATCTGTGAATATTTATTCATGCATTGCAGGAAGAGAAACAACAAGAGTTGAGGTCTGAATGTGAGCAACTGAAGCTTTCTGCAGAGAAGGCCAACCAAGCTATGAAGACGATGAGCATCAAGCTGAAACGGGCGGAACAGGATCCTTCCCCCAGCAAGAAACAGCAGCAAGAGCTGAAGAAGCTTGAAGCTAATTGCACCAAGCTGCGTGGACAGCTGACCGATGAGAAATCCGCTCGTGTTAGAGCAGAGGAGTCCCTGGAAAAAGTCACCGCGTTGGAAGAGAATACATCCAAGGAGGTTGCTGAGAAGACACAAAATTTGTCAAAGCAAATAGAGGAACTGAAAAAGGATAAAGAGTCTCTTCATGGAAAGCTTCAGCTGTCCATAAACAACTCACGCCGACTTGAGAAAGGCCTATCAACCCTTCAAAGCCATGCGGCCAGGCTGGAGTTACGAGTTATCCAATAAGTCATCAAGGACCAAGACACATCAAGGCGACAGCGATGCTGAGAGCCAAGAGCTGCAAAAGAAGCTTGATGAGAAGACGGAGGAAGCCATCAGTCTCAAAGAGTTGGCAGAGACCAATGAGAGGGAAGCTGGGCAACACCTTAAAAACTACACACAGTTGACTAAAAGGTATCAGAAGGTGGAGGCACAGAATGACACCCTATCCAGTAAAGTGAAGATCCTCACATCCATGCTGAAGGCCGCAAAAGCGGCAAAATCAGAGCACCCGCTGACAGCTCAAAACCAGCTTTGGTTTCTCAGAATGCACCACAGGTAGAAGTTAAACTTTCAACTGATGATCCAGCAATCAAAGCCCATCTGGTCTCGAATCATGCCAGTAGTTTCCATGGCCAGTCCAAATCATCTGCTGGGACAGTAGAAGCAGTAGCACCGCCCCATTCATCAGTGGAGCCTACCAAGACACCAAGTCCAGACCGTAGGAGAACTCGTCTATCGGCAAGGAGGCGTTCATCTGCCAGTAAAGTAGAAATGGCACAGTCCATTGTTACTGCTCCGTCAAGCAACACCGAAACTACCGTCAACCCTGTAAATGATGTACCCATGAATGTTGAATCTGTAGTTCTCATGAGAAAGTTTCTGTTGTCAAAGATGAGGTTGAAAACAACCATGTGAGTCATCTTCCGGTGAGGGCTGGTAAGCGCCCCTTGAACACCCCAGTCAAGCCCATCGAGACTAAGCGAAGCAGGAACTTGGGTGGGCAAGAAGCCAGCCAATCTGAGCAGTCCAACGCGAGATCAACTGAGCAAAAGAACAAAGGCAAGTCCCCATATCCTTTCATCCATTGTGTTCTATTTAGATAAATGGTCAAGAATTGGGAATATTGCAATGACCATCACTTGTAAAAACTAGAACCCAACCTTTTCAAAAGACAATTTAAATCTTTTTCAATATTCACAAATACAGAAAAGTAAACAAAAATTCACACTTCAACAAAATCATTTTCCTTTACAAAAATTAGACCCAAGCCAACACGCTTTGTACATACAAGTATTCCTACGGTTAAAAGAAAGTATTGGTTGATATTGGTACAAATTTTTATTTGTAGGTCATATATATTGTGTGTTGTTTTATCCAGCAGGGCGATTGACAACCAGAAGCCGTCTCAAGCCACCAATGACAACACGCACCACCCGCAGCAGGAGTTCCCAAGAAAGCACAGTGACAGCCACCAGCGACAGCTTCATTCCAGCCGCAATAGTCAGGATGCAAACCAAGGAAGCTTCAACTTCAGAGCATCCCAAACATGGAGGGACTGCCTGAACGACTCACTCGCAGCAGTCAAAATTCTCAGGGAGAGGTAAGTTCAACCAAACCAGCATTCCCCCTCAAAAAAAAGGGTGGAGACTCTTACAAAATACAACAAACTATGCGAGACGACCCCTGGAATCAACTGGACCAAACTGTTAGAGACTTGATTTGTTTAAATAACACAGTGATGCGCCTAAGTTTTCTTTCAAAGGCAATAATATTCATACACAGTGAATTTTTAAACTCAATACCCAATGAATGCACACAAAGTGACTTTGAGTCAGCATTCTACTTCTGTAAAAACAAAACAGGATTCAACTGATCACAAGAATGCATTTACTCATATCATTCATTTATCTGTATTTCTCATACAGTCTGGGCCTCATCCATCAGCCTTGGAGACCATCACAAATAGCCCAAGAAGGCAGCCCCCAACAGCAGAGGCCACTAAGCGACGCCGTGTTGGTGGAGCACAGCGCTCACTCAGTCTAAAGAAATCCCCCGAGCAGCTGTCAAAGAGACGACAGACAACCACGGGATCCGCACAAGACAAACAAGAAAACTGTGAAATACAATAACTGTACAAAAAAACACAAATGCTTAAATTTTCATGTTTTTTGTATGTTCGGGTTTTCATGTAGCTTTTGGTCTTTTAACCGGATGCAGTGGATCACTAAATGTGGGACAAAATAGTTTTTACTAATCGATGTATTGAGATAATTTGAGAGTAAAGTGCATCTGTAAAAAGTTGTTAAAAAAATTCTGGTGTTCTTTATAAAATTTTACCAGTTTTGAAAATAAACACTTTGCATCAGACACCCATTAGCTTAAGATTTTGAATGCAAATTGACATAGAGTAGTGATGTAAGGTGAACTTGTTTTTGTTCAGTTAAACTTATGTATGCATTGTTATACCAATAGATATGATGAATCCTGAAAGCAAAGCAACCAAACTTTTAAAGATCATGACATTTTTTGTACTTGTTGTCGAAATGTGAGTTATTATTTTGTCCTACAATTTTTTACAGTTTAGATTTTGTATTAAATTGTAGTCAGGAAATACCTTTCGAAAGAGCAAAATTGACATAACTCCTTTGTGAAGTGGATTTTGGCAACTAGATTAGTTAATATATTTGCTTTCCTCCAACGCTGTCTTATCCATTGTTTTTATTATGTGAAAAGCTGTATTGAAATAGTTTGGACAGCTGTGTTGTATTTACATTGATCAAGTTCTACATCAACATGAGCCTAAGACTGAGTCTGCATTGAAAGTAAATAGGCTTTTTTGTGCTAGTTCTAGAATGACAAATTTAACATAATAGACCGTGCAAGTCTCACGCGTATTCGAACATTTTTGGGACCACTTTGGTCCCACATACATTGCTTTGACACGTAAAGGAAACAATCTTGCGCACTTAAACGGGTCCCAATGTTGGAATACGCGCGAGACTTACATAGTCTGTATGTGTGTGGTACATAAACGTGTCTATAAGTAGTAGATATGGATATATAGATATGGTAGTTGATTTCACTCATATAAAAAATCATTGATAGTTTGATTATTTAAGGCATAGACTTGTACCATTGTTAACTTGAAAGCTATAGAGCCATCTCTTTACACAGAGTACCCACCAAAGATGGACCTTTGTTTTTCAGGTAGCATTAGTGTTTTCATTGTCCAAGTATAAGGTAGGGAGACTTTGAATCCTTCCTCATTCACTTGGCTTTTGAATGTAGCTTGTAAATATGTACATGTACAACGTTAATGTATATCTTTCTTAAACTTTACTATACTCATGATCAACACTCATGTAGATTTCTTTCATAACATTCCACTTTTAGTAGGTAGAGCCATAAGTTTCTCTGAGCCCTAGAATTTGCGGATGCAAACAAAAGAAGGTCATTGCCACCCATTGGCCTAGTCATAGCAGTTAGTGCCTTTTTAAAACGTTCAGAGTGGACAATCTGATGCTAAATGAAGTTGACAAATTCACACACAGTGGACATTCTGATAAATGAAGTTGACAAATTCAAAAAGAAAAGTGGACTTGATGTTTCAGGAATGATCTTCTGGTTTCAGCTTTGTTCAGATAAAATTAGTATAAGTATCACAAAAAAAAACCCACATCCAATGTGATGTTTTGCTTTATAGTGCTTAGTGCTTGTAAATAATGCCAGCATGTGTGAACCGCTGCATTTTTAACTGTCAATCTGGATATGGAGATAGGTCTCCTGGCATCATTATACATACAGTCTCTTTTTCCATTTTTTCTCTTCATTCAATCAGTCATGAGCCAATGTAAATAGCTGCACAAGGAGCTCAAAATAACTCTCTTGTGGATGATGTTTTCAGCTTGTTAATTTATGCTTGAAGTTTTGATAATATTGTTGATGCAAAATATATGTACACTTTTAACTTGAAACCAGTTTGAGTGATTGAGTTTGTTATTGTTGGGTTGTGAGTTCATGGGTTCACATTCAATCATTTTTTATGTTTGTATTTAATTGTGTTATTATTATCGAGTTTTTATTGTTATTCTTGGGGTCCCCCATCATCTACTTTTTAAAAACAAGTCAAATGTTCACTTTGAAGTTTCACTTTTTTTAATGAGTTTTAAAGAAGTCAAAATGCTCAACCTCAAGTTACACATCTCTAATGAGTTTTAAAGAAATCAAAACAGTTCATTGAAACATTCAAGTCATAACGAACTAATTCGTTTCAAAATATATAATCTTGTCCTTTTATGTTTCCCGCTTGGTCCAGTAATCCTCCCTTTCACTGACCATCCTTTTGTCCCCACCACATAACTCTGATTGGTTCTTGGCCGCCCCATTGTTTGTAAACTAATAACTTTGGCTATAATTTTCCCTCCTTTTTCTGGATACCATCCCATTGTTCTTTGCCTCTCTTTTTTGCTATAAATGGATATGTTTTCATTTGTTCTTGTTTATGCCTCTGACGAAGGTCCGGTTTGGATCGAAAGCTAAGGCCATCTACCTCTAAAAATATATATATTTATATATTAGAAGTAAAACATAATCTGTGATCATTTAAAGGGGCTAAAGTTCTTAAGAAAATAATGTGCGATGCAAATGACATGTTGGACACATTATCTCAGGGGGTTCATATAAACGACTACCCCATGCTATTTAAACAAGAAAGCATTATGCAAATTTAACACAATCACACATCATTTCATACAACACAAGACTCTTCTCATGATAGACAACCATTCAAGCCTTTACAGTTAAAATGCATACTTTTTTTCTCAAGTTCAAAATTAATAACAAGTCCAGATAATAACTCAGGTCTTACTTAGCTGAATTGAATTCCATTCTTAACAAACACAATCACAAATTGCATTGTCTAGTGCTTGGGTCTGGTCAATATTTTCATTGTGTCTGCCTTGAAGATGTTTCCTTATGTTAATCACAAACAATTGTCATTAGAGAAGTTCGTCTGAATTCTCCTTGAAGGACCAGTGCAAGAAATAAATGGAAGCGCCCTGGTGAGGGCCAAGGCGGCCAGTAATTATTCCTCATAAAATAAAACCCGGTTTCAATTCACTTGGAAATACAAACAAATGTTTGTATGAAGAGCAGCTGCAGTACACATTGATTTGACGTAAGTATAGCTTATTGGAAAGAATGAGTTGAAGGCCAAAGATGATGACGTTCGCTAGCCTTGGGGTAATGATCACTACACCTGTTATAGCGACCTCAATCAGACAACCGACCAATCAGAGGCAAAGAAAGTATGGTGACGTCAACATCGATCGCCATGTTTTACAGTAAAAAATAGTGTGAAACGAAGGGGTGAACGTTTGGCGTACATTCTGCGTACATTTGTGTTTACACACGTACACATTGACTGTCTCCAGTGAACCGAAACACGAAATATGGTACTGGTACTGACTGTTGTAGTGTAGTGTTGTCCCCGACATACTGATAGAGAAAGGAATAAACTAAACGTCGTGTATGCTGTTGTGTTGGATTTCAGGCCTTAAACCCAAGTGACGATTTCAATTTTACTTTAGTGGTGCTTGCGGAGAAATAGCACAAGAATGACGGACCGAAACACGTCAAGTAAATCGTTCAAACAGAGGAAGAGTTTTGGTGAGTAGCACAACCATAGTACAAACAGAAACTACAGTTGATTTTTCGAATCATTATGCTGTTGAGCATGTTGATTTTATTCTTCAAATTCATTCAGTTTTGAAAACCAATTTTCTTTGAAGTTATGTAAATAAACATGTCTGTAAAATATGACATGCATAAAAAATATATATACTTGTATGTGTCGTCCATATCACTCTTACAGTAGTGGCAGTTTCAGCACTGTAGGTAATTGAATTAAGTTTCATGTACATATGTACATTTATGTAGGCACTGTACTACATTACTAGACTACCTTTGCCATGTTTGCCTACACTAGTCACTAGTTCCTGGTTACTGAAAGCACCTGTCGTTGCTCTATGCTGAAAGTGTCCAGCATTTCGAGTCTTTGCAAAACTTGTTGCATAATAAACTATATAAAAAATGACAACCACATAAACTGCATATAATTTTTTTTATAGAATAACCAAGTACATGTATAAACTGTGTAAAAAAAGACAACCATAAATATGTCTGTTGACTTTGAACACCAATATATTGATTGTATGATTTTTAAGAGAAGTGTATTACTTTAAATTATCATATCAATTCATATTAAATCAACATTGCAAAATTCAAATTCAAGCAGGCCATTCAGAATTTGAGGCAATGAGTGTGAGAAGTGATTTTCAAGTTCAAAAGTTTTCAGTGTGAATTTTTAAAATGCAGTTTCGACAATTACTAGAAATTTTACATTTTGGTAAACAAATATTAGTAGTATAACTTAAGGAAAGTAGAAAAGAAAAGAGTCGGTGGTCTATAACTATAATACTATAGCATATGATAGAGAATGACTTGGGTCAACTCAAAAATTACAGACCAGCAAGAGGGTCTACAGCAGAAAAGAAATAATGTTATCAGTTCTCAGATTTGTTAATTTGAAGTTGTTGTCTTTTTGACTCATTTGATATGATTTATGTTTTTTCATTTTTCAGCTGCAAGGAAGGATGAGGTTGCCGGTATCAGAGCGAAGTTTCCCAACAAAATTCCAGTAAGTTGTTTCCAATCAACTTATCACAGGCCTACACTCTAAGTACAGTAGTTCCAATTCTTGGAATGTTATTTTCCCCTGTAACTGTAAATGTTCTATACCATGGAGGATATTTTCTTTGCACCTAAGATTCAGACATTCTTGTTTCATTGTCGGACACTTTGTGTATTTACCCCAAAACGTTAATCTAGTAATTTAACTGGTGAATCTCTCATTGCAGGAAAGGTTATGTAGCCTACCTGACTGTTTCCTGACAGTTAATTATTATATGATTTTAAAATGACTATACAACTTATCACGTTTGGTAATTTTAAGGGGTTCTTTATTTACATGTAGAGTTGTATTTTTCACATCGTTGATTGATCACACAGTAGGTTTTAGTGTTTTTATTTGCAGCATTTCCATGCAATGACGTTGTCTGAATGATGCAACAACATCATTTAGCTTTTTGGTATTGCTGTAAACTTTCTGTCATTGATATTTAAGCGATTCCTTTCAAATGGCAATTGTTCTATGGTATTTTGCTATTGTTGTTGACAAAATGGCTCTAAACCATGATGGCAATATAATTATTTTATTTGGACGTTATGCTTCACTTCTCGAGATGCATCGTAAAATTTGTAATACCATAATACCAACCCTCTAAAATGTTTTGTTGCCAACAGAATGTGATGATCCGAGCGTTAACTACATGTGGATTTATAAATGCTTGACCACCATTTTAAAGGAACATTACAGAATTGGTTTTTGCTAACAAAACAGTTGCTGGCAGTGTAAGCACTTTATGCAATCCACATATACATAAACTGACAAACCTGTAGAAGTTTGAAATTGATTGGCCATCTGGGTCACGAGAAAATAGTGAAAAACCGATTACACATTTGCATGAAATCATATAGGTTCAACAAACGAATAAAACGCTCACTGAGCGATAAACTCCAATCAGAAAATTAGTTTATTCATTTCTCATCAAATATGGCATTTCAGACAGAAATATTTCAAGGGATGTTTTCTACTATCATCATCATTAGACGGTGTAAGTTTTATGTAAATCTGTGATCAAAAGTATATTTTACAATTACCAATTCTGTAAGGTTCCTTTAAAGGAACTTCATTTTGTTATAATATGACCTGAGGTTTTTTTTACTAGAAGGAATTACAAAAATTGAGTTTTAATGACATATATGGGAATTAAGACAAAATCACAAAAATTTATTTAAATTCAGAAGAATTAACACAACCATCCAAAAAGCAATGTTCTGGTTTTATTTCATTTGGAAACAATAAAATGGCGAATTCATTTTGAACAATGGAATCACATTTGTAGAACTGAACTACACTGTACACTGTGTATCTATAGATGCTTGTACTTGTAGACGCATCTGCTTCTTCACTTTGATAGAAACATAAGTTCAAACGTAAACTTTGCACATGAGTTAAAATGAACAACTGTTGGAAAATATATATGCAGTATTCAGGGACAAGACATCACAGACTCTTATTTTAATTGAGGTTATTTTTGTGTTTACCTGGTGAAAAAAATTAGCTGTACATTGTCTCCATAAATGAAGAAGTCATGCTCTTTGAACTTCTCTAGCTCTGAGGATACTGTTCCCCAAAGTTCCTTGAAATCTATAACTATAGAGGTTAACAAGTAGAAATATGCCATCAGTTCAACATGCCTCCTAAAATTTGGAGCCTAGTTTCAGACCTTTTTTTGTCAGAAATGACTTTCACACCTGTTTTTTTCACACTTGTTTTCTATTCCATGGCCTTGAAAAGTCGTGGACGAAGAAGGTGAAAGGTACAAAACATGAAAAGTAAATAACAATACAATACACCAAGAATAAGTATGCCGGGCGAGGTTAAATAAGCCTTATAGATTGAACTGTCAATCAAGACATTTTTCGGATTGTTTGTGATTCTTTCTGGTCGACATGTAAACTTTAACTTAGTGTATATGTGTACAACAACACTGCTCCAAGAGACTCAACTGCTGTGGTGTCTCAAAATCAAATTGGAAGGGTGGTGGGGGGGGGGGGCGGAGGGATCACTGACATAACTTTCTGGCCTCCAATTTTCCTTCCATTTCCATGTGTTGTGTAATTGCACAATTGGCAGTTATGACAGTCACACACGTGTTGATGTGGAAGTGCAATGAATGTTATTGAACCGACAACCCACAAACTTCCAGGAATTGTTTGCTGCAAATTGAAAGTGGTGGAGAGCTTGTGGTAATGGGATGAAACCATACCCTTGAACCAAGGGTGATCCTCATTAGTGGCTTAGTGCAGGGAGGCTTGTGAAATAACCAGATTGCAAATACGTGTGGAGAGCAGCAGAAAACTGAACAAGAATGATTCCTCCTTGGACTATATGCCCTATGTGTTTTGGAACGGTTGGTTTTGGGTGAACTGAGGAGGTTGTGGATGAAGGGTTAGGTTTGTTAATAAGGAGCAGAAATCGGAGCTTGTTGCTGCGTCGCCGATGTAAGGATTGTGGATAATGGAATAAACGACATTATTATGCACACACGACACTCTGTGCCAAACAATAGGGTGAGGTTCGTGAACAAACACTAAAATTGCGCAAATGACACTGTGCATTCGCTAACATGAGTACTCTGAAATGCGCAAAGAACACTGGGCATTAACACTGTATGCTCAGAATAAACATAGTTATGTAAACACTGTCAATGACAGTGATAATGTATGTATGTGATGAGCATGCATGCATGCATGTATGAGGCATAATGGCTGTTGTATGAAAAATATGAGAAACAATGCGAAAGTGCAGCCGTTGCAGTATTGAAACATGCAGTGTATTAGTGTGCAGGTTACGTAATGGATTTATTATGCAATTGGAATTGGAATCAAAACACAAATGTAACGATAAAATGAATATGACTCGTAGGTTTGCATGATGGAATGACCATTAAGGAATCTTAACTTCTTTTAACTTCACTTCGAAATTTTTTGTCTGGCACCCAACACCCTAAATATTCTGACACACAGTTGATGTTTTACTAAATTATCTTCTTTAATACAAAAAGGTGGACAAACTTTGGGGCAAACTATCATGTGAACTCCATCATAGATAGACAAGTTTGCAATGTTTCAAACAAACTACTTTTTAATGCTCTGTGTGTTTACGTTGAACACATGTAGGTCCAGTCTAAATTGATGTTCTTGTTTCATCAATTTCATAATTTTTCTGTATTGGGGTCAACAAGTATATGTACATGTACATGTACTTTGTAAAGCAAAAGCACTTTAATTCGTAATTCATTTGTAGTGTACAATATTCATTGCCACTTGAGACTGGCAACTTGACTTTAGGACTTGACTCTGGACTGCCCAGATTGTTTTGTTGACCAAGAGCTACAGCCTTGGCCTGACACCAAGGGCGATCTGTTTAAGTGGGTTGTCCACTTACCTTTCTCTGAAAAATGACCCATGCAGATAACTACATCAACAGCTGTGGACAGTTTGCTGTTGGGACAATTTAGGTTAAAATTTAGTTTTGACCTTTTCTATGTACCTAGGTTAGATGGAGAGTGGAAACTTGCAAAATATCCTAAAAAATAATTGTATAAACAGGGGTTTGATTTTAAGAAAAATTTGCCAGTAGATCTTAAATGGTTTGAAGATGTTTTTGTTTCTGTTATCAAAGTCAATATGTGAAAGCTCATTGAATTGAAAGACACGTTGTCGCTCATCGGACTGCAAAGAGAACTTTTTTCTCTGCAGGCCATTAATCAATTTTGTCGCGCTTAATTTAGTGGCTGTAAGATACTCTTAAATGAAAATATTGCACATCAAGCTGTCTCATTACCAGGCTCAGGTAGGATATCATTGAGGTGCCAGGTGCACTTTCTATGCTGGCTGAAATTCAAATTACATACTGACAGAGATATGCCATCAATCACATTAGGAATTGGACACACTATTGCTCCATGGACACACTGATTAAAATATGAGTAGTTCGGATGTCCCTGAAGAGTTGAAGGCAAGACCTTGTGAAACAGTGTCAAGTGTCAATCCAAGGATAGGCCATGACTAATAAATAAGATGTTTAAATGAGAAGAACAAGGATGAAGCTGTGAGCAGCCTTTTGGTTGGTAAGAGCTAAGGGATACAAACCATATGAAGCTCATGTTTTATATGCAGACTTGTAGATTGAAAGGGTATCTACAATTTGGTCAGATCCTACCTTTAAGATTATTCAAAGGTAATTCTTGAAAGTTTCATTACAGTTTGCTGTCATTTGTTATTTTTCACAATTGAACAGTTACAAAGTATTGCCCGCCAGGAGCATTTTAGATTTGTCATTTAGTGTCTGACTGACACCAACTAAGCTTTCATTTATTATTTACCAATGTGGTATTTTCTTTACCAGGATTTTGTTGATATCGTCAACCCTTTTTAAAACCCAAACTCCTGTATTGAACATAGTACATCTGTGTGCATTACTTAATATAATTAATTCCAACCCAGTATATGGTCTAGGAGGTACATCGTATCATTATAATAGGGGAATAAAACTCTGACTGGTCTCAAACAGCTCCAGTTGTATCTTTATCAGCACTTGAAACATGGTCATGTGACCATTCTTCAACAAATAGGACTATGCCTAAACCAAAGTTTTAGCCAGGATTTGGTAAAAGGGTGTACAAATTTGTCAGAAACTTAAAAACTGGGTGTCTAAATTGTTCACTTACAATACATTTACATGTAAATGACAGATAAAACAAGGTGTCAAAATTTACAACAGGGTGTCCAATAGACACCCAGACACATCTCTGCCTAACACTATGGCCTAAGCTGTTTGGGTATTGATGAATTGAGAATAACTAATTTGCTGAGGATTGTGAGTCATTGTTATGTATGTCTCTTGACTTCAGGGACACCCAACTGATTTGCTTCTTTGGAAGCATTGACCTAGCACCCAATAGGAGTATCAACTGTTTACAATTGTATGCAAAACCTGTGGGCCAACCCCTTATAGCCTTGATTGTAAACAACATTTCTGAGATGTTGAACGTTGGGGATTTGGGCTTGGGGGTGGGAGAGGCCGCACTCGCAGACAGTGCTGTGCTATAATATGCCACTGTGTGCCAACTGCTAGAGTACAGGAATATTTAGCTTTAAAAAATCAATGAAGTTGTCTCTTTTTTTTTAAAAGTTCTCATTGTCTTTTTCCCATTCCATTCAAGCACACTGTTTGTTTGACATGCAGTAATAGGGCAATTTAGTGCTGATCGTCCTGCTTTACGAAGCCTTGGAGTTATGGTTTAACGGAACCTGAGTACATGTGAATTAAATCAATAGTTGTTGGTGAAGATCAACCAGGAACTTTTCATCATCTGATTTGTACATCATTTTTTATGGTCAATGTTCAGGGTCATACAACAAAGTCAACAATGCCATGTTTTACCATGGTTTTACAAAACCTACAAATAGCCTGTAATCATAAATGATTTTAAATTGATACTGAGAAACCAGAAACACTTTCTGCATTTGGGAAGCTGAATCTGACATGGGAATTAAAGGATGCAGTTAAAGTTGATTTGAATAAAATAAGTTACACATAAGTTTCTCTGTCTTTTGTTCTGATAGGTGATTGTAGAAAGATACTACA
This sequence comes from Pycnopodia helianthoides, assembly GCA_032158295.1. Taxonomy (NCBI): domain Eukaryota; kingdom Metazoa; phylum Echinodermata; class Asteroidea; order Forcipulatida; family Asteriidae; genus Pycnopodia; species Pycnopodia helianthoides. Next base: position 15,804,725 of record CM063243.1, read on the forward strand.
AAGAGACCAATTTACCCCTGCTAGACAAGACCAAATTCCTGGTACCACAAGAGCTGACCATGAGCCAATTTGTAACAATCATAAGGTGAGTGCAGTCCCAGTAAAGGTCGGGCGAATGACAAATTCAAAAGGAAGTTTGTTTATAGTAATATTCAATTGCATTGATCACAGGTGTCCACTATCTAGTTTCTTGTGGGATGATCAGGTCCTGGTATGCTGAAATTTGTTCCTCTGAAATATCACACTATATTAAAAGTACAAAGGTCATTTGGGCAATCAGATGGAATTCCTAAACAATATGGGAAGAGGTGGTACTTGCCTCCATGCTTGTATCAACATTACAACTTTCCATGAGCTCTTTCCATAAATTTCAATTGATTTTCTTTTATACCTGATCATTCCACCCCATTCCCACTAGTAAATGGGCGTAAGTATAATGTTCTTGACCTATGTGTTCGCAAGCTTTTCAGCAGTATTTGTTTAACAGTACACACTCATTGTACATTGTATGAAAACTATGACAGTTCTTCCATGAGAACTAGAGCAATACGGTGCATTGTTTTATCATCTAACCCTGATAGCAGAATCACTTTGACATCAAGGTACAATGTCCGTAAAATCGCGAATCTATTGATTTTGACCAGAGACCTCTCAAATAAAGTGTATTTGCAATCGGATTATCAAATTGTATTCAAGTGCTGCACATATGGGATGATTTTGCAGTTTCATCAGCAGTGTCAAGTTTATCTCTACATATTGACTGATATTGACTAAAATGAGATGCAGTAATATAAGGCCCCCCCAAAAAGGGTTCTGTTTTCCATTACATGTCATTTAAAAATAGGGTCGGTAGGTTGGAAAGTTTTTTTATTTTGCGTTTTTTTATTATTCTGATACGATTGACGATACGTCCACGATCGTTCATGTCTTGAACGCAATCAATGGATTTGCACAGCGAATTAGGCAAAATTGCGCGCAAACTACAGTTTGCGCTCTGCAGATTTGGCAGTTAATCTGCCCGACCTTGCAAAATGTGCGCAATCTTAGGTTTGCGCAAATCCTTGGAATGCGCTTCACACAGTGCCATTATGGGTATTTTTCGCTCGTAGTCGAGTCGTTGGACATCGCACTCGCAGGCTCAAATCACAGAGATATCTGTAAGTTTTTCTTGATATGTTTTTTTAAAAGCCCAATAAAAAGTTTAGGGTCGCGGCTTAAAAACTAGGGTCGGTCGGGGAACCGGAAACAGAACCCTTTTTTTTTTGGCCTAACTACTATGCAGGCATTTTTTTTTGTTCACAAGTTTATTGGTCATAGCCATAAACTTCTCTGGGTTTCTACGTCTTTTATAATTTTACACTGTGCAGTGTTTCAAATTCAACTATTCAAGCGCCTGTTTAGGTTGGATGGTGTTGCTTTTTCAACACACAGATCTGTACATGTTTTTCAAATTACATTGCATGGGTTTGCCTTTTTTCCTCTTAAGAACAAGCTTCTCCTTTTAAGTACATAATTCTTCTCAAATTGTCGAATTTTACCCTGGCTGTACTATAAAATACACAGTACATGGTGGTTACAATCTTTTTGTCTGTGTTAACAAATACCGCGCTCACTGGAGGTAAGGATTTGATGGAAACCCCAGCTCTTTAGTATTGATATAAACTCGAGCAGTATAAACCTTGTCAGTACTCTGCAGCCTTCTGCTGTCTTTACACAATAATGCTACACTGACCCCATCCGGCATTGAAAAGTTCTCTGTGGTGCAGAACTATTCTCTGTGGTGCAGAACTAATGAATAGTCAACCTTGCCTATTGGGGATGTAGGCCTATTCCCTTCAAAATGTCTGACAAATAAAAACTGTCTGCATTGCACCACCGACCCATTCATACATGTACCTTGTATATAATGGACTTCAAAGTTGGGATGATTTACCTCCATGGGCTGATGGTTAAGTTATATGCAAGGGTGTCTTTTGCATATTGAATAACAATATTTGTCAGTACTTTTTTGTACTTCTTGGAAATGCAGTGCTGAAACTAGGGTGAAATTTCAGGGGGCACGAGGGGTGCACCATTTCTCCTGGAGGGCACTTCTGGCCAATTAAAACTGCAGTTTCTGTTTGCATTTTTCTTAAACAAGCCCCTTTTCAGCGCTCTTGTCATGCCAATTACTATTTTTATAAGAAAAAATGTTGTCTGTGTGCAAATAAAAAAAATTGTCAACATAAAAGCCATTTGACTGCTTACGGCCTTCTGTTTCTGGGACAAAAGTTCTTTGTGCCAGGAGGAAGGGTGTATGTGCCTTTGCCCTAGTTCTAAAAATGAATTACTCTTATTCCGTTTCAGAACTGTATGCAACTGAACGCCACAGAAGCCTTCTGTATAACATATATTGGAATTTCCTGTGCCCATTGTATCCCTTCCTTGCCTTTTACACCCCGAAATGCATACATGTACTTGGATTGAGATTATTACACTTGTATTTACATACCACACACACTGCAATCCATTAAGTAAAGTTAATAACCTCCTTCAATGTTGGTCAAGATCGATTTTGGAGATGTATGAAATATTTTCACTGCTGCATATATTTTACATGGGCGTGTTACGGTGGTCTTAACGGTCACACGTTTGTTAAAACTCAGAGAGCACCACTACTGCAAGAGCTCATTATGCCTGATCTCAAGCCAGCAACTGTTGTAATGCTTATAACCCATGACTGGAACTCAATGCCTCCCTCCTTGTCATTCCCGTGCAGAAATCGTATGCAACTGAACGCCACGCAAGCCTTCTATCTCATCGTGAACAACAAAAGTCTGGCCAGTATGTCCATCACATTATCTGAGATCTACCGGGATGAGAAAGATGAGGATGGCTTTCTATATATGGTCTACGCATCTCAAGAGATGTTTGGTTGATAACACTTCAAGATTATATAGCACACCAAGCGAGGAGGATCAAGCAACTTCACAAAGATGTATATTTTTTTTTTGCAAAACATCATACGAAAAAGTAAAGTGTATATATAATAATGATGAAAAATAAGTGGGCTTAGACAATTTGCTTGGAGAATTCATCTTTTCATCAAAATGTACTGTATTAACCGTATTAATTTTATGTGTTTGTTTTCTTTGGAATGGTAAATTTCAAAGAGTGTTGAGTGGCGTGATAGGAAATTAGTTATCGAGTCATATTTCTGCCCAAGGCTACAGACTGCCTCATGTAATCTCTTAATTGAATGAAATTGAATGAAATTTATATCTCCTGCTAAATGTATGTGTGTCCAGAGATTTTTGTGGCTCACGTTATACTTCATACTGAAATATTTGTGTCAGTAATTCATTTAAAGCGTGCAAGCATTGGTTTATTGCAGACTGAAAGCCAGTATTAATGAAATGCTGAGGAGTATTGGATTAATGAGCACTCCAGTCCAAGGGTTTCATGTTCTTATGTTTCATGTATCAATCAACGTCTTCACTTCCGTTTGATTTGACATAATATGATCACAATGAAAAGCATCCAGCGAATCCTGAAACAGTACAGTATTCGTGCAAGACAACTGTAATTGGAAGTCAAACACAGTTCAAAATAACAACAATAACAATTCTGTGGGAAACCAATCAACGTGCAATTTGGTTTGCATTCTATCCAAAACCGTTTTTCCACACTGCCTTAAAATTGTTTTGTTGTTGAATGGTCAGCTCTAGCATGGCTCTGGGTATGGTTAATTTGTATTCAAGAAATAACTCGTTCTGCATGAACAATATCGTTATCACAACCTGATATATTGTTTCTATTGGCTTAGCATCATTACTCGCTGAGCCGTTCCACTCATTAGGATGAAGCTAATGCCAACAACAAGTGAGTCTGGTCTCATGACACATGCAGAATATTTTACCGCCTCCCTCCCCGAACCCTCCCACGGAGATTGATTTGTGGTTTGAACAGTTTTCAATTTGTGCAGAAAATTTATATAGCTTCCAGTTTTAACTGTTCATATCTGAATCAAGCTTAAACGCCATAATGCAAGTCCAGCTTTGCCGTCAAAGGTGTTGCCTGTGGAATGACCAGTGGTCAAGTTTTGCCACCTCCTTCACTCAAATGACAAAAATCTCTTTCAGCCACAGGATCCATCTGCATGGAAATGTAAAATGCACCTAATTGGTATCTTAAATTATACTTAGAGACAGCATAATTGCATTTGTTCATCAGACGAAGCTAACTTTAATTGCATTCTTTGTGGACTTTGTCTTGCCAAGAATGAAATTGGACTGATTAACACCCACAGCATGTATGATTTTCACACTGAAGTAACTACGCACTATGCATAATTTTTTTCTATGGAAGAGGAGCACCAAATGATTTTGCATAACCACAAAATGAAATTTAACTCACATACCGATTTGGTCATAATTATTGTAAAAGGGAGCTGTCATAGGCAGTGTATGTAGGCTATGTGAATAACTAATAGGGTGTTGGGGCAGTGTTGGGGAGAGATGCGAGAAAAATTTTAAGAATCACATCTGGACATTCTAGTCCTTGCCTACTTTAATCTTATAAACTAAAGTATGTGTATATAGCATTATTTTTGTACTAGTTTGCTTATTAATTTAGAACAAACAATTGTAATCCAATGTCTTTGGTTGACAAATGGCAACTAATATCATGAAATGATTATCTGTCAATTATGAATGATTATTACACAGTTAGTGATATCAGTAAAAAAGTAAAAGAAAAAAAAAAGAATAAAAAACATTGTTGGCAGAACAAGACTATCAACTGCCATACTTGCAGAAATGCATTTAATGTATCATGGAATCTACATCTAGCTTGGCTGACAGAGTTGATCAGCATGAGCACGCCTTGAGTCTGCAGAAACGGAGTTCCATATGGAATTGTTTCACAGCTGCCCCCATGTTACGGACTAGGGAGTGCAATGACTGTGCATCACTATGTGAACAGCTGGTTGGTCATCGGTGTAGATTACAGCATGATGGTAACATACTGTGTGGTGACATTACTGCAGAGTTTGGCTGATAGTTTGTAATGGTTAAAGGGCATGTACAGCATTGTTAATTGTTAAAGATCAGTATCAGCACTTTGTGTGACCCAACATATACATTCAATAATAAACCTGTGAACATTGAGGCTCAGTGGGAAAAAAACCTTATTTGTTTCCAATGTTTTAGAACATTGAGTTTTGATCTCGCGAGGTCAAAACTAATTGTTTTACTCATTTCTCAAATGACTTCAGGCTTTCAGGCAAAACTATTTGATACCATTTAAGTTGCAGATTTACGCGTAAATCTGTAAACATTTATTTTATCAATCCTTCCAATGTTGTGCACACCCTTTAACTAGTTAACTATCTTTAAAACTGGCAAATGAAAAACAAAATGTGTTTGTTCGGCAGCCATGTTGTTGGTGTACGGTGTTAATGTACATGCCAATACAGGAGTAAGAGGGTTGAATGGTGTATTAAAAATATTTGTAAAGCGGAGGGAATTTAGGGGGAATTCATGCTACACATACAACTTGATCAATATCATAAAATGGATCTATTTGTTGCAGAAAACAACTACTCCTAGTAGACCTTGGACCATTGGACCATTTTTATGTTGTTTACAGGGCAATCACCTGACAGCAGTAAAAGGTCAAAGTTATCCGACCTATATTATGGCACACTGTTAAAGGTCAAAGTTATCAGACCTATTTTATGGCACACTGTTAAATATATGAAGGGCAAGGATCCTATTTTCAGCTTCACTTGGTGCTAAATGTGGTGTAGTTTTCCCGCAGGCACTGTCTGCAGCATTAAAGGTTTTAATGTGATAAAACTATAAGTTGGCAAATCCGTAGCGCTATCATGGGACCAATATCTATTGAATTTGCTAGTCCGTTCATAAGCAGGCCTGGAACTACACTAAGGTGGCAATAAACCATCATGACCTGAGCATCTTAGTTAAGTTTCCATTACTCTAAAATGGAGTTCGAACTACACAAAAATGGGTCAGACTTTTTGTCTTTCGCATTTAGTGTTGGGATAACTAAGAAGTTTCTGCGATGCCCTTTTTGTGCCTCCTATTTAAATGCCTTGGTGTTCAGAGTAATTGTCCTCAAATCGGTGCCTTTGAGGAGAATGTCAAAGTACATGTCATGTCAAAAATTAACTATTTTCCATGGTTTTTATGTCAACATCATTTTAAAAAAACAAAGCAACATTGCTGAGTGTATTTTTCCTGACATTATTATCCGAGCGATTGCCACAAGACAAGCTTGTCTGGATTTTGGTGATTATTATACAGAATAACACGCTCTATAAAGGGTTACTTGTTATTTAATTTGTGCTGAGAAATATTGTGATGGGTTGTCTGGTACCTAGGGACCTCCGGTACAATTATTATCTCTCTATTTTAGTACAAATTTGTACAGTCTGTTACACAACTTGAATGTGATGTTTAAGATATTGGAAGAGTTTTGCATTTTAACTGATTGAAACAAAAAAACATTTGCAAGATTTGCCTTAAGAGATTATGAATGCCTTATGCTAGTGTTGTAAAGCCCGGTTCATACTTCCTGCGAATGCGAATGCGAAGCAAATTTGACGTCACAACTCTGTTTTCGCTGCGAGTATTCGCAAGAGTTAAGCACAGCTCAACCCCTGCGAATTATCCGTTGCGAATTTGTGACGTCAACATTCGCTTCGCATTCGCATTTGCAGGAAGTATGAACCGGGCTTTAGTGTGTGTTGATCCTTGAAGTTATGGGGAAATATGTATAGGAAAATCACAGTTTGTAAAACTAAGTTGCCTGCATTTGACCATGTTTTAGCTTCACCAAACCTTTAAATAACACAGCGTTTGAATGCATAAATAAATTACATGCCGAGTCACACTATGTGTGACAATGTCTTCAGTATTCAGACAAATTTGATAACTGTGAATAAACCAACTATCAGCATCAAAGACTGCTAACAGAGATGCAATTGCATTTTCTGTGCAGATAATAAATGTCAAGTTCATGAATGTCAATGTTAAAACCTTCAGATTCGCCATATTTCATTTACCCTTTATTTATTTCAATATGTGTTTGAAAAATTTTACAAACTGAATAATCAAAGATGTGACTGTAAAAAAAAAAGTTTTAATGATTATGATAATACAATAAACATTGATAATTCTATAGGAGAGCATAAATTAGATGTTCAGTGATTGTCTATAATTTGCTTGTTTTAAGATATTTGAAGACGGTTTTCTTGTGATCATTTAAGAATTGATAGACACCAGCCAGACAATCAAACCAATTAAGTCCTGTATTTCATGCATCCATTTGGCAAGTTGTTTTGATTCCAAAAAGTAGGCGATGATGCTGTATGCTTAGTGTTGCTGATTTGTGATTGGTGATTAATGCAAATTATTTATTCTTTAACAATGGCACATTTTTTGCCCTTTGTGATAATGGGTAGGGGCCAAGTATCTTCTTCACATACATAAACAATGCATACAAAGTGCATTCACAGACATGACTAGTCGCATCAAGCAATAACCTTTGCCATAAAGTGTTCTGTTCATACGTAGCAATCCTTGGCACTTAAGAGTGACTCATCTCCAGTTGTTCAAATAGTACAAAGTTGCTAAGCGCAGTCCGCCTGCCTAAGCCAGTTTATGCCTGGGCCAGGTCAATGTGAACTAACCAAACATTCGGCTAATCAGCTGGACCCCAATTCCAGACAAACGAAACAGAGATAACATGTTATCAGCCCATTTCAGGCTAAATGTATTTACTGCAAATACACTGACAATTCATCATATTTCATCAAGTATTTCAGCTCTGCCCTTTCATCTGATTATCAGTTGGATAATTGTAAGATGAATCATGACAGTTATTGCGTAGTGAATTCAATGGAATAGCAGTTGGGGTGCCTTCCTTCCTCCTTGGTGTGTCATATTATTTATTGGGAAGGCAGGGAAACCCTAAAGGTCGGTTGAAATATTGAATCATGTTTTTGTTTTTGTGTATTGCATCAGATAAACTTGTATTGCAACTCATTATGGTTCCAGCTTGATGGGTACCAGTCAAGGCCGTGTTGAGCAACATAATAAAAAAATCATTGTGGCGGAGGTGTAAAAGGAAAAAAAAACAATAGATGGAAATGAGCATGTGGTCTTTATGGTAGTGTAATTTCCGATTGTATAATGTGACCTTAACCTTTTATGCTGTTTTTCAAGTACACTTCCATTCTCATGTTGACCTCAGGTTGCCAGACTCCTATCCAGGTGCATTGTCAATCTGTTTTTCCCTTGAAGTTATTCATGTGGGGTTTTTTGTATTGTGTTTTGACATGAATGGATGTTGTGTGAAGGTGAAATCAAATTAATTGCAAGCTTTCAAGAATACATACAAATATACAGTTCCCACATTTGTTCAAAGTGGCATTTTTAAATTGTGAGTTTAAAGTTTGTAACCTTAATGAACTAGGTGCAACGAGGCTGAGTAAGAGATATAAACAACTGTCCTACACTGGTAAAAATTATTGCGAAAGTGCCTTTTGCAGATTTAACTTTACAGTTTGATGTTTCTCACGTATGTTGTGCTATAAAGTTGATAATATCTTGGGCTATTGCCGTAGCAATGAGTGTCACGTATTGAGTAGTAGCAGTATAAGCAAAACATTAACCTTTAAAAAAAATTTTCATTTCGAGTGAATTTGAAGCCAAGAAGCTCTGACACTTTAAAATACTTGAATACTTTTGCCAGAGACCCTCCAATATCCTTCAAAACCATCCACTATATGCTATAAAACTCGCACCAAAATGTTTGGACTCGGATAAGATTGGTATGCCTGTTCCAATTTACAAGCAATTATTATTTGGACCTGCAGTGCCACATCCTACAGAGTCAGACAATAAGGATTTGGGGGGGGGTGGGTTTGGAAAAGTTTTGTTTCCTTGTCGGTTGTCACTTCCTTGAAGATTAATGCTGATCCGTGTTGTGATATAAATCAGCTACAACTTTTTAAAAATGCACATATTTACATGTTACCTGTGATTGTTACTTTTGAAATACACTTCCAAAAGCAAATATTTACATTTTGAATTGAGATTGTGACTGTCTAGGTTTCTGTGATGGTAATCTGAAATTATAGGATCAATATGAAACAAAATGCTGTAAAACGAATAGGTGCCTTTTTTTTCTTAACTGAGTACTTGCTTATTAAAGTTTAACATGATGGTGAAATACCTCTCAATAATCTCTCTTTCCAATCCAATATTTAAAAGGGAAAGTACATTGTCCGTTGTGTTTCCAACCTCTTGTGGTGAAATCGGCCCCCTTCCCTCTACCCCCACCCCCTGTTACCCTCTTCATTGCTCATCCCTTCCTTTTTCTGTGTGCTTTCTGCCTCTCATTCCCTTTTCATTTCTTTCCACGAGACTGCTTCTGTTACACCAGTATACCTGTTTATGTGTGTTGTGTTGTGATTAAGCCTTACAGAAAGACTCTGCGTGGGTCGGAAAGTAAGGCCAGTAACTATTTTTTTGTTTTTGTTTGGAAAAGTAAATAGATGTTGGTTTTCATTACAAACACCATACAACCGAACCTGGGAAAATCTCAGCAAATTCAGCAATCATGTTTCAGTGAAAACAAAAAATACTTCATGTCTGGCAGGTTTATTTTGATTGCGGCAATCAAAATAAGCAAGGGTTTCCTCATATTTGGCAGTATTTTAAATGGACAATATTTATTTGGAGGATTGGTACTGGTATAAACTTAGTTAAATAATTAGTAAGCTATCAGATTGCAACTCCTCAACTTTTGTATTTTATTGTGTATTAATTTTGGTTACAATTACCAATTGTGTACTTTGTCTTTAAATTTAATGTATTCAAGGCAGCATTTCAAAGAGCTGCTAAGCACAGGACGTTTATGTTTAGCATAAACGGGTCACCAGCCAACAAACTGTGTAACCTACACTGTGACAGGTATCCGGCTTGTTACTGCTTAGCAAGTGAAATTGTTGAGTGATATTTAATGGAATTACTGCCGTGGAATTCTTATGAAAGGAAAAGTTCACTTTGCAGTCTTGGTGAAGCTACTGTGTCAAAGTAATTTATTAACTCTTTTATCTTATAATGTTATCACATTTTCAATTTTTCAAAGCTCATGGAGTAAGAGTTTGATATAGTGTATATTAATGATTAAAGTATGCGATATTAAGATATATTAAGGTGATGGAAGCAGGGAAAGGGGTTGTACGAATTTTGGACATGTTTTGATAATAAAATAATCTAAAATTACTTTGAGTGGTGTATATTCGAGTTGGTTTGTACCAAGTGCTTTGTCTCTGGGAATTTTAATTTTATACTCCCATTAACCCTCACCCTCTCAAATCGTTTCACTGGTGTACCCTCTTTGCCAGAATGAAGGAATCATGCAGGACTGAGGGTTGTAGGGCCAGAATGAAGGAATCATGCAGGACTGAGGGTTGTAGGGCCAGAATGAAGGAATCATGCAGGACTGAGGGTTGTAGGGCCAGAATGAAGGAATCATGCAGGACTGAGGGTTGTAGGGCCAGAATGAAGGAATCATGCAGGACTGAGGGTTGTAGGCCCAAATATCAATTGCTTACCACTGGGTCAGGCATTCCAATTTTATCTTAGGTCATACATGTTAGTGTGAAAGTGACATAGGATAGGAGGATGTTGGAGGATTGAGGTCACATGTTGATGTGAAAGTGACATCGGAGAGGAGGATGTTGGAGGAATGAGGTCACCTGTGGGCAATAAGGCCTAGGGAGTTTGGGTTATGGACTGGCACTCTGCAAAGAAACTGAAAACAGTTGTTTGGTTCGTACCGGTCTGACATCATTTCTAAATTATGTGGGCCACTCTTCTGTCCTTCAATTCTGGCTTTACAAACATAATAAAAAATAAGCGTATAATGGGTGTTTGGGGTTGTGTGATTAACATGTACATGTTAAATAAAAATAAAAATTATCAATATAAATATGAACAGAAAAACCATTAAGAAAGCTTAAAAATGTGTACTTTATTTTAACTTCTGGTTTGGACAGGAAGCGGAGTTAAATCAGTCACGAAAAATAACATTTTAAACATCAAAACCTTCACAGACAATGCAAAGATTCAATTAATAACAGCTATTTCTTTCTCAAGATTTTTGAAAAAATTAACTTTAACTACGCTTAATTGAACAAAAACCAGAGAGGCCACCATGAGGTCATCAATGCTTTATCTGGTCATCAATTTCTTATCTGGCATTGAGGTTTATGATGTGCTAAGTGACACTTTTTTGAAAATGCAACAGGTTTCAGCAAATGACACAACTTTTCATCTAGTTGGAAGGCCGAGAGGTCTAACGTTATTTCACACATTGAGATCGTGTTAAAAAATTCAAGTTCATATTGTCTGCAGACCTCAAAACGAGAATATTTTTTCCAATTCAACTTCCGGTTTTGACTGAAGACAAGGTAAAAATAGGGTAATTTCAGTGCAACATTTTTTTTTTCAAGCCAAATCATGAGATGTAATGATTGAGGAAATCCACTGTATGGTTCAGGAGTTATGATTGTTAAAAAATATTAACCTTGGTTTTATTGCAACTTGACACCTGGTGGTGATGTCATCATGATATTTGAACTTTTAGGTACATGTCGAAGAAGTTAAGGTCCATGTATGTGAGAAGTTTCAAGCCTCTCTGAGCTTTGCAAGTGACGGAAGTCTTGCCGAGAACGAAGAGTGAGAAGAAGACGAAGAACAAAAAGTATACTCATTTAGAAAGAAACTTTGCAACAGCTTCCAAGAATGGTGAAAGATGCACACACGATTGCACGAGTGATTTTGCAAGACACCGTTATCTTTGCAGACTGCTTGTTCTCAAGGTCATAGCAGATGGGTACTAAACCTTTTAGCAAAACCATGCCAGGGTCTTTTCCACATGGCTGGGTTTGAATGTTTTAATGTGGCCACCTTCAGCCACCTCTTGACAATAGTCAGGGATACAGTTATATGCTCTGTATCTCCATAGAACAAGGACCTATGGTATCTCTATTAGGATCAATGCTCATGAGTGTCAGAGGTGTGGTGTTTACTTGAGCAAACATGTTTATGAAGGTGTAGACATTTGATGTTATTGAGCCCTTGCACTGACCTTACTTACAGCTACTGTCTGCGCATGGTCTGCCATTTTGGGAGTCAAATTGCATTTAAAGATATGTAGCATTTGTTAATTGCTCAAGTTGTGCACCACTAGCACAAGAATTGCACAAAAATTCATGAAATTGGGTGCAGGTGAGTGTCTCACCAAACCCCTTGTCACCAAACATAGTGCACTGCACAGTAACAAACAGGCGCAACCATTATGGCGGTGATGACGTCAGGTGAATAGGACCCCTTGCATTGGCCGCCATCTTTGATGAAACGTGCACAAATAAAGAGCTATCATTGGCTGAGAGTCGTGCAGAGCGCGTACACACATGCACGTTTCCATTGGTTTTTCTTCAAAGATGTTGGTCAATGACGTAATGTGCAATCCATCTTTTGGGTCAGTACAGTCAGTAATCCACTTTTACTAGCACATGTATCCCCAGTAAAAGCAACCATCAAGGGTTATGGTCAAGCATTTATAGTTTTTAAAATGGACGAGCACTGTAGCACACAGAGTCTGTGTAAAGAAGACAATGAAGAAATGTTTGGGGGAAGATGTTGGAGGGGAAATCCATGTAATCAGATGGAAAACCAAACACCAGGTCAGGCTGTTTTGATTTGGGATTTGAGCCAGGGTCAAGAGATGGTGCTCATTACTTTCGTATGGTCAAGAGTCACAGGCATTCTATAAAAAAAACATTTTGTTTGAAATTTAATGATGATTTGGTGAAAAATGTTGTCTCTCCCAAAACAAAAAAAAACTACAAAACAAAGACCAAAATTCAATGCCCTTGCAACAGCGCCAAATGCCTACCTACCACACTTCTAAATAGCATCAAAGATGCTGTTCAAGACACACAAATGAAAAGCAAAAACACAGTATCAAGTCATCAAATATTAAATATTTATTTACATTTTGATACATTGGCATATTTTTCAACATATTTTATTTGGAAATTGTACAGAAAGTGAGCACACATTCTATTTATTATTTAAAACAAATTATACTTTGTCATTGTAATTTGGTGCCATGTCGTATATATTGTGTGGTATTTGCGTGTAAATTGTCTTTATGTTGATTGCACAGTGACATACTACCAACTGCAAACAAAGGAAATTTATGCAGGTCCTTTAAGCAATATTATGAATGGGGTGATTTACATACATCCCAAATCCATCAAAACCTCTGAATAATCTGGCTGGCTGTTTTCACAATTCACTGATCTTTCAAGCTGCAATTTAAGAAGTTCTTTTTTTCACAGCTCTCCACCAGAAAGTTCAGACACATCACTTGTAGTATCCGGGACCGGTATCTCCCCTTCACTTATAGTCTGACTCAGATCAATCCCCTGTGACTCAACGGCTGAGGGTAACGTCACCGAGAACGACATCATCCCTGGAACCCGCGCCCCAGGGTCCCCTCTCTCGGGTAACTCTGGAGACCCTTCTTTGGTATTCTGCGAGTCATCGTAAGGTGCCTGGTGGAAAGCGTGTTCCGTCCGTCCCGGGGTTTGACCCGTTGGCCGCAGGGATTCAAAATCGCTGGTGCCTCCTTCTGATTGGCTGAAGGTTTGACTGAGGTAACCTGATTGGAGGAGGGCTTCCAAGTTCAGGGCGTCTGGGGTCAGGGTTCGTGTTCCAAGGTCACTCATGGTCTGTGTTCCAAAGAGGTCTGAAGTGACAAAACAAAGGGAGACGTTGGACATGGTAATTTAGAAACTAACCAATGTCGTCTGAAATATCACGCACTTTCAGCATATTGCACACACCACCATTTTAAAGCAATGTTATGATAACATGCTGCTTTCTCAAAACCACATACGTCTTCTTCACAAAAATATTCCATTCTCATCTTTTAAAATACAATTCTCGAAAATAGACTAATTGGAATAATAGCACTCCTCTAGCAAACAAGGATGTGTACCAAACAAAGTACAGTGCCTGGCATAACCCCAAGACCCCTGACCTTGTATGTCAGTCAAGTCGAGGTTGTTTCATTCAAATTTATCAGAGTAACAAAGACACAGGCTCTGTGTGCAAGTTGGTGTTTCTGATACTCACTTGATGGAATAGAAGCTCTGGGAGGAAGGCGCCCTCTACCATGGATACCAACACCAGCATCTTCCTCTTCCTCTTCCCCATGCTCTACATCCATCTCCCGTCTTCTCCTTGAGTCCCCATATCTTTCCTTTGATGGATACGGTCCATTATCATCTTCAGGTTCAGGGCTTGGACTCGGTCTCTTCCCTGCAACCTGGAGACAACACAACGTTCATTACAATAATTTGCCATCCTTACGCTCTTCCCATCTTTATTTGTTTACCAAGTGATTATAATTCTCGTTCACCATTGCAGCTTACACATGAACAGGATATGAAAATAATACCATAAATGAATACCAAGGTCATGTAATATGCACAGGCTTCATTGTCACCTGTGTCCTTAACACGTTTCCCCAGACAAGTCTGTGAAAACCAAACGAAAAGGATTTTTCATTTGAGGACTGCACTTTTAAGAATATGTTTGTGGCACTGCACTGATGGACAAAGTGGCTTCCTCCAGTCATCACATCACTGCAACTATGACTGACCTGTATGATTCTTGGTGCAGGATGAGGCACAGCCGTTTATTTTGCACTGTGGCTTCAGTGTCTGGCTCATCGGTCTCATCCTCATTGTCTGTCCTCTCAAGGTGTGACACTCGAAGAGTAAAATCATCCACTGGTTGCCTCGCTGCGTCAGGTTGCTCTCCACCACTGACCTCTACAGGGGGTCTCCTGACCTCTGACCTCGAAGTCAAATCTGGAGGATTGGCTCTATACGCTTCTTTAAAGAGCATCCTCTCAGAAGATGGGGTCAAGTTAGGGCACTGACCCACACTGACCTCTCCCAGACTCTTTGTGCCATTGTTATTGAGAGTTTGGGATGGGAAGTAGGGCGGGGCCGCTGATGGGTCAGGGCGTTGGCTCATGTGGGCTAAGATGGCAACGACAGGGTCACGGGTGTGGAGTCTAGGGGTACGTTTGACCGGAGATATCTCCCCTTCACTCAGTTCATCATCCTGCAAAAAGATAATCCCAAAATGTTGACCAATGGATACCACCAAAATACAAAAGAAATTCCATCTTTCAAAAAAGAATGTTCAACTTTACTTGCTATGTATATATTCAGTCAGTATTATTGAAGCATCCCCTGACCAACCATACCTGTACGTCCTTTTCTAGTTCCTCAGCTCCCATTAGAGTGCTATCGATGCTAGTAGAGGAGGAGATTTCAGGCAGACCAATAGCTCCAGGCTCATCTGGAAGGAACGCAACGGTAAAAAGGTTTAGAAAATCTTCTCTCTGCGACAAACTACATCATTGTCTAAACAATGGGACTAACTAATACTAGATCATCCCCCCTCACCTAAAAATGACAACCAACAATAACAGTATCATAGAGTACAATGTAATGAGTGCCTAATTCATACATAATATTCCCCGGCTTTTACATACAAATATTAAATTGTAAAATATCACACATTGGATTACCAGAATAAAATAAGCAATGCAAAAGAAATTTTAATTGTATAAAACATGGCCCTGTATAATAAGAATATGATATTTCTGTTAATTTTAACCTGAAGATAAATAAATTGAAATCAAATAGAATTGAATGCTGAAGACTGCATTAATTATCATCATGCCCTGTGAATTTGGTTTGGATATGGGACAAATAAGCAACACCATTAATAAACACACAAACAAGCTCTCATAAATGCAAGAGCACGGATAACTCTTATCAACACATTTATATACATGTGATATGTGAATACTTTGGACTCTTGCTGAGAAACCAAGAGCTGCAAAATACATAGTGGAAAGGGAAAGAAAGCGAGCATGAGTACGTGAGATTTGAAACTTTGCATGGTGGAGATACAATCTAGTAAGGTCTGCGGTAACACTATGTACATGAGTAGGATTTGAAACTTTGCACGGTGGAGATACAATCTAGTAAGGTTTGTGGTAACACTATGTACATGGGTAGGATTTGAAACTTTGCATGGTGGAGATACAATCTAGTAAGGTCTGCGGTAACACCATGTACATGAGTAGAATTTGAAACTTACTACATAAGACTATGATATTTCACATTATAAAAAAAATACTGTTTATCCACTGGCACCAATGTAAAAAATACAGCACAAAATGAGGGTACATGTATATAAAAACATACAGTTTCTGGAATATAATAACTTTAATTGGTCAATAAAATAAATATGAAAGCAAAAATATAATGTTACTAATTTTTATATACCCCACACACAGATCCTTGTCCTTTGATTGGTAGAACATACGTCATGTGTCATCCATTTTTTTGGACATGTATTTACTACTGTGACGCTCCAAAATTTAATATTGGACAGGCACCCATCCGATATGGATCATTATTGGATGCTTCGCGGCGTTGTCCGCGTGTTTGTCCAATCAAGGCAAGGCCGTGTCACTGCAGGCAAGATTGGTGGCTACATGGGGTCATCCACGTTGTTTGGAAGGTTTTAAAAACTAATTTTCAGAGTGTGGGGTGGACGAGTTTCCAGGTCTATTTTGTTTTTATTGTGAAAAAAGTTACAATGTTAAGGATCTATGTGTGAGTTGTATGGAAC
The DNA here is from genome assembly GCA_032158295.1 of Pycnopodia helianthoides. Classification (NCBI taxonomy): domain Eukaryota; kingdom Metazoa; phylum Echinodermata; class Asteroidea; order Forcipulatida; family Asteriidae; genus Pycnopodia; species Pycnopodia helianthoides. The sequence goes on from CM063243.1 coordinate 15,821,533, forward strand.
TATTAAACGCATTTTGTTAGTGCATTGTCTTTTGTGCAGTGTCGCAGAATATATATTCTGGGACTTCTGCGACACTCATATGCATTCAATATTTGTAAAATATTGCACGCATCTCTTAAACAATGTGTAGCAAAATGCGACACATTACCAACAACAAACGTAAATAATGCTCAGAGAGTTGGCGCATTGTGCAGCCAATCATAGGGGGGCAAATATTATATAGATGCTTGAGCAGAAAAAAATGATAAGCACAGAAAATGATTGCTTAGCAAAATCAGACTACCAGACAAAATACCATCAATCTAGACTGCTGCCCTGCTTTTGTTGCTAGCAAATAAATTTTCAAGGTGAGGGTAGGGACAAAAAATTGAAGATGATGCAAAAAAAAAAAAAAGTGACTGGTCAACTACAATGACAATGTTAAGTTTTTGCATACCTTCAGTGGAGTCGATCTGCCCCTCACTCTTGACACTGATTAGCCACTCCCCTTCTGAAATGGAACGTCCTGCTGTTTCTGTACTGGGACTAGGCTGGGTCGTAGTTGCTGTGCTTAGTGAAGGGGTGGGTGTGGAAGGCGTCGGGAGTGAAGGGGTTGGAGTTGGCGGAATAGGCTCTTCTTCTATGACACTACACAAGAGGGAAAAAATGCAACATTCACGAATTATACACAGAAATTTTACAAAAAAAAGGATAGATAAATATGGCAGTGTCACTTCATATGACTTAATTTCATTCTCGCATATAATAATAATAATAACAATACAGTATTTATATAGCGCCAAAATTCATGAAAAAACAAGCTCTAAGGCGCTTTACACAAATTATTAAGGAAATGGATACACATTAAAAAGTACAATTAAAAACCACAACAGGAACAATTTAAAATATAGGCAGGAAAATTATGTGATGAAAATCACGTAAATTGTATTTAAAAATGCTAAAAAATAAAAGCCATCATTAAAAAATGTAGAATGCACAGAAAACTAACAGTCAATAAAAATACTAAGGCGCTTTACACAAATTATTAAGGAAATGGATACATTAAAAAGTACAATTAAAAACCACAACAGGAACAATTTAAAATATAAACAGGAAAATTATGTGATGAAAATAAAAAAAAAGCCAACAATGCACAGAAAACTGACAGTCTGTAAAAAGAATAGAGTCAAACAAGAGAAAGTAAACAGTAAACAGTGTGATCCCTCTGCCCAATCCCACAGGAGATAGAAGCAAAACCGTGACCCCCCTAATAATATTCAGCTTTAAATAAGTAAGTCTTCAGAGCTGTTTGGAATTTACCAAGTGTATTAATTTCCCTGAGTTCTAAAGGGACGGAATTCCACAGTTTTGCAGCAGATTTTCTGAAATGTCTATCACCATAACCAACTGTTTTGGTACGCGGTACCACAAGGGTAATACTATTGCTAGAACGTAGTGATCTCTTTGGCTTGTAAACAGTAACCATATCCTTTAGATAACGTGGTGCAAAACCATACAAGGCCTTAAAGGTGTTCAACAAGACCTTATGTTTAGCCATATGGAGCTAACATCATAAGATCATTTGTTTTGCTCCATGTTTTGTTTGTGTGCATATATAACTTGATATGGCAACTTACACAGGTTCCGGTGACGGTGGTAACTCAATAGATTCCTCTATCTCTGGTTCTGGACTAACAGGTTGAGGGGTAGGTACGGGGGTGATAATGGACCCATCGATAACCGAGATCAACTTTGGAGATTCTCTTGGTGACAAAGGAGGGGTGGCAATGTCCGGCGGTGGGGAAGGGGGAGGGGTGTTTGATGGGTGTGGCCACGTGGGCTGCCGGGGCTGCGATCAGCTCATCTATTGGTTAAAAAAGAGATTCCGTTCATTGGTCAACATGGTAAGCATATTTAGAGGAAAATCTAATAAGTGGCAACTAAATTCCCACAGACCAATAGAACGTTTGCTGCAACTTAATTTTGTTTCTCAACTTTGAGGAAGTTGGATGTTCTTGGTGTTAAAAAAATATGAAAAATAAGTTGTGATCAGACTGCAGAAAAAATGCTGAATTATTTGATCCCTTCTATGATGGGATGGTAAAGATTGGATCCAGAGGGAAACTCTCACCTGATGCTGTAGCATCCATTGTCCGTGCAAGATCTTCCAGATTCTCTGTCTCCGACTCGGCTGGGGACGTGTGACTTGGACTTGCTAGGGGTGTGGCTACGAGAGAGGCAGCCCTGGGCGGGGTATGCACTGGGCTAGGCTGAGGGGTCACCTCGGGGGTAGGGATTGGAGATTTGGGAACAACCTGTTGGGAGAGTAGAAAAGGGCATGAAATGAAAACGGAAGACAAAAGGGAGGGAAGATTGGGTTCAGACAAATAAAGGGTCCAAGATCAATACTCTATCTGACTTGTCAAAAGGAAGGATAATAGTTACATATTTATTACTTTGTACATATATTTTATCAACAAAAATATTCAGTTGCTCAAGAAATTTGACCTACAAGTTGGGAAACAAGCATTATAATAATTAAACAATAAATGTAACACATGTTGAATATGACATGCAACAACAATACATAAATGACATAATAAATATAACATGCACATGTTGAAATGTACATTACATTAAATACATATCATAATAGTAACAGCTGTATTTATATACATATTTCAAAATAAGCCAACCACAAAGAAACAAAGGCACACAAGTATATGACAAATCCAAAAAGAACAACAATATGCACATAATACAAAATGGAATACAACAGCATTGAAGCAGAAGAACAAAGAATCATAAACAATTTACAAATTGGATTCAAAACATTTAGACGCTTCGGATAGAATAGTCATGTATCAAAATTAAAAATAGAGATATTATAAGTATACAAAAATGGGGAAGCAATTTTTATTCAAATGGAAAGTCTTTAAATTCTCTTGAAGCTTTTGTAAGTTACAACGCCTTTCTCCTGACAGTCATAAATGAACACACATTGACATCTTTCTGTAAAAATCCAACCGTGCAATCTCGGTGGTCTAGAGGTAAAACATATGCTCTAGAATGGTAAAGGTCTTGGGTTGGAATCACACCCGCATAATATGCCTGTGGATTTTTTCTTTCGCAGGACTCAGGGGAAAGTACTGAGTATACAGTGCTTTACACACATTGGTGTATTATGGGTAAAATCAAATAATGTAGAAAAATCTGCTCAAACAAATTTTCTACCTACCTTTCTACTAAAAGCTAGCAGAGAACCAGACATAATAATACAATGGATTTTAGCCGGTGCCCCGTTTTTTCAGGGCTAGACCTGTTTCTGCTTAGCAGCTTTACAATAGCAGGGCTGAAGTTCATGAAGAAAAGGGGATAACTTACATGTACAGGGGATGCCTTTGCCTGGGGAGTAGGGGATCCTTGCTGACGGGAATGTCCCTATCATGCTGACCCAAGCAGTGGTCACTTTCTCCTCTAGGACCTCACGTACCAATGCACTGACCAATGTATGGTCCACTGCTTGACCAGCATCTACAAAGAGCTGTAGTCCAGCTGGACCTATGGTATCAACTGTAGGAAAAAAACACACAAAGAAAACAAAAAACAGAAAAGCTAAAGAATTTTGACTACCATTGATGTCCATTATCAGGGGGGAGATTCATTGCTGACAAAAAAGTCTGAAACTTTTCTAACCCCTGGAGTTATAGATGACAAGGAGCTTCTAGGAACAGTATCCTCAGCACTAGAAATCAAGATCAAAGAGCAGACTTTTTCTGTACCTGGAGAAAATTACTGCAGTTTGTTTTCCTCCGGGCATACATAAAAAAGTCTGAATTCAGATAAAAGGCTGAAATTTCACATCCCTGCATCATGCACACATTAACCCTAGCAGTGTCACAGGCCAATTAAATTGGCCCAGTCTTCAGACTGTATATTGCCGGGACTGATATTGATAATGCATTGGTTTTGGGCTATCGCACACCAATTGATAATAAAATGATCTCTGTGAAAATTCAAGTTGTGACCAAAAAATTAATAACATTTGGGAAGTCAGCTTTGAACTTGAGTATGCATTGACTGCAGTCATTGTTTCTAGAATTTTTGTTTGCAATATCTAGAAAATAAGTACTAAAGCTTAAAATGCATGGCAATGAAAAACCTTTTTTTCTTTGTCCAAATCTTTTTGTTTTCAAGAGATACGCAACAAAACTATCTTCCAAACACTGCATCACAAAAACATTACATACTAATTTTTCTAGTGAATGGCGGAATTTTCGACACAAAATTCCTGCTTTTTTACATTCTCAAAGAAGAAGACATTTCAAAAATATATTGTCTAGGGATAATGGTACTTTTAACCAAGGTACATTATGAAAACTTATTTGTACTTTTACAAACCAGTTTTCCAGTCCAACGTTTTGTGCAGAAGTTCTTTCAGCACAGTGCCTGACTTACCGATGGAATCATTTGATGACGAGGCCATGCTCGAGTCTGGAGAGACAGGTCTGGGTTGTACTGCTGGTTGCTTGCTGTATAACTCACTGATCATCCTGGCCATTAACTCCTGCTCAATCCTGGTCATGTGACAAACAAAGGGAGGTACTCGATTGAAATGCCAATCATTGAATCTCTACAGAAATTTACCTGGAAAATATCACTTGTTTACTTTTTTTTCTCACTTTAATTTTTTGTTAATTGTACCAGTTTGACTCATATCAGCCTAACAACAAGATTTCCTGAAGAACACACAAACCTACAGGTGAAGAACAATAAGTTATTGTCTTTCTTTATACTCTTGTGACTAGCATCATCAGAGAGGAAACATGGCAAACTGTCATACCGTGGTAAATAGATTGTGAATTGAGAACCAATCACGTGATGTGATACAAAGACCCATGTTTATGGCTCAGCTGAACTTGAGTGATGTACCCCATGGGATACATGACCTTGATCGTGCCCAAACGTTGGTCGTTTCCAGCACCTTGTACAATATTAGAAATAGCCCCGGGTTTGAGGTTGTAATTACACTGGTACTAGGTAAATAGTCGGGTGTAAATGGGTTAAAAGATAAATTGAGGCCACAGATTTAGCATCTATCAATTCACAATTATCATCGACTCAATAATAACATACACTGTACTCGGGAAGTACTGGGTATACAGTGCTTTACACACATCGGTTAAAGGGTAAAACCAAATAATATTCTTTATCCCCGGTGCAAATTTAACATCTATTAAATTTGACATTTGGTTGTAAGTTGAATATCTGTCTCCACTTGCTTACCATTCTAGAGCCTTGTTCTCAATGAGGTCCTTCCTCATGTCAGCAGCCAGTTGCTCCGATGAGGGCCCTGCCCCGGATGGCATGGAGGGCGGGGCTTGCGGAGGGAAGGGAGGGCCGTGATAGGGGCGTCTTGGCTCACTGTGATGGCCCGGTAATGAGATACCCGGTGCGGGTAGTTCATCTTCAGATTCATCTTGCGGCTGAGCGATGAAGGAAATGCATGGTTGTAAATACTAGAGATTACTTAATAGTCGGCTATGAAGTGGTGAATGGTGAACAATGATTAATGATGTCTTGTTGTTTTTTAAACCTTAATTACACAACAAACACATTGACATCAACATGCAACTGCGGGGTACACTACCATCATGAACATGCAGCTGTGAGGTACACTACCATCATGAACATGCAGCATGTGAGGTACACTACCATCATGAACATGCAGCTGCGAGGTACACTACCACTACCAATTTCAAAAATCACACTGACATTAGGGAAGTAGTTAAACGTTTGTTTTAACAATTGATTCAAACTGTCCAGGCCTTTTCTCTAAATGAAACTTCTTTGGAGGTGCATCATAAAAGTTACCTCTACATCCTCATCAGCAACAGCTAAATAGTGGGAAAATTGTGAAGGACTGGAACGCCCAGGGAGCCTGTTGTCATCCTAAAGAATTGAGAAAAAAATAACAGAAAATAGGGAGATAAAAAACAGGAACTACTGATGATGTTTGGGAATTACCCCTTATGCATACCATCACTGTTAGTCAGAGTAACTCCCCATGTTCCTAAAATTGTATTTCACCAAAATAGTGAAACACCTTTATCCACAGAGACAAACCTCAACAAATTGACACACTGAAGCTAAAGAGGGCGCTAAGCTATTTTGTTGTAAAGAGGGAAGGAAAGTAGAAAATGAACTGTAAAGCATCAAATTGTAACACCAATAGATATCAAGATACAATGCACAAATGATATTACAAATCTAATATGAACAATACCTCGACATAAAAACGATAAAACACAAAAGTAGAATGAACTGTAAAGCATCAAATTGTAACACCAATAGATATCAAGATACAATGCACAAATGATATTACAAATCTAATACGAACAATACCTCGACATAAAAACGATAAAACACAAAAGTAGAATGAACTGCAAAGCATCAAATTGTAACACCAATAGATATCAAGATACAATGCACAAATGATATTACAAATCCAATATGAACAATACCTCGACATAAAAACAATAAAACACAAAAGGCATTATAACTGTGAAACACAAATCCCTAGAATAAATTTGAATAGTCAAAAGTACAATGATATACAGCAACATTACCATCAATCACTGAACTCTGTGAGCTCATTGGCAGTATACAAAATTGACATCATCTTAATAACAATAATAATAGTAATACCAGAGTCTTATATAGCGCACAAATCTAGGTACTCAAGGCGCTTGAACAAAGAGAAACATTTAAGACAAGCATTCGTTATTCACACTGCTTTGATGTAACACCTCAAATACCAACAAATTGATTAATTTAATGAGACACACTTGCTTTGATGAGTAGTGATTAGCAATGGGGCAACAATAAAGTGTTACATCCCTTACAATCGTGACAATGGGGGAAAACTTCAATTAGTAAAGCTGACAGATAACAGCGGTGTCCTAATTGAAGGATCTGATGACGGCACCATCAAACAAACCGATCTCAGAACAAAAACTGAGAAGTCACAACGTCTTACCGGTTCAGATAGTTCAGCTCTTCCGTCTCTCTTGGGTGATTGATCATGCTCTATTATGCTGGACGCTGAGCTGGGCGGTTCTGTATCTATGTCAACGGCCGGTAGATGCTTCATTCAGAAAAGAAATTTCAAAGGATTAAGGGCAATCTGTCAATTACAAGAAACTAATTACTTCTCTTTCAACATCTCTTTGATTATGTGCAGATGTTTTCGTAGTCCAATATATTAGAGTGTGCTATTCCGGCATCTACATTTTTGAGGTAATGAACACTCTTGACAAAATAACTAAATATACAGGTTTTAGTTTGCACTGAGCACCCATCTCATCATCTCTGAATGTGATGTATCACAATGGTACTTGACAGGAGACCGTTCTCAGCGGATATGGCTCTTGTAAGAATCATGTTGGTCTCCTCAATGTTGTTTGGATTAATCAGCTCTAGTCTCCTGACAAGAAGTCCCCTAAGGTCTACATACACCAAAATAACCTCAATTTCGAAATAAATTTAATAATAATAATAACAGTGATAATAATAACAACATAGCAATCCTGTTAGTTTTCTGCTTATTGGAATACCCACTGCTAAAAATATAGGATTCAAACTGCCTCTAGCCACATTTGTGGGGGTCTTCACACGATACTTTATCAGTATTTCACTCGCCAATCTCTGGAGGACTGGTACTTACTGGTAAGGAAGTCAATGAGCTTTCAGATTGAAAAGTAACCAATGATAACAATTATCACACCTCTCTGTTGTCTTTCAGGTAATCTGAAAACCCTAGGTTCTGCAATCCATACCTGCACAGTTAGCTGTGGTTTCTTCACAGACCTGACGTTTACAACAGCCACGTTGCTCGGCCTATCCCTGCGCTCTAAATCCTTGACCACGCCCCTCTCCAGACCATCTGTCCTAATGGTCACAGGCTGGGTCAGCCCGCCCCTTTGTGGGGGTCCTAGGGGTACGGCCATGGGTATGAGCTGACCGTGGCTTGGGGCAGTCAGCGGTGCTGGTTGATGGGCTGGCTCCTCTCGCTGCACAGTGGATGTCGCTTGGAGGGTGGGGTAAGGGTCAAAGAAGAACTGGCTGTTTGGATTTGGGACGGGGATGGTTCCTACTTTGTGTACAGTCTGTGTCTTGGCAGATTTCATTTCAGTCCCTGTTGATGAAAAAACAAAATTCAGATTTGATTCCTTCAGATTTAAGGCTTGCACAAAAAAGGGATAAACATGGTTGACATATTTAATACTAGTGCTGCCAGTAATAATAATTATTTAAAATTTACCCAGTCAGTTTCTCTTGTGGTTTATTACATGATATTTAAAACACAAAGTAGCTTCCCCATAAGGTGATCCCTCTCCTGCCGCTTCTCAGGTTGTATCGTAAACTTGAGTTTGATCCCTGGCTATACGTCAGTTACAGGTGGCTTCTGACTGGCACCCCGAAGAAAGATATTGACAAAATAGTAAAACCGCCAACATAGGGCTAGATAGCTCAGTTGGTAGAGCGCTGGCACATCAATCCAGAGACTGCAGCTTCAATCCCGCTCTAGTCAGTTTGTGTTTGTTCTACCAAAAATAATGAGTGCATTGAGATGCCCGTCAGGTGAGATAAAAAGGGGATATAAACGCCCGGCTGGCAACAGCTAATCTCTCTCATACAAACATTGGTTTAACATCTATGATTATGAATTGCACAATTCAATAAATTGTGACTCAGTAGTTAGATGACGATACTTATTTCTTTCCTATAAGAACTATAGCTCTCTATAAGAACTGTTTTTTATTAATATTTACACATTTATACAGTTATGTAGACAGGGAACCAGACACAGATAGCTATGTTATGATAAAGGCATTATCCAAAGGCTTTAAGTGAAAATCTGGCTCAAAACACTGGGGCTAAAATAGTTCCTTACCCTTGACTTGTGCAGCAGAGAGTGACCTTGCTGTTTTGGTTTGTGGGGATGAGGTTGTATATTTCAGATAGGGTTCTTTCTTCATGGTTGACCGTTTCATCTGGTACAAGGCTTTACCGTAGACTCTAGTCAGATAGGCTTCATCTTGATTGTGGTCGACTGTGGGTTGCCTTCTGGCTTGGCTGATCTGGTTTATAAATAATCGACAGTGTATTAATTGAAATGTTCGTTATTTGTTTGATTCTTTAGATGATCTTGCCAACAAGGGAACTCGGCAAAGCTCCCACAAGGGGATATAAACACCAAGCTGGCAACAGCCAATCTCTCTCATACAAATATTGGTTTAACATCGATAAATATGAATTGCACAATTCAATAAATTGTGACTCAGTAGTTTGATGACGATACTTATTTATAGTCATTGTGAAATCAGTGGTTAGCTTGGCCGGATTTGAACCCACAACCTTGTGATTGCAAGCCCTGCAGTCTAACCACTTGACCACGGTATCAAATTTTTCCTGACATGATTAGACAAATGCAAAGGAATACGAAACACAAACTGAAAAGATGCTTTGAGTTTCACATCACATGGGTGTACTGGAATGAGAAGGAAAGTTGAGTTACAACACAATTTTTGCAATTTTGTACAAAATAATAACAAAGCTAGCATTTGGGGTATTTCATACCTGTTTCACATTTATAACTGCAATATTAGTACCTATGACATCATAAGGAAAACAGATTTCAAATAATGTCAAACCGTCGTAAGGGTGAACAAAAATTGCATTACAAGAACAGTATCCATTTACAAAATAACATTCTACACACTGCACTGTTTCTCTTTACATTGAAAGGTTTTCTGTCAATTCAGGCAGCACAGAACACTTCGGTTTTACATCACTGAACACAGCAGGCATGCAACTGCAGTTTTTCCAAAAAGAGGAACGTGCCAGGCACAGCAAAACTTTGTGCTGTGTTTTTCATTTCTCAATGACACAGTTGAGAAACCAAAAACAATGAAATCAGCTGAAAAGTTACATGACAAAGTAGTAGTAAACAATGTGTAGACCTGCCATCTCCTATTAAAAATCAGTCTTCCCAAATTGAGGCCGGCAGAAAAAAAATAGCCTGGTTCCCATTTGGTAAGGCAAAAAATCAATATTCATGGCTGCTTTTGCATACGGGGTACATGACAAAGACAGTGGCATTATGCTTAAGATCAAAAGAAAAATATGAAGAGACGTTTGCCCCCCCCACATAAAATGTATCTAAATAAAACATAACAAACAAATTCATGTATCGAATAATCGTAGCTCCAAAACCATTTTCATCTAATTGTGAAGGAGAGTGGAGGAGTTTGAGATGACTTACAGTGAGTTTCTTCGTCTGGGCAATGTTTTCCTTATTGTGTCTTCCTTTGACCATACTCTTGTCTTCCCCCTGAGATGTAGTCTGGTTCCTCAAGCCAGAATCTATCCTGGATGATACTGCTTTCTTCTTGGTACCAGTCTTGACGGGTCTGGAAGCTAACGATGCAAGGTTGCCTGGTTTTCCCGATTTATTTTTGCCAGTATCAGGAATGGAAGACTGAGATTTCCCTGGCTTGACAGGGACTTCATGCTTTGGGAAGAAAAAGAACAGAAATAGCCTAAAAATAATAACAATAACAATATTACCATACATATAGAGCATAATGCAGGAGCCACTATATGTCTCAACAATTTAGCCAAGTCTTAAAGTAATTAGATTTTTGACATTTTGCAGCCCCAATGGCTTACTTGGAAAGTGGCCAAGCTGTTTCATACAAAAAAAAAGAAAGAAACGTAATAATTACCTTGATTTCCTCATCAATTGCTGCAATCATTCTTCCTACTTTGTACCTCAGCTGAGCCTTCTCAGCAGCCTCACTGTAAATTGATGAACAACAATTGTTATTTATTCACCTCGCATCTATACACTTTTGTTTTGACCATTTCTTACGGTTGTCATTGGCAGATCTATCAAATCACACTCATCTGTAGGCCAACTTTGATGTGTAATTGGCAAGAAATGGCAAGATTGCCCATAATGGGTACGGCAGGTAGGGGGGCTGGGGGCCAATGCAGAATTTGTTCATCACACTCTCACAAAGGCAAAGGATATTGGGGCAGCGCCTTTTTAGGGATACAGGAGAGGGGCTGAAGACCCTACTCCTGAATTCCCCCCCCCCCCCCCCCCCGAGCACCTTACCCTTCCAAGTGCAGACTATCCAAGTAGTTGTAGAACTCTTCCTGTTCCTTAGCCCTAATCACAGCTTCCAGGTTGGCTTGGAGACACGCCCGGCTGGATTGCACCTGGTCTAACACCGCCCTGGCCTCCGCACACATGGAGGAAGGAACGGGAGCGTTGTACTGGGATGGTGACAGAGGAGGCTTGAGGTGGGAGGACGCTGGCAAGGTGACAGGTACGGATGGTCGCTTCCTCTGGAAGGAAGAAAAGTAAATCAGACCAGTTGGCGAGAGAGGAACTGCTTAATTCTTCGTATCTTGGAATAGATCTGGTTTTAATGGCTGGTAATTCGGTTTGGAATATGAATGTCTACTCCATTATCTGTGACATAAGATGACCCAGCCCAATGGGTAGAGTTACATTTTCCCTCATGATTCCAAAAATGTTGGATGAAAAAATGACAATTTATCACGAGAGAGAGAGAGGTGTATTACATGGTGTGTCCAATTCTGTAGTGAAAACTATCTGAAAGTCAATTTATCATTCTAAAAATTGGAAGCAGATGATACTTGGTCATTCATCAGTGACAGTATTACTCTCTTTGTAACACAACACATGCTTTGGGTGAGTGAGGATTGAAACCACACTTGACGAAATACCAAGAAGAAAGTAAAGACCATGTGACCTGTGACATCACATGTTTACAAAAGATCCACAGAGCCTATACTTCCTGCAGGCACAATTTGTACACAGCTCAATAGAAGAAAACTTTTGTTTATCAAGTTTTGATGTGCAGAATGGGGTCACAACTCAGAACTTGTTCATTTGTTACATGTATTTTTCCCCATTGATTTTATGTGGTAATTACGAAAAAAAAAATGTAAAAATTCTCACATGACCAGTATTGTATCTTGCCTGCCAAGGAATGCCCTGGAATGTACAAGGTCACTTGTTTTGTACGCAAGGTGACCTGGTCAATATGGAGCGATATTTGAAAGTGAATACGGAAATGTAAAATGAGGAAACACATGCAAAGTTTTGAGTGGTTGGGATCCGTGGCTGCATACATTCTAATGTGAACATTGATATTTTTGGGGGGTGGGGGGGATTTTAACTTTTCTATACAATTATGTATTTAGAATCAGTTCATGAACACTTTGTCACAGGGAATGTCAATGGTTGTGAAAGCCTGATGTTCATGTAATGTGCATTACAGCCCTGAGCCCAAATTCAGGGCTCTGCTTACCATGGAAATCGACGCTTATAGTCACCATGCTCAGCTAACAAGTTTTGCACAAAATTGTTTATGCTAGCTGCGTAAGCGAAGAATGCTTAGTAACGTGGAGAGCACACACGCACAAGCAGAAATTCCACAGTTACATGTGACATACGCTTACGCTCAGCTTGGATTTTTTCGCTATCGTAAGAGGCAATGTTTCACTTGCGGTAAGCATAGCCATGAAATTCTGCCCTGCTAAAGCCCGGTTCATACTTCCTGCGAATGCGAAGGGAATATTGAAGTCACAAATTCGCAACGATTAATTCACAGCAGTTGAGCTGTGCCCAACTCATGCGAATTCTTCGCAGCGAAAACAGAGTTGTGACATCAATATTCGTTTCGCATTCGCAGGAAGTATGAACCGGACTTTAGTCAGCAGAATGGCCTTTTTTTTACCAGATAGACATCAAGGGGAGCGGGCTCCAGCCGACGCTGCATCAATCTATCCCAATCTCTCTCAGCCTCCTGAATAATCAAACAAGTAAACGATCAAGATGTCAGATGCACATCTGCTAGCAATCCTTTACCAATGATTATCTACTTTACAAAAGCCACGGTTCCTTTCTCTGCTGATTCATACTGAGCATAGGATGCCAAGACCGACAATTGTGTTGTCAAAAGTGGACATTTGTTGCTAATGGATTCCAGGATTTAGAAGAAGAAGAAGAAAATAATGATGACAGAGAATGATGTTGGGAACATCCGACTGTCAGTTGAAAATGTTGAAACGTGCATTGAATGAATCCAAAGAGAAACAAAACAAGGACAAGATTGTTTTAATTTGTGTTGACGGTAGCTTAGGACTGGCGTTCATGTACAGGATAGTGATAGGCTGTGTAACTTCTGTTCTGATACGACACTAATCAAACACAGACCCATCCCATTGAGGAAAACTACTTTCAAGAATGTTGATTTCTCCCTTCCCAACGAAAATTAACATTTCCCAAATACACGTCAAAATGTCTAAAACATTTAAGTAGCAGTGAGCTTTGCTTTTACCTGGTGTATGTCAGATATGGTTGATGGTATAGCTTTATGTTCCGTCACACCAACAGTTCCTTCAGAATGTAGACTCTGAAACGTTCAAACAAAACAATTTACGTTTTTCAAAACTTGTTGTGAATTAACAAGATGATTAGACAAAGTCTATGTGACAAATGCATTTATCCTTGGTGATTGATTTTCACAGAGCAAAATCTAGTGCATGAACCTAGAACAAAAAATGTTGCTCTTGTATTTACCAACTTCTTCTATGATATTGTGTTACATATAATACAATGTCTTCAGCCTTTGCAATCAGGGCCAAATTTCATAGAGCTGATTCAGCAGAGAATATGGCCAAACAATTTCCTGCTAAGCAAAAATGAGCAGGACACCAGTCACAAATGGCACGTGAAATGGTATTTGGCCGTTTCCTTATTCTGCTAAGCCGTGATTTTGTTGTGCTTAGCTACTTATTGTGCTTGAGCAGCTCTATGAAATTGGGCCCAGGCAACTAAATGTACAAGACATCATTCAACTTTTAACTACCATTACAATGTAAATGCATATCAATTTGCCAGGCACAGTGAATGAGAGACTGTTGTGGACACTAGGTGGCAGCAGACTTACCAGGTACATCCATTGTTCTTGGAAGTGTGCGCTTACTAGGAATTTACATAAAATACAGAAACTTTTTCCCGGGGTGTGTCTGCTGCCCCCAAGTGTCAAAAAGTCCCCCCTTACTTACTGGCTGTCATCAAGGACCTCTCCTAATGTCTTATCAGAGCAATCAGTGGGCAGCAATTTCTCACCTTGACCCACTGGCCCCTGAGGGGAGTACCCACCCCCAGAGGGAGTGCCTTGATGAAGTACTTCACCAAACAGGCCCCCCTCTCCATTGATTAATCATCCAAGGATTCTTTACAATCACATGATGGATGACTGTCATCAAATTGCTTACTCTGTTGACCTCCAACCATGTAAAGGGGGTTACCAAAGTGTGAGTGAATTCTATTTATATGCATGATGACTGGGTCTTTGGGAACAAATTTTAAAGTCAAAATTCCTGTCAAGGGTTGATGTTTGGGTTGATGTTCTCAGCAACAAGTTAGAATTCTAATTTAGAATTCTTTAAATTCTGTTTGGGTGGGCTATTCATTAAAACTTGGGTCTAAGGAAAAAAACGAAAACAAAGGATAAATAAATAAAATGCTAGGCATACCTCCAAACTTCAACACCAAACTTTATTAAACTACAGCAGGATTTGAACCTGTGACCTCCGGATTAACATGCCAGTATACCAGACTTTATCGACAGAGTTTACCAAGGAATATGGACTGGGCAGGTCCACCATCAGTGACTTTATCCTGAAACATACTAGTCATCATCCGAGTGTATCAAAATCCAATTCGGTGCTAGAGGTCCCAAATGAGTGTTTTCTGTTTATTGAGACTAGCCGGCCACTTAAAATATAACAAGCGTTTCTTCAAGCCCCAAGAGTTTAATGACCATTCATGGAACACCACCCCCCCCACCACCCCCACACAATATCAGATTCTTGGGACATGTATTACTATCGGTGCCTTCTGCTGGTATGATCGTTCCAATCGCAATTCTAATGCAGATACATGTATCTGTCCGCAAACTACATCAAACTGTATCCGCCCACTACAAATTGAAGGGAAATCACACGGGGGACAAAACACAGAAAAGTTAAAAAAAAAAACGCATCAGGTTAATGAAAGTCCCAACAACTCGGCATTCGTGTACGATCACATCCTACTACATTAATGACCTTTTCCCCTAGTAGAAAGCTGATAAATTACATCACAGGGGGAGGGGGGGGGGAGGGGTGGTTCCGATGTTTGGTTTGGGCAGTGACTCGTATTGAGAGAAGACAAGTTACTACCTTGATGAGATCTATCTTCATTGCCTTCATTTCCTTCTTGAGTTTGCCGAGCTGATGCACCACACCGGCTGCCTTCGTCTCTGCACCACTCTCTGGACTTATCAACCCTCTGCCAAGAAAGAGAAAGGAGAAACGTCAACCAAACAATAAATTAAGGGAGAGGGGGGAAAAAAAATCAATCAAATTAAGAAGATAAAACTTCTTCAGCTCATCAGATGAAGACACACCATTGGCGACAACATCACTTTCAAGGTTATTGAAATATAGCACAATCTTCCATCACCATGATCTCTTCCTGTCTTATCTACATCTTTGAGAAAATTGGGTAGTGATGAGAGCTCTGCAGAAAGTTGCTGTATTGTAGGGTGGTTCATATTCACCAATTCCTAGAGAATTCACGTTTTTATAGAGTTATATCACTGTACTGTTGCGATATATTGCTGTACTATTGGGTTATATCGCCATACTTTATTGTGTTATATTGTCGTAAAATTGTGGGTTATATCGCCGTATTTTATTGCATTATATTGTAAATAACAGCGTAACAAGTTAACAAGTTAACAACACAATAGTATGACAACATACTGTAATAATACAGTGATATATCGGCATTATAAAATAATGAGGAATTGACGAAAACGAGCCTCTGTAGTAATGTGAAGATAGTGATCAACAGGATGTAGCTGTTCAGTTCTCTTTTTCTTTTACAAACACAAGAGAACTGATGTTTCAAGATTAGGATAAACGATTGTTTCTTAAAATGGTTACAATTGTAACACATAAGGAGAAAGTATCACAGCTACGTCATCTGGACCAACATACCAAAATTTCCTTAGTTATCTTAGTAAAACTATCGTTGGGTTATATTGGCCTTTTTCAAAACCACGTCTCAGAACTATGCTGCCTCCGGCTAAGGCTAAGGCTACGGCTACGGCTACAGCACCATCCGCCCGTTTGATGCTCCATCATCATCCCCGAGCTGCAGAGCAGGTGACTACAAGTTTCTCCCCATTACTGTGATCTTGGGCAAGTGTTGTGACTTAGTCTGGTCTGGTCTGACATTCTATACCCATAGTGTACGTTTAGAATTACAGACAGAGCCCAAGCCATAGCCCAAGCCAAAACAGGGGTGTTGAAAAGAAAAAAATGGCCATAACGTAATATAACAGCACACACGAAAAAGGACACAATTCATTACAGCCAAATGCAGACAAAAACACACAAATAAAGAAAACCTTTCACAAAATAATCAAGTTTGATTTGCCAAGAAATACAACCTGGACACCCATTAAATAACCCTCAAACCATGACCCACGCTATTCAGCGACATCAAGTTCGTGCCAGTTCACCCGTGTAAGTTATTTAACCCCCACAGGAGTAGAAAGTAGGTTGGGGTGAGCTTAATCAAGCTGAGTGTGTGACATTTTGAGGGTTAAAAATATCAAGTGTGAGACATATTGATGACTGACTCTAGAATGCTGATAAGAATGATGCAGATTCTTGTTGGGAGTGGACACATTCATTTTGCAAGAAAGTACAGTTTGCAAAGAACAATGCCAAGAATGTGTTCTTGTATTTGCTTACCCAAATTTATCAAGAAAAAATATAATGATTGTGAAGAAGAGATTGTGCACACTGCACAGCAACCTGATCTATCATCACTAGAAGTGAGCCCTCTGTTGGCCAAACTAATGCTGAAAGTCTTTAAAGAGACTAGACCCACTCTCTGCTGCTCTACAATCTGTTGTTGGCAAGGTTCAGAGATTTAGTGAATGGGTTCATTTAATGAATGGATACAATCACTCAAGATTTCCGGATAGCAGATCTGTCATTTAAATTTCTTCAGCAGGCTGACACAAATCACATACAAGATATATTCACAATAATATCATCTCATACACAAACAAATGAGACATATCACATGAAGGTCTTATTTCACATTTCTTTCAAATTGCAAATGTTACATATTTTTCAAAACACAAATTACAATGTTTAGCTTCTGTTTACATCTGGTGGCTGACATTGTCTTTTGAAGACTTTGACGGAACGAATGGAGTCCACCTTTAAGATATTTTCTTGGGGGGAAGTTGTAGCTTGCCTCAACCCGGAGTTCAACGACCACTGAATGATCCTTGGATCAACACCCTCAAATCCCTGATGGGAGTGTACCCAAATGTGTAGACAGGACAATGACAGACAAATGGCATCCCCCAGGCTTCCAAGTTACCATGGCGATTTGTCTGTCACCTCATCTGGATTAATATTGTTGGGGGGGGGGGCTTAGCAACACTCTGGTTGTTGATAAACCAAGAGCACGCTTGCAGCCTGTGGTAGCATCGCATATGGAATAGACATGCGATATGATTTTGCTGAATACATTTTTTTGTTTGGATACTTTGGATGTTATATATACATTTACATGGATGTATAGGTTGGACAGCTTGTTTTGGGTCAGAAACCAGTAGCCTTAAATGGGCAGGACAGAAAGTCCGTCAGGGAGTTATAATCTTTCTCCAGGGAGGATCTGTTGTAAAATTAGGCTGTAAGGAAATAAAATCGTTGTCAACTTTTGTGGCTTGACGACCAAAGTGACTAAACATCAAACGCATTTTTCGGTTTCCTCTTTTGGTAGTGAAGGTTGAACGAAATTAACTCTGAGAATGCACTATTTAGAACATGCCTGGTCAATGTGAGCTGTAAGCACACTCGGTCTCACAGATAGCGATTGACGAGTGTTGTATGAGGGACAGAACTATCATCCTTAACTTCTATTAAAGCTGCAATGGATCTATGTACCTAAATCAGTGACCACACAAATCTCATTCGATATAAAATTTCCTGCGATCAGATGCCGTTGCACCCCTTACCAGATGGAAAACTAATTAATTACAGAGAGCTGAAAAACAGCAAAACCCGCAACAGGGAAGATATTAAGAAATATTAGACAATAAGAGATGATGGTGGAAGTCTAGAAAACTTCATCTGAGATCTGAACAAGAGACGTTGAGTGTTTTCAAACACTTCAAGTACAATCTGATATCAGAGGCCTCGGTTCAAATGCAGACAGCGGGCTTTACACATGGAAACCAAAGCTGCGCAAAATACAAGAAAGAAGAAGAAAAAAAGCAAAAAAAAAAAAAAAAAAAAAAAAAAGCAAGCAAACCAATCCCCTTCTTTCATCTCCCTGTATCAGGATCTTGTTTCGTGGTGAGATGAAGTTGCCTGATTCTTACGCTGTGCACAGGTGCAGCCGGACGGCGACAGAGCGCCAAAAAGGAAACAAGCTCTGTAAGGGAACACCGAAAAGCTGGCCGTGCAACTATAAAACCCCGGTAACGTGACACAGCTATCAGGAGTGCGAGTATAGGGTATCACAAGGGATGGGATATTTATGACTCTGTAAGCTCTGATCGGCTGCCTAGCTCATGAGCTCCCCCGCGGGCCAACATGATCTTGCCTTTCCAGTGCCCGGTATCTACATGACTAATTTATCCAGTCAGCTGCCTGGGAACCCACATCATGGCCTGGCTCAGGCCGATGTCAAAGACTGCCTCTGCTTTCATAATGTACAGAATTTACTTCCAGAACACATTTTTGCTGTCTCGGATAGACCACACAGTAAAATGTGAAATAAACCATGTACAAACCCTTTAAAGACCAGGGTGTTTGTTGATGGGGTGTTTACTGATGTTATTAATCATGAAATGTTAAAACACTATGCATCCACCATTGCAGTGGTGGCAGAGTAAACAATACACAGGCACTTTTAGTAGCTACATGGCAACTGCTATTAATAATAGAAGACAATTCTGTGATTTACATGCAGCCTTCACTTTATTGAGAATACAATGTCCACTTGTATATAACTACAAAATACAGTCGCAACAGCTGGACACATTTTGCAGGAATCAGGAACCGACTATACTGTCATCCCACGTATTTATTTCCATAACACATATTTATTTTAATACTACATTCAAATAAACAATGAATATCCTGATTGTACAGGTGAATATCTCAGACAGGCAAACTTCGACTGATACTTAAGAGTGGGATTTTAGAGAGGGGCAGCTGGTAGTTAATTCAAAAGAAAAAGAAGAAGATGATATCTGTGTGAAGGGGGTAAAGAATTGCAAAATATACACACTCTGTATATTATATGAGAGCCCTGTTGTAACTGATATCGCCAGCCAGCTTGAGGCTACTACCTGTCACTGTTCAACACCTTCCTATTTCTTTAATCTCGTTCCTGGTTTCAAATTACCTTCCATGAAAGCATCAACTCAAGGCAGCTTCCTCTGAACCCCTGTCAGGGGAATTCTTCACTCCATAAATAAAAGCTGTCACGTTGTCTTTTTTAAAGTGACCTGCTAGGTTGTGGCTGTGTTGGGGGTCTGCCATCACTGTATGTGCTCTTCCCTTGCTCTATGTTTTTTTTTTTTTCCTTGCAGGAACACCACTGAGCTTCTCGTGAATGTCATTGGGGTAGAAAACAACTCCTGGCATATAGGATTTTGTGCCCGTCAGTCCGGCCCCCTGGCAGCCATGCCCCACTGCCCCCCCCCCCCCGACACCAGCTGCTACACACCATGGTGGCTTGGGTACCAGGGCAGGTTTCCAACAGTGATGAGAATCATCGTCAGAATTGATAGTGATGGGGAGGAGGAGGGGGTGGGTGTATCCCCTTTCCTCCGTCTTTTGACGAAAAAAACCCAACAAACTTAGAATTCAGTGAAAACACCTGCAGTTTCTCTAAGCAGCAAGCGGAAATCATATTCCTAAACAATAAATAACACTTTATCAATGAAATCTAAATTTCATTAGTAATTAAATGTTATCACAAGCACCAAATTTACTAATCAACCCATACTTGTCAAATAAATTGATATGTTAGTTACAGTATTTTTTTTTTGAACCCTTTCCCACTGCAGCTTTAACATTTTTTTTTGCTGCAGCCAAGATCTTCACCTACTGACAGCTGGGTGAGACAGATGTAAACATTTTTCAGACACAAGGAAAAGGTCAACAAGGGAGTGCCATACAATGTGCCAAAGTAAACCATTTGTGGAAATGAAATTCTGGAAAGACAAATCTGCGGACACGTCTGAATTGATATCACTCACTGCATATTTTGTGGACTGTATGTCTGTACTGTCACCCCACATGTAGGTGGGACATTTCCCCTCCTCATTTACAAATGTCCACCCCCTCCTATAGTATAAAGAGTCCAAGATTACATAGAAAAGATGCTTGACGTTTGTGGTCAATTTATTATTCAAATGTTACAACAAAACAAACACCAGGATTTCAGTTAAATATTTTTTACACAGTCCAATTTCCATGAAAACAATCTATTCTGAAATTAATCACCTCAATGAGTCAAAACAAGACACTCTTTGATTGAGTACAGTCTACAGTTTGTTCATACCGTCAAAGTACACACTTGTTTACAAAGAGGTAGAACTGGTCTGGCATTTGCGTTACCATGGAGACAGACCACCTGTTTTCTAGTCCTACTTGGAAAAAGGGAAAACCCATGGAGAGGCTTGTCCCTACTTTTTAAAAGTGACCTTAAATAACCTGCGACCTCCAGGACAGAAAGTCCAACCCCAGACAAACACACACACACACAGATACATAAAGTATGTGACACAGCCCCAGTATCTGGTTCATCATAAATCAAGAATACAAACCATGTGTGGGGTAAGAGTCCCCTGACATAGCTTCATGTAGCCAAGCCATCAGTTCACTCTAGTTTCAGGCTATTCACCCTATGCGCACAGTGCAATGGGGTCGCCAAGCGCCTCCACAATTGTGGAAGTGTTGTATATATACAGCAATCACTCAGGCACCTATATTGGGTCTATAACTGGCTATGAATTGGAAAGTTGTGGCCCAGGGGTGGCAGTGACATTTGATCCACCCACAAAAAAAAGAAGGGAAAAAAAAGGTTGAGGGGATAGGGTATGAATACATTTCACTATTATTGTTCTCCCCTTGGCCTTAGGGGAATTTCGTGGCTAACTCTAGAGGGGGAAAAGTTGAATTACTTGGTGTCCTGGCCGTGTGAGTCTGGGACAGAGCCCCAGATTCATAAGTGCTGCATTAATTGTGTAGCACATGCAGTATATGCAACTGTAAAGATTGATCAGAAAATGAAAGGTACTGATTCCGGACTGAGGGAAAATGAAAGTGTTCGCCCCAAATTACAAACTGTCCAGTTTAAACATTGCTTCTATTTGTTGATGGAAGACAAATATCCTGCAGGGTTTCCATTGTCGTCTGACAACAATGAATTTAGCAATCTGTGAATAGTTGATTGTGTTTTCAACTGTTTGTTATCCACACACCGGCTTTTGTATAGTTTCTCCTTATCAAAACATTTCCGAGGTCTGATATCATTCAGCTGGATGTGGTAGAAACAATGGGCTTGATGAGGTCCCCAATATTGGATTTCTTGCCTTCAGTTAAAGGCACTGGACACGTTTGGTAATTGTCGAAGACCAGTATTCTCACTTGGTGTATCCCAACATATGCATAAAATAACAAACCTGTGAAAAATTTGGGCTCAATTGGTTATCGAATTTACAAGAGAATAATGAAAGAAAAAACACCTTGTTGCATTACTTTGTGTGCTTTCAGATGCATAATAAAAGGCTTCAGCTGAAGTCTTTTATTATTTGAGGGAGAAATTACTCTTTCTCAAAAACTACGTTACTTCAGAGGGAGCCGGTTCTCACAATGTTTTATACTATCAACAGCTCTCCATTGCTCGTTACCAAGTAAGTTTTCTATGCTAACAATTATTTTGAGTAATTACCAATAGTGTCCAGTGCCTTTAACAGTTATTTGCCCTTGCATTGATGGAGCCGAGCTTATAAAATAACATTTCGTGCTCATGTCAGTTAAAATTACCCACTTCATAATGGCAGTCAAACGAGCCAATGCAATTGTGGCTAGCAAGTAGCAGGTTGCCCAAAGAAATGAGCTTGTTTGAGAAAGAAGATGGGTGTATTCAAAAAAAGAAAATGCAAGAATAGCGGAGCAACAGTTGCATAAGAGCCATGATCATTACAGACATGAAAAGAGCTCTACAATTAACACTGGATGACCACGGCCCAATTTCAAAGAGCTGCTAAAGCAGAAAATATTGCTTAACTGTTTTCTGCTAGGCAGAAATCAGCAGGATACCAGTCACAAATTGTACATATGACATGGTAGTTTGGCCGGTAACCTTATTCTGGTAAGCATAATTTTGCAGTGCTTAGCTACTTTTTGTTCTGTAGCAGCTCTATGAAATTGGGCCCTGATGTAGATAGTTACCCCGGTCAAGTTACCCTGGAGAACTGTGTAACCCTACGAACTAGATGGATAATAAAAGCGGGTAGAAAAAGAGCGCGTGACTGAAATGTCAATTTTGGAACCTTCCTTTAATGCGCAGCCAAAGAAAACATTTTGCTTTCATCACACATTTCCAAAAGCAATCTAGCACCCCACAAGACCAGAGGGGGCGAGTGAAGAGACTCACAGATCTGCAGATCCACATGCCTAATCTCATTTCCACAAGTGCAGACCAAGGAAGAAACAATACTTGACAACCACGGCATCTTCTGGATGATTCACATCCTATGCTAAACGTCTGCCTCTGGGTATGTCTTTCCCTTCCTCACGAAACCCCCCCCGTCTCACTATCCCCCCCCCCTTGATGCGCGGAACATCGTTGTTACCAGGACAGGGCATTATTGATTTCGCAACATGAATGCTAACAATCTGGGGGTATTAAGAGGGATTAAAGAGATACTTAGGTACATGTAGCTGGCTCGTTGACCTTATCAATACCGGTATCCTTAGGGGGCGATTGATGAGATGCTGAAGTATTCCTAAATAAGAATTAGTAATCAGGGACATAGATTCATCGTTTTGGCATATGATTGGGGGCTGTGGGAGCTTTGACACAAGCAGATTATGAAGGCTTGCTGATATTTGTTATTCACTGAGAAAAAACGCAATAAAACAAGTTGTGAATAAGTGTGTGCAAGCACAGTCCGTTTAGGCAACTTCACACTTTATGTTTTTTGGTTATAAAGCAGGTTAAGGTAAAGATAATTTGAGGTTTTAACGATAAACATATTCCTGAATTTGAAAAATATAATATTTTTTAGAAATACAGGCTGCTTGAATGAGGAGACCGAGTGGAGAGCCGACATCTGAAGCACAGAGTAATATACTAGGTCTCCAAAAATATCCTGGTTGCTATACAGAGTTGGCATTCAGCAGCCATTTGGTCCGTTTCATTAGAAAGTATTCAGCGTCAAATGAAAGCAATGAGTTTCTTAGTTGATTACACGTAATCTATCATCATCATTTCTATTTAGGGGGAAACTACTCCGGCGATCAGAGGACAACAACAAGCACATCAAAGACATTCACACATTGCCAGGGAACGCACAGCGGGACTCTTGTTCTGCTCCTAAAACGCAAGAGAATGCCATTAAACCATAGGGGGGATGCTGCATTTCAATCTCCTCCGTGTCCACCATTTACACTTATCCAGCTACCCATTGATTGCCCCGCCTGTGTGCTCGGTTTCCAACACGGGAATGGAATGCCCTCGACCTACTTAGGGCCAGAAAGCAATTGAAACTGGGCAATCCGACCGCTCCACATTGCGAAAACAACAAGAAGAGTCCTCATGCCATGCTAGGATATACACGAATGTGCCCATCGGTGAGTAAACAGGAGTTCCTGTTTCAAGCCAACTGGCAGAGAGATTAGACTCATTCATCATACTTTAACTGGGACTGTTCCGTGGGACAAACTTTCCAGAGCTGTTTTGTGGGTTGCCGGGTAACACGGTTGAGAGCGGTATCTCTGAAGGACTGATCAATTTCAGTACCGGGGAGGCCCGGCCGGATCATTTATCTACCGCTAGTCATTTTATGACAGCTCCCTTGCCTGAAATGAATATTTCCAGACTAATCAATCTTCTTTTGAGTCTGCACGGCAAGAAAAAAAGAAGAAGAAAAATACATATTTATTGCAGACACCTTCCATACAGAGAAAGGGTTGTTGTGAATGTCACATTCTAATTTCATCAAGCTGTTATTGACTACAAACCTCCATTCAGTAAACACACATCCATTTTTATGCAGAAAGAGAATGTCATTTAAATCTCATGATTTGTTTTTCATGCTTGAAGCATAGAACATTGAAATAGTGTCATCACAAGAAAACCCAAGTCGCTGGCATACATGTACATGTATGCACGCATAAAGTTGTACATAAACTTGTACATGTATTTAATGATTGTATAACTGACATTTGGTAGATCACAACTTATCAATTTTCTTAATAGGCCATGTCCAAATTGGCGGCTTCAGCTGGATAGCCGCATCATCATGCGTTGAAGTATGGGCCGTTCTTAACAACACCCTTAGCAACAGCCGTAGCTGTAGCCGGAGCCGCCGATTCGGATGCAGCCTAATTCAGGTTTCGTCTTAGCCAGTATGATGAATTTCAAATCTGTCTATTGATGCTTTTTTTTGGAAAAAAACCTTCAGTCAACCTCACTACTTTGTCAAGTTTTATTACTGTCATTCTATTGTATTAGTTTAGTGCATGCACTGTTGACTTTTCACAAACAATTGTCATTCAAATTGCCAAGATCCTCCGGGAACCCCCATCTGTAATAAGATGAAATAAATAACCACATTGGATAGCAGCCCTTGATACAACCATTGTACAAGAACTCACAGTCCACACACCACACACACTAGATGAGGTATAGTCAAAGGGGGCACATTTATCATGGTGACAGGACAGGGAGATTTTTTATTTGTAACTGCCAACGGGACAAATAATAGGAGATGGATGATGCTGATTAGGACAGCGCTGGGCTGTCCAGCGGGGGCGATATATGAAATAGAAAAGTCATGGATGGGCAGATTGCTTCTCTTTGTTTAGCTGGGCTATATTACATTGAGCGATGCTGAAATCTGGACATATGGCGACTCTTATGGAAGGGTGGTTGCAAATGAACCAAATTATAAAGTAAAATATCAAAAGGTCTCAAGAAACTGACCCTGAATCTCAGACATGTCGCATATTAGAATATGGAAACAATTAACTTTGCATAATTTTTAGCATAACAAAAACAATAACAAAGGTTGATGAATAAGCGCATGTGTATAATCCTGTTTGAGGCTCTTGTATATAGGGTTAAAACAATAAATTAATTCTTGGATCAGAACCTTTTTTCTGTTGCCTAGTAATAGTAATATAGGAGAAATAGGGGAAGACAAAAGCTCAGCTAGACAGATGTAATTGCCAAGGACATTGGGGGTGCTTCCAACTGATCTTCCTAACTTAATGAGGGATAGACAAGAATGGGCAAATCTCAACATGATTCCTACCTCGGTCGACTAGAGAAAGAGAGAGAGAGTGGTATATATCCATATAATACTGACAATTTGTAGACTTATGAACACACAGTTTTACTCTGAATATTAGAAAACTTGTCTGTGGTAAATATAACAGGTGAAATATTTGACGAGATTGAGATTTAGGGCTACTAAATCCAGCCAGTTCAACGCCTGTGATCGTCTCCTTATCAGAAGCTAGTCAACATTATCATTCCATTCGTTTATTTTCTTTAACACCTGTTTGGCTGATTAAAACGGCATCCTGCCTGAAAATTGCATAATTCACTGGATTTGTTTCCTCCCCGTAAATGCCTTTTCTATAAGTGCATTATCAGATAATCTGTCACGGTGTGGTTATGATATCTATTAAATGCTACAACAGTTAGATTGGATAATTAGGATGATCAGAGGATGCATGTAAACTGTGCCTTCATCAAACCATCGACCAGTGAAGGTTCGCTTTCAGTTCCATAATCAGGGCCCAATTTCATAGAGTTGCTTAAGCACAAAAAGTAGCTAAGGACAACAAAATTATGCTTAGCAGAATAAGGTTACCAGCCAAACTACCATGTCACATGTACAATTTGTGACTGGTGTACTGCTCATTTCTGCTAAGCAAAACATTGTTAAGCAGTATTTTCTGCTTAAGCAGCTCTATGAAATTGGGCCCAGGAGGTTGTGGCACAGTTTAAATGACAATCTGCATAATATAGGTTCCATCAGTAATTATTACATGATGGACAGATATCGGAAGCTCTTTTTTTTGGAGGGGGGGGGGAGGGGGAGAGGAAGGAAAACTTTCAACCTTTATCCCCTGCCTTTGGTCCCAAAGGAAGTGGCTACCCCCAGCTGACAGAAAAATATTTAGGTTGCTGAGAAACCCCAGGACAGATGGCGACTTGGTCAGCAATTGGCCTCCCAGGGTGGATATATATCTCCTACAAATATTGAATCATAATCATGACTGCAATCGGTAGCTAAGGTACCGCAGACTGCAATTACTTTATAACTTAATGCAGTTTATGAAGTGGTTTTTTCGGTTCTGGTGGGGGTTTGAGCTGCATGCACAGACTGAAGTTTGTCTTTTCCACATGTTATTGAAGGATTTGCTTCCCTGAACAAAAAAAAAAATCAATCTCCAAGTAAAATAATATTTGAAGTGAACCACCAGCACTGCAGTGCCAGATGATTACCAAATTAAAAAAAAACAAAGAAAAACATTTCCCAATTTAAACTTTAAACCCCAAAGTTTATTTTTGCATTCAGTCTTTTCAATCATGCAAAGTGTACAAAATATATAAGTTGATAGGAGGTTTAATCATATTATCAATTATATTCAGTCAATGAATCCCTGCCTAGTTTTATAATATCATTTAATATGTAGGTTGGAAATAAATTAGCAAAATACTGACAGAAAAACATGGATTGCATGTAGACATCTGACCTATCTGCAAAAAAGGATTAAGTGAGCATGCCCCTAAGTATTATGAAGAGGATATCTTAGTATTATTATAATTTATTTATTTATTTATTTTTGTTGTTGGGGGGGGGGGTGGAGGCTCAGTCTGCAAGCTTATATGATTGGATCAAAAGGAAATGATTCCTGCATCTGAAAAACAGGAGGAAGTGAACAAGCAAATGGCGCCTTACGGATTTACCATTTATCTGAATTTGATGTCAATGGAATCCTTGCCAAATGACTCAGTGACGAGAAAATGGTTCAACCCGAGATCAGAGGGAGTCCTACTCACTATCAATTTAAGTTTTAATTAGCAGTTTAAGCTCTCTTTCCGTCTGAATTAGACAAAACAGAAAACATCCAATGGATAATTTGGAGTCTTCTGTAGTTGATGACACTAATGAATAAATAAAGAGATGTATGTGCCACAATAATCTGTTTTTTCTGTCAAGAAAACCTTGTGCTTAATTATGAGACAAAAAAAAGATCGTAAAAAAAAAAACCCTTTTATTTCACCACTACAATTTGCTTGATCAAAGTCAAGACTAATGACTTATTAACTTTCTGTGGATTACAAACCGAATAAACCCCAGTAAGGTTGAGTACAGATTATTGCGACATAATTTGAAATGAGTACATGATTACTACATGAAGTAGTAGTGGTATGAACTCTGTACCAAATTCTGAGACGTAAAGGGAATCAGCTTGCTGGGGGTGTGGAGGTGGGGGAAGTTGGAGGGGGGGGGGTTGAGAGAGAATGACAACAAAAGCTATCATGATAGCATGTTGCTATAAAGTCACATTCTTACAAAAACAATTTTTGTGTAACCTGTTTATGTGTACGGACAAAATCCACAGCAATGAAACCGACGAGAGAAGTGACTGAATAGCAAGCTACATTGACATCACCTCTTCTGAAATGGTTGAGCGGGGGTACAGGTTAAAAAAAAAAAACTATGTGTCAGATGATGGAGTAGTTAGTGGATCATTACTGATGGAACAAGGGATAACGAAGGAAATAACAGTTGGTGTGAGGTTCAAATATGGGAAAATGACGATTGCCAGATTAAATAACATCTTCCTGTCAGGGTGAGTTACCGCCACCAATATGGAACACGGGAGGAAACAATTGCTGTGAGGAGGATGTTCGCTAACAGGTGCAGATGTAACATAGTCTTGGTTACATCATAACCCTGGCTGGTTTATTGCTGGAAACAGATGAACAGGAAGGCAGAGTAACACGTCAAACGCACGGAACGTGCCGTTTGCAATCAAGCCAGGCTGGATTGTACACACAATGATGTCCACTTGCGATAGCTGCATAGAAAAGACTTCCATTCAAAAGCTTGACGATGAATTGGCATCATCTTCATCATCACCTTAATTCATAAGTTTCATAAGAATCAGAGAAGTAGCATCCAAGATAATCGACAGTTGCTGTACCGCTGTTGACGTACACAGGTCAACTTCTGGGCAACCCTTAGTTCCAGACAAGGAGGGTAGTAAAGGACATCTTGACAGGTACCTGCATAGACATTTCGAATCAGGAAAAAGGAAGTCGGGCCTAGGGCTTGCTGAACCTGGCTTCCACAGGGGCCTGGGGCTTGCTAAACCAGCTTCCACTGGCCCCAAGGTTAACAGGTTTCTCAAAAGGATTTATGTTCTGACAGGAAACATTGGAGAAGAAAAAAATTAACCATGATTGATCTGTTGAAAACTTGCTTTCTTGATCAGAGAATTCAACTGTTCTTGATTTTTATCTAACAAATATGACCTACTTATTATTATTTTTTTTACTACTCCAAGAAATGCAATAAGTAAATTGATCTCAATTCCAATGTCCTCAACTCACAAATTGCAGATCGCGGTCAGGAAGTCAAGTTTCAAATTTTCTTTTAACAGGTAACCAGTCTCTTTAACCTTGACACTTGCCTTTGAAGTTATCCATTCTGGCCTCTGTGTTTACTGGGTATGGCTTCATCAAGATTGAGAAGGTCATTGAATGTTCTATTACAAGGAGGGGGAGGAGGGGGATGGAGTATGAGTGTGACAGTTGATCAGATCGTTCAAACATAGCAATTAATTTAGGGTAAAAAGTGTATACTTTTCAACATTTAATTGATACCCACTCAGTCAGCTTTTACTATTATTTCATCACCCTACATTAGCTGCAAAAACCACAACAATTTGAAAATAGACGAAGGGGGAAAAACACCAAGGCCAATTTCACATAAACTCTGATAAGATTTTAGTTTGATCTTCATCATATCAAGACCTGTTACAGATTGACCTATTCAATGTAGAAGACTCTGTATAATTAGGGATTTGTACTCAACGGTAGACTACATCAGGCTCATTGCCTGCACGTAGTGTGGTCATCATCAGGATCTGCGTAAGTAACGGTGGCTGGATATGACAGCGTCTGTACACATTCAGCCATCAAACCACACAGCTGGGGGGGATCAGCTTCCTCTTATAATGGCCTCATCACCAGCAGATGGGAACAATACGGCGGGGCCCAGGCTGGGGAGAGGCAGTCAAATTTCAAGAGATGGATCCCCCAATGGATGGCATCTGTCCTCAACTAATGAATGAAAGACTGGGCACCTGTCTAAGTAGAGTCAAATCTGCCGCAGTGATGTAATATTTCAAAAACGCTGATCCCGTATACGAGGTCTTCAATTTCCAAAATTAGACAAACGCCTATAGTGGCATGCATCACTTGTCTTTATCAGTAAAGGCATGTAAGCTTTGCTGTTCGATGTGTCAACCCGTTATTAAGAACTATAGTAAATAGTTCAATAATAAATGCAAACTAATGTTCTGTTCACAGAAAACGACCCAGAAGATATCGCCCCAATCACAGTCACCTGAGTTTCAAGTTGTAAGTACTGTTATGATGTTAACCTCACCCGTAATCAAACAAAATAGGGAAGAACCTTGATCGAAAATCAACTTAAATCATCAAAACGGGAAAACAAAGTCAGGAAGTGCAGATGAATATGAGGGACAGAGATAACAGTCTCATATAGCCCTCGATATAAATCAAGAGGGGGGGGGGGGTGAGTGTTGATCACCCAACAAATTGGAAGTTGTTCCTCTCTCAGAACAGCTAGTGTAAATCAGTGACTGAGTTGCATCAGAAGACCATGTAAAGGCTAAAGGCCAGTAAAGTCATTGATGTAAGGAGAGACTTGATCATTCATACTGCATGTATGCATGGTTGATAATTTATTACGTTCGAAAGGGTCGATCTACCTATACTTTGCATAATATAATCAGTCTGCTCTCTCAGAGAGAAAATTTGTTCAGAAAACCGTGTACTTTTATAGTATGCTTCATTTTAGATCATCGTAAAGTTAAATGAGTTTGGCCACAAGGTGATCTTGATTTAGATTACATTAACTATACATCTATATTCACCATTTGAAATTGGTTGGAATCAACATGTGAAGCAAAGTATTAGAAAAATGGTTGTAATTCTGTCATCACATCTAAGAAACAGAGCTTGCTGTCATCTAAACTCTGCTACTACCAACAACTTCCATGTACAATGATGTGCATTTCCTGCTAATTTACATGCATGTACAATTTCAAGCCCTAGATTGATGGCAAGCCATTGCATTGATGATGATCAAGGTAGTGCTGAGTCCGCACAGGACTTAAGTGTTCCTCATACTGTACCATCCAATTAGATCTCTCATTTAATAAGCTATGGCACATCCAGCCTTTCCACAATCCGCTCTGATCCCCAGATGCCTGAGGAAGAACCCGATGAATCAGTGCATGAACTGAGGGGAGTAAGGGTTAGCTCTGGGCATTCCACTTCCTGTTATCAAGACGTCTCATTGCAGCGGTTCTGCCGCTGGTGCGCCGCTTCCTTGGCAACGTGCACAAAGCCCAACAGGGCACCAGTGGAAAGACTCAGGGGGGTGGAGTCACGGAGTGCGAGAAATGATCCCTGGATGGTTGGGATGAGAGCCCTGGCTAGCTGATGAGGTCGGCTGGATGTTGCTGATTGTGTCTAAAAAAAGACTCTTGGCACGGAATCTTACTTGACAGTTGTTAAAGGGGCTCACTTGGTACAAGTGAAAAAGGCACATGTCCTTGATTAAAATTTATCCGGGTTTTAATAAATTAACTTTTAAGGGGTTCCACACAGCATTGGTGAGAGTGAACATAGAAATGTTTACAGATTTGCTCATAACTTACATGGTATTAAGACTGTCCTGGTGGGAAAACATCCTTGAAAAAAAATGAGTAAAACGATTTATAGTTTGGATCTCAAAGAGTCCACAACTTGATGTTTGACAGCAGTTAAAACGTATAAGGTTTGAAAAAAACTATTTTCTTTTGTGACTCTAGTCTAATGATTGATTGAGTTTAAACCTTCCACATGTTATTATTTCATGTATCGTTGGGTCACATAAAGTGCGGATACTGGGCTTCGACAACAACCAATGCCGTCCACATTCTTTAAAGGAACATTACAGAATTGGTAAGAACAAAAATACTTTTTGATCACAGATTTACATAAAACTTACACCGTCTAATGATGATGATAGTAGAAAACATCCCTTGAAATAATTCTGTCTGAAATGCCATATTTGATGAGAAATGAATAAACTAACTTCCGATTGGAGTTTATCGCTCAGTGAGCGTTTTATTCATTTGTTGAATCTATACGATTTCATGCAAAATGTGTAATCGGTTTTTCACTATTTTCTTGTGACCCAGATGGCCGATCGATCTCAAACTTCTACAGGTTTGTCAGTTTATGTATATGGTGGATTACATAAAGTGCTTACACTGCCAGCAACTATTTTGTTAGCAAAAACCAATTCTGTAATGTTCCTTTAAGCAATTTAAATTCAAATCTCACCTCCACCCCGTTATTAATACATGTATAGGATCTTCTCAATTACCAAAGTAAATTGAGCTAAAAACGTTCTTACAGTACTGGGACTTGACACCAACATTATATTTCTTCTCTTTCTTTGTGACGGAAAAGCCATTTAGATAAAAAAAATTCTTATACAACACTAAGAAAGCTTGTTAAAAAAAAGAAAAATGGCAACGAGGCAAACTTTAACACAATTTAATCACTTAAAAAAAAACTCAATCAAATTAACATGATTGTTTTGACCGCATGTGCAATCTTTTTCTCAGAAAGGAACATTCGCTGCAGCTGACCACACACACATTTAATATGACTCCGACTTGATCCACAAACGATTTGCGACGGCTAAATTATACTACGGTCCCTTACGTGCATTAAGATCAAAATGGGGAATGAGTGAACTGTGTGAAAAACCCCTACACTGGCCCCCAGGGCAAATCAATGGCAGAACACAAATTGCTGGTTTTGTGTTACAGCAACATTTCCCCACTCTAGGAACCAATGACTGAACACCGAGGCATGTAAGAGACACTGGGCTTTGAATTGAACGGCAAAGACCTGGCTATTTGGTGGCATAATCTGTCAGTAACTGGACCTACTCTCCCTCGATTAAGTTACAGGTTGATGTACCCTGTTGTGAAGACAAGTTCAGTCCTTTCACTTTGGAGAGCTGTATTTTTTCCTCTCTTTTCTTTCTCTCTTTCTAGCCAGGACTACGCACGAAGACAGTTTCTTTTTCAGTAAACGAAAACTGAGATTTTTGTAACTGGCAACAATAGAAGCCACAGTAGTTTTGTTTTCATTTCACACTGGAGTTACCTCTGGCAGAGATATCAGTATTGAACACTTCTGGATTCCCCCATCACATTTACATTGTTTACTTATGCAATTAAATCCGGTCCTTTTGTTTGACATTCGGATATAGGAAGGATTGAGAAATCTGATGCTGTTTCATTACCTAAGATCCGATTATTTCGTTCGGATGTGAAGAAATGTTAAACACAATGGAAACACACACAGTTAGGTCTTTAGATTTGCCAATGGACTGCCATGTAAGGCAAGGCCTACATCTAATGTCAAAGTAGGTCAAATATGATATGCCAATAAGCACAAAGAGTGCACCACACTAAATAGTGCAATAATCACGCTCCGAGCCTCATGAATCGCTTATTTTACATAAATATCAAAGATTTGAAGGTCATGGCTTCTGAGGATCGTTGAAAGAAATCATTGTAAATATTGTCCCCTGAATTGTTTCCTTTCCCTTTTTGCTCACAAGCATAGGACTATTTTTTCCAAGATGAAGGACTCTGGCCTATTTAAGGGGTGTTTTCGTTTCAGAAAGAGGACATAAATTTAACAGCTAATCCCCCCCCCCAAAAAAAAATGAACTGCTGGAAAAAGCAGAGCCTAAATAAAAGTCTTTTAGCCTTTGAGAAAGACTCTGCTGGGGTTGAAACAGAACACCATTACATTTTTTTGTTGCATTTATACCAAAGGTCATTTTGGTTGGACAGCAGTTTGCAAACATTTAATTCTCTTTTCTCCCAAAACTTGAAAACAAAGTTAAGCTGTAAGCAGATACTTTTGATTTGATTCCAAGAGGCAGAGACTTTTTAATATTGTTTAATATTTAACATTTAGCTTTGGTTGATATTTGGACCTTAAGTTTGCTGCACCACAAAGCTGTTTGCTTGACCATCGAATGCAGGAAATGACCATACCAAAATAACATGCTCCTTACTAGAGTCTCCTGCCTGACACGCAAACTAGATTTAAGAGACGGTCTAAAACACTATCAAGCAGTTTGGCATTTATAACTGCAATGAACAAACTCTGTCAGGAACTTGTCAAGCTTAGCGGGATTAACATCATGAACAAACTAACTGAATACTAAAAAACTACCTAATTACCAATCAGTCAAACATGCTTTTGACACTGATAAAAATAGACACTATAATTTTTAGCAACAATGACCAGCTGCCGAGGCCTGCTCCTCAAAGAGGACTCCCTGGCTAGTCTAGCTTGCAATGTTGAAGAGTTGTCATCAGGCGCTTCCAGGGCCTGCAGCAAAGATCTCACCGTCATACACTTCTCTTGTTTCTCAACACTTGGCAGGGACAAGCTGCAACCTTGTTCCCATGGCGGGTGATCACATCACCGATCGCTCTCATCATGCATTGTGCTTTCTCTCTCAACAATGTGATAATCTCAATTTAGACTTGGGTATTAACAGTTCATAAAAACCGGACAGGAAACAAAGATGCCTTCCTCGTACATTAATAAACAATTAGCAATTTAGCCACAAGCAAAATCGGAGAAAAACAAGCAGGATGATTTTACCCAGGCTTACTGAGGTCACTACTAGGCCAGATTGTTTTTCTTTGTCAATATAAGGTGATAAATATTTTAAAAACTCAATGATTCCAACATTAGGACCCCTATGTGTCATTTGTTTAATTTTGCTTCGCATGACCGTATAATAATTTTTTCCTGAACCACTCCCTGCCAGACCTAGTGCTTAGTTTGCCCAACCCAACTCTGCAAATTGGAATAGTCTTCTCAATCTACATCAACTTCGTTTTGTTGTTTATCTAGTTTCACTTTTTGTATGGACGGATTGTTCATGCGATTTGAAAGGTCAAGTCTTCATATTTTCTAAGTAAACTAACCTTTCAATGGATGTTTGTAAGAAGGATAACAAGAGAGAGAGAGAGAGAGAGAGAGAGAAAAAAGAGAAGAGACAACCAGCATTAGTCAAGTGCCTGTAATAAATAGATATTCATTGGCGGAGGAAGAAAGATCGATGACAAGCAATAGAAAGTTGTTTGGTTTTACAATGTAACAGGCCAGACAGGGCTGGTTTAATAGACAACCAGGAGTTTCAACATTCTTCACGTCCCTCAAGACAACATCAAAAGCATGGAGGTCTCCATGATTAAAGATATAATTGATCTTCACAGCAAAGGGTACATCTAACATTAGCTTCTCAAACCTTCAATCGGGGCTACTCCAACATTAAAAAAATGCGATTCTCTGGAATGTTTCGTCAAACACTGTTTCCTACTCCAAGTTCTCTGTCACATTTCAATTTGTTCAAAAACG
Organism: Pycnopodia helianthoides; assembly: GCA_032158295.1. Classification (NCBI taxonomy): domain Eukaryota; kingdom Metazoa; phylum Echinodermata; class Asteroidea; order Forcipulatida; family Asteriidae; genus Pycnopodia; species Pycnopodia helianthoides. The sequence goes on from CM063243.1 coordinate 15,856,730, forward strand.
AAAACATGGTCATTTTTTTCTAAATCAAAACAAACGCTTCAATAGGGCTAAACATTTTCAGCATCTAAAAAGTTCTACAAGTTTAATCAACCTTAAACAGTTCCCCTAAAACTTAGATGTGTAATGCCCCCGGAAGAAAAAAAAACAACCAAAAATTACACAAATAGCTGAGATTTTCTCAGCGCACTTAAAGAATATTCCCTCAGGCCCGAGCGAGCATTGCCTGCGGCTGTCATGTTGTTGTTTTTCTCTTGGTTTGCCAAGATAAGGATGTGACAGACACTCGTGAGATGCGGTTACCAGGCAACACATCTTCATGATCATCTCCTGGGAAACAGGAAGCTCTTCGTCCTCTCACGTATATAGTCTGACAGTTTAATGTAAGACAAGTTTCATGTTCACTCTTTTAAGAATTCTGAACCTCATCGGATTACCTGGGTAAAATTTCAAAAAAACTGTTCAGCAGAAAGAAAAAAAACGTTGCACAGCAAATCATTAAGCAAGAAAATAGCAGGGGGCTATGATGAGAGCCTTCATAAAGTTTGGCTTTGTTTTGTACCGTTATTTGTCTTCTAAATATAGACCACAAAGGGAAATATTAGCTATAACATTAGTGGGTCTTTTAAAAGTTTCAAAGTAGCAAATTAAAAAATGTTTGTTTCAGAGTACACGGATCATGGATCACAGTTCATGAATGTATCGTTCACTTCCCACATGACATCAAATAAAATGAGACCCCCACCACACAACTTTTTGGAAAACAACAATCAATACTTGACTGGAAAATGATTATGACAGCTGCTTCAAAAAATTTATGGGAATTCCCGAATCACGTTACAATGAGGGCCTTTCCAAGAAGTACATAACAGTACATGCAGTACCAAACCATCAATCTTTCCGGATCTTTTGGCTTTTTTCCAACAGGAAATCAAAAGTTTTTGTAATGAAGAGCCTGAGAACAATCAATCTCCTTCAGGAAGGCAGAACTTTTGTTGTTGTACATCGAGAGAGCTCTGCATGTGACCCAATCGTGAACCACCCACACAAAACACCTAGCCGTGCTTGCCACTTTATGAATCACTACTCATTTCCAGACCAACACCAATCCCACCACAACCGAATGGGTTCATTTATTCCCACCAAGGCTTCCAAAGGTCACTCAGACCCGACTACCCTACATGTGTTTTGCCTATCTCCCAAATAAAAAGAGTGTTTCCCTAGAACTTTCACTTGTAAGATGTATTTCAGCACAATAGTCTGGTACATTTATCATTGGAACAAGATTTACAAGTTAGTAGTAAACAGTTGCTGACTAACATCAACAACCCAACCCACTATCTAACCAGAGCGTGCAAGACTTTATAAAAAAAAGACCAAAAGCATTAGTTTGATTGTCTTGGAAGAGACTGTAGGAGAACTTTGCAGTATGGAAGTACTTTTAATATTTGTTTATTTCTTTTCGAACCAGGGCTGCTTTGTGCAAGGCCAAAACTTGGGCTAGGTCAGATAACTAGCTTAAAGTTTTGAGTTTTTAGCGATGAAAGTAGTAAGAATGACAGCTGGAGAATTGGATCGAAGGAGACAAATCAAAGGAATGGTCATTGGGAGAGAGGGATTGGGGATAGGATGAAGGAAAAAGGCAAAACATGGACATATAAGGAGCGACAGACAGCATGTTTGTGGCAAGAGAAGGGAATAAGACTGGATGATGGATGTATTCTTCAAAAACATCACACCACCTGTCATCGAGTGAATAGAATATCGGGATCAAGCGGAGCTTTGTCTGCTCTCTCGCGACAAATACATCCTGGGTGACCCCAGGGCTCAGGAGTGTGAGCACGATACCCTCCTATGACTTAATGCACGCACTTCCTGCGTCTGTTATGCAGGCAGTCTGGCTCCGGGCATTTCTTTCCCTGAGTGGCACTACTGCGAATGAATGGACCCAGCCAACACACAACAGTTTATGACCCCGAGGGGGTACAGGGTCAAAAGCTCTAGGTGTCACTTGATGCTGATATTGTGAGGGGGGGGGGGGAAGGAAAAAACTACAGCGCAGCAATTTTCTTGTTTGCACTTACAACAACACCACACGCAGTATAGTTTTAGGTTTTTTTTATTTGATAAAAGAGACATAATATTTGGACTAATCACATGTATTTGTCCAGAGGGCGTATAGCTAGCCATGAATAGACTGTTGTGAATACATCATAGATCATGACAGAAGGCAAAAAAAGAAAAAAGACAGTGGGAGAAGTTGTAGTCACAATGCAACTCAGTAGTTGATATTTCAACTCAATTTAACCGATCAATTCATCCTCAAATTTTTACCTCAACTTTCTCCTCAGCGAAAAAAACCTTCCGGGGGCTCGGGGGCTCAGATCTAATGATTTGATTAGTTTCCACAAATAAAACACATACAACATAAACTAACCAATGTAAAAACTTCATTCAAATTGGTGCTCACACTTGACAGATGGGAACTTTTTACGCCGATGCTTTCCCCCGACTCGTATACTAACTTTGCTTCAAGCGAGCTTCCAGATCATTGGTCATTCTGTATTCCAGTTGTCAACATTTTTGAGCTTCTCCCTTTAATGTAAATGTCCCTATCTTTTCTCCATGAGGGAACAATTCCAGGCTCAGACAGTTAAGAAGCAAGAAGACAACGATGAAGAGGAGATGGTTAAGAAACAAGAAGACTGGGATGATGATGAAGATGAGGAGGAGGGTTTAAGAAACAAGAAGACGGTGTGATGATGATGATGAGGAGGAGGGTTTAAGAAACAAGAAGACAGTGATGATGAGGAGGAGGAGGACAGTTAAGAAACAAGATGACATTGATGATGAAGAGCAGGAGTAGAGTCAGACTGAGTGGATTAGGTTTTCAGATGAGGGTTCTCTCTGTCTGCATTGTGACGGCCACCGCAGCTACTTGCTATGGGAGTAAATTGGCCACGGCCTTAGTGGAGACATAGGGTGAATTTTTGCACTACCTGCATGGTTGTGTGACCATGAGCCCCCCAAGCAAATATTCCCCGCTTCTCCTATCAACCACAACTGCGAAGCAAGTGGATTACCTCCAATTCCTCTTAGTATTTGGGGTTAACAGCATTCTGCATGTTGCCAATAGCATGCTCATTATTATACTTTGAGATTAAGCGTACATGAAGAATTAGCTAATTGACTATACAGCTGGGTGCAGTTTAGAATAAACTCAACGTTGTAAAATTATCCAAACCTACTGACTGAGTGAAAGGGTATATTATTCTACATACATTATGGTTCTAAAAGCACAGTGATCAATACCCGATTGATATTGTTATAAGGGACAGTGATCAATACCTGATTATTATTGTTATGAAGGACAGTGATCGATACCTAATTATTCTTGTTATGAAGCACAGTGATCAATACCTGATTATTATTGTTATAAAGGACAGTGATCAATACCTGATTATTATTTGAAACACGATTCCACATGGCGGGTAATTTATCCATGATGTTGGAATAATATCTAAATAAAGGTTAACTGATAGAATACAGTAAACACACCCTCAACCCATAAGCAATAACAGTTGCAATCCAGACGTCAAACAAAACAATGCGTACCTGCTGATATTTTTGCAACACACACAACAAGAAACACATCTTTTTTTTAAAGGGGCCCGGCTCAGGACAGGTCTGTTCTATCTTTCACTCTTCCCTGGTCACATGACCCCACCTTTTCCGTTCTGAGCCGCCGTTTCCTGACAACTTGTCAGGGAGGTGAATTCGTTATGAAGCATTCACCGAATATTGGCATGTAATAAACAGTCTACTTCACATCCCATATGTACCGGTACCCCGGTACCGGTGACGGACTTGCCAAGTCTTACCAGGAAGCCACTCACCCCCCCCCCCCATCAGTGAGTTTCTTTATTTAGAGAAAACAGAGTTATTACAAGGAAATATGATGTGACACAATGTAAAATTTACGGAGGAAAGTTCACAAAGTTATATGTTTAGATTAAGTTGCTCATACTTTGATTGCTGACATTTAAGTTCTACCGTCTCCAAGTCCACTCAAGTACTTCTTTAAAAATATATACTTTTTTCATTATTGGCTTCTCAAAGAATATTATTTTCAACAAGTCGGGTATGACCCTGAACACGATCCTATCAAATTCCCCTGACCGATAAATCAAATAAAGAATGACCCACTTTTTATACAAATTCAACCCATGAATCGCTGAACATGATTTAGCACCAGTATATGTAATAAAATATCTTCTTATTTTTAGACTTTATGACATTTGGAGAGTTACCCCCACCATCCCGATTAGGTTTCATGAAACGCATGGGGAAAAAAAAATGAAAAAAAGAGATATGTCATTTCATGGTCTTACCTGACTTTTAAACTCCCACACATAGTTTTTTTTGTTGGCCTACTTTACCTCCTTATGAGTTGTGAGACAGTTGCATATCTTTGATTGAAGGAGAAGATCTTTGCACGCAATGACACCCAAAAACCACCTGATTTTGCTGGGGAGTTCAACACGGTCTTCTGTTGTTCACACCATCGCTAATAAATTGTGCTGACTAATATTTGCTCTTAACTCATTTATTTTAAACTGTTGTGCAAAGTAATAAAAAATATATATATAAAAAATCCGACTGACTAATATTAGCTCCGACTCATTTATTTCAAATTGTTATGAAAAGGGTAAAAAATAAATGTCAGACCGGGTAGAGTAGGGGGAGGCAGTCCAATCCAATCTAGTAAGTTTAAAGAGCACCTTTTCCTGTCTGGTTTCACAGCACTTGCATTTAATCATGGCATCCAGAAGCAATTGAGCAGAATTTACACAACTCTATGTGCAGAGATCTTGAGACCCTTCCCAAGCCCTATAAGTTAATTTCTCACTAGCAATCTCGCAAGTTACAAAAGACTGCAAATTTATTAACCGACAGTTGACAGTTTCTCCTATAAAGTACAAGTTCCTTTAAACTGGTATACTTTTTGTCTACATCCAGAAGGAGATGGCTTAGCTCTCAAAGGTACAGGATGCCTGTAGGGGCTAATCACGGGCGTGGAACCCATGGCTTTCTTGCGTGTAAAATGGTTTCGCTCAAGTAAGATGCCAGAAGAGACTTTAAAAAAGTAAGATTAAAAAAAGAAGAAGTAAAATTTGTTGAAATGTTTATTACATTCGATCAAGTCTTAGGCACAGGATTCAACAATAATTACTCTTTTAGAATGGCAGTGAGGCAACAGCGCAAGAGCTTGGGATATACTTTAACAACTTTTATGTTACAATTATGTACATGCATACACCCTCTCTCTCTTTCTCTCTCTCTCTTCACAACCATTCGCCCTTTATAGTACAATGAGAATACTTTTGGTGTTAGGTTACTAATAACAAAACAAAGGCAGCATCAATTACACACACCGAGCCTTGTTCAGAAAAAATGGATTGACTTTTAATTTTGCGAGCAGCTGCAAGTACTTTGACTGACATAACTGTTCAATATTGCTTCCGTAAGATTGATCCAAGATGCATCAGTCAGTGTCATGGCATTAGACAACTTGGAATGAATTTAGAGTTGTGTAACAAAGCATCACTAGAATTTTACAAAAGTGGCTAAGCTTTGAGGGGGAGCCATACCCAATTTTAAGGGATGCAACAGGTTCTATTACTGATGTTTGCTATTTGGGGGAGGTATTCTTGGAGACAACCCAAGGGTTAAGCCAGGCTTCATGAGGAGGGCACTCTTTCTAATTGAAAATATTCTCAGAAATGTTAGTAAGTGTCAACAAGTCTTTAGGAAAAGTTTTCTGTTAAAATGTTTTTGTATTCTTAAAACTACATATTTACTGATATGTTTAACGGAAATGATCAGAAAAAACAATCACAATAACACACGAAAGGTAAAATGTTTTTACAAAGTATGCATTATCAGCAATTTTTTTTGCGAATACCATGTAAGGTGGTTGGTATTACAACATTTCTTGTTTGAACACCCCCCTGGTAAACAGTCATGTCTTCCACCCACCCATATCCCCTTAATAAGAAACTCCTTGGGGGCCATTGCCCCCTTTTCTTCAATCATTCCGGATTTGCTACTTCCATTGGCAGCTGGTGAGTGCTCGGCAAGCTTTACACGCAAGGGAGGGAGCGAGAGAAAAAGAGAGAGGGGGGGGGGGGGGAGGGTTAGAGAAAGAGTGCGCCATTTATGGATAGCAGGGGCCCACGTGAACCGGGAGTGTTGTGACTGTGAGTGTACTCGCCACACAGGAAACCGATGTCTTCCTTGTCACAGTGGGCAGGATGTTACATTGACTGAACCTCGGCCTTTACAGTACGGGCACGGTGGCCTCTTAAATTGTTCCGAATGATTTGGGACCCGTTGTTGATGCATAGAGAAAGGTTGATGTGACCACATTCACTCACATTGTTTTTCCGGCGATAAATCACAAAATCTCAAAAATAGCGTTTGCGGTCACAACAAAGAGGAGAGACTGCATTAATTGCTATACTTCTGTCAGTATCTATGATCGTCCATAAACACTCTGACTTGAGTGTTGTACAAGTCTTAATACCCCTTTGATTAGAATGTCCACGGAAAAATATGTGAAGAAAGGGTGGGGGGAAAGCATGACAGCTTGCAATTTTCTTCTTTCTATTTTACTAAGTTGTTAATAAAAGGCAACTAGTCTCAATCGAAGACACACCTGTTTCGTTAATGTTTATTCATGATGCTTTTTTTTGTTTGTGTATTTTCTTAAGGTTTTCATATTGTAAAGCGCTATGATCATGCCTCTTTTGGAATAGCGCTATATAAGCACTGTTTATTATTATTATTAATCGCAATCTGATGATTACGGTAGACAATTGTCTGGGCAACCTTACCTTATGCAGGTTAACATTTTCTGCAGTATGTTCATAAAATAATGAAAGGAAGTCCTTCACTTAAAATAGACCTATACCATCCTGAGGCAACCCTGTCTTTTTCCAAGTCTTGCAAGTGCTTGAACATTTTTATGAACCTTGCGGGCTCCCAAGTACATTGATTTAATGTGTGATGGAAATAGAATGCACTTTATGGGGTTTCATCACTAGAATGTGTGCGAGACTTGAAAGGTCTTACTGCACAAAGGAAACCAGAGCTGCAGTCGAGTACTTTTCAGTCGAGTATTAAGTACTGCCGAGTACTAGGGTGACCGAGTAGTATCCAGTCCCCATGCAAGTGTCCGGGTACCAAGAATTCTGATATCTGAGTACCGAGTCCAATAGCCGAGTACCAAGTACTTGGATCTCCAAGTTCGAGTACAAGTACAATAAATGCAAAATGTAGTACAAACACATTTTTGGATGCCAATTTCTAGTATTTGTACTATTTCTGTGTGCTTGTTATAACTATTTTCAAAACATGTATTTATCAAAGACAACTTCAACTTTACGTTTTCCAGAGCTTTATTCCTCTATCCCTTGCATTAATTCACATAAAAGAAAGTGGTATTTTGACCACAAGTACTTGAAATCAGAGTCCGAGTACATTTTCAGTCAAGTATCGAGTACATGACTTTGAGTGTATGGACTTTGAGTACGAGTATTTTGCTAGCAGAGTACGACTACGAGTAACATCAAAATGGTACTCGAGTACGAGTATCAAGTCTGAGTACTACAACACTGAAGAGAACCACCAAAGATTGTGATCCATGTATACAAATTCTCAAATTTCCAGTCACTTTTGTTTCAGATTTTTGAGCTTTGTTTTCAGGAGTAATACTCACATCCTCCAGCCCCAGCCCCCAAACTTAAAAAACAAAAAAACAAAACAAGATCCAACAGATGGAAGTCATTAAAAATAAAATCCTAATAATGGGCAAGCAGGTAAACAAATGAAAGCTTTCGATCAGGGCCAGTGAGTTGGCCACCATTTGCGGTCTGAAATTTGATGCTGTCCAAATCCCACTCCACCCCATTCTTCTTTTAGATTTCCAACCCATAATCCAACCCTGCAGCCTGTACTCCATCTTAGCTTCAACAAAAACAAATGAAGCTAATTTGACAGGTTCATTACATTACTTCCTCTCAGCATTACAGCAATTGTTTTTAAAATAAATGCCTCATGCGTGATTAATGAATACAATACCTCCCTTAATCACATCTGATAAAAAGAGCATGTGGGAGTGACAGGTAATATCATCATCATCATGATTTGAAAGCAGGTACCTTTTTGGTTGTGACAGTGATTTTCATTGCAAAGAATTTGTTTTTCTTCTTCTCAGTTTGAAAGCTAACTGGTCAGATGCAGAGGTGCGTAAAACAATGCCTGAAGTGCACACTTTTATTAATGGACTGTGCAGAGTGAATGGGTTTAGGGAACATCTTCAATCAACTCCAGGCAGCTAAAAACATCAAGGTATAGTTATGCCTACAGGTGCTCACAGACACTGAACAAATATTCAGATAAAAGAGAGAGTAAAAACTAAAAACAAATGGTTTGAATCCATCATAGTCGAAGGTAAACACGACAAAACAAACAAAAGAAAGTCATAGTTATGACTTATACCTCGTAATTATGTCTAAGTGCATGTCATAATTATTACTTATATCTCGTAATTATGAGTTAGCATAAGTCATGATATAGAAGTCATAATTTTTGCACAAGACATAATTACTCAGCCAAAATTATAAAATACAAGTCATAACTCATAGCTCATGACTTTAATTGTCTTTCCCTCTCAATGACAATTTAACGCTTCGGTAGTACTCCTACCAATAAAAAAAACCTCCAAAACGTTAAGTTGAAAATAAATTCATTCAGCCAATATGGTTGATAATGTAAATCCAAAATAATGTTCCATTTTGATAATATTAAATGAAACGTCTATTGCTGAAGATATACGATTTTACAACCTTAACGAAAACAATCATAGTCCAATTCTAATTTATTTTTTTTAATCGACGCAGGGGGCAGGACCAAAATGTTTTTGCAAATTCTCAATTAAAAGCTTATCATCGGAAATGGCCGCCACTGTCGGGTAAAATAAGAGCCGGCTTGGGTATTAAAATCTCGGTGCAAAGCCGAACATTTCTGTCACTCGGCGGCGTCTTCATAATCCGTGGAAAAGGGGATATCGTTTTCAGCATTCTACCTCCATTTTTTCAGTGAGTAAAAACCCCTACCTTTTCAGTTCATAATAATATACCAAACAGTTTCGTTACGATCGGGTGGCGACAGTTTTAATACAACACTGAAATGCAGGGCGATGCACTTAACACGAAAAGAGGGGAAAATACTGAACATCTTTCAAAATTCAAACGTGGTCAACTGTGCTAAAGGAACATTACAGAATTGGTAAGAAACCAACTTGTAAAATATACTTTTTGATCACAGATTTACATAAAACTTACACGGTCTAATGATGATGATAGTAGAAAACATCCCTTGAAATATTTCTGTCTGAAATGCCATATTTGATGAGAAATGAATAAACTAATTTTCCGATTGGAGTTTATCGCTCAGTGAGCGTTTTATTCATTAGTTGAATCTATATGATTTCATGCAAAATGTGTAATCGGTTTTTCACTATTTTCTCGTGACCCAGATGGTCCGATCGATCTCAAACTTCTACAGGTTTGTCAGTTTATGTATATGGTGGATTACATAAAGTGCTTACACTGCCAGCAACTGTTTTGTTAGCAAAAACCAATTCTGTAGCGTTCCTTGAATTATTATCTGAACTTCGTATACATTTTAGTGACCGACATTCCACTTCAAAGTCCCAGGCACTGACTGTCCCGATAACGGTTCAAATCAGTCAACAGCTCAGCGAGGCGAGCGAGAATTCATGAAACGTTTTCAAGTTGAAGGAATATTTTTTAATAAAAGAATAATTTCTTACCTGTGACAAGATAAAGCGAGGACAGAGAAATAGGGCAAAAAGCCGAACCACCGTAATCACGTCAGACGGAACGGGGTTTGCCGCTGGGCAAAACCATAATCGACTTTCGCCTCTAGCAGCTCGACGCCCAATATCAGGGGGCGTATAAACTGCAACCTAATTTTGTGTTCTACCTGTTATTATTTTCACTCGCACTCTTCGCCGGCGGTGGAAACGAATAATACACCGGGACTATTTCATCCCCTGCTCCAGGGTGTGTTTTTTCTATTTTTTGCAGATGGTATGAAGCCATCGTGCTCGGACATCACATTAAACTCGTGCCGTCAACTGAACAATTCCTTGCTCCCGGCGATGCCTGATGGGCTATGAAGGGCTCAATAAAAGTGCAACTAGAGAATGGGTCATACACATCGTCGTGTGTCCGATTATTTATAGAAGATGGTCAAAGGAAACAAATAGCAGGTCTGGAGAGAGGAGAGGAGAGGCAACATTTGGGGAGCCGTCAGGATGCGTGTGTATGGTGATCGGCATTGTATTTATTATTTTTCAAATCAGGGGTCACCTGTGACATGGGCATTTGCGTTTAGCCCGACCATCGAGAGGTAGAAATAGACGACAAACAGTTTCGAAATGAACCCACAAACTTTGCTTCTGCAAAAGTGTACTAAATATTTTTTTATACAGCACTTTTGGGTTACCCCCCCCCCCAAGATTTGCGATGACATCTTTGAAATAAATGCAATCGCATAGCAAGGAATGCATGTCGTCCTTTGGGAAATTTGATTGGCGGGAGTTTTCGGACGTAAATGGGACCACGATGGAAATGTTTTCGCCAGCCCTTTTTTAGAAAACAAATACAGTTGGCTCCACTTTATGCAGGAAGCTTGGTTCCTCAAACACCGAGTCTCAGGATAGGGCACACGAATAATACTGAGCGATCTGCGAATGGCATGGATATCTCTTCTATACAACATGCAGCTTATAAGCGGAAGCATAATCTTGACATCGCTTATACATTATTGCAAATAGTTGACATCGACTGTCATCAACCCGACCCATGCCTCGCCGCCGTCACACCAGGTGCAACGAATGGGTTATCCATCCGCGTTGCATAGCTCAGTATTTTGGGGGTGATATTTCATCCGTTTTATAATATTCGGAACTAGCTAATATTCGGTGTCCTATCAGTAACCAAAAAGGATCTCCTTACATAGTGTATTGTTTCCCCATCGTAAATTCGCATGAATAGCTGTGACACTATATCCCCCGTCCTCTCACCTATATGGTAAACCCCCGTTCGTGATATCTGGTCTTTCTGTTTCGACGTATCGTGATACTTTCAATATGATAATACACTTGATATGGTGAACGTTATATTTGTGTCGCATGTTCGCCTCCCTAGGACTGTATTTACCGTATTTCCTCTCGTTTATAACAGCGCACAAAGGCCGAAGATAAAGATAGATAAGACAAAATAAAAATTAAAATAATGGAATGGCCCTTGGATTTGAGCCAACTATGGTAAGGTTTCTTCTTTGCATTTCTGTTTCAACCAATAGGGCATATGGATCACTTGATATAGAGGTTTTTTTTCTTCACATGCGAGCAACATAAATTTCAGCAGATCTTGAAACTTGGCAAACACACGTCCACGGTTTTATATATGCTATATACAGGAAACGGGCTGGTAAAAAGTTCGGCATGTGAACTTTCATTTTGTTTTGTTGTTTCCCATGGCTGAGCTGCCCCGATAAAAGCGTCAGTAGTAACTCTTTGTGACTGCGTTTCCAATAATCAGAAACCCCTTTGGCAAAACAGTAAACATTACTACCAATGACTACAAGTGTAAACAGCCCATGCACCATCATGTGACGTCGGTGTGTTTAGAGCCAGCTATAAGCTCGTGACTCATCGGCAGTTGACGATGTCTATAAGTGACGTCACCATGATGGGACCTTCCTCGGATAAGAGCGATGTGTACAGTGAATACACATTGACAATCACTGGGCGAGGGTAAAGGGCTAGATTAATAGGCGTCACATCCGTCCACGTCACAAAGTAGATTGCAAATGCCTGCATATATATTTTCAGACATTATTATTCATCGAGGCAGCGCATTCAAAGTAGTTGGCATCTGGTTGAATGTTGACAGCCATGATATGGACATGTCACACGTACACATATCATGCATGGCAAAATACGCAGTAAACATTTTTGTTCTCTTCTTATTGACATGTATCTATTTCACGAAAATATAACGGTACCGTGCTACGAGAACTGAGGCAAGGTTGATATGACACCGCACCGGTCTCTCACCGTACGAAATATAGAAGGGTAATGTATTCCATGCTGGGTTCGAATCTTAACCATTACAATTTACAACTTGTCAGTCACTCGTCATAAATAGTACACCTAATGCCTAGTGGGTTTTTTTTCCCTGAGTAAATATGAAATTCTCAATCGAATATCGAAACAAACTATAAGGAAATAAATCAGACACATAAAAATGACAACCAAACGGTTTTCTTTTCAACAGGAACCTTGACACCGGTTTCCTGGTAGGCTACATGTTTTACTTCAAATCAAACAATACTATTAGTTTGTTGTGAGGACGTAACTATCACAACAAGCAATTACATTGTGTACCAATTCAACAGAAATGACTAAGTGCTTATGTCCATAGGTGGCCTTCAGGAAGTGGCTTGCAAAAGGGCAGGAACCACACAAAAAATTGTTTGGCTTCGTTCTACACAATGACAAAAAAAGTGATAAGAATAATTTCATAGAACAAAACAAAAAGCACATCGATGAAAAAAAATGGATTACATTATTGATACCTACAACTTCAACTTTCTTTGAATTAAAATCACTAAAGTTCTGATCAAAGCTGTGGAAAGGGGGTATTGCCAAAACGAAGCCATGTGGCTGAACTTTTAATAGAAATCATAGTAATTAAAATAGTTATTTAAGAACACCAAAATAATGAAGCCATTTTTTTTGGCCAGTTAACTAAACAAGTTGATATGAAATCAGTATGTTCAAGTTGATGAGTTTTTAAACTTGGTTTAAACCATTCTAGTTTTCTGACGACGGCCAATATACTTGTACCAGATTCTGCCTTTGAACGGGCACGTGGTACATACAAATCCAATGAATCAATCACTGACAAAACCATCACCTTTATACACCTTTACCAAACCAAAAAAAACAAATTTATTCTACAAATATTTATCTGTTTTGTGTTGAAGCCATTTCTTTCCGATTTCGTATTATCTTGATAATCCTTTTAATAGTCAACATTCATTGTTGGTCTGCTTCGTATTTAAATCCGTATCAACAAAAATGGACAAATGTTTAAATGCTCACACAATTTTCAATGATTTGTGGATTTTGTTTTAAAAGTAGGAAGATTTGGTTTTGAACCTATCTCAGCATGACTTTCGCGTTCCCTTTTTGTTTATTTAGTTAAACATTGACAAGATCGTGCAAGCAAATATGTTTTTGTTTGTTGTTGCAACCTATACTGGTCCCATATATTATAAAACTGTGAATGACTTGATCATGATGTGTGTGTGACAAAGAACGGGTACGAAAGATGTACAATTTCATTCGCCGTTTGTGCACAAACATTGAAATTATCAGTAGTTTTTTGGTCAAGATAAATTCTTCATCGATTTAATATATTGAAGTGACGTGAAGGATAAATTTCTTTTTGCTTTTCTTTACAACTCTTAGATTACTATACATTAATTCGCATCTGTTCTTAAATCTATTTATACATTAACCAAAAAATATATATATATATATTGTCTATTGTGTCCTCGTGTATTTTGTGTTGACACCAGCCATGCGCACATTCCAGCTGCGATTGATGCGCAGAATATCCACAGAAATGGCTTCAACGTTAAGAATACTTTGTTCAACATTTCTTTATAATCTACGAGTTTGTACAGTCAGAGTTTTTTGGGCCATAGCGATGTTCACGTGTCCCGTTCTTTTTTCACCTTTACTTCGTCCCCGAGTATCGTCGCTATCTCACCTTGCATGAAAGCCCAAGGGGTGTTGGTGCCCACAAGGGGGCACTTTTGGCCGCTTGGGCAGTACACCTCGGCACCTGCTCCCTGTTTCTTTATGCTGTCCCTTGAGCAGGGAAAACAAAACTTGTGATTGCCCACGGAGGGGCACTGTACAAAGTGAGTGTCTTCTAAACGCTCATGGCAAATGGTACACTTCAGTGTACTGATGGGTACAGAAGAGTCTGGGAGGTGACTTGTGTTTGAACTGATGCTGGTTTCAATGGGGTGTCCCTGGGCCTGGGCAAGCTCTCGAACACGGTACAGGGCGCGTCGCTGAGCTTGCGTTGGAGAGTGGGGACTCCGCTGAGTTTTGTCCGACGATGTGCCGTTGTTGATAGGGTTGCTTACCAGATTCGGCATGGCGTTGTCTGGTTTGTTGGGTGAAGTGGGGGTGCCAAGGTTGTCAGTGACTGACATGAGGGCGGCCATGGGTGAGGGGCCCCCCTGCGTGGAGCTGCCCGTCTCCGGAGGGGTGCTCGATGTCGGATTGCTCAGAGGAGAGCCACCCGAGCTGGGAGGCCTGGAGCCAGAATTAAATCCTGTCGAGGCGATGGTGTGTTTCAATCCCTCACTCTGGTTCTGCAACCACTGTTGTCTCTGCTGTTGCACCTGTTCGTCTGTCAACTTTCCGGGAACTTCGGGGTCGGGTTCGGGGGATGCCTTGCGTTTCTTTGACCTATGCGGCAAGCCCGCCATCATATGATTGGCTATTATGGTTGGCAAAACGGGACAGCTCGCGTCAATATACGGCTGTGGCAACATATCTACGCTGACAACTTCTTTGAAGAACCGCACAGCTTCGGGCAGAAGATCACCAAGCGTCCGCCAATCACTGGAACCGTGTTTCTTTTCGTACTCCAGATATTTAAACCCTGACGAAAGTCCCTTCCCCATGTCTTTCAAACAATCTGAGTACATCTGTTTGGCTACACCAGAGGCACTGTGATACACTTTGTTCGATCCGCTTGGATATTCAATGAAAATTTTCAATTCATAATCCATACCTGGTTTGTAGGTAGCATCAAATGAGAACACCCGCCCTCTCCGGGTGTGATCTTTCTTGAATCTTACCTCAAATGGGGTGCAGTTAGAAAGTGTTGCCAGTGTTTGACGAACAAGTCCCGGGCGCTGTCCGTACGGGTCCTCGGACGTTGGCGTAATCCGGCGTTCGGCTGATTCAATTGGGAATGCAGATGAACCCACCTCTTTATCCTCTCGATCCCTGTCGCTTGAGCTCCGTTTAATTCTCATGGTGGCGGTGGAGGACACGGTGGATGGCGTTGGACCACCGGCAGTCGGTGCCACACTGTGCCGCGGTAAAACAGAAACGGCCCCCGGTGATGTCGAGGTGTTCAGATGGTGAAGCAAACTCGGGGATGGGTGAGTGGCGGAACCGTGGTGGGCCAGCGACCTCCCCGGTCTGCTCTCGCCAGACTCCTCGTTGATGTGATAGCCACTCGGGCCGTTGCTGAGTCTCTGCACGGTAGTGAAATCGTGGATACTCCTAGGCCGGCCGGGATCATGACCCAGGAAACGCTCAGCGTGGCTGGACATCGACGCCGGTAGGGTCCTCGGGGAGGGCTCCACATGATTCACGTTAACAGTTTCCAACAACCCACTGGATCGAGGTGGAACGCTGGCCGATTGGGGCGGCATTTGACCAGGCTTTTGCAACTGGAAAGGTTTTGTGTCCTGAAATCCATGTACACGCTTCATCTGCCTGGCAGACTCTATGACAAGTTCTATTCTTTCTACACCTTCGTAGTTGACACAACCACGGCACACCGGCTCGGAGAAATCGTGTAGTAGCGCCCATGGCGTGCGAGGCAGGTCACACAGATAGCAGTGTTGACGATGCATTCTAAGTTGCACCGATTGGTACGATGATGCCATGTCTACTGAAATTTACAATCCATACAAGTCAAACTTCTGTCTCACATTGACATCGTCTCCTACAGTTTCATACAGATTTCGTTGTCGGATCGAACGGTTGATTATTTGTCTTTGGCAGAACACAAAAAAATGCCCGTATATTTCGCTATTCAACAGGCACCCTTTGCTGAAACTAACACAACTGTTTTCTGTCTCTCGTTTATGCGTACTTCTAGCCTAGCCTAGCCAGATGGCAGCGCGGCAAAAGCCTCATCGGGGCCGTGATAACTCGACAACTACACATGCGCAATGCCCTCTGTGAACGGCGATATCACATGCCACGCATGACATTACAGACATAGTGATGACGTAGGCGACAGGAATGTGCAACGATAGACGTGCAGTGCCCCGGGAAAGAAGCTCAGGCTGACTCATTATATAGGAAGAGGAAACACGAAACTGCAGCTCTCCCTGCTATTATTAAATGCGCTCACGCGCTGTAGTCACCGCGATTGCTGGCTACACACTCACACACAGTCGGTCTAGTGGCCTTGCGCTAGGCTAGGGCAGCTCCCGCCGGGTGGGCGGAGGATCCTGTGCTCAATGCCAAACAAATCCACCTCATTCAGCGCGCGGGGCTGGGTCCCACATTTCACAGTGAGTCACATCACACGATACAAAACAACGGACTGGGTTCGTGAGCTGTTGTAGACCCTCCGGTGTGCCGACAACAGCACGTACTGCCTTGTAATAAAAGACGGGCACGGCGATCCATCACCCGCGGCCAGCCGGCAGCTTGCTTTGATGACGGCAGGCTGGAATCCGATCTCACCGTGTGTAACCCTCGGCCACAAGGAGTCTAAATACAGCTGTGGCCATGGTGACACACACTGTTCCTCAGTCAACGGACGGGACACGAGATTTTTTAATAACACATTTTATTGAGTTTGATCGTACACATGTCGGCGCAGGAGAAAACTCCAGTTAGCTGTTGTACGCGAGTAAACAAACACGAAGATTTTGGGCTTCATGAACAAAACACTGCCCATAAAAAAACCCAAGTAGTTCGAGGTGAGAGCCTCTTCTCGGCCAAGGTTCCTTGACCATGGACTTTCACCTCGACTTAGGAAGGCCCATTATTATTTGGACAAAAACACACAAAAAAGACTGGCTCTATAGAGATACATTACCATACTATAAGATAGAATTTGGCCGCCATTTTAATTATGCATATAGGACTATGTAAGTTATAAGCGTATCTGAGAATGTGTCAACTGATCAGGGGTCAAGATGGCCATTCCTCTTGACCCCGATTCAAAATCGAGACTAGTGCCCTCATGTAGATTGAGTTTTCAATCCCCACCTGATTATGTGGGATTTCCCTCAAGGGGCTTTTCCTCCCGCTTAAAGTAAAAACTAAAAAGAAAGAAAAAAACAGTCCTCTCTTCTAGAACTTCGGGCTTTATGCTCAATGCCATATTCGCTGGTGTGCTTACAGACAGCATACAAATATCAAATAAAAATCAACTGAATGAGGATGCCGAATGGCAAACTTTGAGCTTTACATTTGAACATGATACTGATAGAGAGAGACTACTACTACTAGTCGTTTTTACAAAACATTACAATCCTGGACACATAATGGACTTCACAAAATTCTCACAATATATCGCTATCAACGCGTACTTTCTACAATTTTATATCCCCCAAAGGCACCCACTCACAATCTTATCTATGGCAATAACTGGAGTTGTAAAAGACGAAAGGCTTATCTTGTTCCTCCTCTTATTTGAGAATTCTCATATAATAGTCCCCAACAGTGATACGTAGAAGGCAGAGGTGAGCTAACATCGAGTAGGCCACATCTAAAGGCCTGTCGCATTGATTCGCATGATGCAAAATGGATGCGACAGGCTGGCGGACTGAAGCCGGGCTTTTCTCACAGAGTCCCCCAAGCAATAAGATTAAAAGGGACGTCGCTGGCTGAACTGTCAAAAACAAGTTTTCATCACACAGTCTTGCGAGATTATGGTGACGAAGTAATTGAATGGCAAACAAAAAACTGATGAAATAGTATATAAGATTGTGAAGGGGGTCTGGGCTATCACATCAGTTTAATCAAACCGGACTGTACTGAGTGTTTAATGAGTTGTAACCACATGTATAAAGCAAGTCAGCTGATAATGGATCTCCTTCAACAAAAAAATAATGTTTACATTTCCCACAAGACGTAATTGTGCTCAGTTGGAATTTAGGATACCCTCCATGTAAATTTGTACAAACTGAATTCACAGAAAACGCGAGCAAATTACTTCATTTTACACACAGCCTATAGTATATATTTCCCAGAAAACGTGAACTATTGCAGTGTATTTCGCCCACAGTCCACATTACGTCATGTAACGCAAACCTTACACCTTACATAATGGTTGTGAAAGAAAAAACAAAACACTTTCGTTTCGACAGCACAATAACTACAAACCCACAGACTTCAGCTTCGCGGAAAACCCCCGCCGTACTGTACATACTATTTATGTTTCAGACCGGCCAAGAAGGACGCGGCATCCGAGTTGTAACAACAAGCAGAGCGCAGTCAGCACGCTATGTCAAAAGTTGAGTGGGTGGGTAGGAAGGAAACCGACAGAACATAAAACATACTGACATTTCTAGAGCAATGATTCTGTGACCATATGAGAGGAGAGTTCGGCAGGCTGGCTGACCTTGCTTTTTTAATAATACTCAGTGCTGTTGAAGTGGCTCTCTATTCAAGAATCTTGTGGTGAAACAAAATACACCCTTTCCATGCAGTAAAGCAAGGCACCTTTATTAACAGCGACCATTATTGTGAACTTCGGTCAGGACCAGATTACGTCATTCGAACTCGAAATCATTTGTAGACAATTCCTGCAAAACATGTTTTCATCCTTGAAAAAACCCAAAGAGGTTTTCCAGTTGTCCAGGAACACATAACGAATGCCACCATTTATCACATTGTACAATCAGACAACTTGAAGTACCATAAAACAAACCACTGACTCTATAACCAGCCACTCAGCCAGCCGCTCTATGCGTCTTATAGTTTTAGCAATTTCAAGATGCATTTGAATGCACTAACTCCTAAAAAAATATATAAATGTGGTACCACCCCTTTAAGAAACTATATTGCTCCTCGCATTAACCGTGTACCATGAGGCTGTACAACTCGACCACCAATGAACCAATCAGTTGACTCGCACTATCGATCCAACGGTTCTCCTATACATTTTGTACAATGGAAAGAAATCACAATAAGTTATTGACAAACGCTCAGGGGAATTTCCCATTAAAGTCCTGTCTCGAGGTCTAAAATAAGAGAGGACACGCACTCTGTACGCTGTGGCAGTATTATAGAAATCGCATGACTGAGTCAACACACCGCATTTGCACAATATCTGCAACTGGAAATACTGCGGGCCAATGTACATGTGTATGTGTGCATAAGTGCAGGTGCAGGTTGGTAAGAGGTAGAAGGGCCTTGTTGTCAAGTTAAAAGCCCCCCCCCCGGAAAACAAAGAAGAAATAAAAAACTTTAATAGAAGTAGCAATAATGTTTGTATGAAAAACGAAAATCTAAACAAAACCTCAAACAAACGACCTCCCCTCCCCGAAACAAAAACAACACCACGTATTTGTAACAACAGCAACAGTAAACATATATATTTACAAATCACCAACGCTATTCCAAACAAACCGTGACAAAATAATATCCCATTCGGTGGAGACTTTCGGTTTCGGTGGAAATGGTGAGGGAATCCAACAAAGCATGACGCTGTACCGTGGGATCGGATGAGGTCGTCCGGTCAGTTTGCACATAGACACAGACAGTTTAAACAGGTTAATGGTTACGAATCTAACAGACCTGGTTTAAAGTCAACCTGAACTCAAGATGCAAGACTCGCTGTTCAGGATCTATAATACTAATGTGTTTTTGTTAACATTTCATGAGCAAAAACAGTTTCGAGCACGTCTTCTTCATTCTTTACTCAAGTCAATGTCAACAATCTGTACAGTGTGCATTCACTGCCTTTTCATGTTCGAGAACAATGTTTACAGCGTTCCAGTCGTTCTTAACGATTCCCCCCATATTATGATAGACCCTATCATAAAATAGCAATCGGTGATGAGGAACTTAAGTTTCCTGAAACTGTACCTCTTTTACGAAAAAAGGGAGCCCGAGTATTTTTCCTTCCAGCCTAATGTTTGTAGAGTTGATTGAATGTGGGAAAAGGTCACGCCATTATATCTACTGAATTTATCTCGAACCTAGGTCGATGAAGACACGTGCGAAGACGCATATCTTACTGTAATTGCAAACTTCCCTGTTAGATTGTTTTAAAGACAAGAGCTCAATAGCATGTGTCTGAATACGGTGCACTGTATAGGGGCTGTCCATTCCCTGCATGGCGTTATAATGTATGATCCGCCTTTGTAAAGTGAAGGCAACAAACGGAGATATCGCACGGGATTTGCAAATTACGAGTCTGGTGCCAAGCTCGAGTGGTTTGCTAGGGGTGTGTCGGGCGGGGCTAAATGAATTGCGACGCCGCCCGTATTATACGGGCTTTGGTTAATAAAAAAGATGGGATCTGTAGTAACAACAAGGTCTTTAATCTCCATGAGGATTTGAACACAGCTCAAAACTGAAGAAGTACAGAGTTAAAAGAGGACATTATCGCTTAGAGGTCTGATTTTCAGATGTATGGTATCTTTGTTATCGACACGTCTGGTTCTCTGTGGCCTCGGTCCAATTTTACCTCATTCAGCTGTGACGAACATAACAATTGCTGAACAACTAAAGTCTCGCTTTGCAAAAGTAGGTTACCAGGCACCATGTTATGTACATTGCTCGCGATTGGTTCACTGCTATTTTATGCTTAACAAATTGATTATTTCTGCCGTTGTGTCATTGGGCAATATGGGTGTCAAAAGAATACCGTTCCGTGTCATGCCCGTGTGAAGACCGACAGGTGTCATTTTTAACAGATGCTGAGGTGATTTGCATAATAGCTCCCGTCACATGATTTGCTAATTACACGTGCACTGGGCTATCCCTAATCCAAAATTTCAACACTCGAGCAGGTATATTATGCGGGGAACTGGCAGTTTCATTTTTAATAAAAAACATTTCGTTAATTTGCAAGCACAACGTCACATCCGATCACATTAAAGCATTACAATACGTCAGCTCACATAAAAGTTATTTTATGAAGTTACATGTAGTGTGAACATCAAACATGCATATGAATCAAATAATGACATTTCCACGCAGGAAATTCAAAACTGCCGTGCCATTCTGTCAACGCGCCGGCTTACAATAAAGCAATTAACTTTTTGTGTTGCCATCCCATGCTGTCCTTTTTTTCTTGTTGGCGGTGTGGCGCAAAGTATTTTCACCTTGAAAGGGCTTCAAGTGTCTTGCGCGAGCTTTCCTGTCAGTCGAGCTGTCAAGAAATACCCGCGCTAATTCCGCAGGTTCAGGCATCACTGGTCTCTTGATGCCCCAACAGGCCGCGGGCAAAAAGGTGTATCCCCTTCCCACATACAAACCCCCCGTCTAACGCGTGACTCTCATCTAGGGTGGTGGGGGGAAACGGAAGACATTGACGGCAGGGCGGATAGACATTTTTTAATCAGCATAATATGACATAATTTTCGAGTGGAAATCTGTGATCAACGACGCTTTATTGGACGACTTGGGTTACGGGGGTTCACCGTGCCATAACTCAAGATAAAACCATCTTGTCTGGACATGCCATCTTGATGTAAACTCTGTGTGGAGAATGTTCTTCAGCCCTCCTCATTAAAAAATTAGAACGGTCTGACTTAAATGACCCCGTCGTAGCTGTAGCCTATCTCATCGAAAGATGCCCGTAACCCGTGCAAGGGTAAAACTAAGTAAAGGATGAACTAAAAATGTAATTGATGGTTTACCGTTTTTTAAACCACTGTGTTTACCTAAGTTAAATATAACTTGCCGTCTAAGCTCAGTCTTTAACAGTGAGCAGAAGTGCGGCGAGACGGTTGTGAGTGCAGCGTCGCTTCACAGATGCAAACTTTGATATCGGTACGCCACCATTGCAACGAGCTTTACATGGGCGAGGGATTTGGAACTCAGATTATGGTGCAACTTCAAGCCTCCCAATAATTGATTTATTACGGCGAGGATCTATTCTTAAAATTTACGATATAAAACGAGTGGGTGTTTGTCCATACTGTTTTGCATTCCGATTCGTTTAATGACTAATGCCTAATATCTAATTGACTGGCTGAAGGCATTTTGTTCATACAATCGGTTTATTAATTTCACAGCTTTAGGACCGGAATAAATTAATGAGAAAATTGAATTACGGCGGCCTTAAAATTAGTTCTTCAGGGTGCATCACTGTAACTTGCCCCTCCCCTCAGTCTTGTCTTGTCTGATGGATAACGCACTGGAACACGGGTAGAAATTCATTGATGAATTTGGGTTTAATTTACTTATCCGTGTTTTAGTAAATACTGGTGGCGTCGTCCGGTGGTAATCGCTGGGAACAGATTGGGTTCGCCGACATCATCACAAACACGGGGTTGGGGTGAGTCACCCATGGGGTACTGGAAGCTCGACACGCCCAAGTGTGCCCCCCTTCTCGGGGTCTGAGCGTGTGTGACGTCCCATGGGCGAGTCATACCGCTCCGCTCAACCATGATGAAGGGGATCATTATTTACTGGACCATTCTCTCTCTCTCTCTCTCTCTCTCTCTCTCTCTGATATACAATCAGTTCCCGGAATCATCAGGGGGAGAGAGAGAGAGAGAGAGGAGAGAGAGAGAGAGGAGAGGGAGAGGAGAGGGGAAAGTGAGACTCAGAGAGCGTACATTCACGGATATGTCTTAGGGGGGCCTTGAGGCGAGGGACCGATGATGCATTGCGTTTAGGTTGACAGATTAGGTCAGGGAGGAGATGACATTCTGAGCAGATGGTGGGTTAAAAACCTTTCTCCACTGTGAACCATGCTTCAAACTGGCATCAAATCTGTAGTCACTTACGTCAGCTTCACACGGACTGACAGTGGCCCTTTCAGAGCTTTCCCTTTACCATGTGTGACACTGGGTCAAAATTACAATAATGAAACCCATATACTAAGATTTCAATCAGTACATTTTGTTCTTGCTTGTTTGTCTAATTTGTCTCGGTCGAAAACAACATCCCGATCACCTTTCGATATGTGAGGTCATATTCAGCTTTTTTTTTCAGGGAAGAAGAAAAAGAGGAAAAAAAGCATTTGCGCTGAAAAGAAACACATAACTTTGATGCAGAAAGTGACTACACCCTTGAAGGCTAACATACAAACGACACGGTAAGAGTCGCTCAAGCTGCAAAATCGAGATACTGAATGTAAGAGAGGTTCAGACGTCCGATCGGTATAACAAATTATCCCGGAGGACTTTTCTGAGCGTGACTACAGACCGGGTGATAAACTGTGAAACAGCGAGACTTTCAGGCTGTAGACGAGCCGCCTTGTCTGCTGCAGGTGCCGGCGGGC
This sequence comes from Pycnopodia helianthoides, assembly GCA_032158295.1. Lineage (NCBI taxonomy): Eukaryota > Metazoa > Echinodermata > Asteroidea > Forcipulatida > Asteriidae > Pycnopodia > Pycnopodia helianthoides. The sequence goes on from CM063243.1 coordinate 15,880,135, forward strand.
TAACTAGCTGGGCCCTTGCCAAGCCTTGTGGCGGCCGTGGTACTCGACTCGTGGAAATGAGGACAGCCGAAATTGGAAAATTCAATTTACATTTAGGGGAGGCAAAGCTAAATAGATCAGAAATAGTGCAGAGCATTTCTTGGGTCGAGATGCCATTGCCCCGGTTTTCGGAATATTGCAGACCTGTTCTGATTTACATTATTTCTGCCTTTTTTCAATATCATGTAACCCCATTTTAAAATTTAGCTATTAAGGGAGCGAGGGGACTTAGTTAAAATTGCTACTCTCTGTTACAAAAGGTATTGTCAAAATACAGGACTATGTCAATATTACCTCCTACTACAAAGCGGTTTTCAGTGAAATAAATTGTAAGTAAGGACAACTTAATAAACCCAACTTAACTAACACAATCAACCCTACAAATATCGATAGACACCAAACGTACACTAAACGATTGATGTCGAGACGAGAAAGAAAACCGAAAACTCTATAAGAGTTTTGGTTAAATGTCATTTTACATAAAGGTCAACAATTTAAAACACGCATTGTTTTCTTTTGTTTTTTTAGTTTTTACTTAAAAAATAAAAATAAAATACAGCCAACATTTGCTGCAGACTGAGTACACCTATAGGCGATTGTGCATTTGATGACACAAGCATGGAATTCTGCACACAGCCAGAGTGTGTCATGAGAACGATATTTGGCTACTGGGCCATCGCAGATTAATTTGTCCTTTGACAAACAAAGGTTAACTGAACAAGCATTGGCAGCCTTTTTGAAAAACTTGAAGATTGCTTGTGATTCTGCATTTATTTTTCATCAAAGGACAAATCCGCGATGACCCTATAGCCAAGTATCTTCCCCATGAAATACTTTGACTGTGTTCAAAATCCCATGACTGTATCATCGAATGTAAAATTTCGCCAATATATTTCCCCTATCTGATCTTTCCACTAATTAGTTTTGCAAAGTGCAGTCAGCATTTTGACAATAAGCACCATCACATTTTATTTTATACCGATAGCAAAAACATATGGTTTTGCTTTTGCCCTTATAGCATAAAAACCAAAAATAATCATGTTGTGATCAAAATCAATGCCACATTCACAGAGCAGCCGGAGAATTATAAGGAACCCGTTCGGTTGCCATGGTGAAGATAATGCAATGTACCGTGCAGCAGTGTGAATAAGAAGCGATACGGTATATGCTAATCTGCACTCTGATCCTCGTCAAGGAAGTGTCCTCATATCCCCAGGTCTTCGATCGTGGACACCGTGCACTTTATAGACTGCATAATACCGGCCTCGAGGTATCTTACACGAGGTTGAAGGCTCCTAATTGACTTCAGCTCCCTGGCTGATGGCGCGCCAAACATCTGTTGGTAAATCCAGGCAATTGCTAAATCATTCTTACGGGAGCAAGCGCGGGCAAGAGGAGAAAAGATGGATGATCAAGGCATATCTATTGACGCGACGAGTCCCCCCACCATGGGATATATTCACTATGTGGGCCTGTAGCTATAGAAATTTCATATGAGGATGGGATTGCCTGGACAACAAGCACTCAGCTCAAGGTGTCCGGAGGCTAGGCTCACCGAGACTCCATCAAGTCGGGTTACACCGCGGCGGAGCGCCCGCTCAAGTTGTTTGCGCGGCGAAGGCGAGAGGCAACTGTACGTGCTGGGAATACATTTTTGAAGCGAAGAGCCCCGGCAGGGACACGGCACCGAGCGCCAAGCCGTTGCACGCTCAAAGGCTGTATTGCGGAAGCCCTCGGAGCGAGATGGACTGAAGCCAGCCATATAGATGTACTTGGTGTAGGGTCTCTGTGATGCGTGCTCATTTATGAGAGAGCCTTGTATCGAGGCAGCCGACACTCGGTGCCCAAGGGCCAAGTTGGTATTTATAGCGAACATTTTCAACATCAACGGAATATATGACAGAGTGGGCTGCGGGCTGACTTCAAACACTTTATTTTTCAGCATAGCTTTAGCTCAACAGTCGATGCAATATAAAAGATTAAGATCCGCGACCGTGATTGGCTTTGGCTGGAAGGTACACGATCGTTTTTTTTTTTTGGGGGGGGGGGAGGAGAATCCAATTCCAGCGTCGGGCAAAATTAGTTTCAGGTTTCGTTCATAAACAAGACAATCACAACACGAAAGGCTAATTAAGCAACTTCAAAGACTAGTGATTAAGTAATCCTTAATTAGCTCGGCACTGGTGTCACCAATGTATAAATAATTAACGCAATCAGTCAGGAAGAACGTAATTAAACACCATTGAATCACGCTACCTACAGTAGATAGCAACACAATAAACGAACTCTAACAATAATGTATCGCCAATTACACGTACACATACAAGTATAACTCCATATTCAGTCACAATAAGTGCCATGTTCGCTTGTCATCGTCGTACATTTTAAAGCCTATAACAGCTGGACAGGCACCAGCATATTCTAATACTAGCATTCTATCTCTTCATATCTTTGAAAATGGCTACAAAGTACAAAATACAATGTTTAAAACTCAACACTTTCTGCAAGGTTAACTTTCCACTCAAAACACTTCCGTCGCGTGTAAATTGTAAAAAAAAAAAAAACATGGTTATAAAATTAAAGTTTTATATTTACTTGGGACACGCATCCCTATGATGTAGTGGGTTGAAAAGACAAACTGGCAACCGTTTCGATAAGTCGTAATTCGAAGGCTTTGACTGCTAAAAAAAGTGCATGACCTCCAAAACTCCCCTAAACCCGGGTTTAACAATCGGCACTGAAGGTGCACATGGAGAAAGTGAAAAAAAGTTCGGACAAAAAGTGCATTCAGTGACGCGATTCAGTCAGGCAAAAAAGGCGGGACATATCATACATGAAGCTCTGGGGTTATTATGGTAACATGGCCGCACAGTGATACGGGGTTATTTTATGTTGACACGGCACCCGTCAGGTTATACAATGTGCGACTGAGCTAGATATGAATGATGGTTCAGGTATTAAGAGAAAGGTAATGTACACTGACGCATCATTAAGCTCTCTATACCAGAGTTGAACTGTACTATCACTACTATTATTATCAGCGGCACATGAAACGTGAAGCCTCCCCCGTGTTTACTCTATGATTGATCTGCTCCTGATATTCAGCCGTTTATTTGACAGATGGATAATTCGTGGAAACGCCAACGGAATGGGAAAGCACAAAAAATAGCTGTGTCACACAATGGAAACAGTCGGCAACAGTCGTCATCATTTCAAACTTTGACTGTTCCTTTTCTTTGACTGCATAAACCTTAAACTACTCTGTTCGCTATTACATTGTATATAGGCATTCAGTAATGCTGTGTTTTTGACAGTATGGAAATAAATGTGAATTGAATGAAAATTGAATAAAACAAGGGGTGACTTCCGTGAGTATGTTAACACCACCCACGAAACTGAACAAACTATTCCACTAGTTCACTTCTTCCAAAGTACAACTTAAAACGAAAGTAAACGAGAACATTCCCTGGTATAATCGATACAAGACTGTAACGCAATACATTCCACTCACCATGTGCATAATACAGTGAGCACACAGAGTGACACCGGGCAGAGATTGAGCTTGAAAGCAAAGACAGGTGTTGTTTACCTCCACAAACACAAGACCATCACACCAACCAGCAGAGCTAACTATCCGAGTCTCAAGCCTGATTGGTGTTGTCGCTTTAAGATGTCTAAATAGTACATACGACCCAAGTCGGGGAGGATGAGCCATCCAGGTAGATACAGGATACAGGAGAGCCCCGGGTCTGTCCATGCATTAATTCATACGTGAAACAGGAGACTTGAAGAAGAGAGAGATTGTGAAAAAGATCATTTACCTTGCATTGACACACGCTATTCGAACCAGCAAGACTGCACTTACTACTGACTGATGACACAGAAGGACCCTTCATTTTGTTGACAGTAGTACTTTTATTTGATGTAGTGAATGCTACAACGGCCTTGCATCTTGTATGTATAAAATGTAGTGGGTGCAAGTATTTCATATGTCAAGGTTTTTTTAAAACATTATATAGCAAAGCAAGCCTTTGCATTTATGGCTTTGTGAACATGTACGTTAGGAAGTATGACAATCAATGGTGAGTCAGGTGGGGGGAGGTGACCATCGACCTCACCCTTCCATCTTGCTGGACAAACCCCTCAAGTACAGCCCCTCCGGACATTCGGTTTTTACCCTGGGGCTGGCTATTAGCTGACACAATACCTCCATCTTGATAGGCGACACCAGTCGAGCAAGGACACCCAGATCAGTTTCAGAAGAGCACCGAAATTGGTCAGATCATTAACATGTGGAATTAAAAACCGTCTCATTAAGGGCATACACATATTGGGTTACTTGTATGGGGAAAACGTCAAATTTCAATGTAAAAACTTGCCACGTGCAAAGCTGATATTCCCCCCTTGAACCATAATTGTTTGAAACCCTGTCCTCTTTATGAAGGAACCTTGAGAGCTGTTCAGTTTTTAATATGGAAAAAGAAGCCCTTCCATAATCCCTCTTAGGATCTCTACAAAATATCAGCATGCATTATCACGCCCGGAATCTTGCTCCAGAAAGGCAATGGCCACTTTTCCTAATAAGAAAAAAGGGCATTTGAACCTATAATCGAAAATAAGAATGTCCATGGGAGCACGGTTAAGAGCTCTCAAGAACAGGGCTAAGGTATACAGGGGGGTATCCCTTAAAAGGCTATGGCCTTTGTGTAATTCTAAGCCTGCTTCTTCTATTAAACAATATCTCAATCATGGGTCTTTGCAGAACTGTTCTACTTCTTCCTAGAACAGATTAATTTCAGACATGGTGACTTTGTCACCCCAAATCTACGTTAGTTACCTCATGCAAAACAAAGTTACATGTACGTACTAAAATAATAACAGGATGGTTGTCCCATGCATACCTAGCCTTGGTTCAAGACATTCCTGTTGTATATTCCCTATCACCCCGCTTTAAATCACAAACTGCCGCCAATAGAGGGTGCTCTCACAAAATGAACTGCTATCACCCGAGACTACTTCGCAAATACTCGGTACGCGTGCGTTAGCCATGGAATGAGGTGCATGCTGGTCTAGGTAACGACAAAATTTGTCACTAGCTAGACCAGCATGAACCTCATTCCACGGCTAACGCATGCACACTGAGTATTTGCGAAGTAGTCTCGTGTACCGGTGTTCGTTTTGACAGCGCACCCTCTATTGGCAGCATTTCGAGAATGAAAGCGCGCAGTGTCTGGCATGGTGGTGGGGAATATACAGCAGGAATGTCTTGAATCAAGACCAATGCATATCTTGATTTGAAGTCATACTGAGCCCAATTTCATATCTCTGCTAACTGCAAAAGTTTGCGCTTATGGCCACCACTCTCCACTTAGTGCCAAATTCCTGCGCTAGTTGTTTAAGCAAAGAATGCTAAGAATAATACGAGGTACGTATGCGTAAAAACCAGCAATTCATTGCTTACCTGTGTGGATTTGTCTACTTTTGTAAGCCTCGATTTTTTGCTTGCAATATTAAAAGCAGAGCCGTGAAATTAGGCCCTAACAAGATCAGTGATGTATTCCATGAGATGGGACATTATTCTTCGCTGCATATTATTAAAGGCTACAGGAATATCTTCATCAAAGTGAAGTCCACGTAATGAATCACTATGGTCTGCTGAATGCTCAAAGTCAAACATCACATGTGGCGTTAATTTCTTCATCATTCATCAATGGTGTCATAGATTCAACTGAAGCTACTCAATCACCTCCTAATCTCATTCCCAAATAACACTAGCCAGTGAGGGTGAGGGTGTTTAGTTGCCCCTCAAAAAAGTGGGGCAGTGTGTGCTCCGGGATGTGAGGAGGTACCAGATTCTGATAACCTCGTTGTTGAGTGACAATCAAAGAGTGTTGTTTGTTATTGCTTGCAATATTGATGATGTGGGTATGAACCACCCCTCCAAACCCTCCATCCCTGACCCCCGAAAGAATTACTCCTGATAGTGAAAAGCAGCATTTTGTGTTCAGAGTGAGATGGCCAAATCTGCATATCTTCATACAACCAAGAATCTTGGACGTTTACATGTTACACAGGGTATAACAGAAAGTATACATTTCCAAGACAGTGTCTGAAGGAAAGAAAGGCACATGTATACCTTCCCAATGTCTGTATTGGACCAACTTTAATGCATTTCTACTTCTCTTAATGCTGTTATTTTTGTACACGTCATAATGTCATAAAGTTCATGAATGGACACAGTTTTTAGAGTAGGCAAGTTGAAATGTGAAACTTCGACATGAGTGATTGATGAACATGTACTTTCATTCTCTATGGCAGGGTTTGATCTATCATTATTTTTAACAATGCCATGTTGGCTGATTTCTAAATCATCACTATACTGGCCAACGTCAGGTTTGTTTTTCCTCTTTTGCAGATTATTTTGATTTGTATTGGCATGAATCACGTCCAGAGGAAGTACTAATTGAAACTTACTCTCTGCTGCCGGTACTTAGCTTCGGCAAAGCAATGAATTGCAAAACGAGTTACGATCAATCAAATTTAACTTTGGGTTTCTTCGGGGGGGGAGATTTCCGATTTAAAGTGGGTCAGTGAGTTATCCAGGTTAAGCCCTTTTCCTCCGAAATGAAAAGAATTGCTTCTGAAGATTCTTGGATTGAGAATCTGTTTGTGGTTTTGGAAAACGCTGAGATAAGCTTTGTCACTGTGTTCCGCTGCAGCGGAAGAGTTAAAAACAAGACCGCTTCAGGGTGAAGTAAGTAATTGCCACAAAAAGCTTGCTGATTGGATTTTTAAAATTGCAAAGACATCAAACTAAGACAACACCATTGATACTTTCATTGGAATTGCCACAAGTTTTCCTTTTAATATGTTTCCATATCATATGAAAAGAGCGTTGAGATGTTTTGGGTTGGTCTGTGAGAGCGAAGGAAGTGGACACCGTTGCCAAGAGTATGCCAGTTGAATTTAATGTTGCAAAACATAAAAATAAAAATAAAAACCACACACAGTTTTAATGGAATTGCCATAAGTTTTTTCTTTCAAAATTGAAAGACAGCTGACAAACTTTTTAAACAGATCAATATAAAGGGTTGTTTTAAACCAGAACATTTAGAACACAAATTTGTTTTGATGAAGTTTTAAGACTGTGCCTATTCCCTCCTTCAGGGTTGTGTACTTTCGGAAGGGTAATTTACTTCAGAAGTCACCTTTAAAGGAACTTGTCCAAATTTGTGGCCATCATTATCATAGGAAATTCCACCTATATCTGTCCAGACACAAATGGCAAACCCCCAAAATACACACACAGCTATTTAGTACAGGTGATGGCTGTCAGATATTGGAACTGCTGGGTACTACCCATCATCACCATCATGTTTAGCGTAACCCCCCCCCCCCATGCTCCACTGTCCCCTTACACATGCATTACACAAAGTAATCTCTTCATCTGGGGGCTGTAAGAGGGTAAGGGTACATGTACCACTTTAAGAGGGGACTTGGGGGGGGGACTTCAGGCTTGAGACAGGAAGCAAAAACTGGAAAGATTGATCAGTTTCCTGGCTAGAATCTTGCTCAGGAATTGACCTGGATTTACTTGGTGTTGTTTGCTTTCTAGACACTGTTGTGGGAAGAGAGACAGTCTATGGAGAGGTAGATTTGACATAACACAGGTGTGGCGGGCAGCGGGCTGTATAATACGTAGAAACATTTTTGGAATTGTATAAACAGTCGGATTTCTGTTAGGGGCCATGGTTTACCATCTGGCGGTCAGACTTGTCTACGTGATGGACTTATTCAGATAAATGAATATTTAGCATCACAAGTGCTGATAAGAAGCTGTCCAGGTTTACAATTGCCGGAATTTACAAGTCGACGAAAACCAGACACCCAAATAAAATCTTGTGGATGAATGGCCAAGTTTATTCCCCACCCCCACAGTTCCCTTTGGGGTGACTTGGGGAATTGATGTTCTTCCAAGGAATACCCCCAACATGAGTTAACCCTGAGAGGGCAATTATAAGTGAGGGAAAGGATGAAGAACAGTCCTACTCCACTAAAACAGGTGAACCATAGGTTTTCTTCAAAACATTGGACAGTGTAGACTCAGGGGGGGAAGGGGGGGGGGGAGAGGAAGCCCATCAATCAAGTTATTCTGAACATAGTAATCCGTTAAACTGTCAACAAAGGTTGTACAGTTCTTCTTAGCTGAAATATCAATTGAACAGTGAACGCCAAAGGAAAAGACAAAGGGAAGCCCATTAATCAAGTTATTCTGAACGCGGTAATACGTTAAACTGTCAACAAAGGTTGCTGACATTTGTTCTTGGCTGGACTAGTAATTGAACTCTACCCAAAGGAAATACAAATCCCTGTAGAGGTACAACTTGTCTCCAACGGTTCTTTTCAGAACCACTGCAACTCATAGACAGATTTAGGTACAGGCGCGGCGGCCTCTCCGCAAACCTCATTAGATTGTTTCCAATGACTCATGGCAGACAGCAACACTGCTTTTTGCTACTTACTGCCAAATATTGGACAATCACCTAGGGCAGGCCCTCGCACACAGACTTTCAATTCCTTGCATGTCAAACATTCTACAAAGCTGCACTTGGAAGAAACTTGTTTTTTTTATCATTGAACATCAAGCAATAAACATCTGAATGACACTTACCTTGTCACAGAGCTGTGTAAGGGTTTGGGGTAGGATGATGTGGGTATCTGGCGCCCTCTAGTGGCCAGCCTTCGCTCTTCTTCATCATGACTTGTGAGAATCTCTTCAAGCAATCCTCTTCCTGTCGAATGAACATTTCCAAAAGAAATCAAAAGAATTATTCAAAGATGCATCAGGGAAGGGCTTAACCCAAATCAATTATTGAATTAATGTGATTTTAACTACTTTTTAAAACAAGACGCTGTATTTAAAGGCAGGATATACTTTTGACAATTGTCAAAGACTAGTATCCTCACTAGGTGTATCCCAACATATGCATAAAACATTAAACCTGTGAAAATTTGGACTCGTCAACGAAGTTGTAAGAAAATAATGAAAGAAAAGACACCCTTGTTGCATAGAATTGTGTGCTTTAAAATGCCTGAGGCCTGAAGCCTTTCTCAGATTCTTATTTTAGTGAGAAAATTACCTCTCTCTCAAAAGCTACATTACTTCAGAGGGAGTCGTTTCTCACAATGTTTTATACTATCAGCAGCTCTCAGGTGCTCCTTACCAAGGAAGATTTTATGGTCATGTATTTCTTAATTAATTATCAAAAGTATCCACTGCCTTTCAAGAAGGGCTCCAAGGTCAAATTCAGTTTTGTGATCAACTCATTTTCCAACAGATAGTGTCCTTATGAAAATGGGGAAGAAATTACAAGTCTCTAACCTCACATTAAAATGGTGTAAATTGCCACACTGTGTTTGATACCCTTCATCTGCAATTTTGTCAAAATCCCAAAACGTTTGATGATGTCACATTTCAAATATATTGTGTACATTTTTGTACAGAATATTTTCATTCCCATACTGAATTCTGATGATTAATTAAAATGACATTGACTTCGAACTGATGACTGGCACAGAAATTCCTCTTTGGAATGTACAGGCCCCTGTTTTTCGATGTTTCAAATTTCACTCTGAAAGTGTATCAAATAAAATGATACTTGACACCATTTCAACATGTAACTTAAAAAATGTGACTTTTTCTCCTTTTTCATGAGGACTCTATCTACAGGGCCCAATTTCATAGAGCTGCTTAAGCACAAAAAGTAGCTAAGCAAAACAAAATTATGCTTACCAGAATTAGGTTACCGACCAAACTACCATGTCACATGCATAATTTGTGACTGGTATCCTACTGATTTCTGCTAAGCAGAAAATTGTTAAGCAATATTTTCTGCTTAAGCAGCTCTATGAAATTGGGCCCTGGAAAATGAGTGCATTACAAAGTTCAACTTGACCGTGGAGCCCCTCTTTAAATAATGTTTTAAATACGATTAGCTGATGACAATTTCAATCTGTTCTGCGATAATAAACTTACCCGCATGAGATATTTTAGGAGGTACATTCTGTGTCAGAGGTCGTGGAGCATGTCTCCTAGGGGCAGGTGTATCTAGTGGTGACGGCTGATGCGCAGTCTTATCTAACGGTGTATCATTGTCACTTGAAAACACCCCTTCATTTGGAGCCTTTCTGGCGGACTGCTGTGGAGGATAACTGTGCAGAGTAACCGCTGGAGTGTAGCGTTTGTGCTTCTCATCGTTCATCTCCAGGGTTCCATGCGGGATGCCTCTTTGCTGATCTTTTAGAGGTTGCTTACCCTCTGGTCTCACAGCCGATGCTGCATGCCCGACAAACCTGGATGGATCCTCTGACTATCCTCTCTGTTCAAATGTTGCTTATCTTCTGGCCCAACGTGGTTTGAATCAAGCTGAGATATCGTGGGACGATGAGCATGTGAAGAGGTAGTAGAATGACTTTCCTGTCTAGGTTGATAAGCTGCCGACATAAGCTTCTCCTTTGAAAAAGAAATGATCCACAACATATTAGAGTCTAAACTAATGAAGTACATCACAGAGTGTTGAAGCTAGTTTGTGACAATGCTTCCGTACGTATTGGGATGGGGGCAGAGAGATGGTACTGGCATAAAGGATTTTCTGACAAAGTTGTACAGTGGTGAATTGTCTGTGTACGAGTGAAAGAACTTTGTTGTGAATAAAGCACAAGGCCCGGTGCAACTGTAAGGAAAGGTGAATTAAAGACAGAAAAACATACAGGAGTACCAGCAGTGGGTTCCCCTGACTCTGACTATACCCTGCAATCTATTGTACACACACAGCATGGTTGCAACAATATTCTGGATTGAACATCAATTTTGAAGCATTTAAACGACAAGGATGGAACAAGGCAGATACAGCGGACCACCTCACATCAAACCAATCAAAACTTAATCTTGCACACACCTGCCACTCCAACTGCCTGTCTTGTATCTTCTCCAACTGCTGCAGTCTCTTGTTCATGACATCATCGAGTGTCTTCTGCAGGTCACCACCTTGATGACTTGGGTTTGTCGCAGCGGTGGTGTGGTGCTCCTCCGGTTGCTGGTGTGTAAGGGGAGGCTGCCCTCTGTTGGTCAACTCCTGGAGAAGAACCAGCTTCTCCATCATTGTATCCATTTTGGTTTCCAAGTCAGTCTGAGCCTGAAAAATCATATCAACAAACAACAAAATTAAATCTACAAAGTCACATCAAAAACGATTTTACTTGCTGAAGAATGACGATTTACAAGATGATTCTAGGCTGATTTGACGGTCAAAAGTCAATGTAAATGTTAAATCGCTATTTCTACGCAGTAGGAAAAGTTACTAGCTTCCCTTTGATACCTTGATTGAAAAAATCTGTCAATGATCATGACTTAAAAACAAACATTTAAAAAAGGCTGGGCCAGCCTTTCACTCCTCAGACTTATGACGTACAAAATTTGCATGTTGCCCCAGTCCAGCTATGAATCATCAGATCTATACAGGTTACACATAGTGTGCATATAAAAAGTGTGTTGTACTGTGTGTTGGTAAACTATTATACACACAATGAGATCTGCAGCCTGTCACCACCACCATTCATAAGTTGAGTACATTACTTTTCAAATGTCTGTACAAATGTACAAAATATACAAATGTTAAAATGTCACTCTTAACAAATGGCATGAAACAAAAAGGACACAGAACTACCCTTATTTCTTGATCGCAGGAGCTTACTATTTGAGATAAACGTACTTTTCAAACATGTGGTGGCACCAGGTAAATAATTCTTCTGTTGCTAAAACATTGTGCAAAGAACTGAACAATATAACAGGACATTGGTTTGATAAGCAGTGATACTGATTTTAGTCATGATTTGCGAATCTTCCACTGTAAAAGTTTAAAGGTAGGGTCATAGATTGGTTTTTGTCAACGTAATGCTGATTTACAGGCAAAATTTAGAAAGATACAATGAAAGTCACATGTGAAATTTTCAGCTGAGTACAGTGTGTAGTTGCTGGAAAACAGCGAAAAACTATCACGGTATTTTTACGGTATTTTTACACGAACAGTGAATCCATCCATGTTTAGCGAGATGACAGCAGGTACCAACCACATCACTGGCCCAAGTAATCACAAACAGACACCAACCCTAAGATCTCAGATTCAAATGTTTTTGAGTGAAAAATTGTCCAAACCATTTTACTTCAAAGGGAAACCTTTCTCAATATAGTATATACTATCAGCTGAAGAGCTTCTCACCAGTTAAGTTTTTATGGTCATTAATTTTTGGAGAACTTACCAATCTATGACTCTACCTTTAAAGGTATTGTACACTTTTGGTAACAGCTCAAAATCAGTGTCCACATTTTGTGTGATTAAACATATGCATGAACAAACAAACCTGTGAAAGTTTGAGCTCAATTGGTCATCGAGGTCACAAGAAAATAGTGAAAAGAGATCTTTGTGTTTTCTGTTTTTTCAAATTATCGCGCGCGATAATTACTATTGTTTTACTCGTTTCTCAGAAACGATAGCATTTTAGGCAGAAATATTTTAAGGAACCCTTTCTACCATTACTTACTTTAAATCATGTAAGTTATGTGTGAATCTGTGAACATTGTGTTTTTCGATCTTACCAATAGTGTACAGGGCCTTTAAGTGAAAGGGTGACAATTAAAGTAAAACTTGATGCAACAGATACCTTTACAATTGGGACTGTGGCAGCTACTGCGGCAGCCGTCACTGCAGCCACTGTCGTAGGACTTTTGAATTCTTCCACCATATTGCTTTCAGGATAACCGTGTATTGTTGAGGATACTCGCTGATCACTGCCTACCATGGTAGGCCGGATATATCTCTTGACTGGCGCAGTATGCTCTTGTCTGTTTGAAAGGCCGACACGAGGAGGAAAGTTAAAAGGTGTGAGTGTGAAAAGAGGTAACTATATTGAATTGTATTTCAATTTATTGCAAGAAATTGAATTCTGATTCGTGAAATAGAACAGTCCAGATTTCCCCTTGTGAATATATTCTGTGACAATGCACTCATGCATCAAATATTTTGTAGCGCACCAGTTGGTCTCTTATCTGAACAAAAACAACATCTCTGAGACAATGCAATCAGGCTACAAGCCCTCCCACAGCATGGAGACCGCACTGATTAGGGTCACAAATGAGGTCTAATAAGCAGATGGTCCTCATGGTTCTTTTAGATCTTTCTGCAGCATTTGACACAATAGATCATAAAGTGCTCCTGGAAAGGATGCGTGAATAGTTTTGAGTCAGAGGCAGTGTTCATAATTGGTTTCGCCCGTACCTCACTTGTAGATCACAACTAGTGGTCATAGAAGACAGCAAGTCAGAGAATCGACAATAGACTGTGGTGTCCCACAGGGGTCAGTTCTTGGGCCATTGCTTTACTCTTGGGGATACCGCTCGACATCAGGGAGTAAAATTCCACCTGTACGCAGGCGACACACAAAGTATGGCCTTCAAGCCTGGTGTTAACAACCTTGTCACCTTCCAGTGAATGCAGTACTGTATGTCTGAGTTGCAGTCATGGTTGACCAACAACTTCCTAAAACCTAACAGTGACAAAACTGAAGCGCTCCTTATCGGATCCCAGCATCAACATTCATCGTTAGTCACACTTCTCCTTCAGAGGTCAAGACTTGCCTGTGGCCGAGACAGTTTGTGAACTGAAAGTTTCTCTCAATAATGTCCTCAACTTGAATACTCACATCTCCGCTGAGTGCCCACTACCATCTTTGGAATATCTCAACAATTTGGACTTATCTCTCAGACTCAGATACTGCCAAAGTCGTTCATGCTGTCGTCACATCGAGGACAGACTTTTGCAATGCAGCTCTCGTTGGTATACTGAATGTGTCCATACTTCAATTGCAGAGGGTATTGAACAATGCAACAAGAGGTCTAGGCCATGTCAGAAAGTATGAAAACATAAACCCCTTACGTTCCTCCACTGGCTTCCAGTCCAAAAGAGGATTGATTTTAAGATCTTGACTTTAGTATATAAATCACTTCATGACCTAGCACCCGACTACATCAAAGACTTGCTCAAGATAAAGCAGTGCTGCTACTGGCGTCGTTCTGGCTCCTCACCAGCCCTAGTTGTTCCCAGGTCCAGGACAGTACGCTATGGTGACAGAGCCTTTTCACACATTGGGCCTGTTCTACGGAAAAAATTCTATCCGGAACATTATTTCTCTGGAAACTTTCAAAACAGAACTGAAGACACTGCCCTTTCAAAAAGCATACTGTGCCTAGTTTCTTAGCAATGATTAATCATTGTACATCTGTTTTAATCTATTGCAGTAGTGCCATGAGCAATGTATATTAGAATGTGCACTTTCAATATATTATACGAGTAGCAAAGGATAATTTTTTGAGTAGCAATGGCTACACTTTGTGATGCATATGCTATACAGGGGAAATCATTCACTGACTAGACTGTGCAAGTCTTGCGTGTATTCGAACATTGGGACCAATCAAAGTGTGCAAGTCCGTTTCCTTCATGCATTAAAGCAATGTACGTGGGACCAAGTAATCCAGAAAAATGTCTGGGGAGTATACAGCCCCGAGCTGCTGTGGCGCTCCGAAGGCTTTTTCAAACACAATATCAACCTCTCCCCTCGCAGGTACCCATTTATACCCCTGGGTGGAGAGAAGCAATTATAGTAAAGCATCTTGCTCAAGGACACAAGTGTCATGACCGGGATTCGAACCCACATCCCAATGATAGGTCCATTTATATATCACACCTAATAAACGCTGGAAGAAAGAACCCTGCATGCCCTGGAGATAACAGTACTTTCTGAATGAGCTCACCTCTTCAGGAGCTGGTCTTTCAAGACTTTCTGTTTCCCTCCGAGCGCAAATTGTGTGATTCTTACATCGTTGCTCGGACCAGCAGGATGGGAGAGGATGGCATGGCTGGAAGTGGGTGCACCTTGCTTCAGCAAAGATGACGATGATGATGGCTTCTGCAATGATAAATGAAACTTATGTTTTGTATTGATCAAAACAAGAACAAACAATTTTAAACATAATCTGTAAAAAAATTACCTCAAAGCTTTACATTCATGCGCATGCATAAAGACAAATTACATATTTTTTAAGAAACTGAACTGCCAATTGATCTTAATTGAAAAGAACTTCATCATCTTTGAGAGGGCAAGGCCATTTTCATGTTGCAAGGGACACTTCAATTACAAAATCTTAAAGTCTACATGGAAAACTTTTGAAGGGGCACCAAGGCCAGGACAAGGACAAGGTAGGCCATGGCCTCCGTGGCCTCCGGCCTCGTTTAATTCCAGGCCTTGAACCCACCCTCATAAAGTTTTCATAACACACAGATTTGCAACGAACAGAGCAAAATGATAAAACACTTTTCTATTGACTGTTCCCTCAAAGCCTTTTCTTAATATCAGCAAGCAAGTTTATGAGCAACATTTTTTGCTTCACAACTTTATGAAATATGGCCTAAAAATCTGCACCAGGTGGTCCTTCTAAAAGTTTAAACTTTTTTGCACTTCTCTAAACTTACAGAGCTTGTACGGAATGCACCCTTCTCCTCAGATAATCCAACCTGTCCAACTCTAATGCTCTCTTTTCCAGGCGGGTGGTTATCTTTCTTGTTACCAAGACTCAAGACATGAGGTTCACTCTGGTTGCGATTTACAGTATCAGCAGTGTCTCTCCTTAGTTCATAATCAGCGGCAGGTTGCCAGGCAGCGCTGGTGGTATGAACTCACGGTGGACTTTATCTGACGACCGTCTACCTCAAATGGGGACTTCACTTCTCTGAGATATTTAGCCTTGATGCTCACTCGCTGTGAGTTTGTACTTGAAAGACTGGACAACGACGACCTTCTGTCTGACCGACCGGAGAGGGACGAGTCTGTATTGATCGGAGGTTTTGTCGATCGGATGAGAACTGAGCTAGCCGTTGAGCTGCCGGATGTATTGCTGCTCACATTGAGTTTTTTATCATCATTGTTATTATCACCTGGAGGAGCAGGTGGCACCAGTGTAGATGTCATGCTTGTTGAGTTATCCTCTACGTGCTGCAGAGCTGGAAAATAAAGTGAAGATTTTGTTTTCAAGGAAACCTGTTACAGAGCTCTCAAATTACAGTTTTCATTCTTGAGCAGGCTGTAACCTCTTATGAAAGCAAACCTTTATGTGGAAGGAGTAAAAGGAAAAACACTAAGTACCTAATACTAATATTGTGTATAGGGCAGCAAAGGCAAGTTTTACCCCGTAGAGTCCATTCGATTTTGTAAACCATCCTCATATACCCAGACATTGCTTACAATTTGTTATGTTTACTCAATTTATTTTAGATAAAATGTTTGGAACAATAATACAAAACAGAACACTATGTCGATATAGAAAACATTGACATGAAATTTTCTTTGACCTCTTAAGTTAAATGGAAGTAGGTTAAATCCTGCAACCATTTGCGACCTGCAATGGGTAGGTAGGCACACACACTGTTGTTGGGACTTTTACACAATGAAACAAAGGTCCCCACAACGTTTTTCTCTGTTAAACTTGGTCCCAACAAGAGGGAATTCTATAGAAAAGGGAATAATAGAACAGCAAAAGGAAGTCCCCACAAAGGTGTATGCAAAAGAATGTGTATTTTAGTATTATAAGCTGCTTGCAGTCTCTATGGTCTCTAAAGG
The DNA here is from genome assembly GCA_032158295.1 of Pycnopodia helianthoides. Taxonomy (NCBI): domain Eukaryota; kingdom Metazoa; phylum Echinodermata; class Asteroidea; order Forcipulatida; family Asteriidae; genus Pycnopodia; species Pycnopodia helianthoides. Next base: position 15,896,902 of record CM063243.1, read on the forward strand.
CTAAAGGGTTAAGAAGAGTTGGTTAATTTTGAGGTAACTTTTCAGGTTATGAGGAGAAATAATGTTTTTTGATTGACCATAGCTAAAAATATGCATGACTGATATCATTCAGAAGTTCTGTTGAGAACATAATCAGCACGTGAAAGTGAAAGTAGGCTTATTATACACTAACATCTAAATTGAAGAAAGCTAACACTTGTCTCTTAAGAAAAGCTCAAAATGTTCCACAGCAATCACACACTACCACTAAAGATCTTTATCATGTTTACGGAAACCTTTTGCCAAGAGGTTGGGGCTTAGAAGACTTAAACTTGCCGGTCACTGTGCCAGGAGGGAAGAAGAAGCAGTTTTTATGGTCCTTCTATGGCAGCCCAAACATGGAAAGAGTGCTAGAGGTCCCCTGAGAAAGGATTACATCAAACTTAATTGGACAGGACATGAAGAACTGCACCCTAGCCCTGGTGGTAGGACGTCAGTATCTGTTGCACTGCAACGGAGGAGTCCAACCTGGGCTAAACTGCACCCATCTCGAATGGTTCAACCCTTTCCGTCGCCATAAGTTAGTATACATGTGTAAAAATGCTGTTTCCAACTGCCACTTTTTCACTTGTTATGAAAAGAATGTAATCCTTATTTAGGTTAATGAGATAATATTTTTGGTAAAAATTAGTGAAAAAAGTGGCAATCGGATTAAGCAGTTTTTCTACACAAAATTCAGCATGTTGCCAATGAATAATCACACTGACAGCATAAAAAGCATGAAAAGAGTACAACTTACATCTAGTGTTATGCATACATCACCACAATAATGTAGCGGTACTGGTCTGCTGGTAGTGGTAGGACGTCAGTGTCCGTTGCATGGGACTTTGTATAAATAAAAAGGATACACTGCCGGCATGCCACTGACACCAACATTCTTACACAATAACAGTACATGCAGTGACACTCAACAATCAAGAAGTGGCAGTTTTGGCAGTGGTGTAACGGAGACTGACATCCTACCACCCAGTGCACCCAGCAGGGCTACGGTCTGGAGGAGTTCAACGTGCTGGGCTAACGTAAAAATGATGCTGAAAATCTTACTTTCAAAATTCAAAAAAAAAGTTGATCTGTACTGTTGTATTAGTAAAGCTGTAGTGTAGTGTTTGGTTTCCTTTGGACTGCGTCCCAACTAGTACTATGAGTGTGCGTGGTGCCATGGTGGGGCCGGGGCTGTTGCTCTAGTATTTTAATAAACACCGATAAAGTGCTTTTATGGTCAAATAGTACTGCACTATCTGACTACTTTTTAACAAGCACAATGGACAATTACATGACAATAGAAAATAAATTTAATTCACCTCCCGAGAAACGGCAAATGCTCGAGCTCCTTGAGTGGCAAGCCCGACTTTATTCATCTCTTGTCGTTTTCAAAAAGTTGACAAAATAAAATTGTTGGCAAATTTTATTTGCGCCCTCAAGAGGTTTGATGTCGAAAGGGAGTAAGAGAAAACGCAAAAACAGTACAGTTCGTGATTTGCGGTGGTCGCGTTCAGCCAGGAAGACTAAGGGAAATTTTTAGGTTGGAAGAAATGAATAGAGGACATTGTTCTCAAATGGTGCAAAATTAGAAGAAATGTACTTGGAGTTCAGCTTGGAACCTAATTTATTTCAATTTTATAAATTTTCTTTATACCACCCCCACCCACCCCAACATCATACCATGTAGGAAGGAGGATCATAACATAGAGACGCGATGTCTAACTGATGTCTTGGTTTGGTTCGTTTGGAAAGAGTGTTTGCTTAAAGTTCCTTTAAGGTTTAAAAAACGCTAAAGTTGACATGATATAATTCGATATTTTTTAAAACATGGAGAAAGAATTTCTTCTCTTTGTTGAGCGCTTGCAACTGTCGAAAGTGACGTTTTCAATCATTTAAAAACTGTTAAGTCTTCAAAGGAAATTACGTAGTACAGTATATTTTGTTGATGAAACGGCTGTAAAAAAAAAAAAATAATGTGTAAAGGTCTACAGCCCTTTCTCTGTGAGTGGCAAAACCCCCAAATAAGTTCATTACCGGTACCGTTACTCTGGGCGATGCAGCTTCAACTACACGTTCCAATCAACCCAATTGTCAAAATCAAGATGGCGACTATATAATATAGTGCGACGCTCCCACCTGAAAACCGGGAACTTGTTTTGTCAAATAGTAAAACACATCTTGACCAATTTATAATTCATTTGACCTCTTTTTTGTTTTCTGTTTCCTAAGAAGAATGAATCGAGGCTGGCGAGGAAGAGGAAGACCTCCGCGCGGAGGCCAACGAGGCCACGGATTTCGAGGAGCAAACAACCGTGGCGGCGGCGGGTTCCCCCCTCGTGGCCGCGGTGCTCGCTTGGATCTGCACGGTATGGGCGGAGAGGGGCCACCACCACCTCTTCATCTACCGAACCCCGTAGGACCTCGTGATATTCTCCATGAACCCACATGAACCTCATCATGAACCTCATCATGAACCTCATCATGAACCTCATCATAGCCATGTGGGTGGTGATGGTAGTTCAATGGATATGATGAGCATGGCAGATTTTCAGGTGGGCAAGATCATGATGCTGAATCCGTCTCCAATTCAATGGACTATTCTACAAATAATTTTTAGGTTAAATCATGTAAATTATGTCACTTACGTACATTACACTCAAATATTGAGATAATCATAGCCCTTGATTGACCCTTCTGATGTTCGTAGGGAGGATCGAATAGGATTATCGCAAATGGCACTCGATTCAACCCAAAATAAATCTTTTCTAGGGAGTAGGGGTAAATAACACTACAACATATTATTTTTGTTATTTTGTTTGACTAAAACCCTGCGATGTTATTGAATTGTTAGTTGTAGGCTGCACTGGATGGAGTGAACCCCCTTCTCACTGATTTGCTCCATTCAATGTGTGTAATGTAGGCCTAAACCTGTGTTTTTTTTTTTTGTTTATGTTTTCTTACAGTTTTGCACAGTTCTGCTATGATTGCTGTAGGCTGTGATAAAATTGTTTTGAACACTTTAAAAGTGTAGGCATATGTGACACATTTTATTTGTCATACTTGTACTACTTTTTGTTACAAAAATCAATCAATACATTGATAATTTTGATAGCCAGGTGTTAGCAAAAGTGAAAAACAGACAAAATAACCTTTACAAAAAATTAATGATCATACAGGGTCAATTTTACTGACACTAGTTTTTGATCAAGTGTGACATTTCAAGTTTTTTGTGAATAAATCTCAGCAAAATGATCTGTCAGTATTGAATTTGTTTAAAATGTTTAAAAGTGAAATTAATTTACAATCATACAAACACTTAAATAAAATTCTATAGACCTTATGCATGGACTTTATCAAGCCTACATCTTAGAGGTAAACTGATGATGCAACAATGGAAATGCACAGATTTGTACACGTGGCGCACAGGGTTTGCATCTTCCTTTTGACCTCTAGGTGAGGGTGCCCTACTAAAATGACGTCATGTGCTTAAGGTCTATTGTAGACCCTTTTGAATTTTCAAGAAGGTAGGACAGAACTTGTCTGCTCTATTCCAGGTCAGAACACTATTGAAAGTTTTCACAAGCGTAAAAGCACTAAATCATATTAATATGATTTTTGTATTACTTTTAAGTTGGTGTAAAAATACACTGTTTAAATCACATGTGACTTTGAAGAAAATGTAATTTTTTTTTTTTGCAATCATGTTCATCAATCGCTGTGTAGGTGAAAGTTTGAGAAAAGAAATAATCAATTTGTCAACATTTTGCTACAGAGGACAGTCCCAAATGACATGATGCTTCAGGACATGGAACAAGATCCACCGGACTACCAGTGGCCGCCTCCTGACTACCAATGGCCCCCTGGAGATGGTAATGACCCAAATCCAATACCAACGGAGCAGCATGGGAGGCACAGACAAACACCCCCCATGCTTGATCAATCCATCAGAGATGGGGCTGATCACAGGAGGGGACCACCCCCTCCAGTCCACATTGATATGTTCCAGACAGGTCCAGAGGAGTACCAGCGGCGTTCGCCTGTGAGGGAGAGCCGACCAAGGGACCAAGAGAGCAGTAGTGGTGGGAATAGGAGGTCTTTATCTCCAAGACGTGATAATTCTCACCAATTATCAGATGAAGCAAGTCCCATGGGCAGACCGGGGCTTCCGCCACCTCATATTGACCATCACTTGACTGACGAGGTGAGATTCCGTAGATAAGTGCTACATGTACTGTACTTAAAACATTCATTTTAAAACAAATCAACGTCATCAGAAATCTAAAGGGTCCTAGATCTAAGTACCTTCAGTAGATATGTCATACTGGTTATGATATGGTTACACTTTACAGAAAGAGCACAACAACTGTCCTGAGCGAGTTAAGTGATAACAGGGCTCGAATTTGGTGGGAAAATTCACAAGGTCACTGGGCCTGAGCTCAAAACTTTTATTGGACCAGAATTATGTTTAAAAGATCAGAATCAAAATGAGAAACTTTGTCCACACAGTTGATATGGTAAACTGTTTCATATTTGAACAAACACTAAGAGAAGACTTATCTCATTTGTCCTTTGGGTAAGTATACTTCAATACTAAACATTATTGAAAGATATTTATCAGACTCAAGTCAACGGTTGAACTAATTCTATTTTTTTAAAGATATCAATACACATTGAGGTATTATTATTCGATTGAAAAACGTAAGTCTCCTGGACTTGTCTAGTGATGAGTTTACTGGCTGGACACAAAGTAAGTGTAAATTTTGAGCCCTGGACAATTTTGATTGTGATTATTTAACGATCTTACAAACCGTACTGAATCACGCCAACCTTGCAAGCAAGAAAGGCTATTTGATCAAACAAGAAAAAATTACAGAACTTCACACAAGAATTGTTTTAAATAAGTTATTGTTGAATTTTTTAGCAAAATGAACTTTTAAATTGTTAATTTAATCATTTATTGTTTAACAACATCTCATTCAGATTGCACAGCGTGGTAGCTCACCCATGAAAGACACAGAGTCACTGCGTATCACAATTGGCAATGAACGCTTCTTTGGAAATAGGGGGCTTGGTCCTGATCAGGGTGCACAAAACAAGTCTGCACTTGGAAGACTCGGACAAAAAATTGAACCGGCCCCACCACCTACCCAGACGCCTGCAGATTATGGACAAAATCAGCGACAGTCAAGGTTTGTATTTATGATGTTCTGTCTTTGACACTATTCAATGCTTGAGTTACTGTTAGACTTGAACCCACCAAGAGAGTTTGATGAGCTTGGTTGAAGTTGAATAATTTGATTATAAGAAAAAAGAGGGAACAAAGGGTATTTTGTTTACTTTTTATGGATGCAGACAAGAAGGGTTGAGGACTTTCCAAGGGTAGACAAAAAAACAAAAACAAACAAAAATACAAAAACACAAAAGGAACAAAGTTAAACCTAAGGTTTTATTTGATTTGATGCCCCCCCAAAAACCAAAGCACCCAAACATTGATATTTTGGAGTTACGTATTTATAAAAGGTTCGCATAAACATGCATTTTGATGTTGAATTTTCATGAATAATTTTGAAGATTTTTTTGTTATAGCCTCGAGAGAGAGCAGAGGTTCAGAGATAGGGCTGAACCGGATCCCGAACATGTCCGCCGCAGTCGCAGCAGCTCACTAGAAAAACCTGCTGCATCCATGATGAGATCTGGGAACAACAGTAAGGAGAGGGAGAGAGAGAGCGACCAAAGAGGGAGTCGACATGAAAGGGGAACTAGAGAAAGTAGAGATCGTGACAAGGACAGGTCATATCATGATGACCAAAGAAAAGAGAGAGAGAAAGGTAGGGGTAGAGATGCAGATAGCGACCGCCGTGATGACAAGGGAAAAGAACCGGCTAGACCACGTGATCCGCGGAAAGATAAGAATTTTTTGGCTGAACGGACAAGTAAAACCAGTCCCCTGCCTCCCAGTGATGTTTCTCCACTATATCACTTTCTTGGTAAAAATGACTCCAGAAAACAAAGCACCGAGAATAGTGGAGAAAAGAAGCAATCCAAATCGCAGAAACCAGGAATACCTTTGCCATCAAAATCTCGATTTGCACCATCTACAGCCCAACCGTCAGATGCTGTTAGCTCAGCCCAGTCCATACAGTGTGCACCTGATGTTTCAGAACCGCCAAAGGCACTTAGATCAATTCTGAAAAAGTCAATTCTAAAGAAGCCCAAAGTAAGTCAAGCAGAGAGTACAGTTACACAAGAAGCTCCTACACAACAGGCTCCCCTATTCCCAATTGTTCAGTCTCCCCCAGTTACTGCAACCCAATCTCCTGTGACTGTTCAGACATCACTACCAGACATCAAACCAGAGTGGACTTCTGAAGCTCTTCAGCCACAAGAAATGAGTGCTTCTCACCAGCAAGAACAGATTCTTGCACCTAGCCTGCTGCCGGAACAAATTCTTGCAAATCTTCAGCCAGAACCAAAGCACACACAAGCTCTACAGGAACAATTGTTTCATCAGCCACATCAGTTGCTTATTCCTCCCCAACATGAACAACTGCCTATGAATACCCAAGCCATTCCAGAGCCAGAGCCACCCCAACAAATTCTGATGCATGACCCTCGTCCAAATGTGACTGGGACAACCTTTCAACAATCAACTGCTCCACCCGAATTAACACCTGACAAGATCACAAACTTGCTGAGCAGTTTAACAGGGATGTATCAACCACCAGCCCCAGTTGTCACACCAGCATTCTCGAGTATAAGTCAGAGCATTGATTTACAAATATTGGCACAGCAGATGGTTCAACAACCACCCATTTACTCTGCACCCACACTTCAGATGCTTCCTCCACAACAATCATATCCAGAAGTGTCTCACCAGCTGCAACAGCAGTCGTATCCTCCAGTGTCCCAACAGCCTTATCCAGCAGCGTCCCAGCAACCATACAACATTGCTCAGCAGCAGTCGATACAGCAGCTGGCACTGCAGTTGGCAGAGCAAATAGCACAACAGCCTCCCGTGCAGGCTGTGCCAACTCTTCCATTGTCACAACCTCAACAGATGTACCCAGGAGTTCCTCATCACACATATCAAGGGGTGTCCCAGGCCACAAGCTCTGCAGCGTTGACACTTGACAGTATGACCACCAGTAAAATCTGGGACTTGGCGCACGACATTGGTCAAACCCCATCTGTAAGCACGCAGAATCTGTTCCCTGGCGCAGATCCAGCAGCACTGTCCAAGTTTGAGCAATTACAGAAACAACTTGAGGAACATAAACGAAGTATGACATCATCATTGCAAAACCCAGAAGCACAGTCACAGGTGCAGAACCTGTCTTACTTGCTTAATCAAACTCAAAACACATTTGGTCAAGCTCAGTCTCAACAACAAAATGTCTCCATTGCAAAACCAGTTGAAAAGGCCCCAGAGCCAAGCAGGTCTATATCTGGATTTGGTTCATTGGAAGATGAAGATCTTTTCTTGTATGGCGATGGAGTTGAAGAAAAACCAAAGGAACAAGAGAAGATGACATCTGGAAAATTGCAACCATCCAGTAGGTTGTCACGTAGCTCTGAAACTCAAGAGACTGAAAAACTATCAAAAGTCAAATTAACACAGCCAGAGCAAAAAGTGGAAGCTCCAAGTGATGATCAGATTAAGAATATTCTGTCAGCCATTGGCTTTGATTTTAGTCTTGCCCAGAAGATCAAGGAACAGAAAGAACAACTGGAGCAAGGTAAATCAAAGAAAAGTAAGTCAAATAAGCCAGAAACTCAAGCAAAAGAAAAGATTCCTAAAGTGCCAACTGAGAAGAAAGTGTTGACACCTGTGGAAAAGACCGCTGCACCTCTAACTATAGAAGCCATAAACATGGGTTTTAATGAGACAGCCTCTTTCTTAGACAGTGGCATAAAAATGAAGACAGACCAAGAGTTGAATGACTTTATTCAAGATGCTAAGAGTAATGTCTCAAAACATCAACGAGAGCTCTCAAAAACCAAGGATCAGGCTTCAGACTCTGCCAGGTCACGATCGGAAAAGAGACGGGAAAAACCCAAGCCACAAGAGAAAGGAAAAATTCAATCTCCCATCGTCACTAATATCAGCAACCAGGCACAAAGTGTGAAAGCAACAGAAGATAAATACGTTACAGAAAGTGCAAAAATCCCAAACCAGGATGCTTTTGGCCAGTATCCACCAAGAGAGGTTACACAACCAAGAGAGGTTACACAACCAAGAGAGGTTACACAACCAAGAGAGGTTACACAACCACCACCACCCGATAGATCTTACCAGACGCCATCTGATAGATCTTATCAGACACAGGAAGTCAAGTACCAAGAAAGCAGTGGGTATAATCAGCCTTATCAAGCGGCGCCGACCCAACAGCAGGCGTACTATACTTCTCAGCCTGCTCCTCAGTATCCTCCCATTGAACAGACTGTGCAGTTTGTAAACACCCAAGATTCCTTCTCTGTAGCAGCTCCTGCCGCTGTCCGAGATACACAAAGTTTTCAACCAGAAAATATCTTCATTTCTGTAAACACAGCAGGTGACTCATCCTCTGGTTCCAATCGAGTTGTTCTGCTTCCAAACTCAGAACAAGCATATCTTGATGAACGACAGAAGAGAATACTTGAGATTGAGCGGCGCTACCAAGGACTGACAAAGCCAGAGGAGCTGATAAAGCCATTGGAAACTGAAAGAGAGAAAGAACGTCGTCTACGCCGTGAAGCTGAGGAGCTCATCGAAAATGAGAAGCTACGCAGGAGGGAAGAGCGCAAGCGGAAAGAAGAAGAAGAGCGCAAGAAAAAGGAAGACGAACGAAAGAAAAAGGAAGAAGAAGAAAGGGAAGAGAGGAGGAAAAGAGAGGCTAAAAAAGAAAGAGAGAAAGAATTGGAGAAAGAGAGGGAACGGGAAGAAAAACTAAGATTTGAGAGTCTACCTTACCAAGCAAGGATAGATATTCTTGAAACAGAACTTGAAAAGCTGTACAAACAGCAAGGAGAGATATCACGGCAGAGGCGGCAGAAGGATGGGCAGAAAGAAATTGCCTTACTTCAAAATAAGCAAAGCCAAGATGACATAGCCAATCAGTTAAGATACCTTCGAAGGAAAATGAACCAAGAACGAGAAGAAGCAAAGAATAAACGAGTTGACGAAAGCAGGAAAAGGAGTCGCAGTAGATCAACGGAAAGGGTATATGTATCTTCCAAGGAGAAACCCAGAAGCTCTAAGGACATTGATTACTCTGAATCGAGAGACTCCAAGGAACGTAGGCTTTCTAAGGACTCTGTGAAGGACTCTGCGAAGGATTTCCAAACTCAAGCAGTCAAGGAGACTGCCAAGTCAAAGTGGGATTCAAAGGAAAAGAAACCACAAGCCAGCAATCAAAAGGTAAATAATTTGTTTTGCAACCAACAAGACTGCATGTTGTATGTACATGTACTTGGATTTGATAGTAATTCTGGCCATGGTTTTGATTGGAGAAAGCAAATGTGGCTCCATTTTCATGATAATGTATTTCTAATTGGGGAAGAAAAAGTTTGAAATGAATTACTTACAAAGTAAACAGTGTTAATCATTTTTATTAATAATAAGGAGGAATAAACATGTATTAACCCTAGTACATGTACTTATATCATTACTTATAGTTACAAATATCTTGAATTTTCTTTTTATTCACAGCAGCCAGAGGCCCTATCAGAGAAGGTTGAAAAGTCACTGCGTTTTGAGTTCAACTATTACGATCCGGGAAACCACTGGTGCAAGAGCTGTGACATCCATGCTGATAACCTGAACAACTATTTCATTCATTTACACTCCAAGAAACACATACAGGTGAGTGGGCAACACATGGGGGGTGGTCATATTTGAAATGCACATTTCTTGCTTCATTACAACAGATGAGAATGACAAAGCCTGTGTTGTGTGGCTCCTTAGTATTGATTTTGCCTTTTTCAATTTTTATTTCCTTATAGGAGGTCGCCTTGCAAGTGGTGGATGTGTCATAACGCAGGTTACTTGGTTTTCATTGAAATCAGAGGGCGCCTGTCTTTATGCACTAACTCAGTAGTCTTTTCCAGCATAGCCTGTTGTCATGTACCCTGTGATTGACATGGCAAAGCTCTTGATGAATTTCGGGTTCCACATAAACTATTTGAAATGTGCGAGCCTCACAAAAGATTCTGTTGTAGACGGGTGTACAAACAAAGTCAGCCTTGCTGCTGTAAATGATAACGAAAAAACAAGTCAATTGCGTGCGCTGCGGAAAGTTCTGTCTTAAGTTCTTGAAGATTGTTTATGTTTCACAATGTATACTGCAAAATGATGAAACATAACAGAAACTCCCAAGCTCTGAGTGACATTTAGGTCCAAATTTCACAGAGCTGAATTCAGCAGAAATTGCAACTTAAGAGATTGCTGTTCACAAATGAGCTGAGAGCCAGTCGAAAACCACAGCATATAAGAAACCTTGTCTGTAATCTTTTTCTACAGAGCAATGCTTTTCCTTACACGGCAAGTTTTAGGGCTTATGATCTGTATGAAATGAGCCTTGGAGGCTTACGTTGTTTTGCAGAATCTGGGATGAAACCCCTTTATAAAACGTTCACCTGCTAAAACCAGAGGAAGTAAACGTAGCTTTCTTAAAAAAAAAAGAAAAAAAGAAGAAGCTACTTGTACATTGTGTCAACGGCAAAAGTAAGACATTGCTTGGTAGATTCTGTCTGTGGAGGGAAGGGGCGATACAATGTGTATTCAACTCTGCGAGTGTTACAATTCTAAACAAATGACTGACAGCAGGCCTGGAATTACACATGCCACGGAGGCCATGGCCCCTGTTGCCCCTGGTCTTGGCCTTGGTGCCCATAGACTTTAAGATTTTTCCAATGAGGTGCCCTTGGCAAAATGAAAATGGCCATGCCCTCTCCAAGATGAAATTCCAGGCCTGTGACTGATATTTAAAAAAGAAATTCACAAATTTCCACATACCCTTGACTCTTATTAATGGAGCCTTTTTGTTTTCAAAACATTTAAAATATAAACAACACAAAAACTATAAAATGCAGAAGCGCTATAAGTTTTTAGAAAACTGCATTGTAATTAATCAGTTTTATCTATTTTGTCACAAATGAGATGTGTTAGCTGTTAATATGCATGATCTATTGTTAAAAAAGAAAAAGAAAAAAAGGGAGTACAAAAAATGGGGGTTTGAAGTGCAAACCCTGTGGTTTAAGACAAAAACCTATTTAAAAGTAAAATGCCAACATGTTCTCTAATGTACTTATGACAATGTATTACTTTGAGCTTGGAGTGCACGTGTACAAATTGCCATAAGTGGCAAGCATGTGAATGTACTCCTGATTGTAAAAAAGGATTGATTGTAAAAGGAATAGGCTGCCCAGCTTGATGTCTCAGCAATTGAAACAAAAATCCGCCCTTTTTGGAGGCTGTTCAAAGTAACTGAAAGGTAATATCTCAACAATGCAAGTCAGTGCAATTTATGAATTTCATAAAAAGTTATTCAGCTCTTAAAACACATTTACTTTTGTTACAATGCGATAATATGATAGTAGATATTGATAACCGTGTGAAATTATACACATTTGACTGTTCTACTACATGTAACATCTGTATTGATGATCAGTCTGTTCTTTTTTTTTCTCCTCGTTCGTTCGATCTGTCTGGTGTAATCGTCCACCAGAAATGTGACCCGTATGATCGTCCTTGGATGACAGAAACGCTGATGAAAACAAAGAAGCCAACAGGAAACACGATTGACGCCCCAATCAGAGGTAAGAAGCTCTGGTTAGTGGTAGTGGATTTGGTATTAATCATCCTGATATGTTTTAGTGTGCATCCCCATTAATGATAATAACTGGTTTTTTATACACAGTGCCAGATCACTGGGGTCTCTCAAAGTGCTCGTTTATGATAATTTTTTTAAAGACATCTTTGAAGTTCTTGAATTATGAGACCCATTTATGTAACACCATGTAAGAGTTTACAAACTACTGCGGCTTACTTGGCAGCCACAGCCAGAAACATCGGGGCAAACCCCCCTTCTCTTAGCGACAAGTGTACTGGGTACTTTAACGTGCATTACACAACACAGCTATGGCTTTACTTCCCATCCGAAGGACGAAGCAATAATGGTTAAGTGCCTTGTTAAGGAAACAAGTGTTAAGACCAGGACTTGAAACCACACTCTGATCAGGAGTGTCAAGTATGACAGACATGGCGCGTTATAAATGTTCACTATTATTATTATTATTATTATTATAGAAACACTAGACAGTTGAGTCCAGTGCGCTTGACTGCCCAGCCTTGACACGCCATTGTTGATTAACTTGATAGATGTCTTAACCTTACCAACCCCAAATCCTTTGAAATCCAAGCCCTGACTAGACAGTCTGCAAGCGATACTTCAGGATTTTTCTTCTCCTCATAGATCTTGATTTGCCTTCAACTTTTCTTGAAGATGTGAATCTGTCTCCAAGCTTCAAGTTTCCATTTTTTAGTGTATGTAAATGCACAGAAAATGTAGAGAGTTTGTAAATCCATCAATGTGTAAACACCCTGATAGTTCAGAGGGTTTCATCCTGAAAATGAGAGGGAAATGCTGACCATGTTTGAGGATTTTTGTTTTTTTGCACGATTGCACCCTCGGTGTAGAGGTTTGGGTGTAGAATTGGAGTTCATTCGGAAGAGATTTGGTTTTTCCCAAAACTCAGAATCACTGAACATAAATTAATGACATTAAATGTTCCTGGAACAAAAGTTGGTGTTATTATTCCCGAGGCAATACTAGGTTCTTTTTCAGGATATTACAGGATCTTTTTGGAGACATTGATCATCCATTTGAATTATTAGGTTGACATTTGACAATAATGACTTGGTATTCAAGGAAAGATTTGGTTCACTTGCTTCTCACACATATTCAGAGAGACAAATCTTTAAAGAAAATGCTGTAATTTTATAAAAACACATCAAAACAAAATTAATAATCAACTTTAAAACATTTAAATTGAAATAATTTTCAATTTATATATTTTTAAGCAATAATACTTAATTGTTAAACCTTGATTTGTTGTTGATTTCAACTCTTTCTGTATGTTGTGTCAAATTTGCAACAATAACAAAATGCTTTTCCAGTTTTATTGACTATGGTTTTTGTTTCACACATGTTTGTTTATTCAAGGCACCGAGTTTGTGATGCCGGTGAATGGGTTTTTCTGTCGTCTCTGCAAACAGTTCTTCGGTGACGGGGTGTGCGCTACGGAGCATGTGAAGAGCTCGCAACACAATAAAGCCTACGAGGTAGGATGTTAGTTGTCATCATTGAGTGAATATACCCCCCAAGGAGAGCAGTTAAATGATGGGGGATACCCTTGTTAAACAAGACAAAATAAATAAATATAACACACATACAAAAATTAAATATGCGCTGCTTAGAGAATGTTACTCCATCAGGCCTAATTGTAATGTTAAGGTTTATTATTATTATTATTAGTTAGAGCAACTGTTTCTTTAAAACAAGCTTTTGCACCAAAAAGAAATATTGTATTAGAAATTTAAAAACTGTTACTTGGTTAGGTATTAGATTTGTGTGTGTAATTTTAATGGTGGTCTTTCTTCATTTCTATGATTCAATGGCCATTGAAGAAAATGGCGGGTTAGGTAGCCCAAATGTTAAAATGTTAATCCAAATATGTATTCAGTTAAGTTTGTAAAAGCAATTTGGAAAAAAAATTAAGTTGAGCATCACAAAAATGGAAAAGAGAGGTCAACCTGCCCCCCCCAAAAAAAACCTGACGATTAATGTAGCACTGACAAGACTGTTTAAGAGACACTGCATGTTTGTATCCGAGTGTAGTTATAGACTGGATTCAACTTAAATCACTATAAATCAAACAATTCACTTCTTTTCTATCAAAGAGTATGCTTTCATGATGTACAAAATGTATATTTAATCAGAATCTTTATTAAAAAATGAGTTTCAAGGAAGTTCATGCTAGGATTTTGAAACCTTTCTGGGTACACATGCACTGTAGTCCTGATTCACCTGGGAATTTCTCGCACTGACATCAGTTTTGCCTTAATGTGTACGTTAACTTCTGTTGATGCCGTTTGCAAATGGCTTGATTTACCTACCCAAGTGATACACGTGCCAAGTTCTTTTGAAGAATAAATTCACAAATTTGTAGGTGTATAGTTTTTACAGAATTTATCACAAAGACTGTAATACCATAATTACATAATTGAAAGGGGGAAAAGAAATAAAGCTAAACCATAGGAGTGATATCAACCAATAGACCCGGCAAGTCTCACACATGATTTGGGAGCTTGGGGTGGTAATATCGAAAGGAAACAAAACAGTGCACTTTAATGGGTCTTAATGTTTTAGTTTGAGGATCTTAAAGAGTCAAGAGGAATGTACACCACTCGGGTCCATTTTGCTTTACTACAAAATCTTTTACCAGGATTAATATTGGGAGTGGTATTTAAGGAGTGTTACTTCATATTTGAAAAAAAATTCTTTGCATAAATGATTTGACTTATCCCTGTTTCTTCTGCTCTTTCAGAAATACATTGAGGATAACAACTACTATGAGAGGAAGCTCAAAATTGACAAAGCGGCAGCCAGAGCACAGCAGATGGAAATTGCGATGCGCAAGGAAAGAGAGCTGAAACGCAAGCAGGATGGAGATGAGGAGGATGAGGATGAAGAGGTGTCCAAGAAACAAAAGGTAGAAGAAATCAAAGTGGTGGAACCTAAAGGACAAAGGGGGTTTGGGGTCTTTGACTTCAACAAGAAGGATGAAGAAAACATCAACAAAGCACCAGTGCTGTAGACATTCCACGCGAGAGTAAACCTGAGAAGTTGCCATCTGAAGTAGTCCCCAAGCCTGAGACTTCTTCCAACTCCAAAAGTGTGATTTACAAACCCATAACTACTGAAAAAGAAACCGTTCAGCCTGCCTCAAGTGAAAATCTCCCCGCTGAACGTTCTGTTGCTGAAAAGAAAGCTGCCCTTGCAGCCAAACTTGCACCTATGGTTGGCAAAATGAGAGGTCCTAGTAAGTTTGCCCTTCGAAAAACAGGCACAGCAAAGATACCAGCCGCTAGTAAGCTAACAACACAGAATCTCTTTTCTGGTACTTCTAAGAAGCTACTGACCTTTGACACGCTTCCTGTAGTAATGGATAAGGAAGAAGAGAGTAAAAAGGCTGCAGCAACTCGCAAGTTGACCCCATCGGATATTGCTGATGCCTTTGGAGGCAAAAACGTAGACAATGGAGGTCAGGATGCCAAGAAACAGCAGTCTCAAGTGAAACCAGTCCCTCCAAGTGTTGTGAACGTCAAAGCTAAACAAGGAAAACCCAAAGGCGAAAGTGATGTGTTTGGGCCCGTTCTGCCACCCCAGCCCGTTCTGCCGCCCCAGCCCGTTCGGCCGCCCCAGCCCGCTATGCCCAAGCCCCCTCCGCCCCTTATGCCCAAGCCCCTTCCGCCCCTTATACCCAAGCCCCTTATGCCCAAGCCCCCTCCACCCGCTATGCCCAAGCCCCCTCCGCCCCAGCCCCCTCCACCGCCCAAGCCCGCTCTGCCCCCCCAGCCAGTGTCACTAGAGGACATGGATGAAGAGGATGTATGTGTACCTGGTATGGATGACATCTATTCCTTGCCTAGTTTGCTTCCCAAACCAAAAGCCCCTCCTCCCATCTCGGCCATTGCCAGCACACCTACCAATACTATGGCTTCTGCTTCATCAACTGCAAGTAACTTGTATAACATATTCTATACATCTGGTCATTAGAGATGCAAAGCTGTAACGGAATTGATCCACTTGTTGACTTTAGGTGGTTATCTTGGGCAGCACTGTTTAGGTGTTTCCCAACAGCTTAAGGCGTCATTTCAAAAGTGGCCTCAAGTGCCCAAGTTCATCACATAACCCCTTTGTAAATATGAAAACTTTCTTCTACATGGAAATTTTTTAGTCTAGTTGTGCTTTTCGGGCGATTCTCAATACAGTGTTCCAGCAACATTTTGCTACAGGGAAGTCGGGGGCGGGGGGGGGGGGGAGGTCAATATCTCTTGTCAGAGTTGTGCTTGTTGGGCAAGGTTGTTTTTCTTAAGTAAAGGGCACCTCTTTTTCTAAGAGGGAAACTTGAATTTGTACTAGGACATTTTAAAAGGCATCTAGGCAATGATTAAGGGGCATGGCGTTATTTGCTTCCTTGAAGTATCAGGCCTGAAAAATGTTAGATCATGTTCATCTTTGAAGAATGGAGATGGTTTGGTAGTGGGTGTGTACGCTTTGACATTTTTGTGCAGTGCAAAACTCAAATTGACCACATAAAACTGAAAAATCCCTCCACAGGTCAAACTCTTTAAAGTGCACTGTATTGCGAGTCCTCCAACTGTTTGCTTATATTTTAATAGTAATTTTTTATTCAAAGTTTTAATAAATTCTCCAGACACATCATGAGCTACTGGTAATTTTTATCTGTTTTGCCGAAGATAAAGGCAAACTGATGCTTTACTTTCTTTGAACTCTTTTCATCAGTTGTGGATGAAATATTTGTTAATACAGTGTTTTTTGTTCGAGAACTAGCTAGGACTAGTCTTATGCAAATTTTCAATCTGAATTGCAGTTTCAATAGAAATGTAATGTGAAATGCAAAATACATGCACTAGTTGGCGATTGCTTTTACTGTACAATGAGTGAAATACATGGTTAAATCATCGAATAAGAAAACGGTGAACTATCTGCATGCAGTTGCTTTAGTTGTTTTTATCTGTTTTTATATGGTACCTGTTTCTAGTGTTTATTTTTCTACTTTGGTTGGATATTGTTCTTTTATGGAAATACATCACTGTGACAAAATGTCAATTTGCTGCTTGTATAAATACCGTGTTTTAACAAGCTCCTATGATATACCCATAAATTTTACTTGACAGTCATGCAGACAGTTGGTTTGTATTACATACTTTGTGACATTTAGACCTCTATCATGCTGCCACCATCTTGGTCATGTTTCCTTTATCCAGTAATAAGTAACGGATGCTGATATTCATTGTGCAAAAAGAAACCAGACTATTTTTCTTTCCAGCCTCGGTTTGGTTACATTGAGTTGAATGGGAGAAAAACAAGATGGCTGCACCATGATAAAGTCTATTGGTTGAAAAAAATGCAAAATATTGGTTTACGGAAGAGTGAATGTGTTTAATTACTTTCTATAGATCCCTTGCCTTGGCTGCCATTGCTGAGGTCTAACAATGGAAGCGTGCACCTCAGTGAGGGCATTGTTTGGGCTTGTGAAATCATAGGCAAGGGGTCTATAAATTGGTCCTAGTGACTAGTACTTGGGTTAAAAACATTTTTCAGTATGATTGATTAGTAGAACTTGACACTAACCATGGTTTTGAACAGTCAACTGGTTAGGTGTACCTCAAAATTAATTCACCAGTACTTTAAACCAATCATTTAATGGAAGTGTGTGTATTAGACCCTGTAACCTTTATGTACAAAAAGAAGGGTGACCTTGTATGTTCCAGGGCCTTTCTGGCAGGCAAGATACTACACTGGTCAGTAGGTAAATTTCACATTTTGTGTCATAAGTACAACATAAATTGAAATAAAATAAGAGCTTATTAAGTTTTGAGATGTGACCCTTTTCTTCATAGCAAAATGTGATTAAAATTAGATGGTGCAATCTCCATACAATATAAGATTTACTGTTTTCATCTGTTGAGCTGTGTACAAATCGTGCCTGCAGGAGTCCAGGCTCTGTGGCTCTCCTGTAAACATGTGATGTCACAGGAATAGCACAATCAGTTTCTAGACCTAACTATATAACTCTATACTATTGTTTTGATCAAAACCTAAAGTAGAAATATTTGCCCCGATGTAAAGACAATGGTTGTGGCACTTGTGTTTTTGAAATAAATGGTCCAGTCATCCTGATTAAATTTCATGGACTTAGTTGGAGGTTATTCCTTCTCACACTTCCTATGGGTGTTAAAGGCACACTGTCATTTGTTTTGGGAAAGGTACATTTAGTGAATTTTCTCATTTAAAAAAAATATTTTTACAAATGCACCATCCAACTAACCTGTGAACGTGTGTCTACGTGCTACGTGTTAGTAGCGGGGGGGGGGGTGTTTAAATTCTAATTTCCCAGCTTTGACAGTATTTCAGAAACAAAAATCTCTTTGGAGGATTGGTTTTGGTAAGAACTTTATATAGTGGTTAACTTGCATCAATAACAACATGTATCTCGCTCAATATCAGTGTCAACAAGGTATTAGTTACATTTTTAACGGAAGATCTGGGTCTAATTTCAAACGACTGCTTTAGTTGGCTCTACGGCTGACAAGATTTATATGGAACAAACACCTTACACGACGGTTAATTTGGAAACCTGGTTTTGCTTCGCCTTGTTTTTTTTTAAAGAAGAATAGACAGTGTTCTTAGTTTTTGAATGTGTTCAACTCATTTTCTTATCGAGACCGTCGGGCAAATTAACATCGTAATTCAGTTCAACTACAGTGTCTCTAGATTTGTGTGTTACAGTCTTGCGTTTGATCGGTCGTGCATTGCAATCTGCTCTGCTCAATTACTGACTTTAAAATGCGCACATTATTAAAACCTCAAGCTATCAAACATGTAACTTTGATTTGTGTGATATTTTGTAAAGCTTACTTTGACAAAAATGATGTACATTTAGCACTTAAAGTTAATGGGTTCCTTTAAAAAATAAACTGATAGTATGTAACATAGCCTACACTAATTACAAATAAATGCACCCCAAAATGGAGACCTTAAAGGTAGTATAGATCTAGATGAATTACTACTAGATTGAAAGACTAGATTGAAAACTTGGCAGTTTAAAAGTTCTAATGAGTTACTTCTCCCTCTAGATATATTTGTTCAGCAATACGCACAAAGAAATGCCTCCTTCACATTAAGAAGCCCCTGTATGACATGTACAACAGACTCGCAACTCGCCGACAGACGATCATTGGGGAGTAAGGTTACGATCATCGCAACGGTTAAGCCTACAACATGTCCCTTTGTGTGTCACTCCTTATGACCTGGGGAAGTTTTCATTTCGCAATTAACGGAAATGCTACAAGGAAGTCAACTTTATTCAGTAAAATTCCAGGGTTTAAAAAACACCTGCCTTTTTATTCACAGTGCTCAGCATTTTGGGCTTTAGAATCGCTAACCCGTGAACAAGTCTTTTTGTTTACACGTTCAAAATAAATGAAGTGTTTCTCCCGCCCGAAGGTGAATTTAAATCAATTTCAAACGCAGTCTGTCCACATTTGTTTCAGCTGCATTGTTTGTACCAGTGGAATTTCTTTAAACAGTGGAATTTAGTGTACAACAAACTAAGTGATAATGTGCAACTGATAATGACGGATGCAAGGTTGAAATAATTAAATCAAGGAGACTCTGTGGGTATTGTTTGCTTAGTGCAACAATTCCTACCCGCACCCCGCCCAATCCCCGACCCCAAAGTGCTGATCACGTCCCCACCCCATGCATCCGGACGAATATTGTGTTTTGCTAACTTCGAGAAAGGTTCAACATGTATCCCTACGACCCAGGATCGTAACAAATGTCAATTTGATCAGGATTATATTCAGTCGGAAATGTAAACAGGCAAGGAGAGAAAAATACAATTAAAGTAATTATAATTATGACTCAATATCTCATATGAGATGTAAGTAATAGTTATGACTTAAAGTCATAATTATGAAATATTAAAGTCACATAACTATGACTGTATTTTATTTGTCTGTATGTCCCTTTAACGCTTTCGCTAGTCCTCAATATTGTCGCAATTAAAGGTTGAACAACATTGGTAAGATTGAAAATATAAATGATCACAGATTTGCAATAACTTAATACATGGTAAAAAGATGGTCATGGTGGAAAACCTATCTTGAAATAGTTTTGCTTGAAATGCTATAGAGTTTTTAGGAAATGAGTAAAACAATAAGTTTTTTTTCTCTGGTGTCCAAAACCCGATGTTTGAAAACAGTGAAAACATATAATGGGGTTGTTCACTATTTCCTCATGACTCCGAAGACCAATTGAGCTTAACAGTTCATTTTGTTATTTCATGTATGTGTTGGGCCACATGAAGTGCGGATACTAGTCTTTGAAAATTACCAATGTTGCACATGTCCTTTAAAGTGAAGCGCACGAATGTACATTCGTTCTTGGTGATCATACTGGAAGATATGTCATACTACACTGTGTTAAAAAAGCCGAAGACTCAACATTGGTGCATTCTACTAACAGAGCGAAACCGACATAAAAACCAAGAACTGACAATGCAAAAGGAAAATTTGCTCTAGAGCGAAACCAACATATATAACTGACAATGCAAAACGAAACGGTTGGGACTTTCTTGTGTACGTGTGTGTTCGGCCAGAACACTCCAGCAAACGTACGTGTTTACTGGGAAGGAAATACCCGAAAGGATTGTTATTTCGCAACCAGATTGCGGGGGGGGGGGATACCACCGCTCAGAACTCTAGCAGCCTTGGGTTGGTAACATTTTATACCAACTATGGGTCACGTGACTCCGGTCGCCGATTGTGTTTGTATTCCTCGTACAGTTGTTGCTTTTGGCCGCTACGTCGATCACTTCTTGTTTGTATGCTACAGAGAAGGATGCATTTTCTTCTGCTGTGTTCAATATTGGCTCTTGCCATAACAGGTAAGGCCTAAGAAGACTGTTTTGTAATAAAGAACGCACTTTATAGAGAGCTTGGCTCAAATTTTTAGTGAATAATTTGGCATTCTATAAACACACGCAAGAATTAGAGAGCATTCGAAGGGGGCTCTCAATATCGGTATAATGTCAGGAGCACAGATGAAGGGTGTGAGTGTCCACAGAGTGCCTCCACAAGGTCAGTATGGCTGAAACAAAAGAAATGTTGATCGAGCAATAACTCGAGACGGACAAACTTGGCATAGTACAGTGTATCCCTAAACTTGGTGTCTGGACTGAGTCTTGGGATCTCCAGAAGCCTACTGTCTGTGGACCTTCTATGTTTCGTAGTACGACATTGTGGACTTTCCCCATGTGTTTTCTATTGTCCCTGTTCTTTAATCGTTCCTGTTAAAAACATGGGGTCAACCCCACAATTTCAAAACACCTACAAGTACAGTTCCTACCTAAAAAATCACGCCATAATGTATATCTTGTAAGAACAACTTGGCCAAATATCAAGGCCATTGGACTGGACCGAGCGTGGGCAAAGACCATCAGTCCCACTAGAGCTAAAGTTCGGGTACAAAACTACAAGCCTACAAAACTACGAGCATACTAAAGTATCCTATATTAGGCATATTTGCAGTATATACTTCCTCCTCGTAGTATTCATTGCCAATATCGATAACGTTGAGTGTTGCGTTTGACTCGGTCAATCCTAGGGAATATGATGTGACTAAACTTCACAAAGTCCCAAGAGTTCGGAAGTTTATGGGAAAAGACAGACATGGACATGCTGTGGGAAGCCCAACTGCAAATCGACAGGCATTACAAACATAGAACTAGGCTATATTCAAATCGCACATCTCCTTTTTCCCCCCTCAAAGGGAACGTTCCCACTGTCACTTCCGGTGGGCCTGTCCCTCCAGATTGCCTTGGATGCATCTGTGTGGTGGAATCGGGATGCAGGATGCCAAACCCAGTATGTCATATGGATGTCGGTTCTCTATCGTGTGGACCGTACCAAATCAAAGACGCCTACTGGCAAGATGCTAGACAACATGGAGGAAGTCTCATGGGCGGTGAGTTTACGCTAATTGTAAAAATGGTTAGATGTCGAGTCTAAAAATATATAAATACATAATAAAAGGTTAAAGGAACATTACAGAATTGGTTTTTGCTAACAAAACAGTTGATGGCAGTGTAAGCACTTTATGTAATCCACCATATACATAAACTGACAAACCTGTAGAAGTTTGAGATCGATCGGCCATCTGGGTCACGAGAAAATAGTGAAAAACCGATTACACATTTGCATGAAATCATATAGGTTCAACAAACGAATAAAACGCTCACTGAGCGATAAACTCCAATCGGAAAATTAGTTTATTCATTTCTCATCAAATATGGCATTTCAGACAGAAATATTTCAAGGGATGTTTTCTACTATCATCATCATTAGACCGTGTAAGTTTTATGTAAATCTATGATCAAAAAGTATATTTTGCAAGTTTATTTCTTACCAATTCTGTAATGTTCCTTTAAAAAAAATAGATGCTTTGTTCTAAACAAATGCAAGCTAGTTAAGGTAGCACCTTAACTACTAATGCATCTGACCTTTTAATTAATACACCCTGGCCGTGGGTTCACATTTAGATTCGTTTTCCACCACATTATAAGTATCATAATAATAGCAATCAGCATTTCATTTTTTAGTACTATTCACATCATGATATCCAATCCCACAACAGACCGTGTAGCCTGTGACGTCACATGTTAACAAAAGAGCCACACCCTACCAATCCCCTAAACACCCACTTTGTACCAAAATGTTCCCTTCCCGTTTCATTTTTCTCTCATTTGTGAATTAAACACAACATATGACCAGAAGACACAAGACGTCTTTCTTTACTAAACCCACCACCTTACATATTCTTCTTGATGACTAAACACAGATTGGAAAAAGTGCACAGCAACCTTCTCTTGTAGCGAGGCCGCGGTCCAGGGATACATGGAACGATACGCCGTGAAGTCACGACTTGGCCGTACCCCGACGTGCGAGGACTTTGCCCGTATTCACAACGGCGGTCCGAACGGCTACAATAATCCGAATACCCTCGGCTACTGGAATAAAGTCAAAGCTTGTCTGATGGCAAACGAAACAAAGCCCTACTAGTGGTATCTCATCATGCCCATGTTAGTGAAACAATGGGTTGCAATTAATGGTGACAATGTTAAATAATTAAATGCAGTGGATACTTTGCGTAATTACTCAAGAAATACATTACCCAAAACTAACTTGGTAAAGAGCACCTGAGAGATGCTAACAGTGTAACCCATTTTGAGAAACAACTCCCTCCTAAGTAATGTAGTTTTTGAGAAAGAGGTAGTTTATTACTAAAATATTTGAAGCTGAGAAAGCTTCAGGCATGAAGCCTTTCTTGAAAGCATACAATATTATATGCAACAAGGGTGCTTTTTCTTTCATTATTTTCTAGCAACTTCGATGACCAATCGAGCCCAAGTTTTCACAGGTTTCCCATGTTGAGATGCACCAAGTGAGGATACTGGTCTTAGACAACTACAATCCCGGCCAAAATGCTTGGGCCACCCGTTCCTATAACGTTACAATAACCATACAATAACCATTCCCTGTCTCACAATAAACATTCTCTCCCCCGTCCCCCGTCCCCCGCTCAATGTTGTCTGGAACGCAGAAGACCGTGCAACAATGCAACAATGTGATTCAACACTGAAAGGGGGCAGGGGGGGGGGCAACGAGATATGGCCGGGATTCTAGCAAAAGTATATCCTGCCTTTAAGCAGACAATGTACTTGCTTAATGTTGCTATCTGGGCAGGAAAGGGGGTAAAACAGTGGCTTTGGCCTCCTACCTAATGTTTAGTTTAATTTTTCTACATTTTTAAAGTGACTTCATATGTAGCGTAAGAAATTTTGGTTATTTATGTCATCACCCTCGGTTCCCGTCACAATCTATGCTAATTTCCAATACGTATTTTGTTTTGATATATTATCAGCAATTGTTTCGATGTTTTATATGGACACATGTTTAATAGTGGGATTGAAAAGGACTTGTTAACCCGTTCCTCATGGTTTCACATGCAACCCAAAGTCTCTCTGAACAAGATTGAAGTCACTCTCAGAGCATAGGCCTAGTTGTAAGTAAATCATCGAATAAGTCAGATCTAACCACAAAAATAAGAATTCACCAGCAGATATTATGGGTGGCACTTTTACGATCATGAATGGAGAACAATAAATAACTTGAGAAAAAGAGGAAACCCAGCGCCTGGTTCAGGAGTTTCTATAGACCATGTAAACTGTACTTGGTACTTGGTACTTGGTTGGTTTCCTCCTGAAAACATCCTCTTGGGATCTTGGCTAGGAGGTCGAACTGTGTTCACTAAAGGGGTGAAATTGTACGTTCCAGGGCATTTCCTGGCAGGCAATACACTGGTCATATTGGAAATTTTACATTTTGTGTCATAATTTCCTCAATTATTCAAGAGTTATGAAAATAACAATTAAACAAGTTTAGTTTATGGGCCCCCTTTCTTCACATAGAAAATTGATAAAATCAGACATTGCAATCTCCATAAAATGTAAGATCTCATGTTTTCTTCCATTGAGCTGTGTACAAATCGTGCATGCAGGAAGTACATGCTTTAGCTGTGGCTCTTTTGTAAACACGCGATGTCACAGGTCACATAGTCTACATCAAGTTGCTTTCGAAACAGGATATTGTGTTTCTGCATGGTTGCGTTTAGGATTGACTACGGTTTCTTTTTACAGAACACGTGATGGTATACAAGAGCAATGAACAAATAAATACAAAGTCTGACACAAAGTCACGAATTGAGTTACTCTAATCTCTGTAATGGTGAGAATGACTACTGACAAATTGCTTAATGTTTACTTGCTGTACATTATTACCCGTGGATAGTTTTTGCATTTTCAGATTATTCTACACATTGACACGCGGTGTCACGACGGTGTCATTTTTACAGGGGCTGTTTAAGCACCAAAAAGAAGCTAAGCACCAGAATACGGTTACCAGCCAACATGTCACGTGTACAATCCGTGATTGGCATCCTGCAGCTAGCTCTATAAAATTGGGCCGTGGTGTATTTCCCTACAGGCAACATAATATCGCAGCCGGTATAATGATAAATTCACTGGACATGCTTAGAGTGGGGCTATTTTGTTTGCCACTAGTTGAAGAATTGCAGACAACTTGACCGTCGTTTTCTTTTTGAGTGGTGTAAATCGGTCAAACCTCGAATGTTTCTGAAATTTTCAAGTGTTTACACCTCCCCGGGTCAGGGATCGACGTAATCGATCACCACTGCTATACATATGAACTAAAGCCGTGTCATCAAAATGTTTACACAATTGTTGTTTACTGCAGGCTTTCCCCCCTTCTAGGAGTATGCACAAACATTCCCGACCACCCCCCACCCCACCAAAGCTAAGCCCCTCTGGTGACCCGCTTGATTGCAACGACCCCGTGGTACGTTGCAACAAGTTAAGAGGGTTTGTATTACATTTTTTCAACGATTTGTATTGCCTTGATTGATATTTGCTTGGTTAATTAAATGAATTTGATAATTTAGTTTCATCTACCTTTGATTGACAAACCGATTTTACACACAAAGGATGCGGGCAGAGTTTTGTCCTTTCCCCTCCTAACCAAATCACAGACCCCTGTTGATTGACGTGTGACATGGTCAAGCTGTAAGGGTGTCATGTTGAGCTGACCAGTGGGTACAATGTACCGGTAGTTAAGACAATGGACATAATAAAACACCATCAGCACGTACTGACGGCGGCCCTCACTGCAGCGTTGAGAGACACGTAACATTTACTGTAGAAATAAAACTAACCGAAAAGCAATTCCCCGAAGTTCATCCTAAAATGTTTTAAACATACCCTGCCTTAAATATCACCAGTCTAATCCTAATCCAGCCTAAGGGAAAAGGGTTTACAAATAAAAAAGGTTAGATCCACATTACGCAAATATTTCTAAACTTGAATGAATGCCAAAGACCCTATACCCCAACCCCAACCCCAACTTTGATAGCTTAGGAGGATTCTGGAACAGTTTCTTTAATTAATTCTAGCTTCTGATTATTATGAGAATTCGACACAATGTGAAAAGGGAACTTCTTGTGGTTGTCCTATTCACCAGAAGGGTCGAATAAAACAACACATACACCGGACTTGTGCTCCCTATGAACTACTGTTTTTAAATGACGGTGGTAAATCATTTGTTGGCAATTACTGTATTACTAAATGTGTTAGTAATTATTTGTTCCAGTAAACTCAGCAGCATGGCTCGCCCCATTCCACGACCAATACACTGGACTAAAATATACATGTATATTAAACACAGACAATGTGACCGTTGACCAACTCGACCGACACAGGTCGTCCGGTAACAAAAGGTCTCCTGAGTGATAACAAAATAACTAGGAATGGAACTAAAAACAACAGTAGAACAAGTTGGAGTAACTTACCGGTCATGATGTAAGCCTTGGTAACATTGAGTCTAGCTGCCAAAGTCAGTCTTCATTTGATGTTAGTTGTCTTGACGGAGCGTGCAGTTGCCTGTTTTGGTCATGCTTGCAAGTCGTCCACATGTGCTTTTAACCCATGTTGTTTGTAATTCCCACAGTTTATTTCTGAGACCAACGCACAGTGCGCCCTCAAGTGGTCACATAAGCGTACAGGCGCACCTTCACAACAGCTAACACCAAATCAATCCATATTAATGCGCCAAACCGATAATCTTAAACTGTAAACCCTGACCCTTTTTCCGAAAATTCTATTTTGAGTGTAATTGAGGAATGTTGTAAAATATAAAGATCTGTTATCAAAATCTGAGGTTCTGTGCTTCCAATTTGGAGGAAACTTTATGAATATTGTCTTTAAAGCTTGGTCCTGTTTGGCTTGGCAAGTCGGAGGACGCATTCGATGAATGGTGCAAGCCGGTTAGGGGAAAATAGAAATATTTCTTCGATGAGGTTCTTTCTGGAGATAAAATTCTCAACGGTCAACCAGCCCAATGAGGGGGCAAAACCTCATCAGTGGGAAAGCCAACGATTAGGGGACTGGAGCTCTATTGTTGGAACGTGAAATCCTCATGGGCGCCATTTCAGCATGCATATGTTTTTTATATCATTGATAGCAATGGTCATTTTCTGCACTGATCTATTGTTGCATCAAGAGTTGCTTGCTGACATGGCGTCCAGTGAACATTTCACATCAACCGGAGTTCGCTATCGCACGCCTTCGGCGCTCTAATCTTCGAGTGTAACATTGTCAATAGATGGCGCTGTGAACGCACAGCCATTAATTACATCGGGAGAGTTGTGCCATAGAGAGGTCACCAGAAACTGGACTAAAATGATCTCATGTGCCGTTATTTTATGTGTCACCAGTGAATACGAAATCGGGGGAAATTTGCATCTGTTAAAAGGGACTCAGCTGACGCAACTCCAGCTGTCGACCCCTCACAGTATTCACGGTTTTGTTCCTCCGTCAATCCGCCAAACGGGCCAGAAGCTAGCTTATCAGCTGGCCCAACTCGTGTCCGAATTGACGGCCTCGGCATTGGCTCTGGCAAGGTTGCTGAAAATGTCTTCCCCCATGCTCCAACTTTGTCACTGCAGCCAACGGCTATTTATAGCCGAAATCACTAGATTTGGATACAGCCTTGCCCCATTTTCATTACCTCCCAGGTATTGTCAGCAAAGGAGTCCGTGGTCATGGAAGCAAACGCAAGTATACTGATTGCAATAATAGCACCCAGGAGACAACAGTGTCCATTTATTACGTCACAAACATTGTGTATCAGCAATAGGTTTTTTTACAGGCTTTCCTTGGTTTCCATGCATGAGGGACAAAAAGATCCGAGGACAACTCTGTCGTGACATCATTGACCGAGGTCACCCCTCGATATAGAAGATATGGATAAAAAAAAAAACACTTCAAGTCGCTCGAACAAGGAATGCAACAGACACAATATAGGGGGCGGGGCTGTCTAATGAAATGTGGACACCAACAAACCAATGAGTCCGAGTCCTTTCATACTTCAACCACCAACCTTTTTCATGGTTTTATTTCAATTCAATAACATTATAGGCCCTACATAACTTTGGTTTAAAACTATATACAATAATGTACAATCTTTAATTAGTAATCACATAGCATTCAGGTGCAATTATCTACTCGTCAGGTGCTTTAGTCTATTCCATCTTACAAATTCTATTCATAGTTGATACTAAAACTCCCGTTTTATTTGCTTATCGATTCATCGTGTGCACAGAGGCAAACAAGCATTTTGTCGACCCGATAAATCGAGGACTTCTCTTAGTTGCCCCATTGGTTTGTACTTCGTTTTTGTTTGTTTGTTTGTTTGTGTTTGTTTTTTAAACGACGCCCCTATAAAAAAAAATAGCCGTTTTGATATATGGTGGACACTATAGGAGTGCACTGTTTGGTTCAGGTGTATACAGACAGATTTATCCACACCTAAAATTGTCCTAGTGTTGTGTGCACCATTATCTAAAAATGCTGTACAGGCCTGTCAGCTGCACAGCCTGTCAGCTTCCAGGGCCTGTCAGCCTGTCACCAGGGCCTGTCAGCCTGTCACGCCACCCGGATCCTTACAGTATAGTAAAGTCCTCGGTGCCAAAGGGTCGACACGCTCATTGCATGCCACTCCGATTCTTTTAACTCAATCCCAAATCATGACATAGCTATTATTGATTTAACATGTCAACCTCTATAGTCCGAATAACTGGAAAAACAAAACATTTTTATGATGATCTCTATTTCAAAAACAGATGATTATGGCGTCATAACAGTCAACCACCACTCAGGGTCTTAGTATACAAGGCTTGTGATCATTATAATTAAAGTATGAACAAACTATTAATTAATTAACAGGAAGTGATTTAATGGAGATATCGTGATTCATATTATAATATCAAAATCAACTTTTTAATTTTTTTTATGTTTTCCCAGTACACGTGTACTTTCAAATTTAATTACTACTTCATTTGGAAACAAAACCCACCATGAACTTTGACTTTGCTCATTGCGTTTCTGGCATTGTTCATGATGAGCTTTTGCTTTGTTTAACCGTGCAAATTCAGCACCAATGCACGACTCGCATCGTTCATTTTTGCGTGATGAGATTACCTGACCTACAAGTCAACTATAAACCTCGCCCCAAGTTCTTGTTTTTGTTTTAATACGGTATATTTTGTCCATCACGCACGGCAAAGAAATTAATTAACAGCTGGTATCGGCATGGTATTGTTCGATAACCGTTCAATATCACAGCGCAACTGCTACAAGAAAATAACATCACAACCTTATTATCGTATTCAGCTGCAGAGAGCCAAGCTGACCCGAAATAATGTAAAAATCAAAAAAAGGTCTGTCGACTTTGACACATCACTTGTGGTCAAACTCTTCTTGTATTTAGACCATGAATAAGTTGTCGATCTTCTTGACCGGCACAAGGACAACCCTTCTTACGTCAAACAAGGTGGGGGATCCATTATAGGTTGACCTACATCAAAATTGTTAAAAATCTCTCACTGCAAAGTTAAATTTCCTGGCCTTCTCGGCTGATTCGATGAGTCTCCCAAAGGAAATTACCTTCCAGCCTCGTTTTAAGTACACTGTTTGAGTTGGAAGAATTCAAGTAAAAATTGCTGTACGACCAAGGTAGAGACTCGTGCCCCTGGCGAGGAAAAACCTAACATTGGTTCGGATGAACTATCCCTATCGTCCCAAGACGACTGAAGTGAAAGGAAACCACTGAGTCATAAATGAAGCATGCAGATTATAATTACATGTGCATGATCAATAATAGGTTATAAGGTTAATTTAGTGTCCCATAAGATTAATTACAATACGATTTGTCCACAAAAAAAAATGGGCGTCGATAAAACAATACTTTTTCAAATGCCAGGGTACAGCAACTTAAATACATACCCAACAATGCACTTCAATACTTCCACCAGGAGAAGTATAGCAAACATTGTATTGTACCTTTAATAATTGGTTCTCCTAAACTTTCTAAAAAGTCAGAGTCGTCAGGCAATGATGTCGATGTCAAACTAAACAGTCAGTCTGTGTGTGATTAGTAAACCCAACATTCTTGTCAAGTCGTCTATACGTGTATCAGTCAGGCAGTCGAATCGTGGATGTCTTTTTGAGGGAACAAACAATTTTAAAACCACATCTAAGGCCAGTGATCGACTAAGGACCAGGCCTACTGGTTAGTGCGACTAAAGGGAAAGCTCACCTTGAAGAAAATTAAATGTCAAATTATTGTTCAACAAATGTTAATTCCATTTAATATCAGACTCGTTCAATTTCCTTTGAAAAAAAATGAATGCTCCGTTACATCAGCATTTCAACAGTCAAAAGAAAGAATACAATTTCAACAGCTTCGCATTCAATGGCCAAATAAGATCATTCGAATTCATGAGGTCGCAAAGATCATTCAGTTTCGTGAATTATTGTTCAACAAATATTAATTCCATTTAATATCAGACTCATTCAGTTTCCTTTGAAAAACATCAGCATTTCGACAGTCAAAAGAATGAATACAATTTCAACAGCTTCGCATTCAATGGCCAAATAAGATCATTCGAATTCATGAGGTCGCAAAGATCATTCAGTTTCGTGAATTATTGTTCAACAAATATTAATTCCATTTAATATCAGACTCATTCAGTTTCCTTTGAAAAACATCAGCATTTCGACAGTCAAAAGAATGAATACAATTTCAACAGCTTCGCATTCAATGGCCAAATAAGATCATTCGAATTCATGAGGTCGCAAAGATCATTCAGTTTCGTGAATTATTGTTCAACAAATATTAATTCCATTTAATATCAGACTCATTCAGTTTCCTTTGAAAAACACCAGCATTTCGACAGTCAAAAGAATGAATACAATTTCAACAGCTTCGCATTCAATGGCCAAATAAGATCATTCGAATTCATGAGGTCGCAAAGATCATTCAGTTTCGTGAAAAATTTAGTAGCGAGAGGCTGATGGTCAAGCTTTCAATTTCTCAATGTAAATAGGTAGTCGAAATTCAACTGAAGAACGGTGAAATTGTAGACTTGAATGTCTATAAATTAAATAGAAAGTTTGAAACGAAACTGAATGAGAGGACCGACGTCTTGTGTGGACGAAAACGAAAGCTAAAAAAAGAAACCATTACAGTTCGAACGAATTAGGGAAACATGCGTGGAATTTGAATGCGTGTTAATGAAACTGATTTTTTTTCTCTTTCTGCCGAGGTTGACCGGGGACAACCTGCAATACCATACATGCATTGCATACTGTCTTAATGACTGTATTGTCGCTAATCACCATCTAAATTACAATCATGAAAAAAAAAACCACTCCCATGTTAAATTTGAACAGTAATCTGTAAGGCTTCGGAAATAAAGTGTGCTGACGTATACGCCGCGCCTAATCTATATGATAATGTACTTTCTAATGGATGCACACGCAGGGTCAATTTACCTCCCCTGATTACATGAATCATATTCCACCACAGGCAGACGTCAGTTTTATATACTGTCTGTAGCTTCCCTAGGCGTAAATTCGTCAAATGTAGCAGAATGCTAATGACGCAATTTGCAAAGGTCGTCATCAATTCGGTTCGTCAGTGACCTCGATTCGATCATGTCGGTAAATTGTCCGTCAGTGATTAGTCAAAGGAACTATACGTATAGTAAGTGTAGGACAATGGTAATAAGGTTGTTATTTGTTTGGATGCCACCCTATACCCTTCTGCCCGCCCTGCCAAGTCGGCCAGTCAGTCGGTGAACTGAATTACAATAAAAAGGCAGAAAGTCCGTCAAAATCGTTTTGCTGCTTGGTTAAAGTGTTGTCTGTCAGTTCCCTCCAAGAGGGAACACGAACTGCGTCCGTCACGCGGGCATTTAATGCGTCTGTTAATCTAGCGTTGTGATTGGAACGCAACCGGTACCACTAGCAAACTAACCCCCCCACCCCCAGCCCATCTCAACTCAGGCAAGCCAAGCAGTTAATTAAGTGGGATGTTGGGCTGGCTTTATTCACACGAAGCAAAGTACTTCCATTATGAGTCAGGCATTACGAAGTAAAAGTTTGTACATACAAATTGGTTAAATTTCAAAAACCTTGAGCAACACTTTGAATATACAGTCCCTGTAACCATTGGAAGCTGTTACTTCGATTGCTGCACCGTCAATTTGGTCTGCCCAGCTACAATTAAAACTTAACAATTTATAACACTCTGAAAAAAAACTTCTGTGTCAGAACTCCCGGGGGTCTGATTCATTTCTGGGTCAATGTGAAAAAAAGAATCTGTGTCAAAATCACCTTGGAATGAGTCAAACTGACGCAGAATCCGAGCTCGAATGCCACTTGTTTTTAAAAATCAGTTTCCCGGTCAGCCTGACCGGTCAGAACCCCCCCCCCCGGATCCGGGTCAATTCTGACCCAACAGTTTTTAGAGTGTAGCTGGTCAAATGAAAATAGTGTACGGTGAAGCAGCCTTCAAAAACTGCTTACACAATTCGCAGAGTTTGATGAATTTTGTCCTCATCTCCAATGTCTCAACTTCATACACTTTTAAGCAGTAAAAAACGAACGAAATTGTCAGTTAAAAACTAAATTTAAAAAGACCTACCGCTTTAAAAAAGTCTTTTTTCTATCACAACATGTTCAACTTGAATGCAGTTCATGTCAATGTCAAGACATTGCTTCAATTGAAAAATACACAGTTTGCGTCGGAAAACATTTCAATGTGTACATCAAATCTACATTCCTCTAAAAAACTAACTATGAAAACTCCCGGTATTGTGACGAAGTAAGTTAGTTTATTCATATAGCACCAAAATGAAAATAAAAGGAGATTCGGTGTCGAGTATTTTTTGTCTTCATGTGTTTACGTCAATCATTTTTGAGTCAAAGTTGCATGGATTGTTCACCATGCCTTTTTTTTTTTTTTTTTTACAAATCGTCCAACCAAAATTTTGGAAGATGTCAAAAGCTACATTGGGTTGCAATATGAAGGAAAACTGAGTTGTTGCATTTTTTAAAAGTACACCTCTGGGTTGAGTAATATATGTATAGAATTACTCTATTAAAATTATACATGCAAAAAGGTACATTTTTGTTACACTCACACAAGGCCTAACGTATTGAAAATGGGTCATTTGGAAAATATAAAAGAATCAAGATCTTTGCCGGTCGGACACATCAACACAGTGGGCACTGAACATTATTTGTTGTAGCATTTTTTGTGCACGACAAATTACCAGTCAAGTTCGGCAACTACGGAGCTTCAGTAATACCGACTTGACTGTGACGTTTCTTGAGAGGATTCAAGAGAGGGCGCCCACGGAACTCGGGCATTGACGAAACGCCGCCTGCGACCACGAGGCCGACCGAACTTCACTCAAATCGATTGATACAACGGACAAGCTCGTAGACGATTTTATCTTCGAGTATTCTTGACAACAAAGCCTTCAAAAACAAATTGAAAATACCCGACCGGAGTGCACCAGGCAACACTTTTAAGCCTGAATCTAGCCTTTTCAGACTCTATGTAAATATTACGAGCGATGAATGCACTGACGCTAAGTACGAGGACTACATGAATATTCCAATGTCAATATAAATGTAATTATTGACACAGGACTGGAAGTTATATAAATAAAAATGCTGAAAAAAATTCTTTCAGAGAGACGTGTTAATCTTTAGAGCACGAACTATACGAGTTGCACGAACTACACGAGTTGCACGAACTACACGAGTTGCACTTAAGAAAACATCACAATGTTGTTTGCACAGGACCTTTGCATTGCCGGTACAGGAGGAAGAAAAGTCGATCAAGGAAGCAAAACAAAACGGGTAGTTAGTTCAAGCTGAGTGAAATTTCACAGAGATGCCAGGTTGTCTTTGAATCATTCTAGATTTGCTCAACGAATCCAATCTAGATTCATTTTTGGTGTGTTTGCGTTAATGAGCTATAATATAAGTTATAGGATATCAACAGACAAGGCTACAGTATCCACACAGTGAATGATAATTGCTGCGAAAACATTTTTGTCGTGTTTAAAGATTCTCAATCGTTAACCACTTGATTTATAAATATAGGCTTACGTATAAAAGTAATTGTCTCTCTATCTCCTAAACGCTTTACAGGAAAGAATTTTGTAGAATGTAGTGCGAAACAGTTCATTTGCAAATGCATAGCATAAGGGGTTAATGGTACTGTTAATATAGCACAGGTAATAGCTGAACATATACAGTTGTGTCGGCACACAAGTCGAACAGTAACCCATGATAATAACGAACGTGGAATATGGGCTCCAAGTAAGGAAGAACGCACCCAAGATGAAGGTCAGCGTTTTGGTTGCTTTGCGCTCGCTTCGGCTTTGGCGTTCGCCCTTCACCGATCGCCGTTTAACCTCGTACTTGCGGCCACTTGACCGGAAGGTGATGATGCTCGACCGCTTCTTGCCGTTGCTGCTCTGCTGATATTGAGACCGTAGGGGCTGCTGTTGCTCGCTGTCTCGGCGTCGCTCCGACGACGACGTTTCGTCACTCGGGTCATCGTGATCGTACTCTAATTCCTTCTTCGGGGGAGTTTTTCTCCGCACATCGTTCCCTCGGCTAGCCTCCGCCGAGAGGGCCGATACGGTGGTTGAAGTCGTTGTTGTGTCCGTGGTAATACCCAGCCCTAGTGCCTCGCTCTCCATCATGGTGGGTTCCAAGGTTCGCGTTGGGTACAAGTGATCGTGTGAGACACGCGGCCGCAGCGCTCGCGCCCTCAACGATTCATCATTGCCCAACCGATGGTGACTGAACTTCTTTTTCTTCCTGGAAAGGTTCCTGATAATACGGTAAATGTAAGCATACATGAGGAACAGCAAAGTAAGCGGTACCCAGTACACAATAACGGTTGATAGTGCCATAAAGAGCGGAGAGTTCGAAAGGAAGGGCAAAAAACAAGCGTCATCAGGTCGCGTGCTTTTCTCCTTAGAAAACAGTGGCCAGCCGAGGACTGACGTGAAGTATAAGAGTATTGGGAATACCCACGTTGGGATGATCATGATGACAGCCCTTCGTAGTGTCATCTTATTGCGATAGCGAGCTGGCGACTTGACGGACCACAGTCTGTCCGCACTGATCATGATGAGGTTAAGCACCGACACCTCGCTACAGGCGTAGTCGATAGACAGCCACAGGTCGCAAACGAAGGGACCGAACGGCCACGTCCCCATGATGAGGTACAGCGTGTACACGGGCATGGAGAAGATACCAATGATTAAATCGGCCGCGGCCAGACTGAGTAGGAAGTAGTTACTGGGTTTCTGGAGCCGTCTCTCCACCCTGAAGGATAGCATGACCAAGATGTTGCCACCAATGGTGAGAATCTGGCTGAGGAGAGCACTGACGCAGATGAGGACGAGGGCGACCGTGCTGTGGGGAGTACCATTCTCCGTCAGTACGATGCCCGTAGGCGTTGTCATCGTGATGGTAGCAGTAGATGAGGCTACCGTACTCATGGTAGAAACGTTGGAGGCATTCATCATTGGAACCTGTAAAATGAAATACAAAAAAGTGCTGGTTAAAGTGATTTCCACTGTAATGTTTAATTAAGTATGTAGGACCTACATGACCTGAGCATGGTTGCATCACTGGCCAATTAGTTCCAAAGTTGTTTAAATTGAGTGTTAGAATCGTAACATCCCAAGGTACACCTTTAAGCAATATTGTGGTTCAAAATATTTACCCTTTTGATATCAAAACAGACTAACGTTCCAAACAATGGCTTTTCAAAACTACATAACCGGAAACTGAAACAAGCCGACGATACCACAAAGCACAGGGATCAAGGCTAACTAGTAGACCTATCATAATTATATTCAACATCTTTGCAATGGTGATTGATAGGTGAAAGAAATGTCTCGCCAAACACCATGTTTTGAGACATCTCAGAAACCTCTATGGTAAAGTCAACACTAGGTGCGTTGAAGCGAAGTACAAACTGACCTTGATCCAACTGTTTGACCTTCATGACAAAGATATATGTTACCTATAATGGTACAAAAACAGGCCAATGTACAACCATATATTATGTATCACGTCGCTGTTATATTCGTCATGTCACCTGTATGCAACAGCTACTGAGAATGCCGATTGCAATGGTGCCAATAGACCTTCATCATGCTGTATGTATCTGTGTCAGGTACCCTGCATACGTCATGACAATGGCAGATCTAATTATCATAATCATGAAGTGGACCAGACTGTCTTTACCTTCCAGCCTCAGTTTGGTTCCAATGGGTAAAGTAGAAGAAAAGCAAGATGGCTGCACTATGATAAAGGTCAATAGGGGTCACGCCAGCTTCGGCTTAGTAAACATTGGTTTGAATGGAGGTGCGTAAAAATGACGGTGCCACGATATATAATATATATTATAATATACACTCTATAAAGTTTTAAACTGAGTTTCACTCGAATCGATTGAAACTGGGGACAAAAATCATCTTGAGTTGTCGCTAGTTTCAAACGATTAGAGTGAATTTACAACCTAAAAAATTAAAAGAGTATAGGGCAATCACGGGATTAGAACAATAGTACATTGTCATTGGATGTGTATAAAACTAATCTGTCATAGCACGTGAAGAATAACGCACTGTTTCATCTTTAATGATCGCATTTACCGCAGTCACGTTTATAATACTGCTGTGCGAGAATCAAGACAGGGAGGGGTGCTGCAGGTTTATCCATGCGTGCAATTGTTCTCAGATACCCTGACATCAGCACGACCAGCACGGAGGCAACAGCATTTCACACCGGCTGACGTTTAACTAATGCATACTTTAGGAAATTATTTCTTGAGGTTGTGATGTGCCACCCACGAAATGGAGCCCAAATGTACATGTACTGTATAGTCTCCATACAACCTGCCGTGAGCAGTGTCGTTATAAGCATTGTATTTAACTTACACAACCAGAGAACGTGCCACGTGGGAGATTGCCACCCTCCGTCAATTTTTTTGACATTATATATCCTCTGATTACATTTACCTGTAGGCCTATATTGTAATTGAACACACTGATTGACGTGATCTTTGTCAGAAACCATGTCACCCACAATGCCGCGGCTCGTATTTTGTTCCCTTTGCCGAGATATTCAATAATCTGCATAATAGTCAAGCACAAAGCCTTAGCCAAGTCAACGTCGATGCAAAATGTAACTTTTGCACACGAGATCAAGTTGCCGTGTTTCTGTCTATCTGCGGGCAGGTGTTGCACCGAGCACTGGGTCCCCGTTGCCCCTTTCAATTACAAACTTTCGATCCAGGGATCTTCACCTGCCATCTTTTTTTAGTCTGACCTCTTGTCTTCGATTTTTTTTCTTCTTCTTGCGACTTTACACCCGCCCCATCAATATTCGCCGTGGTTTAAAGACAGGTCCCCAGCGTGATTACATTCCAACATCCGCCGATAAATAGTGGAAAGTCAGGGGGACATTTTTCTTCAAAAATGGGGGGACATTGTTTAGTTGTGAGGAAGCTTGGAGCTGGCTTCTCAATCAGCACAAGAGCAGAGCCACGAAATGAGAAACACGGCTAGCGTAAAAATCGAAGAACTCGGGCACATTGCGAGAAATTAGAAACACAACGACCGAAGATCGAAGCGAAGCAGCAGGTCTTTAGCTGAGAGGCTGCAGGCAATGGGCTGTGCAGTCTCGCGTGGATTTACGGACTAAATACGATTAGCGGCCGGGCAGAATGAACGACTGGCTGCCACCGTGATGCCAACAGCCAACTAGACCTCTAAATAGGGACGCCTTGTTTTTTGCGAACGAGGCGCAATATTCACTCGGTGTGAACCCCCCCCCCCCCAAAAAAAAAGTCTGAATAAATAATCCACTGGCTATAATATAACACTGCGATTTACGCAAAATTATCGGAAAACACAATTCCCTCACAAGGTTCGATCACCGTCTGCTGCCGGGACAAAATGTCGACCGATATTTTGTGTTGGTGTTCTACACACGCTCAGGACAGACACGCGCAATTAACATAAATCAGCGGTCGTAGTAAAAAAATAATAATCAGTGTGAATGTCGAATATCAACCCTTCTTGCGGCTCAGCGGGCGCTAATCCTTGGGCACACTCTATGAAGCTAAGCTGTCTGGGACATTTCGATCATGTTGCGCTCCGGTGGTTTCATTAGCAATCGGGACGAAACGTCATCCAAGCCCAAGGAAAAAAAGGTTATGAACTTGAATCCAGAGGCAGTGTCCTTTCTAATCATATGCCGAGATGAATTCGACTGTGTCATAATGAAATTATTCGCGAATTTTGTTTTGTTTAGTTGTGGGATGAAGGTAAGTACTTCCTTTTGATTGGAGAATAAATTGGCCATGTTAGAATAAAAATCCTAACATACAGCAAAGCAAAACAGGGCATTAAGTTCGCTCGGTCACAGCGCCTGATCCAAAGGCACTGGGATTGGCTGACCACGTACACACATGCGCACTGGACCATTCCCCTGACCTAATAACCCCCGGTCACCTCTTCCTGTTTGCAAAAGATTCGACTATCGATAATAATGTAGCTCGATTTGTGTAAATTCATTGCTCATAAATATCGTCACTCTTTGCCCTGTACTAAAAATAGGGCTCGATCTTAGCATTCATCTTACTTTGGTTTAAACAAAAAACCGTTAACATTATCCGTGGAGCCTCCATGCTTTATTATGTCACGTGTTTTCCATGTTGTGAAAGTGCACATTGAACAGACTGTAGTACAATAGGATGTAGTGATGCATGATGGGAACATCATGCATCACTACATCCTGAACAAGAACTTTCCATACAAACTCATCGGCGCATCCCAGCGGTCTTGGATGAGACCGATGGGGCGGAGCGAAAGGCATTCATGAGGTGATAATGAGAACAAGACTTCTGAAGAGGGAGGGGGGGGGTGAAATAGCGACTAAACTGAGACCAGACTAAAGAAGTTAGTCTGGAAATTAAGCCGGAGTGGTGAAGTGAGAATCGATCATTTTGCAGGTAAAAAACTTCAAGGACACATCGTTCACCACGGGTAAATTACAAATCCAACTGAAGTACAGACCACCAAAATCTACGTGAGCATCCGATCGAAACTGAGAGCCGCGCACTTGATTAAACTGGCCTAATTTCTGCCACTTGCACAAGTTGTTGAGAATTGGTTTCCTGATCCGTTCGGTTGTTTTCATCGTGAAATGAGTGTGCTGCCATTCCCGTATATAAACATGCTGGTGGCAAAACGTGTTTCGGATATTTTAGCATTAAAATTAAATAAGCGTTTTTTTTCCTTGGCCAACTGAAGGTGTACGCCCGTCTGGTGCCGCATTCATACCGATGCAAAGTCACGTTCTACTGATGCCAAAAGACGCCTGTGAGTGTTACAAATGGTAGTTGGCACGGTCTAAAATATCCCCCTTGAGCACCCAAATGGGTATCACATTACCAAAAACAAAAATTATTTTCTGCTCGGAAATTACGTAGTCTCCAGCGGCAAAACAAAAACAGGTTGTGGGTTAGAGTATGCAATGCCTTACACGGGAAAAAAAACGAGTTTTGGGCAGTGTCTGCGGTAGCATTATTATAATACATTGGGACTTAAAAATTGCGTTGCATGCCTACGTAATTACCTATGCATATATGCCTACTTGGTGATCTATGGCCCTTGGACAAAGCGGCTCTGTATGCATAGTAATAGTACTAGTATTTAATCAGTTAACCATTTCATTGAACCCATTATTTTGACTCAAGTCCAAGCAAATTGAATTCGCACAGTACATTTGCAACATTATTCGGCATCAGTTTGTCATTTAAAGGAACATTACAGAATTGGTTTTTGCTAACAAAACAGTTGCTGGCAGTGTAAGCACTTCATGTAATCCACCATATACATAAACCGACAAACCTGTAGAGGTTTGAAATCGATCGGCCACCTGGATCACGTGAAAATAGTGAAAAACCGATTACACATTTGCATGAAATCATATAGATTCAACAAATGAATAAAACGCTCACTGAGCGATAAACTCCAATCGGAAAATTAGTTTATTCATTTCTCATCAAATATGGCATTTCAGACAGAAAAATTTCAAGGGATGTTTTCTACTATCATCATCATTAGACCGTGTAAGTTTTATGTAAATCTGTGATCAAAAAGAATATTTTACAAGTTTTTTTCTTACCAATTCTGTAATGTTCCTTTAACACTGCCAATTTAACACTGTAGCCCTATTCACTAGTGCAAGTCACACGAGAGGGTTGTACTATTAACTGTATTATAATGCCAGCCTTTAATCATCTTCGTATGCAACTGGGTCAAAATCGCCATTGTATACAAGACAGTGAGTGAATCAATCCTGTATTACAGGTTTGACACATTTAAACACAATTTAACACGGCACAGAAGTGTCAGAAAACGTAATGCCAATGGTGTTCTAGACGGTATCTGCACAAAATATCACTGCAAAATACATGGCAACTCTGATTCTCAAGCCACTTAATACCAAATATATGTTTGCATTATTCTGTGAGGGGGGGGGGGTAATAGTAAAAAGCAAAGACTAAAGGATTATCACCCTGTTAGACAGATACCCTAATTTTCTTTTATTGATTAGGCTATAAAGTATGATGAATATTTGAAACACTTTCATGTGGCCAGAACTAAATATGCAGGTATTAAATCTCATGACAATTCTCATAAGTAGGTCAGGAAATTTGGTATAAAAACGTTCATTACAGTTCTGCAAAAAAAAGACCAGCATTGTAACAGGATTTAATTAAACAGTTTGACCTTCGTGTGTATCTCGGTCAATGGAGTGCCGTAATACACACCCGTAGAGTTTACCAAGTAACTCTAAAGGTATGACATCTTCATTTCTCGCTGGAACCCCTGTCCCGGCCCTGTTATTAATGTGTCTTACCATTGGTTCGTAATTTAGTTCCGGCATGACTTCCACATCAATTCAGTGCAAACTGCAACAATCCGTGATACTTTACTTTTAGATTCTAGTTATTGACATCGCATATTTGGAAACTCCGCTGATGCGCCAATGACGTGCACCGGTACAGCTATAATCTCCAGTTGAGGAGTGACTCCGGACCGAATTCGTTTAAAAAAAAACAGAGAAAGTGCAGATGAGTTCATCAGCATTCACTCAGATGGACGTTTCTCGAGGGGTCAAGGGTTGTATTCTCCGGGAATATAAGATGTATTTTGCCCACGACTTGTTGACACATGAACACTACGCCACGGCGGCTTTACCTTTTGCAATCAAAACAGAACGTGCGGGAACCAATTTCCGCGGCCATCAGGAAAGAAAAGAGCGTGGCTGATGACGTTGTATCTATTACTGCAAACTAGACCTGGGCTGGCCTTTCGTGCCTTTATATGGCGTCACTCGTCAGTCTTGTCAATAGTCTGCCACGGTTTGATAGGCCCTACCAGTATCGATGCAGTGGTTGACGTACAATGGAAACAATGTTAAGTTAGTGTGTAGTGAACTGGATAAAAATAATAATATCATTTTTATACTGTGAAAGTGCGATTGGTGTAAATAGTCTTCATAATTTTGACATTGAAGTTCTGACGGTGATGTCTCTATGTGTTAAATATTAGTTTAACTTAACTATTGCTACCCTGTTATCATTGTGCAGACATAATTGCGATTTTGGTAGCTATTGATTTATCCCATTTTGATAGTTTTGTATTTGATGTTGAGTGATTGACATTTGATGAGATGTTATTATACCGGAACGTGATACCACGTCTTGCTTTGTTCGCAAGTGTATGCTGTCATGAATGTACTTCATTTTGAGAATCACCATCGAAAGGTAGCCTCATTTTATAAATGACCCTGGTTTGTGCGTACTTGTTGGTATCCAGGCTATCTTCGTTCCCCAATTAACTAAGTCTGCACAAATCCAAGCTTTTAAGTCCCAACTGTACAGCGAGGGCTATTACACCCGAAGGGATACATAGCCTGGCAACAAGGATGCCTAAATTGCACCACATCACGAGCACCATTTATCTGGCGTTTCTAATCTACAATGACGTCATTTAAGAGCCACTATATCTTTAATTTAGGCACACTCCGGGCCAAATGACATTTTTGAATCCCCATAGCAGGAGTCTCATAATCGGTACTGTGTGCCAAAAAAAGACATTTCGTTAATTGAAGTTAGCGTGTCAAGCCAAACGTGACGTAGAAAAAACCACAACCATACCGTACATATAGCGTTGCTGTAGCCAAATTGGTCTCAAATTGCAATTATTTTTTTTGCAAGAATAAATTTGGTTCAGTGGCAAGATTTACGCCATTGGGCGACGTGGGAGAACTCATTTGGAAATAAACAAAATATCATCATGCTGTAAATTTAATATATTTTCACATTAAAGTAATGCCAGGGTCGCCCAGGGCATGTTACACCCCCATACTTGAACCTGCTTCATAAGGCACAATCACAGGTCGCATGGAGAAAAAAACACAATCCCTACCCAAAACACAGAGCACCCCGGGCAAGCTGCACCCCCTTTGCCCCGCCCCCTGGCTATACCCAATTGCCTGAATTACAGATGCATTCTTCTTGTATAATTGTTCACGAAACACAATAAATAAAGTAACACCGCGTGTCCTGTGAGACGCTGGGCAAACAACCAAATGAAAATACAACCCTTGATAAATTTCAGTGCCCAAAAGGATATTACTTCTTGCCAATTATTAGAGTTTACCTTTTCAATTTACAACCGAAGGCTTTATTAGTACATCCCATGCGCCCTTCTGTACTTCAACACAAATATTTGACGCAGTGGCTATTTATAACCGCAATGCTGTACTTTTTTTCAATTGCACTACACACCAAACCATGCAATGGAGTATTCATACAACGATAAAGACTGAAATGCAACATGGCGATTGACCGTTAAATGCGGTTATTCGCGTTTCAGAATCAAAGAGCGATAGTTTCCAGTAAATTGTGTTCCCACACGCCAAACTGAAAGTACACACACTCTTCATAAGTCAATAAGCTGTACTTTTCTTCAATTGCACTACACACCAAACCATG
This sequence comes from Pycnopodia helianthoides, assembly GCA_032158295.1. Taxonomy (NCBI): domain Eukaryota; kingdom Metazoa; phylum Echinodermata; class Asteroidea; order Forcipulatida; family Asteriidae; genus Pycnopodia; species Pycnopodia helianthoides. The sequence continues at coordinate 15,939,863 of CM063243.1, forward strand.
CGCACATAGTCATACAATGATAAACGACTGAAATGCAACATGAAGATTGACCATTAAATGCGGTTATTCGCGTTTCAGAATAAAAGAACGGTATAGTTTCCAGTAATTCTGTTCCAACACGCCATCATGAAACTACACACCCTTTTTATAAGTCAATTTAAAACAACCACTCATAGTCACCAAAGGGGTACTTGAACAATAATTGCCTTGAAATTTGTTCGTCTGAATTGTGTTGATAGCTTTGAACATACGGAAAAGACTATTATTAACACGAAAGCGACACAATTGAGCCGAATCCACACTGGTGTCGTTTCACAGCTCAATGTCACAGCAAGATAGTTTCACAGGAAACCACGACAAATGAATTGTTTCTCGGTTCGTTCAAAACAATAATGGATGAAAGGGGAAAAGCCAAACAAAAATGAGAGTTGTCGTCTTTTTGGTCGTTGCAAAACACACGATGTACAGACGATGTGACCTGTGACATAACATGTTTACAAAAGAGCCACAGAGCCTGGACTTCCGGCGGGCACATTTTGTACACAGCTCAATGGAAAAATACAACAAATCTTATGTTTTATGGAGATCGCACTGTCTGATTTTCCTCAACTTTTGATATGCAGAAAGGGGAACATCTCAAAAACTGTACAGCTGTTGCTTTTGTAAATTTTGAGTTTATGTGAAAATTATGACACAAAATATAAATTTTCCCATTGAGCCTGTGTAGCATCTTGCCCGTCAGGAATAGCATTATAATGTACGAGGTCACCACTCTATGTAACATGGTCTATAGAATGAGTTTGATAAAGCAGCATGTCCCTGTGGTTTCCAAGGGCAACACACTCTTATATTGGGCATCATGCTACTCTCATAGTCCAGTACACTCACCACGCTGCAATCATCTCTACCCAGTCCCCGTGTGTCAAGTTCCCTGTTTGCAATAGCGGTAATATATACCTATTCTCACGACAGACAAAGAGTCAGACTACTGAAGATTCCAGCCTCGGTATGGGTAACATTAATTGCAATGGGCAGAGCAAGATGCTTTACACCACGTTGCATATTGCCCTCCAAAACATGCATTTAAACAATTTATATATACGCGTGGGAAACATGACAGGTTTATTTCAATCAAAAACTCTTCTTACTCACAAATCTATAGCGGTGTTATAATGAAATACAATGTGTTCAAAATGCGACAGCAGAGGCAAATAATATTGCAAATGTCTCGAGGACAGTCCCTTCTTGTCTTTGTTGATTTTTTTTTTTTTGGGGGGGTGCCTTGTCTTTTCATCTCTGATATGATCTTATCACTGGATGTGATGAGCATGAGAGGGGTTATAAGGTCTTCATTTCGCGCTTGAGGTTGCGCTACGGAAGCGAGCGAGATTCTCAGAGGAAGTGTACACCTTTTACGAGATGCTTGTAAAAATGCATCCACGCTGTCGTCACCATAGCTGAGCCCACTCCAACAATCGTACAATGGTACACGAGAATCAGAAGTGACCACTCATGTACAAATAAGTCTCAAGAAAAAGCGGCGCATTGTGTTTAAAACCAGGAATCCCCACGTGGGAATGTTAATGGCCGCACTGCATTTCACGAACCACAATCAGCATGGAGACATTTCTTTAAAGGCACAGTACACGTTTGGTAATGACTCTGAAAATTAACGGCAATAAAAACTTACTTGGTAAGAAGTACAGCAGCTTTGGGTAGTAAAATGAATTTTGAGAAACTTTTAACTTCGAAGTCCTACGGTTATGGAAATTATATCACTTTTTATTCCCCAAAATTTGAATCTGACTGTGTATTCCTACGGGGAATATTCTTCCTGCGTGGAAATATTCGCTCCGGTTTTTCAGTGATATCTTAAAAACGCGACCACCTTTTGAAGTGAAATTTTCACGGGTTAGTTTTATTGTATGTACCTACATTTATATAGAATTAACACAATCAGTAGGCTCCAATCGCCAAACGTGTACTGTGCCTTTAAATAGCCGGGATGCTGACTTCAACACGAATGCCACGAGTTCACCTTTTGAAATTGCAACGTGAACACATATAGAAAACTGAATTAAAACAATAGGGAATCCCGATAAGCCGTTTGCGTAGGACACCCAAATTTAATCAGGAAAGTCTCTCAACTGATTTTCATTTAATATGTAGGCCTACCGTCTGACAGATAATCTGTCAAAAGTTCAGATGCAATATCAAACTGTCAACTTTCTGTTATTCCTCAGCTAACTCCCTGCCGTAAGCCCCAGTGAGTGACCCTTGTTAGGAAATTGTGATACGTGAACTTAAAAAAAAGATATGAGAAGAATAGTGTATAAGAAAATGCTTTCAGAATTTGTTTTTCTCCCCTCCGAAATGGATTACGAACCAATGGGATTTCGAGCTTGATTGCCTACATCCCAAAACCCCGCCAAAAACAACCAAATTGTGTTTTCCTTCAGATTTTGGGATGCAATTACTATATTTTTCAATCAGTTAGGCTTTTAAGACAGCACCAGATATGTCATGTAATTACGAGGCGGATGCCTTTCAGGTAGTCTTATCCCCCACTGTATGACATTCACAGCCAATCGATCGGTCTTGTGATGAAAAGAGTCAATACCCTGCGAAGGGTTATTAGAAATTGAATTAGGAAAAAAGAGAGAAAAAAAACCTACCCTGCAGTTTCATCGGCACTGATGAACATCTGTACATTTACGACCAGCGATAAACAAATGAAAATTATGAAAATCTGTACAACTGAGTCGGTCGTTAGCTTCCAAAATGATTTCGCTCGTGAAAAACTGTATGAAATTGGTGGTTCATTTGGGTTTAGCAGGCAATCGTTTTAGGACTCAGTATCACGCAGAAGGAAGACGGAATAGTTTAAGTTTTAGTGATAAATTTATCGGGAATAAAACTTAAAAGGTCTGGTATCTGGTGACCAAAAAGCGAGAGAAAGCACAATCATAAGTATTTTTTTGCGTTCAAATCTTTTCCTTTATCGTTTACCGCCATTTAGTTCTCTCGAAATCATTTTGTTCCCTCGAAATATTAATTTGTTCCCTCGAAGTATTATTTCGTTCCCCCGTAATCAATTCATCTCCTCGAAATATTACATCGTTCCCTCGAAATAATATCTCTAGGGAACGAAATGATTTCTAGGGGGCAAAAACGATTTCGAGGGGAATGAAACATAATTTCGAGGAAAGGAAATACTTGTCCTTTCTTGTGTGTGTTTATCCTCCCCGTTATTTCTTTACCACGTCCCTTTAGAGCCTTCGTATATTAATGAGAAATGTAGCAATTGAAAGCCTACCGGTATATTGACATGCCGGACTGATTTCAAAGTTAAAACGTGTGAAAGTGCTACACTGGATGTTGGCTTAGAACTGATGCTGTCGGTCACATGGGCTCAAAGGTGAAAAACAAATGCCAGCCTGCCATTACTTCAAAGTGTCGACTTATTTGGGGACGTGTCTAGAGTTATTATCGCGCTGAGTAAACGGTCTTGGTTTATGCAATGCGGCGGTTCGTTTACTTTGAACTAATTAATATTTCAGAAATTATAATGGAACCAAGAGTCATGGTGTTACTTGGTTCCCCAGCTATATAATTAAATTCATTCAGAGAGATTAAGTTGTCTAAACCCGGGCCTAATTTTTTAAAAAGCTGGTAGGCGAAAACAAATGTTGCTTAGCAGACACCAGTTACCAGCCAAAAAAAAACCGCCTTACTGTTCACATGTTTGGGTTGGTACCCCGCTGTTATGTTTGCGAAGCAAATCAATTTGCTTAGCAAAAATTAACGGCTGGATGAAATTGAGGAGAGAGGAGGGCGATGCGACGTACCGAAAAGAATCGGAAACGGCGGCGTAAACAAACCGGTTGAAGATTGGCCTCTCTGATCTTCGATGCTTCCCTGGCAACCGACACGTAGTGTTTTCTGACACGATCCAGAGAGGGGGGTGGGGAAATAGAAATCAATTATCTTTTTGGGGGTGTCAACCACACGACCCTGCAGACCAGACTGCGGGCAGGGGGAAAAAAAACAAACAAAAACCCTGTGAAAACCCGCTGACCAATTCGTATTGTTGCACTTTGAGGAGCCCCGGACATGCGGGTAGTTTTGACACGGCGATCGTGATACTTGGACAAGTCTAGAACAAGTCTGGCATTTTTTGGGATGGCAAAGGGATACAACCTAGGACACTACAGCCCAGCGGCAATCCCCCTTGGTAATTTATGAAAACATAAGTTAGTTACGTGTGAGGCGGTGAACGAATATGCACGTGCATAAACGTATTATACACAGCGAAAGAGACTGTGAACTTTCAAATCAAACACCTTTTGTTAACCGTTAGGATTTTAAGCCAGGGCCCAGCTTTTATAGAGCTGCTCAAGCACAACAAGTGACAAAGTCCATCAAAGTTATGCTTACTAGACTAAGCTAACAAGCTAAAATACCATGTCACATGTACAGTTTTTGACTTGTTTTCATGCCCATTTCCGCTTAGCAGCAAATGAGTATTGTTAAAGGTACACGTTGCCTTGAATCGGCCGAGTTGGTCTATAAAAAGCGTTTGTAAACAGTTTGTTACAGAATGCATATGGTTAGAAAGATGTTTTAAAAGTAGAATACAACGATCCACAAAAATATGCCCCGAAATTGCATGGTTTTCCTTTTACATTGTTAACTAACACAGTCGGCCATTTTATGGAGTCGACCGTGTTAGTTCGCAAAGTTCAAGGAAAACCACGCAATTTCGAGGCATATTTGTGTGGATCATTGCATTCTACTTTTAAAACATCTTTCTAACATTAGCATTTTATAACAAACGGTTATAAACGCTTTGTATAGACCAACTCGACCGATCTAAGGCAACGTGCTCCTTTAAGCAATATGTTCTGCCTCAGCAAATCTATGAAATTGGGCCGTGAACGCGACACGCCGTGTAACATTTACCTTAACGTGTGGGCCTCTATACCTCGTAATGTGCAAGCTCAACGATGAAAACCATTTCCCCCACAAACATTTCTGGAACAGTGCTGCGAGGCAATTCTCTGGTCCGGAAATCCAAAAAGTAGACTGTCCAAATGAGCTGACAATGACAAATCAAGACGAAAAGGCCCCAGGTGTAAACGGTATATATTTAGATGAATCTGCTCTTTAGAAGTACAAATGAGGAAGTGGGCTGAACAACTCCAACAAAAGACCCATCCTGTTTGCTGTGATTATATCAAGAGCCAGCCTCCTTCCTTTTAGTGATAGCGCAACAACCGTATTCGGGGAGACATTGTATCAAATATTTACATCTTAATTGCGAAAAGGCACGTTTTGCTCGCTGTTTCATACTATGTTAATTTTTTAAGCGCAGAGTAAAAACACTGTATTTTTGTTTCTTCGTTCGACACGTACTGACCATTTTTACATCAAGCTTCTATGATAGGAACATCAAGCTTCTATGATAGGAAGGAGAAAGTCACACAAGAAAATAACTGATTTAAAGTCTATCCAGTTTTTCCTCGATTGAGTTAACTTCTGTTGGACTTAGTTGAAAAAAAATAATATAATAAAACATTATTGCTTTTGTGATTCAGCCTCATTCGTTCATTGGTTCCTACGGATTGTAAGCACACATTTTGATATTTCACTTTCCACTACTGTGAAGATATATAATGTCCACTTAATATTCACCTGTGCTTAAACTGTAACGAGAATCTCAATCAACTCAAAACCAACCCCTGCTATAGCTGGCAGTATTCAGAACAATTAGCAAACTATTGGTCCGTTTTATCATTCAGCAACGATCGCTATCAAAACGAAAGTTTTCTCCTCTGGCATATTTTTGACAGACGCATGCTTTCATTTTGACGGGTTTCCGTATGTATTACCACGCGAGTTATTTAAATAAACGAAGGTACATATTACCAGAAAGCTTGATGGAGATCAAACTAACGCCTGGGATTGCAACTATATACCACTAAGGCACGATCGGGTTATCTTATGAATGTAAATAACCCATTGGTGTTTTGCGAGATGGAAATGAACTGTTGATTTGAGTGGAGTTGCACTGAACTGACACACAACCGGTGCATCCGGGTTTATTACCGCCGGCTCGGGCTGCATGATCGAGTGCCCGCACGTCACACAGGGCAGCCAGTTTGTGTGACGGGTCACTGGATCGAATTATCGTCTGCCTAACTCGTGGTTTCGTCGATGAAAAATTATACTTCCCAGTTTGAGATAGGAATTCACTTTGAACTATTCAAGCTATTATGGAAAGATTAAACTGTACCCTTGTCCTGTTCAGGGATCATTTTAATCTGATCAAAGTATGTTCAGTTTAATCATTATAAGAAAGTAGCTTTCTCTACAATTTAGAGTGTTTCAGTAGTACTTCTTCCTGACTTTAAATTCACGCATTATGTCCGCATATCGTATGTCATACTCTTGTTTCATTCTTGAGTCAGTCTGTCTCAGAGTTTTTAGTCGCTTGTCGAGAGGCAAGTTTAACAGTGCTCAAAATTATTCAAAGAAACGGGGAGGGGAGAGCGACCAGAGCTAGCCCACCGGTCGAAACGCTAGCCCACCGGTCGAAACGGCCCAGGGAATAATCCGAATCTTCCGTGTGGGCCAGCTCTACCAGGGAGGGGTTAAACCCATCGTGCTATAACCGCAAACCTTACAAAAACACCAAGCTTGATAATGCTGTGAGAATGTGAAACGCTCAAAAGGAGTAAAACTACAAGTTAGTCAACTTGTATATACGTTATGCTGCTTTCGCAATATAGGTATAAAATAAAATACAACAAAGGGTTTGTTTTTGACATTGACATTCTTATGTTATTAATTGTATAATATTCGACAGGACATTTTCCAAAAAGGAATACAACGGCCACTGTTAATGCAATGGTAGAAAATTGCCCACGAAGCGGAATAAGTTCATGTTTCTAATCCCTAACCCAATCACCACTGAACTCCAAACATAACGAAAGAACATGGTCATACATTCAGATCTGACATCAACCTCAACCAAGTTACTGACATCCTAATAAAAATAAACTGTTAAAAAAATTGCTCACCTGAGAATGAATCCTGTAATTGCAATTAGCTGCACGGTTTGAGATAATCCCAAATCACAATTCCAGCGCTCACAAGCGGCAGCGCTTGACCATGCTGCCGTGATGTGTACCCTGCGCTATGTGTAATTTCACTTTATGGAGCCACGAGCGGCAGCGTTTGACCATGCTGCTATGATGTGTACCCACACTACAATGTAGTATCGCTAACTTTATGGAGCCATAACATTTTATTTTGCAAATGTATGAAAGAAAACACTGACGTAACTCTTATCAAGGCAGGACTAATGTGCACGTGGCCTGTTCCCATCATCATATCCCTCAATATTAGTGCATTGGATGACATTTTGTTTTGCCAGGGCATGTTAATTATTTTAATTAAGTAAGCATCAACCTTGAAGCTTGCCAATATATCGGCGGCGTTTTTGGTATCACAAGCCCCGTACCTATGAATAATACAATATTTCATGCAAATTATAAATGGGGTTAGAATATAAAAGGGTGTAATGATCACGATATCACGATCACGGGCAGAGACCAAGGTTAGGGGAATTAGTCACCTGGCAAAAAAAAAAGGGGGAAAAAAAACTATCGAAGGAGGCAAAGTCTGTCAAAGAAGTTGCAGTCTCCCTGTAAAAAGTACCGGTCAGTCTTGAACCGGCTAAGGGTCCCATAAACTCAATTTCAAGCCGATTTTCTGAGCCCAAACACAATGCTGACCCGGACTCCTGGGCAATGCGGCCGAGACTTTTTAGACATAGGCCATGTCTCTTCCAAAGTTCGACGTTTCCATGCTCAATCAACAGTGCATTTTCAGAGAGGCCAATAGTAAACTGAAAACTCAAAGATTAAAAAGGGAACTTCACAAGGGGAAGGTCTTCTCTTAAGATATATGACGTCTTTCTTTCAAGACGTTTCAGTTGCATTATATTCTCCCACCCCCCTCGTTACAATTCACGTCACCACTTCGTTTTAAATGGTTTCAAGAACAAAAGACAATGTTAGACGCCTTACAAGGATACCTTGGTTGAATGACAAGGAAAGACGTAACAAAAACAAATAATAACAAATAAATTAAAAAAAAAAAAAAAAAAAAAATGGACTCGAAGTCCGTACTCAATACTCAACTTAAAACAGAAATCTCTACTCAGAGAATCGACTGAAAAATGTACCCGGGTCACCAATTTTAAGTACTCGTGGTATAAATATCAATTTTTAACTTTTCGCTTTATTATACGTGCGTATATGCAGAGAATAAAGTACAGGAACAAAGCTCTGGAGACAGTTTTTTACCAAAAAGTACTCGTACTCGAGTACTTGGTACTCGGCTGTTGGGTCGGTACTCGGGTATCAGAATTCTTGGTACCCAGACGCTTGAACTTGTACTCGATGACCCAAGTAGACCTACTCCCCATCGAGTAGGCCTATAGGGACTACTCGGCTACGTCAGTACTTGGCAATACTTGATATTCAACTGAAAAGTACAATTCTTGACTATATATAACACGGACAAAAAATAAATACAAAATACATAAAGTAAAACAACAACAAGGGTTTCACCTCCCCTTCACCACACCACCAGATACTTCAACGACCATGAATTCGCAGAAGATGCTCGTCACTCTAGTAAAGTGGAGTGCATTTATAATACACGATGACAACACGCGAGCAGAACGTGCGAGAGTGTGTGTCACATCTTGTGAGCAAGCTTTCCAGGTAGATCTGAACTTTTCGGGGGGTTGAAAGTCAGCATCAGCCTCGTTAAAGATGACTCACTTGTCGAGTAGCATCTGGCACACTTTCGTGTGTGCTGGTGCGGCTGCTGACGTCGCGGCCGGAGAAACGTTTTAAAGTTATCTTCGTTAAAACAACCTCGGTCTGACGCGTTGAATTAATAGTGTGCGGAGACGTTGATTTGATACTATGTAAACTATATGTGTTTTTCTATACTCACGGAGAGAGTGTACTCTATTACGCACTCGTGTAAAAGCTCAAAATCAAGCTTCATGTTCAAGCATGTCTGGCGAGACATTCGAGTATTTAAAACCAAGAACAAAATACTATCAAATAGGAACAGGGCGTGTCTTAAGTGAGTGCACGGTTTCGCCTATTAAGCGGCCCCAGCATCAGCCTGTACGGCGGTGCGGGTAGATTTATTAAGACGCGGCCCGCATCCAGTGTCCGTAGCCCGGATACGTCCCTCGTCTATCTAGACGCTAAATAGTTCACTTGAAATTAAAAACCGAGGACTCACACCACTGCCTCCGACACAAAACCACGGAAATCCCACAGGAAACACCGAGAGGAAATACGCATCACAATACTGTCTAATAAAATGAACATTTCGCGAGCTCCACCGAGGACTGGTTTACGCGTGGCGGTAAAACAACTTTGTCGGGTAGGAGCGTGGCCAGGGGACGAAACGAAATGAAGGTGAAGCGACCACGGCGTCGTAAGTATCAGCCATGGTCTGTCCGGGGGCGTGGATCCAATCTTGGCGAGTGTTTGTACGCTGTGCCCATGAGGCGATACATGACCGACCCGGAACACGTTGGTTCCTTATGCAAATAAAAAAAACATATAAAAAAACAAAAAAACAACGTGTGCGATAGGTATCGGATACGGCTCACAGTTTGTCTGTGCGTGGATGAATTGTCCCTACTGGGAATACTTAGCTCAGGCCCCCCCCCCCCTGTATGACACGCGGAGATGTTCACCAAAATCCAAATGGACCGAACGCTTTATATGAACTCCTGAAGTGGTTTTGTTTACGGTGGACCGCTCAAAATGCAAGTGGATATTTCCGCTTACAGCAGTAATTTCATGATGGGTTCTAGGGCGTAAGTGCGGTTTTTCTCTCTCTCCCTCTATCAACACACAACTTGTACTATGGGGGGCAAATAATATTAGCAGAACCGCGATATCGAATTGCGTCGAGCCTGGTCCTTTTAGCCTATTTTTGCTTCATTTATTCTACGATGGTTGATTAGTCACAAAGACTTCAACCTTGGTGGATTTAATTAGAGCTGGAAATTTCTTGAAAGATACCAGCCCGTGCAGTAAAACCATGTCTCAGGAAATGTAGCACTTTATTTTTTATGAAATATATGCGTATTCAAAGGTTTCTGAGCTGATGTAGTCTGTTAACATCCAATGCATCTTATCTTTCTGGTAGATAATTCAAGATTTTAAGGGCAAAACGCCAGAACGTTTTGGGCGATCGAGCGTCAATTCGACGGCACACTGTTTTGCAAAATCAACACAATTCATCTACTCATTTTACCTTTTATTGTTTCACCAAGGTATTATGTACTTATCCTTCGTGTTTTAAGAAGGTAGAATTTAAGTAGATTTTAGACAATAGGTCATTATTTCAGGCAAATTGCCTATTAATGTTCCTTTCAGCTCATTGTCTTTTTGACCAAACCTTGTAAAGCCCTCATTTAATGCGAACAACCTCAAACGGACCGCGAAATCCACGTTTTGAAACTGCCTTCACCGTGACAGGACATTGCGTGCTTATCATCAAGTACATTTCTTAAATAATTAACAAAGGTGTCCTCTGCATGGTGCCCCATTGTCTGCCCCAACATCATTACAGCGCGCTAATGCGAGCTGCCTGACTGTGGGAAATGAAGAAGGAGATACCCATTTGAAGAAAACAAAGCTTCAATGTTCACTGTAGCCGCTCTTAACCAGGTGTTTCTTTGTATAGACCCTTTTGAGTGGTTAAATTGTCATTCTTCATGGCATATTGATGAAATGGATTTTTCCCTCCCCAATCATGCCATCCTTAACAGTTTGGAGTTTGATAAAAACCACTCAGCAGCTATACACAATGTATCGTCAAAATTGACTCTGCCGACTGGCTTTGAGGACAGACTTTTTCCATTTCCCGTTCAGCCGTCGTTATATCTATCAATGCAAGGCTCCTTATATTCATTAAGAAACATTAAGATAATGAAACACAGCTCCATATTGGCTGGCCTACCTGATAACTTAGTGCGATGTATAAACAGCAATGACCTCGAAAGCTTCAAAGTTGTACCTTCAATTGCCACGGTGCTTACCTTTTGCGTCCATACGATGGAACCGGATGGAACAGTCCACATACTACATAATAATATGACATAAAACAATATCTCGCAACAGAAGAATATCAGTGTCCGTTATCCCTGCAAGTTAAGGTGCCGCATACTTCCCTCCAACGCGAACAACATCATCAGCATCCTACAATGACGACAGGCAAGATAACACTCTTAGCTCCACAGCACCACTGTACTGTCATACTTCTTCTCCGCACGCAGTACAACAGCAGTACGGCACAAGTCCTGGTCAGTTAAGTAAAGGATGTTCAGCGAGCATTATGAAAATTAATATCCGGAGTTGGAGACACCTCATTCGACGAGTTGACGGCGCTCAGGTCACGTGTAGTATCTGCTTTGCGTGAAATCGATCCCCCCCCACCACTCTTGTAGGTCTGCATCAAGTTGATGAAGTGGTCCATGCCTTGGTCGTAAGAGATAACATTATAAGAAAAACAACTCCGCGTTGATGATGCGGGTGTATGCTGCATCAGTTGAGACACTGTTCTCACCTCCCATAAGATGCCGTGGGAAACGAAATAAGGGCCTGGCGCAGAGGGGGTTGACTAACCGTCACTGCCCGATCATGCAGGATTGGTTAATCAGGAAATCGATGCTATCCCTGATTTCGAAGATGACCTACGTCCAAAAAACCTTTGTATATAGTATTAAATCGCCAGGTTATTTAAAAACAATGGAAATAAACTTTGTATTCTGGAGATTATCATCGAGGAGGATTTACTGAAAAAGAAGTCGTATTCGTACCGCAAGTTTCCAAGGAAATACCCAGGGGCCTGGAGCACAAAGCTACAGCAAAAGTAAAGCGAAATATCTCCTCCATTATATGCTTAAAGGTTAAGTCACGGAAGTAGGAATCAAAGGTGCAGTGAAACGATTCAAAAACCACCTCCCCTACAAACTCAAAGAAATAAATCTTGCAGGCCAACACAGCCAAAATACTTCTCAGCATGAATTTGAAGCAGGTATGACAAACAAAATCCAAGCTGTCAGATGATTCGTTTCATGTCACACTCCACGAGTGTGTGTGCAACCATACTAGTAACATTCACGGTGTTTGACATAAAATATCTTCGTCAATTCTTATATTACCTCTGCTACCTGCAATATATTGGAAAATTGAAACAGACTTAAAACACGGCCATGCAATAAATCAAAGCAGCTTGGTCGGATATTACGTTTGAAGTTATGGATAACACATCACTGTTGTGCCTAGTCGTATCACTGGCTTTCTTACTCTATGACATAACCGTTGTCCTCTATAATGATCCATGTCGACCGATCAACCCCCAGGCACAGTTACACACTGGTCCCCCACGTTACTATCGGACTCAAACAATACAGCCATCAATTCGGTTCATTCTGCAGAATTCCCCTCGAACACCAAACTAGATTACGGGATTTTGTAATTCAGATAAACCGAAACGCCCACACGCGGATGGAAACTATAAGCCTGTACCCAGGATAGGAGCTGATTACACCTTGACTGTACACCACGCATCCAGGGCCCTCTCTCGTGTGACTTTACACCTTAGTCTTTCACCGCACTCTACGATAGCTGATATCCCCGGACACGTCCAGCGAGCATCAATTGGCATTGGCCGTCTGTATACTCACAACGTACAAGTGGCTGTGTGTATACACGATTCTCACAATGTTCGATGGGGGACTTTCAATAATGTCCATCCCAACCGAGCGGTGTGTAATTTCCTCTCTGATTTAAAAACAGCCGACTTTCCAGAAGAGAGAGAGAGAGGAGAGAGAGAGAGAGAGAGAGAGAGAGAGATGGGAGGGGGGGAGAAAAATAACTACAGCACCTAGGATTGCCGCAGGAGAGTTGTTGTTGGGAAAACCATGTGTGAAATCCGCGTCGACAGTTCCGACACATGCCAAACTGAAAAACGTAGAAATAATATTATTTATATTGGGCCGTCTTTAACGTTCGGTTTTTTCCCCGTTATTGAGGTTTTTTTCAACGCCGGTGGACGACCCTGGGAAGGTTACCTGTCCTTTCGGAGCATTGCTTAGCGAGAGGGGGGTTAACAGGGGAAAACTGGGTGCCGTACTCGAACGACACGCTCTCAACCATTAAACGGGTAAACTGTCAATCAGAAACAGGCTTCGCATAGTTTTCAATAATAAAGATCACATTATTTACACATGAAATAGTGTTTTGATCGGAATGTCTTTGTTATTATTTTTTAGATTAAGGGAGGGAACACTTGAATCAAAGATTTGGGTAACCGCAATCAAACAAAATTCATATTCCTTTTGAGGCAAGACGGTGACTACCAATATTATTCCAGCATACTACTTTATGCAAGCCCAAGGCGTACGAAAAGTCTTCGCTTCTAAAAAAAAATGATAATGTCACAGCTACAGGCGAGTTACTTTGCATGCAGTGCACGAAGCCAGGCTTAAATAAAAAATTCCTGGGTAGTCAGCCGTGCACAACAGAAAGGCGCCCAGCCAACGGAAAAAATGCCATAATCCACCTCAGGGAATTAAAATGAACTAGCGGACATTTTTCATCCGATATAAATCAGTTAAGCTAATAATGTTGTTAACTGCATTTCTCGCTGACAGACTGGCAATACGTATGTATTTTTGTGCACCACCTTCTTTTAGAATAGTGACTGAGAATGAATGGTGTGGATACTGCGCGTTATTAGAAGAATACACACGTCTTTCAGTTCTGGTCAGTGACATAAGGAAGCGTCACCTAATATCTCATGGAGCAAGAGGAGCGCGCATTCTGTTTGCGCATTGTGGTCAACCGTAATGCAAACAGACACATGGTCCTCTGAAAACGTGACCATGAATTCGTTAGAGATCCTCTGGAGGTCAACACTGCGTGTTTTCGATGTCAAGCTTGTTTTTTTGTTCATCGCAGAAGTGCACACTGCACTCGTGGTGTCTGGGCATAATGTAGGGACGAAACTAAATCGATTTACAACTCGTTTTAATGTCAATCTGAGTGAATGATATATCAGAGCCTTGTGTGCGAACCAGACCTGCACTCCAGGCAATTGGATTCCGACTCCAAAAACTGTTGAAAATTCAGAAGAACGGCGGTTGTCAGCGTAACGTTGCATTTACTATTGCGAGTGTGGAGAGGTTTTGCGTCGGGGGCTCTTGACTTTTTAATGGAATATTATTTTTTGCTTCCAAAACAGCTGTAAGAGTTTCAAGGGGATGACGCAACCTAGTATGGATATTGCTTTGAGAGGACATTACTTCAACATAACCACTCTATAATCAAACCTGAGTGATCGTAATTAAAAAGTGATCTTAAATTTGTTTAATTAATAATGGATATTATATGAAACATAAGAAAAGCAAGTTAGCTGTTCAGTAGATCCCCAACCCCCCCCAAAAACAAACAAGTAAACAAACAAAGCAAAGCAAAACAAAACAAAACAAAACAAAACAAACAAAACAAAACAAAACAAAACAAAACAAACAAACAAACAAACAAAATAGATCACCAAAAGCCCTCTCAAAACAATGTTGTCCCTTTCAGGAAAAATGCGATTACGTCATCAAATAAAGCCAAAGATGCCTTTTGTGATTACAAAAAGTAACAAACCACATCAAAAAGGTGTGTGCGTCTTTACCAATAATATTTCTGTTGGTTTTGCTATGATGAATGCTTTTTTTCCTTAACTTGTGAATTGGAACGAATGTAGTGTGCCAAAAGCAAATAGTGTAACACCTTTATAAGAATTCAGTTGAAAAATCAAGGTTTTTGCGGACGTTGCTGTCATCATTCTTTTGATTGCAACCGAGGATCAGCAGTAACTGCTCTCCCTGTATTTGAAACGTTATTGGACAATTCAATTCCCATAGTGAACTCTATAAACTTCCGGGTCAGAACTGACCCGGATTCAGGTCTCGTGGGGCCTTCTGACCCATTTCTGGGTCATAATGACTCAGAAATGGGTCGAAATGACGCATCAGCTCCGGGCTATAGACCTTTCCATTGTTGATAAACAAACCGCGCTGGTTGGCATGGAAGGCCGAATGTTAGCAAAACACTCAATCGTGTTAACAGATGTTTCAACAAAATTCAACATGTTCTGCAAACTTTAAATTAAGTAAAGTACCTCTCATGGTTGATTGCTTTGTTTCCAACAAATTCAACACTATTTTGAATATTTGTGTAACATTGCTAAAAAACTGTGGCTATCTGTTTTTGTTTTGCATTTATGGCTTTCCATAGTTTTTCCGACCTCGGTTGGCAAAAACTCGGGCTGTGACGTTGCAATGGAAAGGTCTATAACCCCATTTTTTTTACCACTTTCCGGGTCAGCCTGGGCCCAATTTCATGGAGCTGCTTAAGCAGAAAATATTGCTTAGCAATTGTCCGCTAAGCAGAAATGAGCAGGATACCAGTCACAAATTGTGCATGTGACATGGTAATTGGCTGGTAACCTTATTCTGGTAAGCATAATTTTGTTGCGCTTAGCTACTTTTTGTGCTTAAGCAGCTCTATGAAATTGGGCCCTGATCCGGATATGGGTCAGGCCCCTAGGATCCGGAATTCCAGTCATTTCTGATACGGGGAGTTATTAGAGTGTAGCAATATTGAAGAGAGTCACATCCCACCGAGACAGGCAGGGTATAGAGTGGCTGCCAATACGTGTTCGCGACACACTGAGTACGGTGGACAACTCAAGATCTCGGGCATCATAATCATGGCGATCGAGGTGTTCAATTGAAAGTCCTTTAAAGGCACAGGGGGGAGACGAAGACAGACAGAGCCTTTTTGTTTTTGTCTTTGATTACGGTACACACAAGAGCCTTTTTGTTTTTGTCTGTGATTACGGTACACACAAAGGTCCTTCATGTATATCTCCAAGATGTTTCTTAAACTATTTTGTTAAGTTGAAGCAATAAACCCTAGACGTTTATCAAGGCGCCAACTCGGAGTGATAGCAAGAATCATATGATCTTTCGCAGGATATGCCAGCCAGGAACCCTAGAATGGCTTTCTTGGGAGGCGTTCCAATACGAGTGATTCTCGTTACGATGGAAGACGGACGGCTTAACTTCGCATCCCTAAGCTGATGAGTTCAACCACCGATGTATACCTCCCCCTTGAGGTGTACATATACAAATAAATTGTCTTATCAATATTTTTACGATATAAGATTTCTCCGTTGCCTTCTGGTGCAGTACGCACTGCGTTCATAGTTTGCTCAAACGTCTGCAAAATGATTGACAAATTGGGGTTATCTCCGACGACCAACGCCGCGTCTTCCGCGGAGGCCGATTATAGCGCTAAAATATCACAAGTCTTGGGTTACAATCGTGAGATTTGACTTGATGTATACATTTGTATGTAAGCCTATCTAGCAAAAAAAAATAAAAAATCGGGGAAGAAAAGAAGAAGAAATGAAGAAGAAAAAAATCACACCAGAGCTCGGAAAAATTGCCTGAATTGAACCTTTACAATGCTTATCCCTTAACTCAACACAAGGTAGGATTTGTTACGGTAATGGTTCTGGCCTTCACGGAGGTGGGTGAACCCTTGTCAAAAGCAGCAATGCTAATACAAAAGGGAGTCACTAACTTCCAACAGACTAACTCATTCTACTAGTTTATCGTTGTCAAGGGAGATTTTGATTACGAGATGTCCACGGGCAATTAAGACATTGGAGATGATATCGTATATACGAACTGACGTTTTGAAGGACACGGGCTCTCTAGAAAGGGGTGGGTGCCATTAGGGGGGCTTATACGTAGGGAGAAGATTAATCGAAAGTCATCATTTACTTACAAGGCACGCCAGTACCGACCCCCCCCCTCCACTGAAATCGTCGGCTCTTATGGGTACCACCGCAACTCATTACAAACACTATTATATGGTGCTACCAAAAACTTTGACTTCTAAAGAAGAGCAACACAAAACAAAACCCAAAACAAAAACAAAGCAAACACACCCAAAACACCCTCACAAACACATGGTAAATACCTGTCCAAATATTTCGCCCATTTGTCAGTTATAATGGTATAAAAATGCACATGAAAGATCCAAAGAACGAGAGAAAAAACCCTTAATTTTCGGATTTCCTTTTGTATTGAAATCAAACCTGACACAAATTGTTACAGTTTAGAATAAACCCTACGGTGTAATAAGACTCATTATATACCGATCACACAGATCCTTGTTATTTGATTGGTGGAACACACGTCACGTGTCATCCTTTATTTTGCCATCTACTGCCGCAAAATGTAATAACATTTAATACAGGTGTTCTATATGGATAACTATAGGATTCTTCGACGCGTGAAAAAAAAAAATCGTTCCCGCTCGTCCCTCGTTCGCGTCTGCATAGTCACGTTGTTAAGAGGATCTTGTTTTTAATTTTCAGAGTGTGGGATGGGCGAGTTTCAGTGTTTATTTTTGTGTTTATTGTGAAAAAATAAATAATCAAATTACAAGGATCTTTTTGTGAGTGTTAGCTAATAATAATCACTCTGCAAAATCGGGCCTTTCCATTCCACTTGTCGGCTTCGCCTCGTGAAATGGAACAGTCCAGATTTCAACTCGTGATTATGTTCTTCGACAACGCACTCACATGCATCCAATATTTGCATAATACATCACCATACACCTTGTTTAGATTTGGCAACCATCAATTTATCCTGTATCAACATGCGCCATAACGAGATACAGTAATGAGTACGAGTAAAGTATAGCAGTTTCCAAGTGATATATTTATTCACGATCAGTTGTCCGAAATGCAGTTCAGAAGCATTGTGTGCAGAGAAAATGAGGTCATTTGCACAACTTATAACGAACTAGGCTATGTAAAGAGTAAATGTTTTGTACAATACGAGTGTTTCGGTTCAGACGAGCTCTGCGTTACATGTACTCTAAAATAAAGATTTCCTCTTTAGAATGAAAAAAAAAACCGACAGAAAATATTTAGCAAAATTCATTGCCATCTTCACCATAGGTCTTTATACAATAGAATTACGGTTGATGATTGCCGTAGCAAATGGAGTATGAGACCGTTTTCGCTTCATCGGTCACTTTGGAATTGCACGCTCGAAAAAACAAGATGGTTCACTGCGATTTCTACAAAAAGATTGTCCAAAGAACTAAAGGCTTTACGTCTTGCTTTTTAATTTTTTATTGTGAGATACGAAATCAACCATTAAGCACACTGAAACAAGTCAATACACCAAACCTTGGATAATATGACTAAGTCAAACTTTATGATTCCCAAGGTAGTGAAGGATTGATTGCTTGAAAGTAACATCAAAACCACTCAACTTTGGTTATTTCAAAATGGCGAGAATGTAAGAGGAGGTTTTCAATCCTGCAGAGACGCAATCATGCGAAGAACACAACGTGGTGTCTTCTCTATCCTGTCGACATTAAGAGGCTGGTCACACGTCTTCATCTGTCGTCCTTTAAGAAGATGTCAATTCATTCAGGAAGTTCATACAAAATTTCTCCCGCCAAATCGTTCAATGCACACAGATCAGCTCGAGTCCAGCGTGCAACATCGGAGAAACAGATAAAGGGAGAATTCCATTTCTGCTAGCGTCACTGCTTTGATGAGCTCTTAGTTGATCATTCACGCTGCAGTTAAATGCGTTCAAGCTTTTTCTATGGGGACGTTCAAATGTTATCTGGGGCACAGCAGTTCACTTAGCCTAATAATCGCAGCGCAACGGAGGTGTTCGGTATGACGTTGTCAGTTTCAGGAGGATGACAGCCAGAGCTCTCAGCCATCCGTGAGGACGGCGGGTTTGTCATGGCTCCCCACAGAAAGTATCGACGAGGCAAGGTGAAAACAGGGAGGAGCCGGCTCTACACGTAATTGACAAATAAACGCATGGGCGGCATCCTTGTACAGCACACTGGAGGGATGAAACAGGCAAGCATGCAAGGAATTAAAAAATACCATGAGAGGTTTTGACTCAAAAGGAAAGTTCTTTTGGTGAATTATCCTGAGCAACATCAACGGTGATAGGGAATACACAGAGCATGGTTAGCATTGTACGCTGGAGGGGGTATCACTGCGACGACAGTCCAACAGCCTCTTGAGTTAAAACATCCGGTGAAGTCGTCTCAATGAGAGTTCCTGGAGGGACAATCATGAAGCGACCCTTTAAAGTATAGAGACGTTCAGAATGACAAATCAGGTATCTCAGTGAAGTAGGTACACAGAACGATGATAAACGTCACATAACCTCGGTTGGGTTTACAAAATAGAAAGAAGGGAAAACAAAGTCAATTTGTGTACACTTTTCAGTTTGATGAAAGTGAAGATTACTGGTATAGCTTTAAAGGAAGTTTGATCCTTTCACTCTAAGAACTCCCGGGTCAGAATTGGCCTGATCATTAATTTATAAGTCAGGTTTGAACCGGAAACTGGTTTTTTTTAAAAGAAAGGATTTTGACCCGGATTCTGCGGCCGTTCGACCCATTTTGGGGAGTAATTTTGACACAGTTTCCAGATCATACTTTGACCCAGAATTGGGCAAGGTTCAACGGGGCCTGGATCTGGGTCTGTTCTGACGTCCAAGCCAATACCCTAAAGCTCAGTGAATTATTGAAACAATTACGGCTCCACCACGACTAAAGCGTTTAATGTCTCATGCATGGCCATTCTTTGTTATTCTTTATCAATATTACACATTGAATACTTAAGCTATATAAGCCGGCTTACATCGAAATACTCGTCAATACAAAAGGCTCCGGTTGATGCATTTTGATTGTTTCGTCTGGACAAAATCAAGACACTTTATTCGATTTGTTTTCCCCTTCACTTTATGTACCGTTGTATGGAAGCAATTCAGCCCAATGTATTTGATTCTTGTTTTGTTTTAAAGTGGCGGGGTTTGAATAAACCACTTTCAAGCGTCATTGCCGTACGATCACGAGAGGGCCACTGCCGACGAGATGATTACATTTTAAACTGTTTACACGTTTGCTTTATACGACTTGATTGGGTCGCCCTTTCTATAGTATAAACCTGCCTTCGGATTTGACAGATCGAGCACTCTCTCATTTTTTTTTGAGAAAGTGCCACGTGAATACTGTGGGACAGGACACACTGCATCGACTGCAAAGCAAGGCCTGTCATGATCATGATGTTTATATATAAATTAATTTGAACATCAACATGTTTCATTTCCTGGGGATTTAATTTCCCGTTGCAAAGAAAAGAGAATGAAGTTGAATTTATTAATGTTTTCAAGAAAGTTATCACCTTATACATGATCTTGTATGACGTATAAGACACCGAAGTAATGTCTTTATCAACATACACATGTATTTATATGTTTCCTGAAATAGCTCGAAGAGCTTATAAAGTCAGCCTTAACCACAAGAAAACCGTTAATTTAATCTTAAGTAAACCGAATTAATTATCCACGACAAGTTCTTTCCAGGCGCAATTGATTTACAGTATCGGGTGTACGTTTTGTTCGATGCAAGTAAAGGACTTATGCTTAATTGTATTTTTTAATGACATTTATCGACTTTTGGATTTCATAGTGTACTGCACTTAGGTCATTATGTCCTGATGGAGGTCAACCTGTACGAGGGCAATTTTACTTCAAGACGCTTGAGGGCAAGGGACGCAGCTTTCTCACAAGGCAAATTACAAGCTGATACTACAGTTCAGTTAATAATATCTAATTTAAAGAGATATTGTTTTCTTTATTGCAAAAAAAATGCTACTGTCTGTGCTAGAACACAACTGAAATATAACAATGTAATTAAGTTAAACCATACAACAGGTATCTATGACGATTAGTTTTGATTGATAATTGGTTATTGAATAAAGGTGTCAATTGTTGGTTGTTTTGTCAATGCTTATTTTCCTTCTGTGACTCCAATAAGTCCCCCACAGTTACACCCCATTCTTTTGGTTTACCAATGACACCAAACGGTACCAGTAGCCCTTACGCAGAAATACTGGTACGCCATTCGAGAGCCAAGAAGCACGTCCCTTGCTAGAACCACGCGTACTTCCCCGCTTTCATTCGCTGATTTGTTTTGTTTCCGCGGATGGACCTTTTTACCGTGTAAGCCTGAACGCACGGCCGTTATTATCAATCCGCGGTTTTATTTTTTTGTTTAAAACGTGCCACGTGCTCATGGCTTTGTGAGTGCCCGGTTTGACAAATTGAGCGTGTTTCCTTGGCAGTGTGAACGACGGGCTTGAGGAGGGACGCTCGAGTGATGGCGACGGAGCAAGCTAGGCACCCCGGCCAAGCAGCGTGTTTTGACGAGATTCTCACGGGAGTTCTCCGCAACACTACTCTGTCATTCCCTGTGAAAGTTATTCCAAAGTCGCCTTCTCCTTCAAGAGTCGCCACCTGAATTGATTTATATAAAGTTCGGTCAAGAACAAATAAACAATCGGCGACGGCATCGAGAAAGAGGAGCAACAACCTTTGAAATGCAAAAAACTCTGAAAATTTTGTTTTTTCATTTCAAAATAAAATACACAGACTCACTGGTACCACTTCAAAATAATAGAAAAGAAAAACCTTCAAAATCTCTCAACCGATGCGGTTGAGAATAGTTCAATTCTAATGATTTCAAAATTAACCACGTCAATAGAGATATATCCAGAAGTAGGCTAGCGATAGATTCGATCTGAATTGCTGATTAATTATCAAGGTGCAGGTGCACTTACGAACATAGGCATGACCTCGATTAATTCTGCCTCTCTGCATGAGAGAAACTAGGATCTCCGTAAAGGTAGAAAACAAAAGAGAAGTTATGCGTCGCTCCATTTTGTATCATCCTAATACACTTTTGCTTGGTGGGCTCTCGTGTTTCTGATTCATGTCTGGACAGGGTAAAGTCTGATGATTGTCTTTGATTTGTATCATGAGCAGTCACCCTCCTCAACCGCGATAATTGGTGTGCTCCACCGCCGAGTCCGTCCTCGCTGACAACCGAGGCATGGCCGCACCTCTCCCACGCCTTCGGGAGCCGCTAGGGTGCTGACGTTCGTAGTGACGGTGACGACCGCTACTTGTGTGTGTTTTTTTTTTTACGTGTGTGGTTTGACTAAAGGCCACTTCGGACCATCACCTGGTCATTGGGTGCACCGTTTCACCGGTGAGAGAGAAGCGACGGTCAACGTGTTGGAGAGGATGACGTTTATTTACACGCTTAATTAAATTTCAGCAATCTACAAAAAAATATATCAGGCGAACCGAGCGCTGATGATGCCAGGAACAGTGGCTGAATAAATTATACCCATAGCATGGTTATGAGCATACTGGAAACTAGTTGGAAATTGACTGCAAATATTGTGTTTCGGCCTTTTGTGTACATTGTTCTTAACTGTAGCGGTAATGTTATCTGCAAAAAAACAGAAGAAAAAAGTATACATCTTGAGTATACCTTCTCTCTTTGAAAAAAGGGCAGATAAAATAAAGAAAAAGAATGCATTAAACAAATGTCCTGTCACACTACTGGCTCATTATGTGTTCTTGAAGAGGACATAATACAATTGCGTTCAGATTTTAAACATTGAAAAAAAGGCACACTTTCGGAAAAAAGGTGACATCACCTCCGGCATTTGCTCGAGCACACTGCTCGGCATCCCCAGGAAGCTATCCCATTAATAAACAATGCTGTGTGTTAAATAAATGGAAAAATGGAAAACGGTTGAAGCCTCATTGATCCCCAGCGTATAATCAATTTCGGCTGCGGATGACTATAAGGTCTGTGTTGGTTTTGTGTCTGTTCATGATATTATTATTTACAATATACCAGAACGCACCAGATGCATCTCCATCCGTAAGAAAAATCTACCGTGTACTCATATTGAACCCAAGTGTAAAGTGCAGTGACACAGGAAGGCGTTTGAGTTACCTCCGTTCTCCTCTTTAAGTTTGCCCCTTGTACTTTGTAACACGCGTAAATCACCTCCATCATCCCTGTAATGTCCCCTTCCCTCTTCTTCACCTCCTCCTCCTTCTCCTCCTCCGTCTCCTCCTCCTCCTCCTTATTACCATCCCCATCATCATCATCATCACCATCATCAACATTGTCAGAAATGAACTGCAATTTCAAATCTCAAATCGTAAATCAATGGATCAATGGAAGGATTGCGACAGACATGACACCTTTGAAGATGAGCGCAGAATGCGGAACATTGTCGTCCCACAATCGAACGCGAAGGTCAAAGCGCCAATTTTAAAGGGGTCATTTGTGAGACTTCCTTTTAAAGTGGGAGATAAAGTCGGATCGCATTCAACCATGGACCCAATTTTTTAGACGTGACCGTGATTTAACTGTTTCAGGCCGTAAATTGGCGGTGAGGACATCGTTTGTAATTGACAGATAGATAAGTGCTCTCAAAAGGGAGTAATGGTACAAGATGGACTCGTAATTAGTCTGAATTAAGGAGTCAGAGCAGCCACCATTAGTAACCTGAGTCGATTATGGGTTCATTTCGGTTAACATCTGAAGGGGGTTCCACGGCATACTCTCAGTGACATCTTATGGGCGGACTCTTGAGGGGAAAAAAATCACCAGGAGACTAAAAATAACTGCTGTAAATTGAGTTCTTGATCTCCGGAGATCCCACAGGAAAATTGGCCCGCAAATCGCACAGTTAGATTCCGAAGGGATTGACAACGATGACGAGTACACAATTACAACCTTCCATGATGTCATAATTCCAAGGTGGTACGAATTTAAAGCAGTCCTGAAATGAAATCTCCAATTATCTATCTGAAGACCGTTTCGTCGAAACGCCCCCCCCCCCGCGAAACGGAAATAGATTTAGCAACGATTCAGGCTCATTTGTCAATATTGTATTTCTAAAGATAATGTACTTTAAACCATACTTCGATTTAACCTGGTCGATTTTCAAAGGTTTTTATGCGTCCAACATTTGCAAAATGATGGAGACTGCAGTTTCGAATAAACCACTTGCAGCATCTAACGCAGCGCTTCTCCAGCACGACAATACAGCGTTAGCAATTAAAGCTTTTCTCAAATTTCCCATGGGTCAGCAGACCGATTTCATTTTCCATAACAGATCTCTGCAAGGTCGTGAATTTGTTTTAAGTAAAGAAAAGTACAAGTACAAATACAATCAAGTTTGTAAGGCTCAATGATATAGGGGCCTACATGAAAAGCACAACCGTATACAGTCATGTACATGCCACTAATAGTTAGCAAACTGGTTATTCATAACAAGTCACGGTCCATTTTTGTGAAGCAAATTATTCTATCGACCAATGCAATTTTGTCCCGACCTTGCTGAGTCTCCACACAATTGCTACTTCAAGCTCAAAATGGCTTCGACACAGAATGTCACATTTCGTTTTACGGTACTGATTAGGGTTTCTGTAGGATGCAAAATCGTAACGGCTTATTACCGTTTGTCAAAATTATGATAATGGCGCTGACTGAGGTAGAATTTCAAGGACGGTTTTTGTTCCCCTTTCAGTTACCTTAGAATGAATAAGGCCTTCAAAAGTTTCGTCTTGCGAGAGCAAAAAGTTATAATTTAGCGCATCGCACATAAGCACCGAAGCAATTTACAAAACGAAGGGAAGAAGGGGGGGGGATGGGGAAGGGAAGAACAAAATGTTAATCAAACAGGTAATTTTTGAGCAGAGTTTTGAAAATGTTCTCGTTTGGAGCTGTTCTAACGTATTAAGTGTGGCGAGTTGTTCCAGAGTGACAGAGAAGAAAATGAGAACGAGCAAAATGGAAAAAATGATTAAGTGCGGGTAATGTCGCGTGACAGGAGTAGCGTGGACAGGTGGGGGGGGGGGGGCGATACGACGAGGGAAGTTTCATATACGTATATAGTATTTGAAAACACATGCAATTTCACCCTGTAACTTTTGGGTGATAAAGAGTTTTCGTGATATAGACAATGTTACATTACAGAGTGGTGACCTCGTACATTATAATGCTATTCCTGACGGGCAAGATGCTACACAGGCTCAATGGGAAAATTTATATTTTGTGTCATAATTTTCACATAAATACAAATTTTACAAAAGCAACAGCTGTACAGTTTTTGAGATGTCCCCCCTTTCTTCATATCAAAAGTTGAGAAAAATCAGACAGTGCGATCTCCAGAAAACATAAGATTTGTTGTATTCTTCCATTGAGCTGTGTACAAATGTGCCCGCCGGAAGTCCAGGCTCTGTGGCTCTTTTGTAAACATGTGATGTCACAGGTCACATCGTCTATAGAGTTTCCATCTAGATATTTATCACGGTGCAACCATTTTATGTATTCATTCAACAGCATGGGAACCAAGATTAGGAACACAAATGGACAGGCCCTTTTTAAAAGACGTGACAGTTACTGCTTTCACTGTCATAAGGTACCCAGGGAGCACGATAATTATGGTCTCAGCCTGACTTTAAAAAAAAAAAGGTCCGTGGACATTGAAACTGTCATCCGGGTACATTTAACGTCATCAAGCAAAAGGCTATATGGCAGCTCCATCCATATTTCTGAAGGTCTTGGTTGTGAATCGATGCTTCATATAACGCAGCGTATTTAAAACACGACCGTACCCTACTCATTAAACAACAAGTCACATGAGCGTGCATAATTAGGATAACCCTACACATCCATAAGCGTAAACATTATTTTCGTATATACACAGTTATCAAAATTAATATGTAGACCTCACACTGGTCAATTTTATCGATGTTCCTCCCCCCACGCATTTCCCCTTTTTTATACCACACGTACGATTTAATTAGCAAAGGCAAGTTAAATCGCCAGGGGCTTTCCGAGGCCCAGTTTTCTTTTCCCCCGCCGATAAAACCACGAATGTCCACTCCGGTTTTGCACCTAATAGGGTTGGA
Source organism: Pycnopodia helianthoides (assembly GCA_032158295.1). Classification (NCBI taxonomy): domain Eukaryota; kingdom Metazoa; phylum Echinodermata; class Asteroidea; order Forcipulatida; family Asteriidae; genus Pycnopodia; species Pycnopodia helianthoides. The sequence goes on from CM063243.1 coordinate 15,965,883, forward strand.
GTTTGTGTTGGACTAAACTGATAATGTAGGCAACTAAAACTGAATTTGAATAAGCGCTTGTTTTCCATTGTCTCGGGACACGGGATGCGGCGCTGCGCGTAAACACGGGGGCACGTACAAAACAAGCTCCCGTTTTAAATTAATAACTTCCTTTAATAACGCTACACCATCTGACGTTTTTGTTTCGTTGGGAAGTAAACAAAGGTCGTCGCCTAATTTAATCTCGGAGGCTTCGCAGTGCATTTATTAAACACGGCCCCTACAGGTCTGTACACGAATTCAGCATTTTGAGCGTGGCGCTGAATGCAGATTCTAACATGACCTAGAGATTTGGAGGAATGCCTCGGGGGAGAGGACTGCCATCGACAATTTTGAATCACTTTCCTTTCAGAAGAGTGAACGTCTACTCGTGGGCTAGGGCCTCACTCAGACAGGAGGGGTGGAGTTCTGGTGAGCTGACAAATTAATGTTAAAGTAAAATGGGGTCCTTTCTGTACGTAGCGTTTAACACGCGTTTAACATATCTAATCACCTTCACCATGTTTCATCTGCTGAATGTGGTAAATGGAATATCTGTCGACAAACAAGATGGACATCTTGTGCTTTGCATTGACGCAAACTAGTCCCACACATACGGTGAGGCCAGCACAAAATCACAAAAAACCATCTGGTTCTACTATAAGTACATGGGATCCCGCGGGAATAGTTATTAATCAACTTTGTCTCTATTGATTTATTTTATCACATATAGGCTCTACATTGACATTAATAAAGAGGAAGACAACTTCAAACCAGAAATCGTGTTCACAAACAAATAAACGGAGGGGTTTCGGTGGCGGGAAACCGAAACTGTTATCCACCGTTGGCTAGAGACCCTGCACTTCCTGTTTGGAACAGAAGGAAGTTCCAATCGGGATCATCACTGCCTTTGAATTGTCACACAGTACACAGATTGTCAATGTATGTCACGATGAGGGAAGTTCTGTCTTCGTTTTAGTTACGTCATCAGCTACAATATGGTACCATTATTTCGTTTGTCACAATGTGTTAATGTGACGTACACAAGTTCCAAAATATGTCATTTTTAAACCAGTCTGTTGTAACAGAGGATGACGTCATCATGAATTTTTTTCCGAAAGCTTAGACTAGACCTTTATCCAAATTGGCTTTGGAATTGTTTTCATTTTTTAACTTTTGGTTTAGATTGCAAGAAGCAGTTTTTTCGTGGGGCAAACAATCACTGCGCGCTATTGGCAATTCAATTTGTGTGAAGTATATGAACTTGCTCTAGCCACAAATGCTGAACCTAAACGCATGGTGAATGCTAGCCCGCATACATCGGGGTGCGTTTGTTAGAGACAATTACATTCACGTGCAGAAAATCGTATATTGAACGTCTTCCGCGTTTCTCCCGCCACATTACACATCCTGTTTCTTCATTCAACTGTGTTTTGGGGGGCAAAAGTGCCTCTGATTGGCGAACCATTGTCGCCATCTTGTTTCTAAGTACAATTTGCAATATGATTGGTTAAAAGTTCTGACTTCAGTTACTGATGCACTGCAGTCGAAACGATTTTTTTTAAAGAGATGTATAAATATTTGTTTAAATACATATAATATTCAGTCACTGTTCACTAAAGCGAACACCCAATTTTGGTAACGAGCTGCAAGATGGCAGCAAAGATTATGCATTGGTTCAGGAGGTACGACTTGTGCCGATGTGACAATGCTCACCACCAGGTGTTGTTTTTGTCGTCTTTAAAAAATGAGTAGAATGCGTTCGTCGTTGACTCTTCAAAACGTTGTGTACGAGAATCTGTATTGTCCGCCGTGTAGGCTCAGCGAGGACGCAACTGCTGAAACGAACACATATTCTCGACAAAACTATAAAAAGTGTTTCGGTCGTCACTTGCCGTTGGAGCGTTTTGTGTACCTTTCCCATCTCTACACAGTGTAACATGGCATTCACCGCAGACGGGTCTTTTTTCCACTAGTAAAAAATTGCCAAAATCTCCACTTTGATCAGATTTACCGTTATAGTTCGATGAATATATTTAGTACATATGCATTTGCAGCAATTATGGTCAAGGTCAGGATGCTCTACAAAGGCAAGCGTGTTGTATGCAAACCATTCACGACATACAACATTATGGGGTGTTATGTTAGTAAAGGCCCCATTAATTCTACAATGCATGCTTATATGCTTCTAGAAACATCACCACTTTAATTTTTACGAAGTGAACTGGTTATCTTTACAGTGGTAACAACAACTGCATCGTTTACAAATACGGGTCACTCATTGTGTTGTCGATACGTTACATGGCACTGCTAGGACACCGTAGATTATACATTTACTCATGTTTTCCTTTTCATAAGTTGGATGTCACTGCTGGCGCTCCGGATAGAAGTCCAATGTAAAACCATTCCTTGTGCTTTCCTGGGGATAATCGCACACATTAAAGACAACAACGTAAAAATGCACGGAAGAAATTGGCAGACAGCCAGGGATGATGGGGGGGGGGGGGAGGTAGAGAAATCGAAAGAAATGTTCTTGTCCCTCTTGGTGTTAGCTTTGGAAATGATGTCAAGCGCCCACCCTTGGCCCACTTAATTGCCGTCGAGCTTGGTTAAGTCAACAGCCGAGTACGAGACACTGATACTGATACAACAACACTCAGCGATGTAGGCCAGCGCCTGTCCAATACGGACCCTCATCGTGCCCGTAGTTTTTAAGTAATGGGCCAAGGAGATGTTGACCTAAATGGCAACGAGTTAAGGATGTTCATCTTTTTATTTTTGGAAACCCAATCACCGTGGGAAGCGTTGCTTTAAGCTTAGGTTCACATCACCCAGCAGGTGGGGACGGGGACAACTTACACTATTGACGTCACTTAGATTTCTATCAAATGAGTTGTAGTGCACTCTTCGTTTAACCTCTCGACCAGAGAGTAGGATTGGGTTCAAACAAGGTCTCCATTGATCGCTAATTATCGAACATTATGGGTAATGGTCCTCTCTTGTGATATTAACACGCAGAGCATGGTCACTGACAGTTTGTGAACATGTAATTCGTGTATTTAGAAATCCACCACAACATCATTGACAAACCATGCGGTAAGTACAGCGCCCTCCAGTGTCTAGATCTTCGCGCCGTTTGAGCAAGTGTTCCAAAAACCGTCACGTTGGTCTTCAAACACACGGTGGACAGTGGATAGTGGAGCCCTTTCTCTTTAGTGGACACTGGATAGTAGAGCCCTTATCTTTAGTGCACAGTGGATATTGGAGCCCTTTCTCTAGCCTGGGGACAGTGGAGCCCTTTCTTTTTAGTTGACAGTGGATGTTGGAGCTCTTCTATAGTGAACAGAGGACAGTGGAGCCCGTTCTCTATAGTAGACAGTGGAGCCCTTTCTCCATAGTGAACAGTGGATAGGAGCCCTTTCTCTTCAGCCAAGAATTTCAGTCCGGCTGCTGCGTGTCCCTTCACTATTTATCCATCTCAAAAGCCACTTCACAGCCGACAAAACAGAAATTGTTGATTTTGTTTTCAATGAAAAACTATTATTTGTTTAGTGGTCGACCTTTTACGACTTTCGTGTGTCTCAATATGGTCTCGCTCCAAATAGTACACTGTTGGATACAGAAAAAAGGGAAGTAAACCAAACTTTGTAATATTGACGGGTACCTGTATCTTGTAACCGTCTGACATTATCCAGGGTAACGCGCCACTTGAGTACCATCATATGATAGCAACTCGAGTGTGATAAAGCGCAGGGCTCGGATGAGACACCAACTTGTCGATTCTCTGACAATTTACACGTCGATGAAATAGGCATCACATCAGGCGTCTGTGGATTAAGGGAGTTGTCATCAGGCGCGGTGATGTTCGGTGGGGCTACAGTTACAATTTCACCGGGCCTGACCATCATGGTCGTTCCGCCTGGCCTACGGGGGGGAAAGCTTCTACCCAGAGCGTCCATCTCATCACGTTCTGTCATTAGTCGAGCCCCTGATGTAACATGACCTTCCCCGCCAAACTGAGTTTCATCTCTTCCCTGCCGTATTAACAGTTCTTTCAAAAAGCAGCAATTGCCAAATTGATGATCATCCACGGGGCAGGGAGACGAAAATCTCATTTTGCTGGATTTGTCGTTCTGATATGACGGGTTCTGTTTGGATTAGGGCGGCTGCGGTGTGGGGCACGGCTTTGAAAAACGTATCGCATAGCTGAAGCGAGGGAGTCGAGCTGATGACATGTCTGTAACACCTTGCATTTAACGAGTTGGAAATGAGGTCAGATAAACACAACATTACATACTCACATGGGAGATGATACGTTTGTTTTTATGGCACATACAGTTTGGCGGCAGTCGAAGGGAGATTTAATTGTGACTGCCTGATCCTCATGTTCCATCGTTCCAAATCTTAAGCATCTCACCTGGAGGTTATAAAAATCCTAAAATTCTTGCGTCTCAGCACAGGAAATTGAGGATTCGTATGGGTAACCTAGTATTACGGTGTTCAATAGTATCGTATCAAATGTGTAAATGTAGTCCTCAGGTTGTTTCTAAATAAAACAGCAATTAATTAACCCACTTTCCATATTGAGATCGAGTAGGTTAAATATAATGAGCTAGTCAGCCACTCAGTTTGAAAACCTATACTCCTGACAGCTGTACAAATAAGCCACAAAATGTGTTATCGTATGATATCTGTTACACAATTGAGAATATACACTAATGTCAAACTATCAGGATACCAGATCATTATAGCCAATGACGGCACAAACTGGAACCAAGCTGACACCAACTTCTGGTTTACAATATTAAAAGATAACCGACGGATGATGTGAAAGGCAACGGTACTTATCAACATACAGTATCGCTATTATCTTGACTCAAAACATTTACTGCTTAACATAAATGAGTGGGAGTATACCCATTGTAAGGTTTTACTTCAAAGTTCATCAGTTGTGCTGGTTTCCGAGCGAGCTGCGTTATGTTTGTCTCCAATTTAAAAAACAAAAAAATAAAACCAAGCCAAGGTTTGTTGACTTTTCACACATGAACTACTCTAATCAATTGATGGTTCAATGCCAACACGTTCCTAATGATTGGTTGCTTTAAAGCACATGTACAACATTGGCGATTGTCAAAGACAAGATCCACACTTAGGACTCTATGAATATTTTAGGCTCAGTCGGTCATTGGAGTCCAGAGTCCAGATAAAATAGTGAAGAAGAAGAAAAAAACTAGAAAGGTTTTAACTGTTTTAGAACATCGAGTTTTGGTCTCGCGAGATCGAAACTAATTATTTGACCCATTTCACCAAATCTTCAGCATTTCAGGCAAAAATATTTCAAGGGAAGCTTTCAGAGTCTAATTTCATGGCTCTGCTTACCGCGAAATTGTGTTCTTACGGTGCCCTATCAAGCACACAATTTGGCCATCACGGCGGATTTCCGCGGTAAGCAGAGCCATGAAATTAAAAGGCATGTAAGCATTTGACTTTTCCCAATCTTCCCAGCACTCCCTTTATTTAAATGAGATTTGTTTACATATGTCTTCTGTGTGAGTGTTTAATTTTTCAAAACAAATCAAACTAACTCATTATTGGTAATGCCGTCAACAAGACGCGCCAATTCAACAACTGTATTTGAACCGGAAACAAGGAGAAAGGAGGTGTGTTTTGTTGATGTCGAAACAGTGTGTTTAAAGGCCCTGTACACTATTGGTAAGATCGAAAAACACAAACGTTCACAGATTCACACATAACTTACGTGATTTAAAGTAAGTAATGGTAGAAAGGGTTCCTTGAAATATTTCTGCCTAAAATGCTATCGTTTCATGCGTGATAAAAAACTCGATGTTTGAAAAAACAGAAAACACATAAGGTCTCTTTTCACCATTTTCTCGTGACCTCGATGACCAATTGAGCTCAAACTTTCACAAGTTTGTTTGTTCATGTATATGTTGATTCACACAAAATGTGGACACTGATTTTGAGCTGTTACCAAAAGTGTACAATACCTTTAAGCTTTGTTCTTTTGTGTCTTTTTTTTATTAAGTTAAAATTGCCATACGCCTTTTCTTGGAAACTCCATTATGACCCCTCGGAGAGGCCTATTGGAGCGGTGAAGATCAATTTGGATCTGTTAAAATAAGTTCCCGCCTTGCACGGGTGGTCTAACGGCCCATTTTAGAACATAAGTAGAGCATGATCGTGTACCAAAAAGTGTGCATCTATACGAGATGTAGATCTGATTAGCTCCTTCAAACACTCGATTCCTTATTGCAATATTTGCTCTTACTAAAAAACCCTCCTGACCTAGTCCAAACCTGCTAATGTGGAGTCATTAATTAATCGTACACAAAGTTTGCTCCTAAAAAAGCAAAGGCGTTGGGGTTATACGTTGTAACTCAACTGTATAACTTCCCCGGGCATGCTTCAACACATACGAGCGTGTTCCATAATGGGGGGAAGCAATTAAAATCTCACATTTTTCAGGCAAAAAGAAAGAAGGAGCTAATCTCACGGATTGAAAGTCATATACTTGGACGACTTTACGTTAAATTAGACGCCATCAATCACCAGGTGACTGACTGGGTCTATACACAACTGTCTCCCATTGCGCAAGCCTTGTCAGCCAGCACCGTAAATCAAGGCAGCAGTGACACTGTTTCGCAGAAGCCCTGTATTTGTACAGGCCCCGTAAAAAATGAAGTCAGATGACTAAAGAGAGCATTAAAGTCATATCTCGTATCACTTCCGCCGAAAGCAATTTGGTGAAGCCAACAACAATCATGGCTAGAGTTACGACAAGCACAAGGTATTTTCGATGCAACATTATTATTTGATGGGGTACATTATATACAGACCTAGGCCTAGACATTATGTTTTATGAAAACTGTAGACAGAAATGACACACAAAGACTGTGAGGATTTGTTTCTAGGTCGATGCATCTATTTCTGTTCCAATCTATGCCTCTGTCAAAAATTGTTTCCGGGCGACTTGGGAATTTTATTACATACGTTAGGCCTGGACCTTTTGTCACACTGTCTATAGACTTACAAACACAATACATTTCAATTTCACATCAACGGAGGGAATAGATGATTTTTCTGTACTTAGGCCTACATTTAATTTTATTACACTGTCATTCTCTACGTTTATGTGCCGTAATAGTTAGAACAATTGCATAGAAGATCAATATTTAATAACGGACTAAATTGCCTTTTCTCCTCTTTTTATCCTTGATTAGGTTAATTTTTGAATGAAAAATGTACAAGATGGCTGCTGCGTTGGGAAACAAACAAGCAACAACAACAACATATGTAGGGCCTGTTCGACACTATTTAACAAGAACAAGTACAGGAATAGGAACGAGACCAATACCAAGAACAAGAACAGCAGAAGCTGCAGCAGCAGCAACAGCAACAACCGCAGCAGCAGCATCAACATCAACAGCAACAGCAACATCAACAGCAACATAGGGCCTGTTCGCCACACTTTACTAACCCAATCTGCGGTTTCATGATTGATCTGCGATTTCATGATTGTCTTTCTAAGACATCGTAAAACAGGTACCATTCATATCAACGTGTTTATCCAAAGGAACGCCATCCACCATAAACATCCCAAACCAGATTGTCAAGAACAGCAAATCTGAAATGTCATCAACTCCAAGGTATTTCGGCAACAATTAGGTTAATTAATCCTACGATTGTCCCAATGCGGATGATAGATATCAACTTCATTCCTCACGAATTGTCGCAAAATGGTCATAATTCTTAACTGCATTTCTATAATATCGCAGTCGTCCTATAAAAGACTAAAATGGGGGGAAACATATTTTGTTATCACTGGTCATCGTGAGACAGGCAAGAATCGGTCCGAGTGGCTGTCCCCAATTTATCAATTAAGGTTTTGTCTCTTATGTGGTACTACGACTATTAAATATGAACAAAGTGAAGCATAAATGCAGGATTGCAAGAGTGTGAATATGACATAGTTACAAATCAATTTAACGATCATGACGGCTGTACCTGAAGCTGGATGAAACGTACCGCATCATCGTCTGAGATTGAATAGTGACATATTCCTGGTCATACAAAGGTTATATATTGACTTCTAGTTGAAGGAGGCAACTAAAGATCACAAATTCATGGAAAAGCACTCAGAATCTGTCACAAAAATTCAGGCTGGACGTTTACTGATTTCATGTTAAAAGCTCACACTAAACGCAGTATTTTACCGACTAAAAAAAGGTTGCAATTTCTGGATGCAAGTCGGTCCACGGGTCTTCCATATTGTCCATACCAGTATGACTATTGTTCCAACATCATCAATTTAGCATCAACAATAAATTACATTGGCTAAAAGTAAATCACGTATGAAGTAATGATTTCGTTTGGTTACGAGGTTGTTTGACCAAATTGATTTAATTGACTTGAACTAAGGAGACCAAAGCTGCCGATTTAACCATAATCAGTGGTCCGACTTCACTCACTGAAGCTGCAGAAATGCTTGGCCTTAATTTTTTTTTAAGCCTCATTGATGCTAGAAATAGCATTTATTTATTCATTTGCATCCTTAAAATAAAAACGGTTAGCTTCAAATACACTCGATAACAGTAGCATTACTTAAAAACTACAAAACAAAGTTGTCTCATTTGTGGATTGCATCCACTCGTACCGGAGTTAAATCACATCGCCATTTTAAATGTAAAAGCCTTCATCATCACAACCGTAGCTTGCCAACCAACACCAACCTGTCATCAGGGGGGACTTTCCAAATCCACAAGTCAGTGTCACTTCGATTTTGAAACCGATTCACATGACGAAGAGTGGATTTACAGCATTGCAAACTTGCGATCCCTGACGTCGTTACGTACAAATAAAGGGTTCACCACGGAGCTGTCATATTGATGTACCAAATTAACTGCGATATAATCCACGGCACGCGCTCTCCCCCAATCACCCCGGATAGAACAATCACTAGACGAGACAGAACGGCCGCGGTGTGCCAGTGTATGACAGGTACTCGAGCAACCCAACATGTCTCGTACAGCCCCAAGAATTGAACAAGATGACAGATATAGGAATCCAGGTTATATTTGCGTAAGACCGGTCAAGTTTGTTGTTCACAAAGGAACATAAAAAACCCTGGTAAATTCGAAGGAAATTGACTGAATTCTGAAAAGATGGGTAGAATGCACGAACGTGTTTTACATACAAAAATGAAGGCGTTCGTTTCAAACAACTGTACGCGCCAAGGTTTTACACAATATTCAGAGGGAGGCTGTTTCCTTAGTGAAACACCTGTGTCGAAGCAGTCATAACACATGGGTATAGATCGGCACCATAAATTGAATGTATTTACACTTAACAGGCGGGAGGTGTTTGGAATGTGATTCTTCATGTCATTGTACAAACAGAAACGCGTGTCCATTATTGACGGTAAATGACGACCATCAGTCAAAATTTTCGGTCGACCCGATGGGTTGAAAATGCTTGTCATTATGTGACGGATTACGAGACAATGTGCGTAATGGTTGCTTGACGTGGAAGGCCGCAACGGTATAGAATTACTTGTACAAGTTTCTGAGCAGGTGGTTTGCATTAAGAGAAAAGCCACAGCGCTCAATTCTGACATTTGTTTCAAGGATTTGTACGATTTTGCCAAAATTTTAGACATAAACAAGTTAGTAAGCTCATTTTCAGTCGCTTAATTGCTTCATGTTATGTAAATTCAGTAGAAAGAAGTTCCTTACAACAACGACAGCTACAAACAAAACCATGAAAACATGATAGAAATTCTCGTATTATAGTAAGCTGGGAAAATCTGCTTAATTTCCCACTCTAACACAGCTTTTCAAAATATTGTCTGTCCTTTGGGTACAAATTACCCAAACATGTGGTGTCTATAACACTTCACACTATTAATGCACACAGAAATCTTCAGTGGTTGGAGTTAGGGGAGTTGTCATACCTTTAATTATCCACGAGCAGCGGGTAGAGTTTCCGAGTTGACCCTCTTACGGAGCTGCCAAGTTTTGGCCGTTGATTTCCCACAACGACCTGTCTTCAATCTAGCCACGGTCGATATAATGGGGCCTGAGCCGGTCCTCTGTATGCCAACCCGAACTTGCAGTGTTAAGTGGACATTGTGTGTAGGGCAGACAGGCTCCGGCCACGTCCCCTGATTGTCGCATCAGCGTTGAATAACACGGGACGGTGTTGACACGGTTCACAAGAATCCTTCAACTCCGCTGCACAAATGTCAACGAAGAAGAAGAGAAAAAACGAAAGAGAAAATGTTTCATCGAATAACTTAATGGGTCTTCGTCCGAAGACATTTAAAAAGCAGTCCGGGAACTTTAAGCTAAGCAAATACAGCTGTACGGACGATCCAAGCCACCGTTGATTGCCATTGACATTTCTGTCCTGCGAGAGTGATTTGGTCTGGCTGAGTTTAGATGAGATTACAAGTTACATTACATCCCACCAAGTTTACTTACACAAACACAAAAAACATACAACAACCAGCAGCAAGCTTCCATGTGGTTTCTAAATACACGATGACCATTCAATGGAGGCACGGACTACAACAAATATCCAACACGTTCTCGGCGTTTGAATACGTCCACGCCCACGCACTCAACTACACGTGGTTTCTTCAGGGCCGCATCACATCCACAAATTACCTAAAGGCACAACGCTGACCCACTCCCCTCCCCTCGTGTCCAACCCCCCTTTTCCCTCGCTCCCCAGTGACAGGCACTCTCCCTGCCTCTAATGACGTATCATGCTTCCCCCCTCATCCAGGGATTGCGTGAATCGTTTGATCTACATGTTTATGACATCTATATACGTCCCAGCACATTGTCAACTTGGCCTACAACGGTCTGTCCCAGATTCAGAACATGAAGGTTATTGTTGGCGAAACCATGGCAACCAAATTAGTAGGCACGTCAAGAGAGAACCCTGGTACAGACGGCTAATGGAAATGTACATATAATTTGATTTTTCCCCTAATGCTTCAGATCCTACATAAATTTCCTGCATATTTTCGGGCAGAGTTATTGCTCAGGATTCTAAGGGATACAGGAAATAATTCATGTTCTTCACATTTTAAATCATTTAGTTTGAGTGATGCCAAGTCTAATCCAAGTCCAGAAGTGTCATATCGTGTCAAGTCGGCCCATTTTATATTTCAGCATGCACATGTCACACTACCATGATATCTGAGTACATTATTACAACCGCATCAGCCATTTTGAGATATGATGGGCACAATACAATGACACTATTAGGTTTGGGTTATCTGTATATTCCCAATCCCAACAGTGCGCTCCTATTGTCTCCACACCATATCTAAAAAAAGGCTAATATCAGACTTGCCTCGTCGTGATAACCAAACAACAAAAGATCTCCATATCGTACAAATTGATCAATGTTATGACACTTACGGCCATTCACAAAACACGCTCACGAACGTTAACCAAAAGAAAAACCACCGTGTGTGTTTAAAAATTATTTGATGTAATATTAGACCATGCTACAATAAGTCATATGGTGAACGTCATCACACGCGAACGTCATGCCGTGTTATGATTTAGCGGTGTGTCATGCCATGCATGAATGCCATATCATTCCATTTCATGTTCGGTCATGCATGCAATCAAGTCATGCCAGCTTGAAACCACGGCACATGTACATGTACCTTGCTACGTTTGCCTTCAATAAAAAAAGAGCTCAAAGTCAAATGCAACCATATAACATGTTCTCAGAAATTAATTCCCAGCAAAAAGTAAATGGGCCTGGATGATATTTATTGTTCTGCGATAGAAAAAAATAAAATAAATCGTTGATCAAAGTCACGGTTCCACCAAACGCGGATTTGCGCAAAAGAGGACCGTAGCATCACACACTAACAGGTCAATAAGCAGTGCCATGAAATTGGGGCTCGGGCAGCAACAAAACTTAGCCGAACCCCATCTCTCTAGATGGAGCTACACCGGTAATAAAATGTAACTCACGTGGTTTAGATGTTTATTTATTGTTGATTATACTTACATATAGGCCTCGTTTTGTTGTTGCAATATTAATTTCTCAAGTCCTTACTGGTTATCACGCTAGTCATTTCAAGCGTAACGATAAATATTGTTTTAATTACTCGTATTGACGGAACGTTGTGTCACTTCCAAATCTTTATCAGATGAAAGTACAATTATAACGCCAGAGACAGTCAACCTGGCTAAACTTTATAATATATTCATCGTTTATAACGTAACTATCATGGTCACCAAAAAACATTCACTGTCCATGTTAAATGCTTGAGGAAAGCGCAGACAATTACCATTACGTCAGGACACTGTTTACAACCGGCTCGTATTGGCTTCTGCCATAGACTCATTACACATCAACACGGTGAGAGGCACAAAACACATGTAAAATAGTCAGTTCGGTCGTCTTCTTGACGAGCCGAACTTATCATACGCTATATCTCTTGTGAACTGGATGTGAATGAAACTTAATCCACACTATAGTCGTCATGAATGCCCTCTTCATGACATGCAGGCAGTGTTGGTAGAGAACAGGTTTCAGCAAATTCTGTGTAGTTTAAATTGAAAGTCTCGGGAAAAAAACCATGTTCATTTGCAAATTCTTGTCATCAGTATAATGGCTTTATCAGCCCATCGGGATTTAAATACACATATTACTTCGAATTAAACAGGCCAGTGAAACTTCTTCTCGTAGGAGAACACAATTGCTTTATTTATAACTAGTCTTACGTAACTTACAAAAACTAAGGACAGAGACTTCAACCTCCCAGACCAGGTTAATAGCTTTACCGGTGACCATAGGCCGCGCCCTGGCTTAAGTATGACCCCGTCCTTAATTGGTATTCATAATATCACTACGCCACTAACCAAAAATAGTCCCATAACATCAGCATTGACGACATTTTTCCGGTCTCAAGGGGCCACAGTCGCAAGGTTTTTGTCTATTAAAACACTAAAAAGTAATAGCAAGGATGCGACTATCATGAAACGGAACCCCCAATTGCCCAATAGGCCCCGAACTGCGACAAACGGGTTGCAGATTGCTGCGATATTATTATTCACACGCGGTCTGCGATGTCCTTAGTTGTTTGTTAAACCCGAACCGGCGTAGAAGAAGTTAATTGGCACAGCAGAAGTTTGTCTCATATTCTCGGGATTCACAGTCACTGATCTCCAGTCTCCCGTTCTAGGGCAGTATTAGCTTCTTCCCTGGGATCAACTCCGGGAGAAGAAAATTCAATAAAAGCCTCGTCGTTTGCAGCCTCAGTTCCCTTTTAAAAAGGCAGGATGAGTCCTAAGCGCTTGGATCTCCAAAGTCTCATCGATTCCTCGTGGCCGCCCATACGGGCAGTAATAAGAACCCCATATTGGCGAACACAGTCGCGTAGACATGGTGTTCTTGGACGCGCAAGAACCGATATCGCCCCAACGGCAAAACATCTGCCTATAAAAAAGAGATCGTTTGACGGGCAAAGACTGCACACAGCTATCGATGAAGTTGTAATTGTGATTTCTACTCGGTAGTTGAAGCTAATAAACAATTTTTTCGTTAACTGTCCAGGAAGAGGAGACACAATGGGCAAGGGCCAGAGGCAGCAGCTTCGACCCCTTACGGCGGGCCTATACACACAAGTGTCATTACATACTCCGACTTCCGTCACTGTTGCAAATTCAATTTCCATCGAAGCGAATCAATTAAGTCCACTTTTGGCTGTAGCAAAAGAAACAAATTTCCCCGATCTAAATACCACTTGAAAAGCTGTGTAAATTGCATCACATTAAAGGTGGCGTCGCGATACACACAGCGTACCCTCAAAATCAGTCGTGTGATTCCAAATTTTCAATATTGGACTGCATACAAAAATATTAGAAAGATGCTCGGTTGCATCTTCATCAAATAGAAAAGACTTCTCTAATAACAGTTAATGCGAAAAAAACAAGCGATTAGGATAAAGACAACCAGCTGTTTTTGTACGCAGCGCCCTCTTCCGTTGGTGAATTATCCGGCACTTTGTTCACATGTCCCCATCGTTAATTATAGCCCATCATTATGATGAAGCACAGACTGTTTCACCGCTGTCTGTTTGTCGTGGTCAAACATTGAAACAATGCTGTACATGCGGTATACCTCCTGGCAGTATTCTTAATTCAGAAATTAAACATTCTGTGTAAAGAGTACTTTGTAATTTGCCGACCGTAATATTATTAGTGGTATACAAGAGATCACTCGTATAACAGGCATAATTATGTGACTGCTTTTTCAGAGGACGTTAAATTTCAACAAAACTATTTTTTAAGAACTTTTTCTGCACCGTCTCTTCTTGCAGTAACTGAAATATTAATGGCAGAACTACTTAACTATTAATAATATCATCATTATTAATTCTTAAATTCTCCCGGCATACGTATATATTTTTTATTATCGAGGCCTCGGGCCGGATTGTCACAGATAAAAGAAACTTAAAAGAAAGCCAGTACTAATGTTCAATTAAGCATCGGCACTGAATTGTATGTTAGCTCATAATGTGTAACATGACCAGGATCCAAGCTATACAGTGATCATTTAAGCTACGAAGGCAAGGAATGCATCTGTCTGCGATCAAATCCTTAAATCGCGAACTTCAAAATAATCACATCCATGAACAAGAAGAAGAAAAAAAACCACCCCGAAGTCAAGGCGAGTCTACAGAGACCTTTCCCTTTTTTTCTCATCTTAAAAAGTTAAATAATGACATACATTACTGTCAGGAAATGGCCCCAGGTCAAGCACTACGTGATGGCTGAGGTTGCTGAAAAGCTCCCCGTTCCTTCTGCTCAACTAGTCGTAAACACGCGAATATTTTATGTTTGCACGGCGCATAATAAAGTCTGCATCCAACCAAGTTTTATAAATAGCTCGTGCAAAACCATCACCCGCAGGAAGGTCAAATTGGTACAACACGAGGCCTCATCGAACCCCATGGTTCCTTCACGCATTATTTGCTTAAAGAAACAATTCTGAAGAAACGATAAAAAACACAAGCCTCTTACGATTACGTTTATAGAGTCAATTTTGAGGAGTATAGGTGACGAATAATTAGCACGGTTTGTTTGATTGGCTGTACTATTTTAGTTGATTGAATTTGTGAAACCATGCATAAACGTCACCTAGCAACCCCGTCCACCATTTTGGGAGTCCAATTACCGTGAGCTCGACTTTATTGACTGTGCATGGTCAGTGATTCCTACGGCGTGTAACACAGTTTAAAAGGTGCTCAGTTGGTATTGGACCCTATCAAAGTGATGGCGACCCTCACATGCACTGTTCTATGGAGAAACTCTCACCAGGCCTACAGGCACAAACAGCAACTTGTGACCCTCTCCTTAAAGAAGAAAATGAGCCGCAAGGTCATGACATATGCAAATTAACGAAACGTAGTTATCGATCATCCTTGCCGATCGACATTAGTCTTCGAATAGCTAACGGCCTACACGTAGTTCTAATGAGAACTTGCATGAATTCAATCACCGTTTGACCGAAGGTCACGTCTATGAATTCCACTGATTTCTACAGAGGAATTGTTCAGCAAAGGAAAAGCCTTGTGGTTGACAATTCAATTTATGTGTAAGTTCCGTCTCTCGGTGTTCATAGCTCAATGCGGAATGCCTTAGAGTCATCGTACAAATCGCGTTCAAAATCTCAACGCTTATATTACACGACATACCATCCTGGTAGCTTAACAAATTAGAAGCAACCATTAGGGGAATTTAATTATTTCAGGTAAAATAATGCCAAAAAGGAACGCAGTCCAGGTTAATACTCGTATGCAAGAAAGCATTGATGAGTGCCGCCTGCAAGTAAAAACCAGAAAATGCCGACATTGTTTTCTTTCCCCGTGATTAAAATAAAAATGTGTTGCTCAAATGCCAAATATGTTATCATTTCCACGCCTCTTGTGAAACTTGTATAAGATGACGACCTCACATTCACACTATTGACACCTTGAAGCCGCGAGGTCACCACATCTCTCTCTCTGGGTGCACACACGTAGCCCAAAGTGAGGGCTTTACTAGACTGATGTGAAACACATCAACACATTGGTACATTGAGCGGTGACAAGAGCCCTTAAGTGCTACCCTTTGAGAAGTCTTCACCTTAAACAAAGAATGCACCAGGGCATTGGCACTGTGTCCGTAAATTCTCAAATTAAGCATGGATTTGTGCATGATTCACAAACAAGCATCGTATTACAAATGGAGAGGTTGTCTGACCGTATTTTATTACAAACATTGCCAATATTTTGAAAATGAAATACGTCGCCCCAAGGCGGTGCACTTAGATGCGAAGCTCCTGCCTGGTGCTCCTTGCGCAATTACACACAATTCACCCTCCGTTTGACTCCGGAGTCCGTTTCCACCGTGTAATTGACGGACTGGAGAAACGGAGCAACGCACCACGGCTCGCTCCTCTACAGCAACATGAAACCCAATCGACATCCATTTATAGATTCAGCTTTCGATCATGCAAACTCTACATCGTCCAAACAATTGCATTGTGCGCTCCGGCCATTATTGACATATTTCATTTTGCAGCCGATTCGCTCTTAAATGTCTCTGAATGTTGCCCGGGACACATCATTCTCTTATCGCGGGAGCTTTGGAGGACCGCGTGAAACCGAATCGTGTTTAAATGTTCGCGGTTCGTGTGTGCTCAGCTTGTGCGGAAACACTGTGTGCAAAGGAGACCCCAAACCAACCTGCAATGTGGCCGCGTGTAATATGAGCTAACCTTGAAATTTTCCAAAAACACTGTGTAGACAACAAATACCGTTATGAAGTGTTTAAGGTTCTTTAGTATAATTAAAACGATTCCAAAACCAATACAGCTTAAACAAACATGTTTGAGATTTTCTTACTTAATTGTCTTTTTATTGCAGTTGAAACGTGTATGGTGTAGAAAATGGTCACGTTGGTTTGGTTTTGAAATTTAATCTCGTGCCCCGGGCTCTCTAAAGTTGAGGGAGCAGACATTCAATGAAAGAACGCTCTAATCAATGTTTTTACTTTAACCGACACTGGGCCTCGTTCGCAACGTGAACCATATTTGGAAAACAACAACCACTAATCACTCCGAACGTTTTTCATACAAGGCGAAATTCTAATAATAGAAAAAGACAAATGGATTGGTTACTCGTGTTGCTGTTGTTGTTGTAAGAACCGAATGCCAACGGCTCAATATAAATTCGGCTCTGACACTTTTCCTTTTACATCGAATGTGCATCACGCGTGTAGCAATTAGATCTTACTCTGCGGCATGTTGTCTATGATGGAATCACTTCTCTCTCTCTCTCTCTCTCTTTGAAATGCAGTGGCATTTCTAATCTCTGAAAAGTTCAGAAAAAGTTGTTTCCTATCAGCTCGAGGTGTGGCTACATTAGTTTGGAAGGAATAGAGACACGTTTGCTCCTGACAGTTGATTACACGTGTTACAGCAGACGTGCGTTACGGATCATTCTGTCCGACAACCGACTTTAACCATTGTGTCAGAAAATTACATTCGACCCATTCTGTTCGACCCATTTTGTTCGACCAATTCTGTTTGACCCATTATATTTGACCAATTATGCTCGACACACTTTGCCGGACATTATGGACATTATGCATTACAGACGTAGATAAGAGTATGTAAGAGAAATGACCTCTTTCTCAAAAACTACATTACTTCAGAGGGAGTCGTTTCTCACAAGTGAATGTTTTATACTATCAGCAGCTCTCAGGCACTCCTTAATACCAAGTAAGTTGTTATGGTCATGTATTTCTTGAGTATTTACCATAAGTATCCACCGCCTTTAAGTCCTTGCTGTTGCGAATACTATCTGGACAAAACCTACAGTGGGCATGAGGTAAAACTACGAGGCTGTAACATTAACAGTAACACGGATTTTTCCTAAAAAATGTCTACACTCTAAAAACTCCCGGGTCAGAATTGACCTGGATTCCGGGCCCCAGGGAGCCTGACCCGATTCTGGGTCAGACTGAACCAGAAATGGGTCAGACTGGACCAGAAATGGGTCAGACTGGACCAGAAATGGGTCAGACTGGACCAGAAATGGGTCAGACTGGACCAGAAATGGGTCAGACTGGACCAGAAATGGGTCAGACTGGACCAGAAATGGGTCAGACTGCACCAGAAATGGGTCAGACTGGACCAGAAATGGGTCAGACTGGACCAGAAATGGGTCAGACTGGATCAAAAATGGGTCAGACTGGACCAGAAATGGGTCAGACTGGACCAGAAATGGGTCAGACTGGACCAGAAATGGGTCAAACTGGACCAGAAATGGGTCAGACTGGACCAGAAATGGGTCAAACTGGACCAGAAATGGGTCAGACTGGACCAGAAATGGGTCAGACTGGACCAGAAATGGGTCAGGTTTGAGCAGCCTACTATTAATAAGATTCTTATCGGGGCCAAATTTCATAAAAGATGGCGAGCACAACAAAAGTTGCTAGATTCAAAATGTATCTATCAGTGATATTTTGGTAGCATTTGTATACTAACAAATTTAGGAACTTTTTCTGCCTTACGTTGGCAAACCTGTCAGCTCCGATGTTGCCAAAGAAAGATAATTTATACGATGTAAGCTAAGAGAGGATGCATGCAGTAACCCCAAACCACTAATTCTTCATCAAGTATAGCAATGAGTTCGGTGGGAATGAATTGTGTGCAATCACTAATCCAGGAATGCATAATTTTCGCTGCCATTAAACGATGAGTGCATTGCGTCAAGACCCGTGTGTAATTAAAAACCATGTTGATGAACCAACATAATCGCAACGAGTTTCGTATTAGTGCCCGAGGGTTTCCCCTTGGCCAGGCTGCCGCGTGGGATTGCCCCCTCTTCCCCCATCAGTAGACTACGGGCGCTAAATCTAGCCGTCTGCATACAGTCCACCTGAGCCGAAAATCCCGATTAACAATCCCAACCACTCCCCATGTACTCTTTATGATATAGCTGTACATCCCTCGGCTCGCAGCTTTCGGCCGCGCCTAACGTGCAGATTGAGCTGATGAGCCGCGATAGCGTGCCCCACTTTTTTTGTTGTTTCTGAGTAAATTACAATTGGCATCAGGCAAGGGTTAATTGATTAACGTAGCAGGGATGCATTACTAATCACTGGTCAACGATCAACAATGTTCCATTATCACTTAAGGCGACACGCACACTAATGACAGACTATAGAAGAAGGTGTTTGAAGGCCTGGATGTGCCGAGTGGAGGGCTGTGAATCGCACGACCATCACCCCGGCAATGTCCCACAGGAATCAATAACGGGGAAGTTTCAATTTATTAGATCATAATGCACTTGAAAATGGACGTAGACATGACTGAGAGACTGTGCAGTTGTCCGGGTAGCAGCTATATTGAGGCCCGGGATAATTCAATGCAAAAATATTGCGTGCATGATTATGAGGCCTAGGTGTTTAAGGAGCTCTTAAAGGAAAGCGAAAATGCAATAATCACTTTCGTATGTGTGATGACATTTGTATTTATCTTATATTGCTTTTTAAATTGTATTCCAGTGCTGTTCCCGATTGTATACAACTTGATTAGTACAGCAAGAACCAACGATCAGAGCGTATTGAATAGGTCCATTTAGTGAACATGTATACGAAATTACATTATGAAACTTTGAAGCCCAGATTTTGTCCATAATTTCTACAAAAATAATGCTCGTATCGCGCAACGAAAAGTACATCTTCCGCCAGATACCCATACACCCATACGTCCACACAATAATTTTGGCCGGCGGCGTTATTTAGGAAGGGGGGGGGGACTTTTTTGTTTAAAGTAAATTTCCTCCCGTCACCTCGCCTTTTTTCCTGCTCGGAATAAAATGCCGTGTGCACTTTTCGAAGAACGAAACTAATAACAATCATAAAACGGATGTTCTGAGGCTATAATGCAATCACTCCGCGATAGTTCTATACCAATCTTCGTTTCCTTCCCGCCCAAACTCTCTTTTAGTGCAGCCGTTGCAAATTTGAAGATGACAACGACTGGCGTGCATGAGGATACATTTGAGAGGGGATAATGAATCCCACTGAATGTTCACCAATCTTTCTTTGTATGGGACGAGGTGCAAATGCATGTTTCAGCATGCGCGCGATTCTTATAATGTGAATGCCAAATTAGGTTGACATAATACACATGCTGCAGGCTCGCAAAATCGCCGATGGGGGGCAGTTAACTCAGACATGAAAGTGGCCACACGAAGTGACTCGCTGCCCTGTTTTTATCCCAATCATTTCATTACACGCTGCCGTATGCCAATTAATAACTTACCTTGAAGCAAGCGACACCGATACATTGGGTTGAAATTTAGGAATTCTGTACAATCTACCTTGTGCACAGACGTTTATAATGTTCTAATTAACTCTGTGCATTAGGTGACCATAAGCAGATTAATATGACAGGAATTGTAAGGAAATAGTAGTAATACGAGTTAAGTTTGGCACCTGGAATACAAGACTGTCACTGTCAAATAGGTCTACTCTATTTAATTTAATATGTTTGAGGGGGGGGGGGGCAAATGTGTAATCTGGGGGGGGGGGGGGCAAGACGGGCAGCAAGGGTTGGGGGGGGGGCCTCAACCCAATTATCCCCCGGTCACTCCACTGATGATTTTTAACGCATGTCTGCGTTAATTCAGAACAAAGAAGATTGATTCATATAGGCGAGCTCATCTTTAAGACAAAGTACAGGATTTTTTTTAATGATTTAGAAATGTTGATAACCACAATAAAAAGAGAAAAGAAGAGCGATTGGAACGTACACAAAGTCTCTGAAAAACAACAAACAAACAAACAAACATACAATTAAACAAACAAACAAACACCCCGAAAAACAAATAAGCACTTCAACGTGACCGCATTTTCTGACGTTTCACGATGGAATTAAAACGACCCTTCCCAAAAAGTACGTTCCCTTTTAAGCTACATCTAAGTGATTAATGAAATCTGTTCCCTCCTCCGTGTATATAAGTCTATATTGCATTTGACAATGAGATTTCACCAACATACCGTCTTTCCAATTCCAATTTATTATTTCATGATTTATTAGAAGATAATTCAACTGAACCACTTAAAGGCTAAGAGCTTTTGATACAAAGTATTGTCCAAACATGGCATGTACTGCCTCTGCAATCCTCAACGCGTACAAATTGGGCTGCACTGATAAGCATACAACAAGATGTAAACCATCTTTCAAACAGTGTGCTCGGACGGAACTGGTTCGAGTCTAAAAGGCTTTCTATATAAAGAGGGTTCCTTTGAACCGTAAAATTCATCACACTCTTTTGTGTTCGGTAAAGTATTATGGGTCATTCAGCAGATGCAAGATATTGGACGATCCTTTTCACGGTATTACGGGCGGTTAATTTGGCATGATGGGTATTCAATGCGAGTACAAGTCCCGCTCCCCCTTGAATTACACCAAAATGGTCTCAAATAACCAGATGACCCCCCTGACAAGCGATTCCCGATCATCTGACAAGGTCTTCTTGTCATCTAATGAAGAGAGTCTGCCATTAATTTGTGCTCATCGAATTTGCATGCACTCTTGACAAGGGATCAAAAAACATCGCGGGTACAATGATGCATGGAGGAGACGCATTCGCTAACGAATCGTGTTATCGTTGCTCTCGGATCCAGTGATACTCATGGTGATGCCTACTCATTGGGCACCGAAATGACGGGCACTCATAAAAAAGACAAGGTAGAATGCTCAGGTATACTATATTAATAAATAATAAACACTGACCCCTCAGTGAACCTTGTCATGCCTCCACTGTGCAATAGGAAACGTCCAAGTCCATTTCCAATGAATAACATGCCGCATATAGCTGTGCAAACCGTCTGTCAATCGTTTGGTTCAATGCCGCTACATTAAAACACCGAGAGGTGTAAGATATACGCATTATTTTGAGCCCAATACATTTTCTTCATAATTTTTATGGAGATATTACGCACACAGCAAATACACAAGATTGTGTAGTACATAAAATAAAATAAATGACATCAGGTTGGCTCAACGGCTTCTTTCCCATGCCTTTCACCTCTGTAGACCTTGGTTCGAATCCCACCTCAAACTCAGGCTCAGTGGTTTCCTTCCCAGCCTTTCACCTCTGTGGACCCCAGTTCGAATCTCACCTCTGACTCGGGCTCAGTGGTTTCCTTCCCAGCCTTTCACCTCTGTGGACCCCAGTTCGAATCCCACCTCTGACTCATGCTCAGTGGTTTCCTTCCCTGACTTTCACCTCTGTGGACCCCGGCTCGCATCCCACCTTAGACTCAGTGGTTTCTTTCCATGCCGTTCACTTCTGTGTACCCCGGTTCGATTCCCACCCCAGACTCAGTGGTTTCTTTCCCCGCCTTTCAGCTCCGTAGACCCCAGTTCGCATCCCACCTCAGACTCAGGCTCGGTGGTTTCCTTCCAAGCCTTCAACAATCCACTATAATTACGTTTATATTGACTTCATCACTAAGGCAACCAGCATACCTAAACCATCTCCTGATCCAGGAGAAAGAAAGTGACTTTTTTAGCACTCATCACAACGTCTGTGTTTTGCCAAATAACACTCCTTCCCCCTCAAGTGTAATCCATTTTAAACCCAAAAGTGGTCTCCGTATTCAATTTAAAGCACTTTCTAATCCGCGTACTCCACAATGGGGCTCAACGCATCAAACAGTTCTTTCGGCGCCTCGGCTATTTCCAACCCGAAAAAAATTTCCACTCGGGGAAAAAAACCATTACACAAAAAAATGCTCCGCAAAAAGGAGAAAAAAGGGGGAAAAAAATACACAATCGTTTTGAGCAACCAAACACGAAATCTGTTGGAAGTGCTGTGAATAGACTACATTCACTTAACCGGTAAATATTTCCGGTGAACAGGGCATGAAATGACTGGAGAGGGGAGAGGGATATGGAAGTGGTTTATTGTGGAATGCTTTCAGACCAAATGCGGAGGAAGACAAGCGCCAGGAAAACGGGAGCATTTTTTTTGTATTCATTGTACCTACATTCTGTATGATACGGTTTAGTCATTGTAACTGTCACGCTTGGCCGCATTCGAAAAATTGGAACATGTAGTGTTTTTTTTAAATACATTTTTTGAGATCAATCTGCAAATTTACAGCAATATCTTGTATTCAAAAGTGAATTCTCTCAAATTTTGGATATTTGTCTTGCTCAAACACAGAATACAGAACACACCATATTGATAAGACACTAATATATTCTACGGTAATACGTCATCACAAGGGGCATTTTACGGTGCTTGTTTTTTTTTTATTTTTTTTTTTTAAATCTTCCTACTATACATTTGCACAGAAAACTTCAGGGACCAATCAAAATGGCGCTTCTGACACCTGCACATGTTAAACTCCTGAAGCTCACTGGAAGGTTTTCAGTCGTTCCAATATCAACGTGGAAACAAGTAAATGGAAATTTCGCCCGAAAGAATTGAAGTAATACTTCATCGAGAAGGGTACTGAAAAGCATAAGAAAGGCCCAACAGAATTTTTTTTCGATCGAACCAATCACTGATTTACGAAGAGTCCATGTATCGCGCATGAGATAAAAGCAAACGTCAGAAGAGGGGGTGGGGGGGGGGGGTGGGGAGGGATAAAAAAAATCATGCATGCGAAGCTTCGTTGGGGATTAAAGACAGCAAATATGATGATGCTTAGGGCTACTCGAGAATCACATACACTGACGTTTCATTCCATATCTGGGAAACATACACACACAAAAAAACATGCGAAAAAAATTATATGCATGGAAAACAGGTCAAGCAAATTAATCCCGTATCGGTTTGGAGCAAAGCCTGGTGGTTAAGAGCAAGACCCAACACACAGACTGGATTTAAGGTGGGGTCATGGATACAGTATAATACCAGTACTATTGTACACAAGAACATTATACTGATTGCCAAACATTATTCGAAGTTCCGTAGGAGTTGACAACCAAAGGGAATGGCGGATACAAGAGGTTCTTATCGGGGCTAATTTCCCAAGAGAGAGAGAGAGAGGAGAGAGAGACACCGATCTTTACGGGAGATACGGCGACTTCTGTGTCTCATTGCAATTAATGCTTTATAGGACAGTTGCATCCCATTCCACGGAACGTTTCATGATGTATACAGAATGCATTCTTCTATTGGGGATACCGAAGTGAATTACGAACCCCATCCGGTGAATCTGTGCATTAACTGTAATAAATATGAACCAATTTGCATGGTGTAAAAAGCAAAACAAAAGTGTATACATAATTTGAACGATTTAATTCACTTCAAATTGTCTCATGGATATAACCATCGCTTGCTGACAACCCAACTTTAGTGATTAAAAAAACCTTATTGGGAAAACAAAAACAAGATGCCGTCACTACAAAGCTATTTTAGCTGTCCTGGTGTTGTTCCAAAAGGAAAACCACACCAGAACTCTTACCAGCACGGTGGCAACTCTGTTCCGTGATTATTTTCCAAGAATTTGCGAACGAATTGTCATCCATCGCAGGAAAACATTAACCTAATACAGAAACAGTTTATCATAACAATCAAATAGACCTAGTTCACTACTCCAGTGTTTTCCCAGGCCTATACATCAGCAAGATAAATCACTGCAGCGCGAGGACGAAAACACATTATCGAAAAAGCTTAAAACAAAACTAAATGTACAGAAAAATCTACCCCACGCATGGACTCTATACAAGCTTTCGATAATCTGAAATTTTTATCAAGAAAAACATTCAGCGAGGTAAAGGCCGTATCACTGCAGGAATCGTAAATGTCATTTTCAGAACTTTGGAGGCGCAGGGCATACTGTTTCACGTGTGGGTCTGTAATGTATAAAGGCTTACTGGATATTCAGTCGCTTTTAGGTCCCCTGTTACCGCGACAGAGAAGCTTTCCCGCCGCCGAATAGTCGGTATCAACCTCAACCCCAAGGCATTAAAACTGCTTGATTTCATGTTTTTCGAAAAAGTTTAAGCCAAAGCGGTTTACTGTTGCAGGCTGAGACGGTTCCCGCAGTGCAGTGGGCTTTGCGACCTCCTCCAACCCGCTCCAGAGTCTCCTTATACTCTGAAACCACGCTGAAGACTTCTCCGTATTACAATCAATTCATTAACCGATTTACCGTTGGTCGAGGGCCTAACCCTCTCATTCCTTCATCGTGCTCAAACACACTGCAAAGGTCTAGACTCATTTTTTTTTTAAAGTATTCATTGGAAGCTTTGCACAGAATGTAGCCAGTTCCTGGCTGTCCAATAATTGGCAAATGATTTTCTCAAGCCTTGCCGCCTCAATGCAGCTTTTTGGTAATATATTTCCATTAAAAAAGTAAATCTCCTAGACTACATCAAACACCATTATGCATTTGCAATAACAACACCATTCTGCACTCTATGAGCGTGCGTGTCATTTTTATTTACTCCAAAGAAATCATCCAGTAGAGGTGTCATTTTTATTCCCACTGTGCTGGTGAATATCTAACACGGTTATGTTTTTACGCTTGTTCCAGATTTTCGTACAAGACGGAGACCGTCCTATACAAGACCTGACACTTGCCCCGTTCTCGTGAGTCACACTGACCGGCCGGTGCGGCAGCAGCGCCGTCAGCTGATGATAAGACCGAGGAGGCAACCCCAAACTATCAATCGATCCAACTAGCAAACAGAAAATCGCAACTAAAGAAAGGACACGCACTTATTTATTCAATTACAGTACCTAGAGTGTTTCCCCGGGAATTAACTTCATTTTCCCTGACGAGGGGGCTCCTTCTCAACCGCGACTATCCTACGGATGAAAGTGGTGAGAGCCACCGATGTTTGGATTGCAGTTGGTCGATAAGTCTGCCGGTAGTTTACATAGCTGCATTTGCAGTTTACTATCTTGTGGAATATTTGGTAGTAATTGAAATAACATTTAGAAAAACGAACACCACACAGCGATGGTGGTATGACAGTGTATAACAGGCGTGAAAGAAATACTTCAATTGAGATTTTATCGCAAAATTAATTTCAATACGGACGCATGTACGACTTTAAATGATAAAGATAATAGACCGAGTTCTTATATGAAGCGTGGAAGAAAAGTTTGTAAAGTGCACAAACATGTAAATCCATTGAAAGAACCCTATATAGAAGAACAGCCATAATGACGATTACTCTTCGACGTGACTGTATACAGTGCCCTCAACTCATGCATTGGGAAACGGCCTACTACTACATGCACTTAAAAAAACAGCATGAATTATTAATGGTTTCGTACTCAACCCTGGAACTGTCTTCCCAACTGCTCGTCAGCTGCACGCATAAGAACAAACAGGAAAATGTTTTTTTTTTGGTGTGGTATAATTACGGTACATTGCACAACAGGTATTGCTTTGGATGGTGAACATAACAAGTCTGTTCATGTTCGAAACAGTTTGATGATAACAAATTGTCTCTTCCGTCACTCACTGGCTAGGTTCCTCGGTTGCTTAATTAATAATACAATGCTTTACTAGTGATATTGACTTATGAGCATCGAAGGTAAAACCTATTGATAATTCATGCAGGTTGCCGAAGTACATAACATGATATCCATCGTCATGTTTGAGTAAACAGCTACCGGAATTGTACAGCAATCGCAGTGTGGCTCTTTCTTGCCAAGGGTTCTCTGCCTGGATTCAGCTTGCAAATCGGCTAATTTTGAATCACAATTGGTTGTTTGTAAACATGTTTTTAGTTTACTTTCATTTGTATAATGCAATACGAATTTGTAATCGGGCTTTAATAGATGCGCATTGATTATACACCGATTACAAAAAAGCGTTATTAGCATAACTCATTTCAACCCCGGAATTTTTAATAGAGAGCTGAAAACATGGCAAAAAAATCCCAACTAGTAATAAAAATACGAATAAAAAAAACATGAAATAATAAGTACTAAAATAAAGAGAGACAAAAATTCTACTAATAAAAAAGTAATGTGTAGCGAACTTCATTTTTTCAAAATATCTAATAAGTCCATTCTTCGCTCCGTTATAATTGTATGTTAAATTAATTCTTTGCCTCTCTGGAAGGAATCGTCCCAGACGAAACCTGATGTCAGACGGAGATAAACTTTTCTGCAATTTGGATATTCACTTCAATTTCTCTTATTTTGTTTACCAACTATACTGCGTGCGTTGCATTGTTATTATTTCCCCCAATGTCGAGTTAAATTTGCTGGATTCCAACAGATAATCGGATGAGAAAGTCTGATGAAAAAATAAGAAAGATTCAATTTGTGTTGTCAAGATTTATAGAGGTTGCAAAGCATTAATTGATAATAG